>CM046069.1:63152478-64483758 GCA_025215515.1 Schistosoma japonicum | reverse complement strand
CATTTTGTGGATCCAAGTACAAGTGTCCGTACATAAAACATTGAAGGATATTGACTACATCTGAGGGAGTTTCTTAGACCGTATGAAGATTATAGTAACAACATGATATGGAGCCATATGAATAAGTTCCTATATTGCTCATATTATTAATTCGAACTCTATGAACCCGTATCCAGCCTTCAAGAGTTGATAAATCTTGTAAAAACATTGTATCCTGTGTAATTTATTTAAAGATTTTACCGTTTATCATAATAAGTAATGATTTAATATACCAGTGCATTCGCATTGGTTACAAAATGCTTCAAGGTCATTAATTGTTATACAAGTTCGATGGTAAAGTTTAGTTTTACCGGTTTTGTATGCATTGCTCCAGTTCCCAGTCACCGTTACTCTAACTTTGCATTAATGTTGACATTCTAACCGACTGACAAAGTGATCAGGATTTGTGTATATATAGAGGAATGTTTGAAATAAAATTCGATTTTGTCTGGTTGATGTAGTGGTTTGTGTCCTTCCTTTCTTGGCCTGGGATCAAGTAGTAATCTGTCAGATATGTAGGGACTAGTTAGGCATCATTTATGTGTTATTGTGACCACGTGTGCTTAAGTTCATATTAAGTAATCAGTCTCGTACAACAAACACAAAGAGTATATGTTTTACGTTGTAACAGCTTTCATCTTATCTTGGATATAATTTCTCTTTGTTATTACTATTACCCATATGGCATATACAATCACTCTCTCAAATCCGCCAAGGTAGACACAAGTGATAATTACTCGCAATGAACAGTTTAACGCATCAGACGTAGGATCAACAGATATGCTTATGAGAAATCTAACCAAATGTGACACCAGCCAACTTGTTAAAATGATACACATGGATAGAAATACTAATTGAAGCAAAATAAGACTTACTAACTCATTCTGACTAATATCTATTTGTCCTCGAATCAATCATAGCCTCTCATAGCATCGTGGCGATTTATTTGAACCACTCCAGCAGACACATTGGAATGAATCAGAACAACAGCATGTCGTCACTAAATAGTTATTTACTTTACCAGTGTCAGCAAGAATACACAGTCTGGAATAATTCCATAAATAAATACACACAACAAGTTATAATGTGCTTCTAAGAAGTACTCAGTTCTATTTCCAACAACAAAAACTTCAGTTAGTCAATTCTAAAGGCAGTTTGCAAACACTGGATTTTGATTCAACCGAACGAGTTCCAGTGGTAAAGATGGGCTACTTTTGTTAATCCCCTCTCCCACCACCACCTTACAAAGATAAAATTATGCAGTTTTACCGTTCATACTTAGATTGATTCAGGTTTTATTTAAAAGAAAGCTAAAAACTACAACAAGTATAACCAGATAGAGAGCACACCCATGCTCCTTGCCGATTACATGGGACCTTAAAAACTTTCACAAATCACATCCACCACTGTCACATGTATTAGTGAGTTAAATAAAAACTAAATAATTAGTAACGAATATCCAGAAAATATAAGCAAATAGATTTTTACAATGCTGACCAGAGGCATCTATTGTGTGAATAGGTCATATTCGGCTTCGTTATACAGATATAGTAAATAAAACTTAAGAAATATAATTACGGAATGCTGAATGTTACATTAACGCGAAAAGGCAGTTTGCTTACGTGGAAAACTCTTTGAGATTTTACATGCTCAAATAGTATGTTGTGCGGATAACTTTCCCGATCAGCAACAGAGCATCTGAAATACATTTGTCATTCACTTTAACCATACACTAAATAAATCCCTAAATGACTCTGAACCATGACAACGTGCTCTGACTGTGTCACTATAAATGCATTAGGTTGAGAAACTATCTATTTAAGGATATTGAATTCTACACCAACACATTTGCTACCAACATATTTCCTGTTTGTTAGGGGTTCCAGAGAAGACACTGTATTACAAAAAGATGAATGACAATGCCTAATGGCACCTGGAAAGTGTCCTCTACGGCGTAAGCGTCATTATTGAGAGATCTAATATCTGTCGTGAACTAAGATGAATAATCCGACTGTCGTGTTTCACGTGGTGTATGTCTATCATACGCTGTCGTAAGTTAGCTTTCGATAGGTTTAAAATGAGTAATGGTTGTGAAATCGCGACTTTGTACCAAGTGATTTAATTGATTTACACAAAAGTCACAACTCGCGGTTCCATATCGAATGTGCTGTAACAACCTTGAGTAAGCTTTAAACTTTTAGCGCAAAAAACTAGTGGAATATGTGTGCCATTCTGCTGCTGCTGTAAAAATGTTTCATTTGCAGGTTAATACGCATCTGTATAAAAACCGTGTTTCTTGGTTCGGGTTTATCTGCACCATCACCGTAATTTGAGTCAAACCCTTCCTAACCAACTTAAACGCGTGCTTCAGCATTGGCAAGATAATTGAACACCTGACGACAACTCCTTAAGAGATCTGAAAGTAGTTAGATCAATTTGGTGCCACTATGGAACGAAACATTGACTAATGGAGGACACATAGTGATTGGTCATATAGTGTGTTAGACATTTGAGCTAAAGGCTAACCTTTTATATATACCTTGTATATTACTGGTTCATTGGTGTTGTATTACATACGTGTGAGTGACTAGTTGGCTTTGACAAATCAGTCGGATTATTGTGCCTGAGCATAAATTAAGGCAGGGCTGAGTACTAGCTGTAAGACATTGCACTCCGAATATCAGAATTAACAACATCGGTCAATCTCTTCTTAATGCAACAAACATCCTAAGAAGTTGCATAATCCGTGCAACAAGGACGTAATGGTCGCGACAAATTTTGTTTGGGATATGCTATCAAAGCTGCTTATGTGTACGGTAGTGGAGTATTATTATGTAGCTTAATATAATGGCCTGAAAGTCGATTTATGAAACTCCAAAAGTACATTCGTGTGCGTGAATGACAACATTATACTGTTGGGAACGGTGATAATGTTCATGTGAATGTTGAAGGTACCCTATATAATTGTGACTTGATTTTCGAAGTATTGTCTATATAAAACAAACAAATATAAATCTCATGCAGCTTCATCATTTTCGAAACGCCTAAACACCAATTCTAAGGTCGAATCGCATTCGTAAAGTTAGAGTTACCCAAAAATATGTTAAACAGACGTTTTGGCTACATCCTCTGTTCCCACAGGTGTTTGATAATAAGCACACACCAAATTAACCTTGCACAAAATTTTCTCTAAGTGTAAAGATAAAGTGAATTGTGAAGGGTTATGGATCATGCATCGATCACAATCACACTATTGAGATGCCCGCAATAGTTACTTCGGTACCACTCAATGTGCGTGTAAACCCTTGTATATCATTTCGAATTCATGCACGTATACGAATGCTTAGATGTACGTAAATTTAGAAGCCGATACAGCAAATCAAACAGGGATATATTTGGGAAGTGGCCAGAGTAAAAATTATATCTCTAACTATCGTTATCACTGTGAAGCGAGATTTTTAAATCTCATCTCGAGACTTAAGTATTAGTCTTCTATGGCTTAAAATAGAGGACTTCATAAAGTAGACACAGTTATATCCCTAGCTCAAAAGAAACGATAATCACTAAAATAAATTAACATTTCCAGTAAAATTATCAATTCTTGACACATAATTCAAACATATTCAGATTAATATGGTTAAATCACATCCATAAGTTGTTCACTCACATGTTCATTGATATTAGTTTGTTCCACTAGGTGAGCGGTTGTTTAATCCTGTCAATGAAACAGCTTTGAAACTGAAGTTCCAGTATTTCTCGATCGACAAGTAGATAACTTATAGAGTACCTGCATCTATTACTACTGATCATGGATTAGAATTTCGATCATCGTTGTTTCAAATGTTAATGGCAGTCCTCCCCTCCATTTATCCGTAAACACACTAAGTAATACCCTTCATCGTACCAACCGATTGCGTTAAATTTTAGGCTTACCACTTCTCGCATTACACATATCACCACTGTTCACACTATATGCCTTTAAAAAAGTTTATTCACTTAGTAATATGAGTTTTTGAGATTGATAGAACACCACAAGTTTCCTACATGACAATACTATACATCACTTCATTTATTGACTCGTGGTCCAAACAGAACTACAATTTTTCCTTTCACACACTTCAGCTGTCGTTTCAGATCGCTTAACTAGATACTGAAATCAGTTTTTCGCTCAATGTTCCCATTAGCAATTATCTGACTTCATGAACTGTAGACATAAATTGTTTTCATAATTATAAACAATACATTTCTACTTAGACAAATAATTACTCTTGCATGCTAACGACTTAATTAGTGTTATTGATTGAATGAATAAGTCGTATGGAACAATATACTGATCGTGATAGTCCATTTAATGTTATTGAGGTCATTCGTATGATATACTTATACTTGAATATTATGGCGGATTTAGAGGTCTACTATGTTAGTAGCTGTTCATTGATAAGTACATATTCGTTGCACACGTAACATAACATCACTCAACAGACTGGCACCTTTAGGATCGAACCCGCTGTCATTCGTTGATGTTTACGCTCAGATCAGAATTAGAATTTCGATCGCTTCAAACGTCGTAAAATCGATACCGTTTTCTTAAGTACTTTTCATTTAGTGGGGAACAGATTTCCAACATGAACAAAGGAAATGTTATTAGCCTATGTAGTTTGACTACATACTCAAGCATCTTCGAATTTACCATTGAAGTACTACAGCTCAGTGAAAACTCAATTTTAGGATATAATTACTGACCAGTCTAATAACGATCTATTTTACTTACCAAAAGTTGTTTTATGGGAGAGGGCAAATTGATCTATGGTGGTTGAAAATGACAAATCATAGATTACAACCAACTCACTGTCTTACAACTAGCCTATTCATGTCACAACGGTTACCAGAGAACATAATACGTATTCCCAACTATGAAGTCTTTAAATCGACTAAAATAGTTCCCTCCCTGGTACTGTATACCTTGCAATAAATATTTAGCGGACCCAAACGTTGTGTCTGGATGTGAGATACTGTATCTATCGACAATAAGTGAATGCAAGCAGAAAGGAAACGAAATAAATACACACTAATTCACTCGATTTTGTATAACATAGGTGAAGCGGAATTCAAAGCTTAAAACGGTTAAAGAATCAGTCAACCCCATCTTTCCTGTAGACCTTGATTCAATACATAGTTTATGTTGACAACAAAAAATAAACCACGGACAGTAAGCATACTGCTTAGAACATAAGTAGAATCATCCTGAAAAACTATGAATACACAAAAACGTCCAGAATCGATCATTTCCAACATAGAAAAACAAATACTTAACGTCAAAGTTGCAACATGATAACTTATGCAAAGCATAAGTTATTGATATAAATGATGACACAGAAATTACCACCATGTAACGAGACATAAAAAAATAAATTTTAAATATCATCTCACACTACTTAATAGTTGACAGCATTCAAAACAAACAATTCATATGCACTTTGAAAAAGAAATAACGAAAACTTCTATCCCAATTAACTTTTACGTTCACAGTTAATAGTGGTAAATTGAAGTAAAAGATTATGAATAATCAATGGGAATCGATGCTAGGTTTTTTAATAAGTATATTCTATTACAATTTATCACTTTGGATATTTAACCATCTGTTCAGATGTTACATCACAATGAAATAATTAAAGAAAACTATAGAATTAAATCACAATGTCGATTGTATTCCTAAATGTTGAAGTTGTGCACTTAAATTAACTTGCTGATCATTTAACTCAGCTAATTCGCCTTGCATTTCATTGTTTAAACGAAGTAACATATGATTGACTGATTTAGCTTCATGAATAATTGAAGATAAGAGACGACGTCGATGTCTACTAGATAATTCTGATAGAAATGTTTTTCGACGGCCAGTGATTGTTGATAATAGTCGAATTGGATCAGTATACCTAATTAGAAGATAAAAGATGAAAATAATCTGGATAAAGGAGTAGGTTAGAAGAGGATATGGCTTCCTAAATGACTATGCAAATAATCTACGAGGATAAATTGTAGAAAATGAACGACAATGATAAATGTGAAGCTGGGTTTACATTTATGACTAAGTATTTAACTTATTTTGAACAGATATGTAATATTACCACAGTTAAGTTGTGTGGCTCTTCAAAAATGTATCTAAAATATGCAGGAATGAGCATCCTAAATTTCCCCTACTAACCGCAATTCAACTTTTATCGTACTTATTAATAAACAATGTTTTAAAGCAGAATATACAGATGATGACAAAGTCTGATCAATCTCAGATTTCACTAACACCAAAGGGGATAAAGAAGCACTTTCAAAGTAGTAATCAGGATATTCAATCAAGAAACTGAAAACATATTTACACTTGAATATTTGAACGAATTTGAAATACGATAATTTAAAGTTTACTACACAGACTTTATTTAACTTACTAGAAATCAAGAAAATATAAAACAACTTGTAGCCACGCCGAATCGTATGTGATTGAAGACATCTTCACCTAACTCAAAAGCATATCAGTCAAATCAAACAAGTGAAATTTCATCAAGATTTAGTTTTACTAGCTAGCTTGGACACCTTAACTTGATATTAATGACTCACTATTCAGTAAGAGAGCAGGTGTAAAGAACAACCACCTGTCGGAAAAATGATTTATACTGAAAAAATACAGAATGCCATAATTTGTCTACACGTTTTCATTCGTCTATTTGCACACCATTGTCTTATTCGACAAAGGTGGGTGCTACACTGCATTCGTTTGCTTTACTTCTTATTTCCTACATATCTTCCACACAACTTGCTTCTCTTATCGTCAAGTGTCCACTATTAACACTTTACATGACGTTTCGCTACATACTACTTGTGTGAAATCTTGCAAGCAGTATCCACCACACAGACAGCATAAACAACTTATTACTGAAAATGAAAGGATATGCAATTTTTCTAACTATTTAAGCGAATAGTGAACCTACTAAGTAAGGTGAGACTTGCATTTATGTGCTCTCTATGGAAATCTTTAGTAGAAGATCAATGTTATGTTGGACGACTAAAGAACAATAACGAACTCTCAGAACTGTATTTAAGAATATCATTTCAATTATTTTAACTGTAGGTAGTGTGAACATTTCATTTTTATCATTGTTACGTTCCTCTCACCCTATTCTCCCGTTTAGTATATTCGCTGTTAGTGTATTGTCTCTTATCATGAACTGCATTGAATTAGTTGTGTACACGTTATCCCTATTCACTATAACAATCTCCTTTGATCGTATTAACGTTAATTTCCTCAATAATTGACGGTGTAGTCTAGCTTTGTGTATATACAAAGCAATGTATGAAATATAAAATGATTCTGTGTAGTTGGTCCACCCATCTTGTGTTCTTCACTTCCGACTCAGGGACTGGTAGTCGCGGGGCAGACGTATAAGGGCACCAGTCGGTAAGTATCGAGGTCAAACTATATTTTTCATACGTTGTGATTAAGCCCGATAATAATCAAAAACTACACAAAAATTGAAAAAACACGTGAAATCTATTATTCGGATGCCGTTTCATCTGCAGATAAATATTCCACCTCTCACATTCCTACGAAGAAGAATAATACCCTTCCTTACCGATGCAAAATAGTATACTTCTGTAAATTCTTGTTTTCTATCTAATATATCCATTTCACTTGGTGTTTTACTTTTCCATGATGAAATATTCACTTATATAAAGTTACTTTAAGAAACATCCTAATTAATTTACAATGCTCAGGCTTTACATATTCATCGACTTCAAGCTTTCTAGTAAATGCATATTAGCAAATTGGGCTTATCTCTTAATAAAGTATAAAATAATTGGGATTTATTAAATATCGTTGGTGAATTATGTGACAAGCTAATCCAACGCTGAGATACAAGATCTGAAACTGGCCAGTTAGAAACCAACTATTCTAAGACAATTTATACACTCCTCAAAAACTTTAAAACACTAACTTTTAGTGATACAAACAAAAACTATGGTTACAAACTTAAAAAACGTTACGCTTTCGCTTAGTAAATTGCGTGCAACATGTAAATTAATTCTATAAGTAACCCTAATATAAAACCTAACGCTAAACTTAATCATGATCCTAAAATCTAATTCTTGACCCTCTAATATTAACACTAAATTCCATCTAGACTGTTGAAATTTTGTGTATCTATAGAGGTTCAATATCTGAGAATGCTATAAACTCGCCAATATGGACACAGATATGTTTCTATTCCTTCCATTTTCAATCAGTAAGACTTTTGGAAAACTTCAATGAAACGTTAAAGCATGTAAAATCTCTATGCATTATTTTAATAGTAGTAATAGACAAAATATTCATTGACTTTTACTATCTCCTGAATGTTACTGTGATTCTATTTCTATTATCGATAATGTACCATTACTGGGGATATATCTTTTATAATTATATGTATGCCTCTGACTATTTGTGAAATAAATCACGTATATAATATTTAAAGTAAATACTACTAA
Organism: Schistosoma japonicum; assembly: GCA_025215515.1. Taxonomy (NCBI): domain Eukaryota; kingdom Metazoa; phylum Platyhelminthes; class Trematoda; order Strigeidida; family Schistosomatidae; genus Schistosoma; species Schistosoma japonicum. The sequence continues at coordinate 64,475,205 of CM046069.1, read as the reverse complement.
AAACACTGATAGTCATGGTGGCACTCACAAACGCACTGACTAATCCATTTCAGTTCAGTCTCATTTACAGTAAACCAGAGTTACGACTGAAATTCCGCGTTGCTCTGTTAAAATACAAATACAAGTTCGGATAATACTTTTCTACTACAATTATTGATTGTTCTAGCATATTTCTGTCATAAGTCTGCATCCACATCCCTGGAGTGTTTGTAAGAACGTTTGGATAAGTATTATTATGACCGAATGTAATACTATACTAGACTGCTACATCTATAACGTCGTGCGACTAGTAACACAAACTTATTATTGAAATATTACAAATGGCGTTGATACCACGACGAATAATTTAATTAAAGACATTACAGTCAGCTATTTCATTTGAATATGAGTTGCTATTCCTACAAAATGCTTTACTGTATACAATGATATTGTACAGGGAGCATTTTGTCATAAATATTTCATCACTTTTAAATAATGACTCACCATCAACTAAGTATTCCAAGAGTCTATAGGACTTTCCGAAATACTCTTCCGTTAATTCATAAACTACTACGGACGATGACGATCGTGCGATAACGCTTGCTGACTGAAGTTTGAAATATGGATCTGTGATGATTGAATATCCTAGGACTGATTCTTAATGGAGACAAGTGCACTCAAAATAGAATCAAAGTAGAATGAAACAGTCGTTCAATACATTTTTGCTTTTAATAGGCTATATGGTTAAAGATAGTCTATAATAGAAACTATCTTTAAACTGAACAACCCGTACCATTGTAATAGTATGCTGAGTAGTTTGTACACAGATCCGTTTTTAACCTACTAATCTCAAAGCCAGTTATTCTGTAAGTTAATTTATTAAGAGACATTGAAAAGATTTCACTAAATATGAAGTAGGTGCTCAACTTAATAAGGTCTATATGTGTAGCGTATATGTTTTAGTGCCCAAGTGTGCCAACTTTCACGTGTTCGAATAATACAATACAGTAAAAATATCTTAAAAGACTACTGTGCTACTCATGCAGTTTGCTAATTAATTCAAAATGATAAACATATAGCTGTACATACAGCAGCCTAAAGAGAAATCCAGAGACTTTCAAGTTGCTTTTGTATCCACACAAAGTGCGTTTAAACATTTTGCAGATTAACGTACTAGAGATTGGTTTCTCACTACTCAATGACCGTGATATGGTTTTCTGTATTCGAAAATATAGCTATAGGTATTCGGTATATCTTGCTGATAATGCTTCCGTGTAGTAAAACTAACTAGTGAGCGACTTGTGAAGTTGGCTGTAAAAGTTTAAGAAAAGATTATAGCTCGGTCGATGGGATTATGATGCTACAACGACTTCAATAACTGGATCATGTGTTGCATGTCAAGTTAGCGGTTACTTTGAAATGAGACGGTGGTTGAAGTACAATTAGGAGGCAAAGAGATAGGTAGTACTAACCGATGGAATTACTGGCTGCTGGTCTGACACATGTAGAAAGGAATCAACTTCTTGGGAAAGGTCGCCCGGATGATGGAAATTAGTGACTCGAATTTGCGACAGATGGGTTAACTTTATATTTCGTTTCTAAATATTGAACATTTTATTATCCTATTCACGATTACCCTAGAAATGCATATATATTCACGCATTTTTTCATGTATCTTTACCACATAGATCGAGGATTGAATCTATGGCTATTTCGCCTTCTATGTAATTGGGAGAGAGGCTGGGTCAATAGTTATTAGGGGGAGTGTAATTTCCATTATGAACTATTCGGGTTATGTTTTCTACTGTGAAATATTTTCATCTGTGTAGTTATAGATAAGTTATAGTAATTGAAGAGAACAAAAATAGCGTACAAGTAATAAAAAAAATTTTTCTTACGAGTTATTTGTATTAGCTTTTTCACTAGACAAATGCACTGAATCAACAGAATCGTTATCAGGTGACGACGTTGCGGATAGACAAGAGGTAGATGGAGAGGAGGAGGATACAAATGATGAAATTGACTCACTACCAACAGTTCCAGCTGAAGATGAAGATTTACTATAACTATCACAACTTTCATTAGGATCATGTGATAAATCTTCAAATGAATTGTAACATGAACTCATAGAACCGATTTCAGAAATGTCACAATCAGGATATTCAGAAATAGTTGGATTTTCATGATTAAGAATATCTAGCGCAGAATATTGTTTAAGTAATGGATTATTCATTGAATTATATTTTGAATGAGAGTTTAATAAACCAGTAGTGCATAAATGTTCGCTGTCAAATTGAACACCTTTTGCAAAATAAAATCATATTTATTATTAAATAGAGAATACATTTTTTTTAAAATAGGTCGATAGAAGTACTACAAAATTATGTAACTGAAAGTAGGAAAGCCTAATCAGAACTACTGTCGCACAGCTACTATTCAATTAGCTTTTATTAATGCTCTGCACTAATATATATTTACTTTTGTGGAGCTAGTTAAATAAAGTGTACAAGACAGATGGTCTGCTACCATATTGCTGAACACCATCTAGTCTGGTTGAGTAAAAGATAACTCGAACTAAAGATTCTGAACTGGCCACCTTGATTAACACAGAGCATCAAGTTAATTTGAACGGACCTTTTCGAGTTATTTATAAAATATCACCAACTAATCTACACCGCTTACAGGTCCGTCTTTTATACGGGGCGGAATAAATTGAAATTCACATTCCGAAACTGATTCTTTGTATTCAGATATTTGCACAACTCTTTTCAAGCTGGCCATTGATATAGACCATATCAAGGCAGGATAAAGTAGAAATTTACAAACATTCTTCTCAATTTTCCTTAATTCTTCGGATTTTTCATGATCGTGTGTTTATAAAACCTTAATATTGGTCTTTTCATTCTGACGTAACTATCACTATCTCTGGTCAACGCTTTACGTACCGACGAGAAGCTTAAAATATCAGTCAGACATAATCGACATAGCACCTGCAACAAATGTGCATCGACTCAAGTTACCACAAAAAATCAATACGACACAATGTAATTAACATTTATAAAAAAAATAAGCAATATAGTTCAGAAAGAACAAATCAATCTACCCAATAAAAGTATGAAATAACATTGAAACCCAGAATCAGAGAGAAAATAAGGAGTGAATACATTTACGCCATTGAGTGAGATTTTAATCTATCTGACCTAGTATCGCCAAGGATTGGTTTGTGATTGTCTTCCGGACTCATATTCAGGTAATTCGCACTTATTAAGATAGTTCAAATCAACAGTGACTAACTTCATGAACCGATGGTATATTTTAGTTTGGCCGACCATGGCTTGCTTCCAACCTAATCTTGACTGAGCCGATAATGTATTTCAAGTTATGGGATGACAAAGCATGCACCTGTTATATGAGTTAATGAAAATTCACAGCCATTTCAACCAATCTCTTAGCTTTAACAACTATCCTATACGCCACCGCAGTGATCCTTACTCTGTTTCTATATCAGATGCTAAGGCTTAGGTATGTATTTTACTTTCGTAGACCATATCAAAGAATGGAAGTTGTTGTGTTTTGTGCAATCCAATTCAATATTTTTACGTGGAATCGAAGAAATGGATGCAATTACAATTAATACTGCATACAATACACAACAAAACGATTGTCATTCGTCATGCTATGTATATGACGATGATGTTTATGACAAATGTCTCTGGATTACTGTAGACTGAGAAATTGTAAGTAAACATTAAGAATACTTTTCGAATAACGACCGAATAAACACAACATATGAGCAAACATAAGTTGACTTCGAATGTGTTTAACTACTGGGAGTGCATGTAATTTACAACTAGGCAACAAAACTACTATACATACAATGAGTGATATATATTTGTAAAATTCCAATGAGTAGAAATTAAAATTTCTGACGTTTCACAGCTTAGTGCAAGTTCTTTCTTCAGTTATTCATTTCTCACTCATTTTATAAACAACCTATCCAATGCTTAATTTATTTGAAATTATCAAAGTTAACCTTGGTAATGATATATACTATACATACATATTTACATGTAGTATATATGCAGCTTATAAACTAAGACGATAGTGGATGATAAAACAATGCTTGGCGTTCTCACTTTTATTGAAATCAGACACCGCCTAAACAAAAGGAAGAAAATTATGTTGATATTAAAAATATGCTGTAGTGAAAGATGCTAGTCATTGTGTATTATTCAAGGTGAAGGCTAGATAGATGGATTCGTATTAACAGGAATATATGAGATAAGTGGTAAATTAACTACTACAAAACATTCTATTTCAGACAACCAAAATAATAGTATGGCATGTAGTAAACATAAAACAATACGAATGCCTGCAACAGTGTTAATAATAATATCCTACTTTTTAGGTTGAAGTTAATTGGATGAAATCATAAGAACAACAACAACATACAACTAGTAAGCACTTCAGTGATACGGCGGTTAGAAGTTCAGTATCACTATATGCTCAATGATCTTATCTTATATCATTGGTCACTTTATTAAGTTACAGTTTAGAGCCATATTTTAGAGCAAAAATTTAATCACCCACCTTAGTTAAATGAGTACAGATTATTAGTTATTTCGATACTTCATCAATAAATTGTTCTGATACAGCAAAACTAATTACTACTGTTTTTATTTTAAAAAAATTTCGTTTTTTTAACAGAAATTATTAAATACACACTAACAGTAAAAGTTCTCATACAATAAATAAATGATCATCAAAAAACATACCTTGCCTTCCAGAAATTTTTAACTTTCTAATAATTTTACTGATATAAGGTTTACATGCTACAACAGCGTCGTCCAGTGACAGACCACGATGACCGAACAAATGTGCTAAATGACTGGCTAAACAAAATTCGTGTTTATCCAAAAAGTTATCACGATCAATGTCAGCTATTAACCTATTTAAGAAATATACGTACATAAAGATAAAATATCATTACTTTACGTAAATAAATAAATAAATAAGAAGAAAGTAAAGCAAAAACACACTTAGTGTGATTTAGCACACTATCTCATTTACAGTTTATAAGGTGAATTATACATTATGAACAACGATTTACTCGATGAGTGAGATTAACTTTCATCATATCGATGTATATCTTGACTTATTTGAAGCTGATCAGGGTACATTTGTTTTAGAAAAATCTCATATTTTCAAGGGAACTCAAAATTACTACCCATTATTCGAATGATGTGTAATAAATAACAGGTTTAACTATGGATTGTGTTATATAAGGTGATTCAAGGTAAATAACTAACTTTCTAGTGTTTTTCAGAGGACCGTTTCGTTTATTTTGAGTATGTATTTATTAATTATTTTATTTCTATTACTGTCATACTCCCCATAGCCCTAACCTCTCATTAGATTCATAAACTGTTATCATATCTTTTATCATTCAGGAACTATAATCAATTTATTATGTATCCGTACCCTCAGTTTTTAGTCAATATTGTTTCCGTTTTGTATCCTATCTATTGTTGCGTGGCGTTGCCGGGTTTTGTATGTGTATAGATGGATGAGTGAAACATAATCCGACTGTCTGGTGACTGGCTTAGTTGACTTGTGTTCGTCATTCCATAGTTGGGGACTAGTGGCCAGAGGGCAGACGTGTGTGTGCACTGAACTGTCAAGATCACTGTTCTCCAAATACTGTGACTGCCTGATGTTTTGCCAAAATATAACAGGTTGGTACTTTTCGTCATAGAGTTACATAGTCAAAGTGACTTTGTGAGAAATTGTTTCCAAAGTCATATATATTACCACGTTATCTTTTCGATTGTAGTTAGTACTGACAACCAATGTAGTAGATACTAATCATAAGTTGTAGGTGGCAGAACGTCTCGTGAAAGTAGAAAAAGTAAACAGTATACAAGGTGAGTTTCGAGGTGACAAGAAGTAAAGCCTGATCACAATATGTAGGAGAAACGAAGAAGACCAAGGGACGGAGGTCAACAACCAACACTGATCAAGGAACGCACAGGACGTGCAAATAGAAAATTAAAAGTGATGTATATACCACTTATGACGTTCTCTATTTTCACCAAGTAAGCAAATTGCCATGGACAAGTCGACTCTTTAAATTTAGTGTCGCTGCTTCCAGACAGGACGAAGGCGTCGAAGTTACAACCATTTGAGGGTAAGGAGGACGAGGCACTTTTGCGGTAGCTCAAGGCTGTCTCAGGGTTGGTCGGCGTGGGTGGGCAGAATGCGAAGGTGGTGGTACTCTGGACTCCGCTTAGAAGTCGCGCAAGGGCGGCGTTTGACCATGTGGAGCTTTTCGATGGTGGGACGATGTGGGAGGTTATCGTGGCAAGGTTGACGTCGGAGTTCGACAGTCTGGCAGACAGGTGAGCCACGTTGCAGCATTTCAGGACTGCTCATCTCGGACTCGACGGTGACCCATTAGTTTTGGCCGCCTACCTTGACAAACCTCCTTCGGCGTGCTTTGTCTACATTGGACGGCAACTCGAGAGAGCAGTTGCTAATATACCAGTTCTTGGGATGTGTTCCCGAGGTCATAACAGTTGGCGCATACAGTTTAGCCGATGGATGTTGTACAAATGATGCGGTCATGTAAACAGTTGACGAGTGCGACAGCTTCTTCAGCAAATGGAGGTAGCGGAACACTATCCATCAAGTGGATGAGTTAGAGCGACGAGTCACGGCGATTCAGATACGCACGGAGAAAAGGGGTAGGTGCTTCGAATGTGGTGAAGTTGAACATTACAGGAGAAACTGCTCTAAGAAACAACGATAAAGACTTTTTAAACGTTATAAACTGCCTTCTTTTCTTGAAACATCGATTCGTGTAGTCGCGTTAGTTAATAAGGATACGATGTACACAAAAGTGAGAGTAAATGGAAAAGTGTTAGTTTGTTTAGTTGACACGGGCGCGGCTATATCTTTAATAGATGTAGAACATTGTCAACAGATAAGGACGAGTTCATTAGCAGTACAACTTGTGAGCGGACATGCGTTGGGAGTTTTAGGAGTGTCATACTGCAGCATCGAAATTGGTGACTATGTAGTGCAGTATTTAATTGTAGTGACCAAGGCTATACAGCAGATTATACTAGAAGCAGACTTCCTTGAGAAGTGGGGGCGGTAGTTGACACGGGCATTTTAGAACAAATGAGAATAGCGAGATGGCAAAGGCATAAGCAGAAATCTTAGCGAAAGAGAAGCAAAGTAAATATTGATACTGTGATAGCGAAATATGGAAACCTCTTCGCAGAAGATGGAGAGGCCTATGGGTGTTGTGACAGAATGCCGCATGAAACCCCCACAAAGTCATAGGAAAACAACATTTTACACGCGTCGGACACCAGTTCGTCTAGAAACCGAAATAAATCATCAAGCGGAAGAAATGTTGCTGAGATAGGATAATTGAGGAAGCCAATAGTCGTTAAAACTCACCCGTGCTACTAGTAAAGAAAGCGAATAGGAACTATAGATTCTGCGTGGACTTTAGAGAACTAAACAGTATAACAGAGTTGAAATCATGAAAAATGCTAACTGTGGTAGAAACCCTAAATCGCTTACAGCAAGCAAAGTTGTTTACGTTACTAGACCTCAGGACCGGAGATTGGCAATTACCGATAAAGGCAAGAGATAGGTACAAGACAACCTTCAATGTGGACCCGAAAAAGCATCAGTTCAAAAGAATGCAATTCGGACTGGCATGGGCTTCGTTCACATTTAGAAGTCTGATGAACTTGCTGTCACAAAACCTTGAGAATGTGAAGATACACGGAAACGATCTGGTGGTGTATAGTAAAACAGAAGAAGGCCACATAAGGCATTTAGAAGCAGTTCTCAAACGAATTGAGGAGTTTGGGCTGCGCATTAATAAAAAGGAGTCGCAGATAGCCATAAGCAACGTTATGCTGTCAGGGTACAAAGTAGTAGACAGTGACATGAAACCGTTGCCCGAGAAAATTTCGACTATCAACAACATAACGACACCCACTTCCAAAAGGAAGCTAAGGCAGTTTAGGGGAAGAGTAGCAATTTATAGCCGCTTTATTAGAAACTTTAGCGAGATCGCTGCGCCAATGTACAAACTATTAAGCAATCAAAAATTTATATGGATACAGGAGGCGCAGAAAACCTTTGATCAGATCAAGCAGCTATTAGATGCAAGGCAGATGACTTTGAGACCATCTATCCCTGGGAAGCGGTTCACAGTGACCACAGACGCCAGTGATTTCGACATAGGCATACATATCTAATATAAACTGAAACGCATTTGTCATTAGTATTCGGTTACTTCGTTTACTAGGTACAGATTCATGTAGATGCCTTGCAATCCAGTGTCAGTGAAACTGCCTTTATAGCAAGATATAGGCGGAATGGGTTGTTGATAAACGAATACCTTAAACACTGAGACACTGCTGTACACTTGGGGCCAATGATTTACATATATATCGAATTACAAATAGATTTGACTTTATTTACTCCTTTCATGCATCCATCAATTATTAAAACAAATAGAAAATTTTTTTCTAGTGACTAGTTGTTAGGCCGGACTACAAAGAAGTGTAACAAACTTTCAGAACTGTGTTTTGAGAACACTATTTCATTTATTCTGTTTGTAATGTAAACATTTTGTTTATATTATTGTTACGTTCCTCTTACCCTATCCTCCCGTTTAGCATAATTACTGTGATTATATTGTCTCTTATTATGGACTACAGTTAATTAGTTGTGTACAAGTTGTTGATTTCCTAATTGGTTTGCTGTGCGGTCTGATTTTATGTATATATAAAGGAATGCTTGAAATATAATAGGATTCTGTCTGGTTGATCTATTGGCTCGTATTCTTCTTATTTCGGCTTGGGACTAAGTGGGTATAGAGCAGACGCACAATTACCAACTAGGCACTAGTGATTTGGCACTCGGCCAACCAACCAGATTCTCTCTTGCGCGCGCATCATAACACTAGTGATATGTTACGAATGCCCGAGAAATAAGATAATTTCAAACGGGAAGTAGGAGGGAATACTTCATTTAGAGACGAAATAAGATTAAAATGAATGGACATTACTAACGTCACTGACACGTTGAAATAAACAGAACGAAAAAAGTAAATTATTTACCTATAAAGACCAACGTGTAGAATTATAGAACAAAGAAGTTATTTAAAATGGATATATTCAAAGAAGACTGAAATGAAATGATGAATTCGCGCACGAAAATCTATTGATTACAAAAACGATTCTTAAAGCACTATAGATACATGAGGCAGTGTTAGAAATACAGCACAATGTCTCATTTCATAAAACAAGAAAGAGTATCTAGAGTCACACTCCGAGTTATCAGACGCTAAATTCTAGTAAACAGTGTAGTGTTCACCACTAAATGCTTTAACATAATAATATCATTAGTTCGTTTGCTATATGCAGATTTGTATACTTCAGGTAACACTCCATCCCACTGAGTATTCATATGTTCATTGACGACGTAAAACGTTAAATAACAGAAACAAATTAAATACCTTCTACCCTATCGCTATCAACACTAAAGCGACCGAAGTAATCATAAACTGTAAAGTCAACCAATAGCTACTAATAAACATTGAAATTTTAAAAGTTTAAACCAGTTATAACTTATGATATATTTTTTATGGTAATGAAGACATTACGATGAAATCACTCACTATGTAGGGCTACTTAAACGTGTTTGAATTTTCTAAAACTCATCGAGCACTGCAGAATCAAACTATTTGCTCTCAGTTAGGTCTTATAATTATAGCATTAAAATCTATTTTACCAAGGTTGATTCAAAAATGTGAATAACTTATCAAATGAAGACGTATGTATCATTTTATGACAAATTTAGAATGATACTGTACGCTTCAAAAAACGAAGTATATATTTTGGGCTTCAAACCCATGACCTGACAGTTAAGAGCCGATTTTATTTACCACTACTAAGCCACCACTTGATGAACGACTTAATTGCAATTTCAGCCCATCGTTTCCTGATTCGATCAGAGCAGATGAATCCAATATCTAGTCCTAAGTAAATGAGGAGTTGAAAACCCTTTGTAAAAGACCCTAATTAGTTATGGAGTTACAATACTAAATTATTAGAAATAAGTCAAATGTTTCTACTTCTTAAAGAAAAGCTGTTATGTAAAATTCATAACTTACCAAATACGATCAAAATCAGTTGATGAAATTGTGTATTGAGCTGTGAATAATTGCGTTACTTCTGAGTGTGTCACCTTTAAGTTGCGATCAGTAGCAGGAAGGTTAGGAATATCTTGAGAAATGAACAACTCGTCAAACTGGGCCGTATATTCAGCTTCTCGTTTTGATTGCAATGCGAATGATGCTAACCACTTGAGATGCCGTTCTTTACGCTTGTCGTTACGACTGCAATAAGGGTTATTATACTGTGAAAGTGGGAATGAAGAACTGCGACTATGGGAAAACTTCTGTTTATTAACTACACCATAGTAAGCATTGTTCGTTGAAAATTGGTACTTATCCTCCTTGGGATTTGTATAGCGAGAATCAATATACTGTGAAGCTAGAAAAGATATTGGAAAACGTATTCAGTTATTTTGACAAAATAACTACTTTTCGCCAAAAATGTATTAATATTGCAACTAAAAAGCAGTTTCTTTGGAATAAAATAAACCTAGGATGGATAAAAACAATAATATATAAATAACCAGTAAAGATTAAGTAAAAAGGTATGGATTAAAACAATCTGAAATTGGATTGCTGAAATAAAAAGTAAAACCAGTTGGCGTACGATCAGGACCAAAAAAGTAGTCCAGGTTCATGTATCTAATAATGTATTGAGTTCACTTATTTAAGACGATACATGACACTCGACAGGTGTAGAGTAACGTAACTAGAATGGTATTTAGAACGATGATACCCAACCTGATACAAGAGTGGACTAGTTCATATAGCTATACTTCGTAACATAATATTAAATAATATTAACAAGAGGAAAATATATCAAAATGGTCTGCAAAAACATTATTTTACACGAGACAATTATATATAGCGCATATTTAGATTAATGAGTTGCGAACACCTATGATGCAGTCTACAAAATACACAAATGGTGAGCATTAGTATTGCTTCGGTTTGTTAAGGTTTATTGAAATAAAACAAATTCAGGAAAATGTCTAGATTTAAAGTTCAATTAAATCGAACTTTCGTAGCCACAGTAAAGACTGGTAATGTTTATATGCGTGAGTGAAACTCCTTGCATTCATTACTTTACCTTGCTAATGAATCATACATCATTTTTTACACGTATTTACTATTTTAACTCGAATCATCATGCATACAGTTGTGAAGTTACATTACCTAAATCTGACTTTTCATGAGTTACATAAATTGATTCATTTTCATGTCACATTTCTAGATACTATGGATATTTCCTACTAAGACGCTATATTTCATAAGCATATTGGAATGATTTACTGTATATTCTTTCAAATGGTTCTATGAATTTAATATATACCAATGAAATATAGTAGTCTTCTTAATCAGTATAAGATTTCTATTAACACATAATTAAAAGAGATTATTGACAACATCTAGAGTCGTATCGGTTGTTGTAATTGAATAATTAAATTTAGAAATCACAATCACTTTTATTAAATACTACATTAATCACTAAACTATCACTTCCAATGATGAGGTTTTGAGAAAGTGAATTGAGTATGATTTATGATAGCTTATAAGAATAAATTAATTCAGACAAATATTAAATATGCAATTAAACAGATATTTTACATATTTTGAAACCAGGATTAAAAATTGAAAGACCGTGAAAAAAAACAGAGAAAACTAGGAGTGAGGAGTTATAGAAGTAGTAAATATAAATTAAGAATGTGTGGTTCATGAAATATATTCAACTCTGGTGTCAATTGCATAAAAACTTCAATGTCGGTATTAACATTAACGACCTACAGTAACCGACAGTACTCCTACCTGACTGAGATTGACTAGGCAGATCGGAAGTATAATCCGGTAAATCACGATAACTCCATACACCATCGCCATGTAATTCCCTGGAATTATTGCTTTCTTCAGTAGTTCTGGCGATATGAGTGGATGAGATAAAATCTTGAGAGGTAATGGTATCAGATCTCAATGATTTAGAGTAGTCAGTGTTCAAATCTGCGCCGTTCTCGAGTGATGTGTTTGAAATGCACCAATCAGAATCTCTGAAAACTTTCTCATCATCGAAGGAAACAAGATTATCGTTATGAATGGTAGATTCTTCGGCTAAAAGACCTGTAGGAAAGAAATACAGGACAAAGTCTAATAGAAAGAGGTCAATTACGAAAATTGAAGCAAGAAGATTAGGAAATATTGAATCCCAGATATAATAAATGAACTGAAGTGCGGATGTCTTAGTGAGTGTCACAACCTTTGAAACAAAACCATAGATAAGTGATTTATGGAGACTTTGGTAAGACAAGAAAAACACTCGCAGCAGAATAATATGAGTTTATTTTATTTCGCGACTTTTTATTAACTGCATACAATTCTAAATTAACCATAATCATTAAAATAAAACAGTTACACATAATTTATACCATAAAAAACTCGAAGAATTTCAGGTAGACATATCGATGTGAATCAACTAGAAGAGCACAACACAACATAATCGCTCAAGCATTAAAACATTATTAACATAGTTGTTTATTTACAGGCCAACTCTAAGAAAATTCTAGAGAGCAAAACTGAGAAGAGAGTGGACACAAAGTTAATAAGATAAGCAATATAAGTTATATTATAATAAATACAAGTAGAAACAGTGATTAATCGAGTAAAGGTTAAATAATTAATAAGTGTTATCGAAAATTGTTGCGTAGCCTAAACTTAAAAATGTACCATGGTAAGGTAAAGTTCATTGAAGTTTCTATTCGCACACATAAATTTGGTTTACATCTTGTATGACAACTGCTTCAGCGAAACGTCAGAAATTCGGACTTTTTTACTGATTATTTTGAATGATGTTGAGACGTCGACAGTATGTTCACTATCAATTAAGTAGAAAGCAGTTCCACAAGTAGGAAGACGTTATGCTTTTAAACTCAGTCTGCGTGGCATTTGTCCACAAATGCGGACATTGACCCTCGTTTCTGTTCTTCCAATGTATGTGCGTTGGTAGGTATATGTAAACTGGCATACACAACTGGAGGTAACATAAGCCAGGTATTTGTCGTGAGAAACAATCAGTACGATAGAGATATTAATTTAGCAGCCGAATAAGTTCGTTTTAAAACGGTCTGTATTCTATGATAAGTGATTCCGTTTCTTTCATTGATCCATGAAGCCAAGTTTTAGGAAGACAGGTTTCTTCTCAACTGCGTCGTATTTAGCTCCCTTCGTTTTATTCTTCTCAAACCTAGTTATGAACTTTCTGCGGGTAACTATGATCACACAGGCAACGTCTCAATATGATTAGTTCCTCCTCAATTCCGCCCTATTGTGTACAATCGCTGGACATGGTTAAATAGAGTCTTAACCGAAGTTTTTTGTAGCCTATCGGACGGAAATTATTAAAATTTACATATATTTCATTCTAAGTCCCCTTTCGATGAAGTCTTTGGACTAAATTATTCGCTGTATGGTGAACGCCAAGATCGAGGAAATAAAACACGTTATTGTGCACCTATTCCATAGTAAATCGTATGTTAGCATGTGCTGGATTAAAACGATTCAGCATATCAAAGGCATGTTTGTGACTATTACAGGCTACAAATGTATCCTCAGTGAATCTGATATGCAATGTTACTTCACTAATTATTGATTTCCTTTTTATCTGTTCTAGGTCAGCCATAAAGATATCCGCTAAGAATGAACCCAGCGGGCTCCCCATAGCAACTCCGTTGATCTAGCGATATAATGTGTTGTTGAATTGGAACAGTACACATTTAGTACACATTATTAAATGTTATTTAAATTCGTTGTTTGATAGTGAGGGAAGGTCAAACTGTCCATATATTATTTGTATGGCTTTTTCTAAAAAGATTGTCCTAAACCATGGTGATACGTTGAAAGAAGCCATGAATTTATCAGATCAATCAGCATTCTAGCACCTGGACAAATTGAAATGTATCCTTTAAATTATGGATAGACAGTTTTGAACGAATCAGCTTTAAGTGATTTGCTAGCCAGCAGGTAAGTTTGTAAAATGGAGTTGATCATTAATAGCATTGGTCTCACTGGAACATCAGGCTTATGTATTCTTGGTAGGCCATACATAAAGAACAATCTAGAACCTGATTTTAGCTCATTGTATGTAAGATTGTGATTTAAGTTTTTCAAAAATCTCTTAATTTTCTTGTAACGCCTTCTTCTTATTTGGCATATCACTTTTCAAACTATTAACGCAGAATCTCAAAGGATTACTTAAAATAATCTTCACTTGGTAAATACAATCTCTTTTGTTTATGATAACAACATCGGCAGCTTTATCAAGTCGAAGAATGACGAAGTTTTCACTATGCAAAAAATTTGGTGAAGCTACCTGATGGTAATCAGATGAAACTTTGGATAATCGAGCTTGTAATATAATGTATTGACGTGCTATATCAATATATTGATCATTTCACCAACACTGTCTTTCCTCATCTGATGGTTTTAATTCTGGTGTCTACAACTGCTTTAATCCCTGCATCTAATACTGTCATGATCATGCTATAACATACTGAATATTATCTTAGCTTGAAACAAAGAGGAGATATGACTATTTCATGATAAATTATGGAAACTCTAGAGACATACTTTGTTCTTCATCGTAACACTTAGGCCAAGTAAAACCAAACGACTGGTCTACATCACTTTCCACAATGTTATTCACAGCTATCTGTTTGTCATTAAACTCATCCATGTGACTAATATGCTGATCAGATTGTTTGCTCGGGTTAAAGCAATCCATGATGGACACCTGAACTATGCAAAAGACGGGTCAATAAAATCGTGTTTTACAGAGTTGACAGCCGAACAATCTTCTCTAGATATATTACTTTTCAGAGGTGGTTCACAGACGTCGCGAATTATTGGGAGAGGAAGATTTCCTCCTACAAGTATAGGCATTTAATGAATTTCAAATACTGTGTTTTAATAGCTCGTTTTTAGACAAGGGAATTCCACTTTGAGCGAGAGAAACAAACTTCAGAGCTGTAAAGAAATTTGCGCGTCCCCACAAGCTGGATGCAGATGAATTTGATAATTGCATAATCTACAGTGTCAAAAGTACTTCAAGGAAATTACCTCATCTATTAAGGAATCGGAAATGCCAAAGCGTGATAAAAACATTCTAACTCGATCGCTTGATAATTTTCCACTTTTTTCTACATTACAACTATCGAAAGCGTTGAAGTAAAAGTCGACTTCCAGCCCAGACAATTTTAACGCTTCCATATCATGTAGCGCGATGATTAAACGTCCCGTGATCTAACGACTAATATCGAAGAAATCTAACGTCTTCATGACTAGCCAGTGTAAATCACTTAGTTTCTTTGAGCTTGTGTCTTGGTGTTTGGGTGAAAAACAGTCATATTCGTTTGTTATACGGATGATACTGATCTAGAGTTTACTATTACCTTTTGATATTTTGACTAACAACTTTTTGAATATTTTTAATGGGCCATAGAAGCTGTTGTGATTATCGGAGGTTCAACCTAAATCATAAGGTTGCCTAGTAAGTATCTAAAATAAAACGGCTGAGTTCTTAAGATGATCTTTAAGTGGGGTGCATTTTATGCCAACAACCCCCTTGATATCTTGGCACTAAAACTTCCCTATTTGAACTAAATCTCTCTTTATAGTAGATATTTTCGCTTTCCAGGTATGGCAGGATAAAGTTTAAATATGCCTTGACCTCACTGCTCTTATGCTTCACCTCGGTGTCTCAGGTGTCTGTTCATATTAAGCCTAAGTTGCAATTTGTCAATATGTTTTGAAATGGGTGGCTATGCAGAGTATTCACAGTCAACATATGATGACTAATAATTTTGCAAATTTAGTCTGGCTGGTACGAAAATCTGGAGCTCCTGTGTTAACTTTGAGGATTAGCGTCTGTCAGTTTAACCAACTTATTTTTAAACCTGTCAACAGATGGAAGTTGCAAAGAATGGTTAAGATAGGTTTCATGTGCTGACTAATCTGTGGAGGTCCATAATTAACTGGCAGATGGTTGGTTCGAGGTAGAGACCCATTTTTAAAGTGTCTTCGTAAGTTTTTTGTCCCGTAGGACAGAGAAAAAAGGGGAGTGTGAGGACCCGGTTTATTATGAATTATTTTGAAGTGTTATTAGGTCACCGAGGCTCTTCTATATGATGTATAGAGGGAGTTTTCTTCGTCAGTTTTCATCAAACGGAAGCCCTAAGATTCATAAAATTAACCAATTTTAAGTTCCTTGAACCTCTAGTGATCGATCATCATCAACAACAACGTAGAACCGGGCACATACACATATAGGTTCAAGTTGCTATATCACATTAGCACTACGAGATAACAGAGGTAACATAATAACAGAATACAAGAGGGGAGAGTGAAGTAAAGGTGTGCAGAAACTAATAATAGAATTGAAGATTTAAATGAAGTTACAGAGTGAATACACTTTCGCCACTGTGACCGATTCTGAGCCATGTCTCCAAGTGTCTCAAGCCACTTATTGCGACTATCACGCGGACCCCAACCAGGTAATCTGCATCTGCCAACATGGCATAGACCAACAGTCAAAGACTACGTGGACTGATGCCATGTTTTGGCTTGGCTGCCCCTACGCTTCTTCCATCCTATTTCAACCCTAGCCGACATTGTGCGACGAGGCAGGCGGTGGTCCGGCATGCGCATTACATGCCCAAACCATCTCAAACAATAAAGGTTGATTACCTTTTAGACTGATTCCCCATGTTTTCCATGATTCTTTCGTCTAGCCTCATTATTACTTATTCTACTGTTTCATGATATACGAACGATGCTACAAAGATTTCTATGGTCAAACACCTTAACTCGACGCATATCTTGGGCTTTCATGGCCCACGTTTTGCAGCCATATGTTAAGACGGCGCGGACTGTTGCGCAGTACACCCGGCCTTTTGTTGAGAGACGGATATTTCGCCTGTGCCACAAGTAGCGTAAATTGGCGAATGTCAATCGGGCTTTCTGAATTTATGTTGAGATTTTGTCATACACCGACCCACCAGGGGTGATTAGACTTCCGAGATAAGTGATGTGGTCAACCCATTCAATTACTTCACTTCCTATCATCAATTCAGGTGAAGAAGCGGGCCAGTCCTGGAGTAACATTTCGCACTTAGAAGATGAGAAGCGCATTTCGAATATGCTTGCATTGTTACTCAAGGTGTTCAGAAGACTCTGCACATTATCAGCGTCTTCACCAAATAGGACTATATCGTCTGCGTATTCTATGTCGACGAGAGGATCTCCTGGAAGGAGGTTAATTCCTGAGGCGTTAGGAGTGAGTGAGACTTCTGAGAGCATATCTATGACGAAATTAAATAGAAATGGGGATAAGGGGCAACCTTGACGAACCCCGCTCGAGGATGAAGTTTCTTGTGACGATTCGCCATAGGCTCTGACTCGACCTATGGTGACCGAGTAGAGAGCCTTTATAAGGTCTATGTACCTTTCGAGGTACACCTTTTAATGACAAACATTGCTACAAGACTTCACGGTTTACCGAGTCGAAAGCTGCTTTCAAGTCAAGAAATACAACTATGGTCGGACGTTGGTGCATATGTCTATGTTCGAGCATCTGGCGCAGGGTGAATATTTGATCAATGCAATCACGTCTATGTCTGAAACCAGTATGGTTTTCCTGAGTCCGCTGTTCTCTAGTGTTGGATAGACGCCGAATTACTATAGAGGATAATAGTTTAGACACTATATTAGTCAAACTGATTCCTCTGTGGTTATCATAAGAAGATTTCTGGCCCTTTCTGTAAATTGGAACGATCGGTGAACGAGATCAATTAGATGGGATGATGTTCAGTTCCCAGACGTCGGCTAATATATCAGTCAACCTACTAACTAAGACTGGACCACCATCCTTAAATATGCCTGTAGACAGCCTATCAGGCCCTGCTGCTTTTCCACGCCTTTCCTGGCCTTTTCAACTTCAATGAGGGTTGGAGGACTTGTGTCAGTTTTTCATTCAGGTAGTTTGCGGTTATTAGGTAAGCTAAGAGTAGCTGGAGGCCAGTTGGGCTGTTCCTGAAAGTGTTCCGCCCATCGTTCTGATCTTTTAGACTGACAGTGAATCATAGACCCATCTTTTTCTGATAATTTCACTAACCGCCGATTCCTTAATACTAATGTCCTTGATAAGTTGGAACAACTGTTTACCAACGCCCACCGCCGCCGCTGCTTCCATCGCTCTTTTTGCCCACCACTGTTCACGATCCTTACGCAGACTCTTTGTCAGTCTACGTTTCAATTGTCGTCGCCCTTCATCATTCTCCGAGCTCGCTGGAATGAGTTTCTAAGCCTCCATCAGTTTACTAGAACTTTCAGAGATCTGATGGTCTTTTACAACCTTTGGATTGAAGTTTGGTCCGGATAACGCTGCTGCGTTCACATCTACTTCAAAATCGTTTCAAGCTGTTTCAGGGTGAATCTGTCGGTTATGGGCAATTAAATACTTAGCCAAGCCATTTTTAAATACAGTCTTGACATTTTCAGTCTCGAATCGATATCTAAGGAGTCTGCCTGATGTGACCTTTCAGCGACCAGCAAAACTCATAGAGATACTTGCTCTCACTAGGGTGTGGTCAAAATCCAAACACGTGCCCTAGAAAGAGCGGCAGTCTTCTATACAGCTTCTCCAACGATAGCTGATGCCCATGTGGTCGACTTACGTCCATCATTGTGTAGATGATGAAGGTTGTCAGGTTAAACAATGTCTCTCTTTATGCTTAAAGTTTGTGCTAGCTAAAAATAAACGGTGGTCTGAACATAATTGTATCAGACGATCACCGTTATTCGTTTAAGGGGGCTGGGATGCCAAGTGACCCACCTAAGTGTTTTCCAGTTTGATTTAACCTAGCGACTTGAGCATTAAAATCCCTTGCCATAATTACTATGTCTGAACGCTTAGCTTTCTGAAGGAGGCTAGAGAACTTCATAAAGAACTCGTCTTTCACTCCATCTATGCTGCAGTTAGTGGGGGCATAAGCAGAGACGACGAAAAGGCATCAGCGTGTGTCCCTATCTTTCCGAGTTCGTACTGTGCCATTTAGACGGACAGCATATAAACGACTGTCTAGAGGAATTCACTCGAGAAGTGCCTGTTCTGCCCGTAAGCTTAGTGCTATGCCTACACCAGCAAGGCCACGTGAACCTGCTGTAGGATCTGCAGATAAACGAGGAGTGAGTTGTGCTGTTCCGCCGCATTGATTAGGTGAGGTCAAACAAATGACCATTCTGGAGTCCTGTATGCGTGTTCCGGAGACACAGCAAACATCAATTGGAAGAGATTCTAGTGTTTTAGCTAAAGCAGCTTGTTGACCGATAGGATACAACGTACATACGTTAAAATCTCCAACATGAAGTTTAGAGTGCGGTTTCAGGAGACCTGGTATAGCATTTCGGGAACTCGAGTAACCAGTACGAGTGGCACGCATAAATGCAGTGGGAGAAATGTAAGTAGTAGAAGTCAGAGAAGAAGAACGTGTTCGATCGCGAACAATGTGATCTTGAGTGCTGTTAGAGAAGAAGTAGATTCTTTTTATATTTTGACTTGAGGGCGACTCAGGTGACAGGCGAGTAAACACCTGATAGCCGGACAGAGCATGAGAAAATCGTACCTAGCCAACATGGTGTTGAGTAGCCCGCTCGCGGTTCTTCCTCAGATATTCTTGCTTCATTTTCTTACCCTCTTTATTTTCCAAGCTCTGATCACAGTTAGGAGGTTAAGTTCATCAAGCATCCAATCATCATTTGCGGGAGAATGCAAACGCCACAAGATTAGATAAAAAAAATCTAAAAGTAAATGCAATCTACTTAGTATCGCTGAATACTAACAGACTGTTTACCATTAATCGAATGTCAGGTGATAGATTAGCTAATAATGATCTATGGAGTTACAGTGACAGAACTAAGATAATTTTATTTGTGAAGTTAGTCGAAACGACGTTCCTACGTAAGTCGATTCAAGGAGGAAGCTAGTGTAGCAACTTAGGTTGACTAGTTAAGAATTGACTTCGAAACTTATGCATACACTAAAACAATGTGGCTTAAGTATTGAATTACTTCCTTATTCGTTATAGGGATTATATTCCTTATTATCATATATTGAGTGTTAAGAAGCATTGCGTGTTTGAAAGACTAGCGTCCCGCCCCACCATCACCTGCCCACGACACTGAAATAAAGACCTTTTACCAATTATTCTGGTTTCTTCTGTTAAATAGAAAAGAACGTACTTTAGTTATAAAACTTCTAGTCGTATATATGACTGGACGACGTAAACGCTATATTATATATTGTTCTTGTATATATTCCTTGGTCTCCAATAAGTATTAGAATGTACCTGAAGGAATTCACTGGCAGTTGCCAAGCGGTAGAACGTTTTTCTAATGCCTGGAGATTATTGTTTTGAACGGTTCGCTTTGTTTTATATAACTCTCTATACCTTAATGAAATGATAATAATAATAACTCATATCCTGATATCAGGAGCAAGTCATTTTTACAAGTAAGATCAACGGAAACATATCGAACCATAGCAGGACTTACTTATTAAACAAGCAAAGTAGAATGCTACCAATAAACACCCAGGAGTGAAGCAAATAATAATGTATAGAGACACTAAAATGTGTAGATTATGATCAGAAAAGATAAAGTTTATACACATGTTGGTGCGGTGATTGAATAATAACGTTTGTAAAAATCTGAATTGTAGCCTAGCCATGAAAGCTTGGTTTAATGAAAAGTGCCAAAGGGATGTAGGTCTATGTCTAGTTTAATTGCCAGCTGTAAAGTTAAAAATGATGAAAAATAAAGCAAGGTGAAAACCAGTAACAGAGCAAACAAAATAAATCGGGGAGAATAAACGATAAAAATTACAATGAAGTCACCATGGTATGCTAAACAAATCATCAGTTGACAAAGTGGCCAAATTTTTACTATAGGTTGTGTCGCAGTTCGAGGTCACTGGGTAAACAACAAAGTTGAATGGAAATTGCGTAGAAGTATAGTAAGTGTGGATACTAAAACTAGCAGAATGAATTTGAAAGTGATATACAAAGATAAAGTGAAATGTGCAATATTAGGAAATGTAGTCGCATTAATGTAGCAGTTGCTTTTTATTGTTTTAGATGTTTGTTATTAGCGTTTAAATCAAAAACACAGAAGTTTGTGTACGCATGTCTACTGTAGCCTTTTCAGATAAACATCACTTTACACCATTATATCTTCTGGCGACCTCCTCCTATGTGGCTTACATTAGACTTACCAGCAATATGAGATAATAGAAAAAATACTAGCAACAACCCAAGACTCCTGTAACGCCCTTAACTCTGTTATATTTGATAGCAGTTACGAATCGGTCGAAAAGCGGTATTAAAAATCAACGTTCATATCAATGCATTTATTTTACAGTTATGTAGGATCACTGCTTACGTGTTTTATTTTTACAAAACAGTAGTAAGTATCAAATATACCATTTTCTATGCATATACATAGAAATGTTGTTGAGATACTAAACCATCTTTAGTTTTTATATTTATACAAACATTGGACACTACATGTATCCTTACAACCATCTGAAGTTTCGGACCCACAATCGTTGATCATTACATTAATAAATGTTCTATTTATTCTTTGTTTTGACTCCTGATGTACGCTGATTGTTGGACGCTTCCACCGGCGACGATAAACCGCATGAAGGAGCTTGTAATGTTTGTTATTTACACTTCTGATTACGTAGCCTTGACACTTACGACAAGAGCGTAACACACATATTATCTCCATAACAATTATATTTTGTTGTTTGCAACTGACGAATTTCATCTTGCTCTGAGTATCTTATACACAAATCTTGATATTTGTTTTGATAAGCTTGTTCCTCCAAAGAAACTTATATTGAACTAAGGAACATTTCGTCCTGTCGCACGAGCTACAAAAGCTGCGATTCCAATTTAAAAGATTCTTTATCCAACATGACTTCTGTGAACTGGGTTTTATTATTGACACAACTTTATTTTTTACCATCATGACAAGGCTAGTAAGGACAAACTTATAGCACCTTCTAGTCCTTTTATGCAGTGTGCCGTAACACTTCTTCTTAAAAACAACTTGAAGACAAAAGGTATGCTGTTCCTTTCCTTGTTTACAATCGCAAGACACATAACAGTCCTGAAGCCATTTCAGAATTATTCAATGAAATATTCTCTGCTAACTGTTTGTCGTATCATAATCATAACGATTACGATAAGCAACGTGCATACCTGTATGTACAATTCCGATATTTCCTACGATTTGGGACCTCATATTCTGTCACATTTGATTACTGAACCTACTAGTACATAAACTGTTTTAATTCTGACCAACTTCTGCTTGCCTGTATGTCACATTTCATTACTATGCTCTCTAATTGTAAGAGTATTTGTCTCAATCTAACTTGTTTATAGATGTCACCTTCGTCAGACCGTATGAGCTTGTTTTATATTTCACTATGTAACTTTTCTGTTAGATATAATTATTATTGTAATCTTGAACTTGACGCTCAGTCTTTTACAAAATTTAACACTTGTCTATCACAGTCTGAAAACTTTGTCTGTTAAAACTGCATAGATGTCATCATGCTTTGCTTTTTGTATCAAATTTATCACATTCATAAAACCAGCGTATACCTGTTTTCATAAATGAATGATGATGATTATTAAATGATATTGTCTTCTAGCAGCAACACAAACGATTCACTTAGTTGATTCCAAAATTTCTGCCGGTCAATAATGAAACCCAGTCTGACTAAACAAATTTCAAAAGTACTAACGCTCGATTTTCCTTGACACCATCAGAGTTGCAACTCCTGTTCATCAAAAACACCATTTATGTCAAGTAACTGGTTTCATCACCTCTGCATGTTTATGGTTGAATTGTAGGTTTATTATTTTAGTTTTAGGAACATTTTTTGACGACCGCCCAACGTTTTGCTACTGCTAAGATATTTTGGATGTTTTATTTTATGTTATACATTAATGTATTTACAAATATATAGCCGACAATTTCATTCATTTTGTTTTTGGTGCATCTTTCAGACACTCGAAATAACCGAATATGGTTCACAAAGATTGTACATATTATTAGGCGGGATATTTGTTTTAATCGTATTAAGGTTATTGTCCGTCTATGGTTCTCGAAATTCCGGTCGTGACGAGAAATATATATCATGACATTCATATCCACTAGTATCGATAATAAGTGATCCGTAGCTACTTTTAAATAACGTTGCGGTGGTAGACCTATCTGACATATCGGAATATTATAATAAATAAATAATATAACGCCTACTTCTATGCACGAACTAACCACAACGCTAATCGGAAACTAATCTGCTCCAACTGATATTTCCAACCGTGACCAACAACTCGATACTGATTACTCACCCTAAGACAAAATCAAGAAGACACCAACGCAGCACTAGGAAGATTCGATTCTATTATAATTCAAGTCTGTATATATAGTTACAAAAACGACCTTGGGAAAAACAGAGTAATTAGCATACTAAAATGACATTACAACCAATCCCAGTTAACAAGGTCCAGCGGAGGAAATGAAAAGCAGTACCGGTTTCCGCTCACTTTACAATTAAATAAAAAATAGCAAAATCACATGAAAATTAACTAGTTTCTCCTCTTCTTAGCACCTCCCCTTTTTGAGAAAAGTTCACTTTCTTGGAACTTACTGTGGCTCTTCGTTTTCTTACACTGCGTCTTATTGGCTGTTCTTCTTCGGATGTTCCTTTCTTGTCGTTTGCTGCAATCAATATTGGTTTTTCCGTGGGGAGCTTGAAAGTGTCAAGAAGAAGTTCAGGCGCTAGGTTCGGTTCATCTGCTTTTCGTTCACCAAACCTTCTTCGCAGCTGGTTGCGATGTCGAATCCATATTTGTTCTCCCACTGCTACTTCATATATCACCTTTCCTCTTTTACCTTTAATTACTCCGTTTTTCCATTTCTCGCTTCCCGGTCTGTAGTTCCTCACGTACACCTGCGTGCCGTTTCTATAGATGTCATCATCCTTGCTTTTCACTTTTGCCGGCCTCATTACCTCATTTATCGTTCTCAGTTTCCGTCCCATAAGTGCTTCTGCTGGTGATTTCTGTTCTGGAGCACTGTTGTTTGGGGTACTTCTATATACAAGTAGAAAACGCTGATTGATTTCTGCTAGGCTTCCCTCCCCCTTTGCCTTCAGTACAGCTCTTTTGAAGGTATCCACAAATCTCTCCGCTTGTCCATTTGATTGTGGATGGTACGGTGGGGAGCAAATATGTGTGATAGCGTTTTCTTGACAGAAATCATTGAAAATCGGTGACGTAAACTGGGACCCGTTATCAGCGACTAATGTCTCTGGAAACCCATGACACGCGAATATCTTCCTCAATGTTTCCAGGGTTTTCTGTGTAGTCGGAGGAACTACTGGATGAATCTCTGTTTATTTTGAATATGCGTCTACTAACACCAAGTAGTAGACTCCTGACATGGGTCAGGCGAAATCTAAGTGCACTCTGCTCCATGGACTTGCAGGAACTGGCCAGCTTACTGGTTCAACCTTAGGTGGGTTTTTTGATGCTCGCTGACACCGGTCACACTTTCTCACCAAGTCTTCAATCTGGGCGTCCATCTTCGGTCAGTATGCATAGCTCCGTGCCCCTGATTTCATTCGAGCTGTTCCAGGGTGTCCAGCGTGAAACTGCTTGAGTACTACTCGACGTAACTCACATGGTATCACCACTCGATCCCCAAACATAAGGCACCCTTCTACTAGGCATAGAGCTTGTCGACGTTGATATAGCTTTCTCAGTTCTTCATCTAAAGAACGTGGCCACTTGTGCTGCATATAATAGATTGCTCGTTGAATCGTTTTGTCTCTTCTTGTGAATTCAGCAACTTGCTGTGTGGTAACAGGAAGTGCTCTCACAGCATGAATGAAACTTTCTTTAGCGTAATCTCTCGTATCGATGGCGGCAATCACCGACTCTTCACTTGTCGTAGGATAGTTGCTTATGAGTCGAGATAGGGCATCTGCCTGACCGAAATCCTCACTTTTCTTGTATTGTATATCAAAATCATATCCAAGCAGCGTCAATGCCCAACGTTGTAAACGATTTGCGGAATGCGATGGTACTCCAGCTTTCGACCCAAAGACTGCCAGCAGGGGTTTATGATCAGTTAATATTGTGAAGTGTCGTCCATACACCATCTTATGGAACCGCCGTACTGCGAAAACGATAGCCAAAGCTTCCTTCTCAATTTGACTATAGCGCTTTTCAGTAGGTGTCAGCGTTCTTGAAGCGTGCATTATGGCTTTCTCATTTCCATTCGGAAATTTATGCAAGATAACTGCACCGACTCCATATGCAGATGCGTCCGCTGCAACAATAATCGGCACTTTCGGATCATAATGCGTCAATAGAAGATCGGATGTAAGGAACTTCTTCAAGCCATCGAACGCTGTTTGGCAATGCTGCGTCCAATTCCACTTAACATTTTTCCCCAGCAGATGGTTCAACGGTACTCGCTTCTCATGCAAGGACGGTAAAAATGCTGAGTAGTAACTTATTAGTCCGAGAAAAGATCGCAGAGTAGGTACATCGTAGGGTGCAAGCATTTTTTAAATGGCTTCGATGTTTTCTGGATCTGGACGACGACCTGATTTGTCGAATATAAATACCAAATACTTCACAGACGTAAGGTAAAATTGACATTTCTCTGGACGTAGGTGGAACCCACGGTCTTGGATTCGTTTCGGTACAGTCGCAAGTCGATCGTAAAGTTCGTTTGGTGATTCTGCGACAACCAGTATGTTGTCTAAATACACGGCCACTCCGGTGAGGCCGGTTAAAATAGTATCCATTAATTGTTGGAAAATAGCTGGTGCAGTTTTAACTCCAAACGGTAGTCTCGTATACTGAAAAAGTCCCCGATGCGTATTTACTGTAAGTAATTCACGGCACACTGATTTAACCTCGACTTGCGAATAAGCATCTGCCAGGTCTAGTTTGGCAAAACAACTACCGCCGTTTGGAATAGTGAACAAATCGTCTGGAGCCGGTAGAGGATAATGGTGTTGTTCTAGAGCATCATTCAGACAGGTCGAAAAATCGGTGCAGATGCGTAGTGTATCGTTAGGTTTCTTTATGTCGACTATTGGGCCTGCTCAGGCCGAGAATGATACTGGCATAAGAACATCTTGCTTCTCTAAGCGTTGAAGTTCTGCGTCGATTTCTGGTAGCGAAGCATGTGGAACTGGTCTTTTGGGACGAAAGACTGGGGAAGCATTCGGTGTCAAGCGAAGAGAAGCTTTCATTGTGGTACAACATCCTAACCCTTTTGTAAATACTTTGTCAAATTCCTTCAGAAGCATCATGAAATCTTTCTCGTCTTTCATTCTTACGATTCGGTGGCATACGGTGCTTAGTGGAACAACATCTAGTTTCAGGTCAGTAATCCGATCTAAACCCAACAAGTTAAGATTGTTGTTAACCACATAACATACTCCATCCGTGGTTATTTCGTTGAATGACACTGAGCACAAAATTTTGCCAATGATCACCAAACGATCGCCTGATGCACTTATGGCGAGCTGTTCTGTAGCGCATAGTACAGGTTTTCCAATTTCAATCCATGTTTTTCTGGAAATAATAGTAATATCAGATGCTGTATCAAGTTGGAGGCTTACCGTATGACCATTTATTTGAACAGAAACGTACTTTCTGGCTGGTCTCTGATGAGTGTGATTCAAGGTGGATACTGAAAGTGATTCAGCCGGCTTACTCGGTGGACGGAATCTTCTTCTGGAACGTGATCGAGTGCGTGTGTCTTTCTGCCTGCACAAAGTTTCTTTGTGACCCAGTCTGTTACACTTTCTGCAGCGATAGTTCTTAAATGGACAGAACTTAGCAAAATGCCATCCATCACAGTTCCAGCATCTGGATGGGGGAGTAATTTTCATCCTTTCGGCTGGTTTATCACGATAAGTTGAGGTGGTTGCTGGAGTGACTTGATGAGGAATAAGTTTTCGACGAACAGCATGAACTTCAATGTCACCATTACCACCAGACTGGACAAGTGCAGTATCATGCTTTAAATTGGTCAGTCGTTGATATTCTGCGGCAATGTCATTTAGAGACAATGTTGGTTCTTGGTCAAGACGGTGTAGCAATCGCGTGCGAATATCAGCGAATTTTTCTGACTGTAGGCTGCAGATGAGTATTAACGATTTAAATTGGTTCTCCGATAGGTCTTTCAATTTAAACCGTTCACATTCTCTGTTTACAACTCCAACATGAGTTAAGAAATCATCTGATTCATTCATTTTTAACTTTAGGCAACGATATCTAATATTGAATAGAGAAGAAATGTCACCAAAGTGTTGGCTGAAAGTTGAGCAGGTTTCAGAGAATGTTCTGTCTCGAGGATTTTGAGGTAAAATTAGGTTTCAGTACTTGTCAAGTTCTGCTGCACCAAGCTTTCTGAGAAGTAGGCGTACTTTCAATGCATCATCCTGAGAAGCTAAATCATACGTAAATAAATCTTCATATCTCCGGAACCAGGTATCAAAAGTAACATTAGCTTCTGGATCATAATTAAATTCAGCAATACTGTTAATAATTCCATCAATTGAAAATGTAGAGTTGGGGACAGGAGCATTCGAGGATGATTCAAGATTAGAATTCAGGCTTGTGAAAAGCTTAATTAGTTTGAGTTGTTCATCCAACAACAAATCCATTTTAGTAGGATCCACAGTCACCATCACCCGTCGCCAATTGATTTATCGGAATTATAATAAATAAATAATATAACGCCTACTGCTATGCACGAACTAACCGCAACGCAAATCGGAAACTAATCTGCGCCAACTGATATTTCCGACCGTGACCAACAACTCGATACTGATTACTCACCCCAAGACAAAATCAAGAAGACACCAACGCAGCACTAGGAAGATTCGATTCTATTATAATTCAAGTCTGTATATATAGTTACAAAAACGACCTTGGGAAAAACAGAGTAATTAGCATACTAAAATGACATTACAACCAATCCCAGTTAACAAGGTCCAGCGGAGGAAATGAAGAGCAGTACTGGTTTCCGTTCACTATACAATTAAATAAAAAATAGCAAAATCAGCATGAAAATTAACTAGTTTCTTCTCTTCTTAGCATTATCGTATCGCCAGAACCTTCCACCAAGTATCGTAGTAGAGAACTCCAAATATTCTGGTAAAAGCTGTTTACCTTATACATGGAGAATAGATTTTGTTCATTCACATGGATGACACTGAAGTGCACACTGTATTGGACCAAGTAACGTTTGTCCTATAACCAGAGCAACTTCAAATAATTAAACACACACGTACGAATAAGAATAATGAAGGCAGTAAGGAATGTAGGAGAAGCTATATTTTAATCGTCAATAGAAGCGTCATTCGGATAGCGACGTCTAGGTTAGCTGACGAGAGAAAGAGGTGATTTCCACGGTGCGTCATGTCGTGGTCTGGTGGTGGTGCGTGGCCGAGGGCCTCCAACTAGTTGCGTTCGCTAAAACAAACATGGCCAGCATCAGTGTTGAGAGCCTATGCAATTGTTTATTTAGGGGGCTATTTGCTGCCTGAACCCTCTCAATAAGCTTTACTACTCGAACTGCATCGTACTGTTTTATTTTTAACTATGAACTTATCAACATCCTATTCATGTTGTCAAGTATTGGGTAAAATAGCCGTAAAAACAATGGATATCATTATTATTTTTATAAAACCTAATCAATTCATATCAATATGGGTTTAAACCAAGCTGCGTCTGATTTGCATCGCATTCACAGTCATTTAATTATACGGTTGACATTGTTGTTTATATCAGCTTTCGTAATATATTGTACCTCCAGACCTTGTCATTTTGACTGAATGTCTAGAGATAAAAAAATAATTATTGCCAACCATTATGTATGGTTGAAACATTTTTCAATCTGCAAGGCAACGTCAACATCCCCCATTCGCTACCGATAACAGTTCACACTGGTATCCTTAAACTTTAGCTAAAAGTTGTACACTCATTGGTTTTAATTTGCACTGTAGATGACATTCATACGCTGAATAGTGCATTTTTAGATATCCGAGACGCTATTCATCATCTTGAAGACACAAATCAGCTGAAAACATTTACCAGTGTCATATATTAGTTATCATTCTTCATACTTTATTGATCTCAGTAACTTGAAATCAGAATGTAGGCATCAAATAGCTATATAACAGCTAACTTTTTAAACGCAAACCATGTGTATTTACCTGTTTATGACGGTAGTTGTTATGCAATCCTTGCGAACCACAGCGGCTGAACAGTAACAAAGGTGGTAACAGCGCTAGTTAATTTAGCTTCACTGGATGCTACTAGGAAACTTCATATAATGCAAATTTCAAACATATGCCTGAACAAGAAATCACTTCATCATCTTTTTGGACAAACCCATGTACATCTGGTTAGTTTAACCGAAGTTCAATAAACTATTCATATGTTTAGGTACTAAAGTGACCTTTTATTTATTTTACTTGTTTGAATTATGTTACTGAGAATTATAACATATTCTATTATATCACCCTGTAGATGAATAAACTGTAATTTACCTATGGGATCAACTTGAACACAGTTTCACGTATCTTTCTCTAATTAACGTTCCAACACAACTTTAGATTAAAACGCGATATATATTAGATGAAAATGTCATCAGCCTCATGAACCGATATTCTGTTCATGCAGTAATGATGCAAAGATTAAATATTATCATAGTTACTTTCAACACTATTTGTATTAACGGGTGATTATTAAGCGTTTTTAGACGGTGGAACTGAAAACAGATATTCTACAATTAATGCAACTTTTTGCTACAGTTACATAACAAAATCACGATTATATAGATTTGGTATTGTACTTTTCATCAATAATGTTATTAATTTTATGTCAATATGATAATTGATTTTAGCCTAAACAGTAATTTGTGTTTGTTGATAGTAAATCCAGAAGGATTTAAAGTTATTATTACTCGATATTTTTAATTCGGCTTCTGAGCTCGCTATTAGTCATCTGTTGGGAACATCCAGCATGCGAATACCCCCCCCCCATAAATGAAGGTATCAAGCCAGACACACTTATTTTTCATATTAAAGGAAGGTGTGATTTAAGGTCGATGAAATAGTCAAAATCAGAGTTGACATTCACTTCCATTTGACCGCAGGAATAATGGTGATTTGTACACATTACTTTGTTTAATCACAATAAATCAGGGTCATTAATTGTAACGATTGAATAGTTAGTTTATATAATTAAATAAAAGAAACGTTACAAGAAAGTATAATATTTCTATACATTTCATTATTATTAATACATCAGCAACCAGCAAGGTCTACCTTAGTTAGCGTGGGCCAAGTTACGGAAGATTTTTGACAATGAATAATGACGAGTAGATAGAGTGGTTACGTCACGCTGTTCAACAATCATCAGCAAGAGTATCAGTAAATTACCATCACAAATAAATTATACAGGCTCGTAATCTGGATAGATATTCTCCTTTTTAGAAACCAGAGCTTGCCATTTAATTAGTAATTAATTTAAAATTTGATGCTGCTCTTCTGTCTAATTATAGTTAATTCATATCTGAACAGTGCACTGATAAGTTAAGTACCTCAAGTTTCTTGGTTACCAAACCGTATCACCCTTAGGGCGTAACACACTTTGGTGGGTATACAACACGATGATTCGACAAAACAGCTCGTGGCTGCCATCAAACCCAAAGACATATTTCAAAACATATGACACGTAGGTAAAGTGTGGAGAACCACTAAAATTAGACTGCCTTATGTCCGGAGACCAGCTACTAATTTAAAATTTCAGACAGAAGACAGAAATAGTTTTGTAGTCAATTTTGAAGAGGTTATCAGTAAATCATTATCATGGACCAATGAATTCGAGGTACTATGCTGTTATTGGGAGAACTTTTCGTCCTCAGGTGAGTACCTTTTGAACGCGGGTCGTTGGCAGTTAATAAAAGCTAAGGAAACGTGAGATATATTATTCACAAGTTTATAAGATTGTGTAATTGACCAAAAAGATAATTCTGTGGAAACTAGATTTTGGAAATAAACTCGTAGAAAGATGGAAACTGGAAACAGGTGACACTTAACTGACCGGGTTAGCCACAATACGTGAACGAGGCCAAGATAAAAAGCAAAATAAGAGTAAGGAAATAGTTGGCATAAATGCATCCGCTTGATACTAAAACCGAATCCATCATATCTGAATGCGCCTACTGTCAACGGTAAAAACGTGCATTTGGAAGCCCTTTCATCACAAGATCTCAGGGCGAAGCCTCACCAAAGCTTCACGCAGTCACTAAAGTCTGAAATAAAAACTGTTAACCAAGAATGGAAAAATCCTGCAGCGACACTAACTTTAGTTTAGTCTGCAGTCCATCTGCAATGCTTTTTGGTGATGTGCCACTGTGTTTCTTCAATTTGTAACTCGTCACTTATTCAAAGGTTTCTGAATATAAATAGGGTAGTATTCAAACAACAGGTGAACACAGATCTGACAGGGCCCTAATCTAGACTCACAATGGTAGATATTAAAAATTATACATCACATAACTCTGACATCCCATTCCTCAACTTGTTAAAAGTTACCCTTCTAACAGAATAGCTTTCAAAAATCACCTGAATACTATCGGAGCCATAGGCGTATATTAGCATATAAGTTGTGCGTAATGCTGACATCAATGAGAAGCCAAATAAATTAAACTTTCTACTATCTGATTATCTACTTATCACAAAAAAGTGATCATATTTGACGTGACCACTAACAAAACATTATCATGGGATTAAAAAGCACCATGTTACTATTATTGTTAGACTGACTGCTAAACTATGAGAGAGCACTCTTAACAAGCTCCAGGACATGAGTTACAAAGTAGCCTGACTATCAAATAATACTGATTGCTTACTAATCTGATAATGAACGCCGCCAGATACAACTACGATCTTTTAATCCCGAAACGACTGGGTCAAGTGGAGTTCAGTTTGTGACGAGTAGCTAAGTGACTACTTCAGACATTATAGGATCAAAATTGCAAGATTTTACAAATAAGGAGACGAGAAACACCCTCATTATTCGATTTGCTGAAAAGCTTAACCTAGATACATTGATTAAAGATAGCCTTTTGTGATAGAACCGCTTTTAGGCCTGGATGAAATGACACTGACGCTGAAGATAGTTTCCTGGACATAAAAGTCCTCAAGGCTAGAAAATGCATCAGACTGCTCGAGTTTTTGATCGATTGTCCTAAAGCTGTGCTCGGAAGTCATTCGCCAAACTGTATTTAATTAATGCAGACACACTAAAATGTCATTAATCCCAAAAAGGTGGAAGACTCCGGTTAACTTAATAAGGAAAGGTCATGAATCTGTTGAGAATAACTAATCTCAGTAGGCATTGTATATATTTTGATTTTGTGAAGGCCCTCGACACCGTATCATATAGGACACTTATAAGGAATATGGTATATGGAGGTTCGCGAACCCCTTACTGTCCTGGCCAAGGACTTACCTATGAGATTGAGTGTTTTTCATCGCAGTTATTTGGACTTACAAGACTATACAGCTTTTTCATCAGGGGCCTAAAATGCTACACTCCATGGATTTCTTCAATTTCTAGTCTTTACACAAGCTTCACCAGGTAGACAAAACCTGGTTATTCACATGTACGCCGACTACGTTAAAATGTAGTGAGAAATAATAAGTGAAGAGGACTCACAGGCAATATAAAACGGCTTAGCCATGTAAGAGCTGTGGACCGAGGATAAAAGTAACAAATTCAGCTTGATAAAATGCTATGCGACAAACACCTACCACATTCATACTATTTTAAACATAAACGGAATGCAACTTACCCCTGATGTCTGCACACACTTTGGACACATAAGGAAACCGCTTGAGAGATGCTGCCAGAGGATGCATCACCCTGCACTTCATTTAAAGACTGCTTGTTGCACTGACACCTCATCCTTTCTCCGTATGGTGAGACCTTAATTATGAAGCTACAATATCCAGCTAACTCGAAAGAAAGTTACATGCTTCTATAGAAAGTTCAGTGCTAAATAACCAGGTGAGAATTGTGTCTAAAGCATATCATATAAAGGTTGAACTCAAGAGCTACGCTACTTCCCCCCCCTCCCAGATGAAGAAGAGTATGAGAAGATTTCTAAAGTCCAGACCACCTCAGTGAAGAAATCCGGCTATGAAAGAATCTTAATGAACGACGAGAGAATTTCCTGAAAATCGCTCATCAAGAAGCAGCTGTGTGAATGCGTGCTAAGAACATGTTCCACTTTGAATGCCTTACTAGCCTGTAATTAGCTTGGAATAATCAAGCGAAAATACATGAATTTAAACGATCAAAACCAAACCTTAAATTACATATTTATTTTCAGTTATCTTAAATGCGCAAAACAGAAGAAAGTTTATATTAACTCAGTTTACTTGGTATGAGCTACGACTTTCAATCAGGTAACATTCCATAGATCTGGCTGCATTCAATAAACCAAAGGTACGGTGTCCTGAACAGAATCAGAACTATGTAGATTTAGCAAAATAAACGAAGATATCTAAAACCCGTAATGACAACAGATTCCAGAGTATTGAACAGTGGGAACAACAATCGGTAATAGGTATTAATTCTTTGTTATGACACCAGACACTCAATTACGAACAGTTAGTACGGCTTATACATGTCTTTGAAAGACAGCAGCAAGGCATAAGAGCAGGCATATAAAGCAGCAAACATAAGTCACAGTTGTAGGTTTATCGTTTAAATGTTTTAATATATCCATGACGTTAACAAACTTCTATGAGAATTAAAGTCTCCAAGTTACTCTATAAGCTTCTATAACGATAGCCCGTATCAATAGTGTGGTTTGAACCAAGACCAGGTACCTATGCAGTGAGGCCCACCGTCCGCCGTCTTAGTCATTAGGAAAGTTTACAAATCTAAACTCACTGATAGGCCCTTACACTAATAAGGAATACATGCTGCCTCTATAATTCCTCCACATTTAGTTGCTGTGCGCCAAATGACCAAGCAACTTACTGCTTAGTAGATGTCCAATCACCACTAACTCAAGCAAATTTTAAAATTCAAAGATGAAGAGTAATACAAATTTTGGATAAAAAGTAATAGTAATCCCGTAACAAAAATTAAAAAGGCCGATATGATAAATATGTCAGGCAAACTTTATCCTTACGATAGATTTATTAAGGATAGATTAACCACATATCATTCTGTGGAAAGCCTGGGACTATTTTCTAACGAAATACTCAAGTGTCAGATATTCTTATTATTCCAATCAATACTCAACAACTGTGTTAGAAACAGCAGCTGTTGACCTTGAGAAGACTGTGTCTATTCAATTCTATGTCGTGTTTTACTTATCAATTTGTCTTAATGTGTAGTTTCCGATAGTGTTAATTGTTGTCATTCTATTTAAGCATTTGCACACTAATGCATATAATGTTATTACTAAGTTACTGGCTAATATTTACACTTTTTTTAGATCTCTCTCAACACACCGCTTTGCATGCTCGCTTAGGATACATATCTAGTTAGACACAAATCTCTGCATTCCCAATGAGTGACGATGTGAATGATAGTCTTACAATGAAGCCACAAAACAAGAGCGAAAACAACAGAAAATTAAAGATAAAGGAAGAAACAAACGAAATGATGGAAGTAGACGAACACGAATTGAAAGATGAGGTTTATATCCCAGGTCGTTCACGTCCACTTGAGGATGACGAGGAGTTAGTTATGGATAAACGTGCCTATAGAATGTTCTTCGAATTAGAAGTGGAGTCCTCAAGTCTCAGTTTCGATATTTTGACGGATAACCTAGGCTTTGACCGCTGTATTGAGGTTAACGGTGAAGCGCACAGTGCTTGTATCATTGCTGGGACTGAAGCTTCGAAGGGTTATCAAAACAAACTTGTAGTCATGCGTCTGTGTAATATGCTGCCGTTCAAAAGAAAGGTTAGTTATAGAAAGTCAATGCGTATTTTACCCTTTCTGTGCGTTATCAGTTAAGTTTGTAATGTCTCAAAGTAGGAAAAGCACCAAGTGGTATTGTAAATAATTATATGTAATGTATTGATGTCTAACATCAATACTGCTTAATCGTTCATTCCATGATATGCGGGTGATGTCTTAGAGACTTCTATGATCAAAAACGTGAAGCCTACTCGTATGTTCTATTTTCACAACCCATTTTTCGCATCCGTAGATTAATAGTGAGTGGGTTACTGCGCAGTATATTCGGCCTATTGTTGAGAAATGGATATTCCGTCTAAGTCAAAAATATGGCTTTGCAAAATCTAGGAGAGCCTTCTCAATCCGTGCTGATATTTCGTCAGACACCAACTCACCAGTGGTGATAAGACTTCCAAGATATGTGAAGTAGTCAACGTACTCAACCACTTCACCCTCTATGACCAGTCTAGGCGATGGTAAAAACTGGCTCTGGAGTAACATTTCATATTTTCAAATAAGAGAAACGCATTTCAAATATGCTTGGATTGGATCTCGAGGTGATCAGAAGACTACATGTCAGCGTGTTCATCGAATAGGACTATATTGTCTTTGTATTCCATATCGACGAGTGAGTTTTCTGAACGGAGGAACTGTTCTTAAGAGGTGTGAATGAAGAAAATACAACTCGTATAGTGGGAGTAAAGGGCGGTTCTGACGAACACCACTTGAGGTTGACAGTTCTTATGAGTTTTCCATAAGCTCTAACTCGATCAAAAGTGTTCATATAGAGAGATTTCGTAAGGTGTGTGTATGTTTTAGGTACACCTGGTGATATACACATTCCGCAGAATCTCTCAATCTACAAAGTCGAAAATTCCTTTGCAGTCAAATAATGCTACTATTGTTGGACGTTACTAAGTATGCCCATGTCCTAGAATATGACAAGGAATACCTAGTCAGTGAATCCCCGCTCAGTTTTGAAACTAACTTGGGTTTACCTGGTTTATAAATCCCAAGCGTCAAATGATTATAAGTAATAATCAAATTGAGTCTTCTGTTATTGTCAAAGAAGTATTTCTACCCTATTCTATGGATTAAGACAAGCGATTGAGGCCAGTTAGATATAGTTACGTCCAACTTCCGGACATGAAATTAGACATCGGTCGACGTTTATACACTAATGAATTTAATAATTTATCAGGTCCCTAACTTCTATTCAACTTTTATTAAGAACAAGATGTAGTCAGTAGTATCGTAGATTCCTTCAATATCTGTATGTAAGTCACTTTTCCCCCTACTTAACTGTCAGCAATGCAGAAACTAGTACATACGTGCATCGGTATAAGATACCACTCTATAATAGCACAAGACGAATGCCATAATACTAGAAGCAGTAGTGATATCATTGGTAGTAGAAATGAGTTAGACATTTAAAATGAGATTCAAGGAGGAAAACTTTATCCTTGAAAATAGATGAAGTAATTTTTAGGCTCAAAATATGAAGAGAGATAAGAAGTGAATGCACCTACAGCATTGTAACCGATTCTGAGTCATATCACTCATCATCTATCTGTTTGCTACGATATTCACGCGGACCCTAACCAGGGATCCTGCATCTACTACCATGACCCAATTCGCTAGTCAACGATCCGGTCAAGTCATGCAGATATTTGTTTGTTGATAATTAATGTCTTACGAAGTTAAGTTTCATGTATATGACAAAGTAATGTAGACGTCAAAGCCCTAATGTAATACATCCTTTACATATTATTTTTTTTATATCTACCTGCTCATTTTCGAGTTTATACTGTAGTTATTTTTTGTTTCTCCCACAGAATTCTGCTGAAGATAGGCAGTCAGATTCGGAGGACGAGAGTGATTCTGAAGAGGAAGACTCAGATGCTGAACCTGATGTCGAAGCGGCCACTATCTTGCATCAAGGCGCAGTCAATCGAGTTCGAGCCAGACAATTTAAGGGTCGTTACCTTGCTGCATCCTGGTCGGAAAATGGAATGGTTAGCATTTCGCGTTTTGATATCGGGTTTTGTTTTTTGGTCTTTGATTATAGTCAGATCATTGATACTAAACAAATGCCTTAATTGAACTGTATACTAACTGAAAAGTGTTATTGTTAGAAGAGGTATAAAATTTCAATTTTCTGGCTTCGTGTATCAACATGAATATTTGAATTCGTTCATTAAGCAAGGTTGTGGTCGTGTAGAAGCCTTTGACACAGAGCTTTTCTTCCAAACCTAACTTTACTGTTTACCCAATCGCTATCACTCTTGAACTAAGAGTTGCGTCTCTGTGCTGATGTGGTATGGTAACCTGAACTGATGTACGTACGTACGAAGTTCTGCGTTGTATCTGTCACCCAATCATTAGTTGTTTAATTTACAAATTAAGTTGTTAGTGCATC
Source organism: Schistosoma japonicum (assembly GCA_025215515.1). NCBI lineage: Eukaryota > Metazoa > Platyhelminthes > Trematoda > Strigeidida > Schistosomatidae > Schistosoma > Schistosoma japonicum. The sequence continues at coordinate 64,437,458 of CM046069.1, read as the reverse complement.
GTTGGGTCTGAAAAAATACTGGTTCCAACTAAGTTATGACTTTGTATTTTCAGCATTGCTCTGATCTCACGTACTCACAATTTTAAAATTACTAAGTTTGTAGGTTGATTAGTTATCTGTCTCAAAGCGATCAAATTTCAGAGCCATTCCACACCATGCAACTAACAGCTAGTTAAAATGACAAACCCTGACACATGAGTGCACCAACTTGCATAGTCTGATGATTTCTCAATGTAGTACTTTATACCCCAGTTCTATCCAATGCATCGATTTTCTTTTGTTGTGTTGTAAAATGTCCATCATTATGTTAAACCTGTAAGTTTTCAGCCGCCTTGATCAATGCAATCACAAACTTACAGGAAAATTGTGTTCACATTTATAATATGTATTTTTCGTTTGATTTTTTAGGTTGTTTGTGATAGTTGACCGGTTTAAATGTTTATTTTTCTTGATGCCTTGATCATTTTTCCTCATTTAGGTGTTCATATGGGAATTAACCAGACCCCTTACAGCTGTAAATGATTCGGCTGTTATGGCTGAATATGTTCGTCATAATGAGTCTCCTTCGCCTATATTCACATTTGATGGTCACAGTGCAGAAGGTTTTGCTTTGGATTGGAGTCTTCATTCTAATTCTACAGGACATTTGGCTACAGGCGATTGTAATGGACATATTTATCACTGGCTACCTAGAGTAAGTGCAATTTCGGCTTTTTATTTTTAACAATCTTCAAGCATAATTAACTTTGCTAGAATATAGTAACATTGACATGAGTCATAACCACAAATAATATTGTCCATATTTATCGATATTTTTGAAGTATATCTTGGTATTTTAGCTAGTTTTACAAAACTTTAGATACATGCACTATTTCTGCACATTTTGTCACTTACAACTCTATCCTTTACACAGTAGAAAGGCTCAGTCTCATTTAACTAATCCTGAGAACCTAATATACCAACATAATCAATCTATAGAAGACAATTCTTCAACTGATTTTAGGTACTATTGTGGCCGAACGGTCCCATTAGTTGATTATAAACTTATTATTATTATTACTATCATTATTCTATAAACAAAAAATCACTAATGCGTGCCAAAATGTATGAGCTATACGAGTACAAAAATATCGTGTAGAAAATAAAAACGAGAGGCAGTCAAAAAGAGCAGAAGGCAAAACTTAGTAAGACAACAAGAGAGTTACAAGGTAGCCGATATAACTCGGGTAGAAATACAAAAAAAAAGATTTAGTTTTATTAAAATAAGTTACAGCTCTCTTATGTGGGTTTCGTTAGAAAGCTAGCATGATCACTACTAGCTTCTATTTTGCGCCATATTCTACAATGTCTCGAGACACTGGTTTAAACCATCTCTAGGACCTTAACCGGGAAGTCAGAATAGACTGATAGGGACCAGTCCTATACAGCTTCCTTTTGTCTCATATCTTCATGTTATAAAGTGACCACTTTTCCGCTCCTTCCAACCAGTTTCGGCGACGCCAAATAATCCGCGATACGGGAGCCGCCACAATGACACTCATATAATGTGGCCACTGAAGCTGGTGCTTCAAGGTGGCGACTTCACTGCACCCAAATATACGTTGCCAATTCTCAGCATTACTAACATGGTGTTACCTCTGGGTATCGGCAGATCTTCGGATATAACAACGATCGAACAGAAACGCTGAACACCCTCGGCTCAGGGACAAGGTTTCGGAACATCTTTCGTCGAGACGCTGTAAACCCGACTCGTTACTGCCATACTTACATCACAACGACACTAAAGATAGCCCAGTTCGGCGTAAGCCGGTTTTCAACTATCCGTAGACTAATCTCACGTCAAACATCTCTACCAGCAGTCATCCAACTACCCAGATACACAAACGCCTCAATTTCTTCTAACTATTCACCACAAAGATAGAACAGGCATGCATTCTTGCCGGTCTTATAGAAGTTCCTTTCTTTTTGTAGATGTCAAGTGCATACCATCCCTACGAATGCTGATTGCCAGCTGATTAAGTGCGATTTGAGTAACTTGTGTTATGAAAAATAAGATAATAGTATCCCCATACTCCAGGTCGAAAAGTTTCTGAAGTACTAAATTCTACCCCAACAACACGCATTCTCAGAACTATTTTTAGAATGTCGTTGATGGGAAAGTGGAGGAATAGGGTGGTTTGGCAAATTTATCTAACCCAACTTCTGGATTCGAACAGTCGAAAAAATCGATTGTGCACATTCGCTCTTCCTGAGGTGTTTGCGTACTGAGCCTTTAACATGTGAATAAACATTTTTCAGACATACCGTTCTCCATCAGTGTCAGAGCACAGTCCTACTCAACAAATCGTAGGCGCGTTTGATATTAAAGAACCTAACGATTGTTAGCCTGCAATACACGTGAGGGTGTCTCAACGCTTCGTTGGGAGCGAAATATGATCAACAAGTCAACGACACAATCGGAATTCAGTCTGCTCCTCACGAGTGATTTTCACACGTTTTGTACAATATACAAGTATGATGGATACGTTTAATTTAAAAGCAGTTATGAGTAGGCTTATTCCCCGATAGATATTACATTGATTACGTAAGCCGTTTTTAAAGATATGGACGATGACCACCCCATTCTATAAAACACTCAGTTTCCTATATATATATATATATATATTATTGGTTTATATTATAAAAATACATGCATGTGAGTGATTAATCGGCTTCTTGATAAGTCTGTCAGATTTTTATGCTTAAGTAATAGATTAAGGCAAGGTTATTGGTTAACTGTAACATTGCGTTGAGGATAAGTCAGAATCGATGGAATTGGCTATTCCTACGCGAGATATTACGCTTTTCATGGTTTATTAGCGTAAGAATGTACATTCATGATAATCAGAGTAAATTGATGCGCATTAACAAGTTACGAAGAACCTGCATGGACCTAATACTTATTTACTTGACTTTTCACAAAACCGTAAGAGACATGGCCCACCATTTTCAAGTCGTCGCGCGAAATGTAGCTATTTAACAAGTATCAGTTAGTTTAGACCAAAGCTTTTACTGGGTACGGAATGGAAGGGAATGTAAAATAACGAAAAAAAATTTGCAGCAAAATGACAGGAAAATTCACTTGCATGAAAGTCAATCTAATAGGCAGATCATTCTCGTAATTATTGATCATTGTAATTGTACGTGGGCTGAGATATTGCCCCGAAAGCCCAAACCTACGTAAGTGATTATCTTATAAGGCTACTCCTTGAGTCTTATAAGATATATCGAGCAAAAAATACATATTATAAATGTGAACACAATTTTCCTGTAAGTTTGTGATTGCATTGATCAAGGCGGCTGAAAACTTACAGGTTTAACATAATGATGGACATTTTACAACACAACAAAAGAAAATCGATGCATTGGATAGAACTGGGGTATAAAGTACTACATTGAGAAATCATCAGACTATGCAAGTTGGTGCACTCATGTGTCAGGGTTTGTCATTTTAACTAGCTGCTAGTTGCATGGTGTGGAATGGCTCTGAAATTTGATCGCTTTGAGACAGATAACTAATCAACCTACAAACTTAGTAATTTTAAAATTGTGAGTACGTGAGATCAGAGCAATGCTGAAAATACAAAGTCATAACTTAGTTGGAACCAGTATTTTTTCAGACCCAACGATGCACTAACAACTTAATTTGTAAATTAAACAACTAATGATTGGGTGACAGATACAACGCAGAACTTCGTACGTACGTACATCAGTTCAGGTTGCCATACCACATCAGCACAGAGACGCAACTCTTAGTTCAAGAGTGATAGCGATTGGGTAAACAGTAAAGTTAGGTTTGGAAGAAAAGCTCTGTGTCAAAGGCTTCTACACGACCACAACCTTGCTTAATGAACGAATTCAAATATTCATGTTGATACACGAAGCCAGAAAACTGAAATTTTATACCTCTTCTAACAATAACACTTTTCAGTTAGTATACAGTTCAATTAAGGCATTTGTTTAGTATCAATGATCTGACTATAATCAAAGACCAAAAAACAAAACCCGATATCAAAACGCGAAATGCTAACCATTCCATTTTCCGACCAGGATGCAGCAAGGTAACGACCCTTAAATTGTCTGGCTCGAACTCGATTGACTGCGCCTTGATGCAAGATAGTGGCCGCTTCGACATCAGGTTCAGCATCTGAGTCTTCCTCTTCAGAATCACTCTCGTCCTCCGAATCTGACTGCCTATCTTCAGCAGAATTCTGTGGGAGAAACAAAAAATAACTACAGTATAAACTCGAAAATGAGCAGGTAGATATAAAAAAAATAATATGTAAAGGATGTATTACATTAGGGCTTTGACGTCTACATTACTTTGTCATATACATGAAACTTAACTTCGTAAGACATTAATTATCAACAAACAAATATCTGCATGACTTGACCGGATCGTTGACTAGCGAATTGGGTCATGGTAGTAGATGCAGGATCCCTGGTTAGGGTCCGCGTGAATATCGTAGCAAACAGATAGATGATGAGTGATATGACTCAGAATCGGTTACAATGCTGTAGGTGCATTCACTTCTTATCTCTCTTCATATTTTGAGCCTAAAAATTACTTCATCTATTTTCAAGGATAAAGTTTTCCTCCTTGAATCTCATTTTAAATGTCTAACTCATTTCTACTACCAATGATATCACTACTGCTTCTAGTATTATGGCATTCGTCTTGTGCTATTATAGAGTGGTATCTTATACCGATGCACATATGTACTAGTTTCTGCATTGCTGACAGTTAAGTAGGGGGAAAAGTGACTTACATACAGATATTGAAGGAATCTACGATACTACTGAGTGCATCTGATGTCATATCAATATGCATGTTTGAATACTGGTGTGTTATTTAGTTTTGTATTTTTCTGCTTTTCAGTCTTCTGACTGGGCTGTATCGAAAGAGGCTTATTTAGGTCATACTGATTCTGTCGAGGACATTCAATGGTCTCCTGTTGAGCCAACTGTATTTATCTCTGTATCGTCGGATCGTAGTATACGCGTTTGGGATGTTCGCGCTCCGACGTCCACTGGTAGTATGCTTACAGTCCTGGAAGCTCATCCATCCGATGTAAATGTTGCCTCTTGGAACAAATTGCAAGCTATTAATTTGCTAACAGGAGGAGATGATGGGACTTTAAGAATATGGGATTTACGACTCATTCATAGTTTCCACAATGGCAGAAAAGCAAATGGTTCATCTTTACCTGCCTACACGCACTTATTTGATGTAAGTACCATGAACTTTCATTTAACAGTAACTAGTCATGTATTTGGTAAATGATCGTGAGCTGCGTTTTTGTGATAGTAAATAAAGTATCGCATTTAAGATCGTGTGATTGCATACTCAGTCAGTATTTTTTGGTTTGCGAGCTGTCAAATTAGTTGCAAAAGATAAGGAATTAGTAGTAAGGGAGCCAACTCCAGAGGCGGACTGTTTGTCACTCATAAAACCTAGTTTTTAGTATTTTTTTCATTTCCATTGTCTCGTAATTATTATCATTATTTTTTGAAACTTGATCGACGTTCACTTTATTTAAATTTTACTACAGTAACTCATCACATTGCATGTATACCCTTAAACAATGATTAATTTGTAATCCTGGAGCCTGGAAACGAATTTATCGTACACAATTATATGCCATTATATTGTATTCTTCCGACTAATTTTTGTCGTAAAATTTTCTCATTTTCAATTATTGTGGTAATCATTATAGTAAGATAATATGTTTGTTGGTTTATCTTTTAGTACCACAAAAAGCCGATCACGTCAGTAGAATGGCATCCAAATGACACTGGTGTGTTTGTGGCTACATGTGAAGATGATCAGGCCAGTTTCTGGGATATTAATTTAGAACAACCTGAACGAGGAATAAAATCACCAAGTGGACCAAGTTCAAGTCATGAGACAAATGAAGAAGATTTAGACATACCAGTTCAAATGCTATTTGTTCATAGTGGTCAAACTGAGTTGAAGGAAGCCCACTGGCATCCACAAATACCGGGGCTAATATTTACAACAGCATTAAATGGCTATAATGTTTTCCGTACTTGTAATATTTAGAATTCCCTGGTGCTTTATAATGCATAGATAAAACTCTAATCTCCCTTTAATCACTTAATTATCGCATAATAATTTGTAACACGATCCGATTTCACTGTAAATGAGCTTCTAAGCAAACGACAAATTTATTTAGGTCTGAGCATATATTTTATCAGAATGTAACTACTTTTGTACAAATAAGCGTAGTCAATTCATCCTATGTTTAGTTTTAATTTACAAGTAGGTGATCACAAGTAATATGTAGCATAGTTGTGCTATGGTACGCAAATTTTCCAATACTCATTACAAAATATGTTACATCTAAAATATTTACGACATATAAAGTAAGTGGATATTATTCGCTCAGTGTATATAATAAAATATAATAATAATAATGTTAATTTGCATTATCTCTATTTTCCCGGTAATATTATGTATTAATCCCGTTTAGTATTCTATGGTTTGACAACGACAGCGACTTGATCTCAAATCAGAACAAGAGTAGAACAATTAGCGAAATGTATTGAGAAAATAACAACAGAAGGCGATAGGCATAAGCAAAGCAAATAATTATACTAGAGTTCATGTAAACATCGGTATAGAATATTCCAGAAACTCCCTGATTATTCGTTGGCCCTGATTGGCGAAGAATGGACCAATCACAATACAGCTTGGTAAGCATGTTTTCAGCATGCTCTAATCGGGGTCGTTTAGGTCTAACAAATAAATATAAAATATAGTACTTAAGGTAATGGTTAATTAACTACACGTACTCCTGGATTTATTTAGATAATGTAACTCACCAGCCAAGTATAGACTAGTCTATCCTGCGCTTATTCACTTTTGATGTGAGGGTTAGCGACGCCTCATGGCTGGCTACCTTAATCATAGCAGAGTAAGCCAGGTTCAAACCTGCCGTCATGTTGAGAAATGATCTTAGTTTATCACCAGATCTAGAAATTTATCACGGAACAGTAATGATTTGCAGTGCTGATAAACTAGAAGAGCTAATGAGAGTAAAAAAATACCTAGAACATGATAGGTTTTCACACAAGTTCATCAAGAAATATGGCAACGTTGAGAATGAACTGGAAGGACCTACCATTAACAAGGGACCTCTTCTCCTCCAATTCTGATTTAAAAGTGACGACACATCTGTGACAACTAATTAAAGACTGAAAGCAGCATTCAGCAATACGTATCCTGCAGCCAAGCTGGCTGTCATATACAAAACAGTGTTTTTTTTTTTTACTATAATCAAAGATTAATAGGCGCTTCTTTCACGTTACTGCCGATCGGATCTGTGGCTTTACATGTATTCGCCAAAGCAATTACATTGGAAGAATTTAGAGACTGACCAACACTCGCCTCTAGAAATATATTCCGAAGAACCTTCAACTGAACGATTTTAAAACATCTCAGGACATTTCGTTGACATAGGACACACGATTGGTACTTTAAAATCCTTCCCGATAAATATCAAATAAGCAAGTTCAACTCTATTAAAGTTCGCCCACATCATATCCATCAAAGTGTCTAAAACTATTTCTCTGTATTCAAAAGGAATTAGTGGTTAGTTTTTACCTCCCATGGTACAATTACCACGATTTGATTTTTTTTCTAAAACGTTGCACTTTACTGGATTACATCATCTTTAAGTTCTTTAAACTTCACAATCTCAATTTCAAAATTAGTTGATTTCGACTCACCTTCCTCTTGTATCTAGATTTCTGTTACACGACCAGTTTAAATCTTTAGCTTCATAATTTTTTTGACCTTACTGTCTTATTCTGGAATTTTCACTTACTAAGTATTTTTAATTGCAGCACTTGCTATTCATTTCTGTAAACTTTACCTGCATCATCTATTCATGGTGATGCTGCTATATATATATTTCATCGTTTATTTGCCTGCTACTCCTCGGGAAGCATAGACTGGCGACCAGCATTCTCTAACCAATTCTGTCCTGGACTTTCTTTTCCAGTTGTTCCAAAGTGATATTCATTCTTTGATATCTGCTTCCAATCTCCGGTGTAAGGTGTTATTTGGTCTTCCCGTTTCCCTTTGGCTTTTTTAATTTTTAGTTAGTGCTTGTCTTGTGATCCGAATTGGTGGTTTCCGCAACGTGTCCTATCCACCTCCAGCGTTCTTCTTAATTTCGTCATCAGCTTAAAGTCGGTTTGTTCTCTGCCATAGTAAGTTGTTGCTGATAGTATCAGATAGTATCAGATTCCCCTTGTTTATTATTGATGCTGCCTAGGTATGTAAAAATTTGCAGAGCTTCTCTGTCAAGTTTAATTGGGTTAGTGTTTGCTGTGTTGTATCTAAGCATCTTGCTTTTTATTATGTGTATGTTGAAGCCTACTATTGTAGAGACTGCTGCTACACTATCCGTCTTCACCTGCATTTGATGCTGTGTGTGGGAGAGGAGAGCTAGGTCATCTATGGAATCCTAGTCGTCTTGCTGCATCCATGCTATCTCCTGTACTTTCCCTGAGATGTTGATGTTTCTATAATCTAGTCAAACACGAGAAGATAAGTAAAAGGCGTGAGTAAGCAGCCTTGTTAGGCAACGGTTTCCACTTCAATGTGAATCTATGAGCTATCCTCTACGCACGACTTTGCAGTGTAATTCGTAATAATTTCGTATGACACTGATTACCTCAGGTACACCATAATGTCGAAGAAGGCTCCATAATGTTCTCCTGTCAAATACCTTCTCAATCACGGAAGTCAGTGTAAAGTGGTGAGTTCCGTTTTATTGATTGTTCAACGGTGATCTGTAAGGCCACAATTTGGTCGGTACACGATCGATCCTTACGGAATTCAGCCTTTTGATCTCGAAGTTAGGCATCTACTGAATCTTTCATCCGGTTTAACGCTCTGTTGGAAATTTCTCCTGGTAATGGTAGTAGAGTAATGCCTCTGTAGTTCTCTCACTTACTTAGATCTCCTTTCTTCGGTATCTTTATGGAATATTCTTTCCAATCAACTGTCAATTTCCCTTCTTCCTGAAGAGAACGTGCAGCATCGCCGTCACTTCTAGTTCTTCAGGTGGTATGTTGTTTGGCTCTGATTCTTAGCCACTTTTAATTTGTTTGGTGGCCATCCTGATTTCGATTGTTGATGGGTTAACATTTATAAGAAGATCTGTAGGCGTCGCTTCGATGACCGGCGGGTCCAGTGGGGCTCATCTATTCATAAGTTCCTCAAAGCCCGATCGTAGCTGCTACCTTGACGTGGTGGTTGGGTTCGCCTATCGTGATGACCCAACTGAGCTATATTGGCTGGAACGCATGTTCCTCCAGGTCCTACCATGCCAAGCAGGTCTGTTGGAGAGTGATAAAACTAAAGGCAGCAACCTAAGATCTAAGGGCGAAGTCGTGTCGCTGACTGCAGCGAGATGTGCTAGCAGTAAGGTGTTTCACTCGGATAGCCAGCATCTGCAGCAATGCTGTCTTCTTAACGGAAGGGAACGGTTAGAAAAGGTCGACCCAAAAATGTCACACCTCACCATACTGCATGGATTTTCGTCTCCGACAGTAAGACCTTCTAAAGAACAGAGCTAACACTTCAAACACTTCCCATAACAAGGCTGTTCGAGATCGGCCTCAAGCAGTTGTTTCTTGGGCTCTGCGATCACACTCCCAGGTCACTATGACCAATACTAATCCGGTTTTTTTTTTCAGGTACTTCAAGAAGTAATATGCTTCCATGGTGTGGGCAACCAGGAAGTAAAAATTACCCTCAAATCTCTAACAGCACTCAAGATCATCTTGTTCGAAGTCGAATCCCACCATCAACTCCTAATAACTCTCTTATCACCATGCCTAATCGTTCTAACAATTTTATCACTTCAGGCCTCTAATGCTAACTATTTGACTTCACTATTCGTTATTCCTGGTCTCCTAAAACCGCGCACTAAGTTATATATCGGAGCTCTCAACTTTATGTCAAATAGGACAACAGGCTTCCTTAGCTATGACTCTAAAATCCCGGCCATCGATGTCTGCTGCATCTCTGAAACGCGTATACAGGATCCAAGCATAGTCATTCGCTTGACCTCACCTTGTGAAAATAAGGACCTGGCTCGGTTCACTCCTTATGTTTCCGGGGACATCACCGCTACTACTGGAGGCCTTGCTGGTGTAGGTATAGCACTAAATTCAAAAGCTGAACAGGCTCTCCTCGACTGAATTCCAGTAGACAGTCGCTTATGAGCTGTTCATCCACTATCAATCCAGAAGATTAGACCGATGGGCAGAACACTTTAGGGAACAGTTCAACTGGCCTTTTACCTCATCCCAGTTGCCCACCATCTCCAAACAATCTGAATGGCAAATTAAGCATTGGTCCCCCAAGTCTCAGTGAGGTTGAGAAGGCTATAGGAAACTTTAAGCGAGGGAGAGCAACAGGACCTGGTGGATTGTGACCTGAGATATTTAAGGACGGTGGTACAGTTTTAGTAGGGGATATTAATTGAGACTTCGGCTAAAATCTGGGAACTGGAGGTAATCTTATCTGACTGGTCTAGGGATACTAACCGTTTCGGTCTATAAAAAAGGACAGAAGCCTCGTGTGACAATTACCAAGGAATCAGTTTAACGAACATAGTGTCTAAAATATTAGCTTCAATAATACTTAGACGTCTAACTAAAGCTCGTGAAGAGCGAACTCGAGAAAACCAAGATGGTTTCAGACCCGTACGTGGTTGTATAGACCAAATATTCACACTTCGGCAGGTTCTGGAACATAGGCACACTTTCAGACGCCCAACAATAAGCTGTATTCCTTGACCTTAAGGCGGCGTTTGACTCTATCGATCTTAAGGTTATGTGGCAATGTCTGTCATTGATAGGCGTACCGGAGAAGTACATTAACCTTATACAAGCTCTCTACTCGAACACCACATGTCGTGTTAGAACTGATGTCGGATAGTCGTCGGAATTAATCACCTCTAGTGGTGTACATCTAGGTTGTTCCGCTTTCCCTATATTTTATTTAATTTTATCATGAACAGACTTTTAGAGTTAACATTGTCATCATCTGATTTCTCTGGGGTTGACCTCCTTCCAGGAGATAAACTTACTGACTTAGAATATGCCGATGATATAGTTCTACTGAGTGAAGATGCTGATAAAATGCAGAATCGTTTGAAAACCTTAAACATGAACGTAACCTTGTTTGGGATGCGATTCTCCCCATCCAAATGCAAAATGCTGGTTCAGGACTGGCTTAATTTGGCACCAAAGTTAGTGATAAGGAGCGGAACTATTGAATGTATTAACCGGTTCACTTATCTCGGAAGCCTCATTAGTCCTTGATGGCATGGTGTCTGATGAAATCTCGGCTCGTATACACAAGGCCAGATTGGCTTTTGCCAACCTGCGTCACTTGTGGCGTAGGCGAGACATTCGTTTAATGACGAAAGGACGCGTTTCACTGCGCAGCAGTTAGATCCGTTTTAATTTATGGATGTGAAACATGGCCATTAAGGATAGAGGATATCCGTAGGCTCCTAGTATTCGATCATAGATGTCTCCGTAACATTGCTCGTGTTTTCTGGGACCACCGAGTAAGCAATGCATGGGTTAGAAATAGAGTACTAGGTAAATACGGTAAGTCTATGGATGAAGTAGTGAATCTTCACCAGCAGAGTTGGTAAGGACATGTGTTACGTATGACTGACCACCGTCTATCATGACGCGCGATATCGTTTTTTGTGAAAGTATGCTGGAAGAAAGCTAGGGGTGGCCAAACGATAACATGGCACCAATCCATGAAGTCATAGACAATTGGGCTGAGCAATGTTAATAGATGTTGATTACCTGGTTGGGGCCTACGCGATGGTCGTAACAAATGGTTAGAGACTTTAGGTGATATGGCTCAAAATCGATTGCGATGGCGCAGGTGCATCCACTCCTTGTCTTCCTCCAAATTCTAATTTTTGAGCTTATTATAATTTTCTCTTTACTGAATCACTTTTTTTGTTTCAAATCTCATCTCTGATCTCTATGCCTTTCCATTAGTACTTACTCTGTTACTACCTCCTCTACTCTGGGATTCGGTCTGACAATTTAATCTTTATCTACTAATTGAGGCATGGCAACTTGAACTGATGTACGCATGTACAAAGTTCTACGTTGTAACTGACTGACTGATGTTCCTCAAAGAATCCTACCCACCTATTTCACTGTTTTTAGGTCTCATAGATTGGTTTGCCTTCTTTGTTCTTGACTGGTCGTCCTGGTTTACTTTCGAATAATTTCACTTATAAGTGTGTTAAAGTTAGGCTTTGGAATTTTAATTATAAAGCATTACACGTAAGCAGTTGATAATGTTTGATGGAAATGAATTCGCATTATTATGCGTCAATGTTTGTTCTTCCTCGCATTGCATGTCGTTTATTGTGAGCTATAATCTTAAAAATGCTGTAACAAAAAAATCCACTAAATCTCAATATTTTTAAGGTAAAGATATGTATCCTATCAATTTTGTATGTTTTTGTTAATAAATGTATTGAAACAGTATTTAAAGGCACGGTGAAACAGATTACAATGTACCAAGTTATTAATAAATGATATATTTCGAGTGTTGTACGTGCCCGTGATCATCTACAATCTATACTCAACTTCACAATGCTGCATAAAAATTTGTTCCACCCTTATACTGTTTATTTATTATTAGGATCATATTTTACAGTTCCAACACATGCTCAGTTAGCTCAAAAGTACTGCATGCTAAACTGCTTTACTTGCAGTGTCGTCAAAAAATATTGAAATAAATCATGAGTATTAATATCATCACTCCGAACTCTAGAAAAATGTGGAGCATACATAACTTACTGATGAAGATCAGTTTTATTAATGTAGTGGTGAGTATGTGTCCTATATGCAAGCCATTAGAAAATCGTATATACCCAGAAAGTTGCTCAAGCTGACCGAATCGCTAGCTTTGAATGGATGTCAGATAATAAATTGTGTTTAAAGCTAGTGAAAAATGTGTCGATTTGCAGTTTGTAGTGTCGGTGTTTTCTTAGTTAATATACGTAGTTCTGTTTTATACCTGTAAGACTTGGTTCTCCGAAGTTCAGATATCACTCATCATTTGAAGGTTATATCGTATGGGTGGTCTTGTACAGTGCCAAGACAAGCATAGGATACCATTATTATTTTAGTGGACTTAAATACACTATGTGTACGTTCTTTTATGGCCTTTAGTGGAAATCGGGAAATAGTTAACCAATCTCAAGTAATAGGTAGTCGCGAGGTGATAGCATTTCACTTCTTAGATTGAGAATAATTAATTGTAATTGTACGTGGTTCAAAAATAGGCCCAGTGAATAAGTCATAATAACATTCTAGAGTTGTGTTATTAAATAACTCTATAAACATTAAGTTTTATGAATGTGCCTAGCAAGGGAATCGACTAAGCTACTGAATCTACAAGCAAGATGCAGGTATGTTTGTTTTACTTTCTACGTTACGACGCACGTCCTGGATCTCATTACCAGATACAACTGTAACCATAGTCAACTCCGCCTAGAAACCTTCGGGGGTTACTACCGGTCACAAGCCCGTAGGAGGGTTGGACATAGAGTTAGCAACCCTATCCCGTAAAAACAACAACCCTGCTTAAGAAACCATTTTAAACCTCGCAATTTCGCCCTGGGAGTTGGAAGGCCTTCACTTCGAAGAATTATGACGCCTCATAATGGAAGCTGGACTTCTTCGGAATTCATGAGGCCGATGTCACTTAACAACCGAAGCAAAAATGAATATACGTGATCGACCTCAAACAACTTACGCTTGTGCACTGCGGTCACACACTCGGGTCATCAAAACCTCCCCTAATCCACTTTCTTTTACAGATACCTTAAGAAGAACTCTCCCACGGTGTGGGCGACCGAGAAGTGATAACCACCCTCATACCTCTAACAGCACTCAAGACCACATTGTTCGTGATCAAACACGTTTTTCTTCTCTGACTTCTACTACTTACATTTCTCCCACTGCATTTGTGTGCCACTTGTACTGGTTACTCGAGTTCCCGAAATGCTATACCAGGTCTCCTGAAACCGCACTCTAAACTTCATGTTGGAGATTTTAACGTACGTACGTTGTATCCTATCGGTCAACAAGCTGCTTTAGCTAAAACACTAGAATCTCTTCCAATTGATGTTTGCTGTGTCTCCGGAACACGCATACAGGACTCCAGCATGGTCATTTGTTTGACCTCACCTAATCAATGCGGCGGAACAGCACAACTCACTCCTCGTTTATCTGCAGATCCTACAGCAGGTTCACGTGGCCTTGCTGGTGTAGGCATAGCACTAAGCTTACGGGCAGAACAGGCACTTCTCGAGTGAATTCCTGTAGACAGTCGTTTATATGCTGTCCGTCTAAATGGCACAGTACGAACTCGGAAAGATAGGGACACACGCTGATGCCTTTTCGTCGTCTCTGCTTATGCCCCCACTAACTGCAGCATAGATGGAGTGAAAGACGAGTTCTTTATGAAGTTCTCTAGCCTCCTTCAGAAAGCTAAGCGCTCAGACATAGTAATTATGGCAAGGGATTTTAATGCCCAAGTCGCTAGGTTAAATCAAACTGGAAAACACTTAGGTGGGTTACTTGGCATCCCAGCCCCCTTAAACGAATAACGGTGATCGTCTGATACAATTATGTTCAGACCACCGTTTATTTTTAGCTAGCACAAACTTTAAGCATAAAGAGAGACATTGTTTAACCTGACAACCTTCATCATCTACACAATGATGGACGTAAGTCGACCACATGGGCATCAGCTATCGTTGGAGAAGCTGTATAGAAGACTGCCGCTCTTTCTAGGGCACGTGTTTGGATTTTGACCACACCCTATTGAGAGCAAGTATCTCTATGAGTTTTGCTGGTCGCTGAAAGGTCACATCAGGCAGACTCCTTAGATATCGATTCGAGACTGAAAATGTCAAGACTGTATTTAAAAATGGCTTGGCTAAGTATTTAATTGCCCATAACCGACAGATTCACCCTGAAACAGCTTGAAACGATTTTGAAGTAGATGTGAACGCAGCAGCGTTATCCGGACCAAACTTCAATCCAAAGGTTGTAAAAAACCATCAGATCTCTGAAAGTTCTAGTAAACTGATGGAGGCTTAGAAACTCATTCCAGCGAGCTCGGAGAATGATGAAGGGCGACGACAATTGAAACGTAGACTGACAAAGAGTCTGCGTAAGGATCGTGAACAGTGGTGGGCAAAAAGAGCGATGGAAGCAGCGGCGGCGGTGGGCGTTGGTAAACAGTTGTTCCAACTTATCAAGGACATTAGTATTAAGGAATCGGCGGTTAGTGAAATTATCAGAAAAAGATGGGTCTATGATTCACTGTCAGTCTAAAAGATCAGAACGATGGGCGGAACACTTTCAGGAACAGCCCAACTGGCCTCCAGCTACTCTTAGCTTACCTAATAACCGCAAACTACCTGAATGAAAAACTGACACAAGTCCTCCAACCCTCATTGAAGTTGAAAAGGCCAGGAAAGGCGTGGAAAAGCAGCAGGGCCTGATAGGCTGTCTACAGGCATATTTAAGGATGGTGGTCCAGTCTTAGTTAGTAGGTTGACTGATATATTAGCCGACGTCTGGGAACTGAACATCATCCCATCTAATTGATCTCGTTCACCGATCGTTCCAATTTACAGAAAGGGCCAGAAATCTTCTTATGATAACCACAGAGGAATCAGTTTGACTAATATAGTGTCTAAACTATTATCCTCTATAGTAATTCGGCGTCTATCCAACACTAGAGAACAGCGGACTCAGGAAAACCATACTGGTTTCAGCTTTCGACTCGGTAAACCGTGAAGTCTTGTAGCAATGTTTGTCATTAAAAGGTGTACCTCGAAAGGTACATAGACCTTATAAAGGCTCTCTACTCGGTCACCATAGGTCGAGTCAGAGCCTATGGCGAATCGTCACAAGAAACTTCATCCTCGAGCGGGGTTCGTCAAGGTTGCCCCTTATCCCCATTTCTATTTAATTTCGTCATAGATATGCTCTCAGAAGTCTCACTCACTCCTAACGCCTCAGGAATTAACCTCCTTCCAGGAGATCCTCTCGTCGACATAGAATACGCAGACGATATAGTCCTATTTGGTGAAGACGCTGATAATGTGCAGAGTCTTCTGAACACCTTGAGTAACAATGCAAGCATATTCGAAATGCGCTTCTCATCTTCTAAGTGCGAAATGTTACTCCAGGACTGGCCCGCTTCTTCACCTGAATTGATGATAGGAAGTGAAGTAATTGAATGGGTTGACCACATCACTTATCTCGGAAGTCTAATCACCCCTGGTGGGTCGGTGTATGACAAAATCTCAACACAAATTCAGAAAGCCCGATTGACATTTGCCAATTTACGCTACTTGTGGCACAGGCGAAATATCCGTCTCTCAACAAAAGGCCGGGTGTACTGCGCAACAGTCCGCGCCGTCTTAACATATGGCTGCAAAACGTGGGCCATGAAAGCCCAAGATATGCGTCGAGTTAAGGTGTTTGACCATAGAAATCTTTGTAGCATCGTTCGTATATCATGAAACAGTAGAATAAGTAATAATGAGGCTAGACGAAAGAATCCTGGAAAACATGGTGAATCAGTCTAAAAGGTAATCAACCTTTATTGTTTGAGATGGTTTGGGCATGTAATGCGCATGCCGGACCACCGCCTGCCTCGTCGCACAATGTCGGCTAGGGTTGAAATAGGATGGAAGAAGCGTAGGGGCGGCCAAGCCAAAACATGGCATCAGTCCACGTAGTCTTTGACTGTTGGTCTATGCCATGTTGGCAGATGCAGATTACCTGGTTGGGGTCCGCGTGATAGTCGCAATAAGTGGCTTGAGACACTTGGAGACATGGCTCAGAATCGGTCACAGTGGCGAAAGTGTATTCACTCTGTAACTTCATTTAAATCTTCAATTCTATTATTAGTTTCTGCACACCTTTACTTCACTCTCCCCTCTTGTATTCTGTTATTATGTTACCTCTGTTATCTCGTAGTGCTAATGTGATATAGCAACTTGAACCTATATGTGTATGTGCCCGGTTCTACGTTGTTGTTGATGATGATAGGCAACATGCGAAAAGCCTGCTCAGGGTTCATATTATATCTCAATTGTGACTGATCTTATTCATTTTCAGCGATTGTAAGCGACTGGAAAACATAAACCCTATAGGAATAACTTTAATGTCTTTTTAATCTTTCGGATTCTATAAATCCGAAATCAGGTTGATTAAAATAAAGGACCTAAGAGTAACGTGAAAAGTAACAACATATTAGAAAACCATTAAGCATATTTCCCCAAAACACAACAGGATAAAGCATCCAATAGAAAAAATTTTGGATAAACGAAAGTAAAATAATAATAGTAAAGCTAGTTAATCATCACAGATGAGATGGAAGGATTTCAATTTGATCAATTTCTAGGATTATGTAGTTAAGAAATTCACAAAACAAAAATTCAGGTATATGTTTATGTATAGAAAAAACGTTAAACAATCGATATATATATATATATATATATATATATATATATATATATATACATCAGGAACGTAGAAATGTAAATGTATAGGCCTATATCCATTGACACAAGCTTGAATACAATAAAGATAGTGTATAAAAAAGGAAGTAAACTGTTGAGTACAGTTAAGGCTGTTCACAGCACATCGCCAAACAGGTGAATACAATTTCAGGAATATGTGGTTAAGTACATATGATTGTTCACAATGGAAACTACTGCTCATGTTGTTGAACTTGAAGATTTAGTACACTGTGTGTCAGTTCATTTGTCAACAAATGTGGAAATTCATTAATAGTTGAATAAATAAAAGAATAGATAGATAATGCGACAAAGGGACAAAAAGCATACACATTAATAAAATATAATATATCGACAACATACTCAACTAGAGAGAAAGAGGACGTCCATAACGAATAATAACAACAACAATGATAGGAATCTGAAACAACAAAGATTACGTCAGTTTATCTCATGACACATCGTAATAACCATCATTCTATTCTAATAACCCAACAATTGTATACAGTCAAATAGTGTCAGTTCATTTTTGTTGATGTAGCATCGGATAGAAGTAATCCAATTTTCAAGTCGTCCATGTTTGGTAAAACAACTAAATGCTATTCAAGGAAAAGCCAAAAAATAAATGTGTAAATTCTGACTATCGAGAATAATCACGATACAGTGAGTTAAAGTAAATGAAAACATTCAATTAATTTTTTACTACTTCAATAACCGCAAAATTTGCAGTGGTTTTGCCTGAAAGAAGATAGACTAAAAGTAAAACCTATAAAGTACTATGATCCATGTCAAAATTTGTGGTACTGACCAATAATTTGCTGTTGATCTTACCCTTAACAATTATTGATTGTTAGTGTTCTAGATATGTGCAGCTTGAAAAAATAGCTAGAGATGTTCATGGCATCGCATGGCACAATAACAACCTGTAATACAGAATCATCCACTTTTTGTTTACTAGACTCTGAATCTCAAAGTTATTCTGAATTCTTCATTCCATAAATTCATTTCTTCTTCTCAAGTCATATTCTTTGTGCATAATTGTGTTTACTATCTGCGACAACTGGTTTTGTTTATCTGGCAAGCTGATAAGCCATTTAAATGAAATAAGTTGAGTGTCTAAATTCACCTTTGATTACCTGATATGCTGCCAAGCTATTCTAATCCCAATTCGCGTGAATTCCACTTAAGTCTGAGTAACTTGACATCATGCTAGATAACTAATTGGAATAATGTGCTGTGACGATTTCATATAATATACTTTAGTGAAGAAAGGCATTTCATTAGCCGGTTACTACCGTAGGTAACAGGTTACTTCTATTTATGTATATTTCTATATATTTGCGTTTGTGTATCCGTTTGACTAATTTACTGTACTAGTCGACTTAACAAACATTAATGTTTGTCATAGTTATTGGATTCCTAGTTATTCCATTCCATCCACGTTTAATCGTATTCCCATTCCTTATTTAATTGCTTTTAGGTTGGACTGCTGATTATAATACAAATTTTCACTAAGTCTTTAAATTCGGGATTACAGTTTGAAAGTAAGCAACATAAATAACTAGGAATAAATGCATTATTCAAATACTACACTATCAATGACACTGTTACTACCACATTGATGTTTATTTTGATAACCTTATTTCATTGTGCTTTAGCGATGTGGAAAACGTGACAGATGAACATTTATCCCATTTACACGTTACTACCTGATATCACACATAGTCAATTTGTTGGACATACCACTTGGTATTAAATAATACCGAAATCAAAGTTTCGTAAACGCTTCCCAACATTTCACCCAACAATGATTATCCAGAAGTTACTGATTTTAATAATAATTTTCACGGTATTATCTGAAATTGATCAACTATTAGTGAAGGAAAGTTAAAAATTTCTACACACCATTCACTGTGCTAATCACATTCATACGGGTGAGTCAAGTGTTTCATCAGTACATTTAAAAAATGCTATCAAAAGGTGAGATATATAGAGGTCCAATCTAGATTATTTAGAAGTTAGTTTGTGCGTCATTTGATAAGACACAATACAATGAGTAGACAACAAAACACAATCGAAGCGTTTATGAAAAAAAGGCTAAAGACAATATTTTATATTATAACTTTCACATTGATAATAGACTCATCCGTAGAAAGGTGTATCAAATTCAAGATAGGTCACGCTGCTTAGCCTTAAAGAATACAGACGAGAACAGAGAATATAAACAAAATGATGGGCACTCTGTTATATATGAAAAATAACATTAGATTACCATCAAATGAAATCTAAACAAAAAACTATAATGGAGGTAAATTAATCACCTGAAATTCAAGAATAATCTTCTTTTCAATCCATTCCAATATACGTGACATTGTAACAACTTTTTCTCCGACACGAGGACGTGTTTTAAGTCGTAGATTCGGTGTCGGACGGAAACCATACCACAGACGATCACTAGGTGGTGGAGGGATATTGACTAGAAGTGTACCATTCAATAATTGTATCTACGTATTGACAGAAATTAAATATAGGATAAAAACATCATTTTACTATATAATTACATGCTAAATCAAATAAACGTGTATAGACACCTGGAATGTATTTTGAACAGTATGAACAAACATGTACATGATTTAAAGATCGTATAAGATGAATGACTGAAAAAAGTCAGCGATGGAAAATAACCATTAAAATCAAATTAATAAAGTAGACGACCTGATTATGGTCGTTATTTTAACAAGGTGATCGAATTTGTATATCGTATTAATCTAATTGAAATATATTGGCTGTGACACTTGTCCTTAAAGGTCCAGGAGAGCCAGTAAGACGTGCAGCATAAAACTGAAGGTGTGAAGCTGGATTCACATTGACACTTGTGTAGATGACGGGTGATAATACTAAAGTGAAGCCCCCCTATCCAAATAACCAGAATCTCCCGCGACGCTTCTTCCAACAATAAAAGAAGGGTCGACCCTAAAAATGTATACTACCTTGTCCCATAGTTAAAACCTTTAAATTATGGAGCCAACGTATCCAAAACTATTCATGAAAAGAGTCATGGATATTCAGGCTCAAGTACTTATCCCGTGGGCTCTTTAGTTAGGATTTAAAGTTACTGAAATCGTTACTAATCCAGTTTCTTATTCGTGTATTTCAAAAAAGAATCCACTTCCATTGTATAGACACCCGGGTGGTACTCATGTACCTCCTTGTTTATCGCATTTAGAAAGGATGATAAATATCGTGACTGACTTTATGCTTATTACGTTATTTATTCTAAATTCAATTTAAAATCTGATGTGAAATAGACACATATTTTAAAAATAAATTATCAGTCCCCACGGTACTAATGTAAATAAAGTAACATGTAGAAGCATGGGAAAGCAGTTGTGTTGTCTTTTATTTCTTCAAAATACTATGATTCTAATTGTATGTTGGATACATTTCTGGCGGCCATTTGTTTCAAATTTATACTATCAAATGACTAAATGAACATTAATAAAGAATTCATACATCCACTATTTATTACGTTTGAATAGTTTAGTAACCATCCGAATACAACAAGGTCAGTATCTGAAGACTTGAAAAGCTCTTGACAATATACAGATTGTATTTAAATAAATATAATGTACATCATTCTCTCAAATAAACAGAAGCATGTTTCATTTTAAGAAAAAAAACTGATAAGTACACTTCGCTAAATAAAATGGATAGACTTCATGCTAAAAAACTTAAGATATAACAAACGTCACTAAGTTAGTTCAACAGTAAGCGTATTTCAAAGTAAATGAAGTATGCTTTTCTTTGTGGGTCGGCTAACTAATATATAGTTTCAGAAATATTCAATCAGGATTACAAAGATATCTTTTTGACGAATATCAAGTGTCAGAGAACCCAGGTCCGGCTTCATTTAGACTACTTTCAATTACGTACTGACCATGATAGGCTAATAACGCGGATGATAAACATGAAAAACCTTATGATATTACCTATGCGTAGTTCAAATAGGAATATGACATTTCTGAGGACAGGTTTGTCCCAAATTTTATTGCAAACATTCAATTACCACACCAGTAATAGAACAAAAAACTCTACAAATCAGCCTAGTTTTGTATTGCAATAATTAATAAATACAAGATTACGAATAAAAACAATAAGTGATGTATTTGAGAATGAATCAATTCGGATAACTGACTGATTGGTTTAAGTTGCGTGCAAATTAACATACGGGAATGTGCAAACAGCATAAAATCAGAGTCGGTGAAAATCAATGTCTGCGGTTCGTATCTAAAGTCAAACAGACGATTAAATATTTCCAGTGCGTGAATTAACTTTCAAACACAAACAAACAAGACTGGATTACTTGTTGATGCAAATACTGATCACATTTACATGCAAATACAAGATGAAAAGTTATGTATACGGACCTAAGCTCTGTGGTAAGTGGCACTCGTTAGCAAATGTTTCTGCAATCTTAATAGAATTAATGCACCCTATATGGCATTGGTCACTACTCATTGATCAATATATATGATACACCGTGCTTAGTTTCCCTATTAGGCATTAGTGAGGTTTAGCTACATGAAGTTAAGTAAAATGGCACTTTTTGATCATCTGATATCTTATACTAACCCTTTCTGCACATATGATGTGAAATATGGTTTCATTTTGACTAGGCATGAAATTTACAGTGCAATTTATTAGATTGCAGGAAACAATTACTGAAATCAAATGACACTTAAACTATCGGTATTTCATCACGAGTGTCTGAAGGTTTTAAAATGTTATGAATGACTATGTGGTTTTTTGGTGTAAACAAAAAGGTCATAGTGAAGATAAATTATATCCACAAACTATGAAAACCTATGTGTTTAAAAGTTACTTAATGAGGAACATAGAGTAATAGTAAAAGGAGAACTGAACTGTAATGTCTTCAGATGCTATTAATGAACATTGTATAAATCAACAACTGAAGGTCTTTTAGACAAAATCCAACTGATTGACGAGGCATCATTTCGTATAACTGCCTTGAGCCACATTCTATGCATGACGGATTAAAAAGAACCCTGCTAACTGAGCCGTAGTAGGAAGAGTGGGGTTTGTACCGGCGACTTACTGGTTAAAAGATAAAGGCCTTAACTGCTGAGTCATCGCTTTACAACTAATGATCTGAGGAAATATGGACCAAACTCAATCTTATGAACTCTTTTTGTATTCGTACTATTTATTGTTGAATGCTTCCAGGCTCCTTATAGCCTAATTCTGTGTACGTTTATAGTACTAATTAATTTTGATAAATTTTTCACCAACGTCTATATTAGAAACTATTAACTCGCAAACACTTGGAACTGACCTACCGAAACGAAACAGACACCTGCGACCAATGAACCAATAACATGCTAATGGTTTTTCACTTCCTAAGTTATATTCAGAGGAAAGGGACTTGATACTCAGAAGATTCAAATTTAAATTACAACAACGCTGTATATGAAGTATCGAAAAAAGACCGTGGTAGACAACACTTTAGTTAACTAAACAAACAGCTAGTTTAGAAAGGAGATTACAAACAGAGATATCAGTTATTAACAATTTTACAACTAATTAAAACAGTAAAACAAAAATAATTTGTGATTCTATAATCAATAGTCAACAATTAATAAACCAATAGTGAAATCTAAACAACAAAATTTTTTGAATCACTTCGATAAGAGATGTACATACCTCAACTTGTAATACGATTGGTGTGTTGGACAAACGTTCCATACCACGTTGAACTAGTTTTGTATCAACGGCTTTTTGAAAATATGACGATTTGGTGATACGATCAACAATACGTATAATTCGTCGACGAGATGGCAAGGCAGGCTGTAAATTTACCGGACTGGAATAAACATAAGTGGTTTGTGCAGAGCATGACAAACAAGTAAATTGCTTAAATTAAAGTCATACTGCTTGAAACAATGTCAAAATAGTGAAATAAAGAAGTATGTAGAAAACAATTAATTATATCCAATCCATTGTATAATAGCAACCTTAACCTAATGCGTTAGCAATTTGTTGTAAATAAATGTCGATAGGGAAGAATTTGTAAAATACACAGATTTAAAATGTTTGCTTTTACTGTCTAATCGTCAAAAAGATTGAAATGAACATCTGGTTTACCTGTGGAGTGGAAACTTATAAAGACAACCAGTCGCAAACCATGCCGTCAGAACGAATTGATTTACACTTGAGATACTAAAAAGATCACTTGAAGTAGATGATGATGTCTATAACAACAATGAAATTTCCACAAGTAAACCACCCAATTTAGAGAAAACACCACCAAGAGCGATAAAGTAAAGCTGCTGTGTACTGGATCATGAATATATAAATCTGGGTTCTGATTTTGAACCATAAAAACTAGCCAAAATAACCAAGAAGTTACTTGAATACAGTTCCTATCATTAATTGACATTAACTGAAGTATCTTCGAAAATTAATTATTCAGTTCTTGTATAAAACTACATAAGAGGAGTGTTGTGATTGATGTACTCAGTAGAAGGTTCGGACTGTGTTGAGGGAGTTTTGTGGAGACTGAAATTGATTTGTTGTTTGTATTTACCACAGATTGATCTCGATCGGGTACCAATGAAAATTAGGGAGGATTAGGCAACATCTTCGTCCTAAAAGACTCCCAAGAGTCAAGGAACTCTCACGACACTACCGGGGATCGCAGTGAAGTTCAAACAAACGTTGTCGCTAGTACCACTGAATGATCGTTGCGCCATACAAATTAAATAGGAATCATACCAGTGGTGTTGATGTCTAATGAATGAAAATCGCAATGAATACAAACTACCGATAGTTAAATTAGACATTTCATATAAAAACATGGACAATAGTTCTATACTTTTTCGGAATGAGAAACAAACTGAATTTGGTCAAATCAACTCCTATGATAAACAGAATAGATAAATATACCTCATCTGAAAGCATCAGTTCGGTTTCTTGGAGTTACATAACCATAAACGAAAATGTGTGAAACTATCAATTAAGTAATCAATAGTGAAACTACTAACCATGTCTAATTATTAGTGTAAGTAGTAATAATAACATTACTTAATGATATAAAATTGGTTAAAGTAAAGAATTCTCAGTAATGATTATGCAACGTTGAAACAAATTCTCATTTAAAATGTAACTAGATCGTAACTATTTGAATATATATTTTAAAAATAGCTTTCATGTATATTTAATCGCGAAAGTTCTTTACCAGTTTAGTTGTTTTAACTACTTTTTTTCCGTCCATTACGGATGACGTTCAAATGGTATGTTGTATTCAGCGTTTTGGTTGTTTTTCTATTTAATTGGTGAACTAGTGGTGCATATCGTTAACTGAAAATCATATTACAAGTTCAAACTTTCGCTATTCTTAAGTTTTTCATCCAGTAAATTGGTCTGCGTCAAACTGACATGTCTACAGAAGTCTACTACGAAGGTTAGATACGATGTTGGAATAGTTTAAGAATACATAACCAAAAAGACTGAGCAACGAAAAAAGTACTAGATATAAGTGTAAAACAGTGGATTCATGTCATAAAACATTATCCTTACCAACAGGAAGTAAACACGTTGAGCAGTATTAGTAGCTTTCTTACAAAAACAGTACAATTCTTTTAAGATTTGTAAGCAACACAAGTGAATTACTCCGTTTAGATGAATAATTTGAATATTTTTCAACAACATTACGACAGCCTACCAACAATAATTCTATGATCGATTTAAAATGACAAAACTAATATTCTCAAATACAGACGAAACATACAAAGAAATTAATCAATTTCATGAATATCACAAAGAAATTAATAATAACTGGGAATGAATTGTGGATTAGTAAGAAAAGTGATTGACTGTAATATATTTAGAGCTGAACACATAAACCTGCACTTAGTGAATGAGTTACATTGAACAGAGCTATTCTAGAAGATAAAATTTGTTATCACAAAATATTAAATGAGAGATTAAAGACAACAATCTTCACTGGTTACATGGTGCACAATCATGCTAATATATCAGAAAATGTTTTTCTTTTAAAAAAAAAGCATACTAATGTTAACGATATCATTTTTTAAGGTATGTCAATGATACCTACAGTGAAACCAATCAATGTTATGGTCACCAGAGAAAATATAGAACATTTATCAACCAGAAGGGGGTTTTAGGTGTCGTGTACTCAAAATGAAGTGTGCGTCGACAATGTTGCTTAGAATGATAACGATAGCTTCACGACTCAACCACATACCTCAGGAAAAAACAATACCACCTCTAATTATTATAAAAGTTATTCAGTAAAAAAATAGTAAAGTGTGAGGATTCGTCACACTATTTTAAATTAACGTATACAAATAAATGATTGTTGCAGTTAAACAAAGACTAAAGTTCTGGCCGGATCCAGAAAATCATATCTTTGAGCTACAATTTCATTTTTTTAAAGCCATCAAGTGAATAAGATACTCTCACAATTTGTTTACTTCATCAAGCTAACCTTTAGGATATGCGATGATCAATAAATAAAAAGTTTTCTGTTTATTAGGTCGATCATCAGGTATAGATTTGCGTACTTAATATACGAACAACAGTCTAAGTGTATGGATCAGTGATAGTATTTGGTTACCCAAACCGAAATAAATGGAGTTGGGAGCCGTGACTTAGTGGCTAAAAGTCGAACGATATTGACTACAAGTTACGTCTAGCCACTTAGTGTAGCAGCGAAATAATAGCAAGTGAAACACAAACTTCTCATTATGAGGATGAAGAACTTCTTTATAACAGGTTTCTAGGTAATCAATACCGTTGACTTATTTAAACAAGATTGAAAATAATACCGATAATTACTAAACAGTAAACTATATGATCTATAGAACTCACTAGTAAAACGTATCATCCACTTCACAGCTAACAAAATAAGTGTTTATGAAATCGAGAAATAATATTTAATTTGTCTGTGGAAATTAATATCCACAGATGAATCGTTTATTAAGTGAAGTCATTCCATACTAATAACAATCTTACAACACGAAGTATTAATTCTTTGAGGTCAAATGTATTATATGATGAAGAATAGAAGACATTGTTCTTTGCTCAGCCATATCGGGGAACGCCTTTAGATACGACAAAGAACCGACCTCAACTAACGACTTACGCACGAAGCACCACAAAAGCAGGAAAAAATGGTAAGTACGCACAGAACTTATAAGTGGTGACAGCTTATCCTTTAACCATAAGTAGGTGACTCATGAATGTTACGCGAAGATATGCTGAGTTAAACATCTTTCTGATCTCTTCCTATGTACATGTTACTGCAGATCAGTTTGGATACGGGACCAATCTTTCAGAGACCTATCTTCTTAGAAAATAGAAACCCAGTGTTGAGAAAAAAACGAAAACGAAGTCCTCACAGACTAAGCACACAGCTTTCATAAGGTATACACAAGAACCATGGATCCAAAGATATTGTCATTGATATACCTTAAAAAGAACTTTGGGGTCTAATTAGGAAGACGTTACAACCAGTATACTACAGCATAACAATCAGGAATAACTAACTTATGAATGCCTCTAAATTAAGAATAATCTGTCACCACGCGTACTTATCAGCTTAAGTAGTGTTAAGTATGTAGGTCGTTAGTCTAGGCTGCTTCTTTGTTGCATACGAGAGCAACCTCCAACATGACTGAGCAAAGAACGACGTAGTTGATTCAGACTATTCAGCCTCAGATTCATCGTTTACGAAATACAGTCATCTGATTACTTTCAAAAAACCTGTTAACTGATTTCTTTCTGTTTATACATACGATTTAAGAAATTTTAAGCTGTCTAATGCAATTAAGATGAGCTTGTATCTTGTTGATTAATCATGGACTGAAACTGGTCAGCCTCTGTTGCTATATGTGCATCCTGAGCGGATTGTCCTCGATATAGCGATAGTTCACAAATAATGTTTTAAGTTGGATTGTGACTGGCAAGTGGAATCTAGGATGCGCGTTTCGTCTTATTTGGGACTCATCGGCTAGATGTACCTGCACATGTAGCAACAGAGGCTAATCAGTTCCAGTTCATCCTAATTACATATGTACCTGTTGCACAAGTGTGGCTGTCTGGACACAGAAGCCTAGTGGTGAACGCGGTGACGTTCGGCACGAAGCGGACTGAGTTCGAATCCCAGTGTGAACATCAACATTAGTGTTATGACGGTCACTTAAAGAAGAGTAATTATTTTCTAGAACTGTTCTTTCTGTAAACGATTCATTATTTTTGGTCGTATACGAAGTAAGCATTTTATTCTTATTATTGTTACATTGCCCTTATCCTATACTCCTGTTTAAGGCATTAACTGTTGTTATATCATTTCTCATTTATGAACTGTAGTTAATTGACTGCATATACGTTACCCTAGTTTGCACTCACTATTACTCTTATATTGTACTAATGTCAGTTTTCTAATTGGTTGATGATGTGATCTGATTTTGTATATATATAAAGGCATGATTGAAATAAAAACCGGATCTGTCTGTTTGGCTCATCAATCGTTGTTTTTTACTCTATTCCGGTTTGGGGACTGGTAGTCGCGAGGCTGACGTGTCTGTTCAGAGATTAGTAATCATCAAGGGCATTGTATATTTCCACAATACATAACAATTGGGATGCAGATACATCCAGCCGATGAATCCTAAATAGGACAGAATGCGCGTTCTGGACTCCGCTTACCAGTTACAATCCAACTTAAAACTTTATCTGATGCAATTGAAAGATTTGGAAAAGAAAATTTCCTCTATGTAAACTTTTATTTACTCTTTTATTTCATGCTCATATTCAGCCATGAATGCACCCATAATTAATACAACTGGTAGAAATAAAGAATCCTTGGTCATTTTAGGATCATCATTTTTATAGTTGATCAATTATTTATTGCATGATAACCTGAACGCAAATAAGAGTTTTAATGCTCCGATTTATTTAGTCAATTAAATGTATTAATTTTTTATCTCGTAATAAATTTTGAGCTGGGATTTAGGAATCAGCTTTGTGAATGTATTATAAACTTAGTGGCTACAGTCATTTCAGTAACCACAAAATTGCTAATTAGCACATAGAAGAAATCTTTCAATATTACACCAAAATAATTGTAGCATAGGCTCATCTTTTGATTCAATATGCTCTATTTCACGACTGTAAAGGAATACATAATGAACTGTTAAAAACGCTCACCTTTTGACACAGCCATTTTTCACACTATAAAGGTAGTGCGAACTAGCAAAACCCCCAAATAAAATTTCCGTATATGTTTAGAATATCTTTAGCCATTAGTCTATCGGAAATGATAAGTAACAGGGGGAGTATCGGTCAACACGCATGGCCAACCGCACATGACAGTTCATCATGGTTATAACATAGCTAATAGTTTTAGGGTTCAGTACATTCATTACAAAACAACAATCGATTGTGCATGTTGTAAAATTTGCATAAATGAAAGTGAAATATATACGTTAAAATATTTAAGATTATTAAAAGTCATCTATTTTATTAAGTAAAAAACTATGAGTAAAATAAACAAATCGATTTCCGAAACTGTTTTAGACACCAAAAATTAAAAAAGACATCCTAGAGAGAAATGTACAACAACATTCATTCACCAGATAATAGTATTCATTATTCTAATTCTTATTCAAGCATACACATAAT
Source organism: Schistosoma japonicum (assembly GCA_025215515.1). Taxonomy (NCBI): domain Eukaryota; kingdom Metazoa; phylum Platyhelminthes; class Trematoda; order Strigeidida; family Schistosomatidae; genus Schistosoma; species Schistosoma japonicum. The sequence continues at coordinate 64,408,056 of CM046069.1, read as the reverse complement.
GAGACAGAGATAAAACATAACTAGGTAAAAATCAAACACCAATAAAAATGAAGTGAATGTAAAAAGGTTACGAATAATTACTGTGAGAATGTTTTTTGAATAGAATTAATCGTTGCGCAGAAATGCGAACAAAACGAGTCGACAAATGAAATACAAATTAAAATGCATGGTAGCGGTTAAACACTTATTTATACAATTGTGTTTAGGGGGAGGGGGTAGTTAGTTCACATATAACAAAATTGTTACTAATGTAATTATATACTTATCTAGAGATCGACACATACCGGTTTGGTGAAATTGGTGAAAGACGATTAGACAACCTTAATGAGAGCAAATATAATCACTTTACATAATTAGCATCAGCAAAAACAAAAACAGAATAGGTTGAATGATTTTTCTCTGCTGTGTAACCTAACGAATAAGACAGATAATTGGAGAAAAAGGAACCAAATAGAGCATCATACTAAGACTAACAATAAGAAGTCTCGATCTATAAAACAGATGTTTAGACAACACCATCGTTTGTGATGAAAATAGTGACCTCAATAATATCTCGGGGAAGTTCAGTATAAACCGTTCTTAGAAAAAATAATCTACCCTAAGTTCCGAAACGTCAGAAAATTCCATTTTTACTAAATGGAATGTTTTTTATGCAATGTGTCCATCATTTTCAGGTATTTTTTCGTTTATTTTGTGGATGTGTGCTATATATCAGTGTAACTTCCATTTCAAGCAGCTAGAATTATGCTTAACCGTATATTATAAGTTAGTAAGCGTAGTCCAACTAGCCGGATGAAAAAATACAAATAAAAACGTGAGTGGGGACTTAGAAACTTTAGTTAAAATTACACTTTAATATGGAGAATTCAACCCATTAAATGAAAAGAAACATTGATCGAAAATACCAGATAAAATACACGTAACAAGTGATGAGAACGCTGTAAATAACCTCAGGCAGTTTATGTAAATAAATAATTTTGAATTTTAATTATATTTGACGGCAACTATCCAACACTGATTTATCTGTTCCAAGGTTATTAAATCTGTTTCGTTGACGAGTAAATTGTTGGAAGACAAATGATAATAATTCGTGTATTAAATTAGTCGAGAATTAATGCAATTACAACAAATATTTAAAAAATTATCAAGGCTGTTTAACAACAACCGTTAGAACAAACTTAATCTTATTAAGTGATTAACATGATGCAGTTTTATTCTTTGGCAGTAATAGTATTTTAAGAATCAATTTATAGAACATGTTCAAAAAGACACTAACTAGGGGGGATTTTATGTGATGCAGAGGTTTTGTTTATCGCATAAAATAACCACTCCACAATTAGTAAAAAAGATTAGTATATTTAATGCTACGTTACCGCAGTGACAAAGATTTAATTCCAAGACCGTTTGCCGATTGGAATATCTGTAAATGATTAAAATAGCATGATGAGGTAACATGTAGCTAACTTTAGCAGCATTTACTTCGACAGGTTTATTCAGAATTGATTTCTTATAAGCAAAAAATGGAGAAGACGTTTTCTTCAAACAAAACGACAACAAAATTAAACTATGATCATACACTACCTGTCCTCAGTGTTTCCACGTTCATTATCACCAGATTTCGAGCCAATCGTTACTAATCCAGTAGACGATAAATTACGTAAAGGTCGTAAATTAATGTTCGGACTAGCAATTTGACCTGTTGTTGATTCATCCAACTCAGAATCGGTTGTTGAATCTGCACTATCCTCTTCATCCGATATGTAGGCAGCCATTTTAGTTGTGGAACGAGAATTGATTTTTGGTATAGATTCATTAGATGGTGAATTTTGAGCAACATTATCTAAAATGAGGATGCGGTGGATGGAAAAGTGAAAGAAAGAAAAGGGAATAATTCAACTGGAAATCCAGCTTTTTGAAAATATCGCTGTTATAAAAGTTGTTTAGAAAATAAAGATATGACAACGTACAAAATTCTTGATTTTAAAAGCATGAATGTTGCTGGACAATGCCACAATGGTCAGCAGGAGGCTATTGTTTTCTTATTAATTTTCAACGTATCATCTGAGCTAAACTGATACTAACTGACGAATGTAACCGTTTAGCAAGCACATTGGCTTATTCATAGTCTCTTAGTAAAATAATTAAGTAAGAAAGTGAATGAACTTCAAACTACTTTCATGATACAATAATAAATAAATAAATAGTTGAATTAAATTAACACAAGTTTAAATATTGCATAGAAGCAAACAAAATATGCAATAAAATAAAAATGATGACAAATCTGAACTGCACGAAATACAAGACTTCGATAAAACAACTAACACTCTTCGAGGTGATCTAATTACAATAAAGGCTTCTACACAGAACTGTGTCTACAGATTAAGTTGTATTGACTCTGATATCTTCTTCAGTGGCGTTTCTTATTGAGAAATATTAACTGCAGATAGAGAACATATAAGCTACACAAAACAAACACCTTATAATTCTCTAGAACTAGAAAATTTACAAATCAAATTAGCAACAGAAATATATAGTATTTACAATAGTCATAGAATCGAAATTAAAATGGTTTTTCAACAATAAATAACGTTAAGGGACTGCAGTTTTTTAAATACTGCCAAACCCCGATTTTTGTCTGCTTCGGATAACCCCAGACTAAATCTACACATCTACTTGAACACAAGGAAAGGATGCAAACACGAGATGAACGCTTTATTCTAAGTAAGATAGAGAGCGTGCTATATGCAAAGTATTCGTATATTTGTAGTTTCCTGAACCAACAAAATCAGTATTGATTGATTCAATCAGAACTAAGAAGGTACAATCATTTACGCCACGTCGAGATTCTGCAAGGTTCTGTCGAGCAGTGATTGGATGGAATGTCTCCAGTTGTTTCAAAGGTTACGGAGGCGTCGTTGAGATTTTTGCAAGCCGTTTCAATATTAACTTAAACTACCTCTCTAAACAAGCGCATTAAACCCTGACCAAATTTTATACTATTAACACAGAAAAACTATCGTCAACTCTTTGTATGAAGATTTGCGATAAGAAAGGTGTTAACAAAAGAACATGATACAAACATATTAGTTGTACTCCACAACTGATTACCAACGATCTTCTTTATCATTTAAGCTTGTTAACACAACTCTCATAGTAATTAACGCCCCTCAATCCCTGCATGCAGAGATCTAATTGTAGTGTGCTATTGAAACCACGCCTAGTGGATAGATTTATTAATGTATAACTTAACAGAAATAGCTGAAATGCAAACTTTATCATGTATGTAATCTTATTCGATTGAATTAAGATATACTAATTGATTCGAAAGAATAATGATGAAAATCGCGTTCGCACACATTACGCTTATGATGCGAAGTCTTTGTATTGAATGAGAAATACTCATACAATGAGGTGAAATATTTGTTGCAAAGCGAATATGACTACTAGCAAGTGAATTGTCACTGATTTTAAATTGTTTGTACCAACGATTATATAATAATCAGTTAGTGATGATAACAGCAGAGTTTATGTTTTTTAATATTTTCTGCCTTCACTTTATTGCAAACTTAAACTGATAGTCCCTTATGTTATACCTCGTTATCACTAACATTCTCTCACTGATATTATTTTCGCTATTTTACTTAATCTGTACAATTTTACTAACATAAATATAAACAACTGATGAAAAGAATTAAGTATAATATAGTAACATAGTTTCCCCAAAACAGTTACTACTATGCCTGAAGTTTGCATCCATGTATCCTGTTAGAGTGTTATTGGAGGTATGAAGGCAGTTATAACTTTCCGGTTGTCTACATCGTGGAAAATTGTTTCTTCTCGAAGTATTTGAAAAAAACACCTGAGAGAAACCTAGGAAAACACTTTACTGCCGTCAATACTCTGTGCAGTCGGCAAAGCGATTTCCGTTTTTAAACGTCAGACTAAGGAGACTTACTTTTACCACTCTTCAACCAAATCTGTTTAGCATACCAGAAGGTAAATAAACAACTACTTCAGTCAGCATACCCCGACTAGCTCATTATGATAGGCAAGTCTGATCATCACGTCAATGTAGAAACTGCTATCGGAACGAAATATTCCCCAACAACGAAAAGCGTGTACAATAAACAGAGGGTCAGTTTGAATGTATTTAAATCATTCGATTGACTTGTCATGGATTGAAATTGACCAGTCCTTGGTGTCGTATGTACATTCTGAACTGATCGCGTTGATACTGACATAGTTCACGAGCATTGTTTGAGTTCCGTTGTGGCTCGTAAGTGGAGTCCAACTCAAATAATACTTGTGAACTATCGTTGTATCGAGGGGATTAGTTCAGAATGTACATACGACACCAAGGACTGGATCAATTTAAATCCATGACAAATCAATGGAAAAATCTAAATACATTCAAATTACATACACACCCACTGCAAGAGTGTGACTACCTAAACATCAACACTGAGATGCAGATACATTTAACTGACGAGTCCTAAATAAGGCAAAATGCGCACCTTGGATTCCTATTGCCAACCACAATCCAACTCAAATAAGACAGTCAGTTTGTTTAACTCACTATGTGCCCACTGGAGTTGAAACTAAAAATCTCAACAACTAAAAATAGCAACCAAATGACATTCCGACTATAAGGAGACTATTTAACGAAGACAGTGTTTATGATGTAGGAAACGAAGCCAACTATTCACACTAACGAAAATTATGCATAGTTGAAACATGAATAAAAGTAATCAGCAAAGAACCTTTAATATATATATTTCATGTAAGCTGGAACACGTCAGGAAGGTATATCTCGGTTTTTGAGGGAACAATGCGATTCGAACCTACCTAATCCAGTTTCACGATTCGTAATTGTCACTAGTAAGCTATTCTAATAATAACTAACCTCTAAAAGCACCATAATTCAATATAATGTTTAGACAGTTTAAAATAAAAATGATAACCATAGATGAAAGCTAAAAGCGGAATTCTATGGTGGTTTCATATATTTAATTTCAGTACACAAATTATAGTCAAGAAAATTAGATACGATGAAGCACGGCAAAACTCGAAAAATGATATATAAATTTTCTTTTGAAATATTTAATTTCATTAAAATAAATACATTTTGTATAAGAAAAAAATACGTGAACAAACAAACCTGCTGAAAAATTAGTATCCTTGTCCTCACGAAGCTTTTGATTCCATCGCATTAAATTAACCTAAAATACAAAAGTATCAAGTGGATAAAAAGTGTAAACCGCCTTACATACACCAAAGAATACAGAGAAGACAAATATTATTCAGAAACAATTAGTTTTCAAAATCTGATTTCGATTTATCTAAACACTAAGAAACTCCACAATTCATTTAGAACTATAAATCAACGATTTAAGAATCTAATTATCAAGATTTAAGTTTAAGGTCTACTTCAAACAATATTCATGAAATAACATAACAGTGACAGCAGTAACTCAATTTTCGAGTACAGGTACGTGTACTCGGTTTTAAATCATACTTTGTGTGTGAAAGGCTAGCGATATTACCAGACTGCCAACATCGAAGTAGGTGGAGAAGGACTAAGACATGTGGTCTAAAGGTTAAAAGTCGAACAAAGTAACCTTTACCTTACAGCCCCATACAGACAGTAGTAACAAGTATTAGTAAAGTACGAGTTCCTATGCTTGCCTTTGGAACTAGTGATGGACAAATATAGGAATAAATGGAAGATGATATGAATTTATGAATCTAATAGTTGAAAATCAAGTACTTTGAGCATTAAGCTACCACTGTTTTTTTAGTCATTATATACACACACTTCTTGGATAATATTCCATTCTGAGCACGTAGTTGATTAGTTTCTTGCGTGATATTAAAAAAAAAAAACATAGATTTAAGGAAAATATAACTTATTGTGATAAGCAAAGACGGTGAGTAATTAAATTGAACAACGATACCTATTACAATCAACATTTTGCAACATACAGTGTAAAATTTGTTTAATGAAGCAACATTCCAATGGTAGTTAATATCAGTTAACAAGTGTACATATCACGAAAATGAGGTACCGTATTTAACGAATATGTAAATATATTTACGGCTGAGGTGCGACTCACAAGGTTTGTAATCAACAATTATTTTAAGGTTTTTCTACTTGTTAATTAAAACGATATTTAAAAGTGTCCATATAACTTTATATAATATCCGTTTACTAACACCTGTTGTATGGACGCAAAGAGTCATTTAAACGTCTTTAATTAGCGTCTAATCGGGGTTTACGGTCACGTTAGGGTTAGTCTAAGTTACGTGTTTTTCATGAGAGCAAGAACAAATATTTTTATAAAATAAGATGAACTCATTCTATTTCGTTGGTTTCTCATCAGCTGCATACAACCTAGAATAATATTTTACAAAATTAATATTTGAAACAAGTTTTAACACACTCATGAAAACGGATGGAGTTAGTTGAAATCAAGATTACATAAACATGTGAACATGGCTTAAAATGTTGGAGAAAATGCTGTGAACATATATACGATCCAAGAGAAGGTACCAGAAGGTAAAATAGAGATCAGAGGTCAAATGATTACACAATAAGAGGTGGCTGGAAATATTTGAGAATAAAGTGAATAAAACTAAGTTATTAAACTTTAAATGACCTAATTAAACACGAAAGTTGAACTTAACCATCTAAAAAAAACGATGATGTAACCAAAAAAAAGGAATTGTTAAATCTGATCAGAAGAGAAAACGTATTAAAAGAAACTTAGCGAGAGAATAATAACGATGAAAATAACAACGAAAAGTTAAGTTACCAGGGTAAAGAAAGGCTTATAACAGTTTCTTTTTGAGCACAAAAGTTTGGTTCCAATCGTTTAATAGCAATCGCTTCGGCATATTTTAGAAGATTTGAAGTTTTTTTGTCTATTGAACACTTAGAATGATTCATTAATATCAATCTGGTGTCCTGTTTCAATCAGATGCTTAGCGATCGCGCCGTTAAATGTCTTTGTTCCTGTGAGTCGTAGATTTTTTGGAACATGTTCATTAAATCGTAGGTAGGCCCTTCTTTCTGTTGGGCCAATGTAACTGCTACTGCAGGTACACGTAAATTTATATAGACAGTTGGCGGTAACATGGGAAGGATACCTGTTGATTTTTGATTGTTTCAGTGAACATGTTGTTATTGTATGACATAATCAGTTTTACAGCATAATCAGTTCTATTTAAAGCTGAGCTGAGTCTTCTTCTGATTGTTTCAGCAATATCATCACCTTTAAAATCGAGTTGAATGAAAATAGACTTTTTGTGGACTGTGGTTTCATTTGGTTTATCAAGCTTTGGTTTACTATATTTCTCAATGAATTTTTCTGGATAGCAATTCTTTATTAGATACTGTTTAATGTTAGTGTTTTATTTTTTATTTAAGAATAGAGTTGATGTGTCATATGCTGTTTGTTTACCAAGTATTTTATAAATTTAGCACCATAATTCCTGCTTTTGAAGTCAAAACTAATTATTCTAGATAATTATGTATGTTCCATGCTAAGTAAATAGGTGTCGCAATAACTGACTTTTGATTAGCTAAAATCAATTACTCCACGTCACTGCTAAGTTGTTAATATTAATTTTTTCATGTAAACAGTATATGAATTCCTAAAAGTCGTCCTTTTACCATACTGGAGCGATAGCTCAAATTAAATCTTTTTTACTAGACGACAAAGAAGTTAGATTTAAGCTCCTCTAGTGCATTTCAATTTATAGATCTGACTTGTTATGACCTTTCCAACTCGGCTTAGAAACCAACAATGTTTCATTTTAAATTCGCCCTCAATATAAATAATTATTTAAATAAATTTTCGGAAATTTGGGATAGTTTACCACAAAGTCTCTCATTTTATTTGTATTACATACTGGCACTAAGTGCCCACGCTAACGACTATATATTACTGCATTAATGAATAAGAAAAGACATTCTATTTCACTTATTTAACTTCATTTTATGTTAACATTTTATCTATTTCATCTTATTGCAGGCATATAATCCAAATCCGCTTTTGAAATTCCCAAGTAAACTCAAGCTAATCTTCTAAGTTATTTCAATACCTCTAGAATATTTTTGTTGTTGATTTGTGCCCTCCGTTTTCGTTTAACCTTTCTATGTGGAGGATTCTTATGACACATTGGTGGAGTATCCTTAATACATAATATCTAAGTTTTCTCTAAGTGAATATGGTATAATAGTTCCCTTGCTACCGAAGCATGTTGCATTCAGTGAAACATCGGTCACTCTAGATTGCAAGTAATGATGCATACTTTGATACTCACTATGCGAACTTCAGCATCCTCACACTAGTTATTATAAACAAACCATGTACTTACAAAATAATTACCGACAGCAATAACTATGTAACTAACACGCTGCCATATAAAGTTATGCATTCTATCAACACCATTATCCTTTAAATTTTTTTAACGACTGAATTTAAAGTACAGCTGAAATAATTAGAAAACAGATGCATTTTCGAATAATGCACCTTTTTAACAACTTAAATAAATCTTTAAGTTGGTGTGTATTTAGTAATTAATTTCAGAATTTATTATTGTTATGACTATTATTATTATTCTACATTATAATCACTAAAGCCGATACATATAATTACATTGAAAATAACTGTGTTTTCAGTAAGCAATAACCTAAAAATAAGAAATAAGCTTAGATATGATAATTTTATTCCCTCAAATTATTCTCACACGATGCTGATTAAAGTATGAACTACTATATATATATATATATATATATATATATATATATATATATATATATATATATATATATATATATACAGAAGAATAAGGCCCATTATTAGGACATTATAGTTTCAAAATTAACAGAAAATAATGTTATATATCTAAGAGTAAAATACTTAATGCACAGCAAAGATAACAAATTCAGTTGGTTAATGAAAACGGATAGCCACAGTAGTTTGATTAACGAGGTACACAAATCAATATATCATAACCAAATCTCAAACGATAAGGAGCTTATAATACTTATGAGTAGAAATAAGTGTTTTACAAACAAGTAAAGGAAAATAGAAATAAAGTAGACTGTTATGTAGATTTTTAAAAAATATTCTCTTCACTTTCATTAATACAATCGTTTTTTTTTAGTGGAAAGCAGAAGTTGAAGGTAGAATAATATGAATCCATGTAACTTATACACGTGTTTCTATAAGAAACTAAATGAATTATCTTTCACATTCACAAATGAAATCCAATTTGCAGAATAGTTACAGCCTACCGTAAATCAGCATCATAGGTAGAATATTGTTTACTAAGCCCACTATTTATGTGAATTAAGTTGTAAGTAAACTTTCGAGAATCTGGAAAAAATAGTTTGCCGTAATCTATCGGTAAGACGAATTTAATAATCATAAGTTAGTGATATACATTAGTAATTTCCTTTCATTTAATAAAACTTTGGAAATGTTTGTAATAATTATATCTTAAACTATTAATGAGATTGCAGTGACGCAAAATGTGCGAGTACCCTACAAACTTCCAGTAACAATTATATAATATCATCTGGCCTTATTGCGAGTTTCCTTTACGAGATCCCTCAAGGTTACACCTCGTTATTTTAAGGAGTTTGTTATTGTTTGCGTTCTATGTTTTCGGTTTTTTCTACTTACAAATGATTAAATGGACTTAAAGATGGAACTGAAAAAGATATATATCATACTATTCAATTTTCCTCATCGCAAACATCCCTATCCTCTTATTAATGAGGTACTAATACAAAATCCTGGAATCCTATATGTTATCTTTTACTTCGAGAAACTCACGTCACTTTAGTAATGCAACTTTCTATGAGAACTTGTTTTCAAACGTTACTTACAAAAGACGAATTTATACTTAGACCAATGATTTGGATAACATCTCTAATTAATATGCAATCAACTATGATTACTTATCTTGCTTGTATTATATACTTTATATTATTAAAATTTCAGTAACAGGAATTCCAATCAGGATAATTTACAAATCGTATCTTTTCATCGACTTTACGTATTGTTCTGCAAATATTGTTGTTCGTGAATTTCTAAAACATATCAAGGCAGATACTTTGAAGTAGTCATCATGTTTGTTACGAAAAAATTAATCGGACAATTGTTGTTAAGTTTTGTGAACTAGACAGTTTAACAGAGTAGCAATCAGTCTCCTTCTTGATAAAATTATCCGAGCCTACTTCATGAAACAGTGAACATTTTAGTTATTCTATAGGTATAAAATAAATCCATTTAGATGACCTTGTTTGTGGTTTATTGTCTTTGTAGGTCTTGTTGTTTATTTTAATTGTCTTTGTGTATGTATCTTGTTCGATAGGTGTCTGACTTTATTATTCACTATCCTATTTAGTATGCATTGGTAGACCGGATCAACATCGATGTGTCTACTGGTTTGAGGATCAATCAAAGTATTATGCTTTTGGGAATTTTCTCGATCAGAATCTAATCGTTTTCACAGTCCGATATGTGTCAACGATCCAAATGGAATGGACATCAGTAGGCGCTGATATTGTCCAGAATAACAATAGAAAGTCTGTTATTAAACTGTCTAGCTCCAAGAAGTTTGCAACAGCAAAAACATTTTCTCTATCATTTAATAAATAAACGATCAATATGTGAAAAATAAATATAAATCCTATCAATTTAGTATATATTGTAGGACGGGTATAAGCTAACATCAATAAATTCTGAACGTATTCCTAATGTAAAATGTCATCCACCGATAAACTGCTGATTATTCGTTAAGCTGAATTTCACGGTACATTGGGGTCTAAGCAATGATGAAAAGAAAACAATAATAGTATGAAGGCTAAGAATATTAATCGATATTCAAAATCACTTCACTGCAAATTTACTCACACTTGTTTCCAAAGCAAATGAGAATCCACCTGCGTAGCCAACCTCAACTTCAAACCATAGACCATGTGCATCCAAATAAGGGCATCCAACACGTCTCAAAACAGGTATTTCTGAGCCCAAGTCAATATCGACAACAGTGAGTTCATTGATGAAATTTGGAAGCTGTGAATTTTTAATTTGGACAGAAACAGAATAAAGTAGATTGATAATCAGAAATATTTTTTTGTTATAATAAATGCAACACCTATAAATAAATTCATATGTTTCGCCAATTGAGTTGTCTTATGAGATGATGAACATTTACATCAAAAAAAAAAAAAACAATTTATACGGGGTTTTAATTTCCAAGTTGTGTGGTTTAATAATTGAGATTCCATTGTCTATCTAGTCAACATCAACAGCACAAACTCTAGAATGAAGTGAGTTATTGAAATTCATCCACAATTGACTGGCAGCCTGTTCTATTAACCAATAATTTAAATGATTAACCAATCAGTACACTATAAACAATGAGCCTACTACAAACAGTCAACAGTTTAAGTTGACATACTACGAAGAAACAGTTGTCTAGTGCTTCATAGTTTTCAATAATTATGATTAGCTACAGTATGTCCGTGATGTAATTACTTATTTTTCAGTAGAGCAGAACTACTGGGTTTTTGCTTTTACAACTCAAAGAAAAAGAACTTCGATAATTCCACTTTTGTAGCGAATCAACTAATAATTATTTGTTTAATATGGTGTGGTTCTAAGGGAGGAGTAATTTTGAATATACAACAGATCTTGAGGCAATAAAAATAACTGTGATTGAAATAACCAAAACAAACAAACCGAAGTCGTATTACTCACATGTATTTTCTTCAATTTTGCTTGAATTTTATTTTTTATCCTTTCTAACCAATAAGGTTCACGCAAAAAATCCCATAACAAACGACCAATCAATGCATTTAGCCATATCATATTTGTATCACAATTAATTTGGTTAACATTTAGTTTTAATGCTTGTGCACTTCGCACAAGCCAATTGGCAGGCATAAATTTAGCCATATAACGAATATACGAAACATAAACAGGTTCACGATTTCCAGATATTGAAGCTCTATAACTAGTATGATATACGCTAGATGAATTGGTATTACTTATATTATTTGTACTGGTTACACAAGTAGCAGTGTTAATACTACTAGTATTTGAATCAATACCTGTTGCAAGATTTGGTACCGTATTCGTATCAGAGGGCTTTTCATCATCGCTTAATCCATCATTTTGATTACCATTAGTACTAAGAGTTGTTGTGGCAGTAGCGTGTAGACAGTCCGGTATACTAATATTGCTATTATTAGTGTCCATAGACAAAAGATAACGTTGTACAGCCTATAGAGGAGAAGAGATAAAAGAGATTTTAAAAAATCAATTTTATTATTATGAATAATTATATTGTATAAAACGAAATAATAAACTATATTTCAGGTGAATGTGTCCATTGTGGAACTGAATATATACAAATATAAACAAAATGCTCAACACGTAAGCACTCAAGAAATATAAAATAACCTTTCGAAAAATAGTTGTTAAAGATTAGTCATTCACCAAAAACGGTAAAAATAACATCGGAAATAAGTTACACAAAAATAGCTTAGTCAAGGTGAAGCGAATTTGTAGAGATTGCTTTTGATTTGTTCTTTGCATTCGTAACAGGTTAATTTCGGTCTTGTACCAGTAAAAACTATGTAGCACTTGATAACTATTCTATCCTATTATGGGACTCTTAAGTAGTACATATTTATAACTTATAATTTCTTTTACCGTAAACTGAATATTACACATACAGAAAAACATGCGACGAAAATCAAAAAAATAAAGAAACAAACGAACAGAAAAAGGACCATGTTTACACAAAAATGAGAAATTTTAGATAATAGGGTAAAAATGAGGAACTTCTACATAATGTGATGAAGTCATACAAAAAGTATAGAGGTAAATTCAGTTTATACAAGATGTTGAAAAATAAGAGATTACAAAAATTGCATTCATAGAAGGAACTAATCCATTCAACTAAACAACATCATATAGTATCCAGATCAACCTTTAATTATCATCTTATACCTATTTAACAATAATTTGTAACTAAACATGCCATGAGAATCGCATACTAAGATCCTAGTAAAAAAACACCAAATGGCAACTACCTACTCAACTCACTTAACGTTATGAAGATAAATATTAACATTAATGTCATAGATTTCACTGGCATTTACTCTAATAAAATGAATTATAAATCTGAAAGTAACTCTCAATACAAGGTTACATCAATTGCCTGAACAATAAAAAGGATCAGTGTAGTGTTCATCACAAAATTTACAGGCCCTGTGTTTAAACCAGTGTGGGGTCATGGGTGCAATTTATCGAGTTGCTGACGTATATAAATAAAAAAAAATTGCTGTTTCCTACTTCTCAATGATTTTTGGCAAATGACAGTTATGCATTACGGAAAGAACACAGTAAGATAGGTATTGAAAACAAGGAAGCAATGCAGTGTTCTTTGGCTGAGGTAGGAGACGACTATGAGGAGTGCATTTATGACTCCACTAGGGGTTGAATTCGGGACCTTTAAATTTGGATCACTGACTTAGGATTTATTAATTCAGAATATTTAAAATATGTAGTAATAATCATGTGTCTTTTAGTAGTTGACATAAGGAAACAAGTCTAGAGCTTTAGTAAGGACGTGACTGAAGGGCTTTAACTATGTTGAATGTGAATCAATGGTCCACTAATGGTATCAGGTAAGATCAGGGAATTACGAGCATTTAATAACAGCTTTACAAGCGTTGAACAATTTGGTGGTTATTTGGATTCGGTAGATAAATGGATAACTCATTAGTCCTTGAAGAAATAAGAATTAGAGTCCTAATGTAAACATCAACACAAAGGTGCAGATACATTCCGCCGACAAACACTAAATAAGGTGAAACATGAGTCTTCAATATTGCTACAAACCAAATAACAAATATGCTAGAAACTATTTCGTTTACAATAGTCTGTAGGAAAGTAAATTAGTTCTAAACAGTTAACAAACCAACTGGTGTTACTATGTGAAAAATAAACATATTAAGGTTTATTAGTAGCACACAATAGTGATACCTATCAGCTCTTTATTCAAGATGAATAGAAGAAGTTTGTTTAAGTTGTTTTGTCTATTGATTAGAATAATAAAGCAATATAGGTCAAACAATCAAACATGGCCTACTATTCACAACAAGTTCTGTCGATTAATCCTAGTAAATAAACAAATAATGAATAAAGCTTATCAACAATAAAGTGTTTGTTGAGTTAAGGTGGTTTTGTGGAAATCGGTGTTTAATTTTATTGTTTGTATTCGTCACAAATTGATTTCGGTTGGATATCATTGAAGACCAAAGAGCACTGGACAGCTGTTTATCCAATTATTTGACTCGATTGCTCAGTGGTTAAAGTTTTCTATTGCAAGCTACTAAGTCGCAAGTTCGAACTTCTAAAAACTAAAATGAGTGAAATATATATGTAAAATTCCAACGAGTAGAAACAGTGTGAACACTAACATCAGAATTCTTAAATTGGCTAAAACTCTTGGACATTTACAAGCTTCTATCAAAGTAGGTGGGTGCAACACAAATCGAAACACAATTGTTTTACAGAAGAATGCAAATTCATTGGGTCCAGCAAAAAGCAATGCAAATTTTTTAACTTATAACACGTTATAATTATGCCACATAGTCACACTTAAAAAACACATCAAAGTAATATTACTTTCACCAAGAATTGACGAGTTTCATTTCCAAAGATAGTTAATGTTAGTAAAGAGTGTAGTTATCCACAAAGTTATGAGAGTTTAGTGCAATGTATCCAGCATTTCTGAATATCGTCCCACTTAGTCAGTAAGCGAGTTTTACATATAAGAGTGTAACTTCAATCAAAGACTTCATTTCACAAGTTCTCCTTAAGTGACTTTATTGAACATGTAAGTGTAGCGCAGCTCGACATGTAGGGTGAAAAACACAAAAAGCACTGACAGAGCTCGAAATGAATAAAAGTTACACTCTATTGAGAATTATTCATCCACTACATGAACGGAAAAGTGATCGAGAATGCTGGATATAAGGTAGTTACTAAACATCAAGAACGTTCCATGTAGCCTCAGCATTGATAAGTGTACATTTACACAATAGGATTTCATTTCCATGATCTCATTAGTGGCATACTACGCACTAGAACAAAATAAAACTAATCTCTAGAAACCAAGTATTCACAGTATAAAACCAAAATATTTATCAAGGTTCGTTCGTATTAAAGGTCTCTGAAAGGTTATCAAACGATATGATTCCTATTCAAAAGGCAAAATCTAAACGAAAATATAAAGCAATTTATTTATAAGGAAATTCGAGGTCATTAGGGCAAAGATTAGAAAATCTAATCAGTAAGCAAAGGTAAAAAAAAATTAACAGGTCGAAAAACAAATCTATAAAAGTAAAATGAAGATATATGAGAAATAAATCAGTTTTCTCACCAACTGGGGTGTCCATATAAGAGGTGCACCCAATGAAGCAGCTTTCAATCGACGATACCATGTTTCTTTTTCACGACATGTCCTACCAAATAAGTATAAATGTTTCACGTTTGATTTGCCTGATGTTTGCAATGCATTGATACTAGTATCGTCTGTGAATTCTAGGTCACCAACAGCTGATGGAATAGATGTATTATCCCCCGGTACGTCGGCAATTTCAGTCTGTGTTTTATTAAAGCTAGTAGATAATGTGATATTTGGAAAACTTGTTGATAATGGTAGCGAATTAAGTCTTTCAGGTTTGCCCTGTAGAAAAAGACGAAATAGGAGTTATTCACTAAAAATGTGACATAAATAAAAATGATATTGTGATTTAAAATTGACGAGCTAAGATTTAACGAATTCAAACTTCAATTTGTCAGTATTTCTAATGCCTGCAACACATATGTGGTATATTCTGAAGATGACTTCTTCATAGCCTGCCTAATTATGACACGAACTTATATAGTATCAATATGACTCAAAAATCCAAGTGATTATTGTTACAAGGGATGACTTTTAGTGAATGACTAATCTTTGGAACTAGTTTTCGGAGGGGGGGATTAATTTAACTAGCTTGATTGCTTATGCACTGAACATTTTGATTTTACTATCATTATATTCCACTCTACCAAACCTCGCATTTGATCTATTAACTGTTATTATATCGTTTCCTGTTCACAAACTAGAGTTAATTATTTGTGAACATATTACACCGATTCTCTGTCTTTAGTATCGTCGTTTGTGATGACATTCTTATTCTAATTGAACTATTGCATACTCAAGTATTGTATGCATATAAATGAATGCCTGAAATAGACTTAGATTCGTTGGCTCATCAATCTTGTGCTCTTCTCATTCCTACATGGGACTAGTAAGATTAAAGTCAGACTTGTGGGTATAGGATAATCAGTCATATGTTATCAATCACTGTAATGGTTTAGGAAAGATTATCATTCCATATTTGATGAGAGCTCAGAATATACCAATTTACAAGACCACAACGTACCTTAAACAAGAAATCCCAATCTGTGCATATCAATGTCGTTTAAAGTACAAAACTGGGAAGATGGTGTATGATAACTTAGTTAATATACATAAATGGGAAAAGATATACCAATAAACAGCAAACAAAATAAAAGCTTAGAAAAACAGGATACTATAAAAACACTATAAAAAAAGTATTCGATAAATACACAACAAAAACACGTATACAATAATTCACCGGATAATAGTTTTGAGAGCCACACAATCTCGACTTGTCCTTGGATTCCTAACACAAGATTGACTTCACTATAGGCTATGTACTATGCCAAGTTGATAAATAAAATCACTTTTAATGCTGAAACGAGAAGTGACAATATAGGTCAAAGGATTGACTTGCACCAGACAATTTTAAATAGCTTTAATTTGATGGTATGATAGTAACTGTAATTTGGCCAGCTAATAACTTCTTTTAGAATGTGGTAATAGAGATTGTCGTGGTATGTTAACCTTTCCTTATCCCCTAAACTTTGTGAAAAATGCTTACTATCTACATACCATAGCCATTGTGACTTAAATAAGTAGACTATTAATGAATCTGTTTCACTTTCTTTAAAGCATAACTTAAAAGAATTGAAAACTTATGAAAGGTGTAGGATCGAATGTAATTAAGAATTGTAATACTTGATTAAAGTAACTTTAGAAAATGGACTACTTTAATATTCTCTCATTACAAATTACCATAATTCACAGAAAAATTCTTGAGTAAATGTCAAAGAATCTAAGTAGACATCATGTTGATGATGATATGAAATAAAAATTCATTTCGTCATCAAGATGAAACACTAAAATAGTACACGCAAGGTTCGTGTTTAATATATAAAGGGGATCGAGACAGCATTTTAAAATAAGGAATCAGTGGTTAAGACCTTCAACCACTATGTCGACGCGTCAAACTTCATTCTGCCTACTTTCGTTCAGAAAACCGATCACTATCACTATCCTTCACACTTTAAGTGTGAATACAAGCCAAGTACATGAATCTGCAAAAGAGAAGCTTGACATATCTGGAAGAAGACATGTGATTGGTTAATATAGTGTGCCAGACATATGAGTCAAAGGCTAGACCTTATATATATATATATATATATATATATATATATATATATATATATATATATATATATATCATGTATATTATTGGTTTGTAGCTAAGATACATGCGTGTGAGTGACTAGTTGGTTTCGTGATAAATCAGTTGGATCATTGTGCGTGAGAGATAGATTAAGGCAAGGCTGGGTGCTAGCTGTAGGATATAGTGCTGCAGATAACAGAATCGATAATATCGGCCATCCCTGCTGAGATACAACAAAGCTATATTATCATTATCTGATTTCAGAGTTAGTTTATACAAAATCACAACTAAAAATTAATGGCTGCATTACAATTGTTATAAATGGAGAAGCAAAATATACCATTCCAAGAATCTAATAAATGGAGCGAGCTCCAAACTCATGATATAATGGTCGGAAGTAAATCATCGGAACCTAGACAACTGATGAGGATATTTCGAATTCCCCCACCCCGGCAAAAATACAATATTTCAGAAAACCAAGCAGAAGACTGTATTGATTTTTAGAAATTTTGTTGAACTTTCTTTTAGTTATTTTAATCTAATACCAGCTATACTCTAGAATAAATGATATAACATTTAGTTGTATTAATTGATTCAATGTAATTCGGCACTTAATTAGTAAAATGGTCATTCATGATTATTTTTGTACGCTTGTTATATTCAGTTGATGCTTTAACTAATAATTACTGTAAATTAAATGATACAGAAATGAGTGTGCTCAAACAAAAGAGGTTCGCCTCGACTCCCTCTCCATAGTAATATGCTTATGAGTTTCTTCTTTTGGAGTAGTTCGAGGTTTCAAAAGTGTTGAGACGGCTCCCAGAAACCTCAACGACGCCTCTAGAACCCTTGAAAGAGCCAGAGACATCCTATTTAATCACTGATCGACAGAATCTCGACGTGATGCGTTTTGACTGGGTAATTGTTGAGACTTCATATTTTGAATTGGATGGATTACAATACTGATTTAATTGTTTCAGAAAACTATAAATGTGCGAATATTTTGAACAGAACTAACTCTTTATCCTACTGGAATAAAGTTTCCTGTCTATTCGTCTTCTGAATTTGCAATTAGGAGAGTTTAAGGCGTTTGGGTGCTGAAATTGTCTGCAGCTAGTCGAGTTATCAAGTATGAGCCATAACAGAAAGGTAACGAAGTTGTAGTATCCAGTTTGAGGCACGATATGTGACAAACGTCCATCGTAACTGTATCGAGTGCCCAGGGTATTAAAATATAATTCAATCCACCCTAGAACTATTAGAAGTGCCCATATTCCAAACTATAAGAATACATTATGCAACCATGAGCTCTCAAAGACATCAGCAATATACAAATAATAGATGATCCGTAAATAAACTAGAAGTAGTCTATGAAATACAAACATGTAACGGAAAGAAGCAAAATATGCTAAGGTATTTATGGTTTGAAATTTTATGACGGAATCATTTTAGGTTTTCCACTACGTAGTAAAGATTTGCAGTAACTTGTGAATATCTGTTTTCTTTTGTCGATAAGATGGATAAAGATAAGAAGAACTACATATATGCGTTGTCAACCTTAAAATGAAAAACAATTATTATTGCAATTGTTTTTATATCACCAGATTTAGCTTGAATTCTGTGGGATATGTTTTACAGTAACAATGTTAAAATGACTATCGGATATTATTTAACCACGTAACTGGAGAGTTAAGTGGAAAACAGCATCTCCATCTCGGATATTCGGACAAGACGACGGTAGTGTCGAAGTAAAAGAAATACAAAGCGAGAAGACAATAAATAGGAACGAATACCAAATGAAAAATCTGAGAGAAATAAAGAACAATTATTAGGATACAATAATCACAGCAACTAATATAAAACGTTATATCCTACAATTTCATTAAAGATGTACTTAATAGATATTATAGGAAAACGTATATGCAATATCTCCATTTTTCTTACGTAAATAATTTATAGTCTTACATTTCAGTATTTACCTTGAATTTACCTTCAGAGTGTACAGTAATACAAATAGGATATTTTCTACTCCATAAACGTTTACCGACTAGCCCACATGGAAGAAGTGTAACAGATGAATTACATAGATCGTAAATATGCTGTTGTTTAAATCGTATAGTTGTAGTCGATGGGATTTCATCATTCCATAGCGATCGACGAGTGATGTTATGCTCTGGGCGTTGTAAGCGTAATTGTGTACCATCAAGTGTAACGAAAACAGAAAATGTCTTGCCGATATGATGAGTTTCAGGATCATAATGAATAATCTATGGGGATAAAAAGCCAAAGAAATATACGTATTATCTGTTATAAAAAAAATCACAAGATTCTTTGTGGACAACAAATTTTCAATGCAGTACAAACGCTGTTTTAGGAATAACTGCTTTCCTAAACTAACGAAACAGAGTAAAACAAATGTGTGCATCCACAACTTCATTTATCTTGGAACTCTCATTCAGTCACCAATTCACTGTGGATGAAGAGATCTCGTCACGGATTCAAAAGCTTGTTTGGCCTTTCCTAGCTTGCACGACGAGATGCTTGTTTTTAATAACGAATAGGAGAGCAAACTGAACATCAGTTTGCTGTTATATTTTATACATGTGAAATATGAACACTGGTTGCTCATCAGTATCTGATAGAAGGCTGAGGAACATCGTTCGTGTATCTTGGAATCTCTGAATAAGCAATGTTGAGTGTTATATCTTGCGCTTGATTAAGCACATACTGCGTTTAACTTTAGCCCTCGAATGCCGTGAACCTTCTTAGTTCAAAACCAGAATACAGAATATAGGTAGGAAGTAATTCTTTATTCCAGTAAGTAACAAATGTGGTACGAAACACTGGAGTACCTGTATTTGTCGGTTAAAATAAAATCATCATTAAATTTGTCCGATCTGCATGAAGGTCTTAAGCTATTGTCTAATCGGAGAGCTATACGTCAAGAATCGATATCACAGGAAACATAAGCATTTAATTTCTAGATGATATATGGTAAATCTGTTTCAAAAACAAAATTTGTACAGTATGAGATTTACTTTCGAGGTTAATCTACGCACAGAAAACGAAGAGAATTCATACAATTATGTGAGATTATAAGGCATTATAAGGCGCATTTAAGTGGGTAATAAAACCAGTAATTGCTCAGCAGGATAATTGAAATATTATCCAACGTTTTGGTGACTACTATTGAAAGTTTCTTAAGAAATATGAGGAGTTGATGAATTACAAGCCCTTTCCTACCTTCTGAAAACTTTCTCGAGTGCTCCTGACAATGTTTAATATCATCATTTCTTTAATTTTACTTATTGATTACTATTTGTTACGCTAGTCAAGCTTGTACATCTTTGAAAGGATAGCTTTTAACGGAATTACTGACATGACAATTGATAATGCTACGATTCACAATATTATTTATCATTCATAAAACTAATTTTTTCCTCAAATTTTTCTTGATTTTACGAATGATAAATTCTCTTTAAGGCTAAACTGTATGTTATCAAGTTGAAACATCTTTTTACAATTAATTATCTCAGTTACTAATAAGTGGTTGTTGTTTGCTTTCAATCGATATTGATAAGTACTTTTTTTAGTATACGGGTCAAACTTAACTATACATAAGAAGGGATATTAAGTCACATTAAAAAAGAAACAAGTTTCTCCTTCTATAAAAGTTTACTGATGATATATAGAAAGTTGAGTGTAATAGTATTGTTGAGTCAGTCAGTAATAATAGAAGTACAGTCACTTAGAAATATACACCTGGTCAAGTTGGGATACTATATCAGTACGCCGAAATGAAATTAATAAGATGAATATCCACGGAATAGAAATAATTTAACAGTAATGAGAATGACAAAATATTCAAAATATGGTTCAGAAGGAGGGACTAAAAGACGTAGAGAAGAATACTGGGACTCAGGACACAAAAAGTAGGTCTTCCTGTTATCTAGGAATAGTTGAAGGAAGTTGTCATTATTATCTATTTGCTGAAGTGGATCATAAAACAACCCATAGAAAAGTCTTTCAGTTGAAAAAAAGCCGGGGGCAGCCAAACCAAAAGAAGACAGCAATTCATGAAGTTATTGGTTGTTAATCTGAGGCGTGCTGAGAAGTAGTCTATCTAGTTGGGCTCCACGCAATTGTGGCAACCAATGAATAGAGGCGTGTGAAATAGTTCATAATCGAATGCTATAACGACGGTGCACTGATCCATTAACCTACCTTAAATCATGAGCTGAAAATTATTGTACGTCTTACTTCCCAAGAATTAAATCACTCTACTCGAATTACATCCTTTCTCAACACTCCCTTAACTACTTCAACACTTATCATGCTGTGCTCATGTGATATGAAAACTTGTGCAGATGTATATGCCCCAGGTTCTACGTTGTATAGGATTGATTGACTGACTCTTCTAAGTTACATCTACTTCAGTCAGTATTGTAGGTCGACATAAGAGATGATTGGGAATGTATAGTACATGTTCCAATTACTTCAATCAGTTAAGATTCACGACCTCGTCAAATGATTGGTAATTTTTGTTTCTACTGAATGCCTAGATCCAGAATCGCTCACTTAGTCGTTCTACGATACGCGAGCAGTGCTTTGAAAAGTCTACAGAACTACTATGAAATCTACATTTTGTTGTCACTAAATGTCTTGTTAGTTGTAATTTAAGCGGTGAGTTATTGGTTCAGGCGTTTGATTTTTTAATATCAGGTAGTAGATTACATCCCCACACTCAACATGATGTCGTTTGGTAAACCAGAGTAGTATAACTGGCCCTCATACAAAAAGGTGACTTAGAGTCAAGTAAATGAATTTGTACGTGGTGAGCTAAGTCATCAGATGTATTTTAATGATTCTGGTTAATGGTAAGTGATTATAATCAGAGAAGCTCAAAAATCCATTATAATTTGATATAATGTCTTACCTCATTTAACCAACCTTTATATATTGGTCGTCCATTATTATCATATTTAAAGCCTAAACTATTTCCCAATGGACCAGATATGGTTGACTTGTTAATATCTTCTTCAATCATATTTGGTACAGTAAAATTAGGCAAATTTCTTAACTGCATACACTTATTAGTATTGCTTGTGTTATTAATAAAGGTAGGAGATAAGTTTGGCATGGCTGGTGAGTAGATTGGCCACCACTGTGAACCATGAAAGTAGCCTTCTTGTTCTTGTCGATAATGTAATGAACAACATAAATAATCTAATGGTAATCCTGATATTGGACAGAGAATTTGATTAGGATATGTTGTACGACAATTCAGATAATTATATACTGTAATAAATGTATACGTTAGTATACAACCAATCGTTAGACCCCATAGGAAACTCGTAAAAAGCCAATAGATTACAAATATACCTAACCCACAAATTGTGTAGAACATCCATGGACAAGATCTATTATCAAAAACAAAAATAAAGAGACAATGAGAACAGATGCCTTCCAACTATTCCGATAAGTAGTTATACACTTAAAGAATTACTTGACAATAATAATTATATAAAGGCTGGAATCATCTTGAATTTACTACGCTTTCTAATGACAATGAAGAACGTAAATAACGAGGGAAAATAGAAAATAAGAAGCCTAAAGAAAGGCACAGATAATAATAATCCAGTGATTTTATTAGTAAAAATATAAATACTGAGATTATTTATGATAATAAATAGAAGAAATCAGGTGATAGGTTGCTTCCCATATGAGGAAGGATATTGTCTTACTAATGAACAAATAATCTTTTCTTTAAACTTTACTACTTCTTAAAGTGCACAATGTTTATAATTGCACTTTGTTTTAAATCAAAATTCTATTTTAATCATAATGGTGTTAGATATTAAATATAAGACGATTAGAAATAAAATGTCTTATTAGTAAGTACACAATTATGTATTCAAGTATCAGAACTAGAAGTCTAACGAAAAAAACAAAAGCATTATTTTACTATGATCAACCAAGAACAAATTTAGGCACTCGACTTTCTGGTACATTTTATGTCTAAGGATCAGTGATACTATCTTGCAATTTAAAAAGGACTCAAACCCGCGACTAAGTGGTTGGAAGTTATTAGTTATGAAATTAGGTTGACTACAAAGACAAATAAATTAATTAACAAACCTTATATAAGTTGAATCCACTAAGCCAAATGATTTTTACACAAGGCTGTAAGATATTATTAGTGAAGATCACTGATAGCACGAATATAAATGAAAATACAAATGTAATTGGCCCCTGATATCGAAATACTGATCATGAGGTAAAATCATCAAGTAAAATTAAACCCTGACCAAGTTAAAAATGTACACCAAATAATTGGGTAATGGATCAGCATTAATAGAAACGGTGGGTAGATGCATTATAGATAACAGAATACCGCCTATCACTGTGTATAATGCAGACTGGAGTAAGAGTGCTCTGAAAGAACCTACAGGTTATCCAAACATCACTAATCTATGAAATGATCGGACTATTATACCATCCTAGGAATTACTATCTAGCTTCTTGCACAGGATTGACAAAATACCACTTAGCTAAGAAAACGTAAAAACACGCTAATTTCCATTCAGACATCAGACGTCATTTTATCCAACGTCGACGTCTACCAATCAAACTTAGATTTCCCCTTTTTGAAACATTATTGAGAAATGAATTAGTTGACAAAAACTTGACACAAGTAGGCCGAAATGTACGTTGTCAACAATCGCCAGTTTTATTTTTTTTCAAACCGCTGAATTTCATTGAATCAGGTATGATGAAACTGGCATTCTGAATGGCTGATTGATAACAGTGAACCAGAAAACTCTATAAATGCACACATGACTTTCCTTAATAATTCTGATGGGAGCAGAAATGAACATTTAACTTTATTTAGTCTTTACAAAAGTTGTCGGATCAACGGAAGAATAGTTCTATTGAGGGTTTTGCTGTGCGTTAGCTCTCACGCTAATATATGAATATGCATAATTGAAGATGGCTCATACCATACATTTTTGGTAACTTAGTTTTGATTTAATAATCGTATTGAGTTTTATGTTGTTCGTATCACTCACTCAGTATGTGATCTATTACCCAATGTGTCTACACAAAATAAAATATACACAGAGAACTAGATAATTGTAAGAGCCAGTTTCAGAACTAAACAGAATGGTTGACATGGATTTGAGAAAAAATGTTTAGAGATGAAAATGATGTCTGGAACTAAAGTTGGGTACACTTAGTGGAAGAACAGTTGTATCAGCGTCATTCCAGTTAGAATATTTAAACATAAATGAAAATATTTTAGTAAGATTAAAGTATGAGTAGTAGTAAAATCCAGGACGTATGTCTCATCTAATTTGAGATTCGTCACCTGTATATACCAGCAACCCAATGTTGGTACTGACACAATGAATTGAACCCGGCAACTTTCGCTTCGAACGCTAAATGCAATATCCACTGAGCCACAACTAACTTATTATATATGGATGAATTTTACTTCACTGACAAAGGTTCGAATCTACACATCGTTGATATTACAGACTGAACTTGAAACAAGATGGCACTATTGAAGCAATCCGCTCAGGGTACACGAATGCTGGTGAAGACTGGTCAAATACAGTCAATAATATAGACAACGAATATATTCAAGTCCATATTAATAAAATAAATATAACAAATTTTGCTTACAACCAATTTAAACAATTAAAGGTAAGAAAATTAAGCCATAAATATTATTGGATACTCAATCTACAAACATAGTTCATTCAACAATCTTGTTGTTATTACTTGTTAACAACTGGTAAACGATGAGATTTGAATTTGAACTCCTTTGAAATTGTACTTGGCATATTGCTAGTATTAGTAGCAGTAGTAGCGAAAACATGACGCTGTTTAACTTGTGGACTTTCTAATAAAGGTGTCACAGGAGAAGAAACAGATATCGAATTTTGAGAATTTGAGACAGAATCAGGTACACAAATTAGTTCGGTAGAAATATTAGGAATTTGATCATTGTTATCTTTTGTAAGTTCAGAAGCCGGTATTGACGAAGAATTTGTTTTCACTTTTGAAGACAACCACGAAGGTGTAGAATCGGAAACATTCGTTTTCTGTAAATGTGTGTAATAATAATACATATAATAAACTTGAAACTGAAATGGTAAATGATACCAAAAAGGTGTGATAATGATGAGCGTAGGTCTTAAAAAACGAAGGTTTCGTAAGTGGGCAATTCAATCAGAATGTATTGCAATTTATTTAAAGAATGATGGAAAGAGATAGATTGCTGATGATGATTTTACTTGCACACTTAGTCTAAATACTTTCTAACAAATAAACTGTACAGTAATCGTCTATTTTACTCCACAGGTTAGAAACATGCCACTAATATTTGATCTTGCAAGTTTCAAAACACCTCTTGTATTCGTAAGTATGATTATAAAAGGTTGGACTTGATAGTTTTAAATAAATTGCGCAGGTAAGTAGGTTGTATAAAGGAAGAAATAATACTATACAATGTTACAGCATAATGTGATATTTCTGACGTTTCAATACTCAGTATAAGCTGCTCATTCAGAGAATAGATAATCGAGTCATATTAATACACGTGGCAAAAGTACGGAGAAACGTCTCAAGATATTTAGTCGAATGAAAGCGAAAAACAAGCATAATCATTCTAAAGTCATCTTTGGAAGAAGGACCTAGCGAACAGAAGAATCTTCTAATTAGCGGAATTAGTTGTAATTTATGTACCTACTTACATCCAATCCATTCACTTGTGCATAGTCCGGATCAGTTCTACATAGGTTTATATTGATTTCATTTTTGTCTTCTATATCTCTTCTACATGTCTCCTAAATAGATTTTGCTTCTTGCTCTACTGAAACCTTCATCATCAGATGTCAACCGTAGTAAATTTTCACACGGCGTCCCGCTACATAATAATAATGTGAAATCTCACTTGTAGAGTTCACAACGTTCACCCATCCCATCAAACTATCGAGTCTGTAAGTATGCTGATCTCTTTAGTTCTGCTCTTACTGGTTGTTTCACTAACTATTCCATAGGGTCAACCAACTCTCTTTTGGAGATGACTGGCGTTCACACGTTATCTTTTTCTTTTCCGATAATATGCACAGAGGTCATTCAACGCAATAAATATGTAAAGTCATTTCCACGTGGTCAGTAGTTTTCGTGAACATAGTTCGTTCTTAGGGTTCGCCCAACAAAAAAGAAGTTCAGAGGAATTTAATCCTAATTTATCCTTAAGAGTGAGGAATTTGGTTATTTTTTTGTTCAGCACCGGTATTTTAGCATATCTCCGTTCGAGTGGCGCTCGTATCCCTACCCGAAGTGTCAGGCAGGAACCTCTAGCAACGAAAGTCATCTTGGATCTAGCTCAACTGGATTGATTTCAAATACTACTTTGGAAAAATCGCCGTCTTTATCTGGCCGTCACAAACAATCTGCCACAGCATTTCCATTTCTAGGTATATGACCAATCGTAAAGTCATTCTTTTTCAGACGCAAAGTTTATCGAAATAATTTGTTTTGCTGTCTGTACTCATTGTAGAGGCTTGTGATCAGTCTCGATGCAGAGTTGTTGGCCAATCAGACAAGGTATCCATGGTGCTAAAACGATAACTAGATATTCATATTTTATAGCTAAATACTTCTGTTCCGCAGATGTCAAAACAGGGCTGACATATCCCACAACAGCATCATCATTTCTAAGAGCTACTCCTCTGTTGTAATCACTGGTGTCTGAGGACACGGTAAAGGGTTTCCTACGTATCGTAGTCTGGGTCATCTGTCGATCATATAAGAGTTGCTTAATTCAGTCAAATGTTTCCTGTGCCTTCTTCGTCCATATGAATTTTTATTACTCAACCGTTTGTCTCGGGCGTTGTAACTTGGTTAGAGTTCCTCAAGAACTGTCTGCAGAATGTTGTTCTTCACATGAACTGCCTTAGTCTCTTTTAAGTAGTGAGTGCTGTTCTTGATCGTTAAGATTTTCTAGGGTAGGAAGATCGGTATATACCTATCTATTTTAGGCTATCTCGGTAACGACAATTGGCGATCTGATCTCAGTGGATATTATGGGACCATTTCCACATAAATCGAATGAAAACGAGTACCTTTTAGCAGTGACAGAACATCTAAAGCGTCCATTGGATTCTATTGAGATTACGGACTAACGCTGAGAAACAATGACGGAGGCAGTGATTAGGCATATTGTTGCAGATGATGGTGCCACGAAAACGGTAATGATTGATTACAGTTCCTATTTTGATAGTGAAGACATCACATCCAGCTAAGAACAGCTGAACATCCAGAGGATCAGGATGATACTGTGTCATTCTATTGGGGATGCGAAATCCCCAAAAATACAATTGTCCACTATATTAAGTGAAAGCAGTGGTAGTGACGTTTTGAAAGCTTGATTTGTAAACTTGTGTCACATTAATTTAATTCAATGTGAGTCATGTTTCGGAGTAGTTGCCGTGATACTTTACTGTATGAATAAAATGTTGCATTTATACACCTGTTATATTAGCTGATGAGATCAATTTGATGAATAACCACTGTAAATTAATTAATATAAAAATCGATGAGTTCATATAAATGTTGTTCTCTCGACTCGTTTCAGTTTTCTCCACAATACAATCTTCATACAAGTCTAAACTTTTGGAGCGCTGTGGGTTGAGAAAGAACAAGTCGTGGTATCCGATTTAAAGTACAAACAATAGAGATAACGTTCGCACTAACCGTAACGACTATCGAGGGGATCAGATATATAAAACAGTTAGGTGGACACTTACGACCAAACCAATGAGGAACGAATGAAGCATTATAAGGTCACGGAGGACACTTGACGGTAACATGTTAACGATAGAACGTGTTTTCGGGTCTTATTAATGATAAAAATCTCGTTATTCGTTTGCAAACTATGGGGTTGCTAAGACAAGTGTTAAATTGTCAATGTGGCAAGGAAATGACAGTTTTCGAAACCTTAGGAACACGAGATGGCTATTGCTTTCGTTGTACTGAGTGCTGGTGTAAAAAGTCCATCCGAACGGATTCTTTTTTGCTCGTTCGAGGTTAGAATTAAAACAAATCCTCGTTTTAATTATCGAATGGGTGATTGGGATTAAAGTAACGACAGCCACTTCACTGGCGTATGTTTCTGAAAAGGCAGCGATCCAGTGGTATGAACATTGTCGTGAAATATGTTTCGGCATATTAATCCCCTTACAAATCTATTATGGAGGACAAGGAAAAATAGTTGAAATAGACGAAGCAGATTCGTAAACGAAAGTATACTAGAGGACGCCAGGTTAAAGAAGACTGGGTAAGCGGTTTCTTTTTCTGATATTTATAGCTCTTTGATATATGGGATAGAGCACTAAACAAAGGACATTGTGAAAGGATTCGTGACAGATCGGTCACTACACTCCTTGGACTGGTAGAAAAATACATCCTACCTGGGACGATAATATATAGTGACAACTGGAAAGCCTATGAGTCACTTTCAAACATGGGGTACGTACATAAATTCGTAGTGCATAAGAAACATTTCGTTGATCCGTCTACGGGAGTTTATACTAACAATATCGAATCAATGTGGAATCAAGTTAGATGTCACTTAAGACCATAATTTGGATCACGAGGAAGGATACTATGGAGTCATCTGGATGAATATTTATATAAAATGCAGCGTGACATTAGGTCTGGAGAGTTCGAGAATAACTTACATAAGTTTTTTGATGACAAAAATAATATATCCTGTATAATTTCAATTATAAATAATTCTCTTACATTTCGGGTAATGGTTAAGCCTTAGTATTATCTGTATATAGTATGAAAGGATGAATATTTCGTCATTTACTGAAAATTTTCGTGGGGGAGGCATACTACAATAAGTTTTAGTCTGGAATTCTCTAATAAATCACTAGAATTGGAGAAAAATCGTTAATTCTGATTCAGAGAGCCGTGATTAGTTTATTACGATTAAGGCACTCAAGGTCATTTTATGGTAGCTCAAGTTCGGCCGTAAAAGTCATGTCTACCAACGGCTACTCTAGATCTATTAGCTGCATCGTATCGTGAAATGTAATGAATCAATAAAAACCCACGCGTTTGTCCCATCCGGAGTTATATCACATCCACGGACTAACAGGTTAATCGGACAATAGAATTGGGCATCGTTTAACATGAACCTAGTGTTATTCATAGTCTCTTAGTAAAATAATTAAGTAAGAAAGTGAATGAACTTCAAACTACTTTCATGATACAATAATAAATAAATAAATAGTTGAATTAAATTAACACAAGTTTAAATATTGCATAGAAGCAAACAAAATATGCAATAAAATAAAAATGATGACAAATCTGAACTGCACGAAATACAAGACTTCGATAAAACAACTAACACTCTTCGAGGTGATCTAATTACAATAAAGGCTTCTACACAGAACTGTGTCTACAGATTAAGTTGTATTGACTCTGATATCTTCTTCAGTGGCGTTTCTTATTGAGAAATATTAACTGCAGATAGAGAAAATATAAGCTACACAAAACAAACACCTTATAATTCTCTAGAACTAGAAAATTTACAAATCAAATTAGCAACAGAAATATATAGTATTTACAATAGTCAGAATCGATAATAAAATATCATACTTACGAAGATTTTCATAGACAAGGGCGAAATTCTCAATTAGGATTACCTTGACCCAAATGAAATGACTTCAACACAATCACAATTTTTTGATTGTTATAACTATTTTAAATTGCTCGTCTGTAGTATTCAAACTTGTATTTAACTCGGTTATTGTTTCACTCAAAAAAGGATTTATAAAGAGTGATGAAATGTCAGAAATTGCGATTTCAACTGATTGGAATTTCACAAATATATTATTCCTATTACTTGTATTACTTAACACAATAGAGTAAGCGATGTAGAAGTTAGACACAAGTAATTAAGAAAGTAAGATAAATCTATTCATAAAGTTGTGAATCTTCATCGTTTGAAGTGGTTGGAACGTGTATTATGCATGTTCAACAGACACCCACCTCACCACGCGATGATGACTACCGTAGGAGTAGGTTTGAGGCAAATTAAGGATAGTCAAATCAAACGTGGCTTCAGTCCGTGAAGTCGATGACTAATTATCTGAACCGTGTTAGTAGGTGCTATCTATCTGGTTGGGGTCCGTCCGATTGTCACATCCAATCCTTGGAGACGCTGGGTGAAACAGCTCAGAATCGGTCGCAACGAGTCGGGTGAATTCACGTTTTGTACCCACCTCCCTCTAGATCCTGATTTTTAAAAGCATGTTATATATTTCTTTTCATGAACTAATTCTTTCTTACTACCATTAAAAGTATTACTATTACAGATAACTGCTACACTAACACTAGTAGCTACAAACAGTACAAAAATCAAGTTCTCAAAAAAACTTGAATTTTATCCAAAAGCAAATGTAAAAAATAAGTACGAGGCTATAACCAGCCTGCATTAGATCACATAAATAGCAACGCTACGAACTTAGTGAAACTTATTTTAATCATATATACTTTCAAAACTACTTACATCACAGTTAAAATTCACTGACGGTTTAGTTGAGTCATTAGAAACAACAATATGAGTATCATGTTGATTACCCATAACAGAAATGACTGTTTTACTGGATGTACTTAATAATACAGAGTTGTTTCCAGATGGATTAATTGAAATGGTAGATGGAGCAACCGTTGTTGTTGCTTTCCAATCTGTAGGCGAATCGGATAGCGCATTTGAATACAAGTGACCCTCGGAATCTTCATCTGGTAATATTGTTTCTATTAAATTATGGTCAACATTTGATTTCAGTGGAACATCAACATGACTACTAGTGAACAACGATACTTCCGTTGAACTGAAATTTAAAAAATACAAAAAATAACAATGAACTATGTAATAAACTGTTGCAGATATTTTGTTACTGGAATAGAGAATATTATAAGTTATTATTTCAATTGATAAATGTCATATGATTATAATAATACATTCAAAATACATAAAAGAACAATAAAATAAGTAGTCGATAGATAAGTCGTTAAAGTTGGTTAGAAAACCAAACTGGGTAAACCAAAACAATTAATAAAATACCTGCCCTCAAAAATACTTTCCTTAAACGCTTTGATAAAGCCGGAAGTTGGGAAATTCTACTCTTCTACCGAAATACTAACAGGTTTAATGTGAAATATAAATATCATTCCCCAGATTTCACTTGACAAATCGGTCATTGGTTAGGCTATTCATTTTAAAAATAAAATACATTCGTAATAGAAACTGTCTATTTGAGCTATGATTGATCAATGGGAGCGTAGATAGCCAAGAATGGATAGAAATCTGTAACTTAAGTATTTTCCTGCCCTTTCTTTGTGAAAATGAATTTACTTTATTTGTTATGAGACTATCATGTAATTTGGGTCAATAATGTTTGTATGTTTCTTATATAATTTCCGATTAATGATGGAGATATTATGTCTGATATTACGTGCATCGACTATATACTTATAGTCCTACATCGCCCCCACAGATGCCTCCCACCAGCCTCCATGCATACCGAAAATATCTCTGAAGCATGGCCGTACAACTGTCAATACTTTACGACAACTGGTAACATCCAAATGTGCGGAAAATTGAACTTTTGACGTTTTGAAAACTGGTGTATGTCTCCTCCTCGAGAAATAAATGACTTCTTAAAATTCTTACTACGGATATCTGAAAAAACTTGGAAAGTAGGTTATTCACTTTCAGTAAACCGACTTACACTATATATTGAAATGCTACAGTCTCAATTATCAACTCACCGGAATATTATAGGCATATCATTTTTACCATATATAATCAATCGCGAGCAATGTAAGACATGACAAACATGTGGCTCGACTCAAGTTCCCATATTATAAGAGTACAGAGAGATAAATACTAAAGTAGTAGAAACATCTGTGGCAGTAAAAGATATCAAATATATAAAATATGTATTAAGAAAATATATAAGCTCAAAATCTAGAGGGGGGGACGAAAAGTGAATACACCCGACTCGTTGCGACCGATTCTGAGCTGTTTCACCCAGCGTCTCCAAGGATTGGATGTGACAATCGGACGGACCCCAACCAGATAGATAGCACCTACTAACACGGTTCAGATAATTAGTCATCGACTTCACGGACTGAAGCCACGTTTGATTTGACTATCCTTAATTTGCCTCAAACCTACTCCTACGGTAGTCATCATCGCGTGGTGAGGTGGGTGTCTGTTGAACATGCATAATACACGTTCCAACCACTTCAAACGATGAAGATTCACAACTTTATGAATAGATTTATCTTACTTTCTTAATTACTTGTGTCTAACTTCTACATCGCTTACTCTATTGTGTTAAGTAATACAAGTAATAGGAATAATATATTTGTGAAATTCCAGTCGGTAATTCCAATAAATACAGTTGCTTAGACCAAATACTAGTAACTCATGATTGTCGTCTACTATTAAAGCTCAGCTTCTATATCTTTAGAGTAAAACAGCTTACCAATGTGCTTATCCTTCAGCTAGCGGAGGGACATCTAGTTTTAACCACAGATAGTTGGCTAAAGTCAGGAGAGCATTTAAAATTATGCTGGGATTTTGTTAGACATCAACATAATATAGCTTACGAGACTAACGTTATAGCCTAAGTAATTGACGAGTTTGACTACTTCACATCCTACAACTTATTTCATGTGTTGACTATAGACCAGTTACAGGGGAATTATATATCCAGTAACGCAAACCGAAATGCTTACATCGTTGTGTAAACTGATTAAAAGACTCTCCATTTAGTCTGAGTCTTTATGAAACAAAACCATGTCATCTGCGTACTCTAAGTCAGTAAATATATTGCCACGGTGTCCTATTGTTGTTACTTTTGTTTTATGTTGATGCTACTATTTTAATTGATCTGTGCATGGTGTTTTTTTTTGCATATTGATAAGCGTATGACAGAAATGTGCACTTATTTTAACTGATTGGCTTATAAACCTTGCATTTTCCTCATCCCAGTCTGAAACTAGAAGCCTCAGGGCAAACGTACAGATACTGGATAGTTTTACCACCTTCCCTCTCTGCATTGGCTCGCACAAGGTCATTTTAGTGATTGGTCAACCGTTAGTGTCATAAGAATTATATCCTTATATTAAAAAGTAAGATGGCATTTAGTTGGTAGGTGGAGGATGAAGAATCATCAAACATTAACTCATCAGAGACTATGAGATTTCCGAAATACATGAATTTGTTAACTCACTTTACTATCTCATTCTCTACGTTCACAGTGAGTTTTATCAGAGACCAGTCCTGAAAGAATAGTTTGAGTTTGGAGGGAGAAAAATGTATTTTAAATATTCTTGTAATATCGTTAAAGAGATACAGAAGAATGCACGTTACTGTAAATTTCTGAACATAAGTAAACCAACTGAGTACTATAGTGAGCGGTAAGTCTCAAGGTACAGCAGTAATCCTTGAATTGCTAGACAAAAACATCGATATTCTTTTATAATAAAATTGGGCAGCCCTAACGGAAAGTATTTGACTTAAATAGTTAATGTGGCAGTCCCCCGCAGGTTATAATTTTGTCATGAGTGACTGAGTAAGATGATATAATCCTCTGATACATTCTTTCAAAACCATGCGACACATGAGTTAAAAACAACAAAGATTAGCCCAGTTTTCATGCTGTGGATTTACTGACCACGATTCAACCCTCCCCCCATCAAATTACTGGAAATTCATCACACTTATCACATTGTCTTTCACATCATTAACATGGAATCTCATCACTTGGATAGGACTGCTTTGGAGTTTTCTATTCAAAAAAGATAAAACTAAAAATTTTATTAGCATGTTGATGTTCTAAAACAAGCGATTCAGAAAAGAAAATTTTTCTTTTCAATTATTTTATTCTTACTAGCTGTAAAATCGTAATTCATATGAAATAATGAATGTCATAAACGGATTTTATTCATCATTATTTATTACTGATTTTAAATATTTCTTAAGCTAATCTCGGTTCATAGCGGAGTATCTTAAATGCAATGTTTTTTTTTGATAATAAACATAGTGATTAACTTGATTTTGATCAATTGATTTGCATTTTAAGTACAAATTTATGAACTCAGCTCTGAGCCACATAATACTTTCGGGAGGATTAATAATAATAATAATAACTCGATTCAGGCAGATCTAATAAATTACTGCTCTACAACATGGTAAATATATTAGGCTGAACTTAAATTCATTATAAATACATAGGAATTTAAAGTTTGGAACAGTGATGTACTGGTTATCAAAAAAATAGTAAATGTAGTTAGAATCTAAGAGGCAACCTCATAGAAATTTAATTTCCTATATTCGTAGACCATAGCTTACTTAATCCAAAAAATCTTTCTACGGAAAACGCCAGTTTATAATTACCAATTATATGATACAATTCTGCATACCTTTAACGATTCATAATACTAGCACCCTTACAATTATTTTACAGATTTTAATAACCTAATGAGAAAAGACGGAAAATAAATTGCCTGATTTCCCAGTTTAAAAAATCTATGAATGGCGAAAATCATCGTTTATACAAATTATGATTCAAAACGACTGAAGTTATTCACAAAGTTCACCATATGCAGTGAACCGGCAATATGACTGATTGGTTGGATTCCAATCGTAATTTGTTTTGGATTACAATATGATATTGAGTAATAATGATTATTGGTTATTGGGAAATTAACATGATATATATATATATATATATATATATATATATATATATATATATATATATATATAATTCAATACAAAATTACATTGTAAAGCAGCTGATGGAAGCCAATGAAGTAAAACTGAATTCATATTAATCTGAGCTAACTGTTTCTCTTGTCTTATTTAAATTCATAAAGCGAAATTATTGTATGAATCCCATCATTTAGTTAGTAAATGCTGCATATTGGAATGTAATTTCCATTCCAAACGTTTGGAGCCATTTTCGAATGTCTGTCATATTTCAGTGTAGTCTGATACACCGACTGAAATGGTTGATGTAAATTGCACTATGATACTCAGCAATTAGCCCGTTAAATGAACGGAAAAATCATTGAAAGCATACCTTACGAACAATTCACATAATCCTAAGTAACTTCATAAATTTACAAACAGAAAACAATTTTGATGTATGATGGAATAATAACATTAACCAGAATATATCTAGATAGTAGTGGTCAATATTTAAGTTGAATCGCCACTGGTAAGTAAGATCCAGAACGTGTGTTTCATCCTGTTTAGGACTCATCGGCTGCAGTGGTCAGTATCATTGTTTAATATAATGTAGTTATATATATATATATATATATATATATATATATATATATATATATATATATATATATATATATATATATATATATATATATATATATAATCACTGTCATTATCTTATTACCATGTACTGTAGAAACAGTTGAATAATTATTCACAATATATAGGAATAGTTTAACAATAACCTCGTGGTTTGTACATACCTCGCTTGTAAGCACGCATATATGTTGCTTTCAAAAAACGTGCCTCGAATATTATAACCCAATCAAAAGTGATTATATCCCAATAAATATGAAGGAAAAAAAGCTATTCCCGCTGAAAGGAGTACCATGAAGCATACAAACTAACTCATAAATAATAAGTAAATTCAGACTTTCATCCTATTGTATGTTAAATTTAAATATAGCTTGAATGCACTTGAACCAGAATTCAGACACTCTCGACTCACTAGGTTCGAATAACTTAGCAGCATATCAGATAACCAAAGCCGTAGATTCATTTAATCTTATAGGAGCTATTGTTTATGCATAAGAAATGATTCTTATTTTAAAAGAAAACATAACAAAACAATTCGCTAATACATTTGATTGTCTGGATAAACATTTAAAAGAGGAGGAAGTGCAGGATTATAATGACGTCACCCACGACGACATGATTAACAATGGTAAGAGAGATGAAAATACAAATTAATGAAGTACAATAAAAAACTGACCTCACAAACTCATAACTCAAAGATATTGTTTACAATGAAAGAATATTAGAACAGAAAACAAACCTGATCATTTAAGCATAATATAGTGTGTGTATTATTCATCCAAAATTACGCACAAATAGTCTTCTATGTAATGATGATTACTTACAAATCACCAATAATCACTCACGAAAAACATATAAAGACGACCACACAGACACACACAGAATGCACAAATGATAGAAATTAACTATCCAATCATTAACAAGCATAATGAAATATGAAGACAGACAGCGAAAAAAGATTCACATAGAAACACATTGTTGGTAGTGTGATCGGATTAGAATAACTGAATTGTGTGGTTTATAGCGTAATCTAATGAATACACCACTAAATTGCAGATATGAAAGCGGTACGCTTTAGTGAAACACTATATAAAGCTAGCTACAAGTGCAGAAAGTTTGCAAGCTAGTTGAACGATTTGAAAATATCAGAAAGCCAAAACATGACGGTTATGCTGAAGCGATTAACTTAGGATGTATATATTTCAGACATGGTAGATAAAAATTAAGTCCCGAACATAAACAACAGAAAAATACGATACAACTAATATTGCAAAACATTATAGGTGCGGAAAAACTTAGCAGTAGCTAAGTGGACAATGTTTTGGCACATAAAGCTTAGAGCACTAGGTTTAAGTCTTAGAGTGCATATCAACATAGGAATCCCGGTACATTCAGTTTAAGTATTAATTAGGATGAAACGCGTGTCCTGGATTCCACTGCTAGTGACAATCTGTATATGTTCTAAAAAGCGTAGACACTAAATTGTAAGAAGTATTTATAAATCTGTTAAATTAAATTGGATTACAATAAAATCCGTCTTTAGTAAACAGAAAAGCCGACTTTGAAAACAGATTATAGGGTAAAACAAAAACATGATCTGATCAACGGAGGATGAAATCATCGACAAATGAATTACATATTCAATCAACTACTACTATCACTCAGTCAATGAAAAAAGACTATAATTAGTATGGGATACAGTTAACAGTTTGAAGATTATGCAAGTACAGAATAAGGAAAATAGTAGATAAACAACTTTTACTCATTATTGATTAGGCTAAACTGGAAATCGATCGTTTGAATAAAACGCAAAATTATCAACAACAAAAAAAGAAATTAACTATCTTACAGATTACTGATTACACGAAAATTATAAAACTATGTTATTTAACTAAGTCCTAAAGATAACGTGTGAGAGTCAAATACAATCATATGTTTACATAACTCGCCAGTGAACTGAGTGCTTGAAATCACATGTTTGATTCAACAATACTTTTAACAGTCTACTACATTTAAAAAGTAACTAATTGGCAAATTACAGAGAAAGACGAATGAAATATGCAAAGGCGACGTTTATCGAATGTCGTTAAGGTAATCAAAGAGTGGACAGGCAAAAACGGAATATGATGAAAATATATAATCCACCGATGTAGCACGGAAATACTATAGATAAATCGGTTTGTTAAAGCAGTAAATATTGGTTTCATGAAGTTGACAAAAGGGTTAAAGAATCTTAATATCTTAAGAATATTAATACTAATACATCAAGAACGAACAACAGAATAAAACATTAACATAAAGTTTACTATGATAGTTCAGTGCCAATAACTCAACTGAGTCTGTCTAAAATGGTTTCAGAAGGTCAGTGGAGAATAAAGTCACCGAAAATATTTGTCTGTTTTACTGATTCTTGTTAACTTATTGGTTAACTATTGACACGGCGAAATTTTTTTCAGAAACATTCTAAAAAATTCATATTTACACAAACTTTCTAAATTTACTGAAAGATCATAGTAAATAACGCAAGTTACATTCAAACTTATCGAAATATTCAGAAATCAAGAGTCAGAATTAAAGCATACACATGTACTTTGCACATACAACCGCTCTATTATTCGTAACTAAGTAAGGAAACAGGTTATTTACGATCCGTAATTTTACACTTCGGGAGTTTAGAAAAGAAACGTAACATTTGAAAAATATCACTGATAATAGCCATAAGACAATCGTTACATGACTCACAGAGGAATACAAAAGGTAAAACAGTTTTACATGTATATAATAGACGAAGTAAAATATCACTAACAATCGACGTTAGAAGAAAATAACGATTGATGGAATAATCACAACTATGCAAAATAATGTAAGTGAACAAAATATATCACGTGGTGCCCATGTGTAATAAATGATCACGCAAACTAATGAGGTTACATGTATGGTATTCTTGAGAAAACACTTAACATGTTATGCTTATTTTTTTCCATATCTACTTCATGATTCATTGATACTGGATTGATATTTAACAACCCTGAGGCAAACTGTTATATAATCCACTAAGAAAATTAAGTAAGACTGTTTGCTCTTATGTGATTGTTGATACATAAATATGTGTCACGGGATGACATAAATGAATCTAGTCTACGATGACAGAATTAGTTCTCAATAGGGTGCCCTTATTGGTCACCACCCAGTGATCAATAAATACACCTTAGTCCTATAGGGAGTCAGTTGCAGCTCGAAAAAATTAGTTGTAACAGTAACAAAATGTGAAATCCAATGACCGAAGATTAAAACTTCCAGGTAGTATCAGTTTCCTTAACACTGACGGTACACTGCTGATGAGTGTCAAACAGCACAAGATCTGAGTCCATGATTTTCCTCCGACAACTTTTAAACCATATTCCAAAATCCAGGACTCCAAGATATTGTTCTGATTCCTATTATGTATTTAACAACAAAATTGTTCATAGTGCTCAATTATGACGAAATTGTAAAACAATATAAACTAATAACTTACTCATGTTTCTGCACTAGACAATGTTTGTCGACAGTCATAAAACCGTCAATAGAAGTCGAGAGGACAATCGGATTCATATTTAGATCATTACTGAATGACAAAACATCACGAGATTCATTTGTTTGTTGGCTAAAACTTGATTCACCACCATAATGATGAGCTACTTTATCCAACATAGCTGAATCAAGTGTG
Source organism: Schistosoma japonicum (assembly GCA_025215515.1). Taxonomy (NCBI): domain Eukaryota; kingdom Metazoa; phylum Platyhelminthes; class Trematoda; order Strigeidida; family Schistosomatidae; genus Schistosoma; species Schistosoma japonicum. The sequence continues at coordinate 64,368,285 of CM046069.1, read as the reverse complement.
TCCGTAGGACTAACAGATTCGGAAATGCTTGTTGCTTCAACAGCAATTTCAACATCTAGTTTATTCTGTGAGTTCATTTCTTCAATACATGTGTTATATAGTGTAGAGTCTTTGATGTTTGCCTAGATGAGTTGCGAAAAATAGGATAAACAAATACAATTATAGTAAAGAATATCAAATAACATCAATACACATCGAAACATAAATGAACCCACTAAACTGTAATAAACAGTTTTGCAACATTCAAATTAACTATCAAAATGTTCCACATTAGGTGCCAGTTAATTTTTGTTCAAACTAACCACAGATACTGAGCTTAAATTACGGAATTCAGTGACTGGAAGAGTTTATGAATGTACATAAAGACAGACAAAGTAATAAACATTTAATCATATAATAACTTACAAGTGGAGGAGTTGACTGCGCATTTACCTCTCCCGACTGTTTAGTACCCAAACTGATAGTTCGCATTGCTTCATCCAAGCCACTAATATCATCATCTTTATCAGTGAAAAATTTGATTGTTCCGACAGAATCCCAGTCGTGTCTAGTTGAACTTCCATGAGGGTTTAAAGAAAGTGGCTTAGGAGGTTTCCGTGCACTCCTTAGCATATAAATATGCAACAGAAAAAATTATAATAAATCTAAGTTTAAATTGTGTGAATTGCAGTGAAATCAGAAAATAGTCAGGAACTAGAAATGTCTTAAGACGTTGGCTAATTCCACATATTTTGGCCTACATGATAAACTTAAATGTAGAGTTCAGTGATTTTAAACAGTAATGACAAAAACATAGAACTGAAGTAAATTTCAGCAACAAGAAACAAATGTTTTGACTCAAAACTAAGGAGACTTTACCAGTGAAGTGAAATCTACCATTCCACATAGGTAGAAATGAATAAAAGAAACATCAGTATACCTATTCGAAAATGTATTTACATGAACGTTTGTAGTAGGATCCACAAAGAGCCGCCTTTAAACAATAAAAGGAAAATGTAGATACCCCAGCCTCAATAACATTTCCTGTCAGATCCAATCAATCAACTTCTGTTACCCCATGTGGAGCATATGCCGTCGACCAGCATTTTCCAACTAACTCAATCTTGGGCTTCCCTTTAAAGCTCTTCCCAAGTGCTCTTCATTCTTTCTATGTCTGTCTCGAATTTCCGAAGCAATGGGTTCTTGAATCTTCCTCTTTTCCGCCACTCTTCAGAATTTTAAGTTAGTGCTTGTCTTGTGACACAGTTTGATGATTTCCTCAATGTGTGTTCTATCCACCTCCAGCGTCTTTTCCTAATTTCTTCCTCGGTTGAAAATTGATTTGTTTTCTGCCACAGAAGGTTATTGTTGATGGTATCTGGTCAACGGATCCGAAGTATCTTACACAGACAGTTGTTTATAAATACTTGTATCGTTTGGATGATAGTTTTCGTAGTTCTCAATACAAGTTTCAGCTTCATACAACAGAACTGCCTTCACAATTGTATTGCAAATTTTGACTTCAATGTTGACTGCAAGTTGGTTTGAGTTCTAAATGTTTTTCAGTAGTAGAAATCCTGCTCTTGCCTTTCCGACCCGCACCTTTACATCTGTCACAGATCAGACCTCCTTTGTTTATCGATGATGCTTCCCAGGTATGTAAAAGTTTCTACATCTTCCAGAATTTCTCTGTCAAGTTAAGTGGAATTGGGTTAGTGTTCGTTGTTTTGTATTGAAGGATCTCGCTTTGTGTATGTTAAGGTTCACTGCTGTCGAGGCTACTGCTACATTGTCCATCTTCACTTGCATTTGTTACTGTATGTGTGATAGAAGAGCTAGGACATCTGCAAAGTCCGAGTCATCTAGTTGCATCGATGTTGTCCACTGTATATCCGAGAGTGCCTTGAGATCTTGCGGTCTTCATGATCCAGTCAACCACCAGCAGGAAAAGAAACGTCGAGAGTAAGCAGCCTTGTCTGATACCGGTCTTCACTTTGAATGAATCTATGAGTTGACCTCCATGTCAGTCAGTCAGTTACAACGTAGAACTTGGTACATGCGTACATAAGTTCAAGTTGCCAGGCCTCTATTAGCAGATAAAGATTAAACTGTCGAGCTAAATCCCAGAGTAGGGGAAGGTAGTAACAGAGTAAGTACTAATGGAAAGGCATAGAGATCAGAAATGAGATTTAAGATAAAAAGTGATTCAGTAAAGAGAAAATTATAATAAGCTCAACAACTAAAATTTGGAGGAAGACAAGGAGTGGATGCACCTGCGCCATTGCAATCGATTTTGAGCCATATCACCTAAGGTCTCTAACCATTTGTTACGATCATCGTGTGGGCCCCAACCAGGTAGTCTACATCTATTAACATGGCTCAGCCCAATTGTCAGTGACTTCATGGGTTGGTGCCATGTTTTCGTTTGGCCACCCCTAGTTTTCTTCCAGCCTACTCCCACACCAGACAACATTGCTCTTCGAGGTAGACGGTGGTCAGGCATACGTAACACATGTCCTAACCACCTCAGCCGGTGAAGATTCACTACTTCATCAATAGACTTACCGTATTTGCCTAGTACTCTATTTCTAACCCATGCATTGCTTACTCGGTTGTCCCAGCAAACACGAGCAATGTTTACGGAGACATCTATGATCGAATACTAGGATCCTACGAATATCCTCTATCCTTAAAGGCCATGTTTCACATCCATAAAGTAAAACGGATCTGACTGCTGCACAGTAAACGCGTCCTTTCGTCATTAAACGAATGTCTCGCCTACGCCACAAGTGACGCGGGTTGGCAAAAGCCGATCGGGCCTTATGTATACGGGCCGAGATTTCATCGGACACTAGACCGTTAGGACTGATGAGCCTCCCAAGATAAGTAAGACGGTTAACACATTCAATAGTTTCACTCTCTATCACTAACTTTGGTGCCGAATTAAGCCAGTCCTGAAGTAACCTCCATGTACGAATTTACAGTGTAGTCCATCGTTAGAATTCCGAATAATGTTGACTAACTTTTCGGGTACGACATAAGGTGGAAGAAGGCTCCATAATATTCTCCTATCCACGCTGTCGAATGATTTCTCGTGATCGAGGAAGTTGATGTAAGGTGGTAAATTTCATCCGATTGATTGTTAAACTATCAACCGTAGAGTAGCGATTTGGTCGGTACACGATACATCCTTACGGAATCCAGCCTGCTGACCTCGAAGTTTAACGCCGACTGGTTATTTCATTCGGTTCGACAACTCTGTTGAAGACTTTACTGGTATTGAAAATGGAGTGATACCTCTGTAGTTCTCGCAATCGCTAAGGTCTACTTTCTTTGGTATCGTGATGACGTACCCTTCTTTCCAATCTGCTGGCATTTGTTCTTCCTCCTAAATTTTCCTGAAGTGAATGTGGAGTATTTTTGCAGTTGTTTCTATATCTGTCTTCAGTGCCTCAGCTGGTATGTTGTCCAGCCCTACTGACTTGCCACTCTTGATATGTCGAATGGCCATTTTGATTCCTTAGACTGTCAGATTAGTCTCATTATCCATTAAAATTTAACCTACGCACCAGATACATACACGATACTAAAATGTAACACTACCGCACTTTCGTACACATATCCAGCTGCATTTGTCCACCTGCATTGCAATAAAAGGTCTTGATAAGTAAACTTATCTAGCGAAAGTAACCAATTACTATTTTTTCACGTGTTAATTGGCATACGATAAATGGTCGTTATATGAAATGAAACTATGATAAGTGAACTTGAGACTATAATTTGATTTTAATTATCCTCTATCTGTTCTTTAGTCCTACCTGTTTTCCTATTACGATGTTTTATAGAGAAATGGAAAAGTCCTTAAAAAACAGAGAAAATATATGTATTTAAGCAATGTTAACTTGGTAAACTGAATGCTTTACAAGCACCCGAGATTCATTGTTTCTTTTTCCTATTTGCTTTGGCTAACTTGCAACATTTGTAAACAGAATTAAACTATTTAGGATTGACTAGACAAGAATGCAAGTGCAGCCATAATTATGAATATGCAATTGAATATAAATCTACTTAATCGTTAGAGATAAGTGCGGAGTCACCTTACAAATAATGCGAATAATAGATTTTAAACAGAAAGATACAAATTTTCGGTTTTTGGCCGTTAACCTCATCGCACTTTAAGGGTGGGAAACTTCAACAAATTACTGATAAAAGTTACAAGAACCATCTTCATTGAACAGCTCAATCATGAAGAAGAGTACGTATCAAAGTATTGCCACCACTCATGTTGCAGATAGGCCCCTGCAAATATATTTAAGACGATGTATCTTTAGTGTCTTTGGTAGTGTGAGCTTATGATCAATATATGCGTCCAGATTAAATGTTTACAGTTAAGAAAACCACTCACTGGAAAGCCATTTTTACCTTTTTTATCTAATTAATCGGTCAGCCATTTTTATCAAAAAAGTTTTTGAAGCGACTAAGAAATATCAAAAAGAAAGCTTCCCATCAGTAGACTTGTGATTTTAAATAGCTATATATACGTGCTTACACTAGTACATGGTTCTCATCACACAGAAATCCAGTTGCCGGCCTAAAATTCTACTAAATGTTAGAAGAAACAAAAGATAAGGAAAATGCTTGTGGGAATGAAGCCATGATAAATTTAAACACGTAATGTTTGTTACAATTCATAACCAAATAACAGCCAACAGATAGCTCAGGATAATAAGCACATTACAATAGTATTTTTTATCTTATATAAGAAATATGAAAATGTCAAGCCATGAAGATATGAGCTTTACCAATTGACAATCAAACTATGGTCTATTAATAGAAGCGATTATAGCATTACAGTGAGAAAAACGGTTGGTTGAAAATCTGACGATGTTGGGCAAAAAAGTGTGCAAAACACTTCGAGGAATTAAAAATATGAGGCTTTGCAGCACTCTGTCAAACTCTTTTTGTTATGGCAACATTCTGCACAACGTCCAGATGCAAGAATCCCTGCACTTTTGACGTCACAAATTCTATACAAATGATTATCTTGTATGGTAAACATAAAAATAGCAAAATCAAATAACTGCTTACATTTATGCACCAAGATCCCTCTTTTTAAAATTAAAATATCTTATCTTTACACAACACTGCAAAGATCATAACTCATAATGCAGTACCCCCTAATATATTTTAACCGCGCTTTGGGATTAAGACTTCAAACTTTGCTCTTAAGACTTAGTTAATTATTATTCTTTGTGATTCATGTCCAGATGGTGCGCTAATAATTATAAATTGTACAGAACTTGTTACATTTTTTCTTGTCAGCATCATTACATCATGTTTCCTAGATAACTACATCATTGAGCTGTCATATCAATTCGCTAACATAAAGCAAGAATAAAAGTGGATCTAGAATGGTACTATGGTAAACATGACTAAATAGAGGCAATCATTTAGGTAGTGTTTTGTCTTCGCTCATATAAGAAGTTCTGCATTCAACCTTGAATTGACCCTGTTTTCCTTAAAGTTTGATTGATTTATTGTTAGACCAATGTGAGACACTTTACTGGGTACCATGTTGAAATCAATAAATAACACGTCCACAGGCAGTAAGTTTTCTATAGCTGCATTTCAGTCCTCCCTTACAATTATTGAGGCAGTAAAATAGAAAAATCGCCAACAAAACCCAGGTTGCTCTGGGGTCAAAAAGTTTATATTATCTCGGTTTACCTTTTCTAAAATCCTTAGTATTAGGTTAATTAAACTTATAGGCGTGTAGTTGGATTCCATATGCTTATTTCCACCCTTAAAAATTGGGCTAACTATGGTACGCTTCTAATCTCTTGGGGGTTTGGTTTGAAAAAGAGTATCCTAAACAGTTTTGTGAGTAGCTCTGAAATGAAGTCGGCAAGTGATGATAACAGTGTGTCCCATCAGAGTCCGGAGACTTACTAGGTGTTAGCTGGCTTAACCAGTAAGGACTGCGGTACTGATAGCAATTTCGGGTATGTTTGCGAAATATGTAAACAAAAGTATCCACAGAGTAGATCTCGTAAAAAATATTTTGATAATTCTGCAGCTTTGGTCACGTATCCGTCGGCTCACACAATCGGGTTTTCCTGTACTAGTAATGACAGGATCCCACTAACTCAGTTCGTCACTTAATGTAAAAAACAATCATTCAGAATAGAAGAGTATCCTGTACCAGCTAGCTTTCGTAGATTGTAAAAAATCTATAAATAGTGTACAAAACTTCTAATCTTGTAGTACTCACGCTTGAATGTTACAACTTACCTTGATTTATAAGCCACAAGGTCGTTTTCTACATTGTAATGGTCTCTGAACGTTTCTATCGGTCTAAGGGTAGTGACGTGACAACTTACGTGTCATTGACCATGGAATAAATAGTCACTTTTCGAATGATTCTCTGGACCTACACGGTTCTTCGTCAGTCAAATGGTATTTGGTGACCATCCAATGAATCCTGGTATTGAAAATGAAGTGATACCTCTGTAGTTCTCGCAATCGCTAAGGTCTACTTTCTTTGGTATCGTGATGACGTACCCTTCTTTCCAATCTGCTGGCATTTGTTCTTCCTCCTAAATTTTCCTGAAGTGAATGTGGAGTATTTTTGCAGTTGTTTCTATATCTGTCTTCAGTGCCTCAGCTGGTAGTGTTGTCCAGCCCTACTGACTTGCCACACTTGATATGTCGAATGGCCATTTCATTTCTTCGACTGTTCGTTGGTCGGTGTGTTAATGGTAGATCCGTGGCTGCTGCTGTTTTGATGATTGGTGGGTTTAGTGGTGCTGGTCTTTTCGAGAGTTCTTCGAAGTGTTCTACCCACCTTTATCGATGTTGTTTGTTCTTTGATTGGTTCGCCTTCCTTGTTCTTGATTGGTCTTTCTGGTTTACTGTACTTCACATTTAGTCTCTTCGTTGAATTGTATAAGTGTCCAATGTTTCCTTACTTAGCAGCTCTTTTTGCTGTCTATATTGGGAAGTTGCCTGTATCCGTGTATCAGCTCTAATGCTCCGCATCACTTACTCGTTAGCTTCTGTGTATTCGGCCTGTGTATTGGCTTTCTCTGTTTTTGTCTGTCTGTCATTAATTGCTGTCCGCTTACTTTTCGTTATTTTGATCATATCCAGAGTACCAGCAGACATTCATTTTTAACTGTGGAGTTCCTTGCGACCCAAAGTCACCTTATATGTTGATGATAGTTTTGCTTTATTCTCTTTTCAGTTGTTCTTCATTGTAAATCCATCTTATTCTATTAGATCGTCATATGTATGGAACTTATTATTGACAGTTATTTTGAATTCGTCGCGTTTGTTAGTATCCCGATGTAGGGTTTCTATTAAACTTTATAATACTGTTGCTTTGGTTTTCCAGTGCTTTTTTAACTTCAATTTCATGTTGACCACTACCAGTGGCACAATATTTACCCCACAAACGCATACACAATGTTACATGTGTCTCACCGGATCATACTACAGAGAATCAAATCGATCACATATACATCAATAAAAAATTCAGAAGATCAATGGAAGATGTGAAAAAAAACAGGAGAGGAGCTGATGTAGCTTCAGAGCACCACCTAGTGGTTGCCAAAATAAAATTGAAACTAAGGAAGCAATAGATAAGTGAAGTAACAGCATTACAACGGTTCAATACAGCCTCTCTTCGAGATACTGACAAACTCAAGGAATTCAAAATAACTCTCAACAACAGGTTTCAAGCCTTACAAGATCTGCTGAACGAGGAAGAAACCACTGTGGAGGACAACTGGAAAGGAATCAAAAAGGCACTAACTTCAACTTGTCAAGTGGCTCTGGGCTGCAAGAACTACCATCATAAGGAATGGATTTCTACAGAGACCCTGAGCGAAATTCAACAAAGGAGGAACAAGAAGGCAGAAATCAACAACAGCCGAACTAGAGCAGAAAAAATCAAGGCACAAAATGAATACACAGGAGCAAATAAACAAGTAAAGAAGAGCATTCGAGTGGACTAACGAAAGTATATCGAAGCCTTGCAACGACAGCGGGTAAAGCTCTAATAGTAGGAAATATGAAACAGCTATACGACACAACGAAGAAACTGGCAGGTAAATAAAGTAAATTAGAACGACCGATAAGGAACAAGGAAAGCAAGTCAATCACCGAGATTCAAGAACAAAGAAACAGATGGGTAGAACATTTCGAGGAACTCTTGAATAGACCAGCTCCACCGAACCCACCACACATCGAAGCAGCGCCTACAGACCTCCCAATTGATGTCAATCCATCAACTATGGAAGAAATCAGGATAGCCATCAGACAGATCAAAAGTGGAAAAGCAACAGGACCTGACAATATACCAGCTGAAGCACTCAAGTCAGACAAAGACATAACGGCGAGGATGCTCCACGTTTTATTCAAGAGGATCTGGGAGGAAGGACAAGTGCCGACAGACTGGACAGAAGGATACCCTATCAAGATACCAAAGAAAGGAGATTTGAGCAAATGCGAGAACTATAGAGGAATCACACTGCTGTCAGTACCAGGGAAAGTCTTCAACAGAGTGTTGTTGAACAGAATGAACGATTCAGTGGATGCTCAACTTCGAGGTCAAAGGCTGGTTTCCGTAAGGATCGGTCGTGCACAGACTAAATCGCAACACTACGGATCATTGTTGAACAATCGATTGAATGGAACTCGTCACTGTATATCAACTTCATTGACTATGAGAAGGCGTTTGACAGCGTAGACAGAAGATCACAATGGAAACTTCTTCGACACTACGGTATACCAGAGAAACTCGTCAATATCATCCAGAATTCTTACGACGGACTACAGTGCAAAATTGTGCATGGAGGACAGCTGACAGATGCATTCTCAGTAAGAACCGGTGTCAGACAAGGCTGTCTGCTCTCGGTTTCCTCTTCCTCCTAGTGGTCGGTTGGATCATGAAAACCTCTACATCTGGGGAGAAGCACGGAATTCAATGGACAAGTAGGATGCAACTTGATGATATGGACTTCGTGGATAATCTAACACTTCTATCCCATACACAACAGCAAATGCAAGTAAAGACAACCAAAGTAGCAGCAACCTCAGCATCAATAGGCCTGAACATACATAAAGGAAAGAGCAAGATCCTCAAATTCAACACCGAGAGCACCGACCTAATTGAACTTGATGGTGAAACTCTGGAAGAAGTAGATACGTTTACATACCTGGGGAGCATCATCGATGAACAAGGAGGATCCGATGCAGATGTAAGGGCAAGGATTGGCAAAGCAAGAGCAGCATTCCTACAGTTGAAAAATAAATGAAACTCCGAACAACTGTCTACCAACCTCAAAGTTAGACTCTTTAATTCGAATTTCAAAACAGATCTTCTGTATGGAGCTGAAACGTGGAGAACTACTGCAAACATCCTCAGGAGGGTACAGGTATTTATCAATAACTGTCTTCGCAAGACATTGAATGTCTGTTTGGCCAGAAACCATCAGCAACAGCCTACTTTGGAAGAGAACAAACCAACTTCCAGCTGAAGAGGAAATCAGGAAACGACGTTGGAAATGGATAGGACATACATTGAGGAAATCATCAGACTGCATAACGAGACAAGCACTAACTATAAGTACTATAATTACTCTCCGTGCTTTCGGGACATCGATAGTGTGACTCTGAATGTGCGGTGAAATTTCTTTTCCATAACTGGAGTATAACAATGCACCTTCCAAAGCCAAGCTTTGTTTTCAGGTTGTAACTGACAAGTTTCATTTATTCCCAGTATCTTCCAGGTAGTATATTTTTATTTTAATAGCCGTTTGGATGCTTCTTCCACGTAGTGCGACTAATGCATGTACCTATATTGACTGTTGCTTTTGTTGTAAGAAAAGTCATTGACTCCGTGACTTCCGAAGAAACATGAGACGTCACCACTCATCAAAATGAACTTACAACTTCCAGGGTAGAGTTAGTGTGGTTTAAGTGGTCTTTGATGATTAGCGACTTTTAGCAAGGTCGTTTATTACGGGATAAGGCTCTTAACCCCATGCCCGACCGGCCTTTGTCCGGACTCGAGACCGAAAATAGCCCTAAGAATATTTCAGGTGGAGTTAGCATTATTGTGACTATGAATAGATAGAATGTCCAGGAGTGATAGTTTGTGGTCTTTGTCTAGACGTGTCGGCCCCTGTGTATTAAGCCACACCAAGGACTAGTGAGCAATAAATGTTTATCATGTACCCCTTCATCCCCACAACTGCAGTTGTGAGCTCTGTCCGGTGGATGTGCGGTAAGTCAAGGTTATCAGCAATGTCACCTAATAACCCTTCTTCACTCACAAATGTGTCTCGGATCAAGATAACATGTTTGATAGCAAGGACCACAGTAAAATGCTCTAATATTAGCTTAACTATATTCAGACTTGACAGTAAAGCTCTGTCAAATGTATCACTATCGCATACTTCATGCACACTGTGTAGGATACCGTAAGTCATCCTGAATCCACTAGATATTTTCCCCCCCCCTTCCTTTAGCCCTTAGAACTAGAGACCCTGTTAGTCCTGATATGGATGTACTGATGTAGAATATACGTCATTTACTTGCTACGTTTCTGTGAAAGTAAGTATGCCGCGTCCAGATCGGACACTTTGTTCCAAAAGGTTTCAAAAAACAGCATGGAATAAAGTACTTACAACGGCCATTTAGTTTCATAATTTCATATTTACATGCCATTTATTTAGTGAGGTTGAACTACATTTTTAGGGTATTTAAAGTTTTATTATTCACAAATCACGTTTGTTTCAGAGCTATCTACATCTGTGTTGGTCATTTTTAGATTACTGAATACGTTGTCCTGGATGCAAGACTATTTCAATATATATATGTTTATTCTTACATCGCATAGTTATTTAATTATTTCCAATAACGTCTTTAATTACTTTTTATAAATCAATGGGGTTTTTCTTCAGGTTTGCTCATAATTCCGTTTCAGATTGACTCGTATTTCCATTTTTTACTTTAGGCGCTCAAAGCGGGTGAATAAATACCCGATATCCGGACACAGCACGGAAGTATCGTACATCACCAATATGATGTAGAGTAGCCCGTTAGTAGGATATCCTGGAAATATTCTATTTCATATTATGACCCCCAGATTCTTCGACACTTAAGTTTCAACTCTGACTTTGCATTAAAAATAAAATAAATTAAGGTTAAACGACACAGTCGTCGTTTCTGCCACTTAGGCTAATTCCAAGCAATGTCGCTCTATTTGAATAACGCTGGTCTTCCATGTTGTTTATGTCACTTCTTCCCACAAAATATTGCTCTTTAGTAGGCTCAAACTCGTGTGACTTTATGGAGCCATGGTATCCTATAACGAGACTTCGGGCTTAGCGAATAAATTTCATAGTCATTTTTCTATCAGATACTCATACTGAATTTTGTTTTCACTAACAGCTTAAACTGACATAGCAGTGAAAATTACTTCTAGAAAAGAATTGGTGTAATATAAGAGTTATGCAGCTTACGATTAGAAATAATATCTAATCTTTAATATTTACACATATAAAGTGATATAACCAATGTCTTTGACCTAATCCCTTGGGCCAAAATACTATGTTATCACCGTCCTTCGAGTGATAATGCGCGGTATGATTATTCTGAACATTTTCGACTTGATTATTCACACTATTCTTCAGCCAGTGATAATAACTCAATCGTCGTAATACACGTATATTTGCACAACGATTACATATATTAACACTATTCTAATCAGCAACAAAGTCTAATAAAATGGAATTATCAATGAACCATCAGATACTTCAAGTGCTTTTTCTCCTGGATCTATCACATGGAACTTTTGAAAATATATATTTTGGCTGGTGTAGTAAACGGAACTGAATCAAGCCAAATGGTTCTAGTGATCAATCGTGCCAATTGACGGCCATCATTAATACTTCCCAGCAAAAGGGATGTAAATATATTTCTTCCCTAAATTTTATGACTCGGTCTAACGACGGGGGCGAAGCGATAAGAAAAATCCGTGTACACACCTGCCATATCCGGACAAGCGAAATATATACATATTATTTATGGTCACCGATCCCTCGCCAACGAACCTGTGAACTACGACAATGTAGATTTGTGAACATCATGCATTCGATTTGTTTGTCGTGATATCTTCTGTAGCTGTAAACTACAAACCATGTACGAACTAGCTTCTCACGATGTAGCACCTTCTTACGATATATGACAATCATATACACGAGCAGGCTCGCAATACAACGAATAATGCACACTTGTTCTCTCATCTTACGTCATAGGTTAGTATCACCCTATAGAACTCTGCATTTATTTTCGCATCAGCATATATACTCTAAGTATTTAGACACCTTTTGTTCGGATTATATTTCACAACGAATGGTATCTATTCTTATCATAAACAAACCTGAAAAAAGATGCGCACTGGACAGATGCTTTTATGTTGACGGTTGATTTTTTTATTCCAAAGAAAAAGACACCTTTCGCTTCATTATGCCCTTATAAAGGCGAGGTTCTGGTTGACAAAGTTTATATCTAATTATGAAAAGGTACTTGTGGGTAGTAGATTATATAATCGAGTGTCTACCATAACAGATCTGTCAATAGATGCGCTACTGGTCTGACAAACTATCGGGGTGTGATGGAACTTAATTACCGATACGATGAAACTCCAGATGTGAGTAGGCCAACTACCCAAAGGGAAGTGTTGTTGTACTATCGGTGGTATATTCAACACTACTATGCTTATTTTATGAGTCTTAGGTAGTTACGGAAGCATCTAAGATAGTTTACAAACAATCTTAGTCAATAAGCGTCACGTTCTTTAATGACGACGAGAAGTCGGTGTGAATGATGGCTGCACCAATGAATTGGCTTGTGCAGCATGTTTGATGTTTTTGTAACTTTTCCCATTACTGTCATCTTAAATGCGACCTAACCACTAACCAATTTTGTAGCATTCAAGAAACCTAACCCCCAAGTTTAAGGTAACCATGCTAATGGTACCGTTAAATAGGGCAGTTTTATGCAAATCAAATCGTAAAACGATGCCGCTTGTTATGTAGCACAAATTAGGTCAAGTTAACAATTGTACAAATAAGCTAATTCAACTGATCGTATAGACAGTGAAGTCTCTCCTTATACTGGATTGTTTATCGTCACCGTTTGACTCCTTAGCTTTCATTTTACATTTTATACTTGTGCTAACTTGATGTTTTGGAGAGCAAGCAAGAAGAAACTGGGTTTTAACGACCTTACTGATGTTACCTTGATCTGTCACAGGTTAAGGTGAACAGGTAGCTTAGTTAATATGGCCAAAATACAGATTTTGTGTTTTCTAAGATCGGCAGAAGACTAAAGTTTACCTCCAAATACTGTTGAAAGTTAATCTTTTCTCTTTGTCCTTTTAGTGTAAAACTATAGAGGAATGATCATTTTGATACTTATATGACCGTTTTGTTAACCTAACGGCTGACTACAGCTTCCCTACCCAAACGTCATCCTTGAATTCTTAACTACACATACCTATTATCATTTTCTTTACTCAAGCAGATCTGTATTTAGTCAGATAAATCAGTTACCGTATCTACTAGCCTAGCTGTGTTATAGTCGCCGACAGTTCTTGCAGTATTTCTTAGATCTTCAAATAGTAACTAATCGAAAAGATTAGACAATTATCAAGAAGACACAAAACATAAGTGAAGGTAATGTGTATTTAGAATTCAATAATCGCACATACAATTGTACAATACCACAACTGTTTATTACAGACATCACATCCACCGTAGCTTGAATTAATGTCTAAATTTTTGTAGTTCATTCTAAGCTTTTGACAGTGATTCATTTTATTTGCATCTAATCATTTACTCGGAGCAGTATTCGAATTTTCTATAAAAAAATTCATTAATTTATGAATTAACACTAGAAACTGGAACGGGCTCACCTAAGTCCTAGAAGTACATTTGGTCCACATGATGGTTATGTATACTAAAATCATCAGCATACAGTGAACGCACCATCGACCTGACCGTTTCCTTCAGTACAATTCCAGTAGAATATCGTAAATCTTTTTCTCGGTAATAAGTAATCTCTGCTGACTCAAAGCTCTTCATATTTGATCGTAGACTTCTTTTTTTCAATAGTTTTGCTAGTGATTTCCTTAGGTGAGGCATGCTTGGCATGTATGTACTATAGTAAAAATGTACCTAAACCCGTCTTTAATTTACTGAATGTTTTGGCAGAAATAGAGTTAATGACAGTTTTCAAAGTTTTGACAAAATTTTCTGCTTGTCCATTAGAGCACTGATGTATATGGCCTGTGAATAAATATTTACAACCTATTCCTTTAAACCAGATGGTAACTGACTGCTGCATTTGCAGACCATCGTCGGTCGCTAATACCAATGGTACACCAACACTGCTAAATACTTTCCTCAGTGACTTTCGTAAAATCTGCGTTTTAGTGAAGCCGTCAAAGATACATTCGGCCACTTGGAATATGAATCAACGACAACCAGTACATAATATTTTCTAAAGAATAGACGACAATAATCAGCATGGATTAGTCTGCCATGCTTCAGGTGATGCTTGCCACGGAGTACACTATGAGGCATGTTTTTTCGATTTATGATAACTGTCGCAGTTACTTGCTCTATGACATATATTTGCATTCATCTCTAGCCACCGGCCTGTTAGTCTTGCTAATCATTTCATTTTTTTAAAACCCACATGTTCACTATGTAGATCATCAAGTACATCTTTGTGCAAAGAAGGAAGAATAATAACACGATCATTCAAACAAAATATTTCATCAAGAGTAATAGACAGCTCTTTTTGTCTATCAAAATACTTTGGAAATCTATGTTTCAAGTTAGCATTCCACTCTTTTTGTATAGTTGTGAAGCGTACCCCTGATATATTACCAAGTTGCGCTTGTCGTATAACCAAAGACACTTCTATCGAATGGACCCTCACTCTTACGAATGAGAAATCAGAAGGCAATAAGGGATGGAAGCGAAATTATATTTGATCGTAAACAGAGCTTTAATGGGATAGCAACGTCTAGGCTGGCAAACTAGAGAGAGATGCTACCCACGGTGGTCCGAGTCGTGATCTGGTGAAGATGCGTGACCGCGCGCTTTCAACTAGTAGTGTCCGCTAAAACAAACATGGTCAGCATCAATGTCGAGAGCTTATGCAACTATTTATTTTGGGAATTATTTACCGCTACAGCTCACTCCCCCCTTAATGGGTTCGTGAGGACCCTAAGACGTGCCAGCCAAAAGATAAAACCCAATGCGTCAGACATTGGTAAACGTTCCTTCGATAGCTTGCGATGTTGTGCAGCTTCTGGATGTCAGTCCTTACACTATGGTGTCGTTGCATAAAATAATTGTACATAAAATAAAATTCTTGTTTCTTCCACGTTCTTTTGTTTGCTTCCAGACGGCCTGGAAGTCGAAAAGAAAAAAGAAAATTTAAATCTGTGCGTTTTGTGTACAAAAAAAATAATTGTTAGCTCGATGCGTCTATAAAAAACGTTTTGAACACCGACAACAAATAATAAAACGTTTTTTTCTGACACGAAAATTTATAAAATGCACACAGTAAAATTATTATTATTACTTTTTTTTAGAAAAAAAACAAATAATAATAATGGGTTTATCGATTTCTATTTTTTTCTTTGTTATTATTTATTTTAAGACGACGAGAAAAATGTTATACGCGTAGCTTTCGGCGTTACGGAGCTCTTCGATACTTCTACTTGTGTGTTAGTCATTGCTTGCGGCGTAATGGCTTCGTTAGTGTTACGTTTTGCAGGTGTTGCAGCGAACTTGACACTAAAAGATGTACCTTCTAGGTAGGCTGCTTTGAGGCGGTCAATGCTGACGTTATCCTCGTGGCCATTTTTGTCAATCGTATATCACTTTGTTTCACGTTTCAAGACCTTGTATGGCCCTTCGTAGGTTGCGTCTAGAGGTCGGCGTACGGTGTCACGACGTACGAAAACGTGTCTACTATATTTTAAGGCAGGTTGGATAAAGGTGTCTGTCGATTGTTGTCGAGTTTGAACTGGCTTAACTGAACGCATAGTATTTGTAAGCCGGTTCACGTAAGAATTCATGTCCAGGTTTGCCGAAGTGGAAGCGGTTTCCACAAACTCACCTGGTAGTCGAAGAGTAGTTCCGTAGACCAATTCGGCGACACTACATCCAACATCTTCCTTCACTGTGCTGCGAATCCCGAGTAAAACTAGTAGCAAGGCGTCAATCTACTGAGGGTTGTTTGTTGCTGAATGTGATGCTTTTAGTTGTCGATGAAATCTTTCTACCAAACCGTTAGATTGTGGGTGGTAGAAGGTCGTCCTGAAACGTGTAGTTCCAAGAAGTTTGGTCAGAGCGTGGAACAATCCAGATTCAAACTGACGTCCACGGTCTGTCGTTATTATAGATGGACAACCAAAGTTGGCTACCCATCGTTCGACGAAAGCGCGAGCAATCGTTTCACTAGTGATGTCTTTGAGTGGAATCGCTTCTGGCCAGCGTGTAAATCGGTCCACGCATGTCAGAAAATAAGAAAATCCATTTGATTCTGGTAGAGGTCCTACCTAAATGAAGGTGGACGTGATCGAATCAAGCGTCAGGGGTTAATAAAGTGCCTAGGGGGCATTCATTATGTTGGATTACTTTGTTCTTCTGGCAGGCTATGCAAGTGAGCGCCCATTCTTTAATATCCTTATTCACCTTCGGCCAGCAGAATCTATCAGTAATCAGTTTACGTGTAGCACGAATTCCAGGATGAGAAAGGTTGTGCAGTGTGTCGAAGATGACTCGTCGATAACTTCTGGGGACGACTGGACGGGCTATACCTGTAGAAGAATCACAAATTAAAGTGTTCTAACCTTTCTCAATCGTTTTAGTTTGAAGTTGGAGCGTTGTTGCAGCTAACTCGTGATGAAAATCGATATCTTCACTTTGAAGTTGAGCTAGTTTAACAAGGTCGATTCCTTGGATACGATTCAAGGAATGTATTCTCGACAAAGCGTCAGCAACCACATTGTTAGCTCCTGATATATGTCGTATGTCCGTAGAGAATTGGGAGATATAGTCTAGATGACGTGACTCTTGTGGAGAGTACTTATCTGAAGATGATTTAATCGAAAACGTCAGTGGTTTATGGTCGGTGAATATTGAAAATTCCCGGCCTTCGATGGAATGTTGAAAATGACGTACAGCACAGTACATGGCTAGTAGTTCACGTCCAAAAGTGCTGTATCTCGATTCAGTGTCGTTTAATCGTCTTGAGAAAAATGCTAATGGCTGCCAAGCTTGGCCAGTCCATTGTTACAGAACTGCGCCAATGGATGAGTCAGAAGCGTCGACCGCAATACTGACGGGAGCTTCAGTATTGTAGTGTGCCAGCATAGTTACATTGACTATCGCCTCTTTAATTGCAGCGAAGGCTTTCTTTGATTCTGAATCCATTGTGACCACCTTTTTATTCCCACGAAGCTGATCCGTTAGTGGTTTCACAATAGATGCACAGTTGGGGATAAATCGTCTGTAAAAACTTGCCAACCCGTTGAAAGCTCGTAACTGCTTAATGGTTGTTGGTTCCGGATACTCCAGAATTGTCGCCACCTTGTGTTTTTGAGGCTGTATACGATTAGCATCAATGGTATGTCCCAAGAAGTCTAACGAAGTTGTTCCGATTTGACATTTTTGTATATTAATAGCAATTCCGTATTGTTGTAGTCTTTCAAAAGCTGTGTCCAAATGTTTCATGTGTGTTTCCTCGTCTGGGCTTGCTATCAAACAGTCGTCGACATATGCAGGACATAGTCGAGTCCGCGGAACACGTCATCAGTGAAACGTTGAAACGTTTGTGCTGCATTCCTTCAAGCCGAAGGGCATTCGGAGGAATTCGTAAAGACCGAACGGGGTTACAATAGCCGTTTTCGGGATGTCATTTTCGGCCATCGGTATTTGATTGTAGGCTTTTACTAGATCAATTTTTTAGAATACTGTCATTCCTTTTAACGTGGCCGTGAGGTCGTGGATATGAGGTAAAGGGTAACGATCTGGCGTAGTTTGTGCGTTAAGACGTCGATAATCACCGGTAGGACGCTAATCATTGCTGTCTTTCTTCGGGACCATATGTAATGGTGACGACCATGGGCTGCTGGATGGGCGGATTATTCCCAGGTCAATCATATGGTCGAATTCGTTCTTAGCAATCCTAAATTTTTCGGGTGCTAATCGGCGTGCTTTGTAGAATACAGGTTGACCTGTAGTCGTGATGTGATGTGTAACATTGTTGGTTACACATGATAACTTCGATGTCGCCTTACTTAGGTCCGGATATTTGTCAAGTATTGGCTGAAAATACGGGTCAATTAAATGTTTAAAGCAAAGAGGACATAGGCTACAACCTGTAGCAGTGGTTCCACACACGTACAGCTTTGTGTTGCTGTCGACTAGCCTCTTTTTGCTAGCGTCCACAAGCAAGTTGTGGTGGCTTAGTAAATCTATGCCTATGATAAGTTTTTTCACATCGGCGATAGTGAAAATCCAGTGTATGGGTTTGCGCAATCCCTCGTTTAAGTAGACATACTTTTGACCATACGTAGCTATTTGTTTTCCGTCAGCTGCCTGTAGATCAAATGCAGCTTCATGTTGGCGATCAGATGAAGTTGCAGGAAGGACGCTGACTTCTGCGCCAGTATCGACGAAGTAGCGAACCTTCGTTATCACATCAATGATGAATAACAGGCGGCTGTTTCCACTGGCTACGGTTGCCGCTAACGCGTGCCGGCGGGATAATTTCCCGAGGCAGTGGGTTTGAGGCCAGGGAAACAACAGGGGTCTCTACATTTCTTTGATTCCTTGCCATAGGTGTTGTGGTACCAACACCAATATAGATTTTCCGTTCGTCGAGGTCGAGATAAGGATCTTTTACGCGATGAACTTCGTCGTCGAGGATTGTTTGGTCGGCGTTGCTTGTGTAGATCGAGGAAACGGGAAAGAGTATGGCACAATTCCGTTATTTCGTTTTCGGTCTCTAGAGGTTTTTCTGTAACAGAACAAACCTCATTGTGGCGAGTTCTGTTGATCTCCAGAATTCGATCAGCAGATGAAGCTAGTTCATCTACTGGATTGTTGTTAAATGTTACTAACAATGCTTGCACTTGTTGTGGCAGTTTTGATAAGAATAGTTGGCAGAAGAGTCCTTCGTCAAAAGTACGTTGACCAATTACCTCTATCATACGCAATAACATTTCGCTCGCAGAACCGCTACCAAGATCAATGGTGTAAAACAACTCATCAAGACGTTGTCGGTCGGACAAATCTCCTCGTTTAAGAAACGATCTCCCGAGCTGTTTGTACGGTTCTAGGCAGCCAGGACTAAAAAAGAAGGGGGTGACGTACGTGATTAATTCACGCGGAAGTGACCTTACAACCGCCAGAAATTGAACGCGTTGATCAGTCACACATTGGTCTCGAAATTCTGCTTCTGCGTAGCAGAACCTAGGCTTCGACATTATCTGCCCAGAAAGGAATGAGCTGAAAGTCTGGAGGCGTAGGGGTCTTAATCCTAATAAGCTAAGGAGTCTGATCTGACATCATAAACATAGTAATGTATGCAAATACAAAATTACTGTGAAAAATATGCAGTAAAAAAAATTAAACCACTAATAATACTCTGTTTAAAACTATAAAAAGGAAACGGACTCACAGTAAATGATCGTTTCCAGATCACGTCTTGCTCTCCAATGAAGCGTACCCCGGATATATTACCAAGTTGCGCTTGTCGTATAACCAAAGACACTTCTATCGAATGGAACCTCACTCTTACGAATGAGAAATCAGAAGGCAATAAGGGATGGAAGCGAAATTATATTTGATCGTAAACAGAGCTTTAATGGGATAGCAACGTCTAGGCTGGCAAACTAGAGAGAGATGCTACCCACGGTGGTCCGAGTCGTGATCTGGTGAAGATGCGTGACCGCGCGCTTTCAACTAGTAGTGTCCGCTAAAACAAACATGGTCAGCATCAATGTCGAGAGCCTTATGCAACTAATTATTTTGGGGATTATTTACCGCTACAGTTGATATTATGAATCCAAAATAGTTACGTGTTTCTCGAATCATGACTCAACGGTTTACTGGTAAAGGTTGGATTAATTAGCAATCGGAATATTCATCGAGCTAGTTTGTCGATGACTGTCATGATATATAAAACTTGTAACAGATCATTAGCCTGATACGAAAAATTAGGAATAAAATGCGAATACTAATGTGAAGCACCCACTAAAGAACGTAGTTCCGTAATATTTCTCGGAGACGGCATACTGATAAACGGGGCTAACAGCTTTGGATCTGGTCTTAATCCGTCAGCATCAACTAAGTATCCAAGACACTCAAAGATAAACACACAGAAAAAACGTTTTTTTCTGGTTTACAGCAATATTCTTCTCAAGTAGACAACGCAGTAAGCCTATCAGTCGTTTATCATGAGTTGTCTTATCAGGAACATGAATAATGAGATCAACTTGATAAACTTTCACATCATTCAGATCAATAACAATACTATTCATCACTTGCTGGAAAGTGGCTGGAGAACAGTTAAGACCAAATGGAAGACAGTTGTATTTGAGCAATCCAAACGAAGTGTTAATTTTCGTTAACGCTGATAAAGTTTCATCTAAGGGGATTTGAAGATAGGCATTTTGTGATCAACTTTAGGAATTATTTTAGAACCATGAAGGCGATAAAGAATGCTTTCAGTCTTAACAGCGGTGTATATTTGTTTTAACAAACGTGAATTTAAATTTATTTAATTTGTATTGTGACTGGCAAGTGGAATCCATGACGCGCGTTTCGCCCTATTTGGGACTCATCGGCCGGATGTACCTGGATCCCAATGTTGATGTTCACAGTGGGATTCGAACTCAGTCCGGTTCGTGTCATACGCCACCGCTTACACCACTAGACTACTGAGTCCAGACAGTCACGTTTGTGCAATGGGCGAATTGGTAGTAGTATGAATTTGTATATTCCCATTGATTTGTTATAGACTGAAGCTGGTCAGTCACTGTTGCTATATGTGCATCCTGAGCGGATTGCCTCGATGTAGCGATGGCGTATGACACAAACCGGACTGAGTTCGAATCCCACTGTGAACATCAACATTGGGATGCACGTACATCCAGCCGATGAGTCCCAAATAGGACGAAACGCGCGTCCTGGATTTCACTTGCCAGTCACAATACAAATTAAATAATACTTGTGAATAATCGCTATATCGAGGTAATCCGCTCAGGATGCACATATAGCAACAGTGACTGACCAGCTTCAGTCTATAACAAATCAATGGGAATATACAAATTCATACTACTACCGTGAATTTAAAGTTAATAGATTATCACCACATATTGTAGGAGTGTTACCATCAGATTTTAAGTGTGCAACAATCGGAATACCCCAAGAAGAAACGTGAATCGGCTCTATTGTTCGTTTATCGCACAAGTCACTGCACAATTTTCGACCGAAATAATGTATTACCTTCTTCCAGTGTCAATAATGGAAAGTACCGTTAGATAGATATTACCATTTATGAATTCATGAAAAATGCTTGATTAAGTAATTCAAAAAAATCTGATGTTCTTTAGTAACCTTAGTACGTGAACTCGAATCAGAACACTTATTATAGCATGATGTGAAGTGGATTGTCAATCAAAAAACTGAACTGATAGGCCCAATCTTTCTGTGATTAAAACATGTTGAAACGGACATGATTTGCGTGAATGAAGCTGGTCACATGACATACATTTACCAAACCTCAACTTACCTGCATCTGATGCTTTATAATTCTGCACTTTATTACTAACAGTATTTCTTCGTAAATCGGAATTACTTTCAATACATCGGGACTGTATGCAACCTTGATTGTGTAATTGACTAGTATTGTGGTGGATACTACTTATAAGTCATCAATAAGTAGTAGGTAGCAGAGCGTCAAAGTAAATTGGGAAGAATCAGTAAACAGCAGACAAGACGAGTTGCGAGAAGACAAGAAGTGAAACATGATTGAAACACAGAGGACAATTGAGAACAACTAAGAGAAGCAGGCTGAGAAACGATACAGTGCAGACAACGCAGAGGATGTGCAAATTAATGCTTGAAAGTATTGTATGTATTATTTTATGACCTACTCTGTTTTCGCCAAATAAACACTGCTTATCCAATTGTTGTTCTTCACAATTGGTGTCGCTGCCTCGGTACGAGATGAAGATTCCGTGGCCACAGCAGTTCGAGGACGGAGACGTCGGGGCATTCCTTCGACAATTCGAAAGCCGTCGCAGAGCTGGTTGGCGTCCGAGGACAGAAGGCGAAGGTGACGGTCCTCGGTACCCTGCTGCGGAGTCGTGCAAAGGCGGTGCTCGACGACATGGTGCTGGCTGACGGCGGGGCTGCATGGGAGGAGGTGGTGGCCAGGTTGGTGTCTGAATTCGACAGTCCAGCGGATAGGGAGTTGGCGTTGCAGCAGTTCAGGGCCGTGCGTCTGGCCCCGGATGGCGATCCGTCGGTGTTGGCCACCACTTTGACGAGTTTGCTGCGTCGTGGGTTGCCATCGTTAGACGATGAATCGAGACAGCAGCTCCTGACATCCCAGTTCTTGGAGTGTGTACCCGGTGACGTAGCGCGACAGCTTCGACTGGCGCATGCCGTGCAGCCACTGAACGTGATGGAGATGGCTCGAATGTGCAGACAGCTAGTGAGCACTTCGGTATCTTCGTTAACCGAAGACAGCAGAACAGCGCCTATGGAGAAACGGATCGCCGAGCTGGAGGAGAAAGTCGCGGCGGTGCGAATCCGTGCGGAAAAGGGAAGTAGGTGCTTTCAGTGTGGAGAGTTTGGACATTACAGAAGAAACTGCCCGGGGAAACGACGATTTAGATATTTTAAACGTTATACACAGCCTTCTCTCTTTGAAACGTCTTTCCGGGTTGTAGGGTTGGTTAACAAGGGTGCGTTGTATACAAGAGTTCGTATAAATGGAAGAGTACTGGTTTGTCTAGTTGATACGGGCGCGGCTATATCCTTAATAGATGTAGGATTGTGTCGGGAGATCAGGGCGTGTTCACTTGCAGTGCAAACAGTGAGCGGGCATGCACTGAAAATTTTAGGAGTGTCAGACTGTTGTGTCGAAGTCGGAGATCGCATCGTACGATACCCATTTGTAGTAACTAAAGACATACAGCAAACAATACTGGGGGCAGACTTCCTTAGAGAGGTGGAGGCGGTAATCGACACAAAGAACAAGACAGTATAAACTAAGTATGGGCACTTCAGCGTACATGAGAATAGCCAGATAGCTAAGACACAAGCCGCGATCCTACCGCAAGTGAACATAGAAAATATCAATAAGGTAATAGCAAAGTACGGAAGTCTGTTCACTGACGACGGAGAGGCCTATGGTTATTGTGATAAGGTGACGCATGAGATCCCCGTAAACAGTCGTAAGAAAACGACGTTCGACACACGCCGAATACCAGTTCATCCAGAACATAACGGCACCCACTTCGAAAAGTAAACTCAGACAGTTTATAGGAAGAGCAGCATTCTACAGCCGCTTTATAAAGAACTTTAACGAGATCGCTGCACCACTGTATAAACTACTAAGCAGTGGAAAATTTATATGGACGGAAGAGGCTCAGAAAACCTTTGATCGGATCAAGCAGCTATTAAACGCAAAGCAGATGACATTGAGACTCCCGGTCCGTGGAAAACAGTTCACAGTGGCCACAGATGCCAGTGATTTTGGTATTGGTCCAGTACTTCGGCAGGATGACGGCGTAGTGGAATATGCCGGCCGCGTTTTAACACCAACAGAACAGAAGTACTCGACCATCGAGAAAGAGTGTCTAGCGATCGTTTAGGCAGTAGATAAGTGGAGACCGTATCTGCTAGGCCAGCCATTTCACATCGAGACCGACCACAAGCCACTACAGTGGTTGAAGACAGCAAGAGACCCCCGAGGAAAATTGTCACGATGGACACTACGCCTGCAAGAATATGATTTCACGATTGGTCACATACCAGGAAGCCGAAACGTAATAGCTGACTACCTGTCAAGACCGTGTGAGGACGCTAGCTTACCGGAAGTAGCCTGTGGAGTCAACAGAGTGCAAACAGACCTAGAAAGACTACTTCGTTGCCAGAAAGCAGATCCAACGCTTAGGACGGTGAGACGAGCGTTAACTGAAGCAGTGAATGACGAATCAGTGCACTTTAGCAGAGAGGTAAAGACGTTGTTAAGCCAAAAGGACAGATTAAGATTAAATCCAGCTGGAGTGTTAACATGGAAAGACAATGATGGAAGCTGGATACCTGTAATTCCAAAGCCATTACGACATGAACTAATCAGCGAGTGCCACCAATTAGCACACACAGGTGTCGCAAGAACCACTGACCTCCTGAGACAGAGTGCTTACTGGCCAGGAATGCAAGAAGACGTGATGAGATACGTCCTCGCCTGCCCCCAATGTCAGTTAATGAAAGGGGATAAATGCATATGCACTTCGTTACAGCCCATTCCCGTAACGACAGTAGGCGATCTGTGGTCAGTGGACGTAATAGGTCCATTTCCCCAGACATCGAGCGGTAACCAGTACGTGTTGGTGATGACCGAGCATGCTACGCGTTGGGTAGAGGCTATGGCGATTCCTGATCAACGAGGAAAGACGGTGACCGAAGCAGTGATGCGGCACATCGTGGCCGACCACGGCGTCCCGAGAATGATATTGACCGACCAGGGTCCATGTTTCGAGAGTGAGGAGTTCACATCTCGCCTTGGGCAGTTAGGTATCAAAAGAGTCAGAACAACACCGTATCATCCTCAGACCAACGGACTAACTGAACGAAATAATGACACACTAAAAGAGTGGTTGGCAGCAAAGGGGGGTAACTGGGAGACGGAATTACCGATGATATTATTAGCACATCGAGCCTCGAATCAAGGAACAACAAAGAAGTCGTCATTCCAGCTGATGTACGGAAGGAGACCACGACTGCCAGGCAACAACATCGCCTGGCCTCAGCCACAAAAGTGGAATGCTAGGAAATGGAAGGAAGAGCGGAAACAAGCGGTGGAAAACATACGACGGAAACAGGATATGGACGTTAAACGATCAGAACAGCACCAGGGGAATCAGCCGAGACACTTTTCAGTAGGAGATCTGGTGAAGTGTAGAGGACGGAGGAGCATAACGGGTAGTGGACTAGGCTCGAAGAAAGTACTCCCCAAATGGGAGGGCCCGTATACAGTCATCGCTAGTCGTGGACCGGTATACACCATCAAGAAGGACAACAAAGAGAAGCGTGTAAACATAAGTCAATTGCAAAGATGGATATGTTGGAATGATGGAGCAAATACGCAGAAACAACCAGCGACCACAGTGGCAAGAAGGTCAGCGCGCATACGAGCACAGCAATTTAATGGAGGGGCGAGTGTGGTGGATACTACTTATAAGTCATCAATAAGTAGTAGGTAGCAGAGCGTCAAAGTAAATTGGGAAGAATCAGTAAACAGCAGACAAGACGAGTTGCGAGAAGACAAGAAGTGAAACATGATTGAAATACAGAGGACAATTGAGAACAACTAAGAGAAGCAGGCTGAGAAACGATACAGTGCAGACAACGCAGAGGATGTGCAAATTAATGCTTGAAAGTATTGTATGTATTATTTTATGACCTACTCTGTTTTCGCCAAATAAACACTGCTTATCCAAATGTTGTTCTTCACAGTATGACTAATGAATGTGTTAGAAATTTTTATGGACGAAAAATTCGCTTCATTGACTACCTCATAATTAATGCAGATTTCTTGAATCTTCTAAAATAAACATTGTGGAAGCTAGGTGAGCTCCTGTTCTAAATATGGCACGTTAATATCAGCTATTAAACGACATCGTAGCTGGACATTAAGTTGATTACCGAGATTGCATTTATCAGCTTGTGTTTGCAAATCAAATATAAACTCACAAACTTTCTGATAATGTGAAAGTATCATTTTGCGAAATTTTCCCTTTTCTCTCGCTTCAAAGTTTGTAGATTGAACATGAGTATGCAACAGATCTTTGAGTTTTGTATTAGACAATGAAATAGGTTTATCAGGAAATGTCCAATTTTTCTGTAGATGGAAGGCGACCTTCCCAATGAATGTAAGAAAATGAGCAGTAATTTTGTCGTCTTTAATGGTATCTTGATGTAAACACCAGATTTCTTAACATTCTATGTACCCCTTAATAAACTCAGTGCAAAAAATTGTATCCAAGTAACCAGGTCCAGGCTCCATCGCAACGCTAATGTAGTATTTTTTAGAACTTAGAATAGTAACTATCCGAAAAGATCGGACAATGATCAAGAAGACACAGAACACAGGTGAAGGTTATGTGTATTTGGGAATTCAATAAGCGCACATACAGTTGTACAGTACCACTACTATTTTACACAAACACCACAGTTCTGTTCCACTTCAAAGTCTTTGGTCAGTAACTTTGTGAGCCTCAGGCATAATGTAACCAATCAATACCTTTACTTACTAATCTGATATTCCGAAATACATATATTTGATAAGTGAATCATATATTGGAGTACATCGTCATCAGGTAATATTGCGTCCCCTAACTTCAATTGTGGCATATTGTATGTATTATGAACACTCACTACAACTTTACTACTTTTCGATTCGATTGCAAACGACACTTGTTCGCATGACCATTTCTCCGAAGAACTTTCTGTATTGACTAATAACGTGTCACTGGTCAAATCAAGAATCGACTAGTTGGTTAACTCAATGTGAATCAGTGTGACATTAGACCTGCCGTGCAGTATGGCATATATATCTTCAAACAAAACTAGCCCATGAAGTGTTGTGCAGACAACTCCCGAGTAAACCTTCTCCTTTGGTCTCGACGTTAGGCCATCAAATTTACTAAGGTTCTCATCAACTTTGTCGCTAAGTAGTGGATGGCTACTTTACCCCTAATACTCACAGGTCTACTGCAACAACAGTTCCTCTCAGTACGTCCCTTGTCCAAACATATGAGACACAGTCGTGACTGTCTCAAGACTTCTGACCTTACTCGTACACCTATACTGAGATTAATGATTTTTTTAGTGTTTATTACTTAAGAGAGGGCCCTCGGTGTTGTCATTTTTCAGTTTATTAGCTTGGGAGCAGATGTGTTTTTTCAGCCTAACGTTTTGTCTGGACCTGATGTAAGTTGAATTATATTAGTAAACCTGCTTAACGACAGATTGATACTGTTTTTCAAACGCTAGTGCTAAGAAAAGAAGGAACTAGTTATTTTTCATGTAATTATTCTCAAGTTTCCTATTTTTTATTTAATTGTAAAGTAAGCGGTAACCGGTACTGCTCTTCATTTTCTCCGCTGTGACGTTGTTAATTGTGATTGGTTTTAGTGCCTTTTTAGTGTGCTAATTACTCTAATTGCTACAAGGTCGCTTTTGTAACTATATATACAGAGTAGGGATATAACAGAATTGAATCTTCCTAGTGCTGCGTTTGCGTCTTCTTGATTTTGTCTTGGGGTGAGTAATCAGTTGTTGAGTTGTCGGTCACGGTTGCGATCATCACTTGGCGTAAACAAATTCGCAGATTAGAATTGCGGTTAGTTCGAGTATAACAGTAAGCGTTTTATCCCGATATAACAGCTAGTATATTAGAAAATTTCGGATCATTGTCCTTGCTTTCCATTAATCTATTCAATTTCACTAACTCCCTTTGCAGTCTGATGGAGAAACACGTAACTACTTTTTCCATCGTGTAAATCGAATTCACTTCGTACGATATGTTAAGCGAAGTCAAGGTATTTTTATATACCAGTAAAGTGTTCAGAAACAAAGCTGTCTCGCAGTAATTATCTGTTATCTGACTCATATCATCCCTCATCGTCTTAAATGCCTTATTTTCAATCATATTTCTATCTTCCAAATCTCTATTTAAATGCTTTTCGAGCTTCTTCGTATATATCAGAATTTAGGAATTCAAAGTACTGAATAGCACTTGTGGAGGCACCGGTACAGTTTCTTGTCCAAATATATCAATTTCATTTCTTCAGTGATGCTGACATACTATAGGTTTACATACATTCCCCTTTCAAGGCTCGGGTAATCAATAGGGTTACGTCGCAATCTCTTCTCTGTTGCAGTTGTTTAGCGCCCATCGGTAATTCTAGAACTCTTTTGTCGTGTGATGACCAGTGAACTACCTTCGGCTATAGCTTAGTGAATAATATTATTCACATCTGTCTAACACTTGTTGACGAAATTTCTCCACCTCCTCTAGATCATGAACCCTCTTTGAAAATCCCATCATGTCTGGGTAGTTATACTGACAGTGACAGAGATACGGATGCTTTCTTCTCATGGCATTTTATCTCAAATAACTGTGCTGGATTTCATTGCAGCATCACTACTGTTGGATATAGGTCCTAGACCTGAAGACTTTTGTTGGAAAGCATCTGTAAGTAGCCTAGCTTAATGGTACTTCAAATTTAATTTGTATTTCATTACTCTTTATATATTCAAACAGTCCCTTATATTTGACGAAGTTTACCATCTGTTTATCGACTTAACGTTTCTGTAAGTGTTGTACATACTTAATGCTGAACACACAAGCTCTGATTATGTATTCGAACTCCACATACAATATTGAGTAGTGGCTAATTCATAACACTTAAACGACATATATGAACAGTAATTTAGTCATTGCACTTGAGCGACCCTGGATGATCACGCTGAATTTTCGCTCATGGTTATTTTAGTCTCATTTTCTACATCGTAAACTATTCACCCTTGGCCTCAAAATCTTTTGTTTTAATCACTGACCAGATACCTACGAACAACATCAAACCTGTTATTCTGTAAGCAAACGCTTAGAAACTTGTTCATTGTCAAGTAAATTATCCAGGTAAACCTGATCCATCGCGACAGTAAGCCTCCAAAATACTAGTTATTCTTATCCCAAGAGCCAAACCGACAGCAAAAACATTCATGATTTTAAGCGTGTGTTATTCAATTAACCAGAATACTCGACATAATCAAGGATTAAAACGATGCGCTAGATTGCTTATCTATCAGTTGTCTCTGAAGCTTTGTTTATATGACTTTGTTCACACTGATACATTTCATGGTCTAAAATGCGATATAGTCAATTGATCGCTGAAATTGTGGTCAGTGGTGTTATTAATGTCAACGATTTGCTTAGTGCATCATCAGGTAATAATGGTTCCGAAACTCGGAACAATGTTTCGCTCATTAGTGATAAACTTATATGCTAGATACGTAAACACATTTTAGCTGACAGACCTAACTTTCCTTTTGCTGGAGGGAAGAGGGGGCAATTGCAAATGGAAATATAAAACATATGGTGATTCTTACGCATTTATTGAGGTATTGCACAAGAGTAACTGTAAAACCCGGATTTCCTGTTATCATTCGAAAATCAACGTTGTTTCTGCATAGGACCGACAGGTTCTTGAGTAACGCACGAATCTACAATAAGATAACCAATATCATAATTTATTGGTACAAACGTGGTACTCAATAGTTCCCTTTCCCTATACAGCCAAAGGGTCTCGAGCAATTCGCACAATTAATTTGTCCTAGAAGAAATGTTCCCAATAAATAAGATAACCAGATGCTGCCTGCAACTAACAAACTGAGTCAAATCACTTAGGTACAGACAGCCATAAACATCGACCAATATGGCTTGAAATCAAGTAAAATAAAATTGAAAATATCATTGTTAAGCAACATATGCCACAAACACACATATAAGAACCTAATTGAGAACAAGAATCCAATAACTTGTAGGATAAAGAAGCAAACAAACAGAAACAAGATTTGTTACTGAGTTAGAACACAATAAAGTGATACCAAATACAAGTTAATCGAAAATGCTTAATGACGTAAAAATTGAGGGATTTTCATGCAAGCGACATGGATTTTACAGTGGCAGCCAGTGTAATTTGATGCTGTAAATTTCTGCCAAGTTTTGAGAGCTATATTGATGTAAGTAGAATATTTTGAAAGAGATATAGAAAACTAACCATAGTTACTCGCAGAGTATCTGTGGTTGTGAGATGTAACAGTCAATAAATTAAAGTTGATTTAAAAAATCTCGCCGTCTTCCTTGACGTTTTGTTGATGTGCGAAAATATGACGAATGAACGGGACTCAACCTTAGTTACTGAGCTTTTATTTGCATGTATAGAAAGGTGAGTTATAATTGATGCTTCATGTAAAGAAGTAGGTACTTCACAAATTTTTGCAGATATTGTGATAATAGTCAGTGATAGTGTTAATCATTCAACGAACTAGCTTGCAAAGTTAGCACGATCGGCTTTTGAAATGGGTAAACCCATCTGTGGATGAGTATTTGAAATAAGGACGAGAGAACATGTCTCACAGGAAAAGGACCTTATCATGACGAGTCTAAAGATAATCAGTTCGTCGCATTAGCCGACAAAAAGCTCCTATGCCTTCTGCAGAATAGTACGTACATTAACTGACCACGCTGTAAACGACAAGCAAGTTTCACGGCACACAAAACATGTAATGCTACTGAGATCATGTTTTCAAAATCTGTACTGCAAAAACACTAGTCAGTAAATTTGTACATAAGCCATAATGATTCATTTAAAATCAAAAATTATTCTTGATTAATTGTTTGTTTTTTTTTTTTTTGGAATTTCACGGATAAGGTGAGTAATACATGCATATGCATTTAGCACTTCAGCTGGTGTAGTTTTTCAATTATTTATAGGATTATCAGCATATAACTTCAGAAAAGATACGATGCAGAGTACTACGTGGCCAAACAACATTGGTGCTCAAAACGACTATTTTTACTACACTTACAAAACCTTGAAAATAATGATTTTGCCTGTATTTCAAGACATTATCATAAAACACCCTTCATGCACTTGTTTAAATTTGGGTTGACGAAGTCACGTTCAGCTAAGCCGGATTCCACTTCAACTTACGCACATTGGTGATTCTGAATGTTTCTTTTATTTTAATTATTGTCTTATTAACTGTCTACCTCCGGCCTGAATACCACTTTCTTGCCTGCCCCATTAATATGAAAATTACCAAACTTGTTGTATTCATGGGTTTTACTAAGTTCTGATCTATAAATCTCAGCTAGCCATTGGATGTGAAATTTGGAGGGTGACCGAAGTACGTATGATAGTCAGTACTACCCAGTATACTCACTCTGACGTTATTCTGTATCGCTACCACTCCAAACGTTAGCCACATGGTTCATATCCAGCAGTCAGCAAAAAAGGTCAATGAACATTTATTTTAGTACATTTATATGTTGATGAATTTACAGTAATTATTGGCTACAGAAAGTCTTCAATTGAATAAACATCACAAAAATTAACATGAATGATAATTACATTGAATAAATTTAAACAATTAATTTCACAACATACACCCTGGAATATAGTTTACAGTGAATTAATTTAATGTGGCGAATGTTTAATAAAAATCACGTTTACAAATATAAATGCGAAATCTTACGCTTGTTTCTGTTTTTTCAAGATCTAGCATTCCTCAACAAAATCGATGATCATACAGTTGAAATACAGTTTTTAGTATTACTCACTAACTGTATTTTCTATATTTTACAGAACAATTTCCTCGAGTGTCCAAATACTTGTCAATGATTAATATGTATATATACGATTAATTTATCGTAAACGTCAAATCAGTATTTATATTCCCCAACATCCTCGGAATTTGTAAGCCAGTACTTCTAGAGAACACTGATTCTTTTCGAAATATTTTGAGATTGTTAAAATAACTTCAGGTGACGACGCTTACCTATCTTCAGTTCGTCACTTATATACTTAGAGAGCATCTGAATTCTCGTATATCCGCTGACACTATATACATATACAATAGACATCAAAAATACAATGAGAAGTCAACAAAAATTATTTCAATAGGAATTTATTTGAAATTGCTTAGAATGCAGAAGCTATCAAAATCAAGCAAGCCTCCAAATACTGTTTTAGTTGGTACGAAATGCTTTATTTCAAAGTGCCAGGAGCGAGGAAACAAAAGCAAGAAAGTGCGGATGACTGAACGTTTAATGTTCATTCATACTTTGGCATGCATACCAATAAAAGAATGTACAACCAGTGAAATATTATTTCTAGAATTATCAGTCGTTACTATATAACTATAGTGTGCACTGACACTCATTTCATATGTGTTTCTGGGTTTCATCTTAAAAATTGGATTATTAGTATTGGGTTGATCCTATCCAACTAACGTTTGGTAAAACTGATATAATTCTAACAAAAACACATGTAAACATTTTTGGAAAAACATTTTCCTATAGGTTAACAAAAAGTAGGGAAAATGTCTCATTTGAAATGCTGGACAATTAAGTTAAAGTGTACCATCTAAAAAAAAAACATTTAGAAAAGGTTATCAGATTATTGAGCGTTCTGATAAACTAGTACAGGATGTGCAGTTTGTTGCCAAATCCTTTTGTATCAGTTTATTTAAGGACCTTATCATTTTGTCTCCTAAAGCCTATTGCAACGCCCCCGATATATTACACTTCAGTTTCTGCATTATTGGCCCGTTAATACTAAGTATAATTTGTTACTTATGCATTCTAACCGCATATAA
This sequence comes from Schistosoma japonicum, assembly GCA_025215515.1. Classification (NCBI taxonomy): domain Eukaryota; kingdom Metazoa; phylum Platyhelminthes; class Trematoda; order Strigeidida; family Schistosomatidae; genus Schistosoma; species Schistosoma japonicum. Next base: position 64,335,523 of record CM046069.1, on the reverse strand, counting down.
ACCCTCGTATGTCATACGAACTCATTCACATAAATAAAAGAAATAATATGCGTACAAATGAAAGACAATAACAAATTTATTCTATTTATATTTCAATAACGACTATTTTGACAGAAAATTATTTCAAGGTGATTAGATCCATCACGTAATCAAAAATCGAAGTACACACAAAGTCCTTCTTATCTTAAATCAAACAATGAACGCAAGCACCAACACAGCAATGTACAATATAAAAGTTGCTAAGCTCGGTGTTAAAAACTGCCTCTACAACACTTCCGACTTTTAGTTTCCATCATGAGTGTATCACATTTTCCCTTATTGGTCGTCGCTTATTGTAATCAACTGACATCATCATTAAATGTTTACCCATAGAATGAACTTATTGAGTCATTAGCACACATTTTGTTTTATTTTGTCACCCAGATTTCTTATAGTCAAAGATTGTTTATTGTATGAAATAATACAAATTAAGTCATTTTTACCTAATTTGTAGAAACTGTACAACCATATTTCAAAACTAATGACCAGAATACTTGTTAGTAACTTATTCAAAAACATGTTTTATTTTCAATGAGAAATGGATAAACTAAAAAGGTAATTAAATGACAAACAAATTTAATCTGTACAGAGTTTCAACGTTTCCTAAACATCATGCTTATATCAGTAGCTAGCTAAAATACACCAACAGCAATTAAAGAGTGCTGCTAAACATTATTGTTTATCTGTCTACTTGAACAATGATTCGATAAACAGTTATTTGTTTTAGTTGGCAATATACTGTCATCGTTGATCTCTGATCCAGACGTTTCAGCTGATGATGATGATGACAGGGATGAATCAGTATCAATTTTTTGATATTGTTTCATACAATACGTCATGCACATTGATTGAGGAATTGTGCTGTTCTCTTGTGCTACTCCTGATTTTAAAAATACAGTTTCATTCAGTGAACTTTTATCAGGTGTTAAAGATGTTGTAATAGAAGGTTTAATCAGACGTGTTAAATTTGGATAAAAATGATTCTTAAGCTTTAAAATATCAATATCCTCATAATTTCTTTCGTTTAAATGATCAATTAATGATTGTAATCTATCCTCATCCAAAGACTGATAATTGCTTGAGTAAGTTATGTGATTTGTAGTATTAGGGGTTTCTTCCTAGAAAAATGAAATATATGTGTCAATGCACAAATAACATATACCAAATTGGATATGATTAAACAACAGGTTAGGGAAAAAAAATTTACTTCAAATAAAGCAGGGTTTAAAACGTGCATAGTATTTCCTTGGATACTTTACCACTTATTCCCTCAACATATTTCGATGATAACGAATATACCTTATAGAGTTGACCAATATATTATTAGGAATTAGTTCATCAAAGGAGCATATTTACTACAAAAAAATTATCATAATATGTTGCGAATTTACTCATGTCAGTTTGATGAGTCACAGCAATCCACATTTATTATTTGAGCAAACTGAGTAATTACTTGTGGAATAGACGTAATTCCCACTACTATTTAAAGTAGGCTTCAAAAATATCTTCCAGGACGACAACGAAATGTCTACAATCAACCCAACATCGACAGAATTATTTGTTTGAATCCCAAATCTTCTCTACCATCTCAAAATCCTTTAATTTTCCGGAGTAACTGATTTTATGCGGTTAAGAAGATATAAATTGTTGAGTAAAAGGTTGAGAATATAGTTAAAAGAGGAACTACTACAAAAGGGAGAAGTTAAAGTAACAAGCTCTATAATCGATTTTATGGGAGATTAGGATTACAAATATAACTAATTAGATGGCTATTAAAAGGCTCTTTATTCTAAAACATTTGTAAAGATTGATGTCAGGCTATTCATGTTTTTGATTGTTAATTAAATAAAATCTTAACCAGTAAACTGACATATGTACCTTTCGTTTTGAAGATGGAAATTATTCACTTGTTGAGCCAATGAAAGATGATAGTGTGCCCCGATCGTGGCAAGCAGCTGGATTTACGGTGCTGGTTTTAACCTTATCTGAACTCATCAGCTACAGATACTACACTTATCACTTTAAACACTTACTTACTGAGTCTTGCTTAACACTAATTTATTCAACGAATATGAAGCTGTCAGTAACGGCTTGTAATTTGATGTTATTTCTATTCACCTCTGTGTTTGATAAGTCAATCTCAATGAATAGGCATCCTGAGCGGTTGCCTCGATCTTGTATTTTAGTCACAAGTTTTAGTAAATCTAAAATTACATTCAGAGCCTCTCTTTGAGCATACCTAATAGATAAATCCACATTTAACTGATGAATCTTAAATAAGACGAAACATTCGTATTGAATTCTAATACTGGTTACAAGTTAAATCTACCTAAACATATAACTAAAAATTAAATCCGGCGGCGTCGGTTCAGGCGACATATACGGAAAGAAACTAACTAAATGCATTTGTCAGCATCAATAATGGCAAATTATAAAGTTACAAAATATATCGAAGTAGCAGAAATCATTTACTCAATTAGTGTTTTATTGAGTCTTCCTGTGCGTTTAAGGGATGCCATTAGTCTGTATTCGGACAATCCTGATAATCCAGTTGCAGACACTTGTGTTTTTATGTTAGAAATGACTCCTTTTTGTTTCATTTACATAATCATGGCTAGAGACAAACCATCTTCGAGAAGAGTTCTCGAAGTTCTAGTATGAGGACCTAACCATTTGGTCTCATTAATGATATGAGTGAAACAAATATAGATAATAATACAATGTTATCCTTATACTATATTATGAATTGATTGAATTCAAAAATTTGGACCATGATGTTCTAAATCAAAGGTATAAAAGTAATATGCACCTCAATAAATCAAAGCTCTTTGAGGTTGTTCCTGTGCGAAAGTTACTACTAACACGTCTTAGGACAAAACATTTGTTTAATGTCTCTTGGTTTCTAATGCCTATGAAGCTTCTATTGCTTATTAATAAAGATATTTTGAATTCGAGTTTAACGCTTTAGACTACCCAATTAAATATTCGGTTATTGATAGCATCAATATTTTCTTGATAAATATCAACCATTGGTCATATGTTGTTCACCTTTACAATAAGTGTGACTGATTGATAACATTATAGAAAGAATTATGTATCAAATAATTTTTTTAAAATCTAGTTGGGTTACTCGATTTCATCACAATCAAGTTTTCAGATTAGAAAATGTTGCTACAACAGACTGGTTTGAGGCAGTCAACTGAAGGAAATCTTGATGCCATTCACCGACAAGTTTTGTTTACCATCTCTTAAAAAAATATTTGATTACAAAGGTATTTTCGTGATCGTATATTTCAACTTGAAATATAAATTATGAGATATAGGAGTGTTACGCACTCTTTGAAAAACTGGACTGAATTAGATACTCATTAAATGCCAATAAATGATACACTACTCGCAACTCAATGGTGAGTATGTAGGCTAAAATACCTGATGATGCATAAAATTTTACTGAAATTACCTTAAATAAAAGTTTTTTTCATAATTATCTCTTAGTAACCATTATTTAAAAAATCTTAGCACTTCTGCTAATTCATCTAGTCAATAGGTAACGTACTAGGATTCCGTTCTAGAAGTTAGTAAATTGAGTGGTAAACGTTTGTTAAACATAAAATTTAGTTAGTTTGTTTGGGATTAGGCAGTCTATTTAGTTCAAAGTGGATATTTTATTAACGGATAGCAGTGCCAGCGATATTTGGCTGTCAGAATTTGATAGTGTGAATTTAGTCTAGAGTTAGCTTAAATAAAACAGAATTTTGAGCCGAATAATTATCATATTATTTAATGGTATGAAATCAATCAGCTTGCAATAAAAAGCAATCGATAGTCAATTAAGTAGTTAGAAAACAGTTCTCATTGCAGATTAGTTCCACTAAATGACGAAATAAAGGTTTAATTTATTGTCAATGAGTATCCAGATGATTTTATAAATGAATTAATTTAATGATAATTTTCTGCGACTCCTATTATACCAAACTATATTAGAGCAGTGTATCCGAAAATAGGTAAAAAAAATAACCACTAATCTTACGTCTAGTTGTTGCTTATACCTACAGGTAAAGTATATCCGTATCAATTTGACTTATCCAACTTCACTGATTCAACTACCAGTTTCGATCCTGATATAGGGTCCAGGATTGTTGTTTCTTACAGAGTAGTTGTTATATCAAGTAAACTGGGTCGGTCAGATTCTGACAGATATTATCTTAGAAATTAATGAAACATACTCAATTTCATAATTACTACTCAAAATTTATCAACATACATTTTATGCGAAATCGCAAACAGCGTCAAGTTTCAGATGTGATTTACTACAGACCGACCAAAACTACGTTGGCTTTTTCTTAATCTTGAACAAAACCTATCATAAATCCTGTACTACATAAGATTAATTCTCATCATATATTTAGTGATCAAAGGAGGAAAGCTGAATAAAATGACATACAATCGGAATCACACATTATTTTTGTTTAAACCTCATCTAAAGAGTTGGATTAAGTTCATTCTTTTTTCGTATACGTTGTAACCAGATAATTTAACCAAACCTTCTCAGATATCCCATTTTTTGACATAACGAAGCAAGAAGGTGAAATCACAATCTGTGAGGTTAATTCATCGTAATATCCGGACCTTCACTGCTACACTGCTCTTGTTGAACATTTAGAAACTACGCTATTTTTATCTTATAAACCGTAAGCTTTTGTTAGACTCATTAACTGTTGTCAGATCTGTTTCCTTTCATGAATTATTTTAATCTTATTAGGACCTCATTATCCCGTTTTCTATAAATAACTACCCTAGTTCAATCGTCAAGATACTTGTATCTTCCGTTATTGTTTGGTGCAGCATATGGTAAATGAAAATCATCGTTTTCATCTAGTAAACGACTCAGTCTTAGATTTCATTCGTTGGTGTTTGTTCTCTCTTCCCATACCCCTGAGTTAGGCTTTGGTTGATCAGGCTTAGTGCCAAGTAATCACCGTTTCTCAAATCTATCAAGTTACAGTCATGATGTAAGTCCTAATGGCTAGCTTTCTCCAGGTAGTCAATAGTAGGGGGGTTACAGTTTGAGGAATAATCATTTACGATAATAATGACTGAAACCACTTTCTTGTTCGGAAGATGATTGAGATTAGTTATAAATAAACGTTCAACCTGATGTCGCAATTTGATTTGTTTACTTATCAAGGACCGTCTACTATGTAAATGTAAAATACATAAGTGTTTGCCTTCGACAGATAAACTACTTAATAACATATTACAGTTTAATCTGAACCAGAGGTTATTGTAGAAACAAAGAAACGAACTTATTTGTTTAGAATCTTCAGTTATTTCTGCATGAATGAAATATAAATAAAATCTAAAAACTTCTATAATTCGAACCAGTGACTTCTAGGCTTTTAATAAATTTGGATCAATATCACTTTCATTGTTTCAGCAAATAACAAATGTTATTGAAAACAATACATTTGCTAATAAAAATTCTTTCCAGCTTAATACTATGCTAAAATTCTCTATGTAATCGAGTTAACTGAAGTCAAACAATCAACAAAAGGAAATATATACATTTTGAATATAAAAAGCATACTGTCAATAATCTGAATTCTCTAGACATGGATGTATCATAAATAAGCTATCAACTAACTGTCAAACTAAGAATGTTGACAATTATTATTCGATTGAATGAAACTTCAAAACTGAATAAAAATTAAGTTGAGCTTGCATGACTGTCTGGATACAGTAGCCTAGTGGTGAACGCGGTGGTGTTTAACATGAAGCGGACTGAGTTCGAATCCCAGTGTGAACATCAATATTGAGATGCAGGTATATCCAGCCGATGAGTCCTAAATAGGACGAAACACACGTTCTGAATTCCGCTTGCCAATCACAATCCAACTTAAATACATTGAATAGTTTATTAACCAGACAAAAATTAAAAATGTTCACTATAAAATAAGAATTGACGATACAAATTTTGTCTAATTTAGTATTACGATTGATTCTTGGCGTTACTAAGTAAATTTCGATGAACTTCACATATACCTATTATGAATTTATAACAAATTGGATTGTATTTCCTTTTAACTAATAATTTACAGATTTTTTCTTATTAGATATTTGCACACAATACAACGGAATAAAATCCTCTTCATAATTTAACTAATGATCTTCATATAGTACTGGCTTGTCCAGATAAAGGTAATATTATTTTCGTGGATTGCTATGGAGGCATTTCCAAAATATGCATTGTAATATAGGATGCTAACAAATTTTCTAAAGAAACTACCTAAAAAAGTCTTAGTGCGAAAACTGAGTAGAAGCTGATGAAAGTCCTCAAAAGTATATAAGATGAATCTACTATCGACTATGACTTCTTCAAATACTTGAAACCATGTGACCTCAGTCTTGAAAATTCATAAAAAGAAAGCTTTTCTACTCTGTACATTGGATATGAACAAATTTCTGTAACGTACAACTAGAAGACATTTTACATCCTAGCAGAAATCATATTGCTGGATACAGCGTTCTTGATTTTTTTTCAGTTTTGCTGATTCAGACATGGAAATTAATGTTACCGATTAGATAGTAATTTAATTAGATATTTCTTCGCTATTCACTAACACCTCTTTCACGAGGAAAACAACCTTATTATCGGTATTCAGAAACACTAATTACAGAATTAACTTCTATAATATCCTTTCAACGTCAATTTGGATTTACTAAATTCTGCAAATTGACAGAGTTGTGTTGAGATCACTAATGGATCCTATCCTATCTGGTAATTTCATGGAAAAAATATGTGGAGAATACCTTAATTTTACCTACAATCGATAGCTTTTAGTTATACAAAAGACATATGGATGATACCTTCGTCATTTGTAACAAAAATATAGACCATCTTTGAGGCTTATCATCAATCAATTAATTTCATATTGAAATCACAAGAAAAACTCGGAATTTCTTTTTTGCATGCAATTGGGAAGTAGGTCAAATGATTCCTTATAAATATGTATCTACGGAAAGCAGACTGTGAATTAATAGTATAATCGGGTCACAATATAATGGCTGCATAAAGCGAACTCTTTACAAGAGTAACTCAGAACGTTCCCCGCACAGCGTCTAAAGGTGAATCTAAATCTGTCTCCTTCACAGACTTTCATATTTTTATGAATTAATTCCAGTTTCTCTGTCTACTGACACTGTTAGCTTCAAACAATTTACGAATCGACTCAACTTTGAGTATAATAATCATTTCAATGAAACCTTAAAACTCTTAATGTGGCAACAAAGTTATTCTAAGATTAAGGATAGAAAGAAATAAATTCCAGTTCTGCATTATCCTCAATACTTAGCATTTACTCGGAATTAAGTAACTCACATCAATTATCTTTAGTAAGCTGTCTGAAAACAGTAGTACTATGTTGCAATAGAAAAAAAACTTATTGTTAACAATTGAACAACATATAGTGAGCAATATAAACAAGTTCAACTATGTAACACTAAGTATATTAAATACACACATCAAGTGGTAAATAAATGAGCTGTTGTGAAATGCTAAAAGATACTTTCTTCAAAAGATAATGAATTTTTAGTAAATGGTTCCTTAGTATTTAAATTAACTTTTATGATGCATTACAAAAGTCACTATAATAACAAATACGTTGTTCAGTTACTGTTCAATTTGTTAGCCTCCCTAGTAGGTGTTGAGTTAAAGTTATTTCTTTTACTTTCACATAAACTGCTTAACTAAGTATCAATTCATTTACCACTGAGGTATCTGAAAATGAGTAGTATAACGTTTCAACTGAAAGGTATGACTTGTGAAAACAATGATGGAGAATGACAGTTGGTTATGATTATATGTTTTGTCATTGAGTTAAATTAATGAAACAACGGATTCTGACGACATATTTATCAATGGCTCTGAAAATTCTAGTTTCATTTGATGCAAGTGTGAAAACAACCACTACCAAAGAATTTCAAGACGCTTTTTTGTTGTCTTAATGTTACTGATTGATGAAATGATATTTGGTCGATAAGATAACTAATCAGACATTATGTTAAGATTAACTAGGTAATGAAAAAGGAGGGTTTATAAGCATTTTGCAGGAGACGAACAACATTCGTTGATTACAAATGTCGTGTAATTACTACAATAGGATTAAAAGTATTTTTAAATTAAATTAGAAACATAACTTCTGTAAAGTATTCGACCACCTTAAACGAAATATTGTTTACTTAACATGAAGATATTACTGGATTCTCATATAACTTACACAAATCCATCAAATGAAGTGTACCGACGAGGTAATGCAACTTATAGACAACATCAAGTACAGTGTAAATAAACAAATATGGCATCTTGATTCTCCGTTAAATTAATATTTATTTATCTAGAAAATATAAAAATGCTAATATTATTAGAACATACTAGTTTTAGCCAACAGTTGGATTCTTTTCACAATTTTCAGCCAAATGAGCCTGCAGTCCAGTGTCGATTTTTACATCTGGATTAAACACTGGTCCTGGTTTCTACTATTAGTCACAAAGCATTTGTTTTAGAAAAGTTGTTATACGTAATTACGTATAGGTAGTCCGCTCTGAATATATGAATACTAACAAAACTAATCAAAATTTTATCCTTATTATCACCAAGGAGATTAAACAAACAGCTAACAATAATAACAGTACAAATTACCAATATTGATTAAACTTAACCAGCAAGTACTTCATTTAGTCGTTTATTCCATCTTTTAGTCTCAGGATAAAATAGGGCTTATTTTCTGAGGTATCACAGTGTCAATCAAACCTTATTATAGTTTTGTTTCGCATCTTCATCCGACGGTTATTAATTTCATATGAACAGATTATTATCTACAATATCTCTGCAACTCTGCAAACAATCAAAACAACTTGAACATTTTCATCTACCGGTAGTGAATACATAATCCAGCCTGTTAACTTTCCCATCTAAAACCAAACCAAACTTTATGCTTAAAATATATCAAACATTTCTAATCCTTTATATCATCAGCTTGTTAGGTTAGATGTTATGAAACACTAATGCAACCATTATGATCAATTCCAACATTTTATAAACTCTAACTTTACAAAAAATAGTTACATAATATGTTGTTTTTACCTGTCCCAGATTGGTCGCAACTGGGTACCATTTGAAACCATGGAGTACTATCTGACTCCTTCGTTATAGCTTGGACTTCACAATACAGTGCATTTACGACTTCTCTGTGAAACTAAATCCAGAACCTCCAGGTCTTATGGCAAATACTTAACTGTTAGAACCGTTGATACGGTTCCCACTTCAACCATTTTGTGATAAAGCGTGACAAATATCGTGCGATAGGTTTAAATGTGAAGTAGATTATAAAAGTCACTGAGGTCTCTATAGTTACTACTTATCAATATGAATAAAATATAGTAAAACTTACATAAATATTATCTACATATGAGGATAATGATGTTTTAAGATCATATTGATTAGGGTAAAATTCAGGATAAACAATAGATGGATTATTCTTCACACTTAAATAGTCATTATTTATGTGCCCCACATGACAAATATTGCTAATGTTATTATAGGTTTCATTCATTGATTTGTTGATAGGAAATTCCACATCTGTAGTAGGTTGTAATATAGGTGCTGTTGGTGATGGCGAAATTGACGTTGATAATGAGTTAAATTTTAGACAGTTGATATCATTTACAAGATTTTTATTATGAGTAAGAGATGAAGGAGGATGATTATATTGATGATTTATTGTATAAGGAATATTACGTTGTTGATGACTATTCATATAATGATCCAATCTCGAATAATGTTGATCACTAAGTTGATCCGGAGAATATGGTTGTTGTTGTTGTTGGTTGTAACGGAGATGGGGTAGAAAGTCCTCCTCGACTTCTTCATCCTCCTCTTCCTCCTCATCACATTTTTCATGTTTGTGACTACATTTTGCATAACCTCCAGTTCGGTGATTCTTTAAATCACTATTAGTTGTAACAAGGTTAAATAACTTAATTGTATCCGATAGGGTACTATCATGTAAATTTGAATTTAATTCAAAATTCGGTTTATTTGACAGTAGTTTTAATGAAGAGGGTGTTTTTACTAAACCTGATTCTTCTGGAATCTCAGTACTTGGTGTCCTTGATGGTGTGTGTGATTCCGATGTGTCTAATATGCGTCTTAGATAGGCAATATAACCAGCGGCTAGTTTTAAAGTATCTAATTTCGAAAGTTTTGTATCTTTTGGAACCCATGGTAGTGCACCTTTTAGTTCAACAAATGCACCGGATAATACACGCATTCGAGATCGTTCTCTAGCATTTGCTGCACTTCTCTGTGCTACTGTACTGTTCAAACCTGGTTTGCGTCCTCTTCGTTTACCATTCGGTGTAATTAGGAGAGTATTATTGTAATTAATATTGTTAGTAGTAATAACAATATCCGAATTATTTGATGTATGACTTTTTACTCTTGCAGTCATCCGCATAATATCATAATATGTATATTGAAATGATCAACATCAATTATTAAGACATCATGATTAGGGGGGGGGAGACTTAGAGAATATGAATTAAATGACGGAATTTTTCACCAATCAGAAAACTGATTTATTATTACAACTTTCTAATTGGACAATAATAATAATTCAACTTATAGTATTTGGCTTAATAAAGTGCATTGATGAAAAATGTATCTATCAGTTCCTCTACCCCTTACTTTCATTTAAAGAATACAATGTTTTGATGAGATAGGAATATACAAAAATCAGGAAGATATTCGGCATTAGAACCAATGAGAAACTAGTTTTATAAATAAAATTATCATTCCATTGTCATGAAGATGTTGTGTCTACGCACAATGTAAAGAAACTAAGAAATTATTTCCATACTAATCTGTTCATTTGGTATTTTTTTGTAAATTAATGAAATGTTATCATTTCACCAAAAATAAGGATTGCTGATGAATGTTACGATTGAAATAATTGTCGATTATGATAAAATGTACTCAGAAATTGAATGATTTGGATGTTTCTCTTCATACAACTCTTCTCGTTCAATTCCTGCCTGTTACAAATGATTTTCATTTGTTTTAGCAGTTTTTTTGTAGATTCATTTGTATCATGACTTCTGGTTTCTTAACAAATGTATTCAAGATTTCACGTAATAATTATATGTGTTCATTAAGGGTATTCATTCGATTTCATTAATGTGAAGAGATTTAATTTAGTCATTCAGATTATATATTATTCTTTATGACATGTTTAGTAAAAATGTCTGTTATTGTGAAAATGGAAAGAATAATAACTAGATATATATGATTGCATATATGAATGTTTATTTTCTTCATTTGTAAGTAACAAGTTAAAATAGGGTTAACTACTTAACTGGTTGTTGTTTTAGTTCAGCCGATAACAAATGCAAAGCGTGAGTTACTTCTTTAACAACTAAAACAAATACTTTATTTAGGGGAAGGGGTTGGAGTTAGCCATCAGGAAGTTTTGTACCCAGACTTAGCGTTAGCTGGTACTTATCAGCAGGGCATACCAACAGTGTTGGAGAGATGGATGCTTACTACAGGATTAGAGCGCAGATCACCAAGTTTCACATTCTCATATATCATCACTGGGCTTTTCAGATGGTAACAGACCTGATGAATGGATGATTTATTTACACTGATTAGTTACTGAATAGTTAGCGATGTGATATTTATCTAGCTTTTAACATGGTATCACGAACTGATCTGGTGAGGAGGACAGCTGTTTCGTCCTAGTTTTTATGGCACTGATAAAATTATACTGATTCACTTACAATGTGGTCACTGATTGTCGTGACTCAACATCGATCGACAGAATTTGGCTAGGATTAAAGACTAGGAAAGTATGCTATTAACCGTTACTCATTAATTAATTAATTCAGAAGACGTTTAACCCATAGTTAATTAAAGTTTACATTCATTCACCACATTATTTGTAAGAGAAGCAGGAAGAGAAATCTTTTAAAAATGTCAGATAGAAGTAAAGGATTTAATTTGGTAAATTGTAGGATTATTGTCTAGTTGACATTTTAAGATATTTTCCTTAACTTAGTTGCTATCTACGTTTTAGCATACATAATTGGTAAAGTTTATGAAAATCTGAGAGTAGTTTGTATTGCGGTGCTATCAGTTAAAAAATCAATATAAATCAGAGAGCTAAAAATAGCTGCTTCCTCTGAATTCAGGGCTGTTTGCTACACACAATCTTGTCAGGGATGGAATACACAGCAGTCACTGACTCTCCAGCTGACATTAGTCATTAATAAAAGCTACTTTTCTATTGAACAAATTCTGACCATCGTCCCACTTGTTTTGTTTAGCAAAACTCTTGAAGTTTAAAAGGGATGTCCGAATCTTTCCACACTGACATATACTTGGTCATTCACATAATTATTATTAGTATAAACATAAAGTGACGCTCGATGTTTACTGTAATTTATCCCTTTTTGTTCTCCTATGAACCATTACACTAGAATGTCTATGAAATCTAAGCAAATTTGTCGTCTATTCGTTGTCATATTAATGCATATTTATTCTAAAACGAATTCTATGACACCTTCACTAGTTTAGTTTAGAAATTCATATATTTTGGGTGCCTTTGTAATGTGATCACTGTCATTTATATTTTTGTTGAAAGCATAAGAGAAAGCAAATAATTTTTAAGAACACATGTCTTATTTTGCTATGTAATATGATCTATTCAAATTGTTTATGAGAAATGTTTGTAGAAATATTAAGATATGAATTAATATGAGAAAAATATACTACTACTACTAATAATTTTCTCCCATTTTATCTCACACACAGAGGGATACACGGCCATGTAAAATATCACTTGTCTTATGTGTTTCTGAATACCTACTAATCCATAATGCAACAAAAACCAAAGTGTGGTTCTGTACATTCATTCTTCGTATGAAAAGAATTCATTAAATGAAATGTTAAATATGTTTATGTAAATGTTGATGACAAATTTAACTTTATTTCCAGGTTATGACTAACTGATTGGGCGCAAACCTTCCTTCTCATCTTTGATTACCTGACAAAATCTGATAAACAGATCTTATTCATTGAAATAATTTTTGGAGTTTGATACAGGATAGTTGTTCACTGTGGATTAATGGAAAACTATTGGAAATCAGAAAGCAAGGAACTGCTATTCTGTAATCGAAATTCATATGTACCAACAGCTGATCGTTAATTATAAGTCTCATTTTATCTAATAAACTCTTAATAAATAAATCAGTAAACGCTAATTTAAAATGAGATGCTCCTGTCATTAATGTTTTAGTAATTAGTATTAGGAAATATTAATTTACGTTTCCATGGTCTGTTCATTATTTTCATTTCTACAAATATTTTGAATCTATCGACATTTGATACTATTTCCTTTATGAGTACATTTTTAAGATAAGGTACTAGAAATATGTAGCATACTGTTCAGTGGATAGTATTAAGATTTATTGTGTGATGAGAAAAATTAGTTCTAACGTAGGTCAGAATATCTCAGAACCGATTTGTTAATCATCTATTAGTCATAGAAACTACACTATGAAAACATTAAGTCTATCGCAGGCTGGTTTCTCTTGAATCAGCGCTAATTTAACCATATTCATACCAACTTAACTACTTTGCGTAGGCTGTCATCTAGAAAAGTCCTCTCAACGAAACGGTAAATGATTATATAGATAGTAAGAGTGATACTATTAATGTATCAACTAAACTACAATACTCATCTGACTGGTGACTTCCTTATGTACCTGAAGTTCTAATGAGGTCGTGGCCAGTGGAGTCCATATATGGCATCGACTGTCTTGCTACATCAGACATTTATGAAAGTGGGAATTTTACCATTGGACTTCGGCAACGCCCAGGTAATGCCAAGAGTTAAATATCATTTACTTCAAATGCCCTACACATTTAAAACCCTGTTACTTTACCCAGGATGTGAAACAGCTAGAAAACAAACATTTTAGTTCAGTAGTCCATATTACGAATTTTAATCTGTTTTGTAGTACACCATTACACGCACTTGATGTTACTGTCAAGCTTATGTCGAACTACTGACTTAATTAACTCATCGATTATGATGAGAGTTATCTTTTCGATTGTAACTAACTATCCACAAAAGCAAATAACATCTTCAAAACAATTGTAATTAGAAATGGCAAAAATGTGCATTACTATATTAGGGGATACTTTAATTACGTTTGTTCTAGTTACGTAATCGATATATTAATAATAGTGAAAAGAGTAATCCATTAGTTTTATAAATAATAACTTCACGCATGTTAATTATGATTAGTTTTTCTTGTTTTAATCACAAAATTTTCTTCACAGTAGACAAAAATATCGTATAAATAGTAGCACATTTGAAATTATAAAAAATGTACAGATGTTAAGTGTGTTTACATACTATTATTATTACTGTTAATATTATTATTATTATCTACTACATTCGTAACACAAAAATAACAAAATGTGCTCAGAACCCTGAATATTATTTATATGCCTTTCTTTACTTTGGCAAACTTTGTGCAACCATCTCGAATTAGAAAACATTTAATCGCTTGTTGGATTATCGGAAAAGATTGTTTTTGCACTGGATAAAATCAAACTTATATCCATGTATGTCAATATGTCCATTGGATACATTACGATAAAAAGATATAGATATGTATTGTGAAAAGAAAGATCAATTGAATAAAAACCTGTGTTGATACAATAAATGTAATAAGTTATTAGGAATAGTTGAGGATTGAAAAATAAAATGATGTGATTTGTCAGTGTCGAATACAACGAAAGCTACCACAGTGCCTTTGAATTTTGACCTCTGAAAAGTATATATTACAATCTGTAAATACGGAAATTTAAGAGACAGTAATAAAATGAAGTTAGTCGGTATAACTATTTGTATACCCATAATAATATCAAGGTAAATTAATGTAAAAGCTTTAAAAGAAAAGTAAATTAGGTTCAATCAAGTGACTGATAATCCCTTTTTTGTATTATCCTTACTATGAACGTGTGGAAGTCGTCTCAGTACATGGATAAAAAATGTGAGAAACCTTATTGTCCCTGAGTTACATCTTTTTTTATCTGTGTTTAATATGTCCATTTACGTGTGTGTAATTGATGTAGTTGGGTTAAGGATACTGTGCCATATGTTTGATTATAATTCGCAAAAGATGGAGTGTACAATTTTAAAGGTGTTGTCGACGATGATGCTCCATGCGTATTGAAAATCTCAGGTTTTTTATTCCAGTGAGAATAATCTACTGGTTTCATTGAATTCTAAAACGGATAGAAAAGACCACAGATGAATGTAAATAAGTATACGCTCAACGGATAATTTTTTTGAGTATTAAATGTAATGTTATTAGATGTACAGTATTAAAATTTATTTTACTGATGCCGTAAATTCGTAGACAACTGAGACAAACGATATATCTTCTGAGTACCAGTTAGTAGTAAAATGATATAATGACACTTAGTCTTAACAATTTTTCGAATTTGAAAATAGTTGAAAATGCAATACACCTAGCTGGTACTCGAAACGTTGCGGATAACCTTACCCGAGTACTAAAACTCTCAAGTATAAAAAGATAATTTGGGTTTCATCCACTAATCAGAATTAAGTAATAATAATAACTGCAATCATAGAATATTTTATAGGCAATTTGATAACTTTGAAGTGGATCGTTTTGTTATAAAAAGCATTACATGGTGAATTATTATTTCAACAAAACGCTCATTTTGTAATAATTTAATGAAATGGTGTTTTCATGTATTAGATGTTTATTGAGTACCAAGCTACATTTTATTATGCAATGAGGCAAGTTAGATAACCAGCAAAAACTCAGGGAGTATTGGAAATCTGTTTCATAATCGGTTGAAACTCTTAAGTCTTGCGAACCTACTAACTTGTCATAAATTGAACCCAGCACCTTCGTGTATGACGGTGTGTCACCCCTAGATAAGTGAGGTAGAATTCAACGATGTATTTTTCTAGCTTTATTTCGACTGATTGTTTAAGAGAACTAAATCATCATCTGTAAATTAAAAAGTCTGTAGTTTTGACTGATGAGCCTATTGATGAGTGACTGAATTCTCACAATAAATATGTACAAACGTTTATGAAAAGTATTTTGGAATGCAAGTTCTCTCACTTTAAATATCTGCTTCTAATCGATCAACTACTTCACACTTATTATTTTCATCCATATGTTTCCCATTAGTGAAACACAGAATGCATGGTTAAACTTTTAGTCTTAATGTAATTCTAAAGAAATTTTCGCTGAACCTGTACATAAGAATAAGTAACTGTAAAAAAGAGCATCGTAATAATCTAAAGTGTAATGGCTTGACGAAGATCATTAGAACTGTGTGATATGATAGCTCAATAAACTTCAAGCAATCTGATATACTCTTGAGAGCAAGTGCATCTGTATTTATCCTTTCCTCCCTAGTTAGTAGTTAATTTAATATCATGAATAATGAAACCAATATTTTTTTTTCTCACCCTTCTTAGTGTTCCTAGTATACTTGTTTGTTTATTTTGCCATCGACTTCGAATATAACCCTCATTTCGTAACATTTTCTTGTTGGATCAGGGCTATTAGATACATGTTGCTCAAAAGTATCATACCAACCTGATAAACTTCGACTCACCAATGAATTATGTAATTACAGAAGGGGGGCTAGGTATTTTAGATATTTGCAAACAATTCAATAACATGATGATTTAATTTGTCACAAATTGATGTCGGCAGTCTACTATTGAAAACCAAGGAGCACAGGACGTTGTTTCGTCCTAGTATGGGACTACTTAGTGTACGCCCTAGATTCTGCCCCAGAAGCTTCAGATCGGTGAACTCCTAACCCTCTACACCATTGGGTTGGCATACAATGGTAAAATTCCCACTTCCATCAATTTATGATATAGCGAGACGATTATCCATTGTCATCGGTGATAAGTGTTTCACTCCCAAAAAGTTCGAACTTCATTAGTCACCACAGAAAACAACTTCATATAATTATTTGTATACCGCATATGTTGATCCTGAAATTTATCAGGAATATTTCTGACAGACATATATTCCATGTGTACACGTGTACAATTTGTGTGTAAATATGTTATAGTACATACATGTTTCATCGTTTCCTAATTTAGTAAGTTGATCATAAACTCGGTTTGCGTATATTAAATAGTAATGATAATAATAACAATAATCCAAGTTATGTACATGAATGTTACAATAAATTAAGCATTACACAATGTGTAACATTTCATATTATGTAATAATTGTTTTCGTTTGCTTTTAACTATTGAAGTATAACATCTGGATAAGCTTAGTAAAGAAATCAGTAAATCGGTATGAATGTACGAATAAATTTCCTATTAAAACATTTAAAAAAAGTGATCTTTTCATTATCGTCATCATCATTCATCATTTCTATACTTCATAAAAAAGAACACAGCAGGGATTCTACTCTATGTACATCATATAATTGTACATTTATACACTTGTTTTTGTATAATTAATCCACAAACTTTGAATGACTTTTTACAGATTATACTGTACTATCGATAATTAATGATAAAGTTATTAACTTATTTATTGAATCTATAGAACATCATTTTACATATGCATAGTAAAATTTAAATATTGACAGTTCTTTTATCATTCTTTTTTTTTCAATCATTTCTTCATTGTTTAAACGAGTGAGGGAACGAGATATTGAAGAGGAACATTTTTTTGTGAAATAAGGATAAACAACAGACAATATTGTATAACTGTCTATCAAAACACTTTGTACATATCAAATAAATACAATATGAAATAGGATTAAATTGTAGTACACAATTATTGATTATGTAAAATGGGAATATTTTTCATTCGAATAAACAAATATGCCATTAATTAGATTATTTATATGTTTATGTACACTGAATGAATGTTTTCGAATAATTTCAAAGATGGTTTATATCAGATGACTGAACAGATTTAAAATTAAGTGATTTTCTCTAATCTGAAGAGTACCTTATCAATACGTGACAATAATAACTCTTTAAGCCGATGTACACGTAAGATTTTAAATAAATATAGTACTGCTGGTATAGTAAAGTATTAAGTAATTGTAGAATAGGTTCGCTTCACTGAATCGAACAGTCGAAAGAGGCTTTTAGCTAGAGTACAAGCACTAAATGCACTTTCAAGCATATAGTTTTCAGAAATAGTCAATGAAACAATATTTCGAACATTCCGAAAACTGTTAACTCTTCATTGTTGATGTCACAGAAGACAGGATGTTCGTACTATTGAACTCTGTTTCGTCAGATTAAATTGTATTACTGACTTATATTGGTTCTGAAATCGACTGAGCGGAGAGTATAACTTCATCTATTGTGCATATAATTTACTCCACTGCTTTAGACTTTGTATGATTCTGTTGTCAGTGGTGAAATTATAAACTATATCGTAATGGCGTGACTTTTATTCCAACTGGCTGTTTAGGAATAATGCGGTTACAGTTAATTGATGTTCAAAGTTTACCCTTGGTAGTAGTCCACTAACTATCTAACCGCTTTCGTTAATTACTAAAATCCTTGTGTGATATGTTAGAGTGCATAGTTGATTGAAATAAGTTTTAAATTCTGAAAAAAAATGAACTGAGTCAATACAGACATAGCTAATAATGCCCAAAAGAAGTGACTTTAAAATATGTGACAACAAACAAATTGCAAACTGAATTTATATTACTGAGATTAGAAGCCATACAATAATCACAAATCAATAAACACTAAGATTACTTTCTATCGATAAATTCATACTCACGATTAAGTTAGAGTTCTTTTGTATGACATCACTTAATAATTGTAATTTTTATGTTTCTAAGCAAACTAATCAAAACGTAAATAAAGTATAGGATAGTTAACTACTTATTCATATATAATAAGAGACAAAAAGGAACACAAAAATAAGTGAAAACAATGCGTGTATCATATATATATATATATATATATATATATATATATATATATATATATATATATATATATATAAACATTTTAGCTTATAGAAAAGTCATACACTTACCGAAAACTAGGACATTCTATGAAATATGAGTAATAACAAAAACTGAAAGGTAAAATTTTTGGCTAGTAGACATTTTACCTCGAGTTTCTATTACATCGACAGAATGTCAATCAAAATATGATGGAATTGTTAATAACAGTTTTGGTATCAGTAGTGTTACATAACATAAATTAAAAACTTTGCTTGCATAAAAGCTTTGTAACTTGATCATATGATGAAACTATTAGAAATTTACCAGTAGATGCTTAAAAATCTTTGTTAAATGAGAAAGGCTAAATGATTGAGTACAATTTCAGATAGGATAAATGGATGAATCAGTTAATAATTTATTCAAACCGAGTACATTTCATTTAACCCAGTGTTTATCTTAATATGAGTTTTCGTCCGATGAATTAGCTCAGAAGAAGTTCCCTCAAAGTCGTTACGCTAAACGTGTAGTTGATTAATTAAATTTCATAAAACAGTAGTAATATTTAAGGCATGAAAGAAGGTGCATCCGCAACTTATGCAGTGTTCATGTGTGTGCTGTACCCGTTAATTTAAGTGATGAATGCAGCACATTTGAATGTAATTGTTGCTAGGGTTTTTATTTTCAAGTATAATTTCCATCATACTTTTGTTTCACATATGATATATCAGATTGAGCTACACCGACATATTTAAAGAAGACAACTGAGGATAACTCCGTACATATGAAATGAAATTTCTAATGAAAATTACATTCTAATATGCAACACCAAGGCACTAAATTAATGAAAAAAGTAACCAAACTTGCTAGACTCAGCATGTGAACATTGTGAAATTTAAAAACTATAGCTTGTCTCCAGTTAAGTGTCACAGATAACATCTACAGAAATTAATATCACCGATGTAAATGTATTCATCCAATAAACTAATAATAAACAAATAAATAAATGATAGATGAATATGAATTTTCTTATTTTCCTTAAAACTACACTTTCAAATGTCATTTTGTCTGGAGAAAAATGTGATTAATATCTTGAAACTAATTCATGGAAGGTGATTTTAACAAATAAATACTTTAGCATGAAGCCACTGATAGAACTATGTTGATAAAAACTTATATGGATAGAATTCGCCAGCTGAAATGTATGAAGGAAAATGAAAATGTGAGTAAATAATTCGTAAGTTAACTTTCTCATTATTTTGAATTAGATCGTTTTATCAAACAACTGTATTTTCTTATAAACAGTTAATGTGCAAATAACATAGGGCCTAAGATGAACATATAAAGCTTTATATCATCATATATTTCACATCAAAATGAAGTGAAAAAATAGGGAAAGTGATAGAATAATAGTAAGGCAAAATACTTAGAACGATAATAACGTTAATTGTAACAAAAAAAAATGATTAGTAAATGTAGTTAATAAGTAGCGAATAATAAATATCACATGACAAGGAGCATCAAACAATACCTAAATTAAGATTTATAAAAATATAAGTTACGAATGTATGTGTTACAGTGACCGGTTTTAAACTTAGCTAATTAAGTTGTCTAGTTATATTTTGTGGATTCCATCGAAGAAGTACCCATGATTCTAAGCTACATAGATCAACAGTTAATTGTTATATGAACTGATAAAAATGTTCGACTAACCTTAGCCTTTATTCACACCCTGTTACAGATTATATAAATAATGAAATGAGTTCATCGATGATTAGAGATGGCTAACATACTCTGACAACTTAATTCAAAAGAATCTTATAACTTCATCAATCAGCTAACCACTTTTCACATTTTACGTAATACATTCGACATACTTTTCAGTGGCATTTGCAGTAATCAATGGATAATGTTTTATGGATTCAGTTAGTCAGTCCTGAATATCAATAATACGAAATCATAAATACCAATTTTTCCATTTGTAAAAATATCCTAAAAATAAACAGAGGTACTATTAGATGTTGTTATTATTCATCATTTCATCATTTACTTATAGAATATTAGGCAGCCATTTTCATCATTAATTGATATCCCTGAAAGAACCAGATGAAATCGCTTAGCACTAAACACGTGTTTTAATTGAAATTAGTGCTTTTCATTAGTGCTCGTACGAAACTGCAAAAACAACATCACTTACCGAATCAAAAACCAGTAATATAGTGTACTATTATTATATGAATTGATTGATAATTATTAAGAAGTAATTAACATCATGTTTATCCAGCTCTTAGTACTATTCAGATTCTATTGAATCCAGATGGAACCATCCCTACTAATGAATGCTAACAAGTCAAAACTGTTTGGGCATAGTTGCCTAGTGTTGAACGCGGTGGCGTTTGGCACGAAGCGAACTGAGTTCGAATCCTAGTGTGAACATCAATATTGAGATGCAGGTACATCCAGCCGATGAGTCCCAAATAAGACGAAACGCACGTCTTGGATTCCGCTTGCCAGTCACAATCCAACTTAAACATTCCTGTATAGTGTTTCAGATCAACTGCCTTCAATCAAATTAATAACATAATCGTTATTAACTACTATTGATTATTGCAGCTGATAGTGTGACAGATGCACATCACTAGTGGTTTAAATAGTACTTCAATTCTATTCTGTTTAAATCACTTTGTTGACCAATACTATTTCATGCAGCTTAATCACTACACAATTATTTTATAATACATCCCAACCAAACAACATGCTCTTGTAAACATGTAAGTTATAAGTGTTACATAATGCAGTTATGAAATGTAATATACTTATATGCATTATTATTATTATTATTATTATTATTATTATTATTATTATTATTGCTACCAATTATATATTAATTAGATCACAGGTGTAAACATTTGCATATCATTATTACAAAGAAAGTAAATAGAAAACAGTGTATAGATGTATGAGTGAAGAAATATAGGTATGCGTCGTGATTTTGAAAAAATACGTACAATAAGAAGCTAAGGTGAAAATGCAAACATACATAAAATAAATGTAAAGAAAACAAGAACCAGAAAGAGGCAAATGATGGAAATAATAGGGTATCTGTAAAAGGGTTGATTTTCGAAGGAATTCAGTGTAATATTGATTCTAACAGAAGATTGAAACAAGTGAAAACAAGTGAAAACAATTGATTGGTTGAACAATACGCTGTTAAAAATTGACAGTAGTTTTATTTTATATTGATAGGGGTGGAAAGTACTAGAAGTGGTATAAATGATTTGGGTGGAAAGGTAGGTCATTAAACACCTGCTTGTTTTAAATATAAATGTTATAGGTAAAAATATAAACTGTATAATTGATTTAATGTTCAGTTGATGAATAGGGAGAGAGAGGAGAATTACTACTGTGTTGATTTTTAACGAATATCTAGGTATCTATTTTGCGTACATCAGTCACACAAAGAAAATCTGTTTTCCTCTTATTATATTCAAACTGTTTGTAGAATCTAATCCACATAAATAAGAGGTCGAAGACTGATTTAATCATAGCCATACTCAATCTTGATTAACCTAGTGTCGAAACTTTAAATTTAAAGGTTAATCATATTGCTTTTCTAGCCGATAGACTGAATATTGTTGTATCACTTATTCATCTTTACATAGTCTTCACCACTTGTCGGATGTTTTTCGTAATGTTGGGTTCTGTTGGATAACTCAGTGGTGAAGCTTTGTTTGCGTCCTCGCTGCCATTTTCAATGCTAGTTTCATGTATTAAATGAGTTAAGTCTATCCGTTTTGGTGATCTTATTTCCATCTACTTATCATCACGTATTATTGTCTGGTCACCTTTATGTACCTTTTTACTCCTAAACGCACATGAAGACTCAGAGACTGAATCATCAGAAATGACTGATTTAATACTTGTGAAATAGAAAAAAATGTTCATTTCTATTAATCAACTAAACGTTAACGATATCCAGAACGATAGTTATAGATTCACAATCCATTCTTCCAACTCAAACAATTCAACATTTCCAAAAGACTAATTTAAGCTAAGAAACGTCCACATCATTTTACTTACCAGGTAAATGACAATTTTATTTATCTTATTTATTGTATAATTTAAGTAAGTTAACCTCGTTTGAGACAGCTAGCATTAAACATGGAATTACTAAAACTAATAACTACGGCTTTTTGTAGCATCAGAGGCTTATCTTCAAGTTACTAAATAAAATGTAACTGGTATTATGATAAAATATTATTTAATATAAAATTAACGGATAGATGCTGATTGTACTATTTGTCAAAGGAGTTTAACTGATAGACGAACTAGTTGATTGATGGTAACTAACAAAATTTCACTTATTCATTCCATCCATTGAAATAACACTTATCTTCTGAGTCAAGAAATACTAAAATACTGAATTAGTAACCACTAGCTTAAAAGCGAATGAAATAAAGATCACATGATAGGAATTGTTTCGCAAATTGGCTCCATTCAAATTTTATTTAATTTGAAGGTGACTGTCACTAAATCAGTTTTGTGCATTTCTGAAAACCCGAAGATTTTGTATTTGATCTCACAAACTTTTTAGTGTACACTGGTAATAAGTTCAAAAACGGAAAGAAACGGCTATCTATCGCCTTTAATATTTTTTTTTTACCTCATCTGATATCATATTACTTTTTGTTACAACTATGAATTGTTTTAACCTGTTACAACTGTCAGTAATAGGTGAAATGAAAGATTAAAAAGGTTAATCTTAAGAAATGTTTTTTCAATCATAACATCTCCTTATTCAATATACAATTATACCCAAAAGTTAACTAAGAAAAATCTATTTCATATAATTAATGTTTGCTGCAAATTTGAATAAAACAAGAACAACAAATGACACAGAATAATGTGAATTCATTTTTATTCTGTTGGTTCTCATCAACTGTTTCACAACTGTAATTTCTAATTGGAAACTTTGAACAATCGAGACTAAAAATATGTGAATGCCACATTATTTGTTACAATCTGGAACACTTCATATTTACTTGATTTATTGAACTAAGTACATCGGGAAACAGTATTCACAATAGCATGTGAAAATAATCAAAAATTCTACTTCCTAGACCTTATCATTCCAAGAATACCGAATAGAAAGTCACAAATATACATTCATCGTTAAAATACATGGGCTGGAATGTAAGTTTACGCCAATTAATTTATAACGAAAGGATTTTATGAACCCTTTCTGATAGGCCTCGAGAACTCTTCCCTCACAAAAGATTAGAAACGGAAATCGATACAATCATAAAATGTTTGCGACAAAATGCAAACCCAGATATGTTTATAAATAAATATTCCGAACCACCTGATAAACGTGTCATGTACAGTACGATTGAAAAGAAAGCTTGTTTCATACACCTTTTTTTCAAACGTGATAAAAATAAGGGACTCATTAACTTCACAGAATAACTTCAGTAATTAAGTAAGCTTTTCCAGCCACCAGACTTATAATCCTAAGTGAAACGAAGTACACGTTGAACTAATGAAAAATCAGAAAATCCTTTTTTTAGGCACCTCCAACTGCAAATGTCAATTTACATATGTGTGTTACAGACATTCAAAAAACTGAGACAAAAATACATATTCGTATCTCTATTCATGTCACAAAGTTTAAATTAAAAGGTGCTACTTCCCTGAATAGTTCATCATCTAACTGATAGTGGTCAGACTATAGAACTCTTCAGTGATTTGAAATAATTAACAGACAAGAAATCTAAATTCACTACGATTTGCAGAGCCGTTAACAATAAAAACTTAAGCCAAAACTGTGTATTAAAATCAAAACAGTTGACACTACCATGGCAAATTTGATCAAATACTATTATTATTATTATTATTATTATTATTATTATTATTATTATTATTATTATTATTATTATTATTATTAAACCAGTTATTAATGTTGTTTAGTTTAGTTGCCTGGTTGTTAGTTTTACGTTTGCGATATACGCTATTATTTTTCATCCACTTTATAGTCGCCCCACTAAGACGTATTTGACCTTTCATCAAATCTGCTATGGATACTATACACTTTATACCGATTTTAAAACACTGAATAATCAGTGAAGTTGGATTGTGACTGGCAAGTCGAATCCAGGATGCGCGTTTCGTCCTATTATGGACTTATAGGCTGGATGTACCTGCATCCCAATGGCTGATCAGTTTCAGTGCGTTACAAATCGACGGGAAGATACAAGCTTATTCTAATTACTAAATAATTACATTCTCACTACAACGTAACCTTCTAAATGACGTTGCATATATATATATATATATATATATATATATATATATATATATATATTCTAAGTCACCTTAATTTCTGTTTCCCATTACCAATGCTTGTGATTACCTATTATAATGTTATGATTCAATAAATTACGGTTGGAATATAGTTGAATAGAACCAACAAAATATAAATGAATTCATATCTTTCTGTGTCAGTTGTTCTTCTTGTTTTATTCAAAAATCTATTTAACTGTCAAGGTCTTTTGATATAAATTGTATACTATGTGAAAACGTCTTTATCAGATACATTACAGGTATGTTTAAATATATGAATCTCGCATTCTGCTAGTGGGTTATCTGTGAGCCTTGCGAATCTTGAGTATAAAATTTGGTCATTTGTGAGTACTGTTGAGGTGTCCCACATTAGGAAAAAATTGGTAACAAATTTATCAAGACTTTGTACTGGATGATTATAGATTTGGCTAATCACTACAACTCTTATAAGTAATTGATGGATCTAATTATTTCTACAAAAATAACGAATATTGTTAACACCTGTAAATCTGTCGTAAGTTTATCTAGCCCCATACGGTAAATAAGAAAAGTCAAAGTTAACCAGTTAGGTAATCTATAATCCACTAGTTTCAAACGCTTTTTTAAATATAATCTTGTGTCTTCCCCCAGACCACGCAACAACACATAGAGAAGTAACTTCATTACACATAAAGGTATTAATTATATGAAACTGACGTAATACGTACATTAATAATTGATCCTAGTTCATGAAGCGTAAATAGTATAGTAATAGGTAACGATTTAATCAGAAGCTTGGGACACACGAATTATAAAAATAATAAAAGCAAAATATTTCATCAGTATGTAGTCTAAATATTTTACAGCAATAATTTCAAGAAGTTCTCAAGTTTTACTCTTCAACCTAATCATCCCGTATCACACAGTGCTCTATGATTACCCATGTAAATTCAGTTCTCAATGTCATTTGTCTTCAATGTATTTAGTCTCTGTTTGTAAATGATCTTTTGAAACATATATTTCGTAAATCACTTTATATATTTGTCACTAAACTTTTCTTTAACAATTAGTGAGAGAATTTATGATGTGTGCTTTGTTCTAGGCTGCTGCATTCAGTAGTCTGCAGTAACTGATCACATAAGTTATTTTTCATATTATACTGTGTCAGCCAACGGCAAGTTTGAAATAAATGTAGCGTAAAATTCGCTCGCATAACATTTTTTGCCTATGATGTATTGATGTAGCATACACTCGGTAGTTTGCATACTGATTACAAATGAATACAAATTATTTATGTAATTAATTTTAAAATTTAGGTAAATATTCAAATATACAAGTACGTATATGCACTAACTAGAAATCAATTCTAGGATACGAACAAGTACTTGAAATTCAGGTAAAATCGCATAACTGGTAATTATTAATCGGATAGAAGTTTCATTACGGTAATAGATATAACTATGGATAATAAACCAGAATCTGTTCATTATTTTACTAAAGTTAGAGCTGTTAACAGTTTCCACGGTGTCAAATAATTGAAGAAAAAAAAATCACAAATACATTTTGAATACAGTAGTATAAACGTAGATTTTTCAGTTGTTATCCACACAGTATCCTTAATTGAGATTTTATTCACTATTTTAAATGGTGTGTACCAATCACTTAATCAGAAGAATCTGAATTCAACTCTGAGTGGTTTGTGGAATTCTGACAAGTACCAAGCCTCATATAAAACATTTATGTAGTCCTAACGGGTTTTAGATGGTTTAAATTCATGATAAGGACACTTTCTAAAATGAATATTTCATACAACCAGCAATAAATACAGTAATAAGCTAGAAATAAATATCTCCCTTTACAGTTCAATACATTTGATCTAATACAATCTTTTAAAAATAAACGTCAGTATCCCAAACAAGCATTTGTTAATACAAGATTAAGTTTACATCTATTTCCTAGTAAATTGACCTAGAAAACAGTTGAAAGTTACTTTTCTTATCAAATGAATAAAAGTAGACAAACTACTATTCTATTCAATGTTACAATATACTTTTAGGAAAGTACAATATCATGTTGATATTTACCCCATCTTTCTATTTTTATCAACAAAAACCTATTTTTGTAAATATTTTCAATTTTTTATAATTTAAAGTAAATTAAAAAATGATGCGTGCTTAAAATACTGTATAAAATTGTAAGTCTATATTTGTAAAATAAAATCCATCTTGTATTGTCTAAGTAACAGTAGTACACTTTCTTTAAGGTGCATCTAAGTCATGTACATATTCAATAGTTCATTAGTTCGAATTCTATTCATACTAAATTCATTTAAATTATGCACTCGCTTACTTACTTACTCATTTATACACGTATATACAAACACAAACAAATAGACACAGGTGTGTTACTTTTTATAAAAGAAGAGAAAAAAAAGTTCACTTTTATACACACACAAAAATACTCGGTATTATAACAAATCGAATAGAAATAAGTATTAAAAAATAATAAATAGTAAACTGTAGATAAATTAAAAGAAGAATAATATAGAAAGAAGAAGAATATACAAATAAAAGTAAGTTCAAGTGATACTGATGACTATGGCAGTGGATGAGAGACAGATGTTTAATTAAAGTATTACTTAAGCAGGAAAAAAAAACAGAAAAAAAAGGGAAAACAAGAGAAAATAATGTTTACAAACTGTTTACTTATTTATTTTTTTACAAATTATCATATCACAAATTAGAAATTGTACAATTACGTGACAGTTATTTGCTAATTTTAATGAAATGAACTAACACAATCAGAGACCGTGAATATTTTATTATTATTCCCAAAAGATGTTCAATTTCTGACAAGTTTTTTAGTATAATCTATCAATCAATCAATGTTTTCTTGCTTATTTATTTGTTTTTTTTCACTATTTTAAATTGTTAAGTCGAATATTTACATATGAAATTGATAAAAAATTCATTTACTTTGTTGTAAGAATGAAATGAAGAAAGAAAAAAACATGAAAGAAATGAATGAAAACTAGAAAACTATTGAAAATTTTTTGATAAATAATGAAAATGAAATACGAAGTAGTTTGACAAGGTATTAATAATAAGATTGTAACTTGATATTGTTGTAAATCAATTTAAATGAATTAAGTATAGAGAAAGTTATTCTATAAGAAACTGTTTTACTAAATAATAATGTAATTAGGGGGTTGTTGTGGAGATAGTTAATTTGTCAATCTCGATATCATGAATCGATTTGAATCAGACAACCATTGATCACCTGGAAACACTGGACATCTGTTTCATCCTCATCATCTTCATCTTCAGCAGTGCGCATCCTCGACCCCCCTATGGGATCGGACCCAGGACCCTCTGGCTCCGCGACGAGCGCTTTACCATTGAACCATTGAGTCGGCTCCTAACGGTTGATATTCCTAATGCAGTCAGTTTGTGATACGTTTGCGCGACCTCATCCAATGCTTCCAGGTGATCAATGGTTGTCTGATTCAGATCAATTCGTGATATCAGGATTGACGAATAATAAAATTTATAAAATCAACATGTAATAACATGTTATTCTTAGAGTTTTAATTATATCAAGTAACTAAAACGTAACTTTTCATTCTTAGTAACAGTAGGTGATAGTTTCTAATTAATCAATGTTCACTAGTACAGACTACTGGGTTCATGTTTATCAGAAATTTGAATGTTGACAACTTTATGTTAGGGTATAAGGGTCCTAGCTTTTGTTCCCTATAATATTCAGTATGAAGAGTTAAAACAACTGTTTAGTGCATCATACTTGGTAGTGATTTTCATCTTGATGTAGGTTCATGAGAAAAATTACACCAGTCAGTGAGTCATTCATTCATAGACAACATAAGATCTGGTATTAATGCATGTCGGTTCAAATAGTCTCATCATGTCATTACAGTGGTGGAGATAAGATGTGCAGCGAAGATAAGGTAATGATTATATTTTATGATAGTAAACAAAATAATATATGAAAAAAATATGGTTTGTTAAGGAAGAAATAGAAGTAATTAACGATATGAAATATCATTAAAATTTGGAGGTTAATGTTTCGAGCTAGTTGCGAATCATTAACAGGAAACATACGAAACTTCTATGGAGTTGATGCCACCTATGAGTTCTAACCTATTAGTGTTATGGTCACATATTGACTAGTTTTTAAGATTTAGCCGTTTAATCGAACATTAACGGCAGCCAACTTCATGCTATTTAGTCCTAAATATTGAACTAATTCTGCTGGTTAATATTGGAATGTGGCGAATAAGATAAGTAAATTGGTCTCATGTTTCATTTAGTAAAAGGCAATGATGCACGACAAACTAGAACACACACAACTTTTTAAAGAGTGCCAATCATTGTGAAATCGAAGTCCACAGTTCCTTAATTATTAACTGCAACCAAACAACGAAAATGTGAACTTCAATATGGAGCCGAATGACCTAGTTATTGAAATGCATATTTGATATGTAATATTATTGTAGTACACCGGGCTAAGTATCATGAATATTTACGTTTCTGTAAACAGTTTTTCAGAAAAATGATTTTTTCCTAAGCTGTTTTGAATTTGACAGTATATAGAAGAAAGTTTCTTAACCACCTCTCAATCCTTATCAACTTTGAAACAATTAGAAAAGCTTATTGAACTAATAAACTAAATTGTTGCATTGTTTCAGTGGAAACACTAGCAAAAAATCACTAAGAAGCGACTTCTGTCAAAATAACACTGTTCGCAGTTAAATGATTTAAAAAAAAGATTTTTCGTTATTTCAACTCGATAAAGGTGTCGAAATTATCTTCATAGATCGTAAGGATTATGTGAATAAACTATCCTCTATGTTGGTAGATACAAATACATTCTATAAATAGGTCACATAAAAAAGATACAACTGATCAAACTGGACAAAAGTCAACGAAAGTTCTAAAAAAACAAAGTATACGTTTTTCAACAACGATGACCCCTTCAAAAGTCTAAGATCATGGGATTTCGTTACTACATCATTGTGTGGTCTTTCAGAATTACATAATGAAGACGTTTTTCTTCGTCCGACAATGGATATGAACTTTTCCCCGTATATGCAGTTACCGGATGGTTAGTAGGAATCATACAACAATTCGGAAAACAGACCAGTAGGTGCAGTATTACCAGTTCCTTTGTTTTTGTGGGCTCAGTAACCAGCTCCAGTGTAAAAAAGGACGATCTCGTTGGACTTTAGTTCTCTTTTCATAAAAGTTCCTGTCTAAAAAATATTATGCGTCTTGTGATTATGTTAAAAATAACATACCAACGTTGGTATACCTATTCATTACCTGGAAAAAACTATTGTTACGATGTAAATTCAACGTGAAATTTAAATTTAATGATGAATTCTATGGGCAAACTAGGATGTCTCAGTGGGATCACTACTAGGTCCTCTTCTAGCGTACTTTTTCATGGTCAGTGTAGAAAACACAACACTATGACCTGTAAAGGATAGACTCTATTTCTACAAGGTATCTGGATAACACCTTCCTACTGTGTGACTTGAGCGACAACTGTAAGAATATTCCACATGAATCCAAAATGGGAGCCATTAAATCAGGTTGACAATATAATCAAAGGAGGACTCTGGATTTGGTTATCTTGATGTTCTATTGAAACAGAATTCGGATGGCTTCTTACGAAGATCGATTTGTAGTAAATCAACAATGAATGGGAAGTATCCTAGCTCTCTAAATTAAGTGTTAATATACTGGAAGGAATATTTAATTTATTCTATATCTTCGACAGTTAGATGGACATACACAGAAGATACAGTCAATGACTAGTTACATAACATCCGCAGAATACTTATGGAGAATGGTTTTCCCTCCCAGAATGATCGATAGAAACATAAAACCCTGTAAGTAAACAAGACCTGTCACCACAGTGCTGTAGAAAGCCTTATTTATGAACATCGATACTCAGTGAAAATACTTAAAAGTCAACCCTAAAGATCAGTATGGAAGACGTTTTGTTCAGCAGAACTTAGAATGGTCTTTTCCAAACAGAAATCTTATCCAAGAAAGTCTGAAGGATAAAATACTGTTTTCAGCCAGTACTATGTTTATTTACCAGTTTGGTGGCTCAAGTAATGCGAATTATATTGGCCTCACGAAACATGCACTTTCCAGAGAAATTTCCCAGCATATTAATCATGGTTATCTAAAGGATGCTGAAAGTTAGTCAACAGCTTAATTTTTGAGCATAAGGTCATGTATCACTACAAAAATCAGCCTTTATAATTACTTAAGTGGTTAAAATAACTGGTTCCAAAGGGATTTAAGTTAGATATTTATGCCCGGCCAAGTTTCTGGCAGTTCAGAAGTTCTAACCTGATTCCTTCGTTTGAAAGCAGTATGAATGAACCATAATTTTGTCATGGTTTTAATATCACTTTTATTTTTTCTTATTTTTATTAGTATTTTACAAGTTAGTATTAACGTTTGTTCTTCCTTCACATTTCTTCTATTACATGTTTATAGACTGTTATTTTGACTTTTTACATCCGATACCTGAAAACGTTCAATTAAGCTTTAACTAAACTAAGTGGTTACAGACGCTTTTTTAGTTAACGGTAAAATGAAACAAAATTATAGTCAGTATCAGAAGAAAGGCATCATACAGACGGTTTACAGTGACTATTCAAGAAACTGAAAGTATTAGTGACAACGATCTTAACCCTGCAAATAAACTGATACCCTTAGGTGTACTTGATCAAATATACCCACTCATACGCTTACAACTAAACTTTAATTTGCACAAATAAATTTATAATTTTACTTCAGAATTTTCTGTTAAATGGCTGGAAGTAGTTGGGAAGATATCCTGGGTCTATATATCCTGCTGGTCGACAATTAATATTTAGGTGTACTTATAATCACGATGAAACTGGTAATCACTTTAGGATCCACACCTTCATCATCTAACTTCATAATATGAGATATTGGACTATTTAGTACTTTATGTTGATCATCATATATTCACGGTACAATACGCATTACTAAAACAATACATAAACAAAGAAATGTTTTTTTTCTCATGTATCTTAATCTGTATCTAGAATGTTACTGTTAATCATTTATTTCATTGAGCAACAGGAAAGGTTTTCGAATAAAATCTCGTATATTTAGTTGAATACCCTACTGCACAATTATTTTTCCACATATGTTTACAACTGTACATATGCGATATTCTACTTCTAGAGGGAAGATACTGTTACAATCATTTGACACTTTATTCTTTTAAATGACATTCTCTCACAGTTATTCCTCATTTTATTGAAAGCCAACTGATTCTCCATTGTTCTCTGCAACCTTATATTCTCATAGCAAACAGTCATGTGTATATCTGTAAGCGTGTCTTAAAATGGTATACATTGCTTACTAATTAAATGAACACTGCATAAATAAATTCAGAATGTAACATTATATATATATATATATATATATATATATATATATATATATATATATATGGATATAGTTATTAATTGATGTATCTATATTTATTTAATCTTTTATTTAATTAAGATTTTTATAAACAAAAATATGCCAGTCGTGATGACGACAATGAGGGTGGTGATAGTAAGGCAAAAAAATAAACAAATGGTGATTCCTCTGAACAATAAACAGTTATATTTTCATCTATATGCATACGCATAATTACTGATGAATTAATTTGATGAATAGAGTAATGTAGGAAACATAAGATGTAGTACTATGAATGTGCACAAATCATTATCTAGATTATGTACCGATATATATATATATATATATATATATATATATATATATATATATATATATATATATATATAATTATAATAATACAATACAATGCAATTATAATTCATCCTTTTCCTAGATTTTAGTATGCACAGAAATAAACACAATTTGCCACAGAACGTATGTGGTGGATACAGCCAGATACATTTTTAAGGCCATTCATAGATGTGAATAAAATTGCAATAGTAGCAATCGTCGAAACCTAAATTGGTTTTAAAGCCTTTTTTAAATATAGTTATCGTTGTCTATAAAATAAGTGTTGATAAACTTATTGAAAATAACACATTTAAGTATATATTAATGGCAGTTTAGTATCAACCAGCATCATTTTAGCTTGTTGTCCATAGTGCTCATAGAATTCAAGTTACAATACGATTTGACAGTTGACCGTGTCCAACCGTTTAAAATCCGATAAATTTTGCATGGTGTTTCATGCTACTTATTAGTAAACAGAATTATAAGTGATTAGTTTTTGTTTGGAAAGACAGGAAAGATAATGAGCTTCAATATATAAATTTATAAGATTATTTTAAATTATTACTGACCATTTATAGTAATGAATGAATGACTAAATTCAGAAATTAATCATCTATAATTTTGACTACTAATAAGTAGCATAAAATAACATTCGAAATTTAGTGAACTATATAAACGATTGGCTGAAGTACGTATAATATTACAGATCAACTGGACCCAAAATTACTTGGTATTGTCCACAGTTGTGACAATCTGTAAAAAAAGGTTCAGTTCTCACAGGAAATTTCGTATATCTAGGGACTTCAAAAAATTATAGTGAGGATTTCAAACTTAAGCAAAACTTATATCAAAGGTTATCCGTCTGTTGTTTTCAATCATATGATTTTAAATATTTTCTTGAAACAGCTGGTTTAGATAAATGATATTATTTCGTATGATAAATTTTTACAGAAAAATGTATTAAATGAATTAATATTTAACTTTAAACACGGAACCTACAGAATAACCTTTCCAGACTTTAGATAAACTATAACAGAGTAATCAATGGTCTTGATGATTATGGTATCTAATTGGAGTCCGCTGACACTCTTGAGCATAAAAAATATTTATTATCCAAGTTACTTGAAGTAATCACTAGTTCTTATGTCTTTTTAAAAATAAAACGTCATTATCTAGAAGAGCCTACGTATGTTATTTTATATGATACCTAACATAATTACATTACCAAATTTAATTGATGTGAGGCAGTACAAGAAGATTTACCCCTCAATATTATTTTACAATATAATATCTGCCAACTCGGAAGTGAGAAATATACTTTATTTTTTTAAAACAGCATAAACAACATGAAACTAAGCTTCTATTGTTAAAAATAAACCACCAAAAGGTTTTCATAAAAATCCAAGCTGCCTAATAAATTGTCACTAATCAAATCAAAATACTAATGCGAACATTAAAAACTCACGTGCATTGAAGGATTTCTTCCAGAACTTGTATTTCTGTTTCCTCTACAGATAACTGGGTTACTTGCTTCTTTACTCATACTTGTGATCTGAGTATGATTAGGTTTTTCTGAGTTTGAAGCTATTATGGATGTATACTTTTGTGAATTATTTGATGAAGTAGGCATTGTAATACGTCTTCTTAATTGACCAGATACATTATTATTAATTTTATCAGTAGTTAGGTTGGAAGTCGTATTTGTGTTTACTGTGGAGACATATTTGGGTTTAAACTGCAAGGAAGAAACGAAACATTAAGAGTAAAGGTAATTTTTGGCCCTGTTAGCTAAGGTTATGTCTGATACCTGTCAGCATTATCTATTTATTTATAAATGAGAAGAATTTCATTTTAGTTTATATTTTGCAGCTTATAAGCAACATATTGTCTGAATTTGATGCGCATTCGCCAATCCGTTACTTATTCTTGACAGATAAGATATCCAACGGTATGCCTTCTTATACTCTTTGATCAATTATTGTTTCATATGACCATAGCTAGACTAATTCTGTACACAAGCACAGTATGATAAAACTCTGCTAAGTCATTTTTATTTAGAGTTATCAATTTTGAATCGTTGGACTGCTTATTACATAGTGATTAAATGAAAGGTATCTTTCAAGTAAGCTTTTCGATCATTAATCTTAAAAAATTCACCTTAATTTCTTAAAAATGCTGCCTGAGGATCAAAGAATATAATACAGCCGTATGCTTGGCAACATGCACTTGTAAACTTAAGAAACGTTAGCGAAAACTTTTCTGGTGAGTCATTAAATAGATAAGAAATGAAAAATAATCTGATAACCACATAACATACTTATCTATAGTGAAGAAATATCAAAAGGCTGTTATCATTTTTAACTGAAATCGTAACACTGATAAAATATAAAGTCACCTGACTAAATACATCGGACTGATAAATACGTTCGTTTTCGAATGTTCTATTATTGTAGATTTGTTCTTTATGATCTACTGGTAATGAAATTGATCTGTTGCTACCAAACTTTGTACGACTTTGATTTTGAAAATTATATGAATTCGATCGAGTCCTCATTTCATTTATATCGGATTGACATTGGCATAGGTTCGTTGTTTCAGTTGATTTAGAAGAATATTGGTTTTTCACAGTGTTGCCTGATAGAAAAATGTAGTCAAACGATTTCAAAAAACTGAACACGATTCTGAATAAAAAGGTATTAGTGGTTCGATTAGGTTACGAAACATACTATTGTATTTCACTTAGTTTAACCTTATATAAATGTTTTCCGATTGCAATCGAAAAGGTACTATCTATTCCATATTTAGTCTGATAAAAACTGTGTAATACTTCCCTTATTGTTAATAATTACCAGTTAAGTGAATTGATGGCTAAAACTAACATTCGTATCCTGATTACTTTAATTAACCTAGATGACTCAACACATATTTTCATTCATGAGACTCGTGTGAAGATTATTATGAAATGCATAAGAATGGTTCATAGTTAGAACAATAAGCAGAATCACCCTTATTATTGTGTTTATAACCGGGGGAATAATAAATGATAATAAGGAAGTTTTTTAATAAATGTCATAGTCATCAATATCAATAACAATTCTGTACTTGACAATGAATGAAATATCGTTAATATTATGTAGTAATTGTTACGGTCTGTCTTTAGAGTTGGACGTTGTTACGCAAGGAGTATTTCTACAAGTTAAGTGATAATAAATATAAAGCATATTTAAAACTGAATGACCAACGATAGATTTTAAAGTGCTAGATGAAAACAAATAACAAAATTTTTTATGCATATTCCGTTCTTCCATAAAAGTCAATTTGATCTCGGAATTTTTCTATCGCACCAGTCCCCTCCCATAAAATATTTGATCTCATAGTTGAACATGTGATATAAAAGTCATGTACATTGCAAGAATTTCCATCAACTTTAACAAAAAATTACATAAGACTATGTAGAAGTAAATAAATGCACATTTCAGGATCTTCTACAAATTAGAAGCTGGTTCGTAGTAGTAGACAGGAAACCCTAGAAGTAGGTTTCGTGCTATTCGGCACTCATCAGTAAGGCATACTTGCAATCCATGAAAGAACCCGTGCTCCTCTCCGGCATATTCGATCCCGGACCACCCAGTTTCACAGTCTGCAATCGTTACCACCGAGTTATTCCAGCCTCGATAGATCCCCTGTACAACTGTGATGCATACGTTGGTTGATCAGTAATAACGACCGCAGACTGTGAAAGTGAGCAACCTGAGATCAAACCCACCAAAGAGCACAAATTCTCTCAGATATTTCAGGTACGTCTTACTGACGAGTTTCAAATAGCACAAGACCTAGGTCCAGCGTTTCCTGCCGACCACCCTACAAACCAACATTCATCATTACATAGTACCGGCATAATCGAAACACTTAAACTGGTAATTACACTACAACATGATTGATATAATTTGATCAGCACTATAAAGAATTTGACGAACATCCAATTAGTCACTACACAGTGATCAACCAAAATATCTTCTATAAGTTACATTTTAGCTGACACATAGAAAATACACTAAATCTACTTTATTATGTATTATAAGTGAAGTGAACAAATGAAATCGAAATCCAAGAAAAACAGTTTTATTTCATTTTTCTACGAAACTAACTTAATTTTTGATCATGATAAGCGACATCATTTGTATTTCGATTCCTCCCATCGGATTTGGACTTATTCTTGGAAATATTTTCACAGTTCGACTCTTTTGTTAAAACCTGATCATAGAATATGAGAATATTAAGTTAGCGAAACTATTAAAGGAATCCTATGTGTTTCAACAAAATGATTATAGGTGGCACCATATCCTCCCACAAACGTATACACAAAACTTCATGGGTTTCACCAGACCACATTATACCCAACCAAATCGACCATATCTGCATCGATAAAAAGTTTGGAAGGACCATGGATGACAGAAGAGCAAGGAGAGCAGCTAACATAGCTTCAGATCACCATCTGGCGGTAGCTAAAATGAAACTGAAGAAGCAATGGACAACTGGAGCAGCAATGTTACAAACACTTAACACAGCCCTTCTCCGGGATACTAACAAACGCAACGAATTCAAGATAACTCTCAACAATAAGTTCCAGGCATTTCACGACCTACTAGGAGAAGATGGAACTAATATGGAGGACAGCTGGAATGAGATTAATGAAACAATAACTTCAACATGTCAGGAGATTTTGGGTAGCATGAACTTTTTTTTTACTAACGCCTGTTACCCCTCTCGGAGGAGCATAGGCCGCTTATCAGTATTCTCAATTGAACTCTATCCTGAGCAATCCTTTCCAATTTTTTTCAATTGCTGTTCATCCTTTTAATGTCTACTTCCAACTCTCGACACAGTGTGTTCTTTGGCCTTCCTCTTTTCCGTTTTCCAACAGGATTCCCAGTTAGTGCTTATCTCGTGATACAGTCTGATGGTTTGCGCAATGTATGTCCTATCCATTTCCAACGTCGTTTCCTGATTTCCTCTTCAGCTGGAAGTTGGTTTGTTCTCTTTCAAAGTAGGCCGTTGCTGATGGTTTCCGGCCAACAAACATTCAATATTCTGCGTAGACAGTTGTTGATAAATACCTGTACCCTCCTGAGGATGTTTGCAGTAGTTCTCTACGTTTCAGCTCCATACAGAAGAACTGTTTTGACTTTCAAATTGAAGAGTCTTACTTTAAGGTTGGTAGACAGTTGTTTGGAGTTCCAAATATTTTTCAGCTGTAGGAATGCTGCCCTTGCTTTGCCAATTCTTGCCCTTACATCTGCATCGGATCCTCCTTGTTCATCGATGATACTCCCCAGGCATGTAAAGGTATATACTTCATCCAGAGATTCACCATCAAGTTCAATTAGGTCGGTGCTCTCGGTGTTGAATTTGAGGATCTTTCTCTTTCCCTTATGTATGTTCAGGCCTATCGATGCTGAGATTGCTGCTACGTTGGTTGTCTTTACTTGCATTTGTTGGTGTGTAAGGGTTAAAAGAGCTAGATCATCCGCGAATTCCAGATCATCGAGTTGCATCCTACTTGTCCGTCGTAAGAATTCCGGATGATGTTGACAAGTTTCTCTGGTACACAGTAGTGTCGAAGAAGTGTCCATAGTGATCTTCTGTCTACACTGTCAAACGCCTTCTTATAGTCAATGAAGTTGATATACAGTGACGAGTTCCATTCAACTGATTGTTCAACAATGACCCGTAGTGTTGCGATTTAGTCTGTGCACGACCGATCCTTACGGAAACCAGCCTTTGACCTCGAAGTTGAGCATCCACTGAGTCTTTCATTCTATTCAACAAGACTCTGTTGAAGACTTTTCCTGGTACTGACAGCAGTGTGATTCCTCTATAGTTCTCGCATTTGCTCAAATCCCCTTTCTTTGGTATCTTGATAGGGTATCCTTCTGTCCAGTCTGTCGGCACTTGTCCTTCCTCCCAGATCCTCTTGAATAAAACGTGGAGCATCCTCGCCGTTATGTCTATATCTGACTTGAGTGCTTCAGCTGGTATATTGTCAGGTCCTGTTGCTTTTCCCCTTTTGATCTGTCTGATGGCTATCTTGATTTCTTCCATAATTGATGGATTGACATCAATTGGGAGGTCCGTAGATGCTGCTTCGATGTCTGATGAGTTCGGTGGAGCTGGTCTATTCAAGAGTTTCTCAAAATGTTCTACCCATCTGTCTCTTTGTTCTTGAATCTCAGTGATTGGCTTGCCTTCTTTGTTCCTTATCCGTCGCTCTGGTTTACTATATTTGCCTGCCAGTTTGTTTGTTGTGTTGTATAGCTGTTTCATATCTCCTTCTCTTGCAGTTTTATCCGCTGTCGTTGCAAGGCCTTCTGTATACTTCAGTTTATCGGCTCTAATGCTCTTCTTTACTTGCTTGTTTGCTTCTGTAAATTCACTTTGTGCCTTGATTTTCTCCGCTCTAGTTCGGCTGTTGTTGATTTCTGCCTTCTTATTCCTCCTTTGTTGAATTTTGCTCAGGGTCTCTGTGAAAATCCATTCCTTATGATGATAGTTCTTGCAGCTCAGAGCCTCTTGACAAGTTGAAGTTAGTGCCTCTTTGATTCTTTTCCAGTTGTCCTCCATAGTAGTTTCTTCCTCGTTCAGCAGATCTTGTGTTGTATCTGTCGCTACTGAGCCGGGATGGCCGATATTATCGATCTTGTTATCTGCAGCGATATGTCCTACAGTTAGCACCCAGCCTTGTCTCAATCTATTGCTCAGGCACAATAATCCGACTGACTTATCAAGAAGCCAACTAGTCACTCATACGCATGTATTACAATAACAGTAATAAACCAATAATATACAATATATATATATATATATATATATATATATATATATATATATATATATATATATATAAGGTTCAGCCATTGACTCATATGTCTGTCACACTATATTAACCAATCATATATCTTCTTCCAGATATGTCACCTCCCTTCTTTAGTGTAGGACTTGGCTTTTGGATCAATTTGTAATGGTTCTCTCTGTCTACGCAGCCTACGCGGTCTACATTTCAATTCATTCTGACCTTCATTTCTTTCCATATGTTGAGGCATAGGTGATGACGTAGGTAGTGGTATATCAAATGTATCATACACGATTCCCATGGGAATTCTACTTTTCGAGGGTGGGCCATCATTATCTCTTCTATGTCTCAGTTGATTAATATGTCGTATTATCACCATGTCACCCACCCTTACTCATGTACCACTTTGCCTGTCCTAGCAACAATTGTCCTATTGATCCATTTTGGCCTACCAGGCCTGTAATCACGGGCATGGACACAGTCACCGACGTTTAAATCACGAGTCATTTTATAACTACTCCCACCATTATTTGATGTCACCTTGAATTTGTCTCTTGGGTGAACAATGTCAAAAAATGTCCTCATAGGTCGGCCAAACATAATCTCAGCTGGAGACTTCCCATCTTTTCTATTAAGGCTTGGCGTTGCTCTATATGAAATAAGACATTGTTGCAAGGCTTCCTCATCATTGACAGCCTCTCCTCCCCCTTTTAACAAAGCTCTTTTAAAAATATCAACAAACCTCTCAGCTTGGCCATTC
Source organism: Schistosoma japonicum (assembly GCA_025215515.1). Classification (NCBI taxonomy): domain Eukaryota; kingdom Metazoa; phylum Platyhelminthes; class Trematoda; order Strigeidida; family Schistosomatidae; genus Schistosoma; species Schistosoma japonicum. The sequence goes on along the minus strand of CM046069.1, from coordinate 64,294,676 downwards.
GATTGTGGGTGATATGGTGGTATCCGAATATGTTCTATTCCATAACGTTGGAAAAAAGTAAGCAAACTCAGCTGAAATAAATTGTGACCCATTATCCGAGACCAGAATATTTGGCGCACCAAACCTACCAAATAACTGACGTAAATGAAATATAGTTTCAGATGTATTAGGTGTTTTCACAGCGAAAATCTCAGGCCACTTAGAATAGGCATCCACCACTACTAGAAAGTATCGACCATTAACAGGTCCAGCATAATCAACGTGTAACCGCATCCATGGTTTGCTAACCTCCGGCCATGGCTGACTGTCCACTTTAGGAGGCTGTCGTGAAAATTCAATACACCGATCACATTTGGCGACATATTCTTCTATAGACCTGTCCATAAAAGGCCAATACACATGACAACGCATAAGTGCTTTCATACGCGTAACGCCTAAATGACCCAAGTGAAACTGTTTGAGAATAGGAAGCTGAAGAGAGTTAGGTATAATAACACGATCACCAAACATTAAACAGTCATCGTAGATAGAAATTGAGTCATGACGTAAAAAAACTTGGTGATACGCTTTATGAGACTTATCCTCCTTCCAGCCGTTCTGCAAGGACTTTTTATTAGCATGAACAGAGGGTCGGTAATAGAAGCTGCCCGCACCATGTCAGCAGTTACAGGCAAAGCCCTCACGTCATCGCAAAATACTCGTTTGGTCTCTGGTTTTAAAGACACCATGGCCACAACCATATCTTCTTCCGATGAACGGTTAGCGGCAATCAACCGCGACAAGGTATCTGCGTGACCCATGCTAGCTGACTGTCTGTACTGTAGCACAAAATCGTAACCTAACAACATAGTTGCCCACCTCAGCAGACGGTTAGCAGAATGAACAGGTATACCTTTTCCGGAACCGAAAATGACTAATAAAGGCTTATGGTCAGTCTGTATAGTAAACTTTCTACCATGTAGCATTTTATGAGACATTTTTACAGCAAACACAAGCGCTAGAGCCTCTTTCTCGATTTGACTATACTTTTTTTCTGCTGCGGAAAGTGTGCGTGAGGCATGAGAAATGGCTTTCTGAGACCCATTCGGAAACCGGTGGAGAATAACTGCTCCAATACCGTAGTAGGAAGCGTCGGCAGCCACAACAAGTTCGTGCGTACGGTCGTAGTGAGTAAGAAGTAGATCAGATGTCAAGATCTCTTTCACCTTCTCAAACGATGCTTGACACTCCTTAGACCAATGCCACTTGGTATTTTTCACTAATAGTTTATTAAATGGAGCACGAAGACTGCATGTTAGGCACAAACTTATTATAATAATTTATCATTCCTAAAAATGACTGTAGTTCCTGCACATTAGAAGGTACGGGCATATGCACGATTGCATTAACTTTTTCAGGGTCAGGCCTTCGGCCATTCGAATCGATAATAATTTCCAAATATTTAATACTAGACATGAAAAATGAACACTTCTCTAGCTTCATGCAAAACCCATATTCGCTAAGACAACAAAAAACCTTTTGTAAGTTAGCGTAATGCTCTTTCTCATTTTTACTAGCAACTATAATGTCGTCCATATAAGCCATGGAGAACGGTAAATCAGCCAACATAGTATCCATTATTTGTTGAAAAATTCCCGGAGCACATTTAACTTCAAACGGCAGTCTATTATGCTGAAATAACCCTCGGTGCGTGTTTACTGTCAATAACAGTCTGGATTCCTCTGCAACTTCAACCTGGAGATAAGCATCCGAAAAGTCAATTTTCGAAAATACAATACAACCGTTTAGTCTAGTAAATAAATCTTCAGGAATAGGCAAAAGATACAAGTGATCTTGTAATGTCTTATTTAATCCAGTCGAAAAATCTCCGCATACTCTTAATTTACCGTCAGCCTTTTTGATGACAACTAACGGTGTAGCCCAAACTGAGTAGCTCATAGGAGAGATGACGCCCATATGTTGGAGACGTTCAAGCTCGGCGTCCAGGGCCGCAACAACTTAATAAGGTACAGGGCGTTTGGGGCGAAAACAGGCTTGGCATCCGGAAAAACGGACAACTGAGCTTTAGCCTTTGTACATAGCCCTAACTGGTTTCTAAAAGCATCGGGGAATTCTTTCTGCAACTGTTTTATGCAATCTAAGCTGTACTCATTCCCGATGGCTTTCTGTGCGGATATATTTGTAATGTTACAACAGACAGAGTTAAGTGGCACATCCCAAAATCCGAGTTTCCCAATCCAGTCTATGCCCAGTAAATCGGATTTACAGTTTTCGAAACATAGCATTTACCAAATTCAGACTTACCACAAAAAGTAAGATTCAATACAACTTCGCCGAGAAGAATTATATTTCCTCCAGTAGCACTTTTGGCTTTATCCATTGTTTCTTTAGCTTCAGTTTCATTTTGGCAACCATTAGGTGGTGATCTGAAGCTATGTCAGCTCCTCTTCTGTTTCTCACATCTTTCATTGATCTTTTGAATTTTTTACTGATGCATATATGATCAATTTGATTCTCTGTAGTATGATCCGGTGAGACCCATGTAACCTTGTGTATGCGTTTGTGGGGGAATATTGTACCACCTATGACCATTTTGTTGAAAGCGCATACATTTGTAAATCTTTCACCATTCTCATTTCTTTCTCCTAGTCCCTGTTGTCTCATAATGTCTTCGTAACCGATGTTGTCCATTCCGACTTTGGCGTTTAGGTCCCCCATTAGGATTGTCAGATCCTTTCCTGGACACTTCGCTATAATTGACTGCAGCCTATCATAAAACTGATCTTTGTCCGCGTCGTTGCCGTCGTTGGTGGGTGCATAACATTGGATGATGTTCACTGTAATCCACTTCTTCACTGTCTTGAAAGATGCTTTGATGATCCTGGGTCCATGTGGTTACCATCCCACAAGTGCATTGCGCGCTTTCTTAGACAGCATCAGAGCAACTCCTTGGGTGTGTGGGGCATTTTCCTCTTCGTGCCCGGAACATAGTATCACCTCTCCCGTAGCTAATGTTTTCTGTCCAGTTTGAGTCCAATGCGTTTCGCTGATCCAGAGCACAGTCAAGTTGTATCTCTTCATTTCTGTTGCTATCTGGGTGATCTTCCCTGTCTCCCACATTGTCCGAACATTCCATGTACCTATAAAAAGTTTTGCTCTGGTCGTTAGAAGGGGTGGCATCGGCCTCATGACTTCCGAAGAATCTTGGATTTCATCATGAAGCTTCATATAGATTCCTTCCACTTCCAGGGCAGAGTTTAAATGGTTAAGTTTGTTTAATCTGGTTGGCGTTTTTTTAGAAAGCTTGTGTTTTACGGGATAGGGAAGCTAGCCCTATGCCCAACCCTCCTCCTTTACCCGGGCTTGGGACCAGCAGAAACCCTAGAAGAGCTGCGGACGGAGTTGGGTCTCATGAAACAACACCATAAACAATGGATTTCTGTCGATAATCTGGACAAGATCCGAGAAAGGAGAAGCAAAAAATTAGCAATTCATAACAGCCAGACTAGAATAGAGAAAACCAAAGCACAGGCCGAATACGCAGAAGTCAACAAGCAAGTGAAGAGAAGCATCAGGTCGGATAAACCAAAATATGTTGTAGATCTAGCAATGTTGGCGGAAAAAGCTGCAACGGAAGGAAACATGAGGCACTTATACGATACAACGAAGAAGCTAATTGGAAAATTCAGTAATCCAGAACGGCCAATCAAGAACAAGGCTGGAAAAACAATCAATGAAGTGAATGAACAACGAAACAGGTGGTTAGAACACTTTGAAGAACTCTAGAATAGACAAGCACCACTGAACCCACCATTCATCGAAGCAGCAGCCACGGATCTACCATTAAACACCGACTCACCAACAGTCGAAGATATCAAAATGGCCATCCGACAAATCAAGAGTGGCAGGTAAGTAGGGCCATACAACTGAGGCACTGAAGACAGATATAGAAACAACTGCAAAAGTACTCCACATTCACTTCAGGAAAATTTAGGAGGAAGAACAAATACCAGCAGATTGGAAAGAAGGGTACTTCATCACGATACCAAAGAAAGGAGATCTCAGCAACTGCGTAAACCACAGAGACATTACTCTTCTTTCAATACCAGGAAAAGTCTTCAACAGAGTGTTGTCGAACCAAATGAATAATTCGGTCGACGCCTAACTTCGAGATTAACAAGCCGGATTCCATAAGGATGGATCGTGTACCGACCGAATTGCTATCCTACGGTTCATTGTTGAACGATCAATCGAATGGAATTCACCACTTTGCACCAGTTTCCTCGATTACGAAAATGCATTCGACAGCGTGGATAAGTGAACATTGTGGAACCTTCTTCGGCATTATGGCGTACCCGAGAAGATAGTCAACATCATACGGAATTCTTACGACGGATTACACCGTAAATTCGTACATGGAGGCCAACTCATAGAGTCACTCGAAGTGAAGACAGTTGTTAGACAAGGCTGCTTACTATCACCCATCCTCTTCCTGCTGATAGTTGACTGGATCATGAAGACCACAACATCTCAAGGCACTCTCGGAATACAGTGGACAACATCGATGCAACTTGATGACTTGGACTTTGCAGATGACCTAGCTCATCTATAACACACACAGCGAAAAATGCAAGTGAAGACGGACAATGTAGCAGCAAACTCTGTAGTCAGCAGTAAGCCCCAACATACTCAACGGAAAAAGCGAAATCCTTCGATACAAAACAACAAACACTAACCCAATTGCATTTAACCTAGAAATTCTGGAAGATGTAGAAACATATACATACTTGGGCATCACTATCGATAAACAAGGAGGGTCCGATGTAGACGTGAAGGCACAGATTGGGAAATTATCAAACTTTATCACAAGACAAGCACTTACTTGGAATCTTGAAGAGTAAAGGAAAAGAGAAAAACCCAAAAACACATTGCGTCGGGAGTTAGAGACAGACATGAAGAGCGCTTGAAAAGAGCTGGAAAGGAAATCCCAGGATAGATTTGGTTTGAGAATGCTGGTCGGCGGCCTATGCTTTACATGGTGCAACAGGCATTGATTGATTGATTAAAAGTATTTGAAGATAAGTGGAAGTATTGTAGTATAAAATAAAATGTTTTTGCAGCTTAAATAATTATTCGTGGAGAATTTAATGTCGATTTCAACCAAATAAACCAACGCTTTCTCATGTACTCGCACTTGTGTATACATTGCCCCCTAATTAACTATCGTGACCACACGAAGCGATGTTTCAATGACAGAAGGCAGTTAAAAACGTCTAAAATGTCTTTTTTGTCGTTTCATTGAGCAGTTTCTCCTGTAATGTCCTACTTCACCACATTCAAAGCACCTACCCCTCTTCTCCGTACATATTCGAATCACTACGACTCGTCGCTCTAACTCAACGACTTGTTTCTTGGTGGACAGTGTTACGCTATCTCCAGTTATTGAAGAAGCTGTCGAATTTGCCAACTGTCTAAATAATCGCGCCGTTTGTACATCGGTTGAACTTCATGCTCTAACTGCTATGACCCCGGGAACACATCCCAAGAACTAGAATGTTAGCAACTGCTTTCTCGAGTCATCATCCAATTTAGACAAAGCACGCCGGAGGAAGTCTGTCAAGGTGGCGGCCAACACCAATAGGGTCACCGTCGGGCGCTAGACGGGTGGTCCTGGACTGTTGCAGCGTCGCCCGTCTGTCTACCAGGCGGTCGAACTCCCACGCCAACCTGGTCATAACAACCTTCCAAGTCGCCTAATCACGAAAAACCTCCATAAAGTCAAACACTGCCTTTGCGCAACCTCTAAGAAGAGTTTGGAATACAGTCATCTTCGCTATCTACTACTTATGGACGACCTAATGAATAGTATCCACCATGAAACTAGTTGTATTGTAGAGACGTTTAACCTGCAACGACATAAACACAGGAACCATTTTTCTCTTATTGCTACAATTTAAGCTAATGAATTAGTGTTGTCGATAAAATAACTTAAAAATTGGGGAAGGTGTTTTCTAGGGAAATTTATGTAGACTAAACATGTCTTTCACTGTGATGAAAAATTGTTGAAAATAAAGAAAAAAGCCAGATGGTTGTTTAATCTTGAACTGAATGCTCACTACACAAAGTTAAAACTTAGGAAGTATATAGCACATAATTTATTAGATTTTTAAAGTGCTGGCAATTCGCTCCATGGTTTATTAGGAATTTGACAGTTTAACACATCAGTTCTAATATGCACTTTACAGTTGCGCAGCATTTTGAAAAATACATATAACCAGGATAGTTTGCCGTTTACCGATGGTAATGTGTGCACATTTAACCAACCATTTGATTGGTAATTTAATGACTAACGTTAAGTAGCTGACAAGAAAAACAATAACTATATTTTGAACATTTCAGTGAGAAAAATCATTTAGGTCAATACAACAATTACAAAAGTTGTTACATAATTGCTAGAGTCATGTCTTAACACTTATAAGGCTGTAATGAATTAAAAATCATTTGATGAGAGTGGATGCTGTCAAAATTACTACGATAGAAGGGGAGTACAATGCACTATAATCTTTACGAGATTATTATCAGAAATCTATAGTTTGAGTAAACCAAAAATGTCACACTTTAATTTGGAGTTAATACAATCAACTTTGACATTTGCATATTATAAATATTTTACACGTGGATAAATATTAAATAGGTCTACACGGAGTGCTATACAAATAGTTATATTCTGGTCATCACATTTTGCAGAAATATATCGCTTGCACATACATAATTCTAAATTGATTAAATAAGATATTTCAATACTCGTTAACACGGATTTTTATCCTTTACCGTGCACTCGTGTGACACAAAAAGGTGTTTGTGGTATAACTAGCCATTAGATCGAACTTGTTGATTCCAAGTGACAGAGGGATGAATACTCGTAACCTTGACAATATGAATAGCATTAAACAGAGACTTAAAAGAGAAACACATTTATCTCATCCGTGAGTAAAAAATACATGACTACCGATTGTTATAAAGGAAAGTCGAAAGTCATTCAATAACTATCTTAATGAAAACAACTTTTAATTTTGAGAGTGGTCTTGTTTGAATTATTCCCTTACAGTTATTCCCTATTGTGCTAAATATTTTCTAGAAACCATTTTCAAAATTCATATGTTAGATACTTGAGAAAATGAGTTTGAACTGCAAAAGTAAACAAACCGATGAATTTTCAGCCTGATTATCTTCGTTCAATTCTACTGAACGAATCATTCTTCTTATTTTATTTTGAGCTTTCTTCTCCATTATAATCTACAAAGAAATTAAGATGCTTTTTTCAAGGTGCGAATTTATTACCAGTAAGTAGTTTAGCTTACCAACTGAAAGCCTATTATTGATATTGTAGTGGAACGCTTTAATTTCGATCAAATGGCCACATTGAAGAGGTTATATGGGCTAAATTTAGTCACCACTGTTCGGTTATAAGAATCACACTTTCCGTGCATGAAATAACCAGAAAGATACATAAGACCTCGATGGCCGTGTGATTGACTATAGTTGTGAATATTATAGTACTCACAGTCGTTTAAATCGAAGAAAACCATATATTCTGAAATAGTATCGTGGCGAAAAATTTGGCAGAAATCAGAACAGTACACTTACAGAGGATATGGATAGTGAAGGCTAAAGAATCGGTTTTAAATTTAAGTTAGACAAGCTTCACAATTCTCAATCATAATGAGAATGCGCTTACTAGTAAATTACTTCAGGAGGTATCACCGAAGCTGTTTAAAAACCTGTGACCAGCGAGGTTCAACCATGTTCGGCATATAGATGTTACCCACCAATAATAGTGGACAATCAAGCTGAATATTTTGAAAAAATCAACTAGTGGATATCGACACAGTGGTACAAGTTTAAGAATTCGACTAGAAACCTGAAAATTCTAGACTCAATCCTTGATGGGATATTGAAATGCACTATTCAGAAATCCAATGTTGGGACGGAATGTCTGTTCGGTGGTATGTGGTTTTCAATGATTGTCTTATCCGGGTCAGTTAATAATATGAAATTCAAGTAAAAGAGATACAAGCTAATACAACTTGATGCATTGCATTTAATTGGTAAATAAATGAAATTGTTCTTTTGTGACCAGATGCAAAATAACTTAAGCCAAAAGAATATAATTCACTTCTGACTATTTCATTCGTGATGACCAACCTATAAGTACTCAAATAACAGTAGTTCTTGACAAAAACACTTTACTAACTATTCAGTATGCTATAATGTCATCCTAAACGAGCCTAAAAATTCCCTCATTTTTTTCCTTTTTTCAGGCCAAATAGATAACGGTGAAATTCTATGTTGACTAGAAAAGCTATGAAAATATCAATCTAAATATCATAAAATGAATGCTTTAATTTGAACAGTAACTTATACAATTTCTTCTCAATTAGGCATTACATGGCCTTATTAACTAAAAACTTTATCGCAAACTCAAACATTCATTTTACGAGTAGGTTATTCCAAGGGATTACTGAAGATTTACAATTTGGCATATACATAAAATCATATTACATGTTAAATCAAAAGAAAAAGAAAAAATCATTATTTGAATTACTTCATATAATTTTTGACGATAATCTGATACACTTAATTGTTTATCATCTCGTAGAATTGGAGTAACTGAATGCTTTAATACAATTTCAGATGAGGGATCGCGGAAGCTATTCAATGAAGTTATAGGAAAACGATAGGAAGGCAAACAAACAAATTAAATGAACATAGACACACTAAATTAATGTTTTGATCATTAATAATAAAGCTAAATAATAGGAAAATAACTAATAAAATCTTGGTAGTACAGAACAGCTATTTCATCGTAGGGTGATTCTTATCAGACTATACATGCTTTTGTTACGTAATTCATATAGTGTCCTTTCTAGATGGAATTAACTTGTCCAAACATATGATTACATTACTCAAAAAGCATAAAATCTTATACATAAAGCAGCTATTCTAGTTCCTAAGGGTGAAATATAACTATTTAAAGCTTACTGAAAGAATAAATTTTCAAATAGTGCAAACTACTCATTGTAATCAAGAGAATTAACTAGTGAATAATACTTACTTTTTCACATAACTATGATTTAATGCTTGTTCAACAGTAAAGCGTTTCTCTGGATTCAACTGGATTAAATTTTCAAGTAAGTCTAAAGCCTGTTTTTCTGTATCATTAGGAAATATTGTACGTAGAGGAAGATGGGGTCTACAAAGTAAAAAAAAAGTGGATAAAAAACTTCTAGCTAAGAACATTTTATGATAATAAAGGATATATTTTGATACCGTGAAGAATTCTCGTCTCCGGCAGAGTACTATTGAGAAAAATGTAATCATAATTGTAGAAGTCAGTATATGCCACCAATTTTTAATCTGACTACGTTTCTGTTAGCAGTCTAGCCACTACAACTACATTTCCATGCATGATCTATAAGATTCATGGATTGTAATATGTTAGTTTCTTTGTCATATGATAGTGAAGGAGGAAAATATACAAACAACTGTTATACATTCAATTTAATTCTCTAGTGTTCAGTATCGCTGTAAATAGTCTTTTGGAATGTATTTGGAAGTAGCTTCTGCAATTAATGATTCCAAACACATATAAAACAGTATAGTTAACTGGAAGAAAGGTAGCCCAAGCGTTTGAACAGACCACTGATCAGATTGTTAATTTATGATACTATAATTCTTAGTGTTTGTTAACAATAAAATGAACGACATACTGTTGTCGTTGATTAAAAGTTAATCCACAAAAAATAGATATATAACTCTACTCTGTAGTTCTGTAGAAAAACATGTCCATAAACTCATCTACGGTTATATATTAAACTATCGGAATATACAAGTACACTGATATCTTTCGAATTGATAAATATCACTCTACTGATTGGTATTTTCAACTTCAACTCGCGTTTAATGTATCATGTCTCATTCTTAAGTATCATAAGTGCTGTTTTCTTCGACGATCTTCTTGTTTAATCCATTTACAACACACATTTTTTGGTTGATCTGACCACTGTATAAGTTAAAAACTGAGATGACTAGGAAGATTTAATAGCTAAACGAGATTATAATATGCATAAATTATAGATAATAAACAATCTTGTCAACTCTAAGAAAATTTTAAGGTGAATAACGTGAAAGAATTTTTAGTGTTAATTGTTATATTGAGAGATTCAAGAAGAGTAACTAACTTTCGGAACTGTTTTTCAGAAGATTATTTCATTTATTTTGAGTATATGTAAATCGATTATTTTGTTTCTATTATTGTCATGTTCCTACCGTTATAGCCTCACATTAGACTCATGGACTGTTGTTATATCATTCGTTAGTCAGGAACTGTGATCAATTAATCATATGCTTGTGTCATCAGCTCTTACTAATTACTGTTTCCGTTTTGCACAGATGATATTCTCCCTATTGGTTTGTTGTGTGGTTTGGTTTTGTGTATATATAAAGGAGTGTTTGAAATACAGTATGATTTGTCTGGTTAGCTCACTTATCTTGTGTTCTTCATTCCGGCTTGGAGATTGGTAGTCGCAGGGCAGACGTATACGGGCACTGATCGATAATTATCAATGCCACACGATATTTTACATACCTTGTAATTCAGGCTGAATATTTAAGTATAACAATTGGCAACAGAGATGACCATAAAAAGTCTAAAATTAATTTGCTCGTAATCAAATTTGAACTTAGAGTATTAGAATAATATGGAAAATAACTATTAATCCCTTTTCCAGATGAATATCCTACCAGAATTACTATGTGTCAGAATTGAACTTTGAATGTGACTAGGTTATAGCGTTTCCACTGTTTCAAGCTACATGTCATATAACATTTTTTTATTGTATGGGTGTAGTAACTTTGTTGTAACACAGTTTTCAGTGTTAACCTAATTTAAGTCTATTCAAGGATTCTGTTGAATGGCGAACTCTAATAATATTTAATACTTCATTGAGGTTAGTAGGATGAATTTGTATATTCTCATTGATTTGTTCTAGACTGAAGCTGGTCAGTCACTGTTGCTACATGTACATCCTGAGAGGATTGCCTCAGTATAGCGATTATTCGCAAGTATCATTTAAGTTGGATTGTGACTGGCAAGTAAAATCCAGGAAGGGCGTTTCGTCCCATTTGGAACTCTTCAGCTGGATGTACCCGCATCCCACTGTTGATGTTCACAATAGGAACTCGAACTCAGTCCGTTTCGTGTTAAACGCCATCACGTGGAAAAGTTTAACATAGAGAAAACATCTACTTACTAATCTATAAATATAAAAAAATATTAAAGTATAATGACTTTCTAGAACACTCCTGTTAAATTACTGAAGTAATGGTAAAAGAATGTGATCAGTGGAGTTCAACCATGTTGAGTATAAGATAGTTATCCATCGATGGTAATGAATGAGGTCGCTCAGATATATCGAGTACTGTCTGCAGTTAGTAATATTATCTATCTAGTGTCAAGTTAGTGGTCTAACAACTAAGCATTCATCACAAATAGTGAAAGTACTGAACTCGATTTTTTGGTAGCTGCGCACTGTTGAGGAGTTCTATACTAGGACGAAACAACTGTTATACTTCCTGGTTTCCAGAGATTATCTAGCTTAGGCCTTTTTTAATATTAAATTTAAATCAAGCAAACAGAGATGATTAGTTTGTAAAATGATATTTTAATTAAAGTAGTGACGGTAAATCATTTTCAGCTTACTTTTGTAAAGCTTTCTCTAGTACTGATCTACCATAATCTGAATGAAGACATTCAATATCTGTTAATAAAGAAAGTAAAGGAAATCAGTCACTTAATGTATCGCATTATAGAAAAATGTATTCACAATGATCACAAAAATAGAAAATACAGTTGAATAGATAACTGAATTACGCAGTTATTTCACTCACCGTTATAGCATTCCATAGAAAATAATATGTTGTAATACATATGTCAGATTATTTGATTTGCAACACTAGATATTCATGTAGCTTAATTACCAAGAGATCATGTAATACACATTTCGTTTTATTTTCGAACTGGTTCACCTCGAGGAACTGCATGCTAATAGATGTTGACCATCCCGCAACCTAGTACATATCGTACAAGATACCGACTGCCATCTTATTTTATTAATACACTGTAGCCAGGTCGTTTGTAGATAATAGCATTTTAATAGTGTGAATGGATTTTAATTATGATTAAAACACTGATGAATAGATCGAGCTGACATATCTCCATTAAATAATGTCATTTTTCTTGGATTCAGATAGGACGTTATGGATAGTGTTAAATTTGCGCTTCATTTGACGAATTGGTATGAGTTAATTTACCACCGAAAACTGGAAATCACCGTAGAGCCTGGTTCTTTCTAGTGTGGAACTCCTCAGCAGTGTACAACTAGGAATTTACCAGCAAATCGAGTCTAGAATATCGCATAATGAACGGTCATCCAGTAGACCACAGGGTCAGTTAATTTGTAGGTAAGGCGGTGGACAGGTACTTATGAGAAGTCCCACACTAAGACGAACTAGCTGTGCAATGGATTCTGATTTTTAATTATTACCTAACTCAGGTCAATTTGTGATATCTAGTAATTGGATTCCACTGTTTGTCATCTTTCGACGAAAATTAACCAGTATGTCCGATGTTATATGCAATTTTCACTATAGTCACGTATTTATAAGTTATTTTAGTGTTTTAAAGCTAAGAGCAATTAACATAAGTTTGTATAGTTATAAATTTAACTACTAATACTAATCAGTGAGGTTTACTTGCAACTTATACGAAAATGACCCTTCTTCTAACAACTAAAAGTGGAGAATCGTGGTCTGACAAGTTATTGACAACGACTCATTCGAATAATGAATAATTCCTTTTGGAGCTTTATGCATTTTGTAAATTGTGAGTTTTTCTCGTTGGTGCACATACCATACTTTTTCATTGATATTTTATGAAATATTTCTTAAACATTTGCACCAATTTATGGCCAAAAAAAGATTAGCTCTGGTCTAAATCCTCTGATGGATTTATTTATTCACTCAATTATAAAAAAAAAACAGATTAGAAGGCTATATTCAATCTTCAGCTGCATTTATAAAAAAGGATAATCTTCAATTAACGTTGGATTTCACTGTAATTAGGTGAGAATTCATCTTTCGGAAGTCATCGAACAAGAAGTTGCATTCGCAGTTAGCAAGGAAAAACAATTACATTTTTGAATTGAAATTTCACTTTCAAAATATACTGATAAAAGTTAAAGCAGCTGTAAATAACTTAACTGACTGACAAATTAATCAAAGCAACAGAAAAACTAGTGGTAAAATGTCATCACTTGCTTCTTCAGTACTTGGTATTGCTTTGTCTTCATTAAAGCACAAACTCTTGTATAGATGATTTAACACACTTCCTAAGATCAAAGTTTAGTGTTAATAGTAAGTTTCAAGCAATATTAAACAGCGAATTCCAAACCTGATTATCTAGGTTGCAAGATACAAAAGTGAAAAATTTTATTTCTACTAGTGACATTCATCACAGAACGACCTCATTCAGGATACCATTAGAAGCCAGAGCGCAATAAACACTGATTTCGTCTTAATAGAACGTCTCAACAGTAGGCACCTACAATTGAGTTCAGAAATCTCTACTACCTGAAATTAACCTGTAAATTTAATGTCTAAACACCCACTGAGAGACTTAAAAGTACTAGATCTAGTCGTTGATAAGGCTGATCACTCACTTTTGACGAATCTTATGCAGGGACAAAATAATGCTTCTTAGTTTCCACTGGTACCCACCTGAGATCATTCTGTGATGAATACCATCTATAAATCAAACCGGTTTCAACAAAACATTTTCATAAATTTGGTTTCAAGTTCGCTTTAATCTGTGGCCAAAGTATGGAGGCAAGTAAATCAATTAAACAAACTTAAATAGAAGTTCGTTGCCATGGTACTCAGATTCTGATATTTTTTCTTGAGCTAAATATAAACAATAAATCATTACACTACTTAAATACATTGAGAACATTGGAAAAATTGAATGACGCCTATATGTTGACATTAATGTTCTTATTTATTCTTTTCACCACTATAACGTCCAGAATTCTAAGTTGCAGTAATTCTACATATTTTGCCTATTGTTATGTGTTGAACACGTAAGTAATTAGGGAAAGTCAAACAAAGACCTACTTAAACCCTGTTGGAAGTTATAGAAGCTCAAGTTGCTGTTAGTACGGTAATCATGATCTACAGGGAACTTAGTTGGTATTATTTATAATCTGAAGCATTGCACAGGCCCATCTATTATTTATTTTATACTAGCTCCAAAGCTCGAAATTATAATATACTTCACACTTTATTTTAGTTGGTTGTTTTGAACTGCATCAGTCACGTTTAGAGTCACAACACCGTTAGTTTTATTACTATGGCTTCTTTGCTTTTCGCATATGCTAATTTTTACTCACAATATGCTAATATGAAGCATGGCAACTTAAAACACCTTTAATTCTCTAAATCTTAATAACATTTTATTTTAAAATGTCGGCATTAAAAAACTAACCTTGTATGGTTGGTCTCTCCATTACAGATATAATTCTTTCAATTTGATTGATTGTTGATGTACCAGGAAATAAAGCTTTACTGCGTAACATTTCACCCAATATACACCCTAAACTCCACATATCCACATATTTTGTATAACGATTTGATGCCAGTAGAATTTCTGGTGCACGATACCATCTAGTAGCTACATACTCAGTTAATGCAGGATTCTCATAGTCATCATCCTCGGTTATAAATGATTCCACAGATGCACGATTTTCACGAATACTTGACAGCGAACGTGTCAGACCGAAATCGCATAACTTCACCAAACAATTAGAATTCAGCAGAACATTAGATGGCTATAAATATGAAACAGTGTGATTTAAACGCAGTAAAAAAATGAAATGTCGACCGGGACTATTACATTGAAAAAATGATAAGTTACAATGCAGTATTCAGTTAAATTAGCAAGGCAGCCAGGAAACATATTATATGGCTATTATTCTTCAAATCAAAGGAATGTTTACAATCCGCCTGTTCAAATACGGCTAATCATGTATGATAGTGTGGATTATTTTCTATATCAGAAGGCTTTGTATTATCATGAATAAAGATGAAATTCGTGGACGAACCATTTGACTTTGGAAACATTTGGTCATTAAAATAAACAAAAAACTGTTTAGAAAGCAGACATTTTGATGTGGTACTTTAGCGTGTTACACAAAATCAGGATAAAATAGCCTAATTGCAAGACGTTTAGTAAAACTTTTATTGATGAATTATATGGTGCAAAGAAGCTACAAATTGACACGGTGCTTCATAAATTTGATTTCGAATTCCTGCTTTTGCACAAAACAATAAAAAAAATCAATCTACAGTACCAAGTATTAAAAGGAGCCATAAATAACAACAGAAACCAAAAACGGAGTACCGGTAAGCATAGAACATTATGATAGACAAAATTCAGAGTTAGAAAACAAATGAGCTCATTTTTGTTCATAACATTTTTGTTTATTATCCAGATGACTTTACAATAGCCTATTTAGTCGTCTTTGTGAGTTTACAACAATTAATAATAACCTTTTATATATATGTATATCGAGAATATTATGTTTCACGTGATGTGATTTATCTGAAGAATAGTTTATGAAGTTAGGTCAGCAAACCTCCGAATAAAAATACAGATTTTTAGGTGTATTTGACTCAAGTAAAAGAAAATATTTCGCTAGTCAAACAAAAATCTGAAAATTTTGTATTAGATTTATAGACTTAAGCAGAATTATAAAAGTAATGTAACTCTAATTAACGAATTTAAAGATTCAACTCTTGAGACGAACAGTGAATAAGAAAACATTAATTGCTGTAATAGTACGAGCCAAACTTATGATTTTATGAAATAAAACCCAACTAAAGTGTTGCAAAATAGAACTCCACTCAAAAGAAGGTATTCATTTGAGCATCAGTACTCAGCAAAATCACAAAAAAATAAAAAGTGGTAGAAACGGAAAATCAAACAAAATGGATATTCAACATTAATACAGTAAAGGGATTTAGAGAAAGTTTTATTAAATTTCCGACTTGAGGTTACACATTTGGAACACTTTTCCGCTATTTTTATTGCTAAATTTAATACTTTTCATATATTTTGGCATAACAGTTACTAAAATCGTAGATTAGTTTCAAAAAATGATCCTGGTATCAGTACAAGGTTTACTATTTAATCAACTGTAACTAAAGGGAGTGACATAATCGTCAGCGACAGCCATATTAAATTAAATAGCCAGTAAATAATGAACCAGCAGTTATTTTATACTAGTTAATATTATCTGTCGAAAACTTAAAGCTTTGTTCTGTACTAGTAATTATTTACTATTAATCATCGGCTACTAGTTTACATTCCAAGGAAATACATAAACTTTCAGATCGCGGTTTGGACTAATAAAGAAGCCAAGTAGTGAGAGATAAAACCATTATTATTGATGTATGTTTCATTATTCATAGGCTTATTGTCTTTGATTTTCATATTTCTGTGTTTTTAGGTAACTGATAAGTATTCACTATAATGTAGCGTACCACTCTAGACTTCTAACTGTCATCAGCAGTATAAACTGAATCAATTAACCAACGCTTTAAATTTATTTGAAAGGAGACTTGTTAATTCATACAAAGCATCTAGACAAAAAAAATGTATATGAATGTAAATGAACTAAAGTTTTCAGAGATTTAAGAACTTAAAACAAACAAAGCTTAGATTAAAAGTCAATGAATAAATTAATTAGTTGAACAGTTTATTACGGTTATCCATAGCATCTTTATAACTGTTTCATTTACGTTAGCAGTCTAATTTTTAATTTGAATTTATACACTTTTATTGGAGAGAACAGCCCTTCCCATAAATTGACCACATTCAGTATTTAAGCCGACAAACCACCTCAGTTCAAAAACATGAAAGTTCTGTGATGATCTGAGGTGATTTTTACTAATGTATTTAAATTATGTCAGGAAGCAATTTATAAATGTATTTTAGTTTTATTATTTTTTTTTAAAAAAAGCAGCAAAACAAGTGGAAAACCTAGTCATACTTTTAAATTGTGTTATTCCATCGGCAGTAGTACCTCTGCAAATTTCTTTTTGGAATTTAACCATCTTCAAAAAATACAAAAAATGGCTTGTTTATGCACTGTTTATTTTGTATCCATGCTTTAATTTGTGCCACTATGATAAAAAGTTTTGAAGTTCGAAGTGAAGAAGTATAATTTACAGTAAATAACCTAATAGCGATCTAGTAAAGTGATATTCATGAATAGTAAAACAGTTTAGTATCTTTAATTACCGATAATATTTTCTCAACACTCATAAATATACAACGGTAAGATAGTAAGAAAGAAGATAACTGTCGAAATTTAGTATAGTTTGTCTGTGTGCTTTGCGATATCTAAGAAGAAAAATTATACTAGCAGACTTACAACTAGAAATTCATAGATAGATAAACAATCAAAATGCGCATTACGCTCACCTAAATAAGTTCATTATTACTAAAAATGGACTAAAATTTATTTCATACGACTGCTATTAACTATGTTCAGAGTAAGAGCAATTTTGAGACATTTTGAGAATTAAATATCCCACAGATGTCTTACCTTTAAATCACGGTGTATAACATTCCCAGAGTGAATATATTTGATTGCCCTAAGTAACTGGTAGAAAATAAATTTTTTGTGCATGTCTTTTAGAATATTTCCTTTCTTAATGCATTTGTGAAGATCCGTTTCTATTTTATGAAAAATATGAAACTACGGTTACCCATAAATTCAAAGACTAGATAAATGTCTTTATCATTTTCTGCTTTTATAACATTCAGAAGACGAATGATGTTTGGATGATCTGAAAATTCTTGTAAAAATGAAATTTCCCGAAATGTACGCTGAAAAGTTTACAGATAAACTATTTAGTACCTGAGCGTCTGTCTGATTCCTGAAAGCGTCAAATATTTTTTTCAGTGCAACAGTTTTCTGTGTTTTTCTATTTACTGCTTTCCAAACTATCCCATAAGCCTATACAAACTACATAGATTTTATAATACTAACCCCTTTCCCTATTCGTCTCTCGATTGCATAATGTTTCAAGATAACCGGTTCTACTTCTAACTGTGCTGTCATTTTGATAGTACGGGCACGCTATGTGACCAATAGAAACGAATTAAAACAACTGATTTACATTATCTTACTTGTCCTCTGCTCATTAAGCTTTTTCTGCCTTATAACTGCTTTTTTATGGTCAGGAGATTGTTCTCTTTGTTAATAACAGGTTATTTATTAGACATACATACTCCCAGGCTTTGAACCATTATCTAGTTTCTTGATGATAGGCAAGTTCATGGAGCTCGCCCCCCCCCATCATTTTTGAGATAGAAGTGATGTCTAGAGAATATTATTTGGTTAGTCGAATAAAATACTCAGTTTCCAAACAATTTCTGGGCCAGTAAACAGATCTTCTTACTACCTATGTAGCGAGTTATGTGCTGTGCAATGTCTAGAGCACTTAAAAAATCACGTTATATGACGTAAGCCAACACCCTATTTTCCTTGTGGACTACCCGAATGTTTCATTCTGGGACGAAGTTCAACGTACATGATCTACCTTTCAAAACTTATGTTGAACTTCATGTGGGATTTTATTCTTGCCAATATATTCTGTCAGTTGCCTGCAAACTAAGCTTTCCGTGACTTCAGGTAATATAGTAACCAGTGCTACCGGTGGATACCAAATAGGATTTTTATTTATTCCTTATATGTTCGTGGTAGAACAGACTGCATTATTTCCGAATTAAAGGGTTCGCTGACATTCTAGTGAGTTTTGTAAATAAATTTCATCACAGATTGGAGTTTAGCCGGTTTTAGTATCTTTGTGCGATGACTTAAATTCGACTGAGCCATTTCGATACTATTGTTTTTTATCGTGTTTAATAGAATGAATTAGTCCGAATATTATTTGGGCACAACAATTCAGGATCAATAATATGAAGCAACTAACTCAACCTGGTAGGTATGAGTAAAAGTTTGGAAGTTATTTATTTGTATCTTTGTTTACTGAAATCATCTTAATTGTAACCTAGTGATCAGTAAATTTTACTCATGTTAAAAGCCTTATCAAGCTAACAGAGGGGTGGTTGTCACGTAGTGCAACATTGGGTGAGGAGAATTAATCACTGAAGTAATATATCGCTTGATATTAACAACCTGTCAGCATCAGAGCCTGACAAAACTCAGATGCAACAACATAAGTCCACCCAATTTAAAGCAGTATACCAATAAGTGGTACGACTACATCAATAGCCTCTCTCATCGAACTACAAACAAATCAATTTTCCTGTGTTATTCACATACCGATCATCAAAAATAGGAGATAAAACTCCAGTAAATACGTAGCACTGTTTGTAATAGATCCAAATGCATCGAAAATCTGACAATGATCAAACGATAGGGAAGAACAAGAACAATAAGCTTTATAGTGAAGGCTGACATGGGTTTCAGTAAAGTAAAATTAACACCATCAACTCCTTGTTGAGGCAGGATGGCGGAACTGAATTTCAAGATGAAAGTGTACCAATACAAGCGTTTTGTCTAGACTCCGCAAAGGGATTTGGCAGTATCCTTTTTAAAATGTTATGCCTTATATGATTCTTAGAGCAATTATTGATTATCGCCCTATCCACTAAAGTTAGAGTGCTGGTCCTAGATAAACGGGATTATTTCAAGCTGGACTAAATGGCGACCGTCTGCAGTTTCTCACATTTATTAGTTATCTCCCAGAAACCTTGATTTACTAAGTCATAGAACATAAAATCGTGTATATTCGCCAATTACGACGGCAGTTTGGTGGAATTTGAGATGAAAGGGGTAGACAAAAGACGACCACACAGCCTCAAATCCAAAGGAAAGACACAACATCCCTTAGTGCTTTTAAATAGCACCTTCCATTGTCTGTAGAAAACACGTCTCTGATAGTTTAGCAGAGTTGAGTCTAAGAGTCGCCACCTACACAGAACTAAAAGTCTACTGTCAACTACCGCTGAGATGCTTTCGTATGATCGTGTCGTACTTTACCTTAGCGGCAAAAAGTTTTGTACACTGATACGCAAGGGGTATCGGACCCACCTTGCAATAGACATATAAAATCCTCGTACAGAATGTGTAAAACATATTGCTTATAATGTTGAAGAAGTACTTTTTATTTACTGACGATATTCATAATTGGTAGGCTATTTATACTATCTGTTTTTTCAGATTCCGTTTATTCACAATGTTCTTATTTGTTATATTTTTCTTTACATTATCACATTTACTAACTAGACTCGATTTTACAACTATCTTTTGTCGAGCCTTTCCAATTTATGCTTTTTTGCAGACCTAATTGATTACCCCTTTAAATTATTCAATCTTCATCTTGAAACACGCAATACTTCGTTGTTACTACACTTAACCCATTAACTACCTACAATTAGGCAAGCCGTTTAAAATTAAAATTAAATATTAGTGGGGAGCGAAACATATCGAGAAAAAATTATGATGTGAAAAGTGATAAAAGCAATAATGACAAGAATTATGGACAAGTCACATTTCTAGTAAAATGTCAAAATTAGGGTTCAATAATTATTACAAGGTTGATACGTTTGTTGCTTTTACTGAGGTCAGCTGACTAAATAATCTTCACTTCATCCCACAAAAGCCTATTAACATACCACAATAACAAGATATGGATGCAGAGAAACTATTTGGTTTAAGCCTTCGATTTAAACAAGGGGTGGTTTCGAACCGCTATTGACACATAGCTCATGTCTAGGCTGCTAAGGTGTATAATTCTCTCTACTTCATCTGTCTCCGTCTCGAAACGCTCATCTTTAAAGTGTTTCCTACACTCTCCTCCAAAACGTCCGAATAGAACTTCTTAAAGGATTACGACGTGCCTACAACCCTATTTTGAATGAATTAAACCAGTTAGTGAATTTCACGAAAACGGTTAGTGGGGTGAACTGCTGGCTTCAGACACATATCTTATGAAAACTTGATAACGAGATTTGGGAATACTCTTGCTAATTAATTTCTTAACTTGGAGGTTAACTTAATCATAGAATAGAATATCACGAAAAATCCATAGTACCCTTCGAAAAACTTCCATGAGAGGGTCAACGTCAACACCAGACTAAGTAACGACAGATCTTGTACTATAAACGTTCACGTACAGAAATAAAAAAGCTCTCGGGCATTTAATGTACTGTGACCACTTTAAGGGCTATAATCTTACTAACGGAGTGTTTTACTGGTGAAACATATCCTACATGGGCTTCCTGATTTACTGTTTTCATTATGCTGAAACAAGTACATTGTTGTCTAGCCAGAGAAAAAAAATAACGGGTGTATAACAATGTACTATACTGTGCATTTTCGAGACTATCAAATCTATTAAAAACACTTTCTAAAACCTGTTTCCCTTCACCTTTATCTTTGCGGATAATGTACAACTATGGAGAGATATAGACATTATAAAAAGAGGGACTAATGTTCCGATTATGGGTGAAAATCAGTAAACATCCATTTGATGTTCAGAAATTCTACATTATCTTCTTCTGCATTTAAGATTCTGCCTGGAACCTTCCTAGAGTTTCTGCCGGTCCCAAGCCCGGATATATGAGGAGAATCGGGCATCAAGTTAGCAACTCCATCCCGTAAAATAACAACCTTGCTACAAAAACGCTAACCAGAATAAACCTTTATAACCACTTCAACTCTCCCCTGGGAGTTGGGAGATCTGTTATGACGCCCCATGGTGAAAACCGAGTTTCTTCGGAAGCCACAAGGCCAAAGCCCCTTCTAACAATCAGAGCAACAATTAATATAGGTACACGGAATGTCTTCACGATGTGAGAGACAAAGAGAAGCACGCAAATAGCTTAAGAAATGAAAAGATACAACCTGAAGATACTTGAAATAAGTGAAACTTATTGGTTACAAGATGGACAGTTACGATTATCCTCAAGAGAAGTGCTTTCATACTCCGGCATCGAAGAAGAAAACTCCTCACACACATAAAGAATAGCAATGATGTTGTCCCGAGAAGTATGGAAGGCTCTTATAGTAGAATGGGAACTTCATGGACCTAAGATCATCAAAGCATTCTTCAAGACGAAAAGGGAGGAGATTACAATCAATGTCATCCAGTGCTATGCACCCACCAACGACAGCCACCAACACGACAAAGACCAGTTCTATGCGAGGCTGCAACCAACCATCGATAAATGCTCAGCCAAGGACCTGACCACTCTGATGGGAGACTTTAACGCCGAGTTTGGAGTGAACAATACCGGATAGGAAGACATTATTTGAAGACATGGGCTGGTAGAAAGGAACGAAAAGGGTGAGACGTCTGCAAACCTATGTGCCTTCAATAAAATGATTATAGATGGCCCTATATTCTCCAACAAACGTATACACCGGACACCATTACGGAGAACCAAATCGATCACATCTGCATCGATAAGAAGTTTAGAAGGACCATGGATGACAGAAGAGCAAGGAGAGCAGCTAACATAGCTTCAGATCACCATCTAGCGGTAGCTAAAATGAAACTGAAGCTGGAGAAGCAATCGACAACTGGAGCAGCAATGTTACAAAAATTTAACACAGCCCTTCTCCGGGATACTAACAAACGCAACGAATTCAAAATAAATCTCAACAATAAGTTCCAGGCATTTCACGACCTACTAGAAGAAGATGGAACTAATATGGAGGACAACTGGAATGAGATTGAGGAAACAATAACTACAACATGTCAGGAGATTTTGGATAGCAAGGAACAATACCATGAATAATGGATTTCTGTCGATACTCTGGACAAGATCGAAGAAAGGAGGAACAAAAAGGTAGCAATTAATAACAGCCGCACAAGAACAAAGAAAGACAAGGCACAAGCCAAATACACAGAAGTCAGCTAACAAATGAAGTGAAGCACCAGGCTGCATAAACGGAAATATGTTAAGGATCTAGCAATGACGCCGGAAAAAGCTGCAAGGGAAGAAAATATGAGGCACCTATACGATACAACGAAGAAGCTAGTTGTGAAATTCAGTAAGCCAGAATGGCCAATCAAGAACAAGGCTGGTAAACCAATCAGTGAGATAAAAGAACAACGAAACAGGTGGGTAAAACACTTTAAAGAACTCTTGAATAAACCAGTCACACTGAACCTACCAATTATCGAAGCAGCAGCCAGGAATCTCTCCATAAATACCGACCAACAAACAGTCAAAGAAATCAAAACGGACACTCTGGATAGGAGAATATCATGGAGACTTCTTCGACATTATGGTGTATCCGAGAAGATAGTCAACATCATACGGAATTCTTACGACGGATTACACTGTATATTAGTGAATGGAGGTCAGCTCACAGATTCATTCAAAGTGAAGACCGGTGTCCGACAAGGCTCCTTACTCTCGCCCATTCTCTTCCTGCTGGTCGTTGACTGGATCATGAAGACCACAACATCTCAAGGCACTCTCGGAATACAGTGGACAACATCGATACAACTAGACTTTGCAGATGACCTAGCTCATCTACAACACACACAGCGAAAAATGCAAGTGAAGACGGACAATGTAGCAGCAGCCTCTGCAGTCAGCAGTAGGCCTTAACATACACAAAGCGAGATCCTTCGATACAAAACAACGAACACTAACCCAATTTCACTTAACTTGACAGAAGGTGTAGGAACCTTTACCTACTTGGGTAGCATCGTTGGTACACAAGGAACATCCGACGAATATGTGAAGGTGAGGATTGGGAAATTACCGAACTGTGTCACAAAACAAGCACTAACTAATTTGGAATTTTGAAGAGTAAAGGAAAAGAGGAAGACCCATACTCACATTTAGTCGGTAATTGGAGGCAGACATGAAGTGAATGAAGAGCACTTGGGAAGAGCTGGGAAGGGAAGCATGGGATTGAGCTTTTTCGGAGGATACTGGTTGATGGCCAATGCTTCACATGGAATAACAGGCATTGATTGATTGATTTCGAAAGGTTAGATAAAAGACACCTAACTTTGCAGGTAATGACTGTGCATTATAAGTCTCCTCTTTTTTAATTACAGAAGAGCTAGAATATATCTTGCAACTGTATATTGAATTCTGCATTGCCATAGTTAATCAGTACTTGATGATCCAAACCGGAAGCTCGATCGCTGCTATCTTAAGGGATAATTTTCACCGAATTACACAATATAAAAATGCATATGGATCTCGTCACAGTACTTATAATAAGTCTGTTCTATCTGGAAAATATCGAACTACTATTTATGTATTTATTGAGTTATGTCTTAAGCAGTTTACTGTTTTTCGTTGGTATTGTCTACGCTAACTTAACTCATGCAATACCTTTACTAATACTTGTTGTGATTCCATTCACTCCTTACTTTGTCTGTTACCCCTCTACATAGAATACAACTGTGACACAATCGTTTGACCGATTAACTCCCTTTTTTATGAATCTGCGTACTAAAGTTTATTATTTCATTCTATTTTTTTATACGTTTTATTACTTGCATAAATCCATTTCGAGCTCATCCTAGTCTGTTCAAAAGCTACTACTTGCTATTTACATTCATCTTGTCGACTGTTGTGTAAAGTGTTAGCTATCGGTTTTAGTGACCACGTAGTTCTGAAACAAACCCATCTGCCTGTCCAACTTCTTAAACGTTTAGAGGCTGCCTGGATAAATTAGCGAACCAGTTGTTTCCTTTAATGAGACACTCCAGAAACAATAATCGAATAATCCAAGCACTTAGTGCTTTCAAACATCCAGTACGACCAAATGATTACAACTGGAGATTTGCACACTATTTCATTAAATGTAATAGGAATTAGGTTATGTAAACAATTCTGAGAATAAACTGGCTTAGCTGATGTTAGAAATAATTTAACCTGTTCATTCAAAGTAACAACAGGACACCATTAGAGTTCGAATGTGTTCAATTGAACTACAAATGCCAAGTTTAGAATTTACTCGCGCAAACTTTCTTAGAAAATAATTACCATACGATAGTCACGATAGTGAGTCTCTAGTGTCAAACAACTTTCGTCTCCAAAGACAACGGAGCAGGAATTCATATCCATCTGGAGACTACATTTCACAAAACAACTAACACAGGATTATACTTACCCACCATCAACACACTGCCATTCCACGGATACAACTTCAGGCCTTATCCGCTTTACATCATGGATGGTCCTTCGAAACCGGCGTAACTTTGTCCAAATAAGTCCGCAGACTGTGGCATGTTTCTCACTGCAGTGATAGAGTCGTGTGAAGAGGCAATATATTTGCCAGAATCAAGCACCTTCCAACATTTACAAGGCTGCAAACAGTTACTTCGAGAATAAATAGCACTATTCTCTCCCTAATATTTAAAAAAGAGAAGGCAGACTTGAACTAGGCTGTTACGATCCATTGTTCTGTATCCTCAGTAACTGACATCTAACCACTTTTGCTAGGACTGAAATCACCTTATCGATTAAAGCGCCCATTTACACAAGCCCTAACCACCAAAGTACCCTCAAAGATTGGTAAAAAAGTGTCTTGGCTGCCGGAACTACATGATTACCTCCCAAGAGAGAAAAAGTAAAACTCTGACACCATATAATGTGAATAGTAATTCTTCAATCTGGTGGATTACTCTATTCTCACTTTAGTCACTACTATCCAACTACATTGTATTAGCGAATTTGTTCTAACAATTATTACCAAGGGTTATTGTCAACGACCATCGAATCGGTCAAATTTTAGGACAAACCAATATTTCCCCCATACTTTTGTTAGTTGTTACAAATATTTACATATTATTATGACATAGTGTCATTACTAATAGTCATTTATAAGATTATAATTACCATACCTGTCACGAGGAAAAAATACACAGTAATTTATCATATGTTATACTACTACCACCTAAACATGATTGGCAATGGCTCGCTTAGGATGGCAACGCCGGCAAAATAACGTAACACCAACTTGAGGATACTTAGAGAGACATGGATTCCTATCCCTATCCATGAAAGCACTGATTGCACGCATTAATATCCACAGATATACTGAAAAAAGTTTATTCTGCCTCGGTGGTGCCGTAATTAATTTAGGAGATACGTCTGAAATGTTCCATAATTAAAATTCCGAAATGCCCTCGGAAAGCGACAAGCTAAATAGCACTCTGAACCACGTAATAGGCGCTCAACGAGTACAGTAAGATGATAAAAAAGTAGACAATGTAAGATAGAAGACAGGGAACAGTGGAGTATAGAGCGAAAACATCACGACAATCATGAATGCGAAATGTGTGAAACACTAGTTAGCAATAGTGACCACTCCTTTAAATGTGACTTCTCCAGTGAATGAGTACACAGCGGTTGTGAACAAAGGGCACCAAATAAGTGCCACGGCTTGTAATGACTTATCTGTGTTATTGATTGTGGTATTTATGTCCAACATGCGGAAATCGATCTTTCCGTAAGTCAGCCCAAAAAATCACCGGAACTATCAAATCATCACAGAAACCATCGTGCAATTGCTAACTAGACCTGTACACATCGAGAACACAACTCCGCTCCAACTACTTACCGTAAATTTCCAAAACAAAGAAGATATAGCATAAGTACTGTAAACATAGTATAATAAAAATAGTCTACGCGATCATATTCGCTGATACGAGAGCAGACCCAGATCACTAATCCAACACAAGAAATGAAAATAACTCTTATTACCGTAACAGTATCTTATGAGAGATAATTATAATACTCTACCACAAACAAGTGGGTTTCTTCAGCGTCAGACACAGCATTAGACTAAGCTACAATTTAAAAGGATACCACATGTAAGTCCACAAGGAACCAGCCACTTAAGTTATGGACATCACTCACTCTGTCAGTCTTCTACTGGCCTCCAAATATAATTACTAATTCTTTATAGAGGTCATGGTATTGTGCTGGCGTTACTTCAGATTGAATAGCCCCAAGCACCTAGTGGGTAGGTTGTACCATCCTTCAACAAGTGATCAATGTCAAAACGAACAACTAATTCAAGTATTTCCCTAATTACAGGAAATGAAGTCTGATCAGATATTTGTTGACATAAGCTTCAGTACCCCAATTCTTAATTTCACAGTAATTATCTTGATGAGAGTACGATTTCCCAGAAAACTTTCAAATGCCAGCAAAGCCACATATCTGTATGAACACATAAGAAGTGACACACGGTAGAATAACGACGGGAAGCAATCCAAATTACACTGCCTGCTATCAGGAAACCCGCGTCTTATAGAGAACGTACATGTGCAGACACCATTAGACAGTAGCGACCACACTGAAGTTACATTCGAAGTGATCTTTAAAGAAACATTGTCATGAGATGAAGAAATGCCTTGTTACTGCCATAATAAAGTGGATTGTTCGGCCTATAATAGAGTAATTACAACAGGATTTCTAGTGCTAGAAATAAGGGAGAGAACATTTATAGTCAACGAACATACAATACACAAAGCCAAATCTAACTGCGTTCATTTGCAAATGAAACAGCCAAGCCAGTGGACAGTCCTTGCTAAAGTAAGGCATTAAGAAACTACTCCATTCCAAACAGAGAGCTTGGTATTTGCGGAAAGTGTATCTAAAAGATATAAATCGCCGCCTCTGTGTGAAGCTAACAAAAAGATGCAACGCAAAGGTTTGGAAAGACACATGGTCGTTACAAACTTATCTAGCAGATTGAACAAGAAATGACTTAAAATGCCTTCACATGTAGAACAAAGCCGATCAAATACAGGGTTTTAGTCATTGAAGTATAGAATGGAGAAAACCTCACTAACAGAGAGGTAGCCAACAAGCCTTATCTCTTAGGTTACCTGACAGCTCAAAATAATCCGCAGAGATGGAAACGATACTTTAACAGTGTAGCCACTAGTACGTATGTTTCCCACCCCACTGACACCGGAGATGGCATTTCAATCATCAAGGTGGTACAACCAAAATCAAAAGAATGAGACGGCATTCATTTGATTAGTTCTTCAGCGACGCACGGAAGTTCTCTATGAACCACTGCATCATCTGTTAACGTACTAACTAGAAAACCACCAACTCCCGGCGGAGTGTAAGAAATCTGTTTTTTTGCCAATATTTAAATTAAAGCTGCAGAAAATACACAAAATACTAGTGGCCAGTAGCATTAGTCCTTATATTGTCTGAGGTCGTGGAGGGCTTAATCAATCATTAAATGAGGGGACATAGAGATAAGAAAAACAGCCCTCTTGAGTGTCAGCAGGGTTTTTGTAAAAAAGACCATGTGCCTATAACCTTATTAGGGCTTGAAACCGTTGAAAAATCTGTTGGGAGCAAAAGTTTCACTATATATTATATTCTTAGACTTTTCGAGGACCTTTGGTACCATACTGTACACGATGTTTATAAGGTACATGGCGAATATGGATTTCATGAACTCGTTACTTTCTTGGCTTAGGAATTATCTAAAAGATCGAGTATTATCAAAGGCAATAACATCACTGATTGCAGTAGAAAAGCAGGGTCTCGAGACTTTCATACATCTCAAACGCCAATATGCGGATGACAACGTTCTCTGGCAAGCTAAGCGATATGCTTGTAAATTTCTTCACGTCATGGTCAGCCGGCAATCTTACCTCCTCAACCAGAATGAGGATGACTGAGTCCTAACACTGATCCCCCCCATGGGACTAACCTAACAAACGACTGGACGTGAGTAAACACACTCCCCTAGACACCGTCAGAGAAAAATCTCAAAATAGTAAGGCAAACTTTCCTATTAGTTGCAACGTCCCGATCCCAACGACGGCTTACTCAAAAGCAGAGACTTATGCGACAAGCAGCAGTAAGATGCCTTGTGCATCGCCCTTGGGCTAAACACTATGCCTGGCAAACCCAGATCATCTAAGAGGAAAATTTTCACCGTCCCATTTCCTATTGGATTGATAGCCATACCTCCCATCCAGTCCAAAGACTACGATCTGCGAAGACCTCATCGCTTCCATACGTAACTAGACGTACTTGTAAATGTCTCTATATAAACGTAGAGTTTGAGAGGTAAGATGAAAGAACTCCGTCACATATACGCCTACCTCAGACTTCAGATACTGACAACGAGCAGAACAAAGTTGCATTCTTTTAAAAGCTCAAAATCGCCAAAAATGCAATCATTCATTAAATCGAGCGGAATGCGTTGTGTTGATTTTGTGCTGATTTGTACACTTTCATCAATTAATTCAATTTCAAATGTGAGATATACAAACGTTGTTTGCTAGTCTCGTCTGGTATTTTTGCTCCACAATATAATCTTCTTTTAAGTCCAGTCTATTGGAGTAGCTGTGGGACGGGTAAGAGCAGACTATGGCGTTCGATCGAAGTACAAATTATCCGAAGGGATTAGACAGAATCGAGTTACTCTACATACTTTAGCTGTATCGTATCACGGACCGCGCTAAGCGAATAAAAACCCACTTGTTTATCTCATCTGAGAAAACATCACTGGCGATGGGGTAAAATAAACAGACTTCTCTACAAATGAAGGCATATCATTGACAACAACTTACCAAACAAACACAATCAATTCAATCAGAATGAAGATGCTATTGGAGCGACAACTGGAATTAATGCAACTGATCGTCGGCTCAAACACTGTATCTAACGCAACATCATCTGTACCTGCCTTCGGCACTGTACCTTCAGAACATGCCATTTCAAATAGTACAGTGGAATCGATTTGTGATTCTGAAGTAAATAAGACTTTTGTAGCCTGGTTCCGTAAATATGAAGATCTTTTGAAATATAATTTTGCTGCTAAGGACGATGCTGGGAAAGTTTGCTTGTCACTTCAAAAACTTGACCCAGCAGAACTGGACGGATACTGTAACTTCATAATATCACAAAATCGAAGGGACGGAACATTCGATCAGACACGCAAGTCGCTTAGTCAACAATCTGGTAATACCTCTTCATTGTCTAATAGCCGATACTGTTGCTCTAAGTTTAAATTAAAGTTAATGACGAAAGACCAATTTAATCATTGATATTCATTCGCAGTCGCCAATCTTCAAATATCCGCAGACATTTAAATAAGACTGTTGAATTGTCCGGAGCAAGACTCAAAACTGACATTAAACGACACCACAAGGAAATATCGATGATTAATGAATTCACAACAAGATACCACACTCATTCAATCTGGCCGACACAGCGGTTCAGTTCACACATCTCGTCGAAAAAAACAACATCCATCTGCTCCCATGGATCCATCACAGTTAACAAAGAAGCCCATTTTTTCTTCTTAACAAATGAAAATTCCTCCCTTTTCATGTTGGCAATGTGGAGCTTGGCATTCCGTCAAGTTTTACTCATTTAAGCAACATCCGTGCCCCTGTTGTAAAGCAGCTGGGCATTAAGACGGCTATTGTCGAGTCCGAAAATGTAACAGTCCAAAAATTATGGCTAAAGCTAGTTGTCTAACTTATTGGAAACTTATTAGATAAAAAGATAGGGAAAGGAAAATTTGTCAATTTACTAATTAGCGACCAACCTGTACGCCTGTAGATAGATGAATCTTCAGACACAATGATCATGTCACAAAAATATCGAAGCTTACTTGGAAAACCCAGAAGGCAGTAAATGAATATGGAGATAAGCTACCATTAAAAGGACAGCTTCAATGTGCTATATAATTTCATGATATAGATTTCACTGTAGCACTCTACATCACTCTTAATGACTTAAATCTCCTTGGTCTAGACTGGTTTGATAGCCTTCATCTAGCAGATATACCTCTTAACTCCATATTCAATCACGTTGAATCTGCTTGGTCCATGGATTACTCAATTAAATTGCTACAGAAATTTACTGATGTCTTCGAGTTAGTTCTGTATTACTGTAAGACCATGCAAGCAACGCTGAAGACCGATGAGTCGCCAATGTTCAGACCGATGAGACCTGTTTCTTACTCATCTGTGGCAAGAGTTGATGAAGAGCTCACATGATTGCAGCAGCAAGAAGCCATAATCCTGGTTAGTTCCTTAACTTGGGCAGCTCCTACTGTCGTTAAAAGAAACCTAATGGATCTACACGAATCTGTGCTGATTCGTCAATAGGTTTCAATGCAGCCTCAGAAGAACATCACTATTCATTCCCAGAATCAGATGATTTGTTTACTATCCTCAATGGTGACTGTTATTTTGCAAAATTTGGCCTCGTCGACGTATACTTGCATATCGAAGTTTCTCCCGAATGCCGAAACATTCTGACGATAAATACACATCGTGATCTGTTTCGAAAAAACTGAATGTTGTTAGGTGTAAAAACCGCCCCGGCTATTTTCCAACAGATGATTGACAAGGTTTTTTCAAATATTTAGATAATATTCCGGTTTTCGGCAGAACTGCAGAACTTCGAAGTCGAGTTGAGGCAGTTCTATAATAAAACTCTGAAAATGAGTTCGGACTTTGTCGTGAAAATTGTCAATTTCTCTTGAGATCAGTAAAATACTTAGAATTCATTTTTAATGAAAGTGGAAGCCGATCAGATCCGAAAAGCATTAGTGCTATTAAACAAATGCCAGCACCTACATATGTTCCGTCACTTAGATCCTTTCTTGGAATAATTAGTTGCTTCTTAGCTTTTGACCCAACATTACTTTAGATGCGTCGTCCACTAAACCACCTGCTTAGGTCATCTCATGAGATGAAAACCTCCTCACAAGAAGCCATTCTAGGTAGCATGATCTTTCTTTTCTTCAACAACAACAACCCCAACAAACTAACTTCGCTTTTGCTGATCTATGCAGACGATGTGAAGATATGGAGCACTATGCAATACGAAGCGAAAAGCAAGCACTACGACGATCTTATTATTTTCATTTCCTTTGTCATCTTTATTTTAATTCTTATTATTTTAGTGCCTAAATGACTGTCAGGTAACGTGACAGCCACTGGTTTTCGCCAGGTCCCCGCTTTCAGATATACACTTATTCATCCATTTTTTAAGTGAAATCAGCCTCAAATCAACTTGTCCAACTGAAGAGTATTATATAGTAGAGAAGCTGGAATTTCCATGGTGGATGCCATCATAGACCCTGAACCTCGACTTAGCACCAAGTTGTGGTGGCAAGAAATAAACTAATTTATAATATCTCGTTCTAACGTACTAAATTGAACATTAAATTTTACGTTTGTATTTAAATATCCTCGCTATCTGTTACCGAATACTAGTCATCTCTCGTTTCGTATTAGTTACTTACACATGAATTCCCATTAAATTAGTTGCAGATAAAGTAGAAGCATTATTAAAATAATGGTGTTCAATTCGGCTTTTAGATGTACTGCGAACACAACTGATGAAGCCTTAGTATTTAGTTTAATTTTGATGGTGTATTTGTTTGTTTTGAATGTTTGTTTCTTGCAATCTTATCCAC
The DNA here is from genome assembly GCA_025215515.1 of Schistosoma japonicum. Taxonomy (NCBI): domain Eukaryota; kingdom Metazoa; phylum Platyhelminthes; class Trematoda; order Strigeidida; family Schistosomatidae; genus Schistosoma; species Schistosoma japonicum. The sequence continues at coordinate 64,262,067 of CM046069.1, read as the reverse complement.
ATTAAGCTCAAAAAGGCAAAATAATTTTAGTGATATAGTAAATAACATCACTACTTCATTTGGTACGAATCTATTTAAGCCTATTCATTAATGAGCAAAAAGAATTTAATTTGTTTGGTTCGGATGTTTGGTTATAATGGTGTACCACTCAGGATTGGTTTTTAATTATTTTTTATCTAAAGGTGGTTTTAGAGAAATCTCTTATTAGAGACAGTATAATTTTTGGACTTACATCCTACATAATTGCATTCAGTAATTAACTCCGAGTTAAGTTCTGACGTTTGAACAGGAACGAACCTAATAGGTCACTGTTGTTTTGTATCCACTATACATAATGTTGTGGCGAAATGAAGATAGATTGAAGAAGCTCATAATAATCCGTATGATTTTTCCACATTCCCGTATCACGTCGTCGCGTGAAACTTATGTAATATTATTCAAGGCATTCTGAAAGTTACAGTGCATAGATGATTCATGATACTTAAACAAAAAATTTGCGTAGTGGTCCGAATTTCTTCATATTTTTGCGTCTCAAAGTACTGCTGAGTAAATCTTACGCCATCAGATGGATGCATCACATCCATTTTGGCTCGGTTGATACAAATGAAAAACTTCAGCGGCCACTTCCAAAGTGCTAGTGTAAAATCAAAGTTCAGAGCAGTTGGCAGCCTAGTAATTGATTATCTTTGAAAATAAGAAATGTTATCCACACAACTCACTTCAAACAAATAAATATTTTGAATTTGGTCGTACATTTTGAATATGAATAAATTTATGGACATTAGAATCCCATGGGTTCGGTTTTCACTGCAGCGATATGATGTTTATCTTCCGGTATTGTGGTGTTACTTTTCTCTAGTACGTCAGGACGTTAAATTAATCACAAAAAGACAAGAAAGAAGAGTTCCTGGTAATTTGTAGTAGCTGTAGAGTTATTTCAGCATCACAGAAAGTTCATAATTTAACGAGGCATCAATCAATTTTACCAAGCATAACAGAAACGATGTCCCCATATACGAATTAAAGTTCGCAGTTCGCTATTATTGCTCAAATACCACTCACGTACCATTTCTTTTTATCTAAAAGAATACTAAATAACGAAAGTTAAATAGCTTTAATTAGGATGAACTTTTATTTTTCTGTTGATTTATTGTGAACTGGAGTTGGTTACTCTCCGCTGTTATATGTGCATCCTGAGCGAATTTTCTCGATATAGCCGTCCAGACAGTTACACCTGTGCAACAGTAGTTTAGTGGTGAACACGGCGTTTGACACGGAACGAACTGAGTTCGAGTCCTGATGTGGACATTAACATTGGGGTACAGGTACGTCCAGCTTACAAGTCCTTAGTAGGACAAAACACTCGTCCTGGATTCCCCTTGCTAGTCATAGTTCAACTTGAACTAAAGAACTCAATGTCTCAATGTAGGGTAATTGTCAAAACTATCAAATAATCGTTAATATAGTGAATTTTGTATCATGTAAATGTAAGCATAATTGTATGTAACCTCGTATGTTTGTAAATTAAAACTCAGTTTTAAGTCACTTTTAAACATTTATTTGCAAACAAAATGATAATAAAGGTAAACTATTCTCTTGATCAGTTTTAGTGACACTTAATCGGTTACTGGATTACGTTAGGTTATGATAAGTACTACGGCTTGGTATGATCGTATGTTCATACACATTCAGTGGCATTAGTAAGTATTTATTCATTCGAGTGTTTCTTGAGTAACACTTCGCTACAAACTACTAATGAAAATATCTGTTTAGGTTATCATCATGTACTTAAGAATTCGGTAATCAAACTATTTCACTAATTACTATGTCATCGTTTTATTACATTTTCATCAAATTGAATAACTTTCCTGAAACAGCATTAATTTACTGTATCCAATTACAAAATCCCTAGTTTGTCTTCTCTCTCTTTTCATATTCTCAGTTTTGATAAGTAAATAAATATTACCAGTAACGAGTCTTTTTTAAACTGTAGATCATTCTTTTTAAACCGGTTTCATGCGTTTTATATTTTAGGCTTCTTTTGAAGTGAAGTTCCTGCTACTTTGTGTTATCAAGAACTTAGTCAGTAAAATATAAAAATTCACTATTTAATTTCATTCATGCTTTATAATGAGAATGCATTTGAAACTCAGGATTCGTCTTCTAATAACAGTACTAATAGCACTGTCTATTTCATTTTTAATAATATGGAAGTTTCAAAAGCTGATAAGTAGCAATGTACCAAGAATGTTGACATTTCACTCACGATTCGATATTTTTAAGTCAACTCGGATTAAATCTGTTGGATACGAATGTATTTCTCACAACATTGATGCACTTCCAACTCAATTCGCAAAATATAATGGTGTTCAATATCAATCAAACCCTTGTTCTGACTGTAAAAATTCGATTGTAGTTCTTACACTTTCAAAATCTTCACCTACGAGCAGATATTTGATTAATATTATTAAAGCTTTACTGATCCCATATCACGTTATTTCAGCAAATCATGATCAACTTAGTAATATTTCAAATCTGTTAAAATCAATCTCACAAGATGAACGAATTAGGATAGTGATATTCGAGAATTTCGCTATTTATACAAACTTACCTCCACCAGAAAAGTTGAATGTTAATATTTTCTGCAAGAATCACAATATTGGAGTGATTGGGTTTTTGTTCGATGGAGAGACCTTTACTACTGAAGGTGGCACCTGGTCTATGGTTAGTTGCATTCATTCTTACGATAAAGTAACGCAATTTTTTACCTCACTTCAACACAACTACAAGTTATCACCTTTGAATGTCAACGCTTTGTCTACCTATGTTTTACATCTAGTTGCATTAGTTATTATATCAACGTATGAGGATCTTAGGCGTTAATGTCGCGCATAGTTAATTGAGTCGACCATAGTGTTATATCAGGAGCAGGCTCTCAAAACTATCTCCTGGGCTCTACTTTTATCGAAACCTAGTAGCCATAAGTTTCATATGTAGCTTAACAAAGCTATTCATTCCAGTTTATGAGTGAACGTAGTCTTTCGAAGTACCTAGAGATTTCAGTAAAATTACAAAATCGTCTCTTTTGCAAATGAAAAATCATAACATTGTACCTACAAGGCTTGATGCTTTTTTGTGTCCAACAAATTTTACATATTAACTGGCCTACTAATGTCCTCTACGGCTACAAGATATTCGACGAAATTAATTTTGTAGTTATTTTGGAATTGGTCTAGATAACTATCTAGATCTTTTGAAAGTTCAATTCCACCGTAGTCAGGCTAACTTTTATAAAATGCGATTACACCATAGTGCTTGATACTATTGAAAAAAAATCATTACCCTTTTGACATCCGTTCATCATTCTGTCAAATTTGATTTTACGATATTACAAGCCGCTTGTAAGAACTGATCATGTACTTCGAAATTTAGCTATACTTCAAAAGTTTATTGATGTTGCTTTTTGACGGTGTGGAATTTCAGTTTGAGGTCCTAAGGATCTTAGCCTAAAGTAATTCAGAATCAACCACAGTGATACATATGTACTTACATTTTTTTCGTTATAATTCTAAGCATTTTGTTACCAATCCATATGTGGGAATATACTTATATTCGTTTTTCAAGTACAATATCCGGATAGTCAGAGGTTACCTGATGATAATTACACATCCTTAGTACATATACATGTAAAGGAAGTTGAAAAATATGATTGAAAGTAAATAAGTCAAAGAATAAGCATTGTTTGGTTGTCCTTAATGAAAGTTAAATACTAATATTATCACTTTATTTAATTTAACTGATTCTGGATACTAAGCATACCTACGAAGGATACAGATTTATGATATGTTGCTTCTTCATCGCTTCAGTATCGGCTATGCGAAGTATTTTTATTTAAACACGTTTCCACTTTTTACAGGAGCTATGTGTTCAGGTGGTATCAAAGTTTGCATAAACATTTTGCATAGAAATATGAGTAGATTTTTCTGAACATCTCTTTCCATAAGGAAAGTATTAAGCAGCATTTCTTCGTACTCGATGTGTAGTTTTTTCTTTCGTGGTGCAAATTTAGTGACAGCTTACCTCAACATCCTACAAACTTGGCAGATGTGTCAAAAATTCATTTTCTTACTGTTGGTCTTATAATTATGTTTCTCTTCCCTAATTTAAGGTTGGTGAATTACCACTCTACATCCATCGATTAAGTAAACCTCCACAGGGGTTTTACACGTCTCTGAACTCACCAGTGCTTAGAGTCACTCGTTCCGGCCGCATGAATTCAAATGCACTTGATATTGAGGGACAAATCAGTGGGGCTGATAACCAAATACAAACTCAAACTGTTTGTTGTATGGCAACATTGGTTCCTTTTCCGAACAATAAACAGTTCTACAGTACTATCGCATTTACTAAAACTGGAGAATATTCTAGACGTATGTCAACTTACGATTCATTACCAGTTGATATGGAAAGCTGTGCTGTAAGTTGATTTTAATGACGATGATGAGCGTAAGTAACCTTTATTACAGATTGTAAATATTTCTTAAGATTAGAGTGTCAGGTCGTAGTATATGCTTAAGATTAGGAAGTCTAATGGACTAATACAAAATTATTAGGAGCTTTTACTTTTATTCACCTGTATTATTAACTGATGGAACTCTAAGTAAACGTAGCGTCATCATTATTACGGTCCAGAAACCCGTTTAGACATTACTGAGATCATGATTCTGTCAACAAAATCATCCTAGTCACCGTCTACCTCTACGCGCGATGCTGACTCATGTTGGAGTAAGATGTTTGGAAGCTAGGCGCGGCCAAACCAAAACATGACATCAGCTCATGAAATCTTTGACTGCTGCGTCATGTTTGCATATGCAGACTACCTGATTGAGGTTCACGCGAATGCCGTAACCAACGTTTGGAGACTCTGGGTGACATGGCTTAGAATCGGTCAAAGCTGCGCAGGTGTTTTTACTTTCTGTCCTGCTTTTAATCGTAGGCTTGGAATTATTCCATGCTTTACTTTTCACGAACTAACTCTCTCTTTGTGGACCATATTATTTGTCCACTCTTCTGTTTTTGTTGTTATTATTATTATCATTGAGGTAACTACTACTTCTACTCATTTGGTATGAGTATTTCTGTACTGCTAAGGTGTGACAACGTGAATACATGTGCCAAGTTCTTTGATTTTTATACACGCATACACATACAATAAAGCTATTTTATGTTCGCTAACTTTTGCTTCTTGGGTACATTCCACAGATAACATCTCATTTGTTTTCATGAGAACTATTTACTTACGGTTGAATTAAATGAAAGAAACTACTAAGTCATCGGGGTTATGATATGTCACTCTCAAATGAAAGGTACCTGTGTTTGTTTGCGACCTTTAGACTAACTACAGCTGAGTGAGGCCATGGAAGTAGAGCAGCTCATGCGGATGCACATGTTATTAGAAGTTCCTTCGAATCGAAGTCTGCGACTATCCCTTTATAGTTTGTTTTTTTCTCTTTGATTAAATAGTGAATACACTAGATTTACAAAGATTATTTCAGTAACATTAATGCCTGTTTGTTTCCAAAATAACTAGGTACTTGATATGCGATTATATGAGTAACAGTTTATCATTAATATGATTTTTTATTTATAAAATATTTTTCGGTTGCGATCTAAACTCGTAGTCGACTGGAATCTACTCAGTAATTCAAAATTTGTGACCCTTTGAATTCTGATTTTGTTGAATTACAATTTCGCATTTTAAGCATTTTCCATATCCCCAAATAAACTTTACGGACTTCAAAGTGTTGTACTCGTCGTTTGTACAATTTCTGAAAATATACTAACAGTAATATCGGTTATAAAAGAATGGAGGTGTTGTCAAATTCATAGTCTACCAATGTAGCTGGTTTTATTGATTAATATAAACATTATATACTTTCGAACGATCGGTGGGAAACCCTAAATCTGTGGTTTATGCTGGTTAACACTCATGCGTATGGTACATCTTCAATGTGAGAGAACCTTAATATAGGTTTATTTTACGAAAAGTTTTCACTATATAATTTTAAAGAAAATTGTTGTCTTTCATTTATGTCTTTGAAAAGTCACACAAATGCATTTTGTCTAATTATTGTGAAGAATCACTCTGCGCAGTCTGATGGTGATACATTTTCGGTTTACCAAAGCTTGGTTTTGGAAGATCATGGGTTATTTGATGGAATTCAACGTGTTCTTTTTGCTTTTCGCCCTGGAGGAATTTGGATATCGTCATTATTGATACTTGATACTATTGTTTATCTATCGAAAGGCATTTTTCATGCCTCTCCGCCATCATCAGATCGTTTTAGCCCACAGTTCAGTGAAATTGTTTCGAAATTGAACATATCATCATTATGTATGTCTAATGTTGCATATTAATTTTAACATGTTATTTTTTGGTTAAGCAAGATATTAGTTCGATCAAGGTATCACTAGTTATTTCATGGATGCGTATCGTGATATGTGACATCAATTCATACTATTCGCATAAAGATTTAGTAATTTACTCTTTTTCCATTTTCTTCTCTTTTAGGAATTCTTTCTACCCTAATTTACATTTAAATATTACAATATCGTTTAGTTATTTTGTTTATAATAAATACATGTTCTTATCATATTCCACAATTAAGGTTTAAAAACTGATAAAACAGCTAGCCTGTCTTGTCTCTTGATACTCTATATACTTTGAATAATTTAGACTAATTTGGTATATATATGTAATAATATTTTTAATTGTAATTAATGTTTGTGTATGCTCATGATGATCCATAAATTCCATTTTGTTGAATCAATAGGATAATAACAAACCAAGATATTCGATACACCTTTATATCGATATATTTTACTGGAAGTAACGAGTCATCTTCCTACCCTGAATTTATTTGAAATATTCGGTATATAAAAACTATATTTGAAAAGCTTTCTCAGATAATGACTTTTAAGAAACAACTTACCACTTTAAAATCCAATATCTGATTTGTGTTGTTCTCTGGCTAACTAATAAAGTTAAATATATCTATCACGATTCACATTGAGCACTTGACCCTTAAATGACAGACAGTATTCAGTGGTTTACATTTCCAACGTCACTCAGTTCCCGATATATTGTGCGACATCAACCACTGTCGACAAGAATATCCATTCACGGAATGCCTTTCGTGGTAGCACATTTAGTGCTATGTATGCATCAGCAAGGTTATGAGATCTATCTGTTGGATCCCCAGGTAGTCGAAGAGTATATCGTACTGGTTGTCTGGACTGATTTCGTAGTGTCAACTGAATGACCACACTAGAGTGCTGTATGCGTGTTTCAGAGACAGAACATGCATCAATGGCGAGAGACTAAAAGGTTTTATCTAGTGAGACCTGATGACCGATTTGACAAGGGGCTCGCACATTAGAAACCTCAACATGAAGTTTAGAGCGTGGCTCCAGGAGATATGTAATTGGGCTTCGTCGAGTAAAGCGGTTAGTGGGACGTGTGGGAGAAAGATGGGTAGTTAGGAGTCAAAGTTAAGGAAATATTAGGAGTAGAGTTTGATTGTAAACGAGATAATCTGGAGTGTTGTTAAAAGTATATGGGCGGTTATTACTTTCCGGTTTCTTATGCCTTTAAATAGTTCTTCTCGAGGCACCTGAAAAGGAATCTAGATTTGGGTGGTCTTCACGACTCGAGTTTGTGACCGCAGTGCCTAAGGGATAACTGCTTGAAGCTGGTCACATGATCTTTTTGTGACTGGGTATTGTTATGTTAGCTTAGTACTTGTTAAAAACAAATGGAAGTTAGTGGAGTAATATGAGGCGTGCATTTGTAGGGCTGACTTTTTCTAACTCCATCCTACCATTGTTTGAATTCACCATCGCTGTCTTACTGGTTGTCTGGAGGGAACACTTTACTTCTACCACGCTTCTGTAATGTTTGCAATGAGACTTCGCTCTAGGACCTTAGTTACACTTCTTTAAGTCTTGATACTCTTCAACTGACCTTTTGGATATAGTAGAACCTTAAGAAACGATTATTCGGTTGGAGATTCGAAATTCCCCTAAAAAGACAGTTATGCAGACAATTAAGCAATAAACTTGTATTGATTTTTGTATGCTTGATTTGTAAACTTTCATCGCATTAAATTAGTATAATGTCAGTTATACCCTAGTGTACATGCTGTGACATTTAATTGTATTATTTAAATAAACCGTAACTTTGTATTCAATATGTAAAATAATCACTTCTGTTAACGATTGACGATTTCACTCTAACTAATAATCACTGTAGTTACATTGATGTATAAATGAATGCCTTTAAATAAGCATCGCTCGCACTGCTTGCTCATCATTCAAACATTCTTGCTTTCACGGGTCTGGGGCTAAGGATGAGAGCAAACTGACCGTAGTCTAAGAATACCTGGACGTACTATAAGTTTTACATATTTCGGTCACTAAAGTTCATATCCATAGAATAGTGGGGAACATTCATAAATCAGCACTCGACCGCAACATGTTTCAACTAGTATAATCCGGTTGGTTCATCATTATACACAGACCCAACCACTACGTCATGGTGGTAGCAACGGTCGTCGTTCTCACTACACTAATGTGTTTATCATAACTTGTCAATTAATATTTACTTTATTCTGATGCTGTACATATCTTAATAATATCCCTACTATTCAGAGAAATAATACTCGTGTATGCAAAATAATTGAGCTTCATGTTTGTCCTTGTTGGTTTTATTTTCATCTAAGCTTCAAGCAATCTTGATTTATTTCGATGGGTTCTAGTTGATGTTGATGATGTATTTGTCCCGAATCGAAATATTTATCTGTCAGTTGATGATATAAATGTAAGTTTTTTTAAAAATCAAAACTGTTTGTTGCTTTTGTAAGTAATTTTATTACTTTAGATTCCGTCAAGCTTAAAAATAACTCTTTGGACGAGCTTACACTGTTAATAATGGATTATAATTTTGTTGTTGCTATTATTCATGACTAAAAGTGATAAGCCCCTGTTAGGATATGTGCATCCTAAGCTGATCAGTTCCATATGGCTTTCGATTGCAAGTTTTATTGTTTCCTGAAAATTACACCTTACAAATACCTTCATACACGTTTATGTTTGGGGTATTGGACAAAAGGTTCGAGTCCAAAATTAGACGTATGTACTGAAGTCCACTGCTAACTGCATACCAAAAATACTAAAACTAAAGTCACTTTTGAAATTCTTTTAAAACGACTAGTCAGTTGAAATATGTTCAATTGTATTGCTGATATAACGATTTTGTAGCAGTAGGTTGTACTCTGTTTCTGAATTTTTTCCGAAATCTATCATGATTCGATTCAACACTAAGCTGACGGTTTGTGCTTACAGTATAGAAGATACATTCTTCTAAACAAACCAAATAATAGTTCACAAACTTAAATGAATTGCAGTTTTAACGGTTTAGTAGAAAAAATATATTACACAACCAATATCTTTTTACTCTCCCTGGCCTTTTCTGAATGTTAATAGTTTTTTAAAAACCCTATTCATTCTAATCTTTCCCAAATGCCCTAGTAAAAGCTTGTAGATTACATTCCAGCATGCACACTCTCATAACTCTGATTGACTGATTTACTTGACTTCGTTTCCAGAATGCATGCAGTATTAAGGTATACATGGAATCCCATTAACTTGAACATTATCATTATATTGTTAGTAAGCGTTATATCACATTCATGACTGTTTTTAAAACATTTTTTGCGCACATTCTATGAAAATATATTTTTTTGGAGCTGTTTTTTTCTGCTCTAGTTGGTTTGGTATTGAACTTTTCAATGTTCTTTTAGACATCAGCGTGTACTCGATAAAGTAATCTCATCATTAATCAATAATCAAAGACTGAGGATTCTGTTGCCTTGTCTACAAAAGTTTGATGTGAGCTCAAAAGAACATTTGTCAACCTACACCGTATAGTGTACAGATACACTGGTAACATATCGTAGGCCTAATATCAGGTGCAAGCAATTAATGCATACTTTCACTGTCATCCTAAATGGATATTATCCTCAATATTCCTTTATTATTCATCCTAGAGAATGTTGTATTTAAATTTGAAAAAATGTTATTTGTTTTATTACATTTTTAAATAATACGTGTAAATAAATCTTATTATTTGGTGTCGTAGAGATTGTTCATTTTGAAGTTTGACATCACAAACTGATCTTAAATAACCAATAAAAAGACGGAGTCACTAGACATCTATTTCGTTCTAGCGTAGGGTTGCCTGATGGTTCCTGAACACACGACCTTACCAAGAGTCAAGTGTAGGAACTTGACGGCTCGCTGAAGCACTTAAACTTCAGACCACTGAGGTCAATCAATCAATGCCTGTTATTTCATATAGAGCATAGGCTGTCGACCAGTATCCTCCAACCAACTCTGCCCTGGGCTTTCCAGCTCTTCCCAAATGCTGTTCATTCTCTTCATGTCTGTCTCCAATTTCCGACGCAATGTGTTCTTGGGTCTTCCTCTTTTCCCTTGGCCTTCAGGATTCCAAATTAGTGCTTGTTTTGTGACACAGTTTGGTTATTTCCTCAATGTGTGTTCTATCCACCTCCAGCGTCCTTTCCTAATTTCTTCCTCGGTTGAAAGTTGGTTTGTTCTCTACCACAGAAGGTTGTTGTTGATGGTATCTGGCCAACGGATCCGAAGTATCTTACACAGACAGTTGTTTATAAATACTTGTATCGTTTGGATGATAGTTTTCGTAGTTTTCAGTACAAGTTTCAGCTCCATACAACAGAACTGCCTTCACATTTGTATTGCAAATTTTGACTTTAATGTTGACTGCAAGTTGGTTTGAGTTCCAAATGTTTTTCAGTTGTAGAAATGCTGCTCTTGCCTTTCCAATCCTCACCTTCACATCTGTCACAGATCATACCTTCTTTGTTTATCGATGATGCTTCCCAGGTATGTAAAAGTTTCTACATCTTCCAGAATTTCTCTGTCAAGTTAAGTGAAATTGGGTTAGTGTTCGTTGTTTTGTATCGAAGGATCTCGCTTTGTGTATGTTAAGGCCTACTGCTGACTGCAGAGGCTGCTGCTACATTGTCCGTCTTCACTTGCATTTTTCGCTGTGTGTGTTGTAGATGAGCTAGGTCATCTGCAAAGTCTAGTTGTATCGATGTTGTCCACTGTATTCCGAGAGTGCCTTGAGATGTTGTGGTCTTCATGACCCAGTCAACGACCAGCAGGAAGAGAATGGGCGAGAGTAAGGAGCCTTGTCGGACACCGGTCTTCACTTTGAATGAATCTGTGAGCTGACCTCCATTCACTAATATACAGTGTAATCCGTCGTAAGAATTCCGTATGATGTTGACTATCTTCTCGGATACACCATAATGTCGAAGAAGTCTCCATGATATTCTCCTATCCAGGTTGTCTAATGATTTCTGGTAATCGAGGAAACTGATGCAAAGTGATGAGTTCCATTCTATTGATTGTTCAACAATGAACCGTAGAGTAGAAATTTGGTCGGTACACAATCCATCCTTACGGAATCCGGCCTGTTGATCTGGAAGTTGGGTGTCCACTGGATCTTTCATTCGGTTCGACAACACTCTGTTGAAGACTTTTCCTGGTATTGAAAATGGAGTGATACCTCTGTAGTTCTCGCAATCGCTAAGATCTTTCTTTGGTATCGTGATGAAGTACCCTCCTTTTCAATCTGCTGGCACTTGTTCTTCCTCCCAAATCATCCTGAAGAGAATGTAGGGTATCTTTGCAGTTGCTTGCTAAAAAACGCGTACCATACCACTGAGTTAGTACGCATTAGTTTTTATTTTTAAACGTCAAGCAGTTGGCGATGTTTTGCGTTAGGCACATGATGATTGTTATTATGTCTAATACATTTATAATCAACTGTATGTATGTTTATGTTTTCAAAGGCTATGATTGAAGCACAAATCCGCTGGCGTACCTTTATACCAAACTTTACTTTCAATTTGGGTTTCTGTGGTGCATTTTTCAGCAAGTCGCGTTGGTCGGATAAAATTGTTAACAATTATATTTTACGTAAGTATTGTTTATTTCATCTGTCTTTTTTTAAAAAAGGTCTGTTTCATTTGTGCACATGAGCAACTGGTGATAGTAGATGTGATTTTCCGCAACCTACCTTTCCTTTTTATTTATCATACTAACTAGACTGTTCGCCTATCCACCTTTTTATGATAAGACTTGATTACCCACAAAAATAATGAAGAGTCACAATGACTTTTTTCTGCCATTTTCGTTTATTCTTGGTTTGTGTGGAATTTTATGTAGCACGTAATTTGTTTGCGACTTGGTATATTTTTAAAGCCGCTGAACATTATGCATTTTATTTCGTCCATTAAGTCACCAATATCCCTTTAAATAATTACGCTGTCATTTTACTTAGTCTTCAAAATTTCAGTGAACCATGATGAGCTTCGAAATTCTTGTGTTTTATCTAGATGATCAATATAGTTGTTATCCACAACATTTCTGCTGTTTAATACATGTATTGTTACCAACATTTTCCACTCACTTAATAGCTGAGTGCCGCGTAACAGAGTGTAATTTTATTCAACGATTTCACTCAAATCGTCCAAAGTTATCTGTAACCGTATGCAACGTACATTTCAACGAAACGCATACTTTCAGTCGAAATTAAAGACAAATTAAATGCAAGCCGTTACTTAAATGTAATCGTTAACAAAAACTATGCTCTAATATACAGTACTAATTCATCAATTGAACGAAAATCCTGACTACGATGCACTTATTGAACACAGAAAGCGTTTCGGATAGACTTAGTCGACCGCCTCCTATAATTAAATTCTTTATCGACGTCTATGAGACTAGAATTGGAAGTGCAAGATGTGCAGCGTAAGAAATCCTTGTCAAATAGCTCGTCTTTTAACCACTTAACCATAAGTTATAAAAATGTTTCCCTCAGTTTAGTGAGAGCCGTCAGGGTTTTAACCTCCTAATGTTCAGCAAAACATATCGTTGACAGTATGATGTGATTATCTGATAACTTATTATATCCAGTAGTTTTTTCATCTATTTATGGATAACAGTGGAATTTAATACAATAGGCTGCCATAAGTGTACCACACAGACGAAGTGATAATTTTGTGAAGGAAAGGAAGACGGAATTATGCAAATTATAAATAAATGGACAAAAGTAGTTTAAATTATAACCGACAACGATTTCTCCTACTTTTGTATAGAATGTAAGAGAAAATTATATCCAAAATACTGTATAAATTGTGAAGGTAATTCATTATTTTAAATATCCTTTGAAATAATCCTTTTACTCTATTCGGTGTTTATTTCAGAAAGTTTGGATATGCTGCATAACATTTTTCTATGAATTTTGCTCCCGACGCTTGTTTGTATTTACAAATTTTCAACTTATGGGTTCAAAGTTTGCAACATATCATACGGGGCGAATAATGCTAATACGAATAATAATTTAAATTCGATTTCCTATTATTATATAGTTATTTAGCAGAGATTTACTCACAAGTTCACTCATGACATAACTGAGAATTGAAGCCTTAGCCTTTAAAATGATGATAGTCCCACTTTGTTACAAATTAACGAATTTTGTATGTCAATTAGTGTGAATCCTGACTCACCAGCCTACAGATAACATGCTTATTACAAGACCTTAACATCCTGGACTCTATCCGTAGTAAAGTTGTGGATGCTCACTGATTAGGGGGTTTCAGTTACAAACGTGACGCTTATCCAATGGTCCTAATTTTTCAGTAGTTACATAGTTTAAGTCAGTCTGATGTATATAATTCTCTTCAAACTAATAAGTACTTACAAATCTCTTATTCTGTTAATTAGTGGGACCTATATGTGATAACTTAACTCTGAGTTTTTAACCGTTTCCTGGTTCTGTTTTTGATTCGCGAACCGAAGGAAATAGGTTACAGGAATGTAAAAAATGCTCAAAACTTTTCCGAGATATTTTCCTGGGGTTTTAACATTAATTTTTAGTAGCATATTCTATATTATCGATGAAATTATGATTTCTTACAAGTGGAAAATCTAAACTCTGATATATATGATATACAACAGCAGTATGATTCTATTATATTCAATGTATGACTACATTATTATTTATTTACTTATTATTCAGAAAATCGACATAAATTTTGGTGGTTTAATCATTTGTGGAATCACCGTAGACCGCATATGTTTAATAAAACTTGTATTCAGCAGGATATAGAACGAAACCAAGCATTTGCCAAAGTGAGTAGTACATTTAAGTCTTTGATAGCAAGACTAATAATTTTAGCCATGTACTTTATATTTCCAAGTTTGAATGAAATAAATATTGGTTAGGGATTTATGCAACGAGCAATTAGCCATTGGTCAGATTGGTATGTTAATTGAAACCATAGATTTAATCTCCCCTCACACGTGGCAGTGAAAGTGCTAAGAAATAAGTTTCTGTGGTAACCAGCACTTTTCCACCAGAGCGTGATTGTTCATTCTCCTTATCTAGTTGGAATTGTAGATTTACAAACTCAATTAAGTTAACTCTCTGTATGTATTAATGTGTGTTAACTTCTGATACCATCCCTAATACTTTTACTTGTGCTAGGAATTTTCAAGCAATCTGAAGACTTAGTTACTTTTCATCTTGCCAGACCATTATTAGTCAGTGTTACATCTGAGCTCAGTAAGATATGTGAATAACATGGAAGTTTAGGCTTACTAAATTGCATATATCCTGTGAAGCAGTGTTGCATGACCACATTGTCATATTGATAATTTTAGCTTTAATTAAGACATTGACACTACAATCTATGTTACTATTAATGTCGGCAAATTCATTAATGACGTGTGAATGTTTCTTGGAAGGGAACGATTATTTTGAGAACCTTGGTAACCCACGAAATCTTGACCGTGTGTAAGATTTGTATTTTTGAGTGGTTTCTCCAGCGATCAATTACTAGATTACCTTCGTAATACATTTCTCTTTAACAAAGTTTTTTAAATGTTCTAACTCTTTCCTGGTCTTACTAAATGTTGTGTTATTTAGTGATACAGGCTCGGCAGATCGGTGGTCATAGTACTCGGCTTTCAGTCATTATGTTACACGGTTGAAATTTGACCCACAATCATCATCTTTAACAACTGGGTTGTTTCACTGCCTTTCACGCTTAAAGTAGCTCAAAGTTTAGTGCATGATTGTGTACCTGGTGAGTAAATGAGTTACGCTGCGCAGATAAATAACCATTTAACTTCGTTATCTTAGGGATTCACTCACTATGTAAGAAGTACTTTCATCTTAAAATTGTATTTATAGTAAAGCCATTTAAAATTA
Source organism: Schistosoma japonicum (assembly GCA_025215515.1). Lineage (NCBI taxonomy): Eukaryota > Metazoa > Platyhelminthes > Trematoda > Strigeidida > Schistosomatidae > Schistosoma > Schistosoma japonicum. The sequence goes on along the minus strand of CM046069.1, from coordinate 64,246,682 downwards.
GTATGCAATCGACAGTTATTTCATACTAAAAAGGTATGTTCACTGGTAACTAGCCTGGAATCAGAACTAGGAAAGCGTTGGTTGTATTTTGATTTTCAGCTACGTTTTCTTAAATGCATGTTAGTTTGTGATTTCTTCGGCCGCGTTGATAACTTTTTTTCTTGTTGATTAGATAGTGTTGAGTAGTAGTAGTTTCAAAACCGACTAAAGAGCACTGAGTGATTGTTGTAACTACTTGATTCCCAATACATATCATAATTGTTATTACACAGCAAATATGGCTTGTTACCTTCTTACAGATTTGCATTTAATAAGTTATGCTTTTATCATTATTTCTTATTTATAACTTAAACTTTTTCAATCAATTACACTTGTTTTATTCTAATCATCTCCATTTTTAGGAACATGATATACCAGTTCAAGTCAGCTATTCCATTACACCTGGTCATTCTGGAGTTTATCCTGTATTCCCAGATCTCTATGAAGCATGGCGTACTGTATCAAATGTAAATATTACGTCTACAATACATTATCCATATGTTAGACCATCCGATTTCCGTTTGGGTTTCCGTTACAATAATATTCAGGTAATGTTTCCTGAAAAATTGAGATCAGGTGTTTATGGGTTTGATTAATATTTAATATACTTTTTTAATACTACCTAGATCTACCTGTTTGTACTGTGTTTAATGTGAACAGAGTTTTGTGCAACCAAATAATCATACATACAGATTGCTCTATTAATTTTAGGAGGGAGGGAACAAAGGATTAAGCTCAATTATTTGTCTTCAATTACGCATTGTCAAATTCATGTACTAGGCCCCCACTCAAAGGCATATAGAAACTAAGCCTTATTTACGAATCAAACACACAAGTTGCTAAGCAATTCAAAATTGTATATAAATTAGTGCTTCTGGTGCTTATTGGTTTCAGGTTAGAACCTCGATTTGTCATCATATTGCCATTTCTAATAATCATGCGACATGTGTAATTCAAAGCTTTTCTGCACAAATCAGCGCTAGTTCATTAATATGCATTGAACGTGTCAATAATTCTACAAATCATCACCGATATTATTTAGCCCAAAATGGATACAACAAACAAGATTTTGTGAACAGTATTTTATCCTGCAGTAGTTCGTATACTTATAGAATGATATTACTAGTCCTTGTGTTAAATCGTTAGTTGCATTTGTTGTCTAGAAATTAAGTTTTACCTTATTCATTAAACAAATTCAACTCTACCACTCGGTTAGTCTTTTGGGTTTCATAAATCAACAAATTTTTCAATGTTTACTTGGTAGTTTTCTGTTTATTCATTCATGTCACTGTTTACAGAATTCTTACCTTCGACAATATTATCGTATATCATATTTCACTTGGTTACTCCGGCCTTTGTTAACGTGTAAGCTCCTCTAATCACAACTGGGTACCGTCATACATCAGAAGTCTATATTTCCCCATCGAATAGTTCTTCGTGTTAATAACACGTTGAAAGCAATTAAGGTTTGAGGTTGTTAACTTTCGTATCTCCTGACTATAAAAACTAAGTCTTCAAGTGTCAGGTTATCAAAAAACTACATTTGCTCCTATTATCATATTCTGAGTAACTGCACGGATAACTAATTGACTTTGTAGGTTGCAGAATGCCAAGTGCTCATCGAAATTTCAATTTCATAAATGGAAGTCCATTGTTCTAATATCCAAATAACTTTATTAATGTGAAATTTTAGGTCCTACCACGTCAAACCTGTGGAATTTATGCTCATACACTTCATCCAGAAAATATACAAGGTGGAATAAAACAGTTAAACGAACATATTTTTGGAGGTGCATTATTTCGTACTTTTCTGTTCAGCCCAGTACGTTTATTACTATTCTTATATAATTTTCTCTCTTACATGTCATTATTGCGGTATACATTGCTGTTGTATAAACTATATTATCGTGCTAATAATTTGTAAAATGTTTTAACAATATCTGCTGTGTGAAGTCTGTGGATGAAGCTATGAAATATGTTCACTAATTATATCAAATAAGTATCACACTACAAGCTGATGAAAACAGCATAAGAATTTCTAAGCACATGATAATTATTATTGTATGTTGTGAAGATCACTGAATTTACAATCTTCCCATCAGCTATCCTCACAACACTAAACAATCATAATCATCATGTTCCTACTTGTAACTGACTTCCAATGGTAATTCTTGAGTTCTTGTGAGAAAAACAATTAAAAGATTTCACTCATGTCATTTGTGAGACAGTTACCTAATAATGACATTAGATAAGGTCGCATAATGTTGCCAATTGACTGAAGTTAGAAATGTAAATTGTTGAGTGTCGGGTCTGTGGTTTGAATGTTAGGTAATTACCAAGTGGCCTTAATTTCCGTACTTCGATTCCTCGTAAGTTCGTGGAAGCGCACTTGAAATGTGTGGCTTGAAATATATCGTTGTACATTACTAAAAATCATTAATATGTAATCGACACCAGATATTGACTCAAGAAGCTCATATCTAATTTCCCTTCATAAAGTGGATTTAATAAATATGAGCAGTATTTTGTATGTATTTTACATGCCTCTTTCTCCTACTTGTAATAGTAGGTATTATGGTAATCGATTTAAACTTTTGAGGGCTAGTCAAAACAAGCTAATGGTATGAAGTGTCTAATTGAATTTAGACTCTCTTCTGTAGGTTTGCAAGATGATATTATATTGCGGTTAAAAATTATTTGTTACATGGCTGAAAATCAATTTCAACAGCTTGAATGTATTCACTATTTATATTTTTATGATTGCTTTCTTTTAATATTACTCCATTTTATTTCGTTTCCTTTAGACTATATTCTCTGTACTTAGCTTTTGTTTCTATTTGTATTGTTATTTCGATTCTTATGTTTACGTGTACCAGATCATCAATGGTTCATGGTTAATTGATGTGGACTATAACAAACTGTTGTTATGACTGTGCTCTAGCTGCGAAAATAGGCATATCAACCAGACATATAGTATGACTAATAACTTGGTCCAGTTACCGGACTATTTAAAAGGCTAGTTAAAGTTAATCGTTGGTTTCCCTTCTGTTAGTAGAATATAGACTGGATTAAAGCATGTTCCGTGCATGATCGTGATGGCGCATGCTAATTGGATTTTTCTTAACTAATAAGCTCTAGCGGATTATTGGAGAAGACTCTAGAAGCTTCTTATGTAATTACTATAAGTATATTAGCATTTCTCTAACTGAAGAATCCTACTTCTATCTACCTTTTGTTTTGGAATACAATTTCGTCCATGTTCAAATGTGTACTGATTTGGCGCCTTGTCTAGTGTTCGTGCCTAGGAAAACAAAGGAATAAGAGCAGCTGTGTCGTTATTAACGAGTAACATAATACCTTCCCAACAGACAATGATACGAAGAAATAGTACTCGGATATTTATACATATTCAGGGTATCTTTAAAATTAGGCATTACATACAGTAGTTTAATTGGTATCTGATTCAACAGTCCGAATATGGCTTAAGAATTTTAAATTGATACCATTAATAAAATACTTTGTAGGTATATGGTTGTTCAATTTATAGTGGATAATCCATTTCCCGACAACTAAGATTCCTTTAAAATAGGGGATTTGAACCAATAGATTACTTTATTTTAGTGTAGGAACGAGCTTGTGAGATTCTTAATATACCCTCGACGAACAATCATTGTGGCCTACCAACAGTAGCTATTTATTTAATCAATCAATGATTGCCTGTTATTTCATATAGAGCATAGGCTGTCGACCAGTATCCTCCAACCAACTCTGCCCTGGGCTTTCTAGCTCTTCCCAAATGCTGTTCATTCTCTTCATGTCTATCTCCAATTTCCGACGCAATGTGTTCTTGGGTCTTCCTCTTTTCCCTTGGCCTTCAGGATTCCAAATTAGTGCTTGTTTTGTGACACAGTTTGGTTATTTCCTCAATGTGTGTTCTATCCACCTCCAGCGTCCTTTCCTAATTTCTTCCTCGGTTGAAAGTTGGTTTGTTCTCTACCACAGAAGGTTGTTGTTGATGGTATCTGGCCAACGGATCCGAAGTATCTTACACAGACAGTTGTTTATAAATACTTGTATCGTTTGGATGATAGTTTTCGTAGTTTTCAGTACAAGTTTCAGCTCCATACAACAGAACTGCCTTCACATTTGTATTGCAAATTTTGACTTTAATGTTGACTGCAAGTTGGTTTGAGTTCCAAATGTTTTTCAGTTGTAGAAATGCTGCTCTTGCCTTTCCAATCCTCACCTTCACATCTGTCACAGATCAGACCTTCTTTGTTTATCGATGATGCTTCCCAGGTATGTAAAAGTTTCTACATCTTCCAGAATTTCTCTGTCAAGTTAAGTGAAATTGGGTTAGTGTTCGTTGTTTTGTATCGAAGGATCTCGCTTTGTGTATGTTAAGGCCTACTGCTGACTGCAGAGGCTGCTGCTACATTGTCCGTCTTCACTTGCATTTTTCGCTGTGTGTGTTGTAGATGAGCTAGGTCATCTGCAAAGTCTAGTTGTATCGATGTTGTCCACTGTATTCCGAGAGTGCCTTGAGATGTTGCGGTCTTCATGATCCAGTCAACGACCAGCAGGAAGAGAATGGGCGAGAGTAAGGAGCCTTGTCGGACACCGGTCTTCACTTTGAATGAATCTGTGAGCTGACCTCCATTCACTAATATACAGTGTAATCCGTCGTAAGAATTCCGTATGATGTTGACTATCTTCTCGGATACACCATAATGTCGAAGAAGTCTCCATGATATTCTCCTATCCAGAGTGTCCGTTTTGATTTCTTTGACTGTTTGTTGGTCGGTATTTATGGAGAGATTCCTGGCTGCTGCTTCGATAATTGGTAGGTTCAGTGTGACTGGTTTATTCAAGAGTTCTTTAAAGTGTTTTACCCACCTGTTTCGTTGTTCTTTTATCTCAGTGATTGGTTTACCAGCCTTGTTCTTGATTGGCCATTCTGGCTTACTGAATTTCACAACTAGCTTCTTCGTTGTATCGTATAGGTGCCTCATATTTTCTTCCCTTGCAGCTTTTTCCGGCGTCATTGCTAGATCCTTAACATATTTCCGTTTATGCAGCCTGGTGCTTCACTTCATTTGTTAGCTGACTTCTGTGTATTTGGCCTGTGCCTTGTCTTTCTTTGTTCTTGTGCGGCTGTTATTAATTGCTACCTTTTTGTTCCTCCTTTCTTCGATCTTGTCCAGAGTATCGACAGAAATCCATTATTCATGGTATTGTTCCTTGCTACCCAAAATCTCCTGACATGTTGTAGTTATTGTTTCCTCAATCTCATTCCAGTTGTCCTCCATATTAGTTCCATCTTCTCCTAGTAGGTCGTGAAATGCCTGGAACTTATTGTTGAGATTTATTTTGAATTCGTTGCGTTTGTTAGTATCCCGGAGAAGGGCTGTGTTAAATTTTTGTAACATTGCTGCTCCAGTTGTCGATTGCTTCTCCAGCTTCAGTTTCATTTTAGCTACCGCTAGATGGTGATCTGAAGCTATGTTAGCTGCTCTCCTTGCTCTTCTGTCATCCATGGTCCTTCTAAACTTCTTATCGATGCAGATGTGATCGATTTGGTTCTCCGTAATGGTGTCCGGTGTATACGTTTGTTGGAGAATATAGGGCCATCTATAATCATTTTATTGAAGGCACATAGGTTTGCAGACGTCTCACCCTTTTCGTTCCTTTCTACCAGCCCATGTCTTCAAATAATGTCTTCCTATCCGGTATTGTTCACTCCAAACTCGGCGTTAAAGTCTCCCATCAGAGTGGTCAGGTCCTTGGCTGAGCATTTATCGATGGTTGGTTGCAGCCTCGCATAGAACTGGTCTTTGTCGTGTTGGTGGCTGTCGTTGGTGGGTGCATAGCACTGGATGACATTGATTGTAATCTCCTCCCTTTTCGTCTTGAAGAATGCTTTGATGATCTTAGGTCCATGAAGTTCCCATTCTACTATAAGAGCCTTCCATACTTCTCGGGACAACATCATTGCTATTCTTTATGTGTGTGAGGAGTTTTCTTCTTCGTGGCCGGAGTATGAAAGCACTTCTCTTGAGGATAATCGTAACTGTCCATCTTGTAACCAATAGGTTTCACTTATTTCAAGTATCTTCAGGTTGTATCTTTTCATTTCTTAAGCTATTTGCGTGCTTCTCTTTGTCTCTCACATCGTGAAGACATTCCGTGTACCTATATTAATTGTTGCTCTGATTGTTAGAAGGGGCTTTGGCCTTGTGGCTTCCGAAGAAACTCGGTTTTCACCATGGGGCGTCATAACAGATCTCCCAACTCCCAGGGGAGAGTTGAAGTGGTTATAAAGGTTTATTCTGGTTAGCGTTTTTGTAGCAAGGTTGTTATTTTACGGGATGGAGTTGCTAACTTGATGCCCGATTCTCCTCATATATCCGGGCTCGGGACCGGCAGCAACTCTAGGGAGGCTCTAGGCGGAGTTAGAAATTGTTTATTGCATTGTACAAAATGTTTCCATAGATTGTGCTACATTGATAAAGTATTAAGTGTTAGTACTTTTCAAGTATATTATATTTAATTAGTAAAGGCGCTTCATCTCTACTTCTAAATAAACAGTAAAAACAATAAAGTGACGTTTAAATGAGTATTCCCACCCCTTCAAAGGCTGAATTTTATATATACGTATGAGTGCGTCTATACACCGTTCTCTGAATTTTTAATCAGAGGAGGCTACATAAGAACTCGGTTGATTCAATAATCATATAAAATCCGCATATTTTTTGTCATATTGTCCTTTTTTGCTGATACAATACCCATTTACAGTTATTATCCCTTGATTGGCAAAAACAGTTTAAAAATTCGCGGCACTGATTGACTTGGCGTGGTCAGTTTAGAAGTCTCTGTTGGTCGCTCTGATGAAAGTTTAGAGATGAGTTTCAGCGATGCTTTAAATATCCGCGACAGATAATGATTATAACCAATGTGAGTCGATCCGAATGAACCAAGAAGCTAATCACTGTCATTTATTTGTACTGGCTATTAATTAGCCGAAAGATAATAATAGCAAATCAAATATTATCCGTGAAAGCTGTACTGTTACACAGGATTTAGAGATTTTATTTGTTTGAATAATTTACTGAAGTTTTACAAAAGTTTTGCTACTTAATAGTGCAAAGAACGGAGACATATCTGCTTCTGTTTTCATGAGTTTATGATATATTTATTCTCAAACCTTGTAGATAAGCAATTAGAATTATAAGTGCCATAAATTGTTTTTAAATGTAGCTTAGTGTTAGGTTTAAGGTTTATTAGTTAAGATTAAGGTAAGGCTCAGGATCAGAGCTGCTTTATTTATTAGAGTTAGTTTTACTGATAGGATTTATGCGTTGCACATAATCTTCGTAACGAGAACTTAACATTTAGTAAAACTGACATCATAACCTTTGGTTCATATCATCAAAAATAATCTTCCCTCAAAAGTCTAATGTCTTGAGTAATAAAAAATATCCTAGAATAACCAATTTCTAATTACTTAGTTTTGAATTTCCTAACTCGACGGTGACTGGCCATTCACGTTATTTCTTACAGATATTTTGAATGTCGCTTAATATCATCTTTTTAATGGGCTTTTACTACTCGTTTCTTTACTATACTTTAGATAATATATCAATAAAATTGTTTAATGTTTATCATGATAATAATTATTATCATTTCTTTGTTAAAATATTAGGTATCCATCTTTATGACACATCTTGTCAATTATGGGAATGATCGATTAGCTCTTTATGTATTTAATACAGTTTTTGAATTTATAACTAATTGGACAAATATCAAGTTAATTACATCATCTCCGTTAGAATTAGCTAAGGTTTACACAGAACGTTTCAAATTACATGGTGTCACTGAGCTCCCACTATATTCGGATCCTTGTCAAAATGCGCATCTTCATGAATTATGGCCAAGTAATTGGCCATGCGGTTCAAGTCATTTACCAAGTTTTATTATTATTGGACCTCAAAAAACTGGTTTGTTATATATGTTTACGGTTGTTTGTTTATTTTCTTACGCTTGAAAACTTATTGCACCATGTGGAATCAAAAAATACGTTTTGTGAAACAGTTTGAGATACTTGATCAGCTAGGGAATTCTTAAGGAAAATAAACAAAATTAGTTTTTGCACAATTGGATATTTTAGTGTGAAATGACATAACATGTTCTTGAACCCTAGTTGTAATGTCTCTCATTTTAAACACCTTAGTTTCTAAGTTCATGTCTCCTTATATGAATCAGTCCAAACTTGATAACTTTAAATTTGATGAAGCTCACTGCATATATATTAATAAGAACACGGAAATTTATGACTAATTGTTCACTACCGACTAGCACATTTTCTTAACGCATGTATTTTGCAATATGTATTCACATACTTAAGACTTAATGGCAAGTGTTAACACATTCATTACTGATAACTGTGAAAGCTCGAGTTTCGGTCATCTTTAGATGTTCATATTCCCAGGCTGTAGATCCGTTTTGAATGTACACTTCACTTCTTTACAGTCAAATAAGTATGCAAGTGACTACACAAATGACATTGTTATGTCCTCACAAAACGAAGCGTGGGAAGTTATTTCACTATCGATATGAATAGTAAAGTAGTAAATAATCACATTTGGACATTCTCAGTATGACAAAATAAGTCATTTAAATTATTTGTTAATAACTTGCATCATGTTTGTTCGATCCTTATTGTTGTTGGATTTCTATCAGTCAGGTTACATTATTGCTACCTGTTTAAGTTACCATCAAATCATGTACACTATGTTTTGGTGTTATGTAGTTGGAGGTGATCGTCTGGAAACCATTTGTTCAAGTTTTATGCTATTTTCCTACTGTGAGCAATGCATACATGCAATATCGGGGCAAATAATCTCCATGGAGGCGAGTTGAACCTGGATCTTTCATTTTGACAATCTAAGACGCTGCCACTAAGCTATTCAGACTGCAACTGGCCTTCCATAGATTACACTGTGAAACACTACAAATTAAAATTAGGATTTCTATCTCAATTTTTTACAGTAAACTTGCTATTTACGTGACTTCAAACGCTCTCAAATGTTTATTATACGAAGCGCATAAATTTATTTCAACATCTTATTGAATAGTATAGAGTTAATAATCTTATTTGAATTTTTTTAAGTACAACAGACTAAGTTATTATTGCACAAATCTATTGAGCGTTAACTTTGTTTAAAAAAAATACTTTTATCCTATCATGAATAAGCAATTTTACTCTCTTAGTCTACCATGTATCATCTATGTAAAACCGTTAAGATTGTTTGGAAGTATTAATGAAATACAAGTGTAATTTCAGTGAATAAATCTAGATATCTATCATAAAAGTTTATCTAGTTAATAATAATCACGAAATGCGAAGGCGTATTAAACTGAATGTTAACCTATAGTATTGTGTAGCATTGAATTGTTGACTATGTGTAACCGTAATAAGACACTATTTCGAATGCTACTGTACACTATTTATTAGTAGGCGAAACAGCCGATGAGCAATCTTCGAAAAGTGAAGACTTTTGTTGTACTTTACACTTTGATTTTTGTTACTGTCTATTTGCGGTAAATAAAATTACAAACGTTAATAATATCTCGGCCACTAATAAGAATCTTGTGTCACTCTGTCACCTATCAAGTTTGTGCGTCCATCGGTTAGCCGAAATCGTATTATTCAGAAATAATCCAACTCAAAAGTAAATCAGTCTTACTTGGGGCTATTGACATTTATGTTTGACAATACACATGTGAGCATAACATTGGCCGAGATTTATGCGTGAGTACTGCATTTTCTATTTGAAGATAAGAGATAAATCCACATTGATATTAATCTATCACTATTTTTATCGAAGTGAAAGGAAATGTTTATTTAGCATCTGTACCTAGCTTTCTTCCAGCCTACTCCTACACCAGACAACATTGCTCGTCGAGGTAGGCGGTGGTCAGGCATACGCAACACATGTCCTAACCACCTCAGCCGGTGAAGATTCACTACTTCATCAATAGACTTACCGTATTTCCCTAGTACTCTATTCCTAACCCATGCATTGCTTACTCGGTTGTCCCAGCAAACACGAGCAATGTTTCGGAGACATCTATGATCGAATACTAGGAGCCTACGGATATCCTCTATCCTTAAAGGCCATGTTTCACATCCATGAAGTAAAACGGATCTGACTGCTGCACAGTAAACGCGTCCTTTTGTCATTAAACGAATGTCTCGCCTACGCCACAAGTGCCGCAGGTTGGCAAAAGCCGATCGGGCCTTATGTATACGGGCCGAGATTTCATCGGACACCAGACCGTTAGGACTGATGAGGCTCCCGAGATAAGTAAAGCGGTTAACGCATTCAATAGTTTCACGCCCTATCACTAACTTTGGTGCCGAATTAAGCCAGTCCTGAAGTAACATTTTACATTTGGATGGGGAGAATCGCATCCCAAACATGCTTATATTCATGTTTAAGGTGGTCAAAAAATCCTGCATTTTATCAGCATCTTCACTCAGTAGAACTATATCATCGGCATATTCTAAGTCAGTAAGTTTATCTCCTGGAAAGAGGTCAACCCCAGGGAAATCAGACGATGACAATGTTAACTCTAAAAGTATGTCAATGATAAAATTAAATAAAAATGGAGATAGCGGACAACCTTGAGGAACACCACTAGAAGTGGTCAATTCCGAAGACAATCTGCCATAAGCTCTAACACGACATGTGGTGTTCGAGTAGAGAGCTTGTATAAGGTTAGTGTACTTCTCCGGTACACCTTTCAATGACAGACATTGCCACATAACCTTACGATCAATAGAGTCAAACGCCGCCTTAAGGTCAAGGAATACAGCTATTGTTGGGCGTCTGAAAGTGTGCCTATGTTCCAGAACCTGTCTAAGTGTGAATATTTGGTCTATACAACCACGTCCAGGTCTGAAGCCACCTTGGTTTTCTCGAGTTTGCTCTTCACGAGCTTTAGTTAAACGTCGAAGTATTATTGAAGCTAGTATTTTAGACACTATATTCGTTAAACTGATTCCTCGGTAAGCATCTGTAAATTGTTGTTGTTGAAGGACTACAGACCCCCCATCAATTGAAGCAGTGTTGGATCAATCCGGAGAATTCATAACACTTTATGTAATCTTTAGAAGTGTCTCCTTAATCATTAATACGGTAGGATTTGATTGTCTTATCAAGTAGCTTTCATCTCTGAGGAGCCACAATGATAATTTATTTTGAATTCAAAAATAAATTCTGATTAAATTGAAGTGGTTTTGTAGAGACTGGTTTTAAGCTGTCACTTGTACTCGTCACAGATTGCTCTCAGTTGGGTACCACTGGGACATGGGTACGCACTTCTAAAGAATTTCACATTAGAACAAAGCAGCAGTCCAGTACTCTCTGGTTGTCAATTATACCTAAGCGAAAATAGTCTGACGAAAACGATCAACAAATATATCTTCAATAAGTTTACTTATAGAAATGAAATCCTACAATCCATTCTAACTTCTTTCTTTGTTTGTACCGACCATTTTTTTATTTAGGTTCTACCGCTCTACTACATTTTCTCTTATTAAATCCTGAGTTAATGGCTAATCAATTCCAGTATAATTCATCATTTGAAGAATTACAATTTTTCAGTTCTGACGATATTTATTCACGTGGTGTACATTGGTACATGAATCAATTTTCAAATAACTCAGTTGTATCTGCAATGAAATTTTATAAATTTAATAGCGATAAGTCTAATTATTATTTAAAGAATTATGATGCTGTTGAACATATACGATTTGAAAAGTCAGCTACATACTTTGACAATCCGAAATCTCCGTCACGAATTTATGCCTTAATGCCCAAAGTGAAATTGATTGTTCTTATTCGTAATCCAATAGAGAGAGCTTATTCATGGTATCAAGTAAGCATTTCTTGAAGGGATTTTGCCACATAAGTAAATCATATAAGCCAACTAGCGATTAACTTCAGAAGACATTTCCCGAGCTTTATTGAGAAAACGTAACGAGTAGAGTTTAACTATATCGGGTTTGTTGGACCTTACAAATGGGAGTTGATAAGGTCACCTTAAATACAAAGCGAATTGACTGAGGTTTATGAATACCAACCTTTGGGTACAAACTCAATGATTTAAAGTTTAAGCATTCCTTGTGGATCTCCGTAGTACGATGAGAAATGTCCATAGTTCTCCCTGGTTTTCAATCGTTGTGTAAACGAGGTTAATCCACGACATTAAATTGAGATTTGTCAACTATGCAGCAGGATATTCCAAATAGTCCTAATGCCAAATACATAGCTTAAAGATAAGTGCATAAATTCGTACTTCACAAATTAATTATATCCTTCATCCTTTGGAATGATTTCCTATTTACTATCTTAATTGTCTTCTATTTTGCAGCGTTGTATATTAAAAGAATATACTGTTGTTCGAATTTTTCCTTTATTTAACTATAACTTACGACTGTTGCATAATTTGCATATTTGTCATTTATTGATTTGTGAATTGTCGGTTATCAGGTGAATGAATATAAATTAGTTTAGAAGTAAATTGGTTTTAGGGAATATCAAGTTATTCAGTTTAGGGACTGGCGTACCCTCAGAGTAGTAGGTTTATACTATAGTTCACAATGTCGGCACGTCTTGATATAAATCAACATTTTGATCTATATTTTCGTTACTATATATGAAAAATCTTAATGGATGTTCCTAATATTATCATTTCTCTCGTGGTAATTTTGTTTACTTATTTCTCTACGAAGCATCGTTTAGCCCATGGAGATATCGCTCCACAATTATTATCTTTTGTTGATATAATGCAATATGGTCGTAACTTGACTGAAACTGATCTACTCAACACTGTTCCTGCTGATAAATTTGCTAGCCTTTCTATCAATACTAATAATTCAAGTTTATTGCAACAACTTATTGCAAACATTCATCATTTATGGTCTCGATGTATTAGTCCAGGGAACTATGAACAACACTTACGCAATTGGTTGACATATTTTCCAGCCTCACAGGTACATATTCACTTTTTTCCTGGGTTTATTAATCTATTTCTGTTGTTGTTAAACCATTTTATTCAAATCTTATTTTATAGTGTAGAATTGTAGAAAATAAAATACCCTCGTTTCCATGTATCACAATTTTTACATTAAATTAATGTGTAGGTTTTGTACTCGTTCTGAACAACCAATATGAATTACAAATAAGTGTTTTAACGGGTAGTGAACAATGAGTTATAAGATTTGTTGTTCCTCGCTAACGCTTTGTATATATTCAAACTCAAATAACTTGTGGACTTCCACACGCATACGTATTCTCCTATTTTACACTATATACCATCAGCTATGAAAGCCTTGACTGCTAGTGCGTAGCTAACCTTGAAATATAAAATAACTAATGCAGTATACCATTGCTACTAAATGATCTATTTTAGTTTTCATTGGTGTTCATAGCATTCCAATAATGTCAAGTAATCTATAAATCATTGAATATTGGGAGATCTAATATGAAAGCAATTCAGTGAAACACCAAGAAAAGCAGAAAATAGTTTCTGACTCCAACTGTCCATAAATTGTGCAGTAAATGAAATACAAATATACATAAACTATATCCAATAAGTGTTTGGTTAGATGTTGCGTTGCTAATACCAGGTGTAAGGATGTGTCCAAATAATATTTTTCGGAAATTCTATTGTATCATGCTGCATCTCCATAGCCCTTTAGTCGGCAAAGTAGTAGGAGCTGTTACCGGTAGCTAATCTTGTTCTTTAATTATATTTCGAAATAATTAATTAGACATAATCTAATGATGAATGGGAATCATAAGAGTAAAGATGGACAGGAAACAAGAACGTATACATGAATAGTATATTTACTGTTTCGCATATGTCACAAATCGGTTGAGTACCACTTAAAATCACGGAGCTCAAAACTGCATTTTCGTCCTGCCATGAGGTGTCTCAGCAGCATATACCTACGATATCACCATGTGTCGAGCCCAGAATTTTCAGGTCTGCAGACAAACGCTTATCTGTTGACATCGGAGCCCCGTTAGTTACGATTCCCTGCTCAAACTGTCACCTTTAATCTCATTTCATGCCTGACATGCTAGTTTTCAAAACTACTCCACTCAGATACTCATTTCTACATGTTTTGACAAATTTCTTTTCCAGATATTACTTTTAGATGCTGATAGATTTTCTCAAAATCCAGTGCCAATTATGAAGATTGTACAACAATTTATATTAGTTAGTAGACCAATAGATTATTCAAAGTATTTACAGTAAGTAGAAAGCAATATTTAAATGAAATATTCTTTCTTAATTTTGCCTTTTGTAGTTTTATAATTGTTTTTGTCATATCAGTTGGCAAACCATGGAAAACTAGACAACTGTTTCATTCTGATTTAAGACTACTTAGCACTATGTATTCTTCAATGTTGTTCACTACGCAATCACATTGATGTATTTATGCTAATTTCACATTTAAACGAAAGTGTGTATGTTACTACATATTACAACTAATAGTTTTCCAGAGTTATCATTGTGATCCTAATATTTGGTGATTATTTTGTTTCTACGACCACGACTTTCTGTCAATATACGTAGTGTTAAATTATTTTTAACTTTAAATAGTGCGTATCACTTTTAATCTCGAAAATCACAGTTGTCTTTTGTAGAACTACACACGTCGTTGTGAAGTACTCATTAAATACGACATAAAACCTTGGGCTGGGACCCAAGGTTTGTTTCATCCCACTTGGGTATTGTCAGTTGTATGTACGTGTATCTCAGTATTATTGTTCATATTTTGAAGATGCAAACATATTCGAACTATATATACTTACTCATCACACAAGTATAACTATCGGCATTCAGTAGATCGATGAAGAATTCATTGGCGTTTGACACAAAGGGACTGAGTTCGAGTTCTAATGTGAATATTAACTCTGGGATCCAGGTGCATTTAGGTGGCGAGTCACAAACGGGAACAAACGCCCACTCTGGATTCTATTTGCTGGCCACAATCGAACTTTAATCATGCTTGTAAATTATACGCTAACAAAATGAATTAATACTTCTCATGATGTAAAATAAAGTTAAACTAGAAATTGAGTAGGAAAAATTCAAGAAAGAACATAGTTTATATCAAAAGTTTTATTTTAACATTTAGTGGTATACATCTAATATTTACAGTTGCTGCTTCATTTTCCAAATGGTTACTGCTTAATTTCATTCTCACGCAACACATTACAAAGAAATGTGCAAGTAACTGTTATCCAACAGCTGCTTTGGTCTCATGATCCACAACTCGCCACTAGGAACCTGAAAATTCTGGCTGATTTGTAATTGGTTTGATATTCAGCACTATTTGTTACCTTTTGTTTTGAAATCTTATCAAAATTCGTTGCTGGCCACCACGAAATGTAGTCAATGTACGACAACTAAAGCTATCAAGGCGTCCAAACACAAAGCCTGAATATCTATAAATATTCACTAATTCACTCGTAATGAATTGACAAAATAATCTTTCATATTAATGTCGACATCTATTCATTGTATAATAAGTAATTCTAACTTAATGTCTAGTGGGTAACAGTAGTATTTAATTGATAGATACTAATAAGGAGTTCAGCCTAGGAAAATACACTAAATATGCAAGTCAACCGAGTTATTGATTTCCAAGTAGGATGAAATGTCTCCTAAAATCACTCTTAGTCCTTGCTAACAATCAAACAAATATTTAATTTCTAATTCAAGAATTTCCCTTACACCCAAATGCAATTGAAATCAGCTCACTAGTAACTGACTTCAAGTTCTACTTAGAGGATGTGACCAGTGGAGCCCAACCATATCAGGCGTGTGACAGTTAACCACTGATATCAATGGATAAAGTTGTGAAAATATATGGCAAACTGTCTAAAGTTAGAGATATCAAGTGTTGGATGCTGACTGATTGAGTGGTCTGATGGGTAAGTATTCGTCGTAAAACCTAGAGGTGGGCTGGATTCCGTGGTAGTTTCGTGGATGCCCACTGTTGAGAAGTTCTAGACTAGGACGTAACAGCTATCCAATGTTTCATGGTTGTTAAGTGGTTATCCAACTCCTGATACCACATTCATCAGTCTCAGCAAAATCCAATGTAAGCTATATGAATGTAAAAGATTTGCTATATGATCTGTAAGCTAATTAGAACACAATAACATAATTGTATTTTTCTTACTTGTTTTAGTTTCAATCATAAAAAAGGCTTCTATTGTATATCTGCTAGAAGTGCATTTCATCAGAATAATGGTTGTTTAGGTCGAAGTAAAGGAAGAATTTATACACAATTAGATCGTAATATTCTATTACCGAAATTAATGGAATTGTATTTTTCTAAAGCTAACCACAAACTCTATGAGTTACTACAAAGTAACCCCCTATGGTATAATACACTGACAATAAACAGACAAAAACTACCATCGTGGATTAAAATAAGCCACTAGATTATATTTTTATTTCATCTTATACTGTTTATTCAATTATGCTTGTACAAAACATTACCAGTTTTGCATTTCTCCACTAATATGTTTTTCTTTGAAAGCATTATTTTTCTTAGTTGGTTGATGTGTATACGTTATTCATTAGAATAAATCATAACTATAAAAGGTATGTGCACTTGCTTGTCTCTAATTATTTTAAATCAAAACTACAAAAATGACTAGATGACATATGTTCGAGTTTCAACAGCATATCGGTGCACTATAATGCAGCTTAAACAATCAGAAATACGCATTCAAACTTGTGTTGTAGTATACAACACAAACAATGTAAACTTCTCGGTAATGTTTAATGTCATTACTGTCAACAGAGGTAACTTGTTTTTACTGAATATACACTTAGACATTTATTTGAATTTGTCATTTGTTCTTGTTTAACTATTGATTAGTGGCTTAATTTTGGCCTATTCTGAATCGCCTGAAGTATTCAGCCGGCTGTGTGAAATGCACACTTCTACAGACGTCTATAATTGACTCCTGGTTTTACATTACCTGATGCCAAGCAGATTAAGAGTTTTCATGAGAGCAAGAACAAATATTTGTGCAGAATAAGATGAATTCATTTTATTTCGTTGGTTTCTCATCAGCTGCATACAACCTAGAATAATATTTTTACAAAATTAATATTTGAAACAAGTTTTTACATACTCATGAGAACGGATGGAGTTAGTTGAAATGGAGATTACATAAACATGTGAACATGGCTTAAGATGTTGGAGAAAATGCTGTGAATATATATACGATCCAAGAGAAGGTACAGAAGGCAAAATAGAGATCAGAGGTCAAATGATTGCACAATAAGAGGTGGTTGGAAATATTTGAGAATAAAGTGAATAAAACTCACTTATTAAACTTTAAATGACCTAATTAAACACGAAAGTTGAACTTAACCATCTGAAAAACGAGGATCTAACGGAGAGAAGGAATTGTTGAATCTGATCAGAAGAGAAAACGTATTAAAAAACTTAGCGAAAGAATAATAACAATGAAAACAATAACGCAAAAGTTAGGTTACCAGGGTAAAGAAAGGCTTATAACAGTTTCTTTTTGAACACATAAGTTTGGTTTCAATCGTTTAATGGCAATCGCTTCTGCATATTTTAGAAGATTTGAAGTTTTTTGTCTATTGAACACTTTAAATGATTAATCAATATCAATTTGGTGTCCTGTGTCAATTAGATGCTTAGCGATCGCGCCGTTAAATGTCTTTGTTCCTGTGAGTCGTAGATTTTTTGGAACATGTTCATTAAATCGTAGGTAGGCCCTTCTTTCTGTTCGGCCAATGTAACTGCTACTGCAGGTACACGTAAATTTATATAGACAGTTGGCGGTAACATGAGAAGGATACCTGTCGATTTTTGATTGATATAAGCAGTTTGGCAGCATAATAAGTTCTCTTTAAAGCTGAGTTAAGTCTTCTTCTGATTGTTCCAGCAATGTCATCACCTTTAAAATCGAGTTGAATGAAAATAGACTTCTTTTGGACTGTAGTTTCATTTAGTTTATCAGGCTTTTGTTCGCTGTATTTGTCAATGAATTTTTCGGGGTAGCCATTCTTTTTTAGATACTGTTTAACGTTAGTGAGTTCTGTATCTATCATATCTGAAGTACAAATCTTTTTGGCTCTGAGAAACAACGTTTTCACTAATGCTATTTTGTGGTGGATTGGACAGAAGCTATTAAAATTCAAGAACAATCCATTCCACGTCGATTTTCTGTAGATCGACCGTTGCACTGAACCATCTCCTCGACGTTGCATGGCAATATCCAGGAAATGAAATTTATTGTCTTTTTCTAACTCCATGGTAAATTGGATATCTTTATGTGCTTGATTGAAAATTTTCAATAAGTAGTTAGCATGTTGTTTATTATTGCATACAATGAAGGTATCATCCACGTACCTTGAATAATGCGTCATTTCCTCAATCACCTTTTTTAGTTTTGTGTTTTCAAGATTGGCCATAAAAATGTCTGCTAGGATAGGACCTAATGGACTACCCATTGCAACACCATCAATTTGGCGATATATCTTATTATCGAACCGGAACTGGATGTCTTCTGTACACAAAAGCAATAGTCGTTTCAATTCAACCACTGGTAGAGGAAGTAGGTCAGAATGTTGGCATATGATGTTAATGGTTTCAAGGAGTGGTATATTGGTAAATAAGGATGTTACATCGAAGGAAACCAAAGACTTGTCGGAAATGTCAATTTTATCCAATATTTCAACGAAGTGAAAGGAGTCTTTCAGGGAAAACATAGACAGACGTTGACGGATAGGCTCCAGCTTCTCTGCTAACCATCGAGCTACTTTATGGTGAGGTGAATTTATCATTGACATTATAGGCCTAAGTGGGGTGTTTTGTTTATGCACTTTTGGTAGACCATACATGTACGGCAATCGAGATCCTTTGGGTTTCAAATTATTATACGTCTTGTTATCAATTAGTTTCTTCTTTAGAAGTTCTCTCAGTAGATTGGTAATTCGTTTCTCTGTGGAATCCGTCAAGTCTTTGTTTAACTTATCAGCTTTGAATCTTGCCTGGTCACTTAAGATAGTCTTCATCTTGGCAATGTAGTCAGGTGTGTTCATCAGGACAACACCAGCGCCTTTATCTGGACGTAATATCATTAATTGGTCATTCTTTTGTAAATTCTGCAAAGCTTTCTGACGTTCTTTGGACATGATTCTCGACTCCATAGTCGGTGATGTGAGGTATTGGTTTGCAATGTCAACTAATTTGGACCGACCATGGAGTCGAAAATCATGTCCAAAGAACATCAGAAAGCTTTGCAGAATTTACAAAAAAAATGACCAATTAATGATATTACGTCCAGATAAAGGCGCTGGTGTTGTCCTGATGAACACACCTGACTACATTGCCAAGATGAAGACTATCTTAAGTGACCAGGCAAGATTCAAAGCTGATAAGTTAAACAAAGACTTGACGGATTCCACAGAGAAACGAATTACCAATCTACTGAGAGAACTTCTAAAGAAGAAACTAATTGATAACAAGACGTATAATAATTTGAAACCCAAAGGATCTCGATTGCCGTACATGTATGGTCTACCAAAAGTGCATAAACAAAACACCCCACTTAGGCCTATAATGTCAATGATAAATTCACCTCACCATAAAGTAGCTCGATGGTTAGCAGAGAAGCTGGAGCCTATCCGTCAACGTCTGTCTATGTTTTCCCTGAAAGACTCCTTTCACTTCGTTGAAATATTGGATAAAATTGACATTTCCGACAAGTCTTTGGTTTCCTTCGATGTAACATCCTTATTTACCAATATACCACTCCTTGAAACCATTAACATCATATGCCAACATTCTGACCTACTTCCTCTACCAGTGGTTGAATTGAAACGACTATTGCTTTTGTGTACAGAAGACATCCAGTTCCGGTTCGATAATAAGATATATCGCCAAATTGATGGTGTTGCAATGGGTAGTCCATTAGGTCCTATCCTAGCAGACATTTTTATGGCCAATCTTGAAAACACAAAACTAAAAAAGGTGATTGAGGAAATGACGCATTATTCAAGGTACGTGGATGATACCTTCATTGTATGCAATAATAAACAACATGCTAACTACTTATTGAAAATTTTCAATCAAGCACATAAAGATATCCAATTTACCATGGAGTTAGAAAAAGACAATAAATTTCATTTCCTGGATATTGCCATGCAACGTCGAGGAGATGGTTCAGTGCAACGGTCGATCTACAGAAAATCGACGTGGAATGGATTGTTCTTGAATTTTAATAGCTTCTGTCCAATCCACCACAAAATAGCATTAGTGAAAACGTTGTTTCTCAGAGCCAAAAAGATTTGTACTTCAGATATGATAGATACAGAACTCACTAACGTTAAACAGTATCTAAAAAAGAATGGCTACCCCGAAAAATTCATTGACAAATACAGCGAACAAAAGCCTGATAAACTAAATGAAACTACAGTCCAAAAGAAGTCTATTTTCATTCAACTCGATTTTAAAGGTGATGACATTGCTGGAACAATCAGAAGAAGACTTAACTCAGCTTTAAAGAGAACTTATTATGCTGCCAAACTGCTTATATCATACATAACAACATGTTCACTGAAACAATCAAAAATCGACAGGTATCCTTCTCATGTTACCGCCAACTGTCTATATAAATTTACGTGTACCTGCAGTAGCAGTTACATTGGCCGAACAGAAAGAAGGGCTTACCTACGATTTAATGAACATGTTCCAAAAAATCTACGACTCACAGGAACAAAGACATTTAACGGCGCGATCGCTAAGCATCTAATTGACACAGGACACCAAATTGATATTGATTAATCATTTAAAGTGTTCAATAGACAAAAAACTTCAAATCTTCTAAAATATGCAGAAGCGATTGCCATTAAACGATTGAAACCAAACTTATGTGTTCAAAAAGAAACTGTTATAAGCCTTTCTTTACCCTGGTAACCTAACTTTTGCGTTATTGTTTTCATTGTTATTATTCTTTCGCTAAGTTTTTTAATACGTTTTCTCTTCTGATCAGATTCAACAATTCCTTCTCTCCGTTACATCCTCGTTTTTCAGATGGTTAAGTTCAACTTTCGTGTTTAATTAGGTCATTTAAAGTTTAATAAGTGAGTTTTATTCACTTTATTCTCAAATATTTCCAACCACCTCTTATTGTGCAATCATTTGACCTCTGATCTCTATTTTGCCTTCTGTACCTTCTCTTGGATCGTATATATATTCACAGCATTTTCTCCAACATCTTAAGCCATGTTCACATGTTTATGTAATCTCCATTTCAACTAACTCCATCCGTTCTCATGAGTATGTAAAAACTTGTTTCAAATATTAATTTTGTAAAAATATTATTCTAGGTTGTATGCAGCTGATGAGAAACCAACGAAATAAAATGAATTCATCTTATTCTGCATAAATATTTGTTCTTGCTCTCATGAAAATAATAAAGGGAACAAAGTGTAGATTAAGAGTGTCTGGGTAGATAAGAATTACGAGGTAATAATCTTATAAGTAACGGAAACTTGACACAGATAAATAAACACACTTAGAAAAATGGCTACACTGTTTTGGATTATTTCTTTTCAATTCATGGATGAGAAGTGATAGTAAAGTATTAGTAAAATGCTAGTGGTATGTAGAAAGATAACATCGATTTTGTGTAGCGTAAGTGGAATAATAGACGTTGAAGTTATGTGAACTACGAGAAAGTGGTATATAAGTCTGTTGTTGTAGGTATGTTAAACTCACTGACTGTCCTACTTCAGGATCCTCTAGTACCCCTATTATCTATTTTAAGTCTCACGATAGATAAGGGCACAACCAATCAGCGTGACAGAAAAATCCTATTTTATATACTATCCAAATGCATAAAATGTTATATGCAATTTCAATTAAGTTTCCACATCTTCGATGATCTTACTATGTGGAAAGCAGCTAGCGATAATAAGTCACTGAGATATGTAATTATGTTACTTTCCATAAACAAGCTAGTTGAAAATAAAAACTACTGTCACTTTCAGCACTGAATAATTGTCATGGATGACCAAGAATTCAAAATCTGTATTTGAAAATATTTATGAATTCTACGGTATTCTAACTGATTTAGATCAAATTTGTGTATTCTAAATAAATTCCGGCTTTTCTCAAGCAGAAGCCATTATTAATGAGTGCGATCTCATATAAATAACCTGCAATGTAATCAAAAAGACAGACGATACCAACAGACTTAGCAAGTGATAAACTCATGTTTCATCTTATAGGTTCATTTGAAGGGAATAACATATTTGCCCTGATTACTTTAATGTCGAGCATTCCTACAAACACTTTAGGTGTACACAAATCAAATACCTACCACATGAGTTAATTCTGTGTGTACCTGTCCAGTTCGTTTATCTTGTTTGTAGAATTTCAGGTCTTAGTGAAAACCTGAATTGCCTAATAAGTACATTTTTTGTCTGATTAATAAAACGATAGACTAACTCTACTCGTACTTATTTTTGTATCTTTATACTTATTTATTCAGCAGTCTTAATTGTGACCAAGTCTATGCTTATGTTTTAGGTGCTCACATAAAAAATTAACAAAAGACTTCAAAATAGAATCACAGAATACTTTTTTATTTACAAACTTCACAATATCAAATGAGAAAAAAAGACAATTATCTTGTTTCACATTACTTTTAGCTGGTAGAAACAATGGGTGTTGTAATCTTAAACTAAGTGTTAGGTTCACTTACCACAATAGGTAAATTTGATTTGATATGAGAGCTCTGCAGAGGCTTTAATGAATTTTCATTCAAGCAACTAAATTCATTGCCACTTGCTGCTGACTCAAGCTGTCGGTTTGAGTGTTTGGATGTGTGATCGGGCTTCCCAGAACCTGGCACCAAAGAAATTGTCAGTTTCAAGGGTGAACGATGACGATTAACTGCTCCATTAGAATATTTGCATTCCAGCTGATCAGATGGAGTCGCTGAGTTTTTATATGAAATAATGTCACCAGATGACTCAAAATTTTCCTCTGTTTCTGTATCGTCATCTTCCAAACGTTGCTGTTCTGCTATGCGTCTAAAAATACAAAATACTTTACCCTTGAGTAATTAATAATAGTTAAGCAATCTGAGCTTATGATATAACACCCATATGCATCAAAGTAGGCGTTGTTTTGTTTTTACAAACAAATGATATAAATATCCATAATTAATACTGGTTTGCTTATAAGTATGTTTATATTTTAAGCCTCAGCAGCTGAGAATACTGTATATCAACCCAACCCTGATACATCGATAATATTAAGATATAACTACTAAACTTAATTCCGTCATACTTACCGATATTATTTACTGCAGTGCTAGGTTAACTTCACCAGCTTTAGGTTATGTCTTATTCAACTCACATAATAAAAGTTGCTAGTTGTTACCTGTCACACGTAAACAAAATTTACGAAGTGAGATTATCGGAAATGCTATTAAAATTACGACATACAAAAGATGCATCCAGTGTCTACGGCAATGTAAGTTATAACTTACTACTACAATCTTATTTTCTATTTCGAAATCTTTGAAGGGAGTTTCGATTTTGTTACTTGTTGACAAAGAAACCGATGATATTAAGAAAAATCACTTAGATAAAAGTAAAGCGTTCCAAAGATGGATATTTTGTTCCCGAAAACTTTACCACAGTTATAACGCAAGCCTAGTTAGACATGCCCTATACACAGTAAACTGACTATACCAAGATGAAAGGTTTAATAAAGCGACGAAACGTCTCTGTTTAACTTACTTATTGGCCCTCCTTGAACTGTTTCTTCCTAAACCCATACAATTAGATAAGTGAACAGCATAACGCGTAGCAGCAACTTTACAGTTACACTTCCCACATCGACAGCAACTTGCGGTTTTATTCGGGTCTCTACTAGAGCCTGAATTTGAAGTCCCATTACCAATACTGTCTGATATGTCATGATCTGGTTCAGGAGCAATAATGTGAAAATATCCAAGTTTTATCGCACGATGCATTGTTAAGATCCCATCCATTAAACATGAGTCAATCAACTCTGTGATGAATTCTTGCAGAATATCCTGCAGATCAGCATGCGCGACAGAAAAGGGCTTCTGCATTTTAGTTTCGGGTTTAGCTACTTAGAACCACTGCTTGGTAGGATAAAAATAAAAAAAACAGATATTTTGCGATTTTAATGATACATGAAGGAATCTACTCATTAAAAAAGCCACGAGCCCGTGAGCACTTAAGAATTTATATGATATAACAAGAATACTCAATAATTTTAGAAGTAATCATATTTCCAAGACCAAGAGATTTTAACAGAATTTATTTTATCTGTATATAAGTTTTGGAATATTTATCAGTGGGATTACTATCTGCTAAATGGATATTATATGACATTTAGATTGAATTTAGTTTGTCTTACAAGTAGATTACTGAAGGACAGAGTACTCCAGAAAGAGTGTGATGAATAAGCGAAAGGAACATTCTGTGTCATGCCGACTGGTTGAAACTATGTGAAACCTGTTACGGGGTTGGGCAAATGCGAGTTGTTGTGTTCACTGGAACAGCTGCGACAAACAAAAACTAATGAGCTATAATAATAATGGATAACAAGTTTTCACCGAATGTCAAGCCATCTACAACTTAACAGAAGTGACCGGATCTAAAGTACTTTTCGTAACTTTAAGCCAGATAGTTAGGTCTTTATGCAGTAAGCATTAACAATTTAGGCAACCGACACTTTCAAATCACTGAAAAAATAGAAACATGAACTAGTGAAAATTAAGATTTGATTGCTCTGGATGTTCCTAACACATACAAACACTACAGGAATCCCGATATGAAAACGCAAATTACGATTGCACATACTCTAAATCAACAACTTTACATCATTAAACTCCGAAAGTGACAGATATTTCTGTAATACGATTTTAAGTATCATAATTACACCAAAAAATCATAAATAATAACCACTAAATGCAACGATGTTTAGAAACCGCTAAGGTATTACGTGTCCGAGATCCTATAACAAGGAGTGAATAACGTAAAGGTGAATGAACGTACATTAAGGGCTAAAGACTGGGGACGAAGCTAAGAGACTTCTAGTGTGATTTTCATATTAGCCAAGCAAAAATTGACCAACAATAAAGTCGCTTTGGATGGAATGATATAAAAAAAAATGTCAGAAATGAAGTACCATTCAAATGTATAAAATAATTCCATAAAACTAGTGATTTTTTAAAAATCATCTAAGAGCTGCAAACATTTAAAATCAAAGTAACTTATGGATGAATACTCATCCACCTGGCTACAAAGCACATTTTATGGGATCCTTTATATTTGGGAGGATAGTTTTTAAATATAGTCTAGGAATCCTTTCAATGTATGTATTTCTGATGTATCGATTCTAAATATTTACCGTAGATTTCAACAAAAACTGCCAATATGTGCTGTATGGACGTTATGTCTTCGGTTATAATTGCTTTTTATTAAGACCAATTTATCAATCATAACAATTTTACAGACACTGCCCACAGACGTGTTTTCAGTAGTATCTCCGAGCAAACATTTCTACAGTAAGGACACTACTAAACAGATAGCTTCACTAACATATGATATGGCTGCAGCTTAAGTTACAGATGTCTTTAATAACCAACTCATTACTAGGATTACTATTCAGTCAGTTGCAACGTAGAACTTGGTACATGCGTACATCAGTTTAAGTTGCCATGCCTCAATTAGCAGATAAAGATTAAATTATCGGACCATATCCCAGAGGAGGGGAGGTAGTAACAGAGTAAGTACTAATGGAAAGGCATAGAGATCAGAGATGAGATTTGAGATAAAAAGTGATTCAGTAAAGAGAAAATTATAATAAGCTCAAAAATTAGAATTTGGAGGAAGACAAGGAGTGGATGCACCTGCGCCATTGCAATCGATTTCGAGCCATATCACCTAAAGTCTCTAACCATTTGTTACGATCATCGTGTGAGAATTACTATTTGCTGAAGGAAACTTTCAAAATGCATTAAGAACGAACCATATTTAATTGGTTTGTTCAGCTAACATGTGACACTGTAATACTAGTTTATGAGGTGCATAAATTCATCACAATTTCATAAAAACGTTTTTTGAACTAAAATTCATTATTGTACGTAGCCGACAATAATTCGCCAGTCATTTGGCGAGCTAACATACGATAAATAATCAACATTGTTGACTAAACAGTGCTATATGACCTTGAAATAAAAAGGCGGCAGCTCATTGGCTTGTTTCTATTCTTTAGTCCGTGCTGGAATACAATTAGAAAAACTTAAGAACAACAGGCTTTACTAAACTAAATATAATTATACCAGAAAAGCGGCAACCTTATGTTTGCAAAGAACTGTTGATAGAGATAGCGTTTCCAAACCAAGCATTCAAATTGAAACATCCGCAAAGTGAAGGACTACGGGAACAACCACTGGAACAACAACCGTAGAACCCTCGAAACTCAAGGACAAGCTGTAGACCTAAAATATAAGTGTTTAAAACAAATACGTTTAAGTTGTAAAAAGCAAACATTTGCGCCTGTTATTCGTATCGAAAACACTTAGGCTGTAAATAAATAGTTTATTAGTAAACTAACATGGCTTTTTTAGGTTCATTATTCAATATGATCGTTATAATCTATGTCGACGCATTAAAACTTTCGGGCATTGGATTCATGTTGTTGAGGGTCTTTGGTGTCTTTAAACGTGGAAAGTATAACCTATAGGACGCACGATACTTCGGTTGTAGCGAGTTATTTGTGGTCCGTAATGTTATAAAACAGGTTAGTGAGTTAATATATAATTATAGTAATAGTAGAACGTAAGTGTATTGAACGCATGTAGTATTAGTGATAATGAAAAGTGTTAGTGACATGTTGTTATCTGCCGTTTGAGCTTACGTAATAACCTGATTTCTTTTCAAAAGCATTTAATGGGATTTCCTATGACAGTAAAATGTAAATTTACCCGGGCATTTCTGTTTGGTGTCCAATGTTAATTAGTTTGACTTTCTTCGAACAGCAGCTGACCTTAGGCACAATAGTTTTGATCAGGTTGGTCTGAGAGTTTGTTATTTGCCGCAATTTGATTTTTCGCCTTTCTTCTTTAACTTATCGAGTACGAGTCAGCAGGTTTCAAATCATCAGTTCAATATAATAGGTCATATTTAGACTGTCGAAAAATTCATTTATTTCAACTGTGTAGAAACATTTTTGGTCCTTAAGCCGGAAGGCACTATTTTAAAAATTCTGTGCTATGAATATAACCGTGGCTTTCCATGAGCTTGATTTACCGATTACAACCAGTTAGTAGATACTGACCGAACACTTTCTTACTTGAACTTGATATTAAGTTAAATTATCTGGAATAGGTAATATATGATGGACCGAATTCGGCATCAATATTGAGGCTTATAGCTCAGCGATTCATTGTGATCAGGATTTCGATGCATAATCATCTCAAAGAACCAAGTTGTCGAGGTTTAACAGAATTTATTGTCCGAAAACAACCGTGTAGAGCACTTCAAACGAGTGACTGAATTGCCTTTAGTATACAAGGCTACCAATAAACTCTATTATTTATGGTCAAGCTGTCAGCTGATATATTACACGCGCACTATACTTAATAGGTGTGAAGTTACGCTACCTCTCAGATCAAGGTAACAATATACTTTTAAATAGTTTTAGCGAAAACTTGGATTTCCTGATTATTATGTAAATTTCGCACGTTAGCTTTGTCGTTTCAGCATTTATTTCATTTTATCAATAAATGGATGTACTAAGTCTCAATCGTATGATCATATTAAATGTCGGTAATATTCTTCTGATTACAATCACAAATCATATACAAAGACAATATATACCATGCGTAACAGTTAGGAACTCCGCCCGCAGCTCTTCTAGGGTTTCTGCTGGTCCCAAGCCTGGGTAAAGGAGGAGGGTTGGGCATAGGGCTAGCACCCCTATCCCGTAAAACACAAGTTTGCTAAAAAAACGCTAACACGATAGAACAAACTTAACCATTTAAACTCTGCCCTGGAAGTGGAAGGAATCTATATGAAGCTTCATGATGAAATCCAAGATTCTTCGGAAGTCATGAGGCCGATGCCACCCCTTCTAACGACCAGAGCAAAACTTTTTATAGGTACATGGAATGTTCGGACAATGTGGGAGACAGGGAAGATCACCCAGATAGCAACAGAAATGAAGAGATACAACTTGACTGTGCTCTGGATCAGCGAAACGCATTGGACTCAAACTGGACAGAAAACATTAGCCACGGGAGAGGTGCTACTATATTCCGGGCACGAAGAGGAAAATGCCCCACACACCCAAGGAGTTGCTCTGATGCTGTCTAAGAAAGCGCGCAATGCACTTGTAAGATGGTAACCACATGGATCCAGGATCATCAAAGCATCTTTTAAGACAATGGAGAAGGGGATTACAATGAGCATCATCCAATGTTATGCACCCACCAACGACGGCAACGAGGCGGACAAAGATCAGTTTTATGATAGGCTGCAGTCAATTATAGCGAAGTGTCCAGGAGAGAATTGACAATCCTGATGGGGGACCTAAACGCCAAAGTCGGAATGGACAACATCGGTTACGAAGACATTATGAGACAACAGGGACTAGGAGAAAGAAATGAGAATGGTGAAAGATTTACAAATGTATGCGCTTTCAACAAAATGGTCATAAGTGGTACAATATTCCCCCACAAACGCATACACAAGGCTACATGGATCTCACCGGATCATACTACAGAGAATCAAATCGATCATATATGCATCAATAAAAAATTCAGAAGATCAATGAAAGATGTGAGAACCAGGAGAGTAGCTGATGTAGCTTCAGATCACCACCTAATGGTTGCCAAAATGAAACTGAAGCTAAAGAAGCAATGGATAACTGGAGCAACAGCATTAAAACGGTTCAATACAGCCTCTCTTCGGGATACTGACAAACTCAAGGAATTCAAAATAATTCTCAACAGTAGGTTCCAAGCCTTACAAGATCTGCTGAACGAGGAAGAAACCACTATGGAGGACAACTGGAAAGGAATCAAAGAGGCACTAACTTCAACTTGTCAAGAGGCTCTGGGCTGCAAGAACTACCATCATAAGGAATGGATTTCCACGGAGACCCTGAGCGAAATTCAACAAAGGAGGAATAAGAAGGCAGAAATCAACAACAGCCAAACTAGAGCAGAAAAAATCAAGGCACAAAATGAATACACAGAAACAAATAAACAAGTAAAAAAGAGCAATAGAGCTGACAAACGGAAGTATATCGAAGGCCTTGACACGACAGCGGATAAACTGCAAGAGAAGGAAATATGAAACAGCTATACGACACAACGAAGAAACTGGCAGGTAAATATAGTAAACCAGAGCGACGGATAAGGAACAAAGAACGCAAGCTAATCACCGAGATTCAAGAACAAAGAGACAGATGGGTAGAACATTTTGAGAAACTCTTGAATAGACCAGCTCCACCGAACCCACCACACATCGAAGCAGCGCCTACAGACCTCCCGATTGATGTCAATCCACCAACGATGGAAGAAATCAAGATAGCCATCAGACAGATCAAAAGTGGGAAAGCAGCAGGACCTGACAATATACCAGCCGAAGCACTCAAGTCAGATATAGACATAACGGCGAGGATGCTCCACGTTTTATTCAAGAGGATCTGGGAGGAAGAACAGGTGCCGGCAGACTGGAAAGAAGGATACCTTATCAAGATACCAAAGAAAGGGGATTTGGGCAAATGCGAGAACTACAGAGGGATCACACTATTGTCAGTACCAGGTAAAGTCTTCAACAGAGTGTTGTTGAACAGAATGAAAGATTCAGTGGATAATCAACTTCGAGATCAACAGGCTGGTTTCCGTAAGGATCGGTCATGCACAGACCGAATTGCAACACTACGCATCATCGTTGAACAATCGATTGAATGGAACTCGTCACTGTACATCAACTTCATCGACTATGAGAAGGCGTTTGACAGCGTAGACAGAAGATCGCTATGGAAACTTCTTCGACACTACGGTATACCAGAGAAACTCGTCAACATCATCCGGAATTCTTACGACGGACTGCAGTGCAAAATTGTGCATGGAGAACAGCTGACAGATGCATTCTCAGTGAGAACCGGTGTCAGACAAGGCTGTCTGCTCTCGCCTTTCCTCTTCCTCTTAGTGGTCGGTTGGATCATGAAAACCTCTACATCTGAGGAGAAGCACGGGATTCAATGGACAAGTAGGATGCAACTTGATGATCTGCACTTCGTGGATGATCTAGCACTTCTATCCCATACACACCAGCAAATGCAAGTGAAGATAACCAAAGTAGCAGCAACCTCAGCATCAATAGGCCTGAACATACATAAGGGAAAGAGCAAGATCCTCAAATTCAACACAGAGAGCACCGACCCAATAGAACTTGATGGTGAAACTCTGGAAGAAGTGGATACCTTTACATACCTAGGAGCATCATCGATGAACAAGGAGGATCCGATGCAGATGTAAGGGCAAGGATCGGCAAAGCCAGGGCAGCATTCCTACAGTTGAAAAATGTATGGGACTCCAAACAACTGTCCACCAATCTCAAAGTTAGACTCTTCAACTCGAACGTCAAGTCAATTCTTCTGTATGGAGCTGAAACGTGGAGAACTACTGCAAACATCCTCAGGAGGGTACAGGTATTTATAAACAACTGTCTACGTAGAATATTGAATGTCTGTTGGCCGGAAACCATCAGACACAGCCTACTTTGGAAGAGAACAAACTAACTTCCAGCTGAAGAGGAAATCAGGAAACGACGTTGGAAATGGATAGGACATACATTGCGCAAACCATCAGACTGTATCACGAGGCAAGCACTAACTTGGAACCCTGTTGGAAAATGGAAAAGAGGAAGGCCGAAGAACACCCTGCGTCGAGAACTGGAAGCAGACATAAAAAGGATGAACAGTAACTGGAGACAGCTGGATTGGATTGCTCAGGACAGAGTTGAATGGAGAATACTGGTGGGCGCCCTATGCTCCTCCGAGAGGGGTAACAGGCGTGAGTAAGTAAGTAACAGTTAGTAGCATATGACTAATAATTTGGCACTTATGTATTTTTGGTGTACATGGTTCATGCAGATAAATATGCCTAATAATTACATAAGAACGTTAAAATCATATTAATCCCAAACTGTGAATAATTAAGAGGTTGGTCGAACACGCAAACTTCGTAGTTAATGGGATGATAGTCAAATGTTTGTTTTTACCAAAAATAGCTCTTAAGTGGATGGCTGTCTGTGACAAATATTGCAATTAGTTTGAGGTTCATATAGAATGAAAATTGTGAAAATAAATCATACGGAGCGTTTGCTGGATAACTACACTACAAAAGACTCATGAATGTGATATGCAACGATGCATAGAAGAGAAAAGAACAATGTTTCACGGGAAGATTTTATACTGGCTTGATACATGACCATTTATAACTAGAGTAAAGATAAAAACAAATAGATCATAATAGTAGCGAAGGCATTTTGAGTCAAGTGAAATAAATGGACTATAAGTGCACACTCCTGTCATTGTAAAACTCGGGTTACAACATATACTTATAATAGGATTAAAAGGAAATATCATTAACATGAAACTTTGTTTGGTGTTTGTAATAAATGCTATTCAGACAATCAGACTCCCTTATATTAAGCTATTGGATTAACTAATAATATGTTGCTTAACATACTTAGTTTGGCTCAAAAAGCGAAGAAATCGCCAGTAAGTTTGTAAATAATTAAAGCGAAGTTGTTCCACGAATGATTTGTGGTAAATTATTCCAATCTCTTGAAAATTTACATGTTGAATAATTCATAAAAGTAAGTGAGTTTAAAACAACATGTTTTTGTTTTGAAAGGCGAATTGTGGGGTTTATAGCATCAAGGTCCTGCAGTAAGGATTTCATTATACGATGTAAAAACTAATTCATTTAGCATCTTGTATAATAAAATTAGATTAAATTTAAAAACCGGCGCATCTTAAGAGTGTTTAGTTTCAAATAAGCTGATTTAGATTTTTAGTCCAAGGTACAAACATTCCAAATAAAACAATTAAAAAAGCGACGTTGTTCAGATTCTTATATGAGTTAATTCTTACTGCAAATATAACTGCAGTATTCTAGTGGTGGTAAGATGGATACTTTCAAAAACCGAAGACGATAATCATTACTACGAAGGTCACGTAGTATGTAACGCAGAGGATGGTGTTAGATATCCTAAGAAAAATTAATAAATAATTATTTTTTAGTGAGAAATCATATTAAAGGCGCGAATCTCTGAAACATGGTGTTGTCGAAAGTGTTAGTGGCTTCGATAGGCTAGATAAACCAATAGTCGTTGAAAAATTAACTTAGAAAACGATTCAATATTTAAATTGCCTGAAGGAACAATAAAGTAACTACCATTACTTTAAATTACGGATCGGTGAGACTTATAAATCATTGTTGTTTATGATCTAAGAACTACGAAAAAATATTTGATGAATGCTAAACAGCATCACTGCAAAGTCACATTTTATCTTGAACTCTCTGTTATCTAAAACTATAGACCAATTAGTAGCACGCCCTTGACGTCAAGAGTATTGAAGAAAGTATTTGCATATTAGACATCTGGTTACTTACTAAATGGAGGTTTAGTTGATGCTTACCGACATGGCTTTCTCAAAACGAGGTAATATGTCACATGTTTCAATGACGTATCTAACGATATTACTCAGAACCATAACCATTAGAAGTTAGTGATTATACTACATTTCGACATAAAAAAACTTTTAAACATGTTTCCACATAATTTACCAACTTGCAAGCTGTAGTTTATAGGAATTACTAAACCTCTCGTAGGACAACTAAAATGAATCCTAACAAACCGATATCAGATAACGAAAGTAGGCACTGTAACATCAACACTACGATTTATGACAAGCGGAGTTGTGCAAGGTAGGTCCTAGGGCTCTTCTCTCCTTTATATATATCAATAGTATATGCAAGTGCTTCATGAAAGGAAAGCCATATCCATACACTGATGACTTAAAAAGTAGGTTTACTAGGCCGAGAAACAGGACGTAGCATATTACATCCATAATATGCAGGATCAGCTAAACAACCTACGTAAATGGTGCTTAGTTTGGTGTCTAGAATTTAGTGCTGAGAAGCGTAGATGGATTAGCAGATAAGGCCTGAAACTTGAAAGGTAATTTGTACTTAGTAACCTCACATTTCCTAAGCATAATGCTGTAACCGACATAGACGTACAATATTCTTGCTACATTAACTCCTCTGAGCACATTTCTTCCAAAATATCGAAATGATGTCGACTCTTAGGTTTCATACTAAAAAACTTCCACCAAAATTAGTTAACACTCTTTATTTTCAAAATGTATGTAAAACCTATTCTTGAATAAAGTTCTTCCCTATTTAGCTGTCTACGAACAAGTGACAGAATGAGAGTGGAGAGTGTGCAATGCTACTTAACATGGCATGTGATTAAAAACAATTTCAGAATGGACTACAAAAGTAGGTATCGTGTGCTTGAACTTGAACCTATATAGCGAATAAGACTGAAAGCAAATGTAATTCTCTACTACAAACTGCTGCACAATATGACCCATACCTCAATTAATACTATATTCCGCACCCATACACAATACTAATATCTGAAAAACAAACTGTTTCAAGGTGAAATCGGAAAATACAAACAAAAGCTGCAGCAAATTTATATTTGATTAGGTATGGTCAATTATGGAACCAACTGCCAGCAGAAGTACGCATGGCAGACAAATTTTTAGTATTTTGTAAGCTACTTAATACAACTCTTGAATATATTGGCCTAATCGCTTAATAAAACCAACGACATCAAAGTTCACAGAACTAGGGTGTCAGAGTCGCCTGTTGTTGTCCATTAATAATAATATTAATAATAATAATCTATTTTATGACTTCAGGAGCAAGCCATTTTTACAGGCAAGATCGACAAAACGTTTCGGGCGGTGAAATGATTCACTTGTTACGTAAACTTATTATACTGTGATATACGGAGATAATGGAATAGTAAACTTTATTTTGCAATCGAAATTTATGTAGCGTCCTATTGCAAACATGACCTTGGGGCGATCATGTGGTACAGGAGAAAAATCGGAATGGATCTTTGCCACCATTTCGAGAGGCTATATTATGACGGAAAATGTAGATGTTCAACTTTATTGCGTAGTATAAGGCGATTTTGAAGTGCTGGAAATTAAGAAGGAAGGTAAACAAACAGCAGAACAGAGCAACAGTATTGTGACAGATATACTTTTCTGATTATTTAAGAAATCAGAAAGTATAACTGTTTGAATAGGTATAGACTTGAATATTAAAGTTTATACGGTAAGCATCAATTTGTTATTCTTGATAGGTTGGCTATTACGGAAGGCTGCAGTAGAAGTGTCCAGATTTCTGTGAAACGTACGCTTTTATTCAGGTGAGGTTTTTTCAAGTATACTAGAAAACATAGGTCTGTTTAATACCTGAAATCTATTGGACGTCATAGACATACAACACGATGACGTTTCTAAATGATAAATATCAATGGGCCGTTGCGCGATGAAGCATTAAACTTAATCTTACGATACTTTATAAAATTCTTTAAAAAGAAATTATAATAGATTGTACTACTTTGACATATGCTTGAAAAAGTAAGTAAGAATTGCAAAATTAAAATTTCTGGTAAGAGTGCAGGGAGCCACTAGGAAATTTAAACCCCCCTTCTTTTAAAACGCTTTGCCAACCTCTGAAACCATACAGTAATTTAGCTCCCTGTCACAGTTTAGGTTCGCAATAAACCTCTACTTACAAAATGCCGGTATCTGCAACTCATTCAATACAACTTATGTAGAATGAGGGGTATATTTATAAACGGACCCTCTGGCATTTAGTCTTTTTAATACTTTTGAAAAAATTACTTGTAAGTCATAAGAGCTTTTTTAACTATTCACCTACAGGCAATATAGCGTTTTCCTCCCTGGCAGATAGTACTCTGAAATTTCGCAACACCTATAGTTTTATTTTAAGTGATGTAGTATACCTCTAATTTCCCTATACTATACCTTCCTGAGCTTTTTATCCTTCAGTAAATCAAAATCCTATCATAATTATCTCCAGCGTTAGTTGATGTTTTTCAAGATAAAAAATAGGAATAACAAATATGCTTCAAATAATGCAACAAGTACACCTTAGGTTCCACTGCCCTGCTGCTTATTCTTTTTCTTCTTCTTTTCAGTTTCCAGCTGCCATGTCATGCTGACATTAGTCACCTAGAATCTATGCTGAAAAGGTAGGTACGTCTTTATGATTTATTCATGATACCTTTATGGGATACTTCTGAATTCCATCCTTCTCCTACTAGATGCTGTTCACAAAAGGTCATGTTGGTACTTGATACCACAATTGAGCATTTCAAACAATCATCTATTATCTAAATCTTTCTGGTGTCACTGCTCATGACACTTACCTGAACTTATTGTATATATCAATATGTGTTCTCTACTCACGTTTCCCTAAATACTTAAGATCAAAAGTACATTCCTGCTGATGGTTGACGGTTTTCTTGCTTGCATTCAAACTCCTTGCACAAGAATCTAGTGTTCTGTGAATGTTATTGCTGCTCATGCAATTGTTTCTGTAAAACTTTCTGTTCTGTTATGTATGACTTAACCTTCCTGTATCAGTAATAACAATTCCTGTAAACTGGAGAGAATTCTGTACTAAATTTCAGAATAATAATCTAATATAATCTATCTATCTATGGACGATTGTACCTTTATTTACACTTCACCTGCCAGAACCAAAATAGCCCATAATCATTTCACACACAAATAATTTTATTCTTTTTTATCTTAATTTTGCTAAAATACGCTGTAGATATATCTTCTCGATTCAGCATACACAGCTCAAATACGAGTTTGCCTGAGTATCAACCGTGCAGATTCAAGTACTCTACGATAAATATCCGCCGAACCTAATATCTTACTATGAAGGAGCATCAGCAATCAGAGGGCACAGTAAGTTCACACGTTTTACTCTCCACCAACTATTAATCGGATTCTTTTATTATTATATTTTATTTGCTGCTACATCATCCACATATCATTCAAATCTACTGCTCTGATAACTTACTGGTCTTGTAATACCCACACCATTACTAACAATGTGCTAGTTTTTGCTAATCACTCTCGTAGACGCCAGATACTACACTCCTCCCCACCTCCTACTGAAATTTATACTTCTTATAACTGATCGCCGTTATATCAATGCAGTAACAGTTAGGTGTCTAGTTTCAAGTTAACGGCCTTAGTAGTATGCGTAACCTGTAATAAGATGCCTGTCCAAATAATTTTGGCTGATACAGAACTTGTGTCGTTGAGCATCGAGTATAATTTTTTATCGGACCGGTAAATTCACTAGCTTAACATCATAAAAGGAAGGAGGGTGCTGTTTGGCCAGCAGACATAATCCCGCAAGAGATAACTTCAAACTCCCATTGTCTGTATGGCAAAGACCTGTTTCACGTTTACAGCGACGTACTACAGTTCTGACACGAGCAAGCACTCAGTAGTGATGTTTGAAATGCTCCAATATATGCAAGTGATTATCAAGAGCTGAAAATTCTGCGTAAAGGAAGAGGGTTGTGAGCGATTGGGTATCTGATTCGGAAATTCAATAGATAATTGTAACATAGATTAATTATTGTAAAATCATCCGTAGAAGTACTCACGATTTTGTTGACATTTACGCAGTTTGACCTTTTAACTGGTTGTCTGAAAAACATATATTCACACTGTATTTATGCACTAATTAACCAGTGATTTTTTTATTTCACATAATTGATAGTGCATATTTCTATCATATTTTTGTTTCTTTTATCATCACTGATACAACCGTCAACAATTTTATTGACACTTTCACAGTCTGACTCTTTAATAATAATAATAATATAGTTAATTCTCAATTAGTATTTTGTATTTGAGAGCATACCAGTTTATAGGCTTGATCAGAATATGATTTGTTTTTAAAAGGGTTTCAATAGAGAGCGATTGTTATGGAATTCACGCTACTTGAAAATATTAATTAATTACAGAGGCAACGGTAACAAGGCTCACAGTTTATGGTACCAGGGTACTAGAGATATAGTTTACACTCTGGAGCACTTGCAGCAAACAACCTCACGCTTTCATCTGTAGCGCTGTTATCCCAGGAAATAGCTGCGAGTAAGCATAATGAGCCAAAAAGACTATTTTAAAACGGAAAAAGGCTGAGAATTCGAAATTTCGTTAGAAAAAGCCAACCTATGTGGGTTGGTCCGGAGCAGTGAGTTAATGATGCATTAATTGGGTTCCTAGCTAGCATTTGAGGTAAATTGCTTAAAGGAGACCAACTCCTTGCGAGAGAAGACTGCAAACTCGGGGAGACTGACAAAGAAGAATATATGAATTGGAAATAAAAAGGGATTTTATTTGTAAGGGCGAAATAATCAGTTTTAAATCAGAATCTTCTTCTTTTCCGTTTTTACTACTATGATCATGACTGTAGTACTTGCAATATTAGAATTTATATAATCCAATGCTGATTGATTCAAGGTTAAATGGTAAGCTGCCAAGATTTGGTACAAATCTATAGATTCTAGATATGGGGTGATTAGTCGTTTAAATCTTCAAATAAAACTAACAATGCGAATATCTTGTCGCTGTTTATTTCAGAGTTTGCTGTAGAATACAATGAAGAACTTACAAGGATATTATATTTGGAACTTATTGATAAGTAATATTGTCTAGAGGTTCCTGAGGGAGAAGATGTCAAAGTGATATTCTGTCGGTTATTTTATAAAATATTGTTAGGTTGTGTCGTAGTTGGCGACGACACAGTGGTTCTGAAGAGTATTTTACATTTAGTTGTGTAGTTCATGTTACTGTTAGTTCCCAGAATCCGACGTGTGAAACTTCTTTGTACACTTCCTACACCTACACTATCTATGCTTTTGCTAAGGTTTCGTCGAGTTTATGGTGACACCTAGATAATTGCTAACGAACGTAAGACCAGCGACACAGTAACAGCAAGCTAAGCTATTCCGCAGCGCCTCAGCCCAGCTAACTAGAGTAAGAAGTCCAAAGACAGCAAGAAGCGTTTATTTCACAGGCAGACTTTCAGACGACATCATCACACACAACTCATGCGTATATATACAAAAACAGAGAGCGTCCTTAGAATATCATAATTAGTGTACTAAAATAAACAATGAACCAATAAGATTTAGCTGTCTTACCTAGTGGGAAACACGAACTGAAGGTGGGAAGAAGACTTTTTGACGCTAAAACAGGAAATTCAAATTTACACAATGAAATCACAAAAATAACAGGTTTGCCAAGTGAGTTTTGGGGATCTAACATCCCCAACAGTTTTTCATGCTCGAAAAGGTAAATGTGCAGCAGTCGAGTGTAGGTCTTACACATGTCTTAAACAAAGTAGGTTCAGCTTATAAACAGGAAGCCTGTTAATCATCTTGTAGTTACGGAGATTATAGAGGAGGCGTGTTCCGTGAACCTTAAGTTGCCTAAATATTTAATATCTAAGTCACTTGTTGTTAAAAATCCTAGTTTCTGTTTTCAAACATCACAGTTTTTCTTTAGCTTCTCATATATGATATTGCATATCAACGTTTTGTTCCGAATTTGCTTTCGGCATGTAAAACTACTTTGACTACTGTCTACATATGCTTTATGATGAAACCCACAAAGGGTTTCTTCATAACACCTATCCTAAATACGTCGTTTGTGATTAGAACAAAACAAGATACAACTGTAAATTAGCTTCATAGTGAAAATATGCTTTCGGTAGCATATCCCACTTATAAAGATTAGGTTTATAATGTAATGTTTAGGCACCAAGGCCATTTGAAAAATGAAGGTGGTGTACCATAATGATTGGATAAACTTTAAACTTGTCATGTGATAAATGGTTGGAACTCTGGGTTTTACATTCGTTATCTAATGATATAGACCCTTGAACTCTCGTGACTACTAAGTACCCTACAACTAGAGAAAACTTACGCATACCCATAGAGTTTCCTGTTTCTGCGCTGTTTGTACTGTATTACTTAAATATTTTAATGAGAATTTATATTTGTTGTACGATCGTTTATAAGCTGTCACAAACACAATATTTGCTATGGTAAAAATTTAAAATTATTTAAAGCCCGTTTTACTTCGACCTAAATTTTGGTATGTAAACGTTTTAGAAGAGTAAAATACATTCAATCGTCTAAGAAAATTTGAAGTCACGGTTCACTTTTAAGTAATTATTTCAATGAAGGTTCTTAAAGTCTAAACATTTTTACTGTAACTGCGTTTTTAAATTGAATGGCTACTTTGGAAACAGTGTTTGCTGTCACCATTTTCTAGTGCATTATGTACTTACGTGTTTAGGTTGGCTACAACTTCTGAACCAAACGGCTTTGAAGCGGGGGACTCATAATCATGCAACCCAAATTAAAATGCAAGCTCATCAACTGGTCCACACTGTAATGATAGATGACATTATTTAGCTAGTTTTAAAAATGAACACGATAAATCACATGCCAAAGCAAGATAGTTTGAAAATGTCTGCAGTGAAAAACCTCCCTTACTTCACTAATTATACTTTACTTAAGAATCATTATTAAAAAATTGAACACAACTTACATTTAACCAAGAAGATGTATTATGAATGTTAGGCTCCTTAGTACTAAAAGTGTTCAGTGTTTGTAATGTGTTCTTGTAAGGGATTGAAGAAACATCAAAATTTCTAAAATAAATGATAACGAAATTGGAGTACCAGAAATATTACTGGTGCACACTAGTGAGAGCCCCGATGTAAGAGATGGATCTGATTCACAAACAATCTTCTGATTGTTGACACATTTATTTGATACTCTAGAAGTCACTGGTCTCAGGAAATTGACCTTACCGTCTTGAAAAAATACCAAAACTACCTAATGCGACTACCAGATGATAAAAAGCATGAGTGTTGCGTAGTAGAACATACGTATATTTAATTCTTAGAAGGCAAAAGATTCAGTCTATGCGGAATAATCCTAATCATGCACTTACTATGTAGGAAAGGCCTTATCGGTTTGCCTTCATATCTTTCATTGTTCATGATGCTTTAGGCAGTATTGTTTCAGATTATCTTAAACTTAAACAGGATTGTTATTACTTCTCTGCCTATAATTCTAAGTTCTTCAATCATATATTCACTCTTTTATGAACTCCGATTATTTTTTGATGTTTATTAATCTTAGCCTCAAGGGCCTAAATAAAGTTGCATTGAAATTAGCTTGCCATTCAGCCCGCTCTCCATTTCACTGATTTTCCAGCTTATTGATGATCTACGAGTGTTTTAAATTGGGAAGTCCAGAACTAATTGGACAGACTTTTAGGCTCTCTAACGCTTCGTTTACATGTTAACCGTTAAAAAGCTTTACGTTGACATCATTTAAGTTCTGGTTTTTATAGATACAGTAAATCATAATTATCCCATTCTAACTTCACACAAAATCTGAGCTACCACACAAAAGAGATGTGATATACTTGAATTACCATCGATTTAATTTGACGGTGTTGACGGAGGTTTAAAATTATATAGTATGAAAATTTCACTCATGTTCCGATATTAACGGGTACTGAAAACATTTGTTAGACGCTTCCTTGAAAAAATTGATCAGTCTTCCACTGAGTCAAAACATAAAACTTTCATGCAACCTGTCGATGCAACTAAGCTGAATTTTAACGACTGAGCAGTTACTAGAGTTCACAATATCATTGTGATTTACATATCAATCAAGCGTTTCTTTTTAACTTAATATCTACACTGATTATTATCACCAAAACGGAAATAAATAAATAATGTTTATTCTCAAGTATCGTTTTGTACATGAAAGCATGCCAGTTTCCAGGTATGATCAGAATGATATAGGTTTACAAACAATCAAAGATTTTGATGAAGTGTCACTGTCAGCACATTCACAACATATAAAGATATGAATTTAGAACCAAACCAACTTCAACAAATTTTACAGTACTAGGACACCAACTATATGCATTGTATCATGGTGCATATGTAACTAAGTACCGCGCATTTTACTTGACACGGGCGTTATGATTCCAGAGAACGGCTGAGAGTTAGCAGAATGGATCATTGAGAATGTCTAGGTACGGGGTAAGACCAATAGTACTTGGAACATGGGAATAGAATAGGAGTTAATAGTATTGTACTAGTGGGTTCTATACTCGCCATATACATTATCATCTACAACTTAAGAAAAAGAAAGAAAACAGAGAAAACACAAAACAACAGCACTTATGTCCTGAAAGAAAATGGCAACAAATCGTTGTAAGTAGACACAAATTGTTCGTAAATAATAACGATCTTAGCCGCAACACCAACGTTTGATCACGCTAACAATGGAACTCATTCGGACCGAACAATGTTCATTACTATCAACTCCCTTGACACAACCTAAGGTTACGCGTAATCACATTTTTCGGGTTGCTGAGATTTAAACAATACCTTTGTGATGCAGAGGCCTAAAAGTGACAGTTTGTGCAATCACTGTAAACAGGATAGAATTAAATATATTGTCTGTAATAGGTGAATGGACTTATATCCTCGATCAAGTAGACGTAATGAATTTAATGTATCCTGATCTCCCACAATCCCTAGACATAAAATAATCATTCTGGTTGCATATTCTTACTTGAACAGAAAGAAGTAATACCTATACTTCTAGACTTGTTAAAGTTTTTTTTCGAAGATAGATTATTCGATATATGAGCCAACTACTAGTTAAGTTAGGTCAATAAATGCCACAGTGGCGATCATCACGGTCCCATTCCAGGACCTATTTTGATAGTCTACTGTCAAGTTACCACTCTTTGTGGGTAGCATCAAAGAGCAGGAAAAGTCTCCGATCAGGAGGATGGGCTAGAACTACAGGACGCTGTGGCCAGACTCCAAAGTTGGCCAAAGAAAACTTAACTAACTTTTAGCTGGATGTGTAACTTATTCATTCACGGCATTAATCAGACTACACTTGTACCCTAAATTGCTTTTCCTTATGTAAGTCGCAAGCGGAAAAACATTTAGGGCATCTTGGTTCTCAGTGACCTCATGCTGTATGCGAACTGTGATAGCAAACCTTTCGAGCTTACTTCTTACTATTGACTCCGAGACATTTTGGCTAGAACCTTCGATGTTAGCTAAACAATTTTATTCGTCCTCAGATAGGGCTTCTCCTCTTTTTTCTTCAGAAGACAAATACTTTAGAACGAATTTAAAAACTATGAAGTTAATTTGGATGCGCAATTTTAGGATACTCAAG
This sequence comes from Schistosoma japonicum, assembly GCA_025215515.1. Classification (NCBI taxonomy): domain Eukaryota; kingdom Metazoa; phylum Platyhelminthes; class Trematoda; order Strigeidida; family Schistosomatidae; genus Schistosoma; species Schistosoma japonicum. Next base: position 64,204,052 of record CM046069.1, on the reverse strand, counting down.
GACTCTCGGTCATCACAAGCATTACACCCCACAGAATACACTCTTAAACGCAAACAACACTAATGCGGAAATCCTCCTATAATGAAGATTTAATTAACTGCAGGAAGAGACCCTATTAAACAGCAACTTAACAGACGTGCGTTTTTTATGCATTGATAATACGTTCTATGAGGAATGCCATGCTCACCACCATGGTAACAAACGCATAAATGGACTGCTTCAAACGAAGGCTAGATGACTACCCCACGAGATATGGACTATAGCCTTTTTCTTGAAATACTGGGACTTACTTTTGAGCTTCCACTATTCTTTGCAAACTGCACAGGTGATGTCCTTACATTATTTCCGTCATCATTTCGGAATTGTTCTTTGTCTCAATTCTCTATTTCCTCATGTTTTGGTTTCGTAAGCTTTGTATATTTACATATATTACCTCTTCTTATCTCACTGTTGTGGTTCAAGCGATCGCACAATCTAATGATCAGTGTAGCAATTTCAATAGCTTTTGTAAATTCCAATGTATAAAATAAGAGGTTAGAAAAGAATAGTAAAAGGAAGCATTTTAGTAGAAAATAAATTTCTATCCTTGCTATAGCCAATAAACCAAATAAATCTTACCGTTTTCTCCTGAAACATCCTAGAACAAGTCTGTGTAAGCACGTTACAAAGATAATGGGTAGGTATACTCATGAACTAGAGGTCCAATACTATGAGTCGGATCGTAGGCAAACTTTCGTCCACTTAAGAATAGTTAGTTCTGTGATTCCCTACTGACAAACGTAGTTCAAGAGGTATTATCTAAATTCCTTATGAAACAGTTTGACGAATTCTTCAGGACATAAGAAAGGATCTCGTGCTAACCTAATAATACTTCTTTAATCGCTACATTTTTTATATATCCAGTTGCCTACTGGGTGGGATTGGCAATTCTCTGCTACCAGACAAAAAGGCAATTAAAGTATTAGTTTTTCTTGATCCGTTGACAATAATCTGATGCTGTTCGAAATACCAGCTCGTCATGTAGATGTTTGTTATTAAAGTTATGAATCACTAAAATTCCTAGCAGTAACACATAGTACCTTCACCCTCTATCGAATAGTTTCAGACGAAGCTAAGTATTCATAGTGATAAAAATCACGATTATTTGTATAAATCACACGATCTTCAATCTAAGCATAGTTGTTTATTCACATACTAAGCCTGTGTCTGCGCTTTACGAAGTTTTGATCACGAGGTTACGAAATGACGAACACTAAGGGATATCGTCGCGGGACACGTTACTTATTCTCCCGGCCATTCCGACGTCATGGGCCTCTCCCGTCTTCAGTTTATATGCGGGTATATAGACGTGGAGATATTGTGGATATAAAAGGTGATGGTGGTGTCCAAAAGGGTATGCCTCACAAATCCTATCATGGCAAGACTGGTCGTGTTTATAACGTCACCCCACATGCTGTTGGTATCATTGTTAACAAACGTGTTGGGTACGTTGTCTTATCAAAAGTGATTTCATCGACAGTAATCGCATCATTCCTAAACGAATAAATGTGAGAATTGAACATGTGAAACCCAGCAAGTGTAGAGAGGATTTCCTTCGTCGTGTTAAAGAAAATGATGCGAAAAGACGTGAAGCAATAGAGAAGAATGTATTCGTTCAACTAAAGCGACAAGTAATTTACTCTATTATATCTTGATTTTATCTTAGCCTGCCCAACCACGTCCAGCACATGTGGTGAAAACCAAGAATAACCCTGTCGTTACCGTCCATCCTCTTCCATATGAACTCATTGCTTAAATCAAATAAAGTTACCAATGGTCTGTAGTTCTTGTTATTAGTATGAGACTGGAGCCAATAGGGTCATATTTATATGTTAAATTCGTGCAATACTTATGTCTTTTACAATTCGATTCCTACATCTTAGACACAATCATTAAAAACTACCACCCTAGTTTTTTTTATTTCAGCATGGTTGTGCGTTAACTTGCTCGACTTATTTCATATATAATGCATAACATCTAAGCTGTATGTCTAAACGTATCAAGAGTTCAATAACATCAATTGATCCTTCGGAAATTTTATTTACTACTTACTCGTAATAGTCCTGTTCACATGATAGTCACTCGCAGTCCTCGTTCCATCGGTATAGAAATGTTAACGTTAATCAAGTAATAGATTCCCAACTGTATCGGCTCTTAGAACTTGTCGTCACCTTGTTTAATATTTAAAATCGTAATGTCCAGGTAAATGCCTGTTACTGTTCGTAATTTGCTGATGAGATTGTCAAGTTATCTTAGTGTTTGTCGTTTTTTTTATCGGTCTGTGCTTCTTGTATGACGTAATTTTAGTGTGGAAATAAGACAGGTTGATTTTACAAATATGTAGTACCATTTATTCGTAGAATTGTCTAAGCCATCATCAAATTCATACACTAACTCCTACCGGACTGTTTCTTTTAGATATACTTTTAAAGATGTGGCCTATTGGCGCATAATTTGTTCCACGAAGTAAATTATTACATTTGCTCATCAGTTCCCCATGAATCACTATGAATTGGTGGGATTATTTGCTGCTAATGTCTAGACTTGACTGGTTTACTTATTAGTTTCGTTTGTAGCCACGTATTCGAAGTAAGCCCTCAAAAAAGAAGACAAACAAGAGCTCAAAGATTTAGTAACAAGTAATGTTACTGCTAAGGCATTCTTACTGCTTTTGTTAAAAATTATGAAAGTAATAAATGTTCCTGAAAAGTTTTAAACTTAAGTTTATTGTTGCCCTTTCCAAATGGATTTCGCAATCTGTAGAGCCTTGAGACTGCTAGACTGCGCAATATATTATATGTTTGTTATGCAGTTTCTGGAGTTGTAACAGTGATTCCTCATCGGTGTCGATTACTGAGTTTATCAATCGAGTATTATGACTCATTATACGTGATTATTATTTAGAAATACAACATCCAATTATTGTCAACCCCGCCTTTTAAGTATATCTAAATATCAAAACCCATTTGTTAAGTTTCTACTAAGTATATCTCGAAAATCGGCCTTCAGTAGATTGTTTGGACCGTAATAATGATAAGTGCTTAGGTATGGTCATTCAGTGTTATAGCATGTGTCAAACAACATTATATCTCGCTACGACTACCCTAGTAAGGCTCTTAGAAATCATCCGAGCTAATGGCTTGTATTTTGTCATTTAAAAATAGAAGTCAGTGGTAATGTCCAATAATAATATTTCTAGTGAAACAGCATACGCACTAGTAATCGCTGCTCATAAATATTTGAACCAGCTACTGTGGGCGGCATCTGATTACGCAATAGATTTCTAATCATCAAAGCCTTATTCTATTTGAAGCTCAGAGAGTGTTTTTCCCTATTCACAGCAGGATTTAATTGGTGATTGGGTATTCAGAATAACAAAAGTCGAAACACTAGGGGCCAACTTTCATAAAATGTCTCATGCATACATTTAGTGAAAACTTATTCAGTAATTAGTGGGTCTCGAAGTAAGAGTCCATTTCGAGGAAGATTTCCAGTCAGATACTAATACGGTGGTGACGTGCTTTTGCAGAATAAGCCAGGTGTTCCCCTTAGATTTGTGGAATTCGGAAAGTCATCCTGACGGTCATAAAGCGAGACAACGTAGAGTAACGAAAGTGAGTGCGAAAATCAAGAACAGAGAGTAAGAAAATGAGACTCAGGTGCTCTCGATAACGCTAAGTGGCTGTTGATGTATTACGAAGTAGGTATTGTAAAGTCATTTGTCATTTTGGATAAAACAGTGAGTTGACGGAGGCTCACTGTATGGGTTTAGAACAGTAAGAAGGCTTAATTAAACGGATTAACTGACCAGTTACCCACAGTTTCTTAACAGTCTAAACGAGAAGTTAATGCAAACCTTAAACTTAATAAAGTTGAAAACTTGAATCAAGTCAGATTAGATGGATTCTTAAGTTAGCTGTAAAGGGGTTTATGCAGTGCGGCCCAGTTCTGGCTGCGATTATAACTAAGTTTTGATAACTGGATGTTGACTTCACTGGTTCCTCGCTGTTAGTGGTTGCTTTAATTTATTAGTAGGGAATATAATTCTGTTATGATAACAACCGAGTTATCGTAGTGCATAAAATATTGCCCCCAATATTCATCTCAGATATGTCTGGAGCTTGTGAAAAGTACACAGAAACTAGGTTTTTGATCTTAGGAGTCTTCAAACAGTAGTGAGACTAGGCCTTAGAAACTGGGATGTACTTTAGATTACCTTTTGAGGCTGTAACATTTATTATGTATGTCAACCGGAAATTTATGTTGACACTCAATGCTGGCTGTTGTACGCTGGAAGGAAGTAAAAGGCATCCAAACGTAAGCTTGATGTCAGTCTAGGAAATTTCTAACTACCAGGTTGGCCATAGTGATTGGTAGGGACTAACACGAAGTCTGCTATGATTGTGATCAGTGGTTGTGACAGTTCAATGCATTCTGTATCTTTCTATAAATCGTGAATTTCGGCATTTCTGTACGTATATCTTTGTATTTCCTGTCGGATCATTTCCTAAATATTTAGTCTTTCACAATCATTGTATCTAAGTTACTTCGTATCCTTCACTGTTAATGTTAATGTTAATTTCATGTCGTGTTAATTTGTTATAATTAACTGGGCTGGGCAGATTCATGTCTAATTCTAGGTTAGTTATGATTAACTGATTATGCAGTATAATCCAGTTAACCTTCCTTTTAGGAGTATTAAAAGTACGTTTCTGCTTAATGTACTACGGGTACGATCGATGTATCTTCCCTCCAACCCATAATGCCACTCAATCTGATAATATCATAGGTCGGATTTAAATAAGTCTAATAAATAGCTGGTGTGACGAGACGATTTTTATTGATACAAAATCTGATATTTTGTACTACTCAGAAGTTACGATTCACATTTCTAGAAATTTACACTACAGTAGGCTGAAATGCACTCTGTTGCCATTATGGTCATCAACCATAAACAAATCTATACTTGTGTTTAAATACTTAGTCACAACAAATTCTAACCATATCAGTTCCATGTAACTGCAGAATATTTATATGGAATTGATATATGAACTCCAGTGTGATATTCAGTTTCCAACTACTCTCTGTACGTTCGAGACCTGCTCCGCTTAATTTTGTTTGTGAAACCAGGTAGTATCACCAGTCATAAACATGTAGTTTAACTGATAGCTTGGCACATGTATCTGTACTTGGTAATTGATTCGCATCCATAGTGAACACCTAAAATGATTGGAGATAAAATTAGCTCCATTTACCTCACTCAGTTGATCGATTTTCAAATCCAACTAATCAAGAATTAGCTTGATAATACTATAATTGAGTAACTAAAAATGTATAAATCCAAATAGTTACCAAATATTTTATCACTTTGGTCAGCTTCTGTCATTTCTGATTTCGTTGCATAATGGATAAATTAGTAGCTAAATTTTGGTAGTCTTCATCAATAATAATTATTTAGAGGCAACTACGGATATTAAAAACAAAAAGAGGACTATATTTTTCATATTCTTGAACTCATCTGTAATCATAATCAAGGTTTAATTTGCGTTTATGAACTATTACTACTGTGTATCTTCACAGCTGTTATTTTCATCTTGTTTTGAGTTCCAAACTTCTTGAAGTTGGTGGGTAAATTAATTATAGTGCCAGCATCACTTATATTTCATTAATAGGACAAAAAAGTAGCGTAAAACGTCTTTGGATTTGGAATTAACTAAAAATTACACTACTAACGATCATTATCATTCTTTTTCGAATTCAATTTGTCAGTTTTGTTAACTGGCCATCAGACTAAGTGGTTTGACAGAACACCGAGCTTTTTTAATATTTAATTGTTGAAAGTGATTGGATGAATTATGTGAATTTGGTTCAATATAATGAACTTTGTGACTTGATAGTAGAAATTATTTGCAAACCGATAAATATGACTGTCTCAGTCTAACAACAGCTCATCAGTGTCTCAAATAACTCAGTCAGTCAGTTACGACGTAGAACTTGGTACATGCGTACATCAGTTCAAGTTGCCATGCCTCAATTAGCAGATAGAGATTAAATTATGGGACCATATCCCAGAGGAGGGGAGGTAGTAACAGAGTAAGTACTAATGGAAAGGCATAGAGATCAGAGATGAGATTTTAGATAAAAAGTGATTTAGTAAAGAGAAAATTATAATAAGCTCAAAAATTAGAATTTGGAGGAAGACAAGGAGTGGATGCACCTACGCCATCGCAATCGATTTTGAGCCATATCACCTAAAGTCTCTAACCATTTGTTACGATCATCGCGTGGGCCCCAACCAGGTAGTCTACATCTATTAACATGGCTCAGCCCAATTGTCAATGACTTCATGGATTGGTGCCATGTTTTTGTTTGGCCACCTCAAATAACTAATATCTGTTTGACTCGTTGAACTATAAAAACAAGTTCGAAACATCAGTTCCCTGGAGATTACCAAGTTTATGTTGATAACTATGAATTAGCACAAAATGATTGTTCAATTTTCGATCTTTTTTCAGTAAATTTATAGTTTATACACTGACTTAAATCCTTTGTGCTAATACTCTCCGCAGTTGATGTATGACAAACAAACTAATAAATATGATCCATTCATCAAGTTATGCTTTAGTTACTGGAGTTTGAGCTACACTTCATGTACTGGGGATACTATCAGGTTACTAAAAAAGAAAATATATGGAATATAATTTGAACCAATTACCTACTGACTGGAAACCGCTTACCCCAGTTAAAATAGCGAAATAATCCAAAGAACAAACTTACTTATTCAATCCTAAGAAAATGAAATAAGAACGTGATGCGGATTTCAAAGTTATTTTATATAAGTTCACAAAAGTAAGAGTTAATTATTAACGTTTCTGTTCCGAGATTTAACATATTTGAGGGTAGTTTCGGTAGGATTTATTTACTGAATCTGCTTTTTTTGAAAAGGAAAAGTCCCACCACTAAACATTAAATTAGTGTTAAAATGGCGTGGTGAAAAACGAGAGAGGTCAATTACAGACGTTCTTTAGATTTACAATAAATTAAAGTAAAATCAAACGTACGTTCAAAATCAGTCTTTAGCCATGTTCACATGTTTATGTAATCTCGATTTCAACCAACTCCATCCGTTTTCATGAGTATGTAAAAACTTGTTTCAAATATTAATTTTGTAAAAATATTATTCTAAGTTGTATGCAACTGATGAGAAACCAACGAAATAAAATGAATTCATCTTATTCTGCACAAATATTTGTTCTTGCTCTCATGAAAATAATAAAGGTAACAAAGTATAAGAAATACGGAAGTTGGTACATATAGCGAAACGTCGACTGAAAGTTGTAACATTAAACTGCTAATGAGTTAGATAGGGAAGGTAACAGGAAGCAAAGTTTGTTTAGAATGCTACTGAGACAACAAGATGACTAAGGGGAGCTGGTCTAAAGTTAATTTGGGTTGAGGAATAAAAACGATGTGCAAATAGATGATTGGAGGTAATGTATGTTATACTTATGATATTTTGTATTTTCACCAGATAACTAGACCTGTCTGAGCAGTTGTTTCCAGAATACCATATCATGTAAACAAGGTAAAAAGCAAAATGCGTTCTAACAAAAGAAGTAAAACAAAAGAATATGTGAACGAATGATAAGAATTAAGATCTAGTGGAAAATAAAGAGTGGGTATACTTGGGGTGATGTGGCCATTTTTGAGTCGTCAATAAGTAATCCTTAAACACTGTTCTTGATTTTCATATTCTTCCGATACATATAGTCTACACGTACCGATCCTACGTAAAGCAACGTGGTATGACTGTATCTACTGATGCGAAGTTTTAGTTTGTCTGCCCCCTAGTTATCTTCCCATCTCAGCCACTTCAACTAATAAAGATTCACAACTTCATCTGCTAATTTTACATTTTTTTCTTGTACGCTATGTATAATTTCACAACTGGAAAAGCGAACAATTCTTTAGAAACACCTTACTCATATCAACTATTTTCGTAACCATAGGACTGTTATGCTGCATAACAGTCCTAGGGTTACGAATATATATATATATATATATATATATATATATATATATATATATACATGTCGTAAGAAAACAATTAGCTAAGTAAATACACAAATATATCGTTCACAAATATAAAATATGCTTTTCTGAACAGTTTAGTTAGTTTGGATTTTATAATTTTAAAATCGGTGGCTTAGTGGATACTAGATTAAAATTTCAAATTCTGAATCCCACCCTATTTACTTCGGTTTGTTCAGCTAGGTAGTACCACATACCATCACACTTAAATAGTGGTTAAGATACAAGCACAATAATTTGTACTTAGTAACTGGATTATGTCAATCCCGTAACTCACTTGTAATATTCCTTCTGGCACATTCTTACTCTACAATATGTTTGCACACGGCAACATTTCAAACATAACCAAGTTGACAAAATTTTCGGTTATAATTGAAAGGTTAAGCTATAGATTTCGATTTATTCATGTATATGTTTATGCTCTATATTTTTAGATGACTTTAGATATCATGGAGGTTGCATGTCGTTAGCGTTCTCGTTATTTATTCTGACTTTAAATCGCTGTCGTCAAAGACTAGTGAATGGCATCTAATGATCAAAATATTATCAATCAATGTAAAATCAGGAGTAGATTAAGACAGTTTATGCAGTATTGTGTATCATATGACTAAAGTAACTTTAGATAGTAATCAGACCTCTTATAACATTTCGTTCAAAACAGGGCAAGTTCCCATTCATTCAAATAACAAGGAAACAAAAATGTTCATTTATCAGGTGTTTATATAAACGTTAACTGGTGCTTAAAGCATGTTTAATAAAGTTCACGAAATAAAATTGATTTTGACTTTCATGAAGAAAGTATTTATCACTTATGTCTATTACCATGACATTTGTAACACTAAATGTAGCCAATATAATATCATTTAGCATAGTGACAATTCATTTTAATCAATCATATACGTACTAAAATAAACATTACTTTTGAACGATATCACATTTCTTTAATCCCTTTGCTTTGTTTTCTTTACAAAAAAATGTTAAATTTGATATGTCAAAAAAGGAAAAATCAAATATTTATACTCTACTTTTAAGATTTAGATTGGTTAAACAAACAACCAATTAAAATCCTCAATATTTAAAATATAAATTTACATTTCATTTACTGTATGTGATCGTAGTTAAATGAAAAGGGATTTTTATTTTCTTATTATTATTTATTTCAATTAATTAAGATTTACTTATTTAACTGTTGAATTTCAAAAATCATATTTATAGGAATTTATGTATCAACTATTTATTGCTTTAACTCTGATTCTTATCAATCCTATTATATTCAGTGAGTCAATGATTTTAATACTACATATACTTTGTATTTTACTGTTGATATTTTTGTGGACTGAAAGTGATCAGCTTCTTGTTATATATGCATTCTGATCAAACTTTCTTGATATACGGGTATTATGCAAACAAGATTAAAGTTAAATTGTGGCTGGTTAGTGGAATCCTATAAAACTCATTAGCTAGACGAATCCTGTAGAATCGCGTGGATATCAACACTGGGATTTAAGTACATCCGGCTGATGAGTTTCAAATTGTATTAAACGCGCGTCCTGAATTACATTTGCTGGCTATAATCTACATTCAACATTATACTACTAATTCTGCAATGAACAAAATGGGCATTAAATATATACGTTTAATTCAGCTGAGGTTCTCTAAGATACTTTCAGTGTTCTCGATCGTATTAAATTCTAAGTCCGTAGTCATTTTATTACTTATTTATTGGATAAATGCTGAATACTTGGGTGTAGTTTCTACTAAAGTTATTATTTTAATTAGTTTCAGTTATCCTCAACTATTTTACAATGAGACAAAGACTTTTGAACAGAGAATATTCTTCTTGATAAACGCTTATTAGGTTCTCCAATTATTATTTTGAAACTAATAGTCACAAAAATAACCAGATTTGAAGCAAATACAACATCATTTAGATATCAAGGATAAATGGATATGAATTTGCAATGAATAAATTAGTGTAGCCATGCCCGACATAGCAGATGAAAAAGCTTAAAAGTAATGAATTTTATGGATTGAAATGAAATATTTAGTGTAGACTAATATATTATGTGCATTATTCATGACTGGAAATATATCACAGGTTAATGGTCTTGTTGTTATGCAAACTTAGGTCATTACATCTGAAATTTTCCTCGTGTATGGTAATTGGGTGTAAAATTTTAAGAAATTATTTTCAGTAAAATTTTCAATTTAAGCCTCTCATTTTACGATATTACATCTTAGATTTTTCTAGATAATATTTTTATTTGGAATAAATTTAGTTATAAGCTTAGAAATAAGTCGTTTGTATCTTAAGTTAGGCTCGAAAAATATGTAACGGGATGATTTCGTAGGTTGACTATACCCAATATGGATGTCATGTTGAGTTTACATATGAATAAAAGCACTGTTTAAGCCTTTAGGCAAATACTCTAGCATTTAAATGCATATCTTTGCATAAGGAATGGCTATTAATTACAATTAATAATAATAGATTACAAAGCGAAGGAAGAAAAAAAGATTTTCCATACTTTGGTTCACTTCATGTCTACTGTGGTTGCCTCAACAACGTTAAAAATTACATACTTTTGATATTCTGTACGAGGAGTTTATACTTCTGTTGTTAGATGTCATATGTCGAAACAGTAATACGAGTCCATTCAGTCCGTCATGTAATTTTTATTGATTCTAGTTTACTTAAGAAAGCTAAAATATATGGTACCGATTACATTAATATAATCATAGGAAGTGAGAGTGCATTAAAAACAACAACTTACAGAAAACAATCCTGTACAAAGTTAGACTGTTAGTTACTGATGTTTGGATAAATGTAAGTCCGAGAGTTAATTATATTCTAGTTCTATGATAATTAATGACAATTAAGTCTTCTGAACTACTTTTTCTCCAATACCATATCGATGGTCAGACCTGGGTTTTGAGAAGTGGAAAATATTACGTGTGCAAAGTAAATTACAGCATATCTTTATTCCTGAAGTAACTGAATGTAAAAAGTTCCATCAAACAGCTTTATTAGGCAACATTTGTAATTCACAAATAACTAGTTAATCCAACTGAAGCAGCAAAGTAAGCGTCAGTAAATATGAGTAAACTGACCCATTTAAAAAGTAGGTGAGCAAACACCGTAGCAAATGATGAATAAGAAGTTTGGAACAATACAACAATGGAGATAGCTACTAAAATACAAAAAATAAACTTAGCAGATAATAGAATAAATAACAGCAACCACAGTCACTTTCGAGTAACGAAGTTGCGCACATCCCTCCGAAAAACGTACGGCTCTGATTAGTTACTACGATTAAAGGCGAAATCTTGTGATATGTTTTCATCCCTATTCATTCATCATACGAAAGGAATGGTGATCAATAATGCTAGATTTATTTCACTTATTGACCATTGATAACGTTGCAGATAATCTACGTTATTAATTATTCTAAATAATGAAATGAATATAGAATCCGTAACGAAGATAAATATCTATAGTTATACTGAGAAGAGAATTATGGAATGCAATGTAATGTTATATATATATAACTAGACCAGTGAGAAGTGAATACCACACAAAGAATTGTATTTAACCATTCATTGATTTTTAATTTAATAAATAATTTATCCTTGAAATTACAAATGGATATTCTTTCACTCCTCTGAAAGCATTCACCATGAAAAATACGAAATTTCACTTAGAAGTTTAAGAATTACTTGGGTATTATCATGTTTCTTTCCCTTCTGTTTAAGTGTTACATAACTTACTTTCTTGTTGAATTAACAGAAATTTGTTCATTTTTGCTTGGACCATCTCTTTTATCTAAATATCATTTTAATTTTGATTTACATTTACTAATTTTCACTATTATGATTTGTTGTTACATGTCAGTTTATCTTTTAACATGTTAGTTTAAATTATTCAAGAATTTGATAAGGTATATGAATACTAAGAGAATTTTAGTGATATTAAGAGTTAATCTATTTGTATTTTTAGTTTCATCAAGATTAAATCAAATAACTTCAAATCCTGTAGAAAGTATATCGCAATTAGGTCAATAATATTGCATGCAATAAACTACATTCTCAACATTAGTTAGTTTTTGATTAGTGAACTATCCTATAACTCTATTTCATGAAATACAAACTTAAGATAAAACAACTGTTTTTAATGTTTCTCTAAATGATATCAATATGTGAGATAGATTGTTCTCAACTAGTGCAACATTTTCAATAATCAAACACATTGTTTGTTTACGTAAAACTCAACTGAGTTAATGTTCTAGAAATATTTAGCAAAATATTTCAGGTTATTTTTTGAAGGAAATCGCAGACTAGTTTTCTTATTTTAGTCCATGAAAGAGTTCACACTTGCTTGTTGACAGACGCATGTTTGCACAGCATGGAGACGTATAAATGACAGAATTCGGCTGATATATTTCAGGCAACTTAAGAGAGTCAGCACTGGCTCTAGGTTTTTCACAAGAGGGCGGTTAATACGTAATTAAGTGAGCATGAATACTGGGAAGGATAGTAATAATTGTCATTTGTTAAGACTTAGCACATATTGGGAGTATATCAGTTGCTAAATTGTCTAGCCATAAGTAACTTCAACATTTTTTTGACCTTCAGAAAGAACACCTTATTATGCTCTGTAGTCAACTTTACTAAATTACCTTATCCTCTAATGTTTTCCTATCAATTAAACACCTTAACTTCAGTTTGCTTTTATATAACACAAACCAAAATATGAATTTGTTAGTACAGATTATCATCAGTTAGACAACCACTGAAAATCAGAAAGCAATGAACACTTTTTTTGTTCTGCTATTGGACTTCTCAACATTTTGGGTCCATGATTTCATCAGGGAACTAGAAGACCGACTCACTATTCTAATGGTTAAGCTTTTGCCACGAAACCTGAAGGCCCTATGCTCTATTCCTCAGCGGGATCGTGAATGCGTACAGCTGAAAACTCTTTAACTAAGATGAAACAACTGTTCAATGCTCCTTGGTTTTCAGTAGTTGTCTAATTCAGACCAGTTTGTGATGTAAAATTCAACAATCTGTACAATATTCAGTTACAAATGAAAATATTCATTAAATTCTTATTTTAGCAAGTTACTGTAATTAAATTAATCCTCACATTTTTCAGTTTACTTGACCTTTGAAATAGATATCTGTAAAATGTGTTGAACTACTTGGTGAATAGTGTCAATCATTTCTATTACTATTTTAGCTTCAATGGTACTAGCATTTCCACACTAAAAAGTAATTCACTGGAAATCATCACTAAGTAAATTCGTTGCATTTCCTAGATCATCATAAGCGACAATATGTCAAGTAATTAAGTGAATTAGCTCAACAAGATTTACATGACTCAGTAAAACAGCTTTTCTTAGAGTACACACAAGGTATAAGACACTAGTTGTCACGAAAAGATATGAATACTACAATGTTATTAAAGAAAGCTTGTTTTTGTAGTTATATATATATATATATATATATATATATATATATATATATATATACCCAGCTAAAGCGTCTTAAACTGGGTGAAACACATTTTGGATTCTAGTGCTAATCATGTTCTAAATACAATAAAAATTGCGACAAATGTCTATGAAGATAAGATAAACTCAAACTATCAAACTGGCCACAGAAGTCTATCAGCCATGATGCAGAATATCAGCAACAGGCAATCACGAATACTAGTGATGTATGTTCACGTATTAAATAAATAGATTCATAATAGATGACGGGAGTGGAATCAAAGACAATCACTCCACCTGACATACTTAATAATATTTATTTTCAAATAATGTGCCGCAAAAAGAAACACATGAATTATGTTACATTTATAAACGCTAAGATATAATACTTTTGAAAATACAGGCTAGTATCAAGTCCTAAGTATGATATACCAGTAGTGTTTGATCAAGTGAGATTTTAATTGCTCAACACAAGGAAGCTTCAACCCCTTATATTAGACTGTTTGCTCTATTAAACAAAGGAATATTAAATCATGTAGTAAGGTATTAGATTACTAGGTTAATGAATATCGTCATTCTACATTCGTCTGAGTTTTATGTGGCATTTAATAGCAATATTAACCATTGTGTTATTTATTTAGCATGTTAATAAATAAAATAGTTTCGTTAGCTAGTTCTGTCTTCTAACAGCTTTTTATAAAAAGCCTTATGATATTTATTCAGTTGTCATTTGACTATGTCATTTTAGGGTTTATTAGTCTAGATGAAATTCCTTTATTGTTAACATACTCTTTGCAGAATATATTCACAACTCTGTGCATTCTAAGTTTAAGGATCTTCAGGTCTAACAGTTTGAGATATTCCTTAAAATCACTGGTCTTGTTATCAAATGCATTTAATTTTCAACTTTTAATTATTTACGACTCATAGTGAGAGCCACCTAATGTTCTTAGTAGATGACTGTCTTAATCCTTATGAAGTTGATTTCACAGGTTACTGCCTCATTAATGTTGCTTAATTCGGTGGTCAATAGTAGCTTATATGATTCTCAGTAAGTAATCATCATTCGTTGACTTCGATTAAAGAATCACTAATAACTAATGATAACTGGGCAATTGAATTGTTTGCGCTTGTGGATTATCTCTTGTATTAACTTTCCTGGTTCTACGTAGGGTAGAAACAATGAGTTGTAATATTATCTCAAACTATAAACACAGCTACCCATTACTATTTTGCTGACGCTATGCTATAAAAGCTATTTCAAAATACATCTAAGTTTCCATATAGGTTATTAAACGTTTATCTCACTGAATTTATACTTTTAGAGAAAATGTTGATGGATTCACACAATGTGGTCAAAAATCTACATAAAATCCAATTATGAAATGGTGAGGCTTGAATAGTTGGAAATTTAACAAATGTAGGTGTGACTTAAACACAGAAATAACAAATAGACATCGTTAATCGCCATTTTAACATACTCACTTATTGTACTAGCCAAATTTCACTACATATGTATGTGCATCAGCTAATCAGTTTTATGTATAGTCTACATGGATATTCATAAATTAAAGAAATTTACAAAAGAAGCTGCTAATATAATAATAACGTATTATATATCTCGTATAACTAGTTTAGATCGTCATAATTTCCAATAATAATTACTCAATATACTTAAAGCTAAATTTTGGCTGGGAAGTGAAATGCAGAACACTAAGTTCATTTTATTTGAATTTCCTCAGTTTCATGTACATCTATTCCAACACAGAGAGACTAATCACATTTCTTAACGGCAACAATCGGATAATATAAACTTTCACAGAACAAACTCTCGTTATCTGAAAATGTAAATATATATATATATATATATATATATATATATATATATATATATTCGAAACATCAAACGTTAAATTCGGTGCACACTTTGATGGGTTTGGGTGAAAAGATAGCAACTCAACTGGGGACAATAATATGAGTTGAATGTGTATAATAATTTATGTTGCCATCAGTCATCTTATGAATTCTATTCAGTTAAATATTTTTAATGTATGCAATTTATGAAGAGCTGATTACTGTTTTTCAATGAAATGTGAAAATTATGAAAACAATGCATGCAGAGTTATTGCTTCATGTCATTTAGTAAACTAATTATCAATAATATTCTTTATACAATATACTATCCTACTGTGTCAGTTTCAGAGTTGGTGTACGAATTCTGTAATACAGTGTTTAAGTAGAATGTAGTAATTCAAAATTAAACTAGTCAATCATTATATATAATATACAACTTTTGATTGATAAATCATTTAAATTCCTTCGTTTACCTGCGTTGATATATGTATTGGTTGTTATACTCTAAGGAGTAATACGTTGTCGTACAGTTATTGATAACAGTATTGAAAGACAACCCATTTTTTATTATTACATGCATCTCAATAACAAAAAGAAGGTTGTTTGTCTTTTATTTCATAAAGTCCATCTTTACGATTCATGTATATGTAAAGGTACTTGGTAAGCAATTTATGCTTTCATCACAAGTATTTCAACTCATATATGTATCAGAATAGACAACGGAAGGACTTTAAACGATTTGTCAATCAAAAGTTGTAGATTATATGTAATGATTGACTAAATCAATTTTGAATTACAACATTCTACTTAAATGCTAATTTACAGAATTCGTACATCAACTCTGAAACTGACACAGCAGGATAGTAGATTGTGGAAGGAATAATATAAATTATCTATAAATAGTTTACTAAATGACATGGATTGACGACTTTTAATATATTGCCTTCATAATTTTAACGTTTAAAAAAGGAGAGAAACAAGAATTTGAATCTTAATTAAAGTGACAAAATATGTACATAGAAAGTTCACATTCAATAATCCTACTTTTCCCTGCTTAAACATGGTATTTATAGTCTGAGTACTTATTAAGTAGTTTAGTAGATTCTACTTGTAAAAGATTTCACGTAAATTGTATGTGACATAGCAGCAGCTCAGGGAAGTTGCGGCAGCGTATTTAGTAAGGGGTATTAGAAAGACATGTAGAAGACTAGAAGAGAAACGAAAGAAATCATTGTCGAAGCAACCTGAATTGAAGAACAAAAAAAATTACGAATATGTCTGTAACTGATTATGCTGTACATGTTAATTATGAGTATCTACAATATTTATGTACAGTTTGCGAAAATTTAGAATAAATACTGATAATAAGTTACGATTATTCTAGATACTCACTGTTTGTGTTATATTAAGCATTAAGGGTTAATTTTTTTACCTACTTAATAAGTGTATGCTGAAAGTTAAAGCGTGCTTCTCATTAAAAACATCATTTCAGCAGCCTAGTGATATCTTCAACTGTATGCTATGTATTAGTTTATCACCGATAACATTTATGAAAGTTAAAGCCTTGAATTAAGTCATTTATGCAGATCGTAGTGTAATATTCATCACTCACAAAATGAACGGAAAAATGGTCAGGTGTTGAATTTGACGTAAAAATGTTGACAATCAAGATAACCGTGGTTTATTAATGCACCAGTGCTTTCATACTTTTGAGTACTGACTTTGTAAACTGTTATAACGTGAACGTCCATCAATTGTTTGATTTGACCTTACACGCTCTAATCCGGCAACCGGTACCAACGAAAGTGTTTAATCGATGTCCTTGCGTCTGCCAGGTGCCTTCTCAGTCTCAGGCCGGAAATGGAAGAACAGAGAAATCAAATTATATTTCAGGCATTCCTTAAAATAAACGTAAAACCTGATCATTCAGACAACCAATCAGAAAATTAACATCAATACAAAATAAGAGCAACAGTGACAGTGAATTGGAGTAACCTATGTATAATTGATCAACCATGATTCATAACTGGAAAAAGATATTTTGACAGTTAATTTGTTAAAAGGAAGGATAGGGCAAGGAGAACGTAATAATAATAGTAATAAAATGTTCACTTTGTATGCAACCAGAACAAATGAAGTGGACTACCAAAAAAGTAGTTCTAAAATATAACCAGTCTTCTTTAGGTGTCTGACATATCAGAAGCTGATAATATTATCCAGTTGAATATTTTCTCAAAGTTGATGGCCAGTTAAATGTTTTTTTCTCATACTTCCCCAACATATTAATATACAGGGAATGATAATGACATCAATTTATTTTTGATGAAAAACATACAGGCCAGTATACAGCTTATTATAGATAAATAATTGTTATCTCTCGATCACATATTTCATACTCAAATGACATCACTTCAAATGTTTCTTATTGATAACATTAATTAAAGTTTGCATATATATGCCATTATATACTGAAATCGTAACATTGGATATCTATCTAATTGATTATCTCAGTGACCTGAAAGGTAAATAATTGAAATTCCCAACATTCTTCATATCTATGAATAAAAGCAAAATAATTACTAATTAGCTTAAGTGTTGGACTATTGTTTCATTCCATCTATAGGCTTACAAAACGTTCAATAATTTTTGAAGACAAACTGATGTTCATCACTGAATCATTTAAAACCATGAAACTCTTAATCAATTACTTTGTCCAGTTCTTAAACTGTAGACTATTGAGAATTTATGATCAATAATGTGTCTGAATCGACAGTTTTAATTTTAGTACTAGAGGGGATAAACATTTATACATTCACATTTCCCACAGTTAACATATAATACAGATAACATCCAGTATAAATGTTCGACATCTGCCCACTATCCTAATTAGGTTGATATCACCTATTTTAGTTATTCACCAAGTTGTATGTGGAAGTTACTCATTTTTAGTAAGAGAGCTAATGTCTGAATTTAAGTGGTTAAAACAAGATGGTAGGAAATTTAAAACCTAGGTTTCCTCCTTGTTTTTACATGTAATCAATAAGTATCTTTAATATCTTGAGGAAATTAATGCTGTGTACGACATTCGAACACAGGTCACCTAGTTTCACAATGTAAGATCCTACTTCTAAGCTAATCAAGACATTATAACAAATAGCTACATTTAAAATTAATTCAACAAAATTTAGTCAGAACTCAGGTCTTAACAAATAAAACTTTGTTTTAAGGGAGTAAAAAGGTTATATGGTTAGTTGATCGGTCAGTTGTTTGAGTTCATTCCATCTGAGTGTTAACTACTCACTAATCTACCTTACTGATACAACTCCACCTCTTTCTAGTAAACGAATTTCAAAAGACAGTATTACATAATTTCAAATGTAAGTTGTTTTATGTAACGAAATAATATGCTTTCATGCAAAATCACCAATAATTGTTAAATACTGATATTGTAGGTTGCATACTAATTTATTTCATGCCCTGTTAAGTTTAGTTATACCTCTTCTTTTAATCATTATTATTAATTCCCTAATGACCACATAATGATAAAGCGTTCTCCGTGGAGGTAGAAGGTCCTTGGTTCGATCCCTGGTGGAGTTTTAAATATAAACTGCTGGGATGGGTCCCATACTAGAATGAAATAACTGTTTAGTGCTTCCTGGTTGTCACTGGTTGTCTCCTTCAGTTTGATTAGTGATATCAAATTAATAAAGACCAGTTTACTTTGAAAATAATTCACAGTTCCACTAATTCACTTAAAAAGTATTAATGTTCGACTAGTAAAACAAATCAATTAATTTTTGCATAACTATGGGAACTATCAAAATGCATGGCATGACGTCGCCGGTAAAATTTATTTATAATGAAGTGTTACCTTAATCTAGTTTATCATGAAATCTGAGTGACATCAAATGTAAGTAAAAACATTTTCCTTAAATATTGCTATATTTTTGATAATATTTTTACTCAGAATCAATTCGTATATTAATTTGATATCATGAATTGGTATAAGTTAAATAACCATGAAAGACTAGGAAGCACTGAATAGTTGTTGCTTCCTAGTCTGGAACTCTTCAGTAGTGCAGATCCACAAACACACTATGAGGTCGAGACTAGGACTTTTAAGCTTTGCGATGAGAGCTTAAATTTTAGATCGCTAAACCGGCCTCCAAGGGGTGATATTTTGCTAACTTAAATCAACTCATGAAATCAAATTCAAATTCACTAATCTCCACAACACCTAATTGCGGTCATTTGGTATACTTAACACATTTGTGAACAAAACGTCCAGCTAAAATAACATAGGCTATATGACTAATTGTGTGCCCAAATTTTGAAAAGCACTTTATTCATGGTTATAAACAGGCTCATTGACCATATAATAATATTTTAGCTTATTGTGTGACACTATAACTTTGTACTTATCTAAGATTACGCTTCCTAGATAAATAGAGCCTTTGAAGTGAGGAGTTTAGTCATATACTTAAATTCGTATTTACTGTCATTATATTTTCAAATACTATTCTACGGATATCGATCTGTCATATATATAACCGAACAGTTGACATTTAATTGAAGTGACCGCTGAGTTTCGTCCCACCAGCTTGACGAAGCTAAATGTCCCTTGACTTTCTGTTATAAATGACCTGATTTTGAAATTTTGAGTGACTAGAGAATTATGAAGGAAAGGATTCAATATTGAGTAACATATGAAAACGATGTAGCCGATTAATTACACTTCATGACATACGATTGCTGATCCTGACTCCCGAATAGACTGAAATCTAAAATAAGACCACTGAACCAGAAGGAGGGAATTTCGTTATCTTGTATACATAAAAGTTATAGAACACAATGCAAAATGATTAGCTATGATAAATAATTGGACAGGATAGTTATTATAGGTTACTCATCAACCAATAAAGACATGATTTTATGCATCATGTCATTTTTATTGATAATCAAGCATTCTCATTCCGTTTTAAGTCTGTTTCTTCATAATGAAGTAATTAAATATTATATAATTTCAGAGTGGTTACGATTGATAGACACTGGGTTAATAACTGAAGTCAACAAACTTAAGTTCAGAAAGGAACATTCTACAGGAGAGAAAACGGGGACGAATCGACATAATTACAGTATGTTTATTCAGAATCATTAATACAAGGAAGTCAGAATGACATTCAATCGACTAAATTAATTCCGTATAAAACACATTTAACGAAGAAACAACCATAATAACTATGGAATATTTTATTGATTTATTCATTAATTCCTGTAGTATAGTGTCTTTTTGACCCAGTTTTCTCTTATTTTCCATTTGATTTAATTCAATTAGACACAGTTTTGGGTAAAAGTTATGAAGAAATTCTGACAAATCATTTGATTAAACAACCTAATTTATGGTTACAACCATCTTCATGTCCTTATGATTGTCAAAAGCCTCTTCCTGTTAATTTAACATACAACGTCATACAAGTAGTAAAGTTGGCAAGTATCATTTTTTTTACAAAATTGTTTTATTCTAATGTTATGTAGTAACACATTTTTATATTCAAATAACTTCACATATATTTATAGTAGTTCATATAAATTAATGTAGTAATCTTCATTTAGTTTAGTGCCTTCAGAAAAGTGGGTACACAAAGACTTAGTCAATATTACTTATAACTAATAAGGAAGGATAGTTCAATAAACATCTGTTTGAACTGTTGAGAGCCTATACTTATAAATTATATTGAATAATTTGTTATAATGTTTTCAGCTCTATTCCAATTACTGTAAACAAATGATGATATATTTTTGTATTAAAAATATTACCGTATGGTATAGAGATGATGACAGTTAACATGCCAAGAAGTGAATCTTACTGTTAGAAAAATCAGCTGCATTCTAGAATTCATGACTTACTGAAGATTCAGTAAAAATATTTATTGCTAATAGGATTATTTTACTAGAATAATTAACGTACTTAATTGTTTACATCGTAACTTTTATTCACTAGTTACTAGAACATAAACAGTAAGAGTTGTTTAGCTTTGTATTGAAATTATTGTACACTACTCGAATGCTGAATACGATAACAAGACAGAAGCCGGTGAAACAGAAATATGCAGTATTCATCTAATAATACTTTCACTTAGCAAAGATTGGAAACGTGTATTGAGTGTTTCATAGGTAGTGATATAGTACAAAATAAATGAGGATTTCCAGAAAATTTTAGTCTAGTTTGGAAATCAGTCACTAAGAAAGTAAATAGGCTCGTGAAAATTAAAAACTGACTAATTTCGTTTAAATTTAGGAAAATACCAAATTTTTCAATAAATTGGATACAAAATGTTTATGAAGAGTAAGTGGGATGGTCAATTCGAAACCTATTAATTTAATGTTATTTAAAGTGGAATCCAAGACGTGTCCTGTTTGGGATTAGTCGTCTGGATTTACCTGCATTAATATAATGGTTTAACTAAACTTTAATGGAAGTACAATTATTAAGATTTTTGTATTCAAGTAACAACTAATGTGGAACATGAAGACTTCATAAAACAGTCACTAACAGATATTTATAGGGGTTTAAATTTCTTTTCTGAAATTGAAGTTTACAAGTGATCAGCCACTATTGACATGCATTCATCCTGAGCGAATTGCATCAATATCACACTTCTGAACAATATAGAATAAATTATATTAAAAAAAGAGTTAAGAATGATGATTGTACTTTCAGAACTACTTCTTGGTACTTCTCGATGTAGTGTTTATTAGATAGTTTGTTTCTATTAAAGACATACTCTTGACGACCTAATTTTTCATTTTATACATCGACTGTTATTATGACATTTTCCATCCATGAACCGAAACCAAGTATTTATGTACCCATCGCCACACTTTCCTATCATTAGTATCTTTTTTTGTATCGACGTTATTATTTTAATTAAACTGTTGTGTGGAATGCGTTTGTATATTTAATCAAAAACGGTTTCATAAAACGAATGATAATTAGAAGAATAACATTACACTCTTCTGGGTTTGTTGGTGATCATCATGTGTTCCACCTATTACGGTATGGGTCAGATAATATCATGGTAGACTTCTAAGCATTATGACTACTTGGTCATAATTACTTGATCATGTGAAAAGGTTATGAGTCAGTTGGGAAGCCTACATTTAAGTATTCCATAAGTGTTCATTTTAAGGACCATATCAGAATGCCTGTTTGAAAGTATTCAAACGGTGAAGTGATATTGTTTACCAAGCACTAAATGAAACGGTTATTAAAACATCCACATAAAAGGAAGTATACCTTTGAACATTTTATCTGTAAAGTACAACATTTAGAACGTTTGATCACAATGAGAAACATTTTATGCTTCCCCATTTCAATAAAGAAACGCATATCAGTCACTAATTAATAATATTATATGATTCATCATTAGTACTAAAAGAAATTTGTTTAGTATTCAGATAACTGTCATTACAGGCAAAAGTGAATTAAAATTTTCTGAAAAAGCGAGAATAAATGTTCAGAAAGATAACCACCCAGTCAGTTTTGCCTTGCCCTTAAAGAAATATACTGTGTTATCGTATCAATGTTAAAAGTGGACAAAAATGGAGATCTAGATAGATTGATTTCCTTAGTTTGAAAGAATCATAAAAGACCAAAACCAGTAATTTCAGGTCTTTCAGTGAATTTGTTAATACTTAGGCATGAAATTGGTATTTCACAAGATCCATTAGACCTATTAACAGTCGCTGAAGAATTATTTTGTTCCTAAGTTATTGGTAATTGATTTAAAACCTGTACCTAGTTGTACCACTGATTTCCTACTTATGTTTAAATTATGAATTATTATTCATGGTACGTTGCGGTTGGTTGTGGATCAATATAATATAAAGTCTCTGGAGTCACTGTTATTAAGAGTAATAGTAGAAGATAAATAGTTCTATTGTTCTATTGTAGGACTACTGAATCTGTGTCATTCAATCAGGACTAGTTAATCAGTTGCCTGAGTAGCAGAAATCTGTTTTAGCAGTCGGAGTACGGCATACCTAGTGTCAAACAAACTGTACACAATCGAGATAATTAAATTTACAGAACAATGAAATATATATAATGAATATAATTACTCCTAGATCCACGAGTAGAGGATGCTATAAGAAGCCGTTTTTATCACTAGTATCAGTTATGTCATCATCCTTCAAAACATGGTTCTGATAAAGTACATTTACGGAACAGTTCGAAATTCTTATTAACAATTAATTCGTTTTAATTTTTTCATAAATTGTATAACTAACTTCTTTCTTCAACATCCTATCAATAATATATGAACACTGAATTTTCATTATAATCTTATTAATAAAATAACATTTGAATAAAATTGTTAAGCAAAAACAGCAGTTCATAGAAAAAGTAAACCCAATTAAATTGAAATATGACTACCTATATTTTCACTTGTCAATCAACTTTAATTTTATTCATTAGACACAACTACATAAGCGGCTTAAATAATATTGATTGTTCGTTGATGACAATTATACTTATTATTTCCATCTCTTTTAATTAATATTAATGAATAAAATCATTACCAAGTTACTGACCATACTTTCTTCTTTTACTCTCTCTCTCTTACTCGCTTCTTTCAGTCACATTCTGATGAAACACTTATTCTATCTGGATGGTTTACAATTGTAAGTCAGTTTTTTTTAAACATACATTCTTTCTGTTAAACGTATTTTGTGTAATCGTAATGTGCATCAGTGAATGCCTTCTCTAATCCATTTCTCTTGATTTTCATTTTAAGTAAGTTATATAAGATATTGAATGATGTACTGATTTAATGATCCTTAAACATGGTAAAATTACTCTTATTATTAAATTTAATCATGACAGATTATGCTGTTAATATTTTGTTCTTTTTACTTCTTCATCTACGTCTATTCACTTACATTTAAACACTTTTCTAAGTTTAATTTTTCCATCGACAATTCATACAAAAATAATGATGTAATATTCGTAATAGGAAGATAAATTCAAAATGTTTGTGTGTAGATGAAGTTTTAAAGTGTAACTGTTAGATCTTACTAATATCCTCTGTTGTATTTCCAGACAAATATTTCTTCCACAATTAGTTTAATTATCAAGGTAGAAGACAAAAATCACACTTGTGTGAATACAAAGAAAAACAAATTTCAAAAGTTTTCAATATTTATTAATTAATTTCAAGAAATCGGTTGACTTACTTTTGAAAGTTATCATTCTTAAATTAATGTTAAGTTAATCTTAAATAAAAAAATTCTAACTATCTTGAGAGGAAACTGAAGATATTCATGAATCTTAATGCTCAGATTGTTCTTAAACTTGTGAGTATGAGTTCCAAAATATTTCATTCACTTTGTTCCCTTTATTATTTTCATGAGAGCAAGAACAAATATTTGTGCGGAACAAGATGAATTCATATTATTTCGTTGGTTTCTCATCAGCTGCATACAACCTAGAATAATATTTTTACAAAATTAATATTTGAAACAAGTTTTTACATACTCATGAAAACGGATGGAGTTGGTTGAAATCGAGATTACATAAACATGTGAACATGGCTTAAAATGTTGGAGAAAATGCTGTGAATATATATACGATCCAAGAGAAGGTACAGAAGGCAAAATAGAGATCAGAGGTCAATTGATTGCACAATAAGAGGTGGTTGGAGAATTTGAGAATAAAGTGAATAAAACTCGGTTATTAAACTTTGAATGACCTAATTAAACACGAAAGTTGAACTTAACCATCTGAAAAACGATGATGTAACGGAGAGAAGGAATTGTTGAATCTGATCAGAAGAGAAAACGTATTAAAAGAAACTTAGCGAAAGAATAATAACAATGAAAACAATAACGCAAAAGTTAGGTTACCAGGGTAAAAAACAGTATTTAATCACTCAATGAGTTTCGGTTCTTATCAGGGCTACATAATGCTTGTCGAAATTTCAAGTAAATATAAGACGTCTCTCACAATACATTATAAGTATATCAACATTTAGGGAATTTTTACCAATGAATTTCAATTAATGACTGGGAATTAAAATGGTTACTAGTGGAACTGAATTATTTAGCAAACAGTGGATACTATACAGTAATAATATCATTTTATTATCCGAAAAATTTCCGGATTTCCTTAACATATCACTAATTTGATACTTTTTCTCATGTTTATTTGAAAGTTCAATGAATTTATTTAGGAATTTTTAAATGTTTCTGTGTTCAGTATCCATAATGTTCTCAGTAGTCTAGACTGTAAAAAATTCTTAAGGGTTGCAGTATAATACAGGGATGAACATGAGTTGTTCTTAAAATGTTCGCAAAAAATGATCACTCTGGTCATTCAGCATGGATTTTTGGAACCTGAGAGAACAAATGAGACAATCAGCCTCAGGAATTTATAGTCACTTTTGTTCATTCAGAAGTTTGTTATTTTAAGTATTTTATTAGCAAAGAGATAATATAAGTATGGATATGCAAATATCCCATGATTAATGTCATTATCTAAGCTTTTAATAAGCTTTCTTGAATATAAATTGGGAAAGTAACGGCATATGAACTCATCTACACAAGTATGTAATAACTATATTTTAAGGTCTTTTGCATGGACACTTCTAAATTGATTCTAGTTGCTGTTTAGGATTATGATCAGTTTAAATGTAGAGTTAGTTTATATTAATTGTTGTAGTCTGTGCATAAAGTTGGTTTTTGTGTTATTTATGGTTGTTTTTTCTTTTAAGAACATAATATTTTGTAAGTTGAGCACCAATTTTTACTTTATAATATCAAGAATTCGTTTTCTAATAATTCCCTGGCAGAAAGCTTGACACTACAATAAGTGATTTCTGATTTGCTTCGGTTTTATAATTTGTCGCTAATTTTTCATATTTCATGTGGATAGCTTAATAATTACTCAAGCTCATCCCTATACTATGCTGTAGCCAGTTCCTAATTTTGGAAGGGTATTGTACTGATGAAATACAAAATGAATGTGTGGTTACGTAACCGATCATATAAATTAATATGGTTAATGTAAATTCTGTTGAGTCTTCACATACTAGGAAAACTTTCTCCATGCCTTAATTAGTGAATATCAATAGGCAGAAAGAGTGGTGATAAAAATAAGTCGTTTTCAGCAATGAAATTGTAAGCTTGGATGCAGATTTTTCAGAACCAATACAATTACCATTGACGTCCAGTTAAAATGGAAATGATTATAGTATTCATACCTCCACACAAAACATACTGGGATGAACCGTTTTTTGCATCACATATATATACAAAACCATGGAATATAAAGTTCTGTAACAAAATGCATGTCAATTGTCAATATATTTTGCTGCTAACCACTCTATTTGTTGTGTTTCAGAGATGGATGGATTATCGTTTGAAGTGGGAACCAAGTGATTTCGGTGATTTAGAAAATATACTGATTTTCAAAAGTATTCACTTATGGAGACCTGACTTGGCTTTCGGAAATCGTAAAAGGAATGGGCTATTTGATTTAGCTTCTGGAAATAATGCATCACGTCTAATGATTGAATCGAATGGTTACGTAACATGGTTACATGGTTCAGTTTTGGAACTATCTTGTCCACTTGATATGACTAAATTACCATTTGACAGACAAAAGTGTTATCCTCGTTCTAACTACACTGTACAGTTCAATAAAACAATTAGAAATCAATTTAAAAATTGATCACTTAAGCATTGATAACAGTTTTA
This sequence comes from Schistosoma japonicum, assembly GCA_025215515.1. Taxonomy (NCBI): domain Eukaryota; kingdom Metazoa; phylum Platyhelminthes; class Trematoda; order Strigeidida; family Schistosomatidae; genus Schistosoma; species Schistosoma japonicum. The sequence continues at coordinate 64,176,822 of CM046069.1, read as the reverse complement.
TGCCAAATGCTAATCATAGTGAATGGATAATTGAAGAAATCGGTTATCATTCTTCTGTATATTTGAGACAAACTAATCTAAAGTACCAGTATCTCGTCATATCCATAACACTAAAACATGAACCACTATATTTCGTTACGTTTGTTGTTGCACCGTTTACACTGATTTCCATGTTAACGTGCTCAATATTTACACTAAGTTGCCCAAGTGATCGATTAGTCACCGCATTATCATTATTCTTCGGTGCAAGTGTGTATGTTATTACTGTATCATCAAATACACCGAGATCTGTTAGTCAAATACCTCTGTTAGGTTAGTTAATTTTAAGCATGAACCTTTAACTAAATATCAGTTATTTTGACACTGAATGGTTTCTATATTTCATTATTAGTAACTTCATACTAACAGAAGCCAAACTCCAATTCAAACAGAAACCAGTTTTAACAATAAATCACTATCTACCCCAACGGTAAATTCTTAATTAAAACGCTTCAAATTTAAAATAGAATTCCTCAAATGGACAAATATGTCTAACCAGTTAATTTCAATATATATATATATATATATATATATATATATATATATATATATATATCAAGGTCACAGGTATGATCTCTGGAGGGATCATGGAAGCCCATTTGTCTGCGATCCCATACTAGAATGAAACACAGGTCCCTAGCCTATAATAATTGCCTAACTAAGGTAATTTCATGATATAAAAAATAAAATATATCACTTTACTTTTGACAACTTATCGGTTTAGTTTCTAAGTGTTCATCAATCCTTCAATCCTCTTATGCTTTTTATTTATTTAACTTTCAGGAATCTATTTACTAAATCAGTTGGGTCTCATGGGATTGGCGACTGTTGTTGCTGTAATGAATAATCATTTTGCACAAGTGAATAGTCGTCTAGAATGCTTTGGAAATCCATTCAAGAAAAGATATTCAACAATAAAAAAGCGAAATGTCAAACTTCGTGAAGAGTCTTTGTTACGAAAATTTTCTTATGATGAACTTCGTAACTATGATGATTATCACCGCAATTATCCTCAGAAAATGTTTTCTTATTCTCCTACAAGTTCTCTTGAAAATTTTAAGGTCAAATATACTACTGATCTCACACAGCCATGTAGTAGACGAAAATACAATCGTTACTATGTGACATCGATTATAGATTTATTAAGTATATTAATTTATTTGACGTTATCCACTTGGAATTGGATCTACTGCTTTTTTGTATTACCTAATAAATAAATATCTCGGTTACACAATATACTTCGTTCTACATAGTCAAAAGTATTTTATTTCAACTAAAAGTTTAGTCCTAGTTTTAACTGTTTATGTTACTTGCTGATAAGGGTTATTTTATAGGTACTTTTGTATTAAGATTTTGTACTTGATAACTTTTATTAAAATGTGATCTTAGGACTTAGAGGATTATTTTCTTATCTGATACATCAGTCGGTACTAATATTTGACCATTTGTAAGGTTTTCAAGGCTCACGTTTGTTAAAATCAGCTTCATATGTAATACGAATACTATACTGTATATTTACCAAATGACATAATTTACAGCTTTCTTATTGTTTCTGTTTATGATTGCAGCTCTAAAATGAGTATAGTTGAATAAATGAGCATATTTAGACTATAACTCTGTGATAGCTGTCACGAAAGAAAACATAAACAATTATCAACTTCATTTCGAAATCATTATTAACTTTAATTAAAGTTGGATAATAATGGGCCAATGTAATTCAAGATGCTGGTTTATTCATATTTAAGACTCGTCGAACAAATGTAGTTTCACACCAGTGTAGATGCTTACATCACGGATCGAACGTACCTACCTGTTGCTGAATTAACGGATTAATGGTGACTGAGACAGCGTTTAACGCCAATGGACTGAGTTTAAATGTCTGCATGAGCACTAATGCATTCAGTTATATCTGCCTTACGAATCTCAAATAGGGCAAAACATGCTACTTGATTTCTACTTTCTACCTACAGTCTAACTTTAATCCTACATGTGGATTACTCCTCTCCACCCCTTATATCAAAGCAATCTACTCAGAGTAAATAACTGGGAATAGAAATTGATCAATTTTGGTCTATAATAACATCAACAGGAAGACAAAAGTGCATTCAAATTACATACTAAACACTTTATATAAGACATCTCATTTCTGATTAAGATACTAGACCGTGCATGTTTATATATATATATATATATATATATATATATATATATATATATATATGTATATACATATAAAGATTATCAAATGTAGTTACATTGTTTGGATAGCGAGTGACATTAATATGCCTTATCATTTTTAGTCCCACGATGTGTGTTATAGATAAATATTCGACCTTATCAACTTAATATTAAGAAACGTTGACAATTTCGTCTTTTTAATATGATAAATGTGTTATATTGGTCTGTCATGTTGCCAATTGTTATACTTAAAATATATTCGGCCCAATACAATCGTAGGGCGAATATAGCGTGTGACCTTGAAAACTACTAGTCAGCGCCCGTATACGTCCACCCAGCGACTACCACTCCTTAAACCAGAAATGAAGAACACGAGATGAATACATCAGCCAAACAGAAATCATATTGTATTTTAAACACTTCTCTATACACAAAGTCAGATCACACATCAAACCAATAAGGAATTTTGCATTAATACATAACAAAGGCGATTGTGGCAGTGAATAGAAGTTACTTTAACACAGCTAATTAACTGTATTTCATAATAAATGACAACGTATTAACAGAAAATATACTGAATAGAATGATAGGGTATGAGGGACGTAACAATGATAGAATGGAATGTCTACATTACCCACAGTTAAAATGTTCCAAAATACAGTTCTGAGAGTTTGTTACTCTTCTTTAGTCTCCCGTATAACAAGATGCAGCTCACTGTTTGATGTATGTTTATCAGTGAATTGTAGTATATTTCGAAAAAAATCTTTCAGAATACCAAAATATGTTTGAGTATGCAAAGCTATTCTTGTATGGTGGTCGACTTTAAAAACTTTTTTGTTTCACACTAACTTCACTTATTTAATTTGCCTAAATAAATCACGTAATCATATTTGGCATTTTGTTTACTACACATTCATAAACACATCATGAAAAGTGTTAACCTTTTAAAAACTACACTTCAAAATTTTGAAGCATGTTTAAGCTATTTTACCGTAGTTAATATATACCTTTATATCTGGCTATTCAGGAAAAACACCTAGCTTTCGGAAGTGTTTTCTCTTCAATTATTTTAGTCGTGCATAAAGTAGACCCTTTATTATTATTATTATATCCTCGCCCCATCCTCCCGTTTGTTTTATCGACTATTAATATGTTCTTTCCTATTTATGAACTACAGTTTATTAGTTGTGTATGTGTTACTTCTTTTCACTATCATTGTCTCATGTTTATTCCCTAATCGACCGACTTTGTGGTCAGGTTTTAAATATGAAATAGTGCCTGAAATATGATTTGATTTATTTGTTTAGTTCATAGGCTTGTGTTCTTCCTATTGCTACCTGGGATTTAGTAGGAATTGGGTAGATGTTAGGCCTCGTCTGAACTATCGTATTTGTCATGTGGTGCATGCAAGGTCATACCAATTAAATGGCTTAAACATCACGTCACAACACATGCAAAACATTACGTTAACTAAAGGGATCAGTAAAAGTCGTGTAAAGATTTTAACAAGGAATGATAATTTGATCATTCATTCGTGTTAATTTGGTTCACAATCAGTACGCTGTTTAAGGGATTCTATTTAGGAAAAAATGTGTGGTGGAAGCATTTCGTATGTTTACCGAAAATGAATTTCAGTCACTGTAAATATTTCTTTGCTTTATCTGCTAAGATTTACCTTAACTACATGGGACTTGCTCTTGATAGTGTTACTGATTATTTAGTATTTCCACTTTTCAAGTGGTAAAATTATTCGATACCATCGTTTAGTTAAATTGTGCTTAGTAATAAATTTTTGAAGATACTTTAAGATAATGTTATTTTTAGTCGCAAACATAAATTGGTTGAAAATTAAAATGAATTTTGTTGTGATATTGTATGTCTTAAGAATCCTATCCACCCCGCCCCCCCCATCAGCTGATAGTAGTTAAAAAACCCTTGGAAACTATAGTGAACTGAAAAGATGTTCTTTCGCAGCTGGATGATTTTCATAAAGATGTAATAACCACTAGTTAGATAATAATTTACAAATGACATAGGATGATGACCTTTTCATACCTCAGAAGTTTGAACAAATATAAATCACTTGATGTACAGTAAAAAAAAACATAGTTCAGCGAAGGTTACTGTTAACGTAATTGTTAGCTGAATCATATTCCTGTTTCCCAACGATGAAATGACTGATATTAAGATGAATAGTGACGGAATTACAACTCACTACATGCATGCATTCAGTAAGATACGAATTACATGATTTTAACAACGTGTGTAGTTTTAAAAACGTAATGTTAATGATATGTCGCGATAAAACGCCTACTGTTATACGCGAACTAACTGCAACTCTAATCTGCAAATTTGTCTACGCAAACTGATAATCACAACCGTGACCAACAACTCGATAACTGATTACTCACTCCAAGCCAGGACCAAAAAGATACAAACGCAGCACTAAGAAGATTCAATTCTATTATATCCCTACTCTGTATATATAGTTACAAAAACAACCTTGTAGCAATTAGAGTAATTAGCATACTAAAATGAGACTACAACCAATCACAATTAACAAGGTCGGAGCGGAGGGAATGAAGAGCAGTACCGGTTACCGCTTACTTTACAATTAATAAAAAATAGCAAAAATAAGAATAAAATAAACCTTCTACGTAATTGATTGCGATGTCGAACCCATATTTGTCCTTCTACTGCTACTTCATATATCACCTTTCCTCTTCTTCCTTTAATTACCCCGGTTTTCCATTTCTCACTTCCCGGTCTGTAGTTCCTCACATACACATGCATCCCGTTTCTTGCTTTCTACTTCTAACGGCCTCATTACCTCATTTATCGTTCTTAGTTTCCGCTTCGCTTCTGCCGGTGATTTCTGTTTGGGAGCACTGTTGTTAGGGGCTACTTCTGTATACAAGTAGGAAACGCTGATTGATTTCTGCTAGGCTTTTTTCCCCCCTTGTCTTTAGTACAGCTTTTTTGAAAGTATCCACGAACCACTCCGCTGGTCCATTCGATTGCGGATAGTACGGTGGGGAGAAAATATTTATGATGGCGTTTTGTTGACAGGAATCACTGAAAATTCGTGATGTAAATTGGGACCCGTTATCGGTGACTAATGTCTCTGGAAACCCATGGCACGCAAATATCTTCGTCAATATTTCCAGAGTTTTCTGCGTAGTCGGAGGAACTACTGGATGAATCTCTGTTTATTTTGAATATGCGTCTACTAACACCGAGTAGTAGACTCCTGACATGGGTCCGGCGAAATCTAAATGCCCTCTGCTCCATGGTCTTGCAGGATCTGGCCAGCTTACTGGTTCAACCTTAGGTGGGATTTTCGATGTTCACTGACAGCGGTCACACTTCCTCATCACGTCTTCAATTTGGGCGTCAATCTTTGGGCAGTATGCATAGCTCTGTTCCACTGATTTCATTCGAGCTGTTCCAGGGTGTCTAGCGTGAAACTGCTTGAGTACTACTCGACGTAACTCACATGGTGTCAGCGTTCTTGAAGCGTGCATTATGGCTTTGCCACTTTCATTTGGAAATTTATGCAAGATAACTGCACTCACACCATATGCAGACGCGTCCACAGCAACAGTAGTTGGCAGTTTCGAATCATAATGCGTCAACAGAAGATTGGATGTAAGGAGCATCTTTAAGTCATCGAACGCTGTTTGGCACTGCTGTGTTCAATTCCACTTAACATTTTTCCCCAGTAGATGGTTCAGGAGTGCTTGCTTCTCATGCAAAGATGGTAAAAATGCATAGTAGTAACTTATAAGTCCTAGGAAGGATCGCAGAGTAGGTACATTGTAGAGTGCAGGCATTCTTTGGATGGCTTCTATGTTTTCTGGATCTGGACGACGACCTGATTTGTCGAATATAAATACCAGATACTTCGTTGATGTAAGGTAAAATTGACATTTCTCTGGGCGTCGGCGGAATCCATGGTCTTAGATTTGTTTCAGTCCAGTCGCAAGTCGATTGTACAGTTCGATTGCTGGTTCTGCGACAACGAGTATGTCGTTTAAATACACGGCCACTCCGGTGAGGCCGGTTAAGATCGTATCCTTTAATTGCTGGAAAGTAGCTGGTGCAGTTTTGACTCCAAACGGTAGTCTCGTGTACTGAAAAAGTCCCGATGCGTAATTATTGTGAGTAATTCACGGCACGCTGGTTCAGCCTCGACTTGCAAATAAGCATCTGCCAGGTCTAGTTTGGCAAAACAACTACCGCCGTTTAGAATGGTGAACAAATCGTCTGGAGCCGGTGGAGGATAATAGTGTTGTTCTAAGGCATCATTTAAACCGGTCGAAAAATCGGCGCAGATGCGTAGTGTATCGTTAGGTTTCTTTATGACGACTATTGGGGCTGCCTAGGCTGAGAATGATACTGGTATAAGAACACCTTGCTTCTCTAAGCGTTGAAGTTCTGCATCGACTTCTGGTAGCGTAGCATATGGGACTGGTCTTTTGGGACTGAAGACTGGGGAAGCATTCGGTGTCAAGCGAAGAGAAGCTTTCATTGTGGTACAACATCCTAACCCTTTTGTAAATACTTTGTCGAATTCCTTTAGAATCTTCGTGAAATCTTTTTCGTCTTTCATTCTTACGATGTGGTGGAATACGGTGCTCAGTGGAACATCACCTAGTTTCAGATCAGCAAACCAATCTAAACCCAACAAGTTAAGATTGTTGTTAACCACATAACATACTCCATCCATGGTTATATCACTGAATGTCACTGAGCATAAAATTTTGCTGATAATGTTCAAATGATCGTCTGTTGCACTTATGGCGAGCTGTTCTGTAGAGCATATTGCAAGTTTCCCAATCTTAATCCATGTTTTTCTGGAAATAATAGTAATATCAGAGGCTGTGTCAAGTTGAAGGCTTACCGCATAACCATTTACCTGAACAGATACATACTTTCTGGCTGGTCTCTGGTGAGCGTGATTAGCGGTGGATACTGAAAGCGACTCAGCCGGCTTACTGGGTGGACGGAATCTTCTTCTAGAACGTGACTGAGTGCGTGTGTCTTTCTGCTTACAAGAAGTTCTTTTGTGTCCCAGCCTGTTACACTTTCTGCAGCGATAGTTCTTAAATGGACAGAATTTGGCAAAATGCTATGCACCACAGTTCCAGCATCTGAATAGGGGGAGTAATATTCTTCTTATCGGCTGGTTGCTGGAGTGACTTGGTGAGAAGTAGGTTTCCGACAAACCGCGTGAACTTCAATGTCACCAATACCACCAGACTGGACAAGTGTAGTATCATGCTTTAAGTTGGTTAGTCGTTAATATCATACGGCAATTCCATTGAGAGACACTGTTAATTTTTTATCAAGACGGTGTAACAATCGCGTGCAAACATCAGCGAATTTTTCTGACTGTAGGCTACATATGAGGATTAACGACTTACATTGGTTCTCCGACAGGTCTTTTGATTTAAAACGTTCATATTCTCTGTCTACAACTCCAACATGCGTTAAGAAATCGTCTGTTCAATGCATCATCCTGAGAAGCTAAATCATACATAAACAAATCGTCATACTTCCGAAACCATGTATCAAAAGTAGCATTAGCTTCTGGATCATAATTAAATTCAGCAATAATATTATTAATTTCATCAACTGAAAGTGTAGAGTTCGTAACAGGAACATTTGAGGACGTTTCATGATTAGAAGTCAGGCTTGTGACAAGCTTCATTAGCTTTAGTTGTTTATCCAACAACATATCCATCTTAATAGGATCCACAGTCACCACCACCCGTTGCCAATTGTTATTTCGTGATAAAACGCCTACTGTTATACGCGAACTAACTGCAACTCTAATCTGCAAATTTGTCTACGCAAACTGATAATCGCAACGGTGACCAACAATTCGACAGCTGACTACTCACCCCAAGCTAAAATCAAGAAGACGCGAGCTCAGCACTAGAAAGATTCAATTCTATTATATCCCTACTCTGTATATATAGTTACAAAAACAACCTTGTAGCAATTAGAGTAATTAGCATACTAAAATGAGACTACAACCAATCACAATTAACAAGGTCGGAGCGGAGGGAATGAAGAGCAGTACCGGTTACCGCTTACTTTACAATTAAGTAAAAAATAGCGAAATTGAAAATAATGACTAGTTTCTTTTCTTCTTAGCAGTTGAAGAGATCCAGAATGTCAACATAAATCTGTGCAGTGATACATAGTTCTCAACATTCTTTCAAATAGTGCCAATTTGAAATACAAAAATATTTTTAAATTGTGGATGCATTTCAAAGAATAATTTAAGCTGCATAACCTATTAACTTAAAAATTATTTGGATGAAAGTATTCACAAGTTTAAGTAACTAATAATTACATAAAATACCAAACGGGAAATTTAAACTTATGATTATTATTTAAAAATTCCCATGTTTATCAAAAACAAAGACGTTTGAACGAAGAATATTCTTTTCGATAATTGCTCATCAGGTTCTACATTTATTAGTGCGAAATTATTAGTCACAAAAACAGCCAGTTCTGAGGCAGGTAAAACATTATTTAGATATCAAGAAGAATTGGTTAATTAGAAGTTTTTTCTCATCGAGTTATTTATAAAATACGAATGTTAATGTTGAAATACTCATTATCATGTAACTTTTGAAACGTAAAAGACAATTGAGATAAACAAGATTATTAGTCAAATATATATAGGTATCGCTGTATATGGGTGACATAGGAGATGGGGTGGTAGCAAAATACGATTAGATCAAGTGTTTGTAGACAAAGGTCAAATCCTACTAAAAGTCCTTAAAACGGCAGAGGCGATAGCTATACGAATCAAGAAGCCAGACCTGTGCATACAGAAGAAGTACGTTCAACCTCTTCTCCTGCCATGGCCGACGCAAGATCCACTAAACCAATCACCACCTTAATCATGCGACGATTTAATGGGATTAATGCATATGTATTCTCCCTCTGAATGTGCATTTCCATATTATTATTATTATTATTACTATTATTATTATTATTATTATTATTATTATTATTAATCAAAGTACACTATCACATTTTAAGATCAAACAAATGAACTGATTGTAATTATTATTGTTACTATTTGACGAATTTTGATTATCGTTCACTCCATTTTACAAACTCTTAACCATCCGGTTTCATTTTAAGTAGGATTTGACCTTTGTCTACAAACACTTGATCTAATCGTATTTTGCTACCACCCCATCTCCTATGTCACCCATATACAGCGATACCTATATATATTTGACTAATAATCTTGTTTATCTCAATTGTCTTTTACGTTTCAAAAGTTACATGATAATGAGTATTTCAACATTAACATTCGTATTTTATAAATAACTCGATGAGAAAAAACTTCTAATTAACCAATTCTTCTTGATATCTAAATAATGTTTTACCTGCCTCAGAACTGGCTGTTTTTGTGACTAATAATTTTGCACTAATAAATGTAGAACCTGATGAGCAATTATCGAAAAGAATATTCTTCGTTCAAACGTCTTTGTTTATGATTATTAATTAATAACAAGAAAGAAAAAAAACAGAGAGACTGATAGAAAAAACAACATGTGGATGGAGAGATAGATAAATAGATCTCTGTTTTCCGCAATTTTCTTGTACTTCAATAACAGGTTTCTATTATGGTCCTAATTAACAGCTCATTCCTACACATCATTTACTGTTGTTTGCTGAGCCTTCTACTTACTGCTCCAGTGTTTCTTGATTCAACTCTGACTTTGGTCGTTAGGTTGGCAGAGTATAAAATATTTTGTACCTTTGGGAATACAGCAAGCCGAATCAAGCTCGCTGCTCTTTAAATAAACTAAATTCATATAAACTTAGAACAAACTTAATGTACTTTTTTTACGGTCAGTATTGATATGTCGGAATATTATAATAAATAATAACGCCTACTGCTATGCAGGAACTAACCGCAACTCTAACCGGAAACTTATCTGCGCCAACTGATACTAGCAACCGTGACCAACGACTCGATACTGATTACTCACCCCAAAACAAAATCAAGAACACCAAAGAAGCACCAGGAAGATTCAATTCTATTACAATTGAAGTCTGTATATATAGATACAAAAACGATCTTGGGAAAAACAGAGTAATTAGCATACTAAAATGACATTACAACCAATCACAGTTAACAAGGTCCAGCGGAGGAAATGAAAAACAGTACCGGTTTCCGCTCGCTTTACAATTAAATATAAAATAGCAAAATCACATGAAAAATAACTAGTTTCTCCTCTTCTTAGCACCTCCCCTTTTGAGAAAAGTTCGCTTTCTTGGAACCTCACTGTGGCTCTCCGTTTTCTTTCACTCCGTCTTATTGGCTGTTGTTCTTCGGATGCTTCTTTCCTGTTGTTTGCTGCAATTAATGTTGGTTTCTCCGTGGGGAGCTTGAAAGTGTCAAGAAGAAGTTCAAGCGCTAGGTTCGGTTCATCTGCTTTTCGTTCACCAAACCTTCTTCGCAGCTGGTTGCGATGTCGGATCCATATTTGTCCTCCCACTGCCACTTCATACATCACCTTTCCTCTTTTACCTTTAATTACTCCGTTTTTCCATTTCTCGCTTCCTGGTCTGTAGTTCCTTACGTACACCTGCGTGCCGTTTCTATAGATATCATCATCGTTGCTTTTTACTTTTGCCGGCCTCATTACCTCATTCATCGTTCTCAGTTTCCGACCCATGAGTGCTTCTGCTGGTGATTTCTGTTCTGGAGCACTGTTGTTTGGGGTACTTCTATATACAAGTAGAAAACGCTGATTGATTTCTGCTAGGCTTCCCTCCCCCTTTGCCTTCAGTACAGCTCTTTTGAAGGTATCCACAAATCTCTCCGCTTGTCCATTTGATTGCGGATGGTACGGTGGGGAGCGAATATGTGTGATAGCGTTTTTTCGACAGAATTCACTGAAAATCTGTGACGTAAACTGGGACCCGTTATCAGTGACTAATGTCTCTGTAAACCCATGACACGCGAATATCTTCCTTAAAGTTTCCAGGGTTTTCTGCGTGGTCGGAGGAACTACAGGATAGATCTCTGGCCATTTCTAATATGCGTCTACTAACACCAAGTAGTAGACTTCTGACATGGGCCCGGCAAAGTCTAAATGTACTCTGCTCCATGGACCCGCAGGAACAGGCCAGCTTACTGGTTCCGCCTTCGGTGGGTTTTTAGATGCTCGTTGAATCGTTTTATCTCTTCTTGTGGATTCAGCAACTTTCTGTGTGGTAACAGTAAGTGCTCTCACAGCATGCCTGAAACTTTCTTTAGCGTAATCTCTCGTATCGATGGTGGCAATCACCGACTCTTCACTCTTCGTAGGATAGGTGCTTAGTGGAACAGCATCTAGTTTCAGGTCAGTAATCCGATCTAACCCCAACAAGTAAAGATTGTTGTTAACCACATAACATACTCCATCCGTGGTTATTTCGTTGAATGACACTGAGCATACAATTTTGCCAATGATCACCAAACGATCGCCTGATGCACTTATGGCGAGTTGTTCTGTGGGGTGTAGCACAGGTTTTCCAATTTTAATCCATGTTTTTCTAGAAATAATAGTAATATCAGATGCTGTATCAAGTTGGAGGCTTACCGTATGACCATTTATCTGGACAGAAACGTACTTTCTGGCTGGTCTCTGATGAGCGTGATTCAAGGCGGATACTGAAAGTGACTCAGCCGGCTTACTCGGGGAATGGAATCTTCTTCTGGAACGTGATCGAGTGCGTATATCTTTCTACCTGCACAAAGTTTCTTTGTGTCCCAGTCTGTTACACTTTCTGCAACGATAGTTCTTAAATGGACAAAACTTGGCAAAATGCCATCCATCACAGTTCCAGCATCTGGATGGGGGAGTAATATTCTTCTTTTCGGCTGGTTTATCACTATAAGTTGAGGTGATTTCTGTAGCGACTTGATGAGAATTAGCTTTTCGACGAACAGCATGAACTTCAATGTTACCATTACCACCAGACTGGACAAGTGCAGTATCATGCTTTAAATTAGTCAGTCGTTGATATTCTGCGGCAATGTCATTTAGAGAAAATGTTGGTTCTTGGTCAAGACGGTGAAGCAATCGCGTTCGAATATCAGCGAATTTTTCTGACTGTAGGCTGCAGATGAGTATTAACGATTTAAATTGGTTCTCCGATAAGTCTTTCAATTTAAACCGTTCACATTCTCTGTTTACAACTCCAACATGAGTCAAGAAATCATCTGATTCATTCATTTTTAACTTTAGGCAACGATATCTAATATTGAATAGAGAAGAATTGTCACCAAAGTGTTGAATGAGAGTTGAGCAGGTTTCAGAGAATGTTCTATCTCGAGGATTTTGAGGTAAAATTAGGTTGCAGTATTTGTCAAGTTCTGCTGCACCAAGCTTTCTGAGAAGTAGGCGAACTTTCCATGCATCGTCCTGTGAAGCTAAATCATACGTAAACAAATCTTCATATCTCCGGAACCAGGTATCAAAAGTAACATTAGCTTCTGGATCATAATTAAATTCAGCAATACTATTAATAATTCCATCAATTGAAAATGTAGAGTTGGGGACAGGAACATTCGAGGATGATTCAAGATTAGATTTCAGGCTCGTAAAAAGCTTCATTAGTTTGAGTTGTTCATCCAACAACGAATCCATTTTAGCAGGATCCACAGTCACCATCACCCGTCGCCAATTGATATGTCGGAATATTATAATAAATAATAACGCCTACTGCTATGCAGGAACTAACCGCAACTCTAACCGGAAACTTATCTGCGCCAACTGATACTAGCAACCGTGACCAACGACTCGATACTGATTACTCACCCCAAAACAAAATCAAGAACACCAAAGAAGCACCAGGAAGATTCAATTCTATTACAATTGAAGTCTGTATATATAGATACAAAAACGATCTTGGGAAAAACAGAGTAATTAGCATACTAAAATGACATTACAACCAATCACAGTTAACAAGGTCCAGCGGAGGAAATGAAAAACAGTACCGGTTTCCGCTCGCTTTACAATTAAATATAAAATAGCAAAATCACATGAAAAATAACTAGTTTCTCCTCTTCTTAGCAAGTATACCTTTTACACATACTTTTCGACCGTTTATATTAATATACTCTCATACAGTATTCCACGGCCACCACAGATAGATTGACATGTAACGGGTTCCAATTATCCTGAACATTATATTTTGCCTTGTATACATTCTTATCCTGGTATGCATGTTACAGTATGATGGAACAGCGGACCTTACCTTGCCTGCACCCCCCTGGTTTTAGTTTTTTGTTTAATCTTGTTAAATTAAATTATCTCGTATAAACCAATCTTTCGATTTTTATATAACCTATGGAAGCTTTCAGAATACCCAGGTGTTGGTCGTAGATATTTACCGAGTTATACGGGTTTATTTAACTTTGGGAGTCAGACGGATGCTAATCATTATGTAAGTTTTGGGCTCATTAGGAAATCCAAGCAGACGTCCTACTAGTGTACCATCTTCTGTTCTACAAATAGATAGAAAAGTGGTTGGATCGATATGTGAAATCGTCTAGAAATATCCGTTTTGTAAGACATTATAACATTTCATGCGTATTAAACTATTATTAATATGCATTTTGATTCATATTTTAAGCAACGTGTTTGAAATTTAAAAATGATACCTTTGTAACCCTAACATTTTTTGCCTGAGTTCAACTGTGCTTTGAATTAACTGTCGTTCATTCAATATACGTATTTATCCCATCCTTCGTTCTAAATAGAGTTTTCTTTTCGAAGATGGAACTAATTATTGTCTCTTGTTGTACTTTTTACACTTCGGTTTATTCTATTCAATTATTTGTGCTATACCTGCAGCTCTGGTTATAACTCTTGTATTTTCGGAATACGTCATGGGGTGAAGTTATTGGAATGCAGCTTTTTGAGAACAAATGAGGCTGCTACGAGTAAACTGCATTGACATAAACTGTGCGGGTAAAATAGCTGATATTACTCACATTTTTATATCAGATTTCGCAGTTTATATTTGTTTACTATTTGAGGACATTAAGCTCACGTTACAAATAGATAGACCAGCGGTTGATAGAAGAATTTTATTAGAATATGAAAAAAGTTAGAACGTTTGGTCCACTTGAAAAAAATTTACATTAAAGCAGTTTACTATAAGCAGGATCTTCATCCTTATCAAATCAAGGTTAAAATCTAAATTTGTGTTGCAATGATAACGCCTGTGGTGAAAACTTTTGTTCCTCAAAATTCAAAGCTACTACAGATTAGTCAGAAAACTATCCTTCAGGAATGCGTTAGCAGCAACCGTTACCGGTAGAAATAGCCATTTTATGTTCATCTCTGATATTATCAATGTAGCTGGCTCATCAGCAACATCAAACTGTGTCCGGCAGAATTGTTATCCGTTGTTAAACGTCTGTAATTCTTGAGTAGAATTGGATGTGACTATTTTTGAATAATGTCATAAACAATGTATCTTCAGAATATTGTTTGTTAACTTTATGTAACAGAGTTGTTTATATTTTATCAAAGTTAGTGAATTCGTGTTATTGTTATAAGTTTTGCATCATCATGTATTTCGAATGCTTGGAAAACAGACGCTTTTGATCAGATGTAGTGTTGCAGTTGAGTTGGTTTCTCGAATAAGGATAGCTAGTATTCTGGAGGCTTACTACCACTATTAATCAGGTCTATTCTGATAGCTTACTGTGTAGATGTGACGAAGAAGATTCGCTCCATCTTCATTACTAAGGCAGATGTTAACGTCCAACCAGTCACTTCATTTAGTTGTTAGTGTAAGGTAGGATTTAATATACAGGTGACCAACAAAAAGCGATTGTTAATTATGACGAACGGTTTGTTAGTGCTAGCCCATGTATTGGATTTTTTTCACTACTAATGTCGAAAGGCCTGAAATGGGTATCGAATTCTAACTTTCACATCGACCACGGGGAACAAAGGCCAGTAGACAAAGAACTAGCCTTGTCATTCACAGAATACCTGCTGTGAGTTATAGCTTCTTCCCGAATCGAGCAAATAATGAATTAACTCTTATTTTTGGCCAATACTTGACAAGTTTTTCGATATAAATAAGGCCAAGACAAAACCACTATGTGCAGTCAGCAATCTTACATAGTAAGTTAAGACTACTGGTCAACTTGTATTCTCATAAGCATGCCAACTTGCTCGCGTAAAACTAAAAATAGCTAATGTGGCATCTAGCCATATGATGAACCTAGGAATAATTCGTCTAATAAGCAACCCTAAAAAAGACAAAGATAACTAGCATATTACAGGTGACCATAGTTGTCTCAACGTTTAAACCACACTAGACTGTTATCCCTTACCATATCTTCAGAAATCGACTTGATGTGGGCGTACAATTTGGTACGGATTGACGAAGGCGATATTTCCCGAACAGTTGTTAATGGAGACGACGTATTGACGCTACTGAATCCTGGATAGTCGGGCCTAATCTAAATATTAAAAAGCACGGACTTCAGAACCGACCGACAGCATCTTTTCTGTTATTAGCGATAGTATACATAGTTCAGAAATTGCTGTACAAAATTCGATAGTAATGAAGCGAACAATCTCCTGGTTTCAATGTGCTGTTACTTTACTTGTGTTTTACAAATAATAATCAGAATTTATACTTTATCGAAAAACCATTTGGTTGACAGTAGAACTCCAGCAATATTCTGATGCACCAGTATATGTTCAGTCACAACATATCAGTTTAGCTAATTTGACAGCCATCTGAACGCCAGTTAGCTTTATTTAATTCCCTTGTGTTCCCTTCTGGATTAAAAAATAAGGCAATACCCTTGTAATGTTCTATAACCAGTGCGTCACGCCATATTTATTGTGTCTATACATTCACTGATTTCTGCTTGATAGCAAGCTCAGATTATGAGGCGCATGAAATATATGGATACTGCATTTAAATTTTTTAACAATATGGCGTTACGACAATCATATGGGAATGTCAAAGTGGAGCAAATTTTATGAACTTCTCGGGAGACACTAATAAGGCTCCTGGTATCCATTCTTCAGAAGACATGGTGGCATCTATTCGGAAGTACTTGGGAATAACCACCACAATACATCTGAGTAACTGCAACCTACTAGTAATTTTTACAGTTGCTTTTGGCATCTTTGGACACCTTGTAAAACCTCTAATATATAAATACCTGGAGGGGGGCCGATCACTTTGTAAACTAGTACAAGCACATCTAGAGAAATAACCAGAAGCCCGAGTTGTAGAAGACAAATATAAATAATAGGTTAAACATTGCGATGATCATCCAGTGGTATTCAGAGTATGAACATGTTAAACGAATCACCTATTTACGCTGTACGTTCGACTTTTGTTGTAACTAGTCAAACATTTTTTATAAAAGTCTAATAATTGTAGCACTTTTTATTTAGTTGACGCTATTACCTCCGCTAGCACACATTAAATACAGTTATTTACCAATGGGTTGTCTCTCTAAAGTGTAAGTTCGTAAAAGCCCATAGTGCTCGGTTAGTTGCAACTCTACTACCGAATAAATATCTAATCTAGTGATCCTGGGTTTGACAGACCCATAAAGGCTTGATTTTACACAGGTAATCCAACTATTAAAAATATCAGATAGAGATTACACATCTATGTCACAGTACAGCAGTATCAAGTAGGTTAAGCATGAAAACAGCATCTAACTCACCAGTTCGCAGAAATGGGTTCTCAAGCGGAGTCATTTTCAGTTATAGCATGTAGTGTTGAACAAAACTTATCACATTGTCACCCCTTAAATTGCTATGACCAAGGATACAAGTTCAACTGTACTGGAAGACGTTACGAAGGTGGAAACCGTAATCGACTTCATTTCTACAGAAGTAACTAAGCGTATAATATTTCGTCCGAACGCGATTTTATACAATTTACCCGATAAGGCACCAATGGAAACCGTTAGATATTCTTCCCTAAAATCAATTAATCTTTCAGACTGTTCTTGTCAGCGCCTCTACCTTAAAAAAGACATCAGCAGTACCCATGCCCTATTCTCTTCTGATTTGATTCTCAGTCGAAACTAAATCAGTTAAAACGAGCTGAGCAGTTAATAACAGCATCTAAAAGTATAAAAATGCCTGTGTAGTCAAAAATAAGATTGCAATTTAGGTACTTAGGTAAAGCTAAGCAGAACACCACTAATGTAAAATGCCTAACTACACAACTTAATACTGCTACAGAATCTTCGGATGACACTATTAATCGGCAGACTGGCGTTATGCTCTCAGATGTACAAATTACAGGTCAAACCTCTGATAATCACTCCCTAAATGATGAAGATTCAGACAATACGACCTCCAATAATAGGCTCTCGAGTCTTTCATTCGGTGAGAAAACGTGAACTTTCAAAGCGTAGGTAAAGGCCATGATAAGCCCACTAAACATCTTAACTATAATGAAAATAAGGCAATAGGATAATCGAAACTAAATGTAAGCTCCAAGAAAGGTACTATGACCTCATCTTCAAAAAAGAGGGCATGATACCACTGTGTCTAGCACATCACTACATGTCATTAACAGTTATAAAATCCTATTTCCTAGAGGTTATCAGCTCGTTAGTGATCAAGGTAGTAAGGACAAACAGGCTAAAAGGATTCACCAAAAGCTTGTTAGTGAAGGGTAGATATGATGTAAAAATTTCTGTTAGTACTTCCATATTCTTTAACAGAGCGTTGTAAGTCTGGTACACGCAGCCAAATAAGATTGATGGGGAACTTTTGGGTTTCAGGGCAAACCACATAGAGTTCTGTGTTACATTTAACCCTGGAATATCACATAGGAGCTAGTTCAGCTTTGAATGAACATATATTATACAACCTCCACCACGTCCATGTAATTTATCACTACAGTTTAGACTGTAATTATCGAGAGGTATATTTATATCTCGGATATTAAAATTAGTCCATGACTCAGTTTTCACAATGAGTAATGGTTTGCAGAGTAATGCTAGCATGATTAAGTCAGTTATTTTGTTACATATTGATTTAGCATTCATTGAAAACAACACGAATGCGCGACTATATAAGTAGAAATTGCCAAGAGTGTCATACATATATTATTCATAGTTAATATTAGGGTGTTGAGTTTAAGTGGAATGTAGGGGGGTTGTTGGTTTTCGGATAGCTCACATGAATAGTTAGGGTTAGGGCTGGATTTATTATAGGAGCCATTCAGGACTCTATGCTATATCGCAGCAATGGAGGATATAAACGGGGTGGCAGTAGTTTAATATACCCTATTGTTCGCTCTCCATATAATAAAGTCGATGACAAAACACTCGGTAAGGTACCAGATTCAAACTGAATCTCAGTCAATACCCTGAATTACAGTTTACTTTTTGAATACATAAACAAAATACCGGACACCCCGACTATTGTAGATAACATAATTATTAATGCATTTTATACATACCTCTGCCCTAAATTATAGTGCAAAAGTAATCGCAGGTGACTTTAACCTTTCTAGGATAAACTGAAATGTTGTCAGAGGACAGTCATATGATGAACAAAGCTTTTTACTTCACTAGACGTGTAGTGTTGGACATAGTGTGTACACACTACCGCGAGACAATAACATTCTTAACCTAGTTTTCTATGATTATATCACCTCAAGTTAGCAAAGAGCATGAAAATAATGACCGCAAAATGGTTCTACTGGCTCTTTCGTTCAATTTTGGTCACTCTAATATTCATATACTACAAAAAGCGAAAAAATATCAAGATTACAAAAATGTGGACTAGAATCTTCTACACACCCTTCTGAGTTCTTCTAACTATGACAATTTTTTCTTGTCTAATAGTCTCACAGATGCACTGGATATTTTCCTTCAAATGAATTACTCGTGTTAAAATTTCATTGCATTTATGAAACTAAGCAATATAAATAAGTCAAATGAATTACACATACCACTAATTCGCCGTAAGATGTTAGGACGCCTACAAAAGTGCAATTTAAAGTCAAATGACTTCTTGACATTCGTGAAAACTACCATGACTTTTGACCAAATAAAAGAAGTCCGCATGTTAAAGGCCATTAATGAAGAGTTCTCAGCAACGCACAGTAGATACTAGGGTATGAAACTTGATACTGTTGTTCTGTAACGCTTCAATCCTCTCCAGAATAATGATATTCTTTGCACTTCATATGATGGCTTAATTTTCTATGATAATAATATAATTCCCAATCTGTTTAACTATTTATTCGCTAACTGGGATACATTCCTGTTTGACATTGTGGCAGATACTGCCAACTCCAATACTTACTATATGGAATCCGTCCCCTTCGCTTATGACAATATTTGCAAATCCATGAACCTACTTAGGACCTCAGGTAGTTATGGAGTAGATGACATGGCATCCATGCACTTCAAACTTGGTGGATCTAACATTCAATTAATCCCTCAAAAACTGTTTAACCCCTCCTTAACAACAAACACTTACCCCAATAAGTCGAAAATCTCATACATACGTCCTCTATTTTAATCAGGTGACAGGAAAAACTTGCATAACTATTGGCCCATAAGTATCACCCCAGTGATCTCTAGAATAATGGAAATAATTGTGTGAAAAAATGTCTGATTTTATACTCTCTTGGAATTGTGGTGCCAGGAAGAAACAGCACGCGGCTGTTTGATTAAATGGTATATACGACAACACGTAACGCCGGCACCCTAGTACTGGGAACTTCGATGTCCCTGGCCTTACTATTAATTAATACCGACAATAAGTGTGAACCTCTTACCAATCACTCCATCGAAATCCTTGTATGTAAAAATGCCCTTGTTATTCTGATTATGCCTGTAAACTGTTATGCCTTCATGTACAAGGAGCTGCTTGAGAATAAATATTTTGTTATTATTATAATTATTTATATTTCCTTATACATAGTATTTCATTTTTATCGCCAGGTACAACTAATAAACTCCTTATTTTTCCGTTTTTATCACATTACTATACTGTTCATATAAAATGTCAGACCTAATTAAAACCAAAAGTCTAGAGGATATCGTCGGTAGACATAGACAGTGTTATAACTACTTAAATTAAACTCCCAGAATTCAATTGTAGTGACCACCAGTACTGGTCTGCTCAAACAGTGCATTATTTCAAGGGACACAATATTAAATCTGAAGGAGTTCGATACCGAGATCTATGTTAAGTCTTACCTCCTCCAGTAGCCTAAGAAGTTCACTACTTGCATTAACATCCACCAGCACCACAACCATACACCATCCTAAGATGAGAAATAATAAATGGACTATCACTATCAGCTGACCAAAGGTTTCAAAAGCTTTTCCAAGAAGAAACATCAGGTGATATATCACCGTCACAATTTTTGTGTCATTCCCATGTCTTAGTAAGCGACAACACAGTGGGTGAAGCAGTCCTAAAACAAGGATGGATACAACCTGTCCCATGCTACGTTCAACACTATTTGGATGCACAAGATCCTGATACCTCTTTACATCACTTAGCACGTATTGAAGATAGAATAATGGAAAGAAGTCCCCCAACTGCATCACGTATGATACATCATACTCAAAAAAAGAATCAGCAAATTATCCAGTCATAGCACAACTCAGTGCAAGTGTTAAAATTCTCACAGAGGCTGTTAGCAAAATGCAAATGGGTCATAGAGACAGGAGTAGGTTACCACAACGACCGAGATCCAAATCACGGAACATGTCACAAACGTTCAGAAAATCTGAATAATTTTAGTTGTATCACTGAAAATTCGGTGTTCAGTTGACAAAATGCAGCCAACAATGCCGCTGGATCAAACACCCCTGAAGGATAAGGAAGACGAATAACTCCTTCTCTGGTCGCGACGACTGAGGAGGGTTGCTTAAACAGTCGCTTGCTTCAAGATACAGACAGAAATTTAAGCTTGAACTTTTAGGTAGATACTGGAGCTGCATTCCTCAGAATGAAATGTAGCTGGATAGAAAAACTTTATTTAAACTTCAAACTGCCAATAAGACTAAATTGCGTCATTTGGGCAGAAGACTGTGACGCTAGATTTGGGACTTGGAAAGCGATTTCCCTGGGTTTTCACTGTAGCCGATCTAGATTTGGTAATATTAGGAATGGATTTCTTAGAGAGATATGAATTTCTAGTGGACACTGAAAATGACATTTGACATTGAAAGAAATTTCGAAAGGTACAGAAAGTCATGTCACATCTATAAATTTAATACAAACTCCGCCAGTAGCAACGGTAAAGTTTCGAGATGTGTTCTCAAAGTTTCCAAACATAACAAAACCGAACCCTCAACCTTCCAAAAGTGAGTTAAAAGTATGTCATACAATCTAAACGGAAAGCACACCTGTTTTTGCTAAACTCAGGAAATAAGCAGCTGATAAGCTTGAAATAATGCGATTGCATGCTACAGCTAGGCATAATACGTTCATCTGTTAGCCTGTGGGCATCTACTATACATATGGTCCTAAAGAAAAATAAAAGCAGTTAGATTACAGAGCCCTTAACGGTCAAACGGTACCAGACAGGTACCCGATATCACATATCCAATTCTACGAACAGCTTACAGGATATGAAATCATTTACAAAAATCGATTTAATCAGGGCATATCACAATATTTCAGTAGCTGAGGAGGATATTACAAAGATGGCTGCCACAACACCTTTTGGACTATTCGAGTTTGTATGTATGTCATTCGGCCTACGGAACGCGTCATATAAGTTCCGAAGGTTCATAGACAACCTACTCTGAGATATGCCAATTTACACAGGGGTACATAGATTACTTATTAATTGCCAACCCAGACTTAAAATCACATGAACAACACGTGAAGGCAGTGTTGAAACAACTAAACGAAAATGGTATGAACAAACATCAAAGTTTATGTTTTTTTTCCGTGTGGAGAACCTAGAATCCCTTGGACATATCATAAGCCCTGATGGAATTACACCTATCAAATACGAGATAAACACTATTAAACAATACCCCATACTAAACTCCCTGACACAACTTAGAAGTTTTCTTAGTTTATTACACTTTTATAGCAGATTCATACCCGGTTGTACACAGCTAGTGCGACCATTGGCGGGTCCACTTAAAAGGAAACCGAAAGAATTTATGCTGAGCTCTTAGGCTGTCGAGGCTATTAACCTATTAAACGATAAACTTGCTGAAGCATCTACATTAACTTATCCAAATTCCCACAAACCACTTGCTTTGATGGTAGATGCTCCTGATAAAGCCGTAGACTGCACTCTTAACCAACTAGTTAAAATCGCCTGGAAATTAACTGCATTCTTCTCAGAATAACTCGTTCCAGCAGAGACGAGATATTCTATTTTCGGTCGAGAACTACTCCCAATCTACCTAACCATCAAACATTTCCGGGACACGCTCGAAGGCATAAAATTCATAGTTTATACGGATCATAAACCCTTAACTAATGCATTAAAAGCGAACGCCGATAAATACTCACCTCAAGAAATGCGACATCTCGACTACATATCACAGTTCACTTGTGGTGTCCGACACGCAAATGGTTTAAACAATCAGGCGACATACGCATTATCTCGACTAGAAATGAATATAATACAACAGTTTACAGTAAATTTCGAGATATTAAGGGATAGCCAGGAAAATGATCAAGAATTACAAAACCTACTGTCATCTAAACTCTCTAGTCTCAAATTATAACAGCTCCCATCACCTTTGCAAGATGTTTTGATTTACTGTGACACAATGTAGGCTGTGCTTCGACTTTTAGTTACCATAAATATACAATGGTTAATATTTAATAACTTACATTTGTTTTTTTGTCCTGGCGCAAAATCCTCGACTAAACTAATTATTGTCAGATACATATGGCCAAATCTTCAGAAGGATGTACATAAATTAGTTAGAGAGCCGAAACAGTTGCCAAAGTCTTCATACAGTACAGTGTAATCATTTTTGGTACACCCATAACAATGACGACGGACAGAAAAGCTCAGTTCAAATCAGAACGATTAAACAACTTAGCTGAACTTCCAAGCTCCAACTGTACTACAAGTCGTTCTCAAGCTAATGGGATGGTAGAACGGTTCCATCGTCAACTAAAGGTTGCTTTAATATCTCATTCAAACCCCAGACAGTGAACGAAATTCCTGCCATTTGTTATCTTAGGAGTACAAACAGCTGTCAAAATTGACTCACAATGTACAGCAGCAGAACAAGTCTTTAAAAAAACTCTGAGAATACCAAGTGAGTTTATTATCCCTCATACTGACGGTTAGAAGCTTGATTTAGAAACTTACGTAGACTAACTACGAACCCAAATGTCTAAACTTGAACCAATAAACACTCGTAAACAATCACGAGCGACGATTTTATTTAGGAATCTAACCAATTACTAGCAAGTTTAGATAAGAAGTGACAAAAAATACTACTTAGCCCTCCTTCTGAAGGTTCATTTAAAGTTAATTTAAGAAAACGTGAATATTTTGTGATACAGAAACAGGGAAACATTGACTCAGTAAGTACTGATAGGCGAAAATCGGCTTATCTAGATAATGATCGTTTGCCGGATTAAATAATTACGGAATCAAGAAGTGAAAATGTGAAGGTTGCACAAGTAGCTGAAAGCGTTAGATAGGTACAACTAATTAATCAGACATGAACGTTCACAGTTTAATTTTCAGCTTTAAATGTAATCACGCAATTTCAAAAATCTCAAGTTGGTAAATGTTGAAAAATAGTAAAATATAATGACAATAATTTTTTGTCTAAAGTCGACAAAACGTTATCGAAGTAATAGTAATCCTAAGTATTATTCTACCCACCTCTCATTGGACCTTATCTTTGGATGTATGAACGGTTAAGCCGTGATTTTTAATACAGAGTACTTAAACAATTTATTCCTAAACAATCCGTCAAGTTATATAAGTCGCAAACCTATTAGCTGAGGTAAGTCACTTAAGAACGGAGAATTTTTAGTCCAGGTGAGTGTTGTGAGCAAGCTTAGCCTGCGGAACTAATCATTATTCTAGATTTTTCCACCATCAGTAGACAGTGAGAAAGTTGGATTGAAGTATGGAACAAAAACCTTATAGATACCATAAATAATACAATGAACGCTAGCAATAACAATGAATTTTAAAAGAAACCCAGGCAAGTTTCATTATTTCACTTGTTGATTTACCACCCACAACACACTAGTACTCAACATACATATATTTTCACTTAGACTAGCCATATATATTTTCATATATACCAATACTAAAACCGTTTACTGCTTGAAATATATATTTCTAATAACTTTACACGACAACATACTACTAAAAAAAAGTGTGTTGTTTCCAGGCGAAACACTACTAAATTTCACGTTGTTTCGACTTTCCTTAGTTTTAATTACTTTTGCCACAATATGCAAATATCACTAAGCTAACTACGGTAACTTAATAAACGAGTATATCATCTTGTTGGGGATGTTAGATCCCCAAAACTCACTTGGCAAACCTGTTATTTTTGTGATTTCATTGTGTAAATTTGAATTTCCTGTTTTCGCGTCAAAAAGTCTTCTTCCCACCTTCAGTTCGTGTTTCCCACTTGGTAAGAAGCTAAATCTTATTGGTTCATTGTTTATTTTAGTACACTATTTATGATATTCCAAGGACGCTCTCTGATTTTGTATATATACGCATGAGTTGTGTGTGTTAATGTTTTCTGACAGGCTGCTTGTGGAAGTAAGCGCTTCTTGCTGTCTTTGGACTTCTTACTCTAGTTAACTGGGCTGAGGCGCTGCGGAATAGCTTAGCTTGCTGTTACTGTGTCGCTGGTCTTACGTTCGTTAGCAGTTTTCTAGGTGTTACCATAAACGCACAAAACCTTAGCACATATTTAGCATCTTTCCAACTATATTGATATGTGTCATGTCAAATATTCCAAATTCTGTTGATAGATTTTCCGATTTGTTATATTTCATATGAATATACATGACGAACCAAAGTACATATACCCTGTATTATCTCTGTGTTTCTATTTCATTGAACCCATCTTAATAGTGACTGCTGGACGTATTTGTTCTTATAAATTAGGCGATTATATCAGTCGCCCTAAAAAATGTTTAACATAGTTCAGGCAATAAAGTTACTGTGTGGTGGATACTACTTATAAGTCATCAATAAGTAGTAGGTAGCAGAGCGTCAAAGTAAATTGGGAAGAATCAGACAAGACGAGTTGCGAGAGGACAAGAAGTGAAACATGATTGAAACACAGAGGACAATCGAGAACAACTAAGAGAAGCAGGCTGAGAAACGATACAGTGCAGACAACGCAGAGGATGTGCAAATTAATGCTTGAAAGTATTGTATGTATTATTTTATGACCTACTCTGTTTTCGCCAAATAAATATTGCTTACCCAATTGTTGTTCTTCACAACTGCATTTAGTAACCGTCATGCCTCAGTAATGTAATGATTGGGCAATCGTGTACTTTTTTAGCCAAACAAGCACTCAATCAAACTCCGGAGCTTAACATTATAAGTAATCTTAAATAAACGAATACTTCCGAACCGCGAATTGTAATACAGTCAGGCAGCTTGGATCCGTTAACGGTTAAAAGCATCTAATACCTCTGGATTAGTAAGGAAAATAAATTATTTTCCACTAGCTTATTGCAAATTAACACTACAACAAGCTACTCAAAATAGGTTTCGGAATATCATCATAAAGCATTGTTATGACTTGGTAATATGCTTGACAAAATTATTGGAACTGTCAAAAAACCGGGTCGATAAACCGACTCAAAATTATCATTAAATAATATGGTTTCCCTTAATTAACCCTATACAAACGATTCTTATAAGTCCATAGCATTATCACAGACATGGGTTAGAAGTAATACTACCATTAGCTAAAACCTTACTCTCTCGGATACCCACATAGTTAACGCTCATTTTATAGATATTAGAACAATTGATTAAACTATAGATATTGTCAAGTGCTTCATCTGTAAGCTTCACTAATACTTGCATACCTACCACTCATCAAGTAAGCAATCTACGGGATGCAGATTGAATCCTTAACCCTGATAAGCCTAAGCACTCTCACTGTTCTCAGTAATTCATTTTCTTTCCTAAGCATATGTTGCAATTTTCCATCCTGACGGGTATCATCATTACCTATCGTTACGAATCCAGTCATAAAATAGTGGTCGTCGCATGCTCAAGGTTGCCTACATGATCTGACTTCTGGCAAATTCACGCATTTATATATGTATTTTTAATGAAATCGATTTTTAATGCTTTCGCATGCACAAGATATATACACCATGTCTATTTTCTTCCAGGTTACTAAGCTGCTCTGAAAATAAAACACGTGAAACGAAAACTCATCCATTATAATTATACACTTAATTTTTTACTTTGGCTTTTCATACAAACAGTGAAGCAATTCTTTAGGTGTAATGGAGTTTTATCAATATTTTTAAAATAGATCCTTCTTTAATTTTGACTTGCAGGGCAACTCATGAGGCAGGTAAGTGGACATCTGACAGCCGAACAGAGCATGGGGAATCGTGCCTCACCAACATGGTATTCGTTAGCCCCTTCGCGGTACTTCCTCAGATATTCTTGCTTCTTTTACTTAACCTCTGTTGTTTTCAAAGCTCTGGTCACCGATAGGAAGTCAAGTTGACCAAGTATTCAACCATCATTTTTAGAAGGATATAAACACTACAAGACTAGATAACAAGTTCAAAAAGTAAATATAATATACGTAATATCGTCGAATGATGACAGACTGTTTGCCATTGATTGAATGTCAAGCGCCGGACAAGCTTGTGATTCACCACTGAGCTACAGGAGCAGAACTGAGATGATTTTGTTTAATACATTAATCGAATGGATGTTCCTACGAAAGTCGATCCTAGGAGGAATCTAATGTAGCGACTTAAGTTGACTAGTTAAGATATGACTGCAAACCTGGAGCATACGCTATAACAATAAAGCCCAAGTATTCATTTACTCCCTTATTCTGCATAATGATTATATTTCATTTAATCTTATATTGAATGCTGAGAAATGTTGTGTGTTTGAATGATTAGTATCACGCTCCACTAGCACCTACCCATGACAAAAAATGAAGACGTATACCCTAATAATCTGGTTTCTTTTATCATTAAAACCGGACGCACCAAGGCGTGAAATGAGGTTGCACAGGTTAAAATATTTAGCGATTGATAAACCAATCTCGGTTCAGAAGAGGTCGAGTCAGTATTTCTTTGCTAGCAGTTCAACGAAACAAGATATGAGTACCGCCAATGAGTCCTCGTCTAATAAATTTTGAGTAGAGTTCTCTTTTTACCTCCTGTAGCTATATGATGGTGCATTATTACACTTTATAAACTTTATTAAGGTAATCTTATAACTTGTTCCATACTAGTTAGTTATTAAAATACGTGTGTTGCATACTGCGTATAAGCTAAAGTTGTCTGAGATGGCGTTATGCGGTGATGTCTGTGATGTCTTTTTTTCGCGGGTCCTCCCCAGTATTGTAACAATAAAAAGAATTTAGCGAGTGGAAACTCACAATAAATTCTTCAATATTAAGTTTTTTTACGACATGTTGTGGGAAAGTAAAAGAAGCTGTCCTTAGATTTTTATCCTCGTTTTGACCAAGGTCTGGTTTTGTTAATTCTGACAGTCTTTAGTAATTTGTGGGAACCTCTATAATGAGAGGGGAACAATTAGGGGGGAACAATTTATTAGTAATTAAAGGCTCTTAGTAGTAGTTTAGTTTGAGGAAACAGAGTTAATTGAACAAATTTGTGAATGCGTGGGTTCAGTTTTATCCAGCATTTATCGTATGGAGTTTCTTGAAGATGCAACTCCACTGACTTAAACCATGTATTAGACTTCTGTCATTTGCCATAAATTTTAGCCCGGGGGTACTATAAAAAATAATAATGTGCCGCGTTTCTACATTGTCCCATCGTTTAGGCTCTGAGAGTAACGCTTACAAATGCCAGATTCCATTCGTTTAGATTCATGGAAGATTTACATCGCCATCGCTTCTACTAGGTAGATGCATTTATCACTGAGTAGACGTAATTATCATCGTGTCTACTGCAAAACTAAGCGACAAGACGAATCAAGGCACTAGCTTGTGTATAATACTTTGAAATAACCATCCGTCGATTAAACAGAAGACATTGAACAAGATCTACCTAATAATGGGCGACCAAAGTATATCATAAACCTCATCCTAGGATGGACTCATTTATCTCCCTTTTCTCTCACCTTTAGGTATTTTGTTTTTATAGCATTTATATTTATTACTATTTCAAATGTTGTTGCGAATTTAAATCATGGTCCAAGATTGCCGTTAAACAGTGTCTTAGAAGTAAATTTAAAGTTTTATGTTTATGAGAGGATAATTCTTTCCGTCCATGATTGGCTAGTTCGAACATTTTGATTTCGTCCTTGTTTAGCATATTCTTTACACAGTAATTACTATTCCTAGCTCATGGCCTGCAAGGAGGAACATTTTAACTTAAGTACATTTAAGTTTGAGTAAGCAGCCTCGATGTGTAAACATCGTTTCCAAGGAACTAGATAACATATTATAAGGAGTGCTCGTTCTAGTTCTGTCAAAAAGCTTCACAATAATTATACAAAACTTCAATAACATCGAAAATACCTGTTTGTTTTATGTTTTGCCAACTAGATTTTAGAAGTCGAAAATTACGATTTTTAATCTTTATGCAGTTTGAATGAGTTGCAAGTTTTGTGATGGTGCCTGAATAGCGTGGATCTTAGAACGTTTCCAGACCTTGTGTTTTCGAACGACTTAATTGTTTTGAAATTTTATAAATTGTTCTCCATATTAGTTCATGTCAATTTTCCTCCGATTTGAGGTTTTCCTTTTAACTCTACAACACAAGCAGAGACATTAAAGTCTGACAAAATGATAAGAATATGCTAGCCGTCTTATATTTTTTTCAATTGGTAAATACATTTTACTTCCACTCAACATTTTTCAAAAGTTTATACCTCCAAATAAATTTATACTTACTTTTTGCTTCAAATCTTTGTTTGATGCTTTATTGAAGGTCATTTTGAGGACTCACAAATTTGACGCGGATTCCGTGTTCCTTGTTTTTATATATCATTTTTATGCAACTTACGCATACATTAGGGAAATGATTAAAAGACCAGCTGTTGTAAAAGCTCCAAAAACCTATAAAAGTCGAAAAAGCCAGGAAGGTAATATATATTATTATTTATAATGTATTAAGTTGTTAATGATGTACTTAAGTAATTTCCTATGTTTTATAGGCATTCATTCCTGTGCATCGAATTATAATTACTTGTGTCATATTTTTTACTATGTTTTAGATGGGTGCTCTAGAGTTGGAATCAATTTTCAGGCTGAAATTCCGGAACATGCTGGAAAAATCTCAAATGATGACAAAAAAAATTTTTCTTCAAAAGAATTTATTGTTTGGGCACCAAACCTTCAGCCAAATCTCCAAGAACTAAGTTCTTACCTTGAATTCGCTAAACAACATCAGTAATATAAAGTTATCTCATTCTATTTTTCACAGATACACTCAGGAATTAGCTTTAATATTACTGCACTGGCATAATTATAACATTTCTGATGCAATTGATGATATACCTAACTATGTTCCCGTTTACAATAAATGGACAAAGGGAGAAGTCAAAAAGTTTTTAAGGTGCATAGATTCGAAACCTAGAAAAAATTTTGTAGAAGCTAAAAAGACGGTAAGCCTTAGTTTTAAGATTTTTGAAAAATTCCTAATAACAGATATGTAACTGTGCTTCTGTCAGAATTCCTGACGGTTATACTGTTTTAAGCTTTTTTAAATTTTAAATTGTACTGGTGTGTCAAGTTGGTTGCATGCATTTAGAACTTGTTTTATATTTTCTTGTGATTTAAATATTCACGTTTCATACCTTTGCTTCAATTCTCTATTTAGCTGAAACTTGTGATCACTAAAGTAGTAATGCATTAGCACAGCATTTTGATTTTTAGTTTAGTATTGTTCCCGCTAAATCACTTTTTAGTATTTAAGCTATAATATATGATTGCCATTTTTATCTACAAAGTGATCGGTATATTCTTTAAACTCTGTTTTTGTTTTAACTTATATCGTATTGACGAGCTACCCTACCTCAAAATTGTTCGGTCTTGCGAATACTTGGCTTATCGAGAATAGCACGTTATTGAAGTAACAATGCGAATAACAAACAACTATTGAACGGGAGATATACGAGTTAAATGTCATTTCACCAGTTTGATGTTTGGTTATGCTATTGCCTAACTCAGTTTTGTACATTTTTTTTGATTTACAAAACTTAAGCATATTTTTCAGTTACTTACTTAATTTGATAATGATCTCTATTATATTTCGATATGATGTAAATGTGTGTGCTCATTCTGCACAATATTGAATCAGTTGAATGGTAATGATATATTTATACTTCAGACATTCATACAACTAAGTGCTTCAAATCTTTGCGCAGA
Source organism: Schistosoma japonicum (assembly GCA_025215515.1). NCBI lineage: Eukaryota > Metazoa > Platyhelminthes > Trematoda > Strigeidida > Schistosomatidae > Schistosoma > Schistosoma japonicum. Next base: position 64,146,008 of record CM046069.1, on the reverse strand, counting down.
CGTATTTTTCAGAATTTTAGGTATATAGTCCGAGAATTATTGTTTGGAAGCAGCCTAAAATCTTATTACGATCGTGTTCGTACAACCGTAATAGTCTAATAAAAGTAACTATAATTTCTGTTTACGGAACCACACAACAGAAGTAAATTAACAAATATGCTTCCTATGAAATACAGTTGCTCGGTTTTCAGGTCATAGTGTAAACTACGTTTGTTGACGGCATTTTCTCATTAGCGTTTAAACCAATCAATTTATTATTATATACTAGCAAGAGTTTAATCGTTTGGTAAGAAACAATATAATTGGCTTTAGGTGACTGTACTATGTTTGGGAAACTTCGTGAAAGCCTTAAGTATTTCACTGAGATTGTTCCGGTTTTGTTGTTAGGTTACTCATCAGGTAATTCTAAAAAAAACTATAGTAACCCTCTGTATTGTCTGTTTCGTAAAATGCAGTCATTTCTCATGATACTTTCTAAAGAAAAGTTCATAGTAAATGTCTATGCGTAACATTTTTTTACAACAATACTTCTGCATATTAATGGTGCCTTTCGAAACAAATAAGCTAAATAAGACAGTAAGACATTAAAGTTGACTTGTATAAATTAGCAACTGTATATATATATATATATATATATATATTCGTTGCTTTTGTAGTTTTACCCAAAATTCTATGTTTGGCTTATATTTTTCACTTTACCACATAATATTCTATCAGAAATCTTATTTTTATTATTCTGTAGTGCTTAAATATATAGGATGCGAACGAAGTTTGTAAGCAGTAAATCTAATTACCACTTTTTATTATTAAGTTTAGATATCGAACTAGTTAATTGTTCTCACACTAGTTCGCGTCTATAACTCTTGTAATGTAACTAACAAAGTAAAAAAGCATCACAAAAGTAAACCGATTTGGGCTGTCACTTTTCCGTGTCGCACAGGATGCGAATAAGTAATAAGGCAGACTATGGAAAGTAAACAAAAAAAAACGAAAAGTTGAGGTGGCATGTGTACTATAGTTGTACGTTAAACAAAATAGTGTAGTATATAATTGAAAAATATCACAATCGAGACCATCCTTAGTCTCATTAAATTACAAATTACAATATATTAGTCGTTCCCAATGTAATAATATTCCATATTATCATAAGCAACATTCACATGTTATCTTATCAAGAAAATATATCACTTTGCTATTTACTCAATCTAAAGTCAAATTTGTCTGAAGTATGTAGTATTATGAAATAATATTTCATTAACTTTCAAAAGACGTTAAAGCGCAAATATCTACTTTAGAAACCTGGGTATACTATTAGATGTTTAAACATCCATCCATCTTTCACTCTAGTATTACTATACTTTTTTGAATTTTAGCATACAACTATATTTTTGAAACGGAATGGCACTCAAAATATTAGAGTCCTCTTTTTTTTATTATCTTATTTTATGCTCATCAATAGTATCCAGCTTGTCACATCAGTAACAGAAATACGTTTAGTTTTCGTTGTTTCAGTTGTAAGCCCGCAGAGGAGCTATTAATACTTTTCAATAATTGGCAACATCAGTACTTAAGGCAACACGCATGGGATACTGCCAAACTACAACGCTCAAGATATGCCCAATTTTCAAATAACAGCACACCCAAACGACAAACCCCTAAATTTTGTTCTCATTCATATAAGTTTTTAGTGAGTATACCATAGATAAATACATACTTTGTAAATAATAATATCTGCGGACTAAAGCAAATTTTTTTATCTTCTGATGTTCACGTACCGTGAGTGTTTAAATATCGGTAATGTTTCTTCAATATGAAAAGTCGCTACCTCATTTAAAGCAGTTTACAGCCTACATATAATACTGTATGGACTCTTATCATTATAGTCCGTAGTGCTGATCACTGCTAACTAATAGATTTCTGTTGATGTAAGGGTTACTTTATAGTGAGCTTGAAATTTTTATATCTTTCCACATATTAATTCTTTTTCCCTACAATATATCCTATATGCCCGCACTTTCTCATTCTATTGTTGAAGTAACTACTACTAATTTGATGCTCCTCTTGATGTACTGCTAAGATGTTTCAACTTTTACCAGTACACTTATGCTAGGCTCTATGTTGGACGTACATACATGCATGCATACATACTATATAGTTTGACTTTCATTGCTAAAACTAACCATCGAAGTGTGGCAACGATATCTCGTCCTAAGTACTGCAACTTTATATGATATTCTGTAAGTAGTTCGCGAATAATATACGCTAGTAATAAGACTTGACATCCCTTATTTACTTGTTGGTGAAGTTTCTCAATTTCTCAGTTTGAAATCACTGTGTGTCAATTCCGAATTCAGTCATTTTTATTAATAGCCTAACATCTTTTTCTAACTTTGTATAAACATTGTATTGTCGCCACCTTCACTTTTTATAGGAGCTTCTTGATGTTTTCGTTTGCTAATACAGAAATGTTAGCTAGCAGAGATTGATGTAATATTTTAGTTGTGTTTAGATGTTATTTAGTTATTATGTGCTTGTTTGAATACTTTATGAAGATTATTTTGAATATGTATAGGGATATTAGTTATGAAGGAAAATTCTTTAATTTTTAATTATTAGTATTTATAACCATTAAGATTCATGTTAGGTGGATACACAGATTGGCACGAGACAATAGGTTGTTATTACTAAGTAAATTATTATAATATGGCTTCATCGATGACATTCCAGGGATTTTCTTTCGATGGGCTGCACTTAAAAATAGAAACTCTGTATTATTTTATGTCTGTCGTTTAATTTAGCATATCGGTTGGTCTGACACAACTCCAAAAATGGTAAAGAATGTTTCTACAGATATACACGTTTAACTACTGTATAGTATGAAATGATACTCATCATACAAAATACTTACTTTTTTACTGTATTCACAATATATGAGTATCAAGAAATAGTGTGACAGTAACTGTTAGTTTGTTTTTGCATTGTCTGTCATTTAGTCACTTGATTCAAATTAATAGTCAATGATTTAACCAAAGTATTTCAAAGGAATAAAAGATTTTTCAGTAGTTATTTTCTTTTCCTTAGTGTATTAGAACTACGCTCATAATTGGGCATATCAAATAGTAAAATAAGTTTCCTAATCGTAAATTAACACTCATATATGGCACTAAAAATCATCTTGTCAATATCACCCTCCTAGTTTTGAGGTGATCAGCTTATGATATGATTATGCCGTGTGTCAGAAAGCTGTGTAAGACTAGCATCTATTTGTCTGTTACTCCTACTGGGTTGATATATGGGAATGCTGTAGCACAGTGGCTTCAACCGTTATTTAGTATGACTCAGGCAGAAAACAGTGGCGAACCTGCCATAGCTTTCTATTGTACTCATAAGAGTAAAGTAGAACCTTATCTACTATGAAAAGTTTTCCTTGGTTACATGTTTAACCAAACTTTATCTCTTACTACATACTTCACCGGTTGTCAGAATGAATTGTTGTTACGTTCCATCTTTTACTTCAAAATATCAAAATCTTGTGTTTAAATAAGTAAATAATGATAAGATTACCAGTGATAAATCGGTTACTTTTAATTATATTATGTAATTTGATAATTAAAGCATTAATATACAATCATGAACTGATAGTCATTGTATTATATGCACCTTTGATGCTGTTAAGTTGATGCTGTTCATCAGCATGATTAAGATAATTTAATATAGTTTGTTGGTAAGCAAATGACTTAATTATGCGTGAGAATACTATTCCTCCAAGTAGTATGTACGAAGAACACGTTTTACAAAATTATAAAGTTATTTGTAATGAAAGTACCTTTTCTCGAGTTAAAACAAAATTTGATAGTAAATATGCAGACACTGTTTATTTCCTTAGTAGCTGGTGAATTTTAAAACAAATGCAGCTCTTTATATGTATTTTGTCATATACATTTTGAAGAAAAAGTACTGCAAATTTCTTATGGTGGATGCTTTATGTATTTTGCTCATTCTGTATGGGAATGTTTTGTTATCTTAAGAGTGTTACTCGTTTATCTAACTGTCTTATTTTTAGTACTTATCATTACTTCATTACACAGTTGAATGTGAATTGTCCTGTATGTAATAACGGTTTTCGTTTTTTTAATACCCAGTATCTATTATTTTAGCATCATTTAATTGGAAGCTATTTGATTGATTTTATTTGCTATTAAAAGTAGGTAATAATGTTTCTCTCCCACTCTTTCCATATCTTTTGTCCTATAAAATATCTATAATAAAGAAGTACAAATACAATTTATGTATTTATCGTTATACTAAAGCGATCGGGATTTTCCTCGATGGATTTAATTTATGTATTACGTTGAAAAGCAACTGGAGTTCTAAATTAGGGAATACTATTATTACTTACGTGATAAGACCTTTATCATCAGAGTTTTCAAAGTTCATTATCTATGTTTCATCTAGTATTGTCAATTGTTTTCCCATACATTGAATGCATCAGTCTTACATATAAGAAGGTAATTTTCTTGATAGATTTTACTTTCGATTCCTAACTTCTATGTAACTTACATTTTTTATTTATCATATTCAAGTTCGCTACACTGACTAGTTCATAGCAGAGAGTTGTGGATAAATCTAGGCACTTAAAATGAAATTTAATATGCAACAGACTGACTGAACAATAAACTGACCAAAACTTCTGCATATAAAAATGAAAACGTTGCAGATAGCCTTAACAGATTATTATTACCTTAATATTTATTTAAGCTAACATATCAGTCTGTATATATATATATATATATATATATATATATATATATATATATAAGCCTACTTATTAAAATTATTGCTAACAGAAGTTTTCTGGTTTACAGAAGTTTCTCACATGATATATCCATGATATATGCTTAGAAAATATGTTGCAATTATCCGTAGTTTATAACTGCTTATGTATTCTTGTCTAAACTTGATTTGTACAAGTTATTATTTTCATAATGAATTTCTCTGTTTTTTGATTTCTTGTGCAGCCGTTATTGATAACATTTTATCTAAATCGGATTATACTAAGAATTTTGAAATTAAATAATCAATTTTTTTGTTTATATTTATATAGACAACCTATTGAACTTTTGTACTATCTTAGACCAATAAAAAGTTGTTAAAATGTTTGATTAGAAGATGAAGACATTGTACTTATTTCGTGATTATCTTAAACTAATTGAGCTGTTCGGTAGAATATATTCATTTATTTGCGTTCACTAATGGTATTCATATCTCCACTTATAATTTACATTATTGTGATTGTTTTAAAAGTATTACGTTTACTGATCGTTTCACAGGTCGAATTGCGATTAACTTGGTAATATTAAAGAATAATGTCCTTATTGAATTGTTATAGTTTAAAGTTTCAACATTTCATTTTATGACCGTTATATTTTTTTGTTGACTATTTCTTACAAGTGTTTTTCTTTCTAATCTGGGAGTCTAGTTTAGTCACATACTAGATTTACGAAAAATGTAGGAAATGAAATACATCTTGATTTTATCAATCAGGTATCGTAAAACCTGGCATAAATCTGCATCGATTCAAGTTGCCACACCACAATTATTCATGTGTAACACATCCCGACCATCTTAGTCAATGAAGATCCACTAGATAAATTTAATCTCACCTTCCTAAATTATAGTATCTATATACGAATTGAAGAGAAATTTACTACGTTCGAGTTCCATCTGTGACATTGCCAGGATGCCGGTACTTCCAAACGATGAGTTTGAATTATGAGTATGAATTATTTTTTATTATGTTATTACAGTGATATTGTTCTTATTCCTTTGATACCACGGTTATTCCGTCTTGTTATCAAAACGTATGTCTTAATCCCTGTTACATGAGTTAATTCAAGTGATTATTAGACTAAGCCTCCAATGACTATTCATGAAAATATCTTAGCAATCACTGACTTTGCCAAAGATTAATTACAGTTAAACTTTACTAGAGCTAAATCTAAGTTTATACGCGTTTAAGCAGCTTGAAAATAAGGTCTTTGATTAACGAACTTACCTAATCCTATTTTCTATTATTCAGTATGGATATGTAGACTACTTGCTAATTAGTAAATAGTAAAATTGTGACATATTCGTCAATACTTTTGACGGAAATATACCTACGGAAATGAATTAATTTCAATAAGAATTCAGAAGTCTGTACACAACTTTGTAATCCATATATATATATATATATATATATATATATATATATATATATATATACTTGATGTAAACTTTGTTGCCCTAGTTTATTGAAACTATTTACACAATCACTGCTGGTCTCGTACATTTTTTCATATTTTTCAGCCTACTTTTTTCTTTGTGAGTAGGCAAAGAGTTGTGCCAAAATATCTAGCTATTTTTTGTGTGTGATTAATCCTCCGCATAGTAAACTAAAACATTTTCCAGTTATTCATTTAGCTTATTTTCTGTATTTAACTGCAAAGCAAATTTATTTTAATTAAAAGTAAGTCTATGCTTAAGGTGTTTTTATTTATGTCGTCCCCATTATCGTTTTTGTTTAATTAATCAAGTTGTTATCCAAGTTTATTCCACAACTATGCATAAATTCGAAATATAACCGTTATCGGTCTTCTTTAGCTTTTTGTTACTGGTAAAAAATATGGTTATCTGTGTGTACTACTTGAATTGTTAGAATTTTAGGACAACTAAACGAAACATTAATGTATTGTGTCGTGTCGCATCACGTAGACTTAGTATTTCTCCATTCCTTAAATTACTTATTTCTTAGTGTTTTTTTCTTCCAATAATAGAGTCGTAACGTCTTAAAGGTATGCAACAAAAGCATTTATTTTTAGTCTTTTTGAAATCTGGTATCCAATATATGTCTGTAAATGTATTCACATGAAAAAAAACCCGTTGGATTTAACATTCTAAATTCTCTCTGTCTGCTGTATGTGAACTTCAATATACAGCTGGGATATATTTCTCATTTTTCGACTGGGACATTTGTGTGTTATTAAGCTTTTTTAAATCTAGCAGTTAACTGAAAGTTGGGCAGTATGAAATTAATAAAGTCGGTTATTCTTTGACTAAACGAAAGTAGCTGTGGTGAGAGGATAGTGGCTTATTTGTTAAGATGTACGAAAATGTTAATAAAATTGTTTTCCAGTAATAAACTGAGTGATACTAGTTTGCATTGGTTATGTTAATGAAGTGTTATTGCCCTAATTTGCTTCCAAACATCTTATATCAGTAATAGGACAGACAAGTTTTATTTTCTTAAATCCTTTTCCAGGTACCTGGACGACATATGGGCGATATATGCGCTTTGTATTATGCTATAGCTGCTCCTTTTAAGGCAAGAACAAGAAATAAGTATCACAGTGAATTAATTGAACAATGCTTTTCCCGAGCTGTTCGAAATGGTTTAGTTGCATACCGTTTGGGAAAATCTTCATCTCCAGGAGACACAAATACTAATGGCCGAAGATTTGGGCAGGCTGAAGATCCTTTGGAGCGAGAAATTGAATCATATTTAATAAATATAATTGGTGTCTCAAAAACAGCTCATTTACTTGGCAAGGATTTGATGTCCACACCGTATCCTATCCAACCTTCAGGTAATCAAAACCTTACTTCAAAATCTGTACAAAATACCTCTTCATCCTCTCCACTGAGAAGCCTACCATTTTCTTCAGCTGGACGTGAAAATGAATCAAGTTCACCTAGTGTGCTTCTACCTACCAATACTTACCAGACAAGCAGTTCTGAAGCTTCCTCACAAATCGGCAGTGAATCACTTACTCAGAGAAAGTACGTGTATTTCTGATGGTTTCCATTTATTTTTATTACGCTAATGGTATACAGTAATGTTGACAATTAATCCTTAGGTTCCTAACATTTCATTATATAAAGTCGCTATTACGAAACATAAAATTAAAAGATAATATCAAATAATCTCATTCGTAAGCAGACCATTTTGATCATCACATTTTTGTGTTAGAATGTCTGAGACAAAAAATTTTTCAACTGTCGTGTATTGATTTGAGTTTCCCTGCTGTTGATATTAAAGACTATTTGATCAGTTTCCGTTGGAGTACGTTCATTATTTTCGCATTGCCTTGATGTCGCATTTCTTTGCAGATTTTGTAGGGTTGTATCGTGGCTACCACTAGAGTCCAGGATATGCGTTCTCATCCTATTTCGGATTCGTCAGGTATATTTACCTTCGTCACTATCAATAGTCCTACTGAAACTCGAACCTAGTACCTTTCCTTTCTAATGTTCGACGTGTTACTGGCTAGGCTAGCGACCACAGATAACCACTAGTTCAACGTGAATGAGTTTCTTAAAGAAGTTGGTTTATGTGTATTTGATAGGAAACCCTAGAACTAAGTTTCTTGCTAGTTGGTACTTGTCTGCAAGGCACATCTGCGGTCCGTATAGAACTGGTGCTCCCTTGCAGATTCGATAACGGATCATATAGTTTCACATTCTGCAATCTTTACCACACCTATTGGGGCCTCGATTTACCCTCTGTAAAAGTGAGATTTCTACAGCGATTGATCACTGACTGATGATCAACGTGATGTTAGCATAATACTTTATTGTCCAAGGTTCTATGCCGAATACTCCTAACTGACATCAACATATCATACGAACTATGTAATATATATATATATATTCGACTAAGTTTCATGTGGAACAAAGTGCACGTTCTCTATTACGCCTCAAGCCATGGCCTATATCATGTTTGTAACCGTTGACTTCAGTTTTGTAAAGACAAAACCTTGTATTATTCTATTGGTTTTGTTAATTGTTAAGGGAAAACCAAAGTGCCATTATGTAGTCCAGGCTTTATCTTTAAGGATCTTTTTCATTACACTTACATTTCTCTTTGTAATTGGTGTTAAATTAGTCTTATTTTAGCTCAGATTCAGTTATAAAAAAACTTTATTTTTTTCGTCAAAAGATAACTTATTCGAAATTATTTTCTACTATCCTATTGTCGATTAGTTTTTCGAATAATCAGTCACTGTTATGAGTAATTTGAATAACCGTTAAGGAAACAATCTAATACTAGTTTAAAGTTCTTCTGTCGTACACAGCATTTACTATATTGGAGTTTATTTACTACACAAATGCAAACTACTTCACTATTAACTATGTAGAAACGCTTTAAATGTATTAAGAAATTCGATGGAGCAGATAAATATTTTTTTTCATTTATTTCTCATGAGATCTCTTCACTCATATGTGTGTATCACAACAATAGTATCATATCAAACTAGTAATAATTTTATGTTAATTTTTACATTTTAAAGCACCTTTTTATGAAGATGATCTTCAATAATTAACCAAGTAATTACAATAACTGAATGTTTGACAGTCGATAAATTATGCAATATTTAATAAGATGAATTAGTGAAGCATTCTTATAGCAAGCTAATTGCTAGGGATAGTCACGTAAGACTAAAGAGACAAATACTGAAATTATCAAACTATGTATGAATGCAAGATATAAAGTAAATTTAAATTATATTTATAACTTCCCAGAAAAATATGAAGTAATAAAGAAAGTCATGAAGAGATAACCAAGGTAAGAAGGTAATTGCACTGATTTATTTTAAACAAAAAGGTCCGATTTGTGGGTGTCAGTCAGTCATGAACGTTGTTAAACTTGGCGCATCTCATGCATCCTAGTTGTTACATCATATTTGCAATACTAGATCAAATTTACAAGAATAACACGACATTACAATACAACAGAGAGGGGAGAATAAAGTAAAGGTGTGTATGAAAGAACACTGGAACTTAGGATTTAGGAGAAGAAAAAGAATTCATACACTTGCGTCACTATGACCGACTCCGTACCGTATCACCTAGTGCCTCCAGCCACTGGTGGCAAATATCGCACAGACCCCAACTAGGTAGTCTGCATACTATAAAGATATGGATATCAATGTCTTTGACACTATATAGAAGACAGATTCGTAAGCCATATAGTACATTAGATAGTACATGAGTAAATTTGAAAGGTTTGTTCAAATGCACTGGTTGTCTCATAAGAATCGGGATCCTATTATTAATTGTTCTTTGCCTAGTCATGTATGAAGGTGCGATGACAGGCTTATCTAATTGCACGTTTCATATAACTAGCTTCACAAGAGCAACTGAACGCAATACATATAGACGTGGAGAATTCTGATAATCTATCTTTTTTGTAGTCTAGATTAGTGGACGAGCTCAGCTGCAATATATTTTTTTTACAGTATCTTTTTTCAATCGTTATGTTGAAATCACACACAGTGTGATTCTTAAAAACTGTAGTTTTAAGAATATTGAATTTCTATGATCGACCTTTTGTCTAAATCATATGTTTATTTATGAATTTATTTGGATATCCCTTGAGACTAAGCAAGTCACAGATATTACGTAGTTCTTGACTAATAGTGTCATCAGAACAAGTTACTTTTGCTCATTAATTCAGAATTTTAAACAAGTTTCTCTCATATGTGATTAGTTTATAGCTACAGAAGTGTGTATTTTGTCTGTTTGGTGATTTCATGAATATGCCTCTTAGTGGTATTCCATCGAATCTTGTTAATCGGATATTTCAAAGCGAGTTGCACTTATTTCGCTCTTCTTCTAAAGTGGAAGTGGTTGATCTTGATTTTAATATTCTCATTTGTGTAGGTACTTGTCCTTATATCTGTGCGTAATGTTATAGATTTAGCCAATCATGTAATCGCTTACATTCTTGTTTAGTACATAAATATCTAATGCATTATTCTTGTGACAAAACTCGTTTGATCCCTTTAATTAAATAGCTAAATAACTTTTTCTTTCTCCTTGTTAATTAAACACATCCTTTGCTACAACTTAACAGATAGTTAGTTAACTAACTAATTTTTACCTTAGAGTTAAGTATATGTTGTGAATATTGGTAGTTTACACGAACCTGTTTCTTGCTAGTATTGTTTTGATCCCATACAAATAAACTTTTGGTTAGTGTATTCGTAAATTTCTATCGATTGGACGAAAAGGTTTTGCGTTTACAATATGGTGGTTAATGTTTTACTAGTTAAGCAGTGAGTTGTATGTTGTTATTTCTAACAGTCATCTTTTATCGTGCCATATTAAACGAAATCTACTCTGGCTAACCACTGGTTAGTGGCCATTGTCATATCTTTCCCAGACTTTTATCGGTGATCAAATTTAATAGATCAAGTTATAATACAGTCACTGGTCTAAGTGACATAACAAGAATTATGTTTTGATAATTAGGTGGTTGGAGGTTCTATTTGAGATGCATTAACAAGGCGTACCTGCAATCTTGAGGTAAGTGATGTTTTTCGTGGAGTGCTTATTTGAATCCTACAAGGCGCATTACTTCCCTCAACGTAGTTGATGCTCTTTCCGATCATTTTTAACCATCATGAATCATAAATTTAAGGTCTTCTACCCATAGGCTCCTAACCGAATTTGGTTAGAAGTGTTCACCTTGTAATGACTAATAATTACGTTGCTAATATAATATTAATTATGCATTATATCAATTTTATTGTGCTTGAAGAATGTTTAAATATATCTTAACTGCGTCTATTGACGATTGGATTCTTTTTGAGTGTACATACTAGATGTGTACATCATTATAATTTACGTAAACTTATCGTTCATTAATCTATCTTATTTTTTGGATATTTTTAATGGAAAACACTTTAAAAAATATCCAAGAATGATAACTTATGCTAAGAAATATAACAATTTAAAGTTCACTTTGGTTATTACTGTTCTTCTAAAATAATACTCTATAACTGCCTATCCTAGGATAAAAGTTTTTTTTTTTAGTTGTCGTGTTGATGAATTTATCTTGATGGTTCGTGAAAGCTTTTTAACTAATTCTTACGGTCTTCAGGTGAATAAAAATGAATTGGTATGAAATTCAAATGTCGATGACCATGAATTTATTGTCTTTTTAAATATTAAACTTATTTCTTGGCATATGCCCAAAGTTGTAGTGTAGTCTATGTATACTTCGTGTTTGTAGAAGATATACGTATGGTTCCATATGGCAGTACAAATATGTTTTTGGGGTTTCGTAATTGTTTACGCCGTTTATTAGATGTCATCAGTACACGATACAATGTTAGTGTGTATCAGTAAAAAATTTTTAAAGTGGAAATTCGAATATGTTCCTCACTTCATTTTCTTTAAAATTCAGCTGTAATATTATAGACATTTTAGGTTCAATCGATTGAAGAACTATTGTCATAGCTTTCTACAATTTTAAGAAATTAATTTCGAGAATACATGCAGTGCAAGCAAAACAGTTATATCTAGAGTTCACTATGGTTTATTTTGAATACGTGCTTTGCCTAACAATAAAACGTTTGTCGAAACTGGTGAGCAAAACACTTCTCCAAATATTATCTTATCAAAATACTGGTCACGTTGTTTTTGTCAGGTGTACAGTTAAATTCACTCGATTTAATCCATGTTTACAATAAGTTTCTGAATGAATGTATGAAAATCTAGGTAAAAGATAAAAGGAGCCATATGTAACTGTTCTTAGGAACAGTAAAATGAATTATTGTCGTCTTTGAAATTAAATGTCTAATGTTTCGAGGATTATATTTTTATGGTTCGTATTAAAGTTGGAATTATTGTTAACTCAGTTATGTATGCATAACATTTTTGTAAATCAGATTATCTTATTCAAGTTTAAATGTAATATAGAGTCTAAGCAACTCGCAGAATGATCTTGGAAAGTTTTTGACCATATTCAGGTAACCAAAAAGCGGCACCTATCAATGAATTATTTACAATAAAAATTGAAGTAATTTACTGCGTATATGTTATTAATGAATTTTTAAGGATTATTTATCAGTTAACTGATGATTAATAAAAATAATAGCCGCTTTTAACTAACTATGTATTCTACCAAACATGGCAACAGAATATCACTTTATTTTGCATTTATTTACCACCATTAATATAAGCATTAAAAGATAAGACCTTCCTGAGCAATCTACTATCTTATAAATACTAGACGTTTTTTTCCTTAAAATTACTCATTAAGTGACCTACAATTATTGTCGTGATTTTGCATGTATTGCATCCCCTCAAAGTCACTTTCTCAGTCGTTATTGCTTCGACATTGTATTTAAGCTTAACCTTAAAGTTTCAATTTACCTGAGTAAATCTGATAATTATCCATCGGAACATCAATGTACTAAACATTATTATCCTCATAAACATTGAACAACATATGAGTAGTTACCAGTTGCGACATATCTTACACGGTTTGGAGTGTCTTCTTGAATCAAAATGATCGGCATAATAATTGCTTATTTTATGCAGAACACGTTTGTTTGGTCCGGTATATTTGCTGATTTAACTCAGTAGAATTACTTTTGAAATAATTTTCTCGAATATTTCTAAAATTTAATGTTTTCTTTTCGTCACAGATATATCTTAGTTGGGTACAGTTTAAAACTAGGGAGCTTTAAACGGCTGTTTCGTCCTAGTATATGACTTCTCAGTTATGCACGCCTGTGACCTCACCAGACATTGAGTTAAATACCTTCAGATCTGTATGTGAACGCCAAACCACTAACGCGATTGGACTATACTAAGACGACACAGCTTTTCTGTTTTTTCTGCTTTTCAATTTTATCTACCCAAGATCATTAGGGATTGTTTTCGAAACAGATTATATTTATATTACATACGTATCAAAGTAAAGTCTACCCAAATAATTATAGTTTACAAAAGATATTTTGTACGGCAAACCAAAGTAAATATGATCTTTAACCAATTTCAAGTTTATCTATGTTATGGGTCTACAAAAGACACACTTAGTTGCAGCCCTTTTGTTTCAAACAGATCTCATTGTCTGGAATAAGGTGTAACAAGTTTGCTCAGTCAAAATATCGCTTTTTTTTACTTTTCCTACTATTTTGTTGTTTCACTATGAAAATCATAATGTTGTTACTTTCCTTATTTGTATGATTCTAGAGTCAATCGACATATTCTTCCAAATGGTGCTTATTATGATCATGATGAGTTTATGGCATTTTTAAGTATGTCCAATGATCAATTAGTTCATGAAAAAGAAACAGAACTAGCCGATTTAGAACGAATTAAAGAAGAATTATGTGAACAAATTGAGGTCAGTCTATTATTTCTTGTTTTAATCCTTGTATTGTATTTGATGAAAATTAAAATATTTTAACATCTTTTGATTAGCATGCTAATCAGAGCTTCTACGCGGAAATAACCAGAATTATTATTGTTATAGATGATTGTACTATAATTATGTGTTACTTGTTAATCCATATAAGTTAGGAATGTGATAATTGATGTGAAATGTGCTTTAAACTCGTCATGTGACATTGCATTTGTGTGTATATTATTTTTATTATTGAATATCCAAACCCCTTGATCATCTTTTAATTTATCTTAATTGTTTTGTTTATTGAAACTAGAAGTAGGATTGAGCAGATTAACCTCTTCAAATATATGTTCTAGGAAAATTATCGAAATGTTCGTTGCTATGTATGTTTAATGATAACAGGAAGTTAGTTTACAACATAATAAGTAACGAAATAATATCCTTTATGCTAGGTATTGGTTGGGGGATGTGGTGTGTTGGAATAATGCTTTTATTCGTTATTCAACATTTCATAGTGTAACTGTACATCATTCCTTCAATTTAATTTTTCGAATTCGCCCACATATACAGGTCTTTCACTGTCATTATGTTTTTATATGCGGTAGAACTTTTCTGATGAATTTTAATTCTATTAAAGTCTATATTGTGTCCAATCTTTAAGAAATTTAATGTTGTTGTTGATCTGTACTTTAACTTTATCCATTTTATATTTATTATATCGGGATAAAACGCCTACTGTTATACGCGAACTAACTGCAACTCTAATCTGCAAATTTGTCTACGCAAACTGATAATCGCAACGGTGACCAACAATTCGACAACTGACTACTCACCCCAAGCTAAAATCAAGAAGACGCGAGCTCAGCACTAGAAAGATTCAATTCTATTATATCCCTACTCTGTATATATAGTTACAAAAGCGACCTTGTAGCAATTAGAGTAATTAGCACACTAAAAAGACACTAAAACCAATAACAATGAACAAGGTCAGAGCGGAGGAAATGAAGAGCAGTACCGGTTACCGCTTCACTTTACAATTAAATAAAAAAATAGGCACAAAAATAAGAATAATTATATGAAAATTAACTAGTTCTTTCTCTTCTTAGCAATATTAATTATAAACCCATACATATTAAGTGTTTAAAAACGAATTTTAACTACTCAAAATGTCAGAAATTTTGATTTCTACTCATTCAAATATTACAAATATGTTTTACTACCTATCCAGTACTCAATTTATTTGAAATTATCGAATCTAACCTTTGTAATGATATATACACAAAAGAATTTTGAATACATTTCACACTAGTTATCACATGTGAACATGACTGGATAAAGGTTTTTCATAAGCTTGTTTAAGATCCTATTTCCTTGGAAAAGCCCAAACCATATTATCAGATAAAATTTTTAAAGTTTCTCGATTTTTACTCGTCATTATTTCTCAACTACAATTTTTCACCTTGTGTCATATATATATATATATATATATATATATATATATATATATATACCCAATTTCTGTCAAAGTGTTCTTTGATACCCTCGTTACAGTCTACCTTTGGTAAGTACTTTAAGTGGTGTGAAGCATGTTTTACTGTCCTGTAGTATATTACTTTATTCGATGTTGCCGATTCGTTCTAACGTTGTATTATTGATCACAAAACCGAGTCCTAGTTGTTTCGTTTTAGTTATAGCTTCAAATAAATATTAGTTACCTTATTCTAGTGCAATGCACCTATGTTGCCGTGGTTAAGGTATTCGATTTCAGCAACTACGTTGTAGGTCTGAACCCTACTCCTAATCACTGGCTCTCACACTTAGAGTATAACTCAAATCCAATTATGCAAATTTTTAATTAATAAAAGTCTCATATAACTCAGAATGGTTGTAGGACAATTAATTGAAAATATTGACCCTAGAAGTAACCACACCTTTCTTATTTCTATTGCTTCTAACTTGGTTCACTCAGGTTTGCACATAAGTCTAATCGTGATTGTAAATAATTTCACTATTTCTCTGTAGCTATATACATTCCACTACGATAAGATGTGCTTGTGTGTATCTCGAACTATCTAGAATGTGTTTAAAACAAAACAATAATGAACAAGGAGTAAGGATTATTTGTAGCATGTGGTATACTAAGCATACGCCCATGAGAATGATACGTTATTATACACGGAATTCATTAGGGCTGGAAATACAATATTCGCAACAAAATGTGTGTTCTAACAGTAGCAGTGATTTATTACATAAAAAAATGTATTATTGGATAATATGAAGATTGTCCATTTTGAAATTTCATATCACCGATTTGTCTTGGTTGGAAAAACATTGAAAACTTAAAAAAAAAACAGCTGTTCGTTACTCCTTGGTTTTCAGTAGTCGTCTAAACAACTACAATCTTTAATATTAAACCTTTATTACTAACTAATCATATGAGTTCAGTAGGATACATTCATAATTAATCTTACCGTAGATTTTTCAATCTGCATCAATTAATTTGTCTCAACTCAATACAATTTCTTGTTATTGATTTTGAATCACATCTTTACCATTTGTGGTATGATTCAGAATTATGCTGACGTGTATTAAACTAATTTACTTTGACGGATATTTAGTAAAAGAAATTATGAACGTATTCTATTAAATACATCCACCTTTGTCATGTTAGTGTCGAAGTGCAAAAGAAGACTGTGCTAAAGAGAAATGCTTAACCGGATCAAGTTCTTCTTAGTTGTTTTCTTTCCGCTGAAATGCATCCCGCGTGTTTACTTTGTTGTTTTTCTGTCAAATTTTATTATTTTAATTATGACTGCTTTCCTTACCTCATTCCTCCACAATATTATCTTTAATTGTGTAGGACATACAATTTTGTTGATTATTTATACCGACATTTTGTGTTTAATCAAAATTAATGAGTAAATTATCGTATATGAGATTGTTGAATTACACATCTGTTTAAATAAAGAGATAATCGAATTTGCAACCTAATGACATTAGAGTCAAATGTTGTGACTACGATCTCTGTTTATTAGGTATTCATCAAGACCTCTTTTAACACAACGCTATCTTTGTCTTCTTTCATCCAGTTATGTATGATATCTTATCGGCGCATACATTGATGCATGGAAAGAAAGGCCAGTCAAACATAACATCATAGTTTATGAAATAAGTTATAATCGTCATTTCAGTTACCAGTTTTTCAATTAACGATTATAACTAAGTAGTTCGAAATGCTTCGATTATGATACAAAACTAAAGTATGATCTGCTTCAGAGTTTTCTAAAATATTCGTAAATATATCAGTATCCAGATATTCTACATATAATAGACTCTAATGATGTTTTTCAGAACCACAAGTAAACTAACTCAGAGAATATAACAATAAAATAATAAAATTCTTATGAAGTTTTTGCTACTTTAGTTTCCGTATATTTTTTTCCGTAGATACTACCTAACCAACAAAACTATCACCTAACTATCAAAATCGTAGAATATTAGTTCAATACGATATTTTTACACTTTCTAAACATGTTTTGGTATTATTTATTCGCTTCGACTTATAAGATAGAATTCTTGTTATGTTTACAATCGACTATTCCTTTTTGGTACGATTTTTTAAGTAAATATTATTGAATAAATTCTACTTGCAAATGTACGCGCATATCATATATCACATGACTTTGTGTTTTTCTTTTCCATTCAACTATAATGTAGTATTTTCACAGAGATGATGTGATTAAAAGCAAATAGTTTTATTACTGTTCAGTGATAAATTTTTGTAATATAGTTTATGTCTAAATAAATGCAAATAACAGCGTTTCATTATGGGTATTAACTTTTCATCATTTCTCTTATTTGATGTAACCCCTTCTTATAATTTTTTTTCACTATTCGTTGAGAATATAATCTCCAATAATTCATATCGTTGATAACCATTTTTATCTGTGTACTCTGAATTTATTAGTGTTAACTTCTTTTTACCCTGCCCAGTTGAAGTTTGTATGTACATGCTTTCATTGAGCATACAGAGTTCATTCACATGGTGCTTATAACTTGGTCAACGCATTTATTGTTTATTTGCCTTAGGCCCTCATTGTCATCTTAAATCACATTCGGCATATATTCGATGGGTTACTTTTAGGAAGCACCATTGCCCGGAAGATTCTAATAGAAACATTTCTGTCTTTTAAATTATTCTAGCCACATTGGTTGTTTCATATATTTCTGTATTTCCCACTTATTCAATGTAAGGGTTGTTGTTGTTTTGGAAAGGTTTGGCTTCCTCTATATTCACTTGAGTTTATTCTAATGATTGCATAAATAGGTATGACTCAAAGTAGAGTACATGGACATGTACAGATTCGTCGTATTTGGGAAGTATTCTTTTATTTTTTTTACATGCCTGATAGTTTTGTGCTCATTTTTTGGAATTTCTTGTAATTAACGACTTAACAATAAACAAATCCTCTTTTTTCAGTAGCTTCATAATGTATATACGTACCTCCAGTTACATTAATTTTTCTAAGTAATAGTTAAATACTTCCATTTCTTATACGTAAATAGGCGAAACAGTCCTGTAATACGAGTTTAAATACTGTTATGACTGTTATACGGATACTACCTAAAGTTATCCACAACCTTTTCACTATTCACTATATATGATGTACCTAGCACTTTCTGTCACTTTCCTAATCATTTAATATATGAGTGTTACATAACACATTGTATTTTTACCGAAGATTTCATTTCAAACCCTAACGTTTACAAAGCTTTTGTTTTTCATCTGACATGTGTTGCACTACACTGACATGGTCACTTCAGATAGTTGAAGATAACTTCAGTTACTTGACATGTATTATCTAATAAAATCTACGTTCTCATTAGTTCATTCACTCATTTTCTAAATGTTCGAAAAAATAGATGAAAGTGCTGAGTGGGAAAACATATTAAAAACTTTAGATGATCTCGGTAAGTGATTTTTAGATAGTATCTCAAATCCCTAAACTTGTCAATTGTATATCTTTTAGTCTCATATATAGCTATTGCTGTGATCTGTCAAGCAAAAACGTCCAAGTTGACATCGTTGGTGTGAAAACACGATTTGGTTTTGTCGTTAAAACTGATTACTTTTGATCTATTTATTAGCCGTTTGTATATGCCTTTTTATTGTTTTTTTTTTTTTGTGACTTCCTCTCTTGTATTCTGTTTTAAACCTTAGAGAATTTTAAATCAATTTAATTGATTATAGTGATGCTTTATTCATCAGGTAAACAATACCGCAGTAATATTATATATCCCAGTAACTTTCATTTTTCTTAGTACAATCCTATTTAAAGCCTTTGTGTTCTAAGTCTCCTTCTAAACTATAATTGCATAACATGTGGTAGCATTTTTTTTCAGTTGTTCAGTCGTACTCATAGCTACATATTTATTGATTTAATTGTTTGATTTTGATGCAGCTATTGGACATTTGTACATGTGTTTAATCTTTAAAAATCAGTAAACGAGAAATACATTTATGCACCTTTTATGGTTAATTGTAATCGTTTCGCACATGAATACTTTATTTTTATGTTACAATATCGATTTTCTGTGCATACCTGGATACTTAAATAGTCTACATACATATGATTTAAATATCGTTTACCAATAATACATTAAATATTACTAAGAAGGCATCACAAAATGATTTTCGTTAGGTAACCATTGAAAACCATATAGCATCTGACAGCCGTTCTGTCCTGGTATCAGACAGATATCTCCTGTGGCAATGTATTCTAATCTCACAGGTTGGAAAATTAAATGAAATTAGAAACGTAATCTACTAGATGCCAACTTGTAGATATGAAGTTTAAGTGCTTTCTATGAGGCCTGAAGATACTGGGTTTGATCTCTCGTAAAACCATGGATGCGCACTGTTGAAAAGTTACATACAAAACAGGCTTTCATTGATTATTGGACAACATTCATTCTGTGATGTAAATCACAGGTATTGGATATGTTTTATTTGATTGAAGCTGTGAACATTGACTTATAAAATTCCATTATATTGCTATTTATATCTGTCAAGTAATCAACGAGGTCATAATCCGCTAAATTTTTGCTAACAATGAAGCGTCACTCTACAGATAAACAACCTCTTCCACAAAATAATAGGGAAGTCGGCTAAAACCAAATGTGCGAAGAGTTGTATAGCATTCAAACAGGATGGTATTGTTTAAGGTTTAGGAAATATTGCACTAAATAATCACAAACTAAGAATTAATTTCAATCAGTAACATAATTTTTAGCCAGATAGTGTCTTATTTCAATATTAGGTAAATATCTCACTAAGTTCAAATTTATGTACTCACTCATCTTTAGATAAACTGTTTCTGTTACGGCGAGTAATACTACTCGGTTACCTGAGGAACGTAAGTGGGCTAAGGTTCGAACTTGTTGCCTTTTGTTCATTGATTGGATGCTTTAGCTTTTAACTGCCGCTTCACACTAAGTAGTACGTATTCATTTATGCGTCCCGTTTTAAACTATGCATTTACTTCAATAGAATGAGTAAATGTTTTACGTAATCACTCTAGAAATTGCCGCTGAAATGATTATTGGATTACTAC
This sequence comes from Schistosoma japonicum, assembly GCA_025215515.1. Lineage (NCBI taxonomy): Eukaryota > Metazoa > Platyhelminthes > Trematoda > Strigeidida > Schistosomatidae > Schistosoma > Schistosoma japonicum. Next base: position 64,125,212 of record CM046069.1, on the reverse strand, counting down.
CTCTGCACTGTGCCAGAGGAACTACTGTATTTGATTAATATTCAAAGTTGTTCTTGTCTTCGTAATCCTCATATTGTCATACTTCTTGCAAACGTTCTTCTAATTTATTAAGATTAAGTACACTGTCTGTTCGAAATTCTGAATTCACAGCACAAATTTATGATCTTGACGTTTATTTTATTAAATCCTTATTAATAAATCAACACACAACACAGATATTTCTGTTTAGTTAATCGTTTTTCTATCTGTATATTGTTAAGATCGATTAAGCTTAAACATCCATTTAATTCTTAATTAATGACCTCACCTTAATCATAGTAGGCTAGTAGACTAACTTACCATTTAATAAAGTTGTATAGTTAAATTAATAAAATTTAATTTGTCAATAGTAATTTACGAATAGTGGAATATAGTCAGTAATAATTAACATTTTCCCTAGCATAAATATATACCGACTGTCTAAAATGCCACATTTTCACTTCATCACCTCAAATGTTATAAACAAGGTGGTAAGTAAAGAGGAAGGACTAATATCTACAGCAAGACAAATCGAGAAATGTTGTATATAAATGCACTAATCAGCTGTCATTTGTTTAGCAAATATTTTTGTTCATATAAATATGGTGTCATGTAGCAGTTATAAACAGTTTACGGATCTGTTTAACCAGTTAGCTCGATTATAAAAGCGACTCCTCACTAATAACAATCGGCCTAGATATTAACTATTTCACTTCTTGATGAAGTCAGTCTGAGTGCGTTATTATTTGTCTAGACACTTAAATAATATCAACAAAAATGATAAATCAATTCAGAAAATGTTCGACATATGAATCATTACAGAAATGATAGTATTTATAAGCCTTTATTTAAATTCGTTCACAGTTAATTGCTAATTTATCTACTGCTTTTGATTTTTACCCTGGAAAATTCCAATAAAGTAGCTACTATCATTAAGAATAGTGGGAATATAACGGTTGTAGAACCAGTCACTCTTGACCTTGGGTTTTTATTTAGAACTGTATGGGGTATATCCCAATTTACAAAACAACAATAGTATGTAATAGTTTATGCAGAGATGGTTTTCTTTAATCACCCTAAATTATTTTTTAGTGTTTTTGAGACAAATATTGCTCCTTAGATATCCAACATGTTTTCAGCTAGCTCCAATATAATTAAAATTTAATGAAACTAGAATTCAGACACTCGGTCCAGTACATTCGATTAGTTAATAACATTTCAGATGTCAAAGTTTATATTAATAAAGTAACTGCAGAAAATTATCGATTAGTTTCTTATTGTTTTCAAATCGTTCTTCCCTATCGATTAAACCTGTGCTTTTCTCACTATTGACTCTTAAAATATTTTGTTTAATAATTTTGGTGCCTGTTATTGATGATTTGACCTTTCAGCAATGCTAGTTTTTATCTATACGATCGACTATTTGGTCTGCTTTAGATGCATTTATTCCCCGCTATCATTTCAGATAGCTGATGGTTATAATATCGGGTACATAAAATAAACTGCAATCTAGTCAGTGCCTCATAATCATTTGTTCGATTCTTGATATATTGTTACATACTTTTAAAAAGAATTATTCGTAAATGGTTGTTTGTCGCCTAAGTGATGGAAGTTTAGTTCAAGTTGAATTTATTTTTTATAGATCGTTCACTGAAATAATAATCATTATTATGAATGCAATTTTTCAATATGAAAAATTACATTTTTTTTCCTCAGTTATAACGTGATTACCTAATGGTGACTATATTTTTGAATGTTTTTTTTGCACTTTCAGGAAATTTATAATAAAAGCATTATCAATTGATGTTATCTTTAGTGTTGTCAGTGTTCACTATAGCTGTAGTACCTAGAGATTTCGGCCAGTTTTCTGCTCATTTAGTAAATGACTCTTGTATATTATAATGTATTTCTAGTCGCAGATTTCATATCAAATGTTTAAGGTTATCCACAGCTGTTTACTATGAATATGTCAGCATAATCCAACCCAACATTTCAGATCCACAACACAAATATGGTGAAAGTTCGAACATAAAATAAAATCCATAGTGTAAATTGCAAACTCATCTAAGTATGTGAAGAAAATGGTTGGAATGCTTAGTATACTAAACTTAGTAAAAATTAAGAACGTTGAAGATTACCCCGGCTGCACTGTATTATTTGATGTACAGTAGCTTGTTCCATCAATTGAAAAGTCGTCAACCAAAATAAAATAATTCACTAGTTAATTACTCAACTGGACTCAGGTTATGGTTGTGTTTGCTAATCGGAAACCCGTTTGTATCCAAATTTCCATTTCAAATTTCAGCTGATTATAAATTGTCTAGTCGCTAATTGTTCATTTTGCATTTGATAATCACATCTATTCATTCCTTAATTTTTCAATTATAATTCTACCAAAGACAGTCACTTTTGTTATAAATTTTGAACACTGTTTTATCTTTTCCTCTCAGCTTTCAACAAATTGAACCAGTACACTAAATGACTTCAAGTAGCTGGCATCAAGACGTGCCTAAAGAAACGAATGTTGCTTGCTGAATTCGTATTAGCTTATCACTCAGTATATATGTTTCACGCTACACTCTCTGTAATGTATGCTAATCATAGCTATTTTTAGAGATTTATATACCACTCCAGTGTTTCTTATTTCATTGTAAAAAAGCTACATTTTGAAAGACTAAAGTAAATATATGTACTTATGTTATTCCTGTTGATGTGTGGAATTCCTAAGCACTACACGTGGTTGATCATTTGCGGTATTTAATCACATGATACATGTTTATATACCATAGTTTTTTGTAGGTTCATTTTGTATTCTTTTAAACAAATTCACTGGGGTTCTGTTTAATAACTTTTAGAATCGCTATAACTGATTCGCTAAATATTTAACTTAATTAACAGTGTATAAAGATATCGACAATAAAGAGGTACTTACATGTGATTAATAAATCGATTAAAACCTAGATTTGCTGTCGCCACGTGACCTGAAGTTTCGGCGTTCGATCACTGTTTAGAAGTTCGTTACTACGCTGATACAACCCTATAGTTCGTCATGGTTTCCAGTAATACCTAATCGAAATCAGTCTATGAGAATCAGAAATACTAAATCTGAGTTCTATCGGTACTTTATGGTTTCATCGAAAATCCAGTCACTGCAAAACTTTTTCCAGACATTAATCGACTAGAAAATATAATGAGCTCTAAGTGTACTAAATTCACATACCGTTTTCACGATATTCATCAATTATATAAGGCATAATTCATCTCGCTATTAATATATGAAGTTTTTGTCTGTTTGTCTGAACAATGTTTGTAAGTACAGTGTATCTAGTTTGGGTCCGTACGATTATCCTATCCAGTACTTGGAGATTTAAGTTGACCTATTTTGTGATCGATTTACGCATGGTAGTTGTATTAACTCTTTGACTTTACTTAAATCGTGAATTTTAGAAATATTTTATAGCTTCAATGTCACGAATTCATTCCTTCGTATTGAGCCTTGCTATCTATCCCAAATCTTTTTTACTACTATTATGACTACTACTATACTGGTAATCACATTGGAAATCTCACTTTACTGTAATGAAAGTGACTTGGATCAATACATATTTTCCAGGTTCTGTTGACTGCAGTTTGTTATTGACAATGATTTAACTTCGTTTCGTAAAAAATGGACGTATTATACACTTTTTAAAATTATTTTCTATATTATTCATTAGATTACTGAAGCACGTTCAAGATCTGTTCTTTACAAAATGGAATTACTCAAACCAGTCGAAGGATTTCCTCAAGTAAGATTACATTTTATAATAATTCTTTTCTTGTGCAGATACTGTTTCCGAAATTTTAAGGTTGATTTACAATGTTTTAGTAAGATTTGCTAAGTTTGACTTTCTTACTAACTGTTACTTCTTTGAAAAAGATTGTGACATCATACTTTTCCTCAGTAAAATGTATTCGTTGGGCCATAAAGAACGCAAGACAATGGAAATGGTTGATATATTACCCTATTAACTTTGGATAACCAGTGAATGCTTGAAATTTTTTGCTCCTTATCATTTACACTAATGTACAAAACTATTTCATTTTTGTACTCCAAGTTCGTGAGAGGGATTTCTAATGATTTTTGAAATTAATGTGTATCTTGGCTAAAGTCGTTATTTAGTTTAAGTAATTTTATAACTCTGGGTTACTTGACTCAATAAATTCCTTTCTAAAAAAAATAACCCCAAGTGATAGGCATTATATTGAATTACCTTCCTTGGATTTTTCGAATCAAATAAATCTGATTTACCTCATTTATCAAGTGCAGATTCATGTGCTCTACTTTAAACAAAACCTTCACCCTATCACTACTCAGATACACAAAACGAAGTGAAGTGGTAATCGAACTGGAAAGTTCTTGATTTTAACAAGTGAGCCATTATTTACCAAATAAATGAGCATTTATTATATTTAAAAATAAGACTTCGTATTGTCTTAATATAATATCCTAAAACTTACTTACTTACTTACGCCTGTTACCCCTCTCGGAGGAGCATAGGCCGCTCACCAGTATTCTCCATTCAACTCTGTCCTGAGCAATCCTTTCCAGCTTTCTCTAGTTACTGTTCATCCTTTTAATGTCTGCTTCCAACTCTCGACACAGTGTGTTCTTTGGCCTTCCTCTTTTCCGTTGTCCGACAGGATTCCAAGTTAGTGCTTGTCTCGTGATACAGTCTGATGGTTTGCGCAATGTATGACCTATCCATTTCCAACGTCGTTTCCTGATTTTCTCTTCAGCTGAAAGTTGTCTTCCAAAGTAGGCTGATGCTGATGGTCTCCGGCCAACAGACATCCAATATTCTGCGTAGACAGTTGTTGATAAATACCTGGACCCTCTGAGGATGTTTGCAGTAGTTCGAATTGAAGAATCTAACTTTGAGATTGGTGGACAGTTGTTTGGAGTCCCATACATTTTTCAACTGTAGGAATGCTGCCCTGGCTTTGCCGATCCTTGCATCGGATCCTCCTTGTTCATCGATGATGCTCCCCAGGTATGTAAAGGTATCCACTTCTTCCAGAGTTTCACCATCAAGTTCTATTGGGTCGATGCTCTCTGTGTTGAATTTGAGGATCTTGCTCTTTCCCTTATGTATGTTCAGGCCTATTGATGCTGAGGTTGCTGCTACTTTGGTTGTCTTCACTTGCATTTGCTGGTGTGTATGGGATAGAAGTGCTAGATCATCCGCGAAGTCCAGATTATCGAGTTTCGTCCTACTTGTCCATTTAATTCAGTGCTTTTCCTCAGATGTAGAGGTTTTCATGATCCAATCAACCACTAGGAGGAAGAGGAAAGGCGAGAGCAAACAGCCTTGTCTGACACCGGTTCTCACTGAGAATGCATCTGTCAGCTGTCCTCCATGCACGATTTTGCACTGTAGCCCGTCGTAAGAATTCCGGATGATGTTGACGAGTTTCTCTGGTACACCGTAGTGTCGAAGACGTTTCCATCCTAAAACGCTGTTACGTATTTTCTAAGTTTAATCTATGATGAACTAAATTATTTAAATTATATTCTATATTTTATGTTTATTTTTTTACGATATCTATGATTGACTGTGAAGTAATTGATGTGCTTTCGTTTTCATGTGATGACTTGGTATTGGATGCACCTAAAGCTTACTAGATACGGCTTCACTTACGTGTTTTCGAGTAACACTGAGAATGTGTTCGTAACACTATTTGGTTACCCCAACCGAAGTAAGTAGGATTGGGTCCGAACTTCCAACTGAGTAGCTAAAATGCGAAAAAATCAAACACTAAGCTATTGCCACATTAAAAACTAAGAAATTTTGTACACGCTGTTTTGAAATTTTGCATACATTGTTTTTCCGGCAGTAGAGTATCAAAAGTACCACTTTAATTACTGAAATATTGTTAGATGTTGTGCTCATCAGCTGCTATTACATCGCGATCGATTTTCTGTAAAACTAAAAAGCGAAGTTGTTACTTTGGCAAATACTGATAATTAACCTTGCTGGAACCAATGCAACAAGTGGGAAAACAAAGACTTGATATTCCTCATGCCTATAGGTCTGCCCTGATATTGTCTATCCGAAAACCGGAACAGGAAGCACACTAGATCGCTGAGCCAAATTGTCCAGAATTCCAAATCAGATTTCATACACTCCTGTAAATATATACATATAAATCCTGATGGCATAGCAAATCAACTAGAATAATAGCATCATTACAAAATGAAGACTCTAATAATAAAAAGTGGGTAGTGAGTATATAAATGATTGGTTTTAGTTCATGAATGGAGATTGATACAATAACAGTTATTGAATCAAATGAGAGGTTAAAATGAAAGTGCAATTTACGCACCTAGCTCCCTTTGAGCAAGTAAACTAATAAATAAGCATGATATCTGTTAATTTGGATAAATTATACTTTACTAGTAGCCTTTTAAGTGGCAACTCCTGAACATCATGCCATGATTTACTGCATTTAATCGTTTTCTAATCGACCTATATGATTTTTATGCATATCTCCGTCAATATCTCCTTTAAATGCAAGGTCCATGTGTAGGAAATGTGCATTTAATCTGGAAGAACTGTTTTTACTTGATATTTTAAGTAGAGCGTAGTGAGTATCCATTTTCTAGAAAGATTAGTGCTCTTAATTATTTTTTAGAATATTCAGTTTATAACGCCAATCCCTAATTCAAAAATCTGTAGAAAATGTCTTTTCTAAGTATACTCTGTTAGTTTTTAGCATAATCTCATATTGAGATAATAATACATGTCATAATGAGCTTTTTGTGTAAATTTATGTTTCTTAATGCTTTTTTAATGTTTTCCTAGATAGGATTTATTAGCTAACTATAACCTTGTCTATAAAATCCCTAATCGTAGTTCTTTTTGAGTTATACAAACGCTACTTAATTTTACTTAAGTAGGCACAAACTATTAGACCTTTACATGAAATTACGGGTCACATTTTAGTTTACTCTCTCATTCTCCTAAGTCGAAAGTTTTTATTCCTTTTATAAATGAACGCTGATTATTATTGAGTATTTAGTAATCTACTATTTATTATTTAGTAATTCGTCGAAATCACAAACAAAACTTTCCTAGTTCCTAATATTTTTACTAACGCTGTACAAACTGTAGATTTATCCCTGCATATGATGATGTTTTTCGATAGCATTTGGGTTAACATCAGTTAACTTAGACATGTGTAACATATACTCAACTCGAAGTTTAATGTTGGCTGGCAGTGGAGTGGGTAGGTTGGATTGGTGCTAAAGGTGGTCATACTAATATGTAGCATCAGTGCTACCTATTCATGATCCAAGTAATAATCGTAAACCATGGTTACCTACGTAGGTTAGTAGAAGTTTCGTTGGCTCTGAAGCATTCTTTCTGTTTTGTATGTTCTGAATCCATATATATATATATATATATATATATATGACTGAATTGCTACAAACATTTTTTCTGTTCCTTACGAATTTTATCCTTCCGTTACGATGTGGTGTGGCGATTTGGTCTCAAATATATTTCAGCCACAGGTCACACTGATTATGATTGATTCATCATTTGTCTTAGTTAATTTATGGGTTCTATATCATGTTTATTTCATCAAGAGTCTTAAGCAGTTATATTTTGGAAATTTTTAGTAGTTTTACACATCATTTTGTTGGATGGTAGGATAAGTGATTTCTGTCCTATCATACTATCAAATATAAATCCTCCACTTTCTAATTCATTAGTAATTGTTCCTCTATCTTGATATTATTTAATTAATTTGAAGTACAAATAAATTGTTTGGCATTTTCTTACACTGAGGTAAATAAAAGTATTTTAAGCATGCTTTACGTAGCGTTTTTCAAAGGTTATTGTCATATATGTTTTGAATCTTCTGAAACGAAGTATTACTGAATATTCATTTTTCCAAATGGAAAACTACTCACTACTTACATTTCGCTTATGTAATGTATGGGTTTGTAAACACTTTTCATTAAAACATCTAGGTATTACAAGAATGCCTATTCGATTTGTACTCTTCAATCGAGCGCCTACCTTGCGAATATAAATGTCAGTATGCCATTGTCTATGACGAATATAAAGTAGTTTGTCCCAATAGGTCTTTTTTTTATTTTACGGTCATAAATAGGCGATGCGGGCTAGTACTGTAAGATTTGGTGAAAGCTGGATGATGGCAAAATTAGTATGAGTGCAGAGGCTAGTGATCTGTCAGGTAACTGCTTAATTCAATTTACCTGGAGCGACCCTACGACCGTACTTTCTAAATGTGGACTCTTTCAATAAATAAATAATAGCGGATAGAATTATATATCGTGTTGTTTCAATTTCGTATCAATCAGTTAAGAAAGTGGCTTAGTATTGCGAATTCCCTGATGTTAGAAACGTGAACTTTTGAATGCAAATCCAGTTGTTTACAGCCAAGCCTAAAGATTCCTAGTTTCGATCTTTTGTAAAGTCGCAGTTACGCACTGCCGAGTAATGTCGTACTTAGAATAAAACATCTGCTTAACAGTTTCTCGCTTTTCAACGGCCTAGTAACTAAAATCACCTACAGGCTTGAAGTCCTATATTCATTACATCTCATAATAATTGCTATTGCATAGTTTTATTTTATCTGCAAGTCACCTTTGCATGGCACTTAAAATGTATTGTATTAATTGTTACTTGCATTAGAGTATGTGGTGCACTGTATTGTTTTTGTAAATTGTGCTTAGTTGTGTTATATTACCATACAATATTTTAGAATAGTGTTTTGATTTCTGTGGTTTATTATATTATACTATACGTACTATGCTGTACATAAACGAATGAATTATATATCAACAATAGTACAAGAGAATCGAAACGTGAAACAAGTTCTTGCAGCAGTTGACTGTGAGTTTGAGCCGTGTTGGCAGATGAAGACTATATGGTTAAAGTCCCGCTGACCAGTAATTGGGGACGCTGAGGAACCTATCCAAGAATCTGTTGCAACATAGTGGTTAAATCTACCCTTAGATCTTGAGTTTCTAAATGATCTTATACCTTTATTTCTACAAGAAAATTATCCCTTCTCGAATCGCATTCTTCATATCTAAACTTTAAACTATCACCCCTACTACTCTGTCATTCACATTTCTGTGCTGACGTGGCATGTTAACGTGGACATCTACACATATATGTTAACTTCTACGTTGCTTATGACTGAGACCGTATACGCAGTAGGGTCGAATGAGTTCGTTAATTTACAAATTTCCCCCACTTTTTTTTTATTAAAGGTATTCGTTTTCACTGCTGAATACTCCTTGAATAACATATAGTAGCTACTTACTTTTCTTTTCTTGTATCTTATCTGAAATTTATCCCTTTGTCATTGATACTGTCTTTTCAGTAGATTATTATTTAAACCGCTTCGAATCTACTTAACAGTTAATATTGAAATCTAGATAAATGATATACTTCATCTTGCCCGTTATTCTTGTTAAATTTTTCAAATATATATATATATATATTTCTAAGCAATCTAGAAGAAAGTTATCATTGGCATGCACGTAAAGTGGTGACCTTGATATTGAAAAACTACCCCTGATCCTTGGCCGGCTTATTGATAAGAAATAGCCAGTCAAACCCCACTAACCGCAATCACCTTTCAAGTGATCGATTGGAGATGACCGATTTCGGCGTAACGTGCAGAGGAAAAACTATTGATATATATCTTGCCATATATATATACATATATACTCGACTATATAATAAAGTTTGTCTGGAGTTTGTTATTTATGAATGGGGGAAGTGAATTTACAAACATTATATGTCTGGTTTTAGCCCACATTTTTATTAGAATATTTGTTTCACCGCCCCTACATTCATCCTGTCACAGTTGAACAAAAGCGCAAACTTAAATACATATCACTCTGATCCATTATTACTGTAGAATACAATTATTTTGAGACATGCATACAAGCATCTACCCACAGTATGCATAGTCTGTTGTCTGTGGATTATTGATTTGTCTTTAGCTTGTCATAGTGGCTGGGAATATATAACCTCTTGCACTCTTAACGTCCACATATCCTAAGAAAAATTCGTTTCGAAATATTTTTTCTGCCTAATTATAAAATAATAACTATTTTGCCGCTGTATGTTTATACTTTAAAATAAAATAATTTAATTGTTGACATAAATACGCAGCCACTACTTTCAACACAACACAAGTGTTTCTATATTCACCTAAATAATCTGTAATATTCTACTAACTAGAAATCGACTACAAATTGGCTATAACGCGTATAGAAGTTGCGGATTTTGAGCTGTGTTGGGACTTCAGTCTTTGTCATGTATCCCACAAGGAAGCACTCATGTCTTGTTAGAAGAAATATAATAAAAAACTAATGACAGTAGCGCAGATACGTTCAAACATTTTTATTGTCATCAATGCCGAATATCATCGTGTTAATCCTTTCCTACACATCCTCTTTATAATCCTTTTTTATCCTGATTAATCTTGACTATGTTAAATCAAGCTGTCCTACTGTTGTTCCAGTCATTACTTTACAAAAGTTGATAAACTTATCATCTTTGAATGAATTAAGTCCTGAAACCCAATGCTTCTCTAATTTTAGGTGAATAGACTAACCATTACATATCCGTAGTCCATTAATTTCATTGGCTGTTTGTCAATAATCTCTGTAATGTATATTACTTCTATGTTACTTAATAGGTACTGAGTGCTAACCGGTTACCTCACTAAACGCCTACTATAGGTTTCTATATTCCACTGTTACAATAACGTTACCCATCGTCTACAGCAATTTATGATTACCAAGTATGTACTTAAGACTAGTATAATGGATACCTAAACTTCGTATTGCCTTGAAATAAACTAACCAATGTATTATTTCCCATAATAGATATCTTATCGATGGACAAAGACTGAACTAGCTTTTGTGCTAACAGCCATGAATAAATATGGTCAAGACTTCTCCACAATTGCCAGGACTGTTGGAACCAAATCAGAAAGTTTTATACGTGATTTCTACAATACATTTCGTGATCGTTTCACTTTGAACAGTATAATGAAGTAAGTTATTGTTTACTGATTGTTAGCAATATTTATTAACTTATTTACCATGTGCTAGGCTTTTAGCTACACCCAGTGAGATAGTGGTACTGCAGGATCGCACCTACGGAAGCAAAATTAGCTGAAATCTAGACGTCTCAACTACTGAGGCATTACTTTACTACTTATAGTTGACAAATATAGAACAGTAAGTGGGTCGGATAAAACTACCGTTAAGGGCAAAAGATGAAAAATACCGTAGTTTGTCTAGATTTTGTTATTTGCTGATATGAACAACAAATAGTATTATAGGTTGCTAGCAACTCTGTCTAGTAATTTCATCCTAGTTTCTAACTAGGTTTCTCAAAGTATTGCAGATGCTATTTGGAAATATCACGCACTAGCTCCATATTAATACATCCGTGTTGCTAAGGTGTGGCAACGTGAGCATATATGCCAGGATCAACTTTGTACGTAAATACATACGTTTGCATGTGTGAGTGCCTGCAAGCACGGTATCATCATGTTATCCCATTAATAATCGTTAGATAATGTTTCAAATAAATTACCCAGTTTTGTCTGTAACCTACTTAAAATTACTAATATTTCAAAACCGTGAACATTTTAATCCAGACATTTCCCACTAACACAGATAACTTTGCTTTAAATAACTTATTAATAAACACTAAAATCCGTCTACCCTTTTCCGCTTGAATTAACTTCAGGCCGTTCGTGAAAACAAATGGGAGACTCATTGGGCATTCTGCAAGTGATCGCAAAAGTATGTGCCAAGAACCTTCAGTTGTTGGCGCAGAAGATCGAGTAGATGAAACTGAAAAATTAACTGACGAGACAATAAGTATTGGTGCTGAAAAAATAAAGCAAGACCCTGCAAATATATCTGAATCAGCGCATACTGCACACGACAATTTAAAAACGGAATCTGATGAGTCAACACCTGATAAACAGGATGGGAAGGTGAGTAACAACATCAGACTATCATCGCGACGACGTACCGCATCGTCCAAATTCGTAACTCCTGAGGTCTTATCACACAATCATCAAAGTGAATCACCACCATCTAGTCCCCAAGTGTCACTAGTTAGCAGAGGGAGAGGGAGAGGACGAGCCAAACGCCTGCGACGTAGCTAGCCTGATTAGTAGTTAGTTATTTCTTAATGCAAATTACTTTTATTTGCTAATGACTTGCTGATTGTTTTTGACACACTTATTACCCTGCTTACTTCAGATACCGAAATGATAAACATTATCTTCATAGTGTAAATCCTCACCTAATTTACAAAATGTAATGGATATTCCTTTATTTTGTCAAAAATCTGGGTCTTAATATTTGAGTATTTTGGTGTAGCAGTATCTAAAAACACAAATATTTTCGAAAAATGAAACCCTAAACTCATGTAAATCAACTGCGTTTGCACTTGATTGTAGTAATACCACTACTCAGAACTCATCACAATGATATCAATCGATATATATATATATATATATATATATATATATATATATATATAATCATAACATTTGGTGTAATTGCATACGTCGTACAGAAGAATTTAAAGATATGTAGCATTTTTCTCTTTTTTCTTTCTTTGTCACTGAACTAGTATCATGCTGCTAGTACGCAAGAAACATGGAGTTATTCAACTGAATTCATACATCGTTTCTATGTTTTCATAAATAGTTAAGGCTTCTAGGTAGAAAAACATAAAACAATCTCATTTCTAATGTAAAATATGTGAATCCAAATATCATCTAAAACATTAGTTATGGTACGGGTAGAGACAAAAAGAAGAAACAGTGATTCATTATTCGTAGTATTTCCTTACCTCCCTCAGAAAAAGATCGAACCAACTCTGCACCACTAGAGGCTGCTTATGTTAATGATCCCAAATAGTAAATTAAAGTCTTTCGAATCAAATTGACATTTACTACTTTCTGTGAGTCTACCGAGACAAAATCCAGGATGATTAGTCAGATATTACATTAAAATTTCATTGCTAAGCAGTAAAATAATACAGCACACAGTACAGTGAATAATAACAAGCAATCAATAGCGACAATCCGATTTCATGTTTGGTTAAAATGCATTTACATTCGCATGGATCATAACTTCTCAACAATCGGGCGACAAAGTTCATTTTACGACAAAATGGACGTTTGAAATTTTCCTTTAAGTAGATATCGCTATGACATGATTAATAAGTGTTGTAACTTAACCTGAAAAATTGCTCTTACTGTGTGGGACACAATACAAATAAGTGACAATGCAAACAGATTACTTACATCGATAAGCAAAAACACGAATGTTAGTTGAAAAGTGTTTATCAGTTATTACAATGAATTGAAGGATATGGTAAAAACAGTAAACCAGCCTCAGGACGGTTAATATAAATCATAAAGTACAATGAAAATCCGTTACAATCATAAAACAGAAAATGCTCAGCTGGAAAACCTGTGCTTACTTTCACAACATACGATGCTGCTAAAATGACCTAAAGAAAACTTCCTACTTAAAAAAATTATTGGATGTAAAGAACAATGCTATTTGTTCAAGAAATATATCCATTGCCTCAAGAGTATAAAACGTGAAGGAAAATACTGTTTTGAACATTATCGGTTGTAATTTTAATATAAAGTATTGCATTTAGACTAAGGAGCCATGGTAAAGAAACAATCAGATTGATTTGGTTTTACAAATTACTGCAGATTTGTGCAAGCAGCTGATTATTCTCACAATAGTTACATGAATTAAAAAGACAAAATGTACGTAATATTTAACTAGTTAAATCGTAATTAAGCAGGCAATATACTACGAAGAAAAATATACTGACGAAACATTAAATGCATTATAAAGCAGGCATGACACAAGAACAATTGAGAAATTTATTAGCAAAATAAATGATTACTTCATTTAGTGAAAATGATTACTGGTGTTCACGTGCTTAGGAGATACCGGGGTATCAGGAATTATAAGTGTTTAGACAGATTTCTCTGTATATATCATAACTTCCAAATAAGGGCTCCATAGAACATATACAGTGAGTAATGGCCGGAATACGTGATTTGAGGGCAGTTAGGAAATCAGACCGAATCTAAAAAAGTTTGTAAACTGACATGCAGATATTGTGTAGAACGAAATGATAACGAATGTTCAGGTGAAAACCAGTACAATGTCACGCAGCAGCGGCAGATTTCAACAATAAAGGTGGTTGTACATGAGTCGATTTGCCTAGGACATCTGACTAAACGAATATTCTTGCTGTAACACAAAAGGAGTAAAACATGAAATAGTTAGTTCTCGAGAAATGTCTTTATAGATTTAACAAAGCTCATCTGTTAATCCCTAATGGAATATAAAACGGCTATATATATATATATATATATATATATATATATATATATATATATATATATAACCTTTCCAAATCCATCTTGTTGCTTTGATCTTGCTATGCTAATAAGCTATGACAACTAGAATCAACGCACGTATGTGGCAGGCTCTGCGTTGTTTAAGACTGATACAAAACCTGAACTACATGCTAATCACTAAAGCTGTTTTATTGAGATTCTACCTAGTCAAGGAATAATTAGCTGCACCAAATTGAGCGTGTTTTTTGTATTTTGGTAATACACTTTGCGACAATACATTACTATGGACTCTACTAGCCAATTCTAAACAATTAGGAGTGGTACCAAAACACTATTTTTAATTCTAAGCCGCAGGTTCCCATCGTGAACGGGAATTTAGACAGATAGCTAACTTCTCCGAAACATTTGTTGGATTGTATTTTTAGCAAACTGAATATGTGGAACCTTTTCACAATTATTATCACAGTTAAGGGCAAACAAATTACTAGACATCCGTGCAAAGGCTATTGAAATATGAGCTTTACTAAAAATATACGAGGCAAGTATCAATAACATAATACTGGGTTGTAATGACTATAATATGGACTAATAAATTCCGTGATAACTTATCGGATTATATGACTAAACACCACAACATGGATTATAATCATGGGAACTTACTGGAAATTGCACGGAGCCCGGACCACCAGCTGGACTAGGGTTGGATCCTCCACAAACTGACTGCATCGAAGATGGGGGCCCCCCACTTGATCCTGAGTGCTGGCCACCAGAAGGAACATACTGAGGAGGTGGTGGGGCCTGACCTTGTGGTCCACTACTCATATGCTGTTGCAAAACACCTTGCTGTTGTGGTGGGGGCATCATCATAACGGAATCTCCCGGGAACCCACTGTTTCCTTGCCCAGGTCCATTGCCACCCGGGCCGTTGCCTTGAGGGTAATCAGATGGCATCAGTGGGGGAGGGCCACCAGCGGAACTCACCATATCGCATCCCATTCCAGGGCCTCCATGTAGTGGCGAAGCTTTGAGATCGGAACAGGGTGGGTAAGGGTTTGATGCGGAAGAAGGCATACCACTTGAATAGTCTGGGGGAGGGGGAGGCATCATTCCACTGCTGCGAGGAGGACCAACTGAACCATTGAGTAATCCAGAGTCACTGCAACCAGGACCTGCGCCAAACATGCCATTATCGGGAGTAGAGCCAGGTCCACCACCGCTGAAAACAAGATGTGGAGAAGGTCTCGCAGCGTATTCCGGAGGGAGACAGGAATTTGATGTAGGTGGCGTCTGTTGCTGCGGTGGCTGGCCACCCATGTAGTGTGGTGGTGTAGGATGATGTTGATGACTTGACATCCCGCTCCCAGATGGTTGGTGGTCGTTAGACTGAAAGTTAGTAAGCCAGTACAATGAATGTCGTAGACGGACACTTAGAGTAGTATAAAAAAGTCTATCTAGTAACAAATAACATTAGTATATTTTCGGACAAAAGGTACGACACTACGAGAACTAAAATAGTTCGATCCTTGCAACTGAGATTAAGAACTCTGATGAAAGGGAATTTACTGTTAAGGGAATTCACGACAGTCTTAATTTTATTTTAGTAGCTTCTGTAGTATAACTTAATGTCGCATCAACCTGTGGGAGTTTAGAGAAAATATTACTTACTAAAAAATGTACCATGAACGCTTACTCATAGCTTAACCTTGAAAGTAGCTTTAATAAAGTTACGAATACAAGCCCATTTGTACACATGTTTATGGGAGACAATAAATGAAAAACAGATGATGTAATTAACCCACTGGAGATAACTTATTAAGTAACCAATTTTATACAAACCAATGCGAAATACCGTTGGGAATATTCTAAGTAGCAGATAACAAAATATACTGTAAAATTGATTAACGCAATCAAAGTACAGGCATTTGGTTAAATGTATAGGATTTTGACGTGTTGGTGGCGAATGCTAGGAACATCCCAAACGTCAAATCCTTTTACTATGTCCGACCAAACACGCCAGAAATAAAAACTGTTTTTCATATAATAAATCCTCTTGTCCTTAGTAGTCAGTTAATCTATGTTATTTTCGCTTTCCAGCGTCAATAAGAATATGCATTGGGCGAACTAGTGTGGTTATGCATCCTATGGGAATATTACGAAATTCTTTATCGTAATTTCATGAACGTTAGGTTATCCTAACTCGCAAGTTTCGTAAAATTAGGGTCGATTTTTATTTGCATATGTACTGAAATACCACACAAGGAGCCACAATATCGATCCAAACTCAGGTCTAATAAATCAGCTTCCTAAAACTATTTTATAAACTGACATGTAAGAATAACTCAAGACTAGTTTAAAAGTAACCATTCATAACACTGATTTATTAACTTCTTGAGTGCTACTGGAGGTTTGTCGCTAAATGTAATGTATAAGAATTTGTTAAAGGTATATAACTTGATTTTACGTAACCAATAAAATGTACGCATTTACAACTCAAAGTAATATGGACACTTATATAACTTATAATAATAAGTGGGAACTATTTAAGTGTACATGTCACATGTACTCATATATTAGCATAGTTATATGATTGCACTGCAACGTTTAGAAAGCATAGGATGCCATAATAATTAACTCTTGACAAAAATAAGAGCAACATTTAAAACCTTTAATTACTCACCTGATTATTGATGGGGCTAGGAGCAGCAAGATGTGGAGCAGCGTGCTGAGTTGGTGTTCCAGGATGGCCAGGACTCGGTACTATCCCACTACCTCCACACGAGCCAGGACCAACACTACCTGGTCCAGCTGATGACACTGAATTAGGTCCCGCCGATCCCGAACAAACTGGGGGACCACCACCTTGTTGGGAAGGACAGGGAGGGCCACCTGCCTGTTGCGAAATAGATGGACCGATCCACCTAGGACGAGGATGGCCGACTATGGCGCCAGATGGATGATGATGGTGAGGCATCATAGGATTACCATGCATCGGATGTGGAGGACCTGAGCCTGGCAATAAATTTGCATGTGGGGGAATCATACCACCACCAACAGGAATCCCAGGATATCCACCTGCACCAGGTTGATGAAACCGAACTGACGGGTGGTGAGGTGACGGTCCTTGTAAGCCGGGTCCTGCGTTTTGAAGACCGCCACCTGGCATTAATGGTGGACCAGATGGTCTCTGTCTCATGGACACTGGGTCTGGACCTGGAGGTCCAAGAGGGGGAGGCATGCCCGGTCCTGCTCCACCAGGACCACTAACACCAGGGCCAGACATAACAGGATGGTTGGGCTGTAGAAATTAAATGAGATTTAATTAGATTGATTAAAAGATAAGACTACTTATATTAACAGCTGCAATCAAAGCACGGTGTTGAGGACAATAAGTGGGCAAGGAATTAAAGTACTCAAACAGTTCTTATTTTATAAGAAAACTTAGTGTGTTATGTATTGGTATACTTGACAGATTTAAACTAGATAGATATACGAGGAAGGTAAGTGCCAACAATCAGTGTTGAGCAGAACGGTAGATATAAGAAAGATAAGTAGAGCGACAGATTCGCTAGGATATAAACGACTGGCATGACTAATAAACTTTGTCCTCTGAATAAAAATTGTGCCCGATAGTCACAGTTGATCATGCTCAACTGTCACAATCAAGTATTGTAGCTTATCCTTACAACCTAGATATCCAGTTGTTGTCGATATAAAAATCCTGAAACTCGCTTAGAATTTCGTTGTAGCTTACATTTGACAGGAATTTTCTTAACACCGAGGAAGTCAATTTACAATAGCTGAGTAGCACGAGGACATTGATTTACGATGCCATAAAAACTCTAAACTTCGAAAAAAGGAAATCATAGTGTGAAAGCATCACTAGGTTACTTTTCATCTACAGAAAGGCTAAGGCACTATTTGCAAGTAAACAGGATCAGAAACCAAATTCAAGTCAAACTATACACCAAGATGACCGCACAACTTCATAAAGCCAGTTTTAAGTTATTTGTCCCAACACCAACGATATTCACAGGTTTGACAGCATGTCGATGGACTGAGACATAAATATCGCTATTTAATAGGCAATTACGAGAAAATTGAAAGCCAACAACACTGCTTAATATATGCTTTAGCTGTTAACTAAATAAACGTGCTTGGATGTGTCCCTTTATTTAAACTTTTATTGATTAGCTGACTGAATAAACTCGTATATTTAGCTAA
Source organism: Schistosoma japonicum (assembly GCA_025215515.1). Taxonomy (NCBI): domain Eukaryota; kingdom Metazoa; phylum Platyhelminthes; class Trematoda; order Strigeidida; family Schistosomatidae; genus Schistosoma; species Schistosoma japonicum. The sequence goes on along the minus strand of CM046069.1, from coordinate 64,106,513 downwards.
CCCATGGCTTCTATAGTTAGTTTGTATTTGCTTAAGTACTTCAAGATTTTCATTAACCATCAAGAACACCTAGTGTTTGCATACCTTAGAGTTACCAAAACTAGTGACATGTAAAAATATGTAATTTCAAGCAAGTACAAAACTATTACTAAATTTAAAAACTATGACGTAAAAAATGTCAAATGCATAAGTAACATATGGATAACTATGAAATTTTGGAGAGACGAAAACACATACAAAAAGTTAAAACCCAAACGTACATGTGGCAATCCATTTGGGTAGCCCGAGTTAACGAAACCCTACAGTTTTAGGATGAAGTCATAAAGGAGCTTACATAATCGTGGAATGCTTTGGCTTCACTTGAGTGTTCATGTGTATCACGTCTTTCAGGAGCTGCGCTGTAGAGGTCCCAAAACACACTAAAGAAACTCAAAGGAAAATAATTAACTTACCTCCACCAAGAGTGTAGGAACCCAGGCGGTTCACCGACACTTATTGACTTATCCCACCGGATCTTAAGTAGCTGTATTATTTCAAAAATCGTTACCTCCTGAAGAAAAGAGTTTGCCGTCTTTTGTGCACCAATGTGCACAAGATATTCATAAACATATACAGCCAATCTACAGAAATAAATTAGATATATGAAACTTACTTCTCCTTCGACTGAGCATCAGACGGGATGCCAACCGATTTACTTTTGCCATACATTATTGTTTAATTAATCACGGACTTGTAAGTAGCATTGTTTTTCTGATATACAACAAATCATTAAGGCAAAACATAAATACACCAAAAGCTGTTTGTAAACGAAATTCGACCCCCAATGGTTGAACGAACGATATAAACAAATAAGTGAATATGAACGCTACTCAAAACTCCGTACCCTAGAAAACGAAGAAGCTAATAGGAAAATGTTTTCATATTAACATAAATTTTCGCAGTGTGGAGGAAGAAGTCGCAGGTTTACCTTAACATTAATGTATAACTGCAATGAACATAATGGAAATTTTGATCATTACACAATTTCATATTTGTCTAAATTGTTAATTTAATGAGACATCGTTTGAATTGTCAGTCTTTAACTTCGAATAAAGATTACACCTTGAGTATCGCTTTCATGTCTTAATTTTCTAATAATCTAATATATTTACTATAACAACATTCAGTTATTTCGAATATTTTCCACCCACTTAAAGGTCAGACTTATGATATGACCAAGTTTTTGGAGATGTGTTAAAATAATAAGGCAATAAGATATTTTTTATGCTTAACGACTTCAGAGATGGATCACATCCACTTGATTGCTGACTATCATCTTGTATTCTAAATCGATTGATTAGCATTCGTAAACTATTAGTAATTTATGAAGTGTTTTTTCTAAGGGCTTGAAATTACTAGCTTCGAATAAATTCTTGTAGCTATGGAATGAACATAGGTGATTCGTTATGTTAAAATAAAAGATACGAAATCCACCAGATAAAATTTTAAGAGCCATATAGCTGTCGGTCGGTGCAATAAGGTTGGTTCTTACTCTCGAAAGTTTGTTTTCTACTATTAAATGCATTTTATTCATATAATTTATGAACGTATTGGTGATAAAAACAACGTGTTTTGAACTTTATTTAACAAGAATATAATATTGTTATATAGAAGGTTAGTGATTTACGCAATAAGCCACAATAGAATTTTGCATCTTATATACTGCATAATATATTTCATTATTAGGTAGTATTGTGGTGGATACTACTTATAAGTCATCAATAAGTAGTAGGTAGCAGAGCGTCAAAGGAATTGGGAAGAATCAGTAAACAGCAGACAAGACGAGTTGCGAGAGGACAAGAAGTGAAACAGGATTGAAACACAGAGGACAATCGAGAACAACTAAGAGAAGCAGGCTGAGAAACGATGCAGTGCAGACAACGCAGAGGATTCGCAAATTGATGCTTGGAAGTAATGTATGTAATATTTCATGACCTACTCTGTTTTCGCACAATAAACATTGCTTACCCAATTGTTGTTCTTCACAATTGGTGTCGCTGCCTCGGTGCGAGATGAAGATTCCGTGGCCACAGGAGTTCGAGGACGGAGACGTTGGGGCATTCCTTCGACAATTCGAAGCCGTCGCAGAGCTGGTTGGCGTCCGAGGACAGGAGGCGAAGGTGACGGTCCTCGGTACCCTGCTGCGGGGTCGCACGAAGGCGGTGCTGGACGACGTGGAGCTGGCTGACGGCGGGGCTACGTGGGAGGAGGTGGTGGCCAGGTTGGTGTCTGAATTCGACAGTCCAGCAGATAGGGAGTTGGCGTTGCAGAAGTTCAGGGCCGTGCGTCTGGCCCCGGATGGCGATCCGTTGGTGTTGGCCACCACTCTGACGAGTTTGCTGCGTCGCGGGTTGCCATCGTTGGACGACGAATCGAGACAGCAGCTCCTGACATCCCAGTTCTTGGAGTGTGTCCCTGGAGACGTAGCGAGGCAGCTTCGACTGGCGCATGCCGTGCAGCCATTGAACGTAATGGAGATGGCTCGAATGTGCAGACAGCTAGTGAGCACTTCGGTATCTTCGTTAACCGAAGACAGCAGAACGGCGCCTATGGAGAAACGGATCGCCGAGCTGGAGAAGAAAGTCGCGGCGGTGCGAATCCGTGCGGAAAGGGGAAGTAGATGCTTTCAGTGTGGAAAGTTTGGACATTACAGAAGAAACTGCCCGGGGAAACGACGATTTAGACATGTTAAACGTTATACACAGCCTTCTCTTTTTGAAACGTCTTTCCGGGTTGTGGGGTTGGTTAACAAGGGTGCGTTGTATACAAGAGTTCGTATAAATGGAAAAGTACTGGTTTGTCTAGTTGATACAGGCGCGGCTATATCCTTAATAGACGTAGGATTGTGTCGGGAGATCAGGGCGTGTTCACTTGCAGTACAAACAGTGAGCGGGCATGCACTGAAAATTTTAGGAGTGTCAGACTGTTGTGTCGAAGTCGGAGATCGCGTCGTACGATACCCATTTGTAGTAACTAAAGACATACAGCAAACAATACTGGGAGCAGACTTCCTTAGAGAGGTGGAGGCGGTCATCGACACAAAGAACAAGACAGTAAATACTAAGTACGGGCATTTTAGCATACAGGAGAACAGCCAGATAGCTAAGACACAAGCCGCGATCCTACCGCAAGTGAACATAGAAAATATCAATAAGGTAATAGCAAAGTACGGAAGTCTGTTCACTGACGACGGAGAGGCCTATGGTTATTGTGATAAGGTGACGCATGAAATCCCCGTAAACAGTCGTAAGAAGACAACATTCCACACACGCCGAATACCAGTTCATCTAGAGACGGAAGTAAATCGGCAAGTGGAAGAGATGTTGCGGGACGGAATAATTGAAGAGGCTGATAGTCGTTACAACTCACCTGTGCTGCTAGTAAAGAAATCCAACGGAAAATACAGATTCTGCGTCGATTTCAGAGAGCTAAACAGCATAACTGAGTTGAAGCCATGCCCAATGCCAACTGTAGCCGAAACCCTGGATCGTTTACAACAAGCAAAGTTGTTTACTGTACTGGACCTCAGGTCAGGGTATTGGCAGCTACCGATAAAAGCGGATGACAGGTACAAGACAGCCTTCACTGTGGGTCACAAACAGTACCAGTTTAGAAGAATGCCATTTGGGCTGGCGGGAGCGCCATTCACATTTCGAAGATTAATGAACTTATTGTTACGAAATCTTGAGAATGTGGAGGTGTACGGGGACGATTTGGTGGTTTACAGTAAAACAGAGAGAGATCACGCAAGACATCTAGAAGCAGTACTCAAACGAATCGAGGAGTTTGGGTTGCGCATCAATAAGAAGAAGTCACAGATAGCCAAATGTAATGTCACACTGCTGGGGTATAAAGTAGGAGATGGTGAAATGAAGCCATTACCCGAGAAAATTTTGACGATCCAGAACATAACGGCACCCACTTCGAAAAGGAAACTCAGGCAGTTTATAGGAAGAGCAGCATTCTACAGCCGCTTTATAAAGAACTTTAACGAGATCGCCGCACCACTATATAAACTACTGAGCAGTGGAAAATTTATATGGACAGAGGAGGCTCAGAGAACCTTTGATCGGATCAAGCAGCTATTAAACGCAAAGCAGATGACATTGAGACTTCCGGTCCGTGGAAAACAGTTCACAGTGGCCACAGATGCCAGTGATTTTGGCATTGGTGCAGTACTTCGGCAGGATGACGACGTAGTGGAATATGCCAGCCGCGTTTTAACACCAACGGAACAGAAGTACTCGACCATCGAGAAAGAGTGTCTAGCGATCGTTTGGGCAGTAGATAAGTGGAGACCGTATCTGCTAGGCCAGCCATTTCACATCGAGACCGACCACAAGCCATTACAGTGGTTGAAGACGGCAAGAGACCCTCGAGGAAAATTGTCACGATGGACACTACGCCTGCAAGAATATGATTTCACGATTGGTCACATACCAGGAAGCCGAAACGTAATAGCTGACTACCTGTCAAGACCGTGTGAGGACGCTAGCTTACCGGAAGTAGCCTGTGGAGTCAACAGAGTGCAAACAGACCTAGAAAGACTACTTCGTTGCCAGAAAGCAGACCCAACGCTTAGGACGGTGAGACGAGCGTTAACTGAAGCAGTGGATGACGAATCAGTGCACTTTAGCAGAGAGGTAAAGACGTTGTTAAGCCAAAAGGACAGATTAAGATCAAATGCAGCTGGAGTGTTAACATGGAAAGACAATGATGGAAGCTGGATACCTGTAATTCCAAAGCCATTACGACATGAACTAATCAGCGAATGCCACCAATTAGCACACACAGGTGTCGCAAGAACCACTGACCTCCTGAGACAGAGTGCTTACTGGCCAGGAATGCAAGAAGACGTGATGAGATACGTCCTCGCCTGCCCCCAATGTCAGTTAATGAAAGGGGATAAATGCATACGCACTTCGTTACAGCCCATTCCCGTAACGACAGTAGGCGATCTGTGGTCAGTGGACGTAATGGGTCCATTTCCCCAGACATCGAGCGGTAACCAGTACGTGTTGGTGATGACCGAGCATGCTACGCGTTGGGTAGAGGCTGTGGCGATTCCTGATCAACGAGGAAAGACGGTGACCGAAGCAGTGATGCGGCACATCGTGGCCGACCACGGCGTCCCGAGAATGATATTGACCGACCAGGGTCCATGTTTCGAGAGTGAGGAGTTCACATCTCGCCTTGGGCAGTTAGGTATCAAAAGAGTCAGAACAACACCGTATCATCCTCAGACCAACGGACTAACTGAACGAAATAATCACACTCTAAAAGAGTGGTTGGCAGCAAAGGGGGGTAACTGGGAGACGGAATTACCGATGATATTATTAGCACATCGAGCCTCGAATCAAGGAACAACAAAGAAGTCGTCATTCCAGCTGATGTACGGAAGGAGACCACGACTGCCAGGCAACAACATCGCCTGGCCTCAGCCACAAAAGTGGAATGATAGGAAATGGAAGGAAGAGCGGAAACAAGCGGTGGAAAACATACGACGGAAACAGGATATGGACGTTAAACGATCAGAACAGCATCATGGGAATCAGCTGAGACACTTTTCAGTAGGAGATCTGGTGAAGTGTAGAGGACGGAGGAGCATAACGGGTAGTGGACTAGGCTCGAAGAAAGTACTCCCCAAATGGGAGGGCCCGTATACAGTCATCGCTAGTCGTGGACCGGTATACACCATCAAGAAGGACAACAAAGAGAAGCGTGTAAACATAAGTCAATTGCAAAGATGGATGTGTTGGAATGATGGAGCGAATACGCAGAAACAACCAGCGACCACAGAGGCAAGAAGGTCAGCGCGCATACGAGCACAGCAATTTAATGGAGGGGCGAGTGTGGTGGATACTACTTATAAGTCATCAATAAGTAGTAGGTAGCAGAGCGTCAAAGGAATTGGGAAGAATCAGTAAACAGCAGACAAGACGAGTTGCGAGAGGACAAGAAGTGAAACAGGATTGAAACACAGAGGACAATCGAGAACAACTAAGAGAAGCAGGCTGAGAAACGATGCAGTGCAGACAACGCAGAGGATTTGCAAATTGATGCTTGGAAGTAATGTATGTAATATTTCATGACCTACTCTGTTTTCGCACAATAAACATTGCTTACCCAATTGTTGTTCTTCACAGTATAATTAGTTTGTCATTCGAATTATTCGAAATCGTTTGTGTATACCATATGCAAGAGATTATTCCATTATATAATCATAGGCCCAGATAAATATTGTTTTTAAGAATGTGTTCATGTAAGCGAAACCATGGATATAATCAGTTCCTACTTAGCTCTCATAACTCCGCCCGCAGCTCTTCTAGGGTTGTTGCCGGTCCCAAGCCCGGGTAAAGGAGGAGGGTTGGGCATAGGGCTAGCACCCCTATCCCGTAAAACACAAAATTGCTAAAAAAAAAACGCTTACCAGAATTAACGAACTTAACCATTTAAACTCTGCCCTGGGAGTGGAAGGAATCTATGTGACGCTTCATGATGAAAGCCGAGATTCTTCGGAAGTCATGAGGCCGATGCCACCCCTTCTAACGACCAGAGCAAAAATTTTTATAGGCACATGGAATGTTCGGACAATGTGGGAGACAGGGAAGATCACCCAGATAGCAACAGAAATGAAGAGATACAATTTAACTGTGCTCGGTATCAGCGAAACGCATTGGACTCAAACTGGACAGAAAACATTAGCCACGGGAGAGGTGCTACTATATTCCGGGCACGAAGAGGAAAATGCCCCACACACCCAAGGAGTTGCTCTGATGCTGTCTAAGAAAGCGCGCAATGCACTTGTAAGATGGTAACCACATGGACCCAGGATCATCAAAGCATCTTTTAAGACAATGAAGAAGTGGATTACAATGAACATCATCCAGTGTTATGCACCCACCAACGACGGCAACGAGGCGGACAAAGATCAGTTTTATGATAGGCTGCAGTCAATTATAGCGAAGTGTCCAGGAAAGGATCTGACAATCCTGATGAGGGACCTAAACGCCAAAGTCGGAATGGACAACACTGGTTACGAAGACATCATGGGACGACAAGGACTGGGAGAAAGAAATGAAAATGGTGAAAGATTTACAAATGTATGCGCTTTCAACAAAATGGTCATAGGTGGTACAATATTCCCCCACAAACGCATACACAAGGTTACATGGGTCTCACCGGATCATACTACAGAGAATCAAATCGATCATATATGCATCAATAAAAAATTCAGAAGATCAATGAAAGATGTGAGAACCAGGAGAGGAGCTGATGTAGCTTCAGATCACCACCTAATGGTTGCCAAAATGAAGCTGAAGCTAAAGAAGCAATGGATAACTGGAGCAACAGCATTAAAACGGTTCAATACAGCCTCTCTTCGAGATACTGACAAACTCAAGGAATTCAAAATAACTCTCAACAACAGGTTTCAAGCCTTACAAGATCTGCTGAACGAGGAAGCAACCACTGTGGAGGACAGCTGGCAAGGCATAAAAGAGACACTAACTTCAACTTGTCAAGAGGCTCTGGGCTGCAGGAACTACCATCATAAGGAATGGATTTCCACAGAGACCCTGAGCGAAATTCAACAAAGGAGGAATAAGAAGGCAGAAATCAACAACAGCCAAACTAGAGCAGAAAAAATCAAGGCACAAAATGAATACACAGAAGCAAATAAACAGGTAAAGAAGAGTATTCGAGCCGACAAACGTAAGTATATCGAAGGCCTTGACACGACAGCGGAGAAAGCTGCAAAAGAAGGAAATATCAAACAGCTATACGACACAACGAAGAAACTGGCAGGTAAATATAGTAAACCAGAGCGACCGGTCAGGAACAAAGAAGGCAAGCTAATCACCGAGATTCAAGAACAAAGAGACAGATGGGTAGAACATTTTGAGAAACTCTTGAATAGACCAGCTCCACCGAACCCACCACACATCGAAGCAGCGCCTACAGACCTCCCGATTGATGTCAATCCACCAACGATGGAAGAAATCAAGATAGCCATCAGACAGATCAAAAGTGGGAAAGCAGCAGGACCTGACAATATACCAGCCGAAGCACTCAAGTCAGATATAGACATAACGGCGAGGATGCTCCACGTTTTATTCAAGAGGATCTGGGAGGAAGAACAGGTGCCGGCAGACTGGAAAGAAGGATACCTTATCAAGATACCAAAGAAAGGGGATTTGGGCAAATGCGAGAACTACAGAGGGATCACACTATTGTCAGTACCAGGTAAAGTCTTCAACAGAGTGTTGTTGAACAGAATGAAAGATTCAGTGGATAATCAACTTCGAGATCAACAGGCTGGTTTCCGTAAGGATCGGTCATGCACAGACCGAATTGCAACACTACGCATCATCGTTGAACAATCGATTGAATGGAACTCGTCATTGTACATCAACTTCATTGACTATGAGAAGGCGTTTGACAGCGTAGACAGGAGATCGCTATGGAAACTTCTTCGACACTACGGTATACCAGAGAAACTCGTCAACATCATCCGGAATTCTTACGACGGACTGCAGTGCAAAATTGTGCATGGAGGACAGCGAACAGATGCATTCTCAGTGAGAACCGGTGTCAGACAAGGCTGTCTGCTCTCGCCTTTCCTCTTCCTCCTAGTGGTTGATTGGATCATGAAAACCTCTACATCTGGGTGGAAGCACGGGATTCAATGGACATGTAGGACGCAACTCGATAATCTGGACTTCGCGGATGATCTAGCACTTCTATCCCATACACACTAGCAAACGCAAGTGAAGATAACCAAAGTAGCAGCAACCTCAGCATCAATAGGCCTGAACATACATAAGGGAAAGAGCAAGATCCTCAAATTCAACACCGAGAGCACCGACCTAATTGAACTTGATGGTGAAACTCTGGAAGAAGTGGATACGTTTACATACCTGGGGAGCATCATCGATGAACAAGGAGGATCCGATGCAGATGTAAGGGCAAGGATCGGCAAAGCCAGGGCAGCATTCCTACAGTTGAAAAATGTATGGGACTCCAAACAACTGTCCACCAATCTCAAAGTTAGACTCTTCAATTCGAACGTCAAGTCAATTCTTCTGTATGGAGCTGAAACGTGGAGAACTACTGCAAACATCCTCAGGAGAGTACAGGTATTTATAAACAACTGTCTACGTAAAATATTGAATGTCTGTTGGCCGAAAATCATCAGCAACGGCCCACTTCGGAAGACAACAAACTAACTTCCAGCTGAAGAGAAAATCAGGAAACGACGTTGGAAATGGATAGGTCATACATTGCGGAAATCATCAGACTGTATCACGAGACAAGCACTAACTTGGAATCCTGTCGGACAACGCAAAAGAGGAAGGCCAAAGAACACCCTGTGTCGAGAACTGGAAGCAGACATAAAAAGGATGAACAGTAACTAGAGACAGCTGGCAAGGATCGCTCAGGACAGAGTTGAATGGAGAATACTGGTGAGCGGCCTATGCTCCTCCAACAGGGGACAGGCGTAAGTAAGTAAGTACTTAGCTCTCATGGAGACACCAAACACTCAGCCGATTGAGTATATGGGGAAAATGCCCAATTTTTACGATTTATTATATTATTTCCGACCCTGTGTCACTCCATGTGCTACGTCATCTCTTCACCTTGATAACACCACTATTTAATGATGGTAGTGCATTACACTGTGACTCAAAAACAGCTTGAAAACATACAGTGGTGTATTGTTCTACTAAACCCAATCGATTCGTCCTGATGTCTACTTAAAGCTTAAACATTATGCCTCAAATTGATTTGTGTTCAACTAAAGCTATAGTCATACAGTAAATCATAGAATTATTTTATGTTCAAATAAATTTTTATGACTACTGTCGATAAAGTGAAGAATATTAAAGCTTGGATACTATACAGTTTATATAACAAGTGAATTTGAAGGAGTTACTTTTTAGAGTCCTTGTATGTTAAGGCAGATACACCAACCCGATTTAAATGAGTAAAGATGGCCTATTCTCATCATCTGATTGTGAAGTTATTTCATTGTTCTTGCTTGTATTAGTTCGCTTTTGGTATATTTCATTTGAGGTTATCTATTGACTGGTGAAAAGTACCCGATACTTGTAAATTTATTGACACTGACCATTCTGCGATGTAGTATTGTAAACTCCCTTGGATTTTTATTTCAGTTTATCAATCTGTGAATGGCATTTTTACTCAAATCTAATTTGATTCCGAATGAATGTACCCGACTAGATTGTATGTCAAAATAAACTGATGTTCACTTCAGGTGGATAATAGCGAACAGTTTGTTCCGGATAATTTTATAATTCTCCTAATTTGGCTGTTATTATAGCAATTCTGATTCAAGAACTAAGACTAGCTGACTACGAATACATCACCTGTTTTTTTCCATAATTGCTGCCTTCCTGTTGTGTTTCGATTGTCTAAACATATTTTTATCACCATCCTTCTCCATTTATAAACTTTTGTATTCTATTTTTCTCATGCCGTGCAAGTTTCTTGGGCTAGAGGTAGTCAGACATCAGAAAGTAATTCGCTTGATGTGATGCACAAAAGGGGTTGGTAAGGAAGAGGAGGAATTTACATATGTAGAAAGAAGACAAAAATAAAGAAAGCAAATCAAAAGCAAAATGTATTGCAGAGGTAACAATAGTTAAAAGTAAAAGTGAAGATAATGGGAAGCAAACAATAGCTCAAAATCGAAACCCTGCCAGAAAGTTTTGCTATTGCTCCAAACAGAGTAACGAAAGACTATATTACGTGATACCTTCTGTCCAATATCTATATGACGAGCTCTTTTTAAACAAATTGATTTATTTGTGCCCGCGTTTTGAACGTCGTGGTTCCGGTTTCTGGTCTTTGGCTTCTTTCTGTAGTTGGTTGGCTTCACGAGCGCTCTTGGCCTCGCAATTCTAGTTGGTTTATACTTTGATTATTACTCCTTTTCTTTATCTTTCTTCCTTTTTTTCCTTATTTCTCTTCTTTAATTCCCTTGTAATGCACTAGTCTCCGTCCATTTGTTCCGTTCTGGGTAGTCTGGTTAGTAAGTAAGGCTTAAATGAATGCTGTAGAATAGGTAAAAGTTGAGTGCTAAGATTCAGGGTTTCGAACTCAGTGGTAAGTTTTAGCTCCCGAGCCAGAAAGGTTGCAGGTAAACCATGTTGGTACACAGTCGTCTAGCTTTCTTTCGAAACGAGCGAAGGTGGAGGCTGGGGTTACTTCCTATGGCAGCGAGTTTCCGAGTTAAGCAAACTCTTGATTACAAGAAAGTTGACCCCACCTTTGCTCGTGATATTTAATGGGCGTTAGTTCGTAGGTTTCTTCGAGGTTTATGGGGCTGCCAGTATGCTTTGATTTGTTTGTCCAGGCGTGCTTAATATGTTGCATTTGGGGAATAGGTCTACCCTCAACCATCTGTAGCTCATGGTAAACAGCCTTAGCTATTGCAGCCGCTTAGTGTATTATTTGTTCTAAAGTCCAATTACGCTTTTTTTGCTAGCCTCTGAGCTTCCTCCAGAATGTCGACATTCGTTTTGAGGGTATAGGGTAGGGGCGACATTGCTGTGGCATTTTTTAAAGCCATCAAATGTATGTCTTCAATATTGTAAAAACAGGTTTTGTGTTAACTGGCCCAGCCTTCTATGGGTTCGGTGCAACTTGGCGTATGCTTTCGTGGCATTCATATGATGATTTTTCTTAGTCCTGAACCTGTTAATGAAGGTTAAGCCTAGGTCTCGTGCCTTGATGGTACTATTTATTCGTCGCTTGTTTTTAGTAATAGTGTGGATGAGTACCTTTTGGAGTGCGGCAGTGCATTACGATGCATTTTTGTATATTAAGAGTCAGGCCGTTTTCGTTTGTCCACTTCTCCATTCTTACCAGGTTCAGTTGTAGAAGTTTCACGTCGTCCGCACATATAAGAATGAACGAGCGGATATTTAGTAAGAGGTCATACAAATTAGGAACGGCAGTGGCCTGAGAACCGAGCCTTCTTATACTGCGGTCTGAGTACACCCTGTTCACCTCAGAACAGAACTCTCGCCCCAGAAGGAAATTTTCAGCCAGGAGATTTACGGTTCTTGAGGTCTATTATGTTGCCTTATGGGTGAGCAGGCTGTGAGATACAGTGTGTTATGATGCGCGAAATTCGCGGTTGGGTGTGCGAATGAGGTGTGCCTAGTAGATTAATACGCGTCTGCACTATGCCCACTTAGTCCTAAGCCGAAATAAGGAGAACACAAGCCAACCATACAACACTCGTGAACTGCGAATTTATTTACATAAATACATCGATTTTTATATCAATTAATTTACAGTGATTATTCATCAAGTGTATCATTATTCATTTAATTAATACAATGAAATACTGTCAAACTGTACTCAGGAGTAGGACTTACATTGAAATGAAATTAATGTGATGAAAGTTTACAAATATAGCTTACGAAAAATCAATACAATTGCTTTCGTTTGATTAAATCAACCATTGTATCTTTGGGGATAAGGAATCCCTAACACAGTGTCAAACGCTTTTGTGAAGTTAATGAATGTTGTGTGAACCTGGGTGTTCGTGTACAAAAGTGTTGTCCAGCCATCCTAGGTCAGAAGGATGTTTGTATTGCAGGACCGGTTTTGCCGAAAGCCATGTTGGTCTTCGTGAATCCATTCACGACTGCCAAGGAACTATCGCACTAGAACATCCTACAACACTTTCTAAAACTTTTAATAGCATTGGGAGCTTCGACAACGGCCTAAAGTAAGTGAAGTCTCTTCTGTACCCTCTTTTGACATTTCGAACTGCGACGAATTTTAAAAAAAGTTATTGATTGGGTGGCTCAGTGCTTTAGTGCACCGTTTTGGTATTTCTGGCTTCATGCTGTCCCAGCTCGATGATTTGTTGGGCTTTAGCTTTCTGGGTTTTCTTAAGACTAACCCTAGTTTATTCTCTATATGCCTGATTCCTGCATTCAAAGATGTGTTCGTCGAGTTGGTGATCATTACTGAAGGACAGTTTAGCTGTCTGTAGAAGTGAGTATTGAAAACATCCGGCACCTCAGCGTTGAAGAGAGGCTCTATGTAAGGGCCTGAAATAGTTAGGAGGTTTGGGTTGGTAAACGACTTCCGGGCCAGTAAACCTAGACAGTTTTTTTGGGATCTTCTAAAACGTTTTGGCCAAGTGAGCTTAAAGCTTTCGTTTATCGTATCTGGCAAGCACGCTGGACTTCTTTAGGCACACATGCGAATCGTGTTAAGAGGCCTTCCATGTGATTCGCAATCTGTGTCAGGCTTTCTTCGCTTTAAGAAGGCGTAAGGCCCTTTTTCGTAACCATCTGGTAGTGGCGAAATTGAAACTGAAGATGAAGAAGCACTGGACAACTAGTGCAGCAGTTTTGCTAAAGTATAACACAGCCCTTCTCCGAGACACAAACAAACCCAATGAATTCAAAATGACTCTCAACAATAAGTTTTAAGCATTTCACGATCTACTAGAAGATGATGAAATTACTATGGAGGATAACTGAAAAATACTAGGGAAACAATGATTGCTACATGTCTGAAGGTTTTAAGTCGTTAGGAGCACCACCATAAGAAATGAATCTCGATTGGCATTCTGGATAAGATCCAAGAAAGGAGAAGCAAGAGGACATTAATCGATAAAAACCAGACATGAACAAATCTAGTCGACGACCGACTTCGACATCAACAGGCCGGATTCCGTGGAGACCGATCGTGTACCGAGGAACATTTCTACTTAACAATTCAATGCTGAACAATCGAACGAATGGAATTCACCACTTTACATTAACTACTTTGAAAATAAAAATCGCTCGACACCGTGGTTAGGAGAATATTATAGAGCCTTCTACGACATTATGGCGTACGTGTAAAGACAGTCAACATCATACGGAATTCTAACGATGAATCACACTGTAAATTCTTGTATAGAGGTCAATTCACGGATTTATTTGAAGTAAAGCCGGAGTTAGACAGGGCTGCTTACTCTCGCCCTTCTCCTTCATGCCGGTGGTTGACTGGATCATGAAGACTGCAACATCTCGAGGCACTATTGCAGTACATTGAACAACATCGATGCAACTAGATGACTTGGACTTTGCAGATGACCTAACTCTTCTATAACACAACACATGCAGGTAATGACAGACAGTGTAGCAGTCAGCCTTTGCAGTCAGAAGTAGGCCTCAACATAAACATAGCGAAAAGCAAGATCCTTCGATACAAAACAACGAACACTAACCCAATTTCACTTAACTTGACAGAGAAATTCTGGATGATGTAGAAACTTTTACATACCTGGGAAGCATCAGTCGATAAACAAAGAAGGTCTGATCTGTGACAGATGTGAAGGTGCGGATTGGAAAGGCAAGAGCAGCATTTCTACAACTGAAAAACATTTAGAACTCAAACCAACTTGCAGTCAACATTAAAGTCAAAATTTGCAATACAAATGTGAAGGCAGTTCTGTTGTATGGAGCTGAAACTTGTACTGAAAACTACGAAAACTATCATCCAAACGATACAAGTATTTATAAACAACTGTCTGTGTAAGATACTTCGGATTCGTTGGCCAGATACAATCAACAACAACCTTCTGTGGTAGAGAACAAATCAACTTTCAACCGAAGAAGAAATTAGGAAAAGACGCTGGAGGTGGATAGAACACACATTGAGGAAATCATCAAACTGTGTCACAAGACAAGCACTAACTTAAAATTCTGAAGAGTGGCGGAAAAGAGGAAGATTCAAGAACCCATTGCTTCGGAAATTTGAGACAGACATAAAAAGAATGAAGAGCACTTGGAAAGAGCTTTAAAGGGAAGCCCAAGATTGAGTTAGTTGAAAAATGCTGGTCGACGGCATATGCTCCACATGGGGTAACAGAAGTTGATTGATTGGATCTGACAGGAAATGTTATTGAGGCTGAAGTATCTACATTTTCCTTGTATTGCTTGAAGGCGGCTCTTTGTGGATCCTACTACAAACGTTCATATAACTACATTTTCAAATAGGAATGCTAATGTTTCGTTTATTCATTTCTACCTATGTCAAATCGGTGATTTCACTTCACTGGTAAAGTCTCCTTAGTTTTGAGTCAAAACATTTGTTTCTTGTTGCTGAAATTTACTTCAGTTCTATGTTTTTGTCATTACTGTTTAAAATCACTGAACTCTACATTTAACTTTATCACGTAGGTCAAAATATGTAGATGTAGCCAACGTCTTAAGACATTTCTAGTTCCTGACTATTTTCTAATTTCACTGCGATTCGCACAATTTAAACTTAGATTTATTATAAATTAATGTTTTCTGTTGCATATTTATATGCTGAGGAGTGCACGAAACCTTACAAGCCACTTGCTTGTAGTCGGGGGGAAAATCATGTACTCGGATCTCGTGCTGTTTGACACTCATCAGCAAAGTGTACCATCCAGTGTTAAGGAAACTGATACTACCTGGAAGTTTTAATCTGCGGTCATTGAATTTCACATTTTGTTACTGTTACAACTAATTTTTTCGAGCTGCAACTGACTCCCTATAGGACTAAGGTGTATTTATTGATCACTGGGTGGTGACCAATAAGGGCACCCTATTGAGAACTAATTCTGTCATCGTAGACTAGATTCATTTATGTCATCCCGTGACACATATTTATGTATCAACAATCACATAAGAGCAAACAGTCTTACTTAATTTTCTTAGTGGATTATATAACAGTTTGCCTCAGGGTTGTTAAATATCAATCCAGTATCGATGAATCATGAAGTAGATATGGAAAAAAATAAGCATAACATGTTAAGTGTTTTCTCAAGAATACCATACATGTAACCTCATTAGTTTGCGTGATCATTTATCACACATGGGCACCACGTGATATATTTTGTTCACTTACATTATTTTGCATAGTTGTGATTATTCCATCAATCGTTATTTTCTTCTAACGTCGATTGTTAGTGATATTTTACTTCGTCTATTATATACATGTAAAACTGTTTTACCTTTTGTATTCCTCTGTGAGTCATGTAACGATTGTCTTATGGCTATTATCAGTGATATTTTTCAAATGTTACGTTTCTTTTCTAAACTCCCGAAGTGTAAAATTACGGATCGTAAATAACCTGTTTCCTTACTTAGTTACGAATAATAGAGCGGTTGTATGTGCAAAGTACATGTGTATGCTTTAATTCTGACTCTTGATTTCTGAATATTTCGATAAGTTTGAATGTAACTTGCGTTATTTACTATGATCTTTCAGTAAATTTAGAAAGTTTGTGTGAATATGAATTTTTTAGAATGTTTCTGAAAAAAATTTCGCCGTGTCAATAGTTAACCAATAAGTTAACAAGAATCAGTAAAACAGACAAATATTTTCGGTGACTTTATTCTCCACTGACCTTCTGAAACCATTTTAGACAGACTCAGTTGAGTTATTGGCACTGAACTATCATAGTAAACTTTATGTTAATGTTTTATTCTGTTGTTCGTTCTTGATGTATTAGCATTAATATTCTTAAGATATTAAGATTCTTTAACCCTTTTGTCAACTTCATGAAACCAATATTTACTGCTTTAACAAACCGATTTATCTATAGTATTTCCGTGCTACATCGGTGGATTATATATTTTCATCATATTCCGTTTTTGCCTGACCACTCTTTGATTACCTTAACGACATTCGATAAACGTCGCCTTTGCATATTTCATTCGTCTTTCTCTGTAATTTGCCAATTAGTTACTTTTTAAATGTAGTAGATTGTTAAAAGTATTGTTGGATCAAACATGTGGTTTCAGGCCCTCAGTTCACTGGCGAGTTATGTAAACATATGATTGTATTTGAATTACACACCTTATCTTTAGGACTTAGTTAAATAACATAGTTTTATAATTTTCGTGTAATCAGTAATCTGTAAGATAGTTAATTTCTTTTTTTGTTGTTGATAATTTTGCGTTTTATTCTAACGATCGATTTCCAGTTTAGCCTAATCAATAATGAGTAAAAGTTGTTTATCTACTATTTTCGTTATTCTGTACTTGCATAATCTTCAAACTGTTAACTGTATCCCATACTAATTATAGTCTTTTTTCATTGACTGAGTGATAGTAGTAGTTGACTGAATATGTAATTCATTTGTTGATGGTTTCATTCTTCGTTGATCAGATTATGTTTCTCTTTTACCCTATAATCTGTGCGTTAGATAGAATTGATCACTTTGTACGAGCGATAAACCAACTATTTAGTGACTCCAAGTCACTGAATAAACTATCGACTTATTCGAACCCTAGCATAACATGCAATGTTTTCGGCCTGGTCAGTGCCTTACACGAGTATGTAAACTATAAACTACCAAAGAGTACATGTAACAATCTATCAAAAGATTTGTATCAAATACTCCACTACTTGTCATTTAAGCTCAATCAGTAATAGCTTATTAGGGTTCTTAACCTTTAACACTGCAAGTATGGACGTTGTTGTAGGAAAAAACAGAAAAAAAGGTTCTGGTTTAAAACTATTTGTTTAAAAATTACTAGCCACATTATTTTTTCATATTTTGCATATTCGTTTGTTTTGCTTTCTCCTACGACCTTATGGACTGTTTTTATAAGAAGTTTGTTTCCTTTACAGCAACTTGCTTTTAACGCTGGTTGACGATTTAATAAATGCATCAATAACTCTTTGTTCAAAATCAGCTCACATAGGTTTCACTACTACAGAGAGAACACGCCTATATATGTGCATAGTTGGAGCTCTTTTCCAAATTTCAGGTATTGTTAATCTTATTCCGTATCTGGATATTCTGTATGGTCCATTTTGTTTTCTCCAGCTGTCTCTTGGAGTCGTGGCACCATAGACGAAAAGTGCGATGTTGTTCAACGTTAGGACATATACTACAACACGTAAATCTGGCACCCTAGTACTGTGAACTTTGATGTCGTTGGCATTGCTTTCAATTAATGCCTTCATACGGTGTGAATCCCTTATCAATGACTTAATCAAAATCCTTGTATGCAAATAATCCTTTATCATTCTGATGATGCCTATAATCTGTTATGCTTTCATGTATAAGAAGCTGCTTGAGAATATATCTATTATTATTATCGTAAATAACAAACAGTATTTGAGACAGCTGGAAAGGAAAGCTCAGGACAGAGTTGGTTGAAGAAGGCTGGTCAGTGGCCTATGCTCCACATGGGGTAACAGGCATTAATTCACTGATGATGATAATTAGGGAGTTCTAAGATGTGGCTGTTCTTAATGAGTTGAGCTAAAAATCAAATCTACTATATTGTACCTCAAGTTCCTGGATGTTCCCTTCTAAATGTAATCGACATCATTCTGAATAGGCTGTTGTAATGCGTGCCCAGGGGTGTTAGGATATTACAAGTCATTAGGAGGTTATTTCTAAGCCTCCCGCGTTTCAGAAGGTATAAATATAACGTTATCTGGCATCCCTAATATAGCCTGAATTCGAGTCCACAAACGGAATACGTGGCGCCTCTTTGTATTCGTTTCAGAGTATTCCTTTTTTTAAGTAGAGGGAAAACACTATGTTGCCATACTCTAAATAGAGATGAATACAACTATTAAAAATTTCAAAAAACATCTGACTATTAAACTGGCGTATAACATGCTTCAGAGTTAGGTGTGAGGTTGACTCGGAAGGCACTTTTATTACAGTTGGTGGTCAACTCAGTCTTTCCTCTACTGGTGTTCAGCCTAAAAAGTGAAGTTTGTGTGGTCAGTTTTGTACCAAAGATAAAAACGTTTACACTGTGTCAATTTGAAGGACAGCCCTTTTTTATCTATCCAACTTAAAGTCGATTAAAACCGCTTTGTAGTCTCAGTCTATCCTTCTGTTGCTGATTTCCCTAAATATTTTGACGTTGTCAGCAAACAGTAGTAGTCCGGATGATATTTGTTGAAGTAGGTCGTTTATGTAAATTTGAGATAGGAGTGGTTTCAGGACTGAACCCTGAGAAACATCACTGTGACATCTCACAACCTGAGTAAATTAGTAATTGACCCTCGCTTTAAAAAGCCATTCATCGTGATAGGACCTAAACGAGTTTTGTAGAGATGATTTAATGTCTCTCTGAAACGGCTTGTGTAATAAACAAACATGATTAATTCGGTTGAATGCTTATGAGAAATCGAGATATGCTAAATTGACGAAAACATTTTAGTCAAGAATGCTAGTCCAGTTGTTCACTACAAACAGCAGGTTTGTGATATATGAGTGACTTTTCCGGAAATCATGCTGTTAGGATCCACAGAATTAGTCTATTCTTAGTTATCACAGATAAGGGATTGCATGATTGTAGACAGCACGTAGTTTAACAGGTTTAATGCATTTGTATATGAAACATTGATGCCTTCTATCCAAAAAGCATAAGTGTCGATGCAATCTTAATTTAAAACAGCCTAATGGGTGAAGCAGGAGAACTACTTACACAAAAATTTTTAGTTAAGTGGTCTCTGCCTCTTATTCGTATTTTTCTCTCCGTATAATCTTTCAGTGTGACGTCTGGTTTCTATGAATACTAATTATGCTTTGTTCTGTTTTCACGAGGTCCATCTGAATGTAATTTGACTCAGTTTGGTTTCGGAGTCTATTTAACCGAGATATCTAAAAGGTAGCTACCGCCAACTGTGACAAGGGAAATGCAATTTTTAGTGACTGGGGTCTCTTATAACTACGTTCTCGGGAAGCGAAATGATATGCTGTGTTAAGATGTGGAAACCTTCACCTTCGAATATCATACAGTAAGTCGTCTATAGACGAGATTTCAGGTACCACTCGAGCAATCACATTCCTTCCTTTGAATAATAATCCACAGATTTCTTTCTGATGTTTTTTTTCAAATTTTGTTATGAATATGTGATGCCCGGCAGTATTTGCACGTCCTCTTTAAGCTTTGGCATGTGGATTATTAGTAGGATGTCTTTTACTGCCTCATTGCTGGAAAAAATGTGGTCTCGGTTGATCTGAGTGAGTGGATTTCCTGTTGCGGATTAGCCCCGTTAATGTTAATAGTTAAGTTTTTAAGAGCTGATTTTCACAATCGATTCCCTACCATAGTAATCCAACATATCTATCCTAAGAAGGTAAGTCTGGATAGTCCATGGAGTTTACAGTTATGAGCAGGTCACCTCTAACGTTCGCATACCCTTCACGTAAACTGATAACTTCGAATTTTAAACGACTTTGGTTGCCTTTTAGAAGAATTTTTTAAATCTCTTGTAGACCGATAACTCACTCTGAGCTATTTTTGTCCCAGTAAGTCTTTTTCAGCCATTTTGATGACACGTACGTCAGCTTTAGCAATTGAGTGGTTGACCAGAGCAACCTTATAGGACCCTGGAAAGGAACTGTTAAGTGTTTACCGTAATGACTTTTTTTTCGCACAGCCTAACAAGAGTCCATTTAGTCTTTTTATTAGTCTCTCTTAGTATATTCGATATGCTTGGGGATACTGTACTTAGAGAGGCACTACTAAATAAGTCCATTGTAGTCGATTAAATAACAAAGGCAGATCAAAGCACTACTTAAATAGTTTTTACTTGGAGCGATTTTGGTTCAGGTTCAATATTCTTTTCATCAGTGACATTTTCGCGTCTTTTTGGTTGTTTCACAGCTTTGTGATTTGTTGACTGAGTGGCAGTTGAATGTCGCTTATATCCTGTAAACAGAATGATGATGTTACTCAGCTTGTCATCAATATTAGTATAACACAATCCACAAATCTACAGGCGATTTAAATTTCTGAGCCTGTTTTAAGTACCTGCAGTTAGATTGTAGCTACCTAGGTTGACCTGTTATGAGTTGACTTAAGCATACACTAAAACAATAAAGCTTAAGTATTCACTTACTTCGTTATTCTTCATAGGGGTTATATTTCCTATTATCTTATATTGAATGTTGAGAAGCATTGTGTGTTTAAATGACTACGATCCCACTCCGCTGTCTCCTGCCCACGATACTGAAATAAAGACCTATTATCAAATGTTTTGGTTTCTTCTGCTAAATAGAACGGAATTTACCTAGGTACTAATAGATCATAACAAGCTTCATGGTACCGCCTTTTGCATTGATCACAGTGCATGCCATAAGTGACAGAAAATCTACATCCGGATCTCTGGTATGTTTTTCCGAACAATAATTGCAAAGACAAGCAAGTGAAGGACTGAAAGTTGAATACAATCAGAATACTGAATAAAACCAACAAATAGGGCCATTACGAGACTTCGAAGTGCAACCAACAAGGGTAAAACTGTCAAACAGTGAAAATATTACTAGCCGTACCATTTATAACCAAAACGGATAAAAAGTTTTAACGTAAAAATATACATAGAGGTTTCTCTTTATTAAACAAAAATTTTAACATAAAACGATGACATCAGTTACAAGCTGATGTAGAACTTCAGAGCATACAAATAAAAAGAGCTACAGTAAGTCAAATGCACAGTAGATAAAATTATACTTCTAATCAACGTTTACTGTCAGCAGCAACACAAACACTCAACTCAGTTGAGCTAGGAACCGATGTTGGTCAGTAATGGGATTAAGTCTGACTAAACACTGTTCAGTGATACCAACATCCTATCTTCCTTGGCAACACGACTCAAGAAGAATACTTTCTTTGACCGAGAAAGTTTCCTCAATATTTTGCTTTCAGCCACAGATAACAGCAAGTAAAGTTTTTAATAATCCATTTTACACTATCGGAAAAATGTTGCCGCAAGTCCACCGTTGCGTACAAGGGCGTAGTGTAAGCCAGTAAGCATATAAAAAGACAAGTACCTGAGTAGGGTCACACTTCCGCCTATTGAATGTGTGACCTTTCTGGAATCCACTATATGCTATACCATTTTCTACCACATTAGCACGTTTGAAAAGAAGCTGGATAACTTTGATGCACTCACAAAGTTCTGAATTCTGTCTGGAGTAGTAGTTGATTAAATTTTATCAGCATTCCTTACATAAAACCACCGTCGCAATTGCCAGTACTACTCTATGTTAGCGCAACTATCTCAATCTATTTTTATATTATTCGTTTATTTGTCTTTTTAGTTTGTTTTCATTATCTATATCACTTTAATATTTCTGTCTTCTTTATACTAAGACTTCACAACTCTTACATCACTAAAAACTGACTGTTCTGTAATTTGATAGATGCCAACTTTTACAAGCCCATCACTTTAAGCCATGAGCAGTAACTCATAAATTAAATTAGTCCAACATATTAACTGCTGAAACAGAAGGGCATCATGCGATCGCGCAGACAGACTTTCAATAGCAGACACCAAATTCCCGAAAATGCGTAGAGGGGAATTGTTGGGCACTATCACGCATGAATCACCTTCATTAACGATGAGATTTTGATTGACAATCCCTCAGTTATAGCTTTCTTCTAAAAAGGTAACCATTTAAATTTGTTTGACTTGTCGACAAGATTTGCTTGAATTATTATCATTTAAATGCAGCTACGTTGACATATATTTTAAAACAGACAGATTTTATATCTTATACTAACTCTGGACACCAGTATATACTGAAAAATCCTGCTGGACATTATCCCTTGGGCTAGTCAAACGAACTGTTACTTAGTCAGCCCCATAAATTTTCATATAACATTAGGTCGTGACCAATTATATCCTTACACTGCTGAAACCTGCTGATAACACTGAACGAAGTGTAGAAGGGTGAATGTTGGAAGCTCTAGCATTGCAAGCCATTTAGACTTTGGAAGAAAATTAAGATCAATTACAATTCAAGCCAATCGGTGGGTTCTTTTTGAATCCAATAGGCCTATTTCATCTTGCAACGTTTTTTACAAGTCAAAGCCTCTTAATCGTTAGGCCACATCGGGATATCTGAGATCGGCAATAAAGCAGCATGGCTTACCTGTTGATCAGCGCTGCTTAACGTTCACACTTCAGATTGCTTTAATTAAAGTTATTAGAATCTTTAAAGCCAGACCAATCACTGAAGAGGTGTTCTGAAGAGTAAAGCAGTGGAACAAGAAGACTTTCTCTTGGTGCAGATAAAGTTCGCTCCTCTTTCTTAATAGAGAAAACCTTATTTCTGACTACTACCAGCCGATTGTACTCAAATTCCATGGGCTGAATAGTAATCTAGGTAAAGTGGAAGCTAAATCGCTCAAATCTTTAGAAGAGGTTGACAAAGTAATCCTGAAAATTGGTAAATAGTGACACTCCTCTTGATGGTCTCTGAAATTATGCGATCCCAGGTCCATGATTGTCAAAACAGTTACCAAGCATTTATTAAATTCTTTGCGTCCAAAATAGCATGATTTTAGGAAAATGGGGCTCATGAATTACGGATCTGATGTATATGGTGGACGACTTCCTAAGCATCATTAATTGAAATGGCATAGTCTTGTTTGTCTCATCCACTAAGTAAGGCGAATACAAGTATAACTTTTGTTACCAAGCTTGTTTAGATTTCATTTTAAAGGCTGCCTATTCAGCTTACCAGTAAACAACATACCTTCTCAGGCTATGAGATGTTTCGGTGGTAATCCACATGGTTCGGTGCTAGGACCTCATTTTTTTCAAATCTATATGGACGATTTATTTCGACAGACACCTAGCAAGTTTGTACTGATTGTTAATGAAGTTAAACTTTGGAATGAGGCCTGTAGCTAAGAGGACAGGCTAGTGCAACATGATGCTTTAAATTGACATGAAAGTTGGCCAGACACAAGTAGGTTGACTCTTAACTTTATAATGCTTACTGTTGTCTATCTGAGACATAGACCAGACTACAGATGCACTTTGAATTATTTTGCCCTATGTAAGTTGCAAGTAGGAAAGGAATGGACCTAAAATTACATGCTTGCAGAGCTAACCTCGTTCTTATCGAGGCGAAGAACATTTTTGTCTAATTTACTACGTTGTAAGTAGTAGCGCTCTTACAAGACGGCTATGCGACTACCAATCTAGTATAAATCTGGTTCTTAGATAAAATATCTCATATTTCTGTACGGTTTTTGTCAAACACCAGGATACTGGAATTATAATCCACGTTCGACACAGAAGTGAAAAATCAGTCAACATGGGTCTGTTTATTTCGAAGAATCTCAAGCAGACAAACCAAACTCAACAGTTTGTATGTGTCACACCCGATTTTGTGTTTAACAATGCCACAACATACAAACTGTAAAATAAGGGATGTACGATCATTTAAACCGGTGAGAATATTCAGGGTAATAACTGCTAGCACAAGTCTAACAGTGGAGCTTTCCATATGACCTTAGCAATTTTATCCGCCCTCATTTAGAGTCTTTTTTCATTAATCCGGAGCGATAGCTTTATTTTAGAACACGTTCAGGGAGAAATCATAAGGTTAGTTGGGAGGTTCAAGTTCTAACCATTCTAGGAACATCTGATAACACTAAACTTGCATCCTTAGAATATAGGCGGATTGAAAGTGACTTTGTAGTGACTTATTTGTTTCTAATTATCGATGGGTATCTATTTAGATATCTGTTTTAATTTGGTTTCAATACCCACCGCATAGGAAACACTCAAATCTCCAGGTGCAATACTGTAAGTTGAATTGTGGACACACGTTTTTCCTAAGGATAATCGTCTCGACTTTCTCTTCAGACCAGTGTAGTCTGGGTAAATCATACTGATTTCTCTAAGAAGATATCGGATTTGCTCCTAAAAACATAGAGGCCAATTCCTTGCAAACCTATAAATACTTCTTGTATTTCCACACATTTTATCTATTTTGATCACTACCTAGAAGAGCTGATGATCCATCACTACCGTAAATAGCAGCTTTCTAAGGAGAAAGTTTATCCACTACTGCAACAACCGTTTAAAACAATCCGTAAACATCAAAACTTGATTGAAAATGAACCATTTGGACTTTAGTGAGATCGTATAACAGCTATTGGATATTGGATGAAGGTTGTTAGGTTGGAGGGGTTTTGTACATAATGTCTTCATTTGGTTTGGATTTAGATGAACTGACATCAGCATTCGACCCTAAAAAGCCATCTTCTGAGACTCACTTGGATACCAGTTCCCTCCAGTCTGGTGATTTTGAAGAGAAGAAGAGGAAGTAATTTCGATAAATTTAATAACTTCGTTAATTACTCTTATAAGCGACTAATATTGGTTTTGCATGTGCTTTGTTTTCAGTTATACTCGTATCATATGAGATCTACACAACATAGCTTATTTTTCAAAATGACATCTGTGACATCAAAGCTGGTTGGTGTTTTGTTGCCAATTTTCGTAACATTATTTAGTCTGATGACTTGAATATGTTGTAAAAAGTAAAGTTTAAAACGCATATGTGATTAGTGCCTTCCACTTTTTACTCACACCTGATTACACTTTTGTATATACACTACTCTTCGGAATTAAGATAATAGTAATTCTGCTCCTATTAAGTAACCATTGTCAATGAGTTTGAAGTAAATTAAATGCTGGTAAGGTTCACACTGCTTTACTTAGATGTCCTGATAAAATTACCAGTTCACCCAATTAAATAGTTTGACGTAGTTAAAACCTCTAGTCTAATGATCTTGTGTTTAGTGCACATAAAGAAATGATAAACATCGCTTTTTAACATTAGTAACCTCCACGATCTCTTGATATGGGACCTACTGAGTTGATTCCTCCTGTCACTGTTGCTCTAATAGCAAGGGTAAAGCCAGCTCTTAACAATTGATGATCTTGATTATGTTGTTTACCATATGCTGAATTGTATGGTTATAGGCTTTCATCGTCATCCTTTTTGTTAAAAATACTCGTAGCTTCAGTGTAGACTAGGATGGCTCTAAAATTACTCCACACTACTTAAAGAGCCTAATTTAATTTAGGTGTTTATCAGCTCCATATCTCATTTGTCTCAAGTGATGTTCCATTTTTTAACTTTATCATATTAACTTACCAGTTTAACAGACTTATAAGCGAAAACAAATGTGGTCTTTCTATATTTCCACTATACCAGACCTCAAGAATACTCATTAATTCCTACAAATACTTTTCGTCATTTTGATCGTAACTTCATCTGTAAAAACGTTGCTGTTCTCAATGTTGTTTTTTTCCTCTTCAGAGCTGAAGCTTCACTAAAGCCCTTATTGGAAGTAGAGGGAAATTCTGAGCATGCCTTTCTCAAGCGTCCAAGGTTATCTGTTAATAATACTCTGGAATTTAATGCACCAAGGATACAAATACATAAAATCAGTTCACCAGAAACATGTACGCATGAGGTAATTTCTATCTAGTATATTATGTCGTTATTCGGAAGGTGGCTGTCCCTCCAGATGTCGAGTACAAGCCCATTGTTAAGGATTGTGGCTCTCCAGCGAGAACTTTTCCCTTCACGCTTGATGCGTTCCAGCAACAAGCAATCATATGTATTGACAACAATCAATCAGTGTTACTATCAGCTCATACATCAGCTGGTAAAACAGTTGTAGCTGAGTGAGTTCTTCACTGACATTTTTGTTTTTGGCCGGTGTATTTAGGGATTTCATTTCTAGCTAGTCACCGGTATATCTAAAATTGTACTTAAAATTCCTACTTCTTAGCAAATTATCTTTGCTCAATTTAGGAGTTTCTAAGAATAGCTTAATTCTTTAGTCTTATAATCCCCTCCATAGTTAATTTTCCAGATTGTTTGGCCTCGAAATTCTCAAAAAAGTTTGTAGATAATTTGTGTAAGTGATGGATGCATTCGAACCTTGTTTCTGCCATCCATAAGCTGTTATTGGGTTTTGAGACATTTTTTCAAAATTGCAAGCTGTCCTAATTTTTGTATGATATTTGATTTAGTAAATCAGCTTCCTCAGAAGTTTTTAATGTGTTAAATTTCCTTAGTGAAACACCGTATCTTATACTTGGCCAATTAGCTATCAAACATGATTGGAGATTATTTATACTTTGCCTTTACAACTATAACAATGCGCTATAGTTTTTTAATATAAATGAAGCCAAACTAAAATGTTGGTTCATTCACTAGATACTTCGTGATAGAGTTAGGGTTTTATAGTTTTAGTTACAAATTTAGTCCTCAGTTAAAATCCTCAAGCTTTGTCCAATATATCGGTGGAGGGGAGGGGCTCTAGCAAATCTTGTGATATTAGGGTAGGCATTAACTCAACCAAGTCATTGGTAGCTATCAGCTAAAATACCTATCTGGTGAGATTCAATGGAACACCAGCTAAGCTCTGTCTTTACGTGA
This sequence comes from Schistosoma japonicum, assembly GCA_025215515.1. Classification (NCBI taxonomy): domain Eukaryota; kingdom Metazoa; phylum Platyhelminthes; class Trematoda; order Strigeidida; family Schistosomatidae; genus Schistosoma; species Schistosoma japonicum. Next base: position 64,079,224 of record CM046069.1, on the reverse strand, counting down.
GGTTTTCAGACTAGTGTTGCTGATTGCTTTGACGACGATGATCGAAGGTTGATGTGCCGCTTACATTAGTGTAAGTTGAAAATTATGAAAGCGATAGATATTGTACTTTGGCCTAAAAATGAAGCGTGTAAGAAAGCTATTTCCATTTCGAAAGTTTACTTCGGAAAATTATATTATACTACAGGAGCCTGTAACTGAGTTGCGACTACAGTGCGTTTCAGTTTTTCAAAAATCGGTAGGGAAGATGATATTATGAGATAATCATGTCACAGATAAAGATAATAGCAAGATTGAATTGTTCAAATATCACAATACGTATGATTAAGAGACTACCACTTTGAATTCAAGTGTGAGGTACTGTATAATATATTGATTAAGGAATTAGAGTCAACGTTTCGTAGTGCTTGACATTTTGAAGAGTCGAATTTCAATAGCTACGTATCCATACAGCTACATAGCTAATAACAGCTGTAAGTTGGATTTGACCACCTTAGTTGATAAGTTATTAACAGTGAGATCTAGTATCATGGTATGTAGTTGACTTAAACAACTGTCGAAGCTGCTCACGTACATACAAAAAAGTAACGTGTCCCATGCTGATGTTCACCCAACCGAAGGAGAGATTCATGCTAATGAAAGAGTTTAAGTTGTATTGTAACTCTGATCATTGTTCTATGGAGCGTAGGCAATGCTCACACTGCGATTTCGAAAGGTGGAGACAACAAATTGTTGCTTGACGTGGAGCCTATTCATAGATCACAAATCAGCTGCACGTCTGGGATTTAATGCAGCTAGGTCACATTAGTATCAGTTTACTAAGTGATTAGACAAATTTTAGGAAGTTGTGTAAACCTCAAGATTACGGCTAAGATCTGTTTTTAGCTTTTCATCGAGCTATTTATCGTATTATTTTAGATATGCAATCGCAACAGCATTACGGGAAAAACAACGTGTTATTTATACGACTCCTATTAAAGCACTTAGCAATCAAAAGTATAGGGAATTCTTCGAAGCCTTCCCAGAAGTTGGATTGCTTACAGGTGATGCTACAATTAATCCCAGCGCTAGTGTACTGATCATGACTACCGAAATCCTCCAATCCATGTTGTATAAGTAAGTTAATCGTTTCCATCTTTTAAATAATTATTAATTATAATTGTTATCTTCTTCACTTGTTTCGTGTACAACTTTAGTGTGACATTTATTATTAGCGGTATGAATCTATCTAGCCTGATCTCAGTTGCGATCTACTTTGTGACCAAAGAAAGGATGTAGCTATAATAGTCATACGTAATCCATTTATCTCAGTTATAGAATACCACCATCTTTTTTATAACAATTTTCCCCATTTCAACACTTGAGGGTTCTATCATGTAACAAGATGGTAATTGGAAACTCATAGTTTAAGCACATCTCTGCCCTCTAATACTGTCTTTTGATCGTAGAATATCTAAAGACAGGTCGCTGTGTGAGCATCAAGATCACTATTGGATTGTATTATAAGGCATATTTTATAATGTCTTTTGTCATTGAATTGCACGATCCCTAGGGTGCAAATCTAATAGTCGTGATGGGTTACTGGATGCCGATGATATACTAGTATTTAACATACCACGGCTCCAAGTTTTAAACTGACCACGTTGCCACTTTTCCCACCTAGTCCTTGCGTTTGAAGGTAATGCACATGATGGAAGTCGACTTAATTATATTCATAAAATGTGACCGAGCGTTAGTCAGTATTTCAAGGTGTTGATGCCGTTTATATTATAGTCACTGTTCCAAAATACACATCGGCACTGGCAACATGCTCTCGCTCTCGTGTGTGACTTAGTTAATTAAGTGCAATGAGTCTCCAGTTATACTAAGCTTATGGAGGTTAAGTTTCATAAACTTGGAGCAGAGCTGTTTATATCGACTATGTCTTCTGTGTGCCAAAAAATAGTTATCGTATAGTGGATAATCAGTTTTATCAAACATTGTTTTACGTGAATACCCCGGAACCTAATACTACTAAGAAATTTTGTTTTCTAGAGGTGCTTCAATGGTGAGAGAGGTTGGTTGGGTTATATTTGACGAAATCCATTATATGCGTGACCCTGAACGTGGAGTAGTTTGGGAAGAAACCATAGTACTTTTACCAGACAGTGTTCGCTATGTGTTTCTTAGTGCTACCATTCCAAATGCTCGCCAGTTTGCTGAATGGATCTCTCATCTCCATCATCAACCATGTCATGTTGTTTCATCTGACTGTCGTCCTGTACCGTTACGTCATTATCTATATCCTCTGGGTAGTGAAGGTTTGTTTCTCGTGTTAGATGAGGTAAGATGTTGTTTATTTTACTTGAAATACAATTCTTTATTTCCCTGCGTAAGATTTTACACCTATAAAAATAATTAAATTATCAGAAGTAAGATTTTCCTTACTAACTAATGTATACCATTGAAAGTTTAAGTGAGGACATATTAGTGGCATGCATCCTTACACATTTCGATTGGTACTATTCAGTTACCCTAACCGAAGTGTTTGACTCCACTTGAAAGTCGATGGTCTCAACATTGAGCCACTGTTTGATACTTTTGAGTAGAATGTTAACCTTATATTTTAAAATGTAATTAAAAATGTATTGTTTAAAAACTAGTTAGTGTTACCCTCAACTAATTTCATTGGTGTATATCTGCATTTGGCATATTTTCGCTTGCAAGCGTTATCTATTTTATAAAACCTTTCATAAACTATATCTCAGTATACTGTATATATATATATATATATATATATATATATATATATATATATATATATATATACTCGTTTAATGTTGTTGATATTGACCGTCTTATCCACGTTTTCTTATAGGGTAAATACTTGGAACAGAATTTTGAACGAGCTATGCGCTCTTTTCTATCAGATGAATCATCAAATAGAAGGCAAAAATCGCAAGTTGATTATAATAAACGTGGGTTACTTTTATTTTTGTCTTTATAATATATGCTTAAAATATATACGATGTATCATAAAAACGCGTTTAAATCAAATTTTTTACAAATAACACCGATGAGCGTGTGTTTAACTAGCTTAGGCGGGACCATTTTTGATTACTTCAGTAGTATTAATAAATTTATATTTGATTCTGGTTGATTGTTTCCATCTAGTCATATTATCAAAGTACAAAGCATGTATAGTGTAAATGGACTCAAACTTGAAATCATAATCTACTGGCAACAGTAGTTTAAGCCGTTAATATAGCAACATGTTATAGTAGTCATGTAATGCTTTATAGACTATTTGCGTTCATCTAAGCTCCAACATTTAGGCTTATTCTTTGTCCGAAATCAGCTCAAGTAATTGTTTCACGCTTCGATCTTCCACAGTTAAGTACTATTGTTAATGTATCACGCTAACAATTTTATACGCAGTTACTTCGATTTGAAGCGTGCTGAAAAATATGGTTTTTAGGCGTAAAACAGATAATATGAAGTTAACCTCCGTTAGTTTACATGAACTAATTCGAAATTTGGTCTGTTAGTTTTACAAATATACGGCTTTGAATGTATAAAACACATTAAACGTAAACTGTATTTGTATAATCTTTACCAATTCCATTGACTGTAGTCTCATTATTTTTATTTTACATTTTAATCCAAGCTTCAAAAAATAGTTTTCCAATAATGTTAGATTCTGTTTTATTGAGTGTTAGCTATTTCATTTGAATAGTGTTTGTATTATAGCATGTGTCACTGTTAATCTAACTTTATTAAATGTTACGCTATATGATATGACCACGGTCATGTCGATCGTTCCGGTGGTCATCTAAACTCGCAAACTTGAAAATATGGTGTGATATAGGCTTTCAAAATATCTAAAGGTTAGTGGTATAGCTATTTTTATTCTAAGTGCCACTTGTAATACATTTCTTTGTGGTACTCAGTGAATTTACGTTGATTTATCTAGCCAGTATTTAGTAGTTATGTTGTTACGTTTTTTCATACGTATTCTTGTAGGGTCTGAAAATAATGTCATTCAAATTGTCCGCCTGGTTAAACACCGAAGTCTAGAGCCAATAATTGTATTTAGTTTCAGTAAAAAGGAATGTGAAATTTATGCGCTCCAATTAGCTAAATTTGATTTTACTACTGGTACGTTCAGTTTTCTGAGATTCTTTCTAGTTTGTCTAACTTTATGTGTGTAGTATGCTTCTCTTAATTAGTTCTGATCCTAATGTTTATTGCTATTCAAACCATGTTTTATGGAATAACATTAAGTGTATTCACCATTAATTTGGATATCTTTCTGTATCTAGTCATCTTTATCGCCTTTTCATACTACTCTTTTCCATTAGTGACGGTTTTATTGAACCAAAGGTCAGTAAATAAAATTATTTCAGTGTTCCTTTGTTACTTTCACATTCATGGTTTACATTACTCGATTGGTTTCTACGTCAGGGTTTATTTACGTATTAGAGCTAGTGATAAAAGAGCAGTTATCACTTCCAAGATGTTCACGTCGCCAAGGTTTCTTCTTGACTCACCTGAAAGAGAAATTGAGTCTTGTGTGAAATCAACGACCTTGAGACATGACCTTGGAGTATGATAGACGGCTGCTCCAGATTCGTCATTCCTGAAATGCTTGTTAGTAACTTTCTCTGTGTAATCTTCACACTTTTATATTGACCTTATTATCGGGGACAGAAATAGGTGGAACTGAGATGTGCCGTTTTTCGGGTCAACCTCTCCTAACCTATTCTTTACTTTGTGAAAATTCGAAATTGCTGCAGTGTTTGTTGTCTGAATTAAAAACCTTACTACCCTCATACCTCTGTGCAGTCTTCCATACAACTTCGCCCTCTGACTTTATGTATTCTATTTGAAGTCTTCACCTCTCTCCGATCAACCTGTTCAATATTGTAAGATATAAAGAAAATGAGTCTTTCAGCCAGTTTGGTCATCACAGTATACTAGCTTGATCGCTGCATAAAGATAATAATTGTAGTCGAACTGAAGCTGGTTGGAAAACCATCAATTAAAGCAATTTTGATTTAGTCTTGAGGAAATAAGGAAAAAGATTTGCATCTATTGGTATATCATGATCTTACGAAGCATATTATCTGAAATCATAAAACCCAATGATTAGAAATGATTTCTAATATTTTTCGAACTAAAAGTCATTTATAGTCTTGCTTCAACATGAAATTCGACGTCATACATCTTTATGATTTTCAGAATTTTTTCGTAGTTGGTTTCTAAACCCTATCTGACTCAGGGCCACTCAATATTTCTGGCAATGTAAGGTTACTCCTTTCATTTTTCTTGCGAACGAATTCTACCACACAGTTTTCGTTAAATACTATTATTTGTTAGTAGCCAAACTATGTACTTATTACTATCATTTTTTTCTTATACAGATGCTGAGAAAAAAGTTATTGATGAAGTATTCCGCAATGCTATTGATGGTCTTTCACCTGAAGATCGTTCTTTACCACAAGTTGAAAGTGTTCTACCACTACTTAAGCGTGGTATAGGCATACATCATGGTGGTCTTTTGCCTTTACTAAAAGAAACTATCGAAATATTATTTTCTGAGAATTTAATTAAGGTAAGCTTTTATTTTACCTCACTGGTTGAAGAACGCCTATGCATGGAGGTTGTTGTAATAAATTCCTGATTTCGTAAACTTTAATATCATTTAAGTGTTTGACAACTTTTTTATGTTTTACTAATACCTTTATTACTAGTAAATTTGTTTAGTAATCTCGCACACAGTTATAGATTATTTTATCTACTCACATAAATTCATTTTTCTTTGTTAGATAGGGATGATTTTTGTTTTTTTATTTCCTTCTTGTGAGTGTTGAGGAGTCTAGATACTAGCATACATTTCTATCACTCCTTAAAAATATAGTTTTTTATATTGGGACACTGCCATACTTAGTATACGAAGAGGAGGTCCACATATAGTCGGTTTATTCTTATTGAATGAGATGACTAGTTCCTACTTTGCATTCACTTAACGGTCATCTCTTTTAATATGTGCTTTTCATGGAATATTGAAGTATGGGATGGAGACGGTTAAAGCTGTTAAGTGGTAATTTCAACCAGCTCTCAGTCTTTTACAAGCACATATGTGCGTGTACCACTTCTCATTAGCACAACAGGATAAATACCAAGTTAGTACAAGTAGTAGTTGCATCAGTGTTAGTAAGGAGAAATTGTGGACATACAGAACATGACACTGGAGAAAAAAATTGTTTGTGGAAAGATATTAAGTAATTTTAAGCTCACGATTTCAGGGAGGACAAAAATTGAATGCGGTAGCGCCAATTTGACCGATTCCGACCAATGTCACCTTCTATTGATTACGTCATTCGCGCAGACCCCAATCAAGTAGTCTGCATCTATCAATACGGCTTAGACCAACGGTCATTGATTTCATGAACTGATGCCACGTTTCGGTTTGGCTGCCCCTAGCTTTCTGCCATCTTCCAAAATCAGTTAACGCCGCACATCGAGGTAAGTGTTAGTTTGGCTTCATAATATGTATCTCAACCACCTTAGTCGATGAAAATTGATAATCGCTTTAATTTATTCACCTACTTTTTTAACACCCCGCATATAACCTAATTATTACCTACCCGACGGTCCCAACAAACGCGAGCGATGTTTCGAAAATATTGATAATCAAATATTATTAACCTACGAATGTCATCTATTCTTAATGTCGATGTTTCACATTCATACAGTAACCCAGAACCGGCTACTGCGCAGTATACTTATGATTTAAGTGATAGACGAATATGTCGCTCACTCCATAGTTGACTATAGCCAAGCATGCCTTTTGAACCTATGCTAAGATTTTATCTGGTACCAACCCATCAGGGCTAATGCGCCTTCTAAAATAAGTAGAATTTTCAACCCGCTCAGCTTCTTCACTCTGTATCCTTAGTTCAAGTATTGACCAAGACCAGTTCTGAAGCAACACTGTGCATTTGGAGGAGAAAATGCATCTCGAACATACTTGAATTTTCACTCAGTGTTACCAAGAGACCGCATTTTGTCAGCGTTTTTGCAACACTGGACTATCATCTAGGCCTTTTAAGTCTTGTGAGATATCGATTCCCGTAATTCAGCTGATGAGTGCATTATTCCAAGCAGTATGTCTTGTATAAAATTAAACAAAATTGAGGATAATGGCAGCATTGACAAACATTATTTGAGGTTACATGTTCAGATGATAGTTCACCATAAGCTCTGACTTCACTTGTAGTGTTCGAATAAGGAGCCTTCACAAGGTTTACGTATTTCGGAGGTACGCCATTCAGTGACAGACACTACCATAGAACCTCTTGATCTATAGAGTCAAATACTGCTTTCAATTCAAGATAAGCCACCATTATTAGACGTCGATAAGTATATTAATTTAAACCTGACGAATGGTGACTATTTTATCGATTTAACCACAACCAGATTTGAAACTAGCCTATTTTCTCATACTTGTTGTTCGTGAGTCATAGCTAGGCGTCTAATAATTATTGAAGCCAGTATTTTAGACACATTATTAGTCGAATTAGTTCCTCTATAGTTATCACAAAGCCACTTTTTGTTCTGTCTTATACTGAAATAATCAACCATCGACACCAATCAAATAAAATAATGTCCCGATCCCAGACTTAAGCTAAAATGTCAATCACTCTAACTTGTAAAGCTGGATTACGATCATTAAAGACCTCTGAAGTTAATCCATTTGGACCAGCTGCTCTTCCTCGCTTCATAACAACTGTGACTCTCTCAACTCTTTCAAGAGGTCGTGGGCGGCATCTATGTCAGTTTTCTATTTAGGCTGTTTGGAAATAGTGAGTAGCTACAAGTAGCTTGTCGTTATCTAAACTGCTCCTTAAATTGTTCTGCCCATCGTTCTTTGCGTCTAGGCTAAAAACCGATAAAAATCCCATTATTTTCAGCGACTGTCTCACTGACACTTGATTTTTTAATCCTGTTTTCTCTTATTAGTTTATATAACTACCTAGAGCTCGGCTATAATGGATCTTCATTTTGTTCTTTGCCTGTGTCTAGTAAGAAGCAAGCAAAATTTTCTCATAATAGAGCATGATCAGAACCGAAACATGTACTCTAGAAAGATCACCAGTCTCTTATCGATGATTGATGGCTAAATGGTCTGTTTGAGTTGATCGTTCGGTAGATGCAGTGATTTGATGTGTTGGATGGTGTTTCCCCTTATGCTTAAATCTGGTACTTGCTAGAAATAAGCGATTATCTGAGGATAGTTACTGCAGACGGTTACCACTATCTGTTCTTTGAGCTAAAACATCTTATAACCAACCTAAGTGTCTTTCAGTTCGATTTAAACTACCTACTTGGGCGTTGAATCACCTGATACGAGTACTCAGTCTGTGTAAAGTCAAGGTTGGGTTAGGTGAGGTCAATTGGACGACCACACTAGGATCATGTACTCGTGATTTGGAAGCACTACATACATCGTTGACACAATACCCTAGAATATTAGTCAGAAAGACTTACTATCTGATTTGGCATAAAATTCGTACATTGGAGGCTCCAATTTGTAGTTTGAAGCATAGTTTCAGTAGATCTGGAAGTATTTCGTGAACTAGAATGGTTGTTATTGATGGCACATGTAAAGGAAATTTAAAAAACGTTATTTATGTGGTTAAAGAAAAAAATTTCTGATAAACACAATGATCCTTATTGCTGTTTGCAGTATGAGGGTTGTTGTCACTTCCTGGTTGCCCAAATTGTGAGAAATTTCTTTTTGAGGTGCTTGAAAAGGAGACTGAGTTAGGGTTGATCTTGATGACCTTGAAGACAGACTTTCTAACCCCGACCTTCCTTTTAGGAATGGTAGTATGGATGTAGTGTCTGTTCTCGGAGAGAAACACCTTACTATTGTCTACCTCTGTACAGTTAAGAGTACGATTTTTTCCCCCGTCTTACTTCCCTTCGACCAACTTGTCTGACATTGTAGGACCTTATAGAGCGGTTATTCTCACTAGTATAGCCTTATTGGTTCATTATGATAGATAAGTGTGGCTACCATGTCAAGGTAGTATCAACAGTCCGGTGAGGCCCTAGAAACTTAGAGGGTTATTACTCATTGAGGTGAACTGTGTAGTGGAGTTATACTTGAGACATTTAATTAAAGAAGTCTTCCAATATATCCTGTAACCACTGTTGATAATAATTGTTGCATTAGCCGTTAACAAAGCTATTATTCACTGAGTGTTTTATCAAATGATATTTACTCACATTTGCTTTTGTTGAATAATGAAACAAACAGAAACATTTCACTTTAGATTCCGCCCCAGAGACTTCAAGTTGTCGTACGCTTAACCCTCTGCACTACTAGACCGGTATCCAGTGGTAGAATTCTCACTTCCACCGATTTGTGATATAGCGCGACGATCATCTATTGTCATTGGTGATAACTGTCTCAACCCCGACAAGTTTGAATTCCAACAGTCACAACTTCTCACTAGAGCTTCAAGAACATCCCGAAGTTAGTCACTAATGAGATGATTATTGTAATTGAATTGAGATGGTTTGTAGCCCAGTAGTCCAGAGGGTTAGGCGTTCGCCAACCTAAAGTCTCTGGAGCGGGATCTAGAGTGCGTGCTACTGAGGAGTACCATACTAGGGCGAAGCAGCTATCCAGTGCTCCCTGGATTTCACTGGTACCCTGCCAATATCAATCTGTGACGAATTCCAATCATCTAAACTTAATACTAGTCTCGTCAAACTGTTTCAATTCAGTAACTGTTGGTTTCATCTGACATCGCGTTAGATTCGCCGGAATAACGCACCCTGAAGTCAAAAGACTGTCTTGAATTTTCGGACTATTTATATATTGGAACAAATATATAAATGCCTTATATGGTTCTACAACAAACAATTATTAATTTACTAGTCACTTACATTCATGGTGATTAAGCAACAACAAGGAAGCGGTTTTAACAATTTCACTCCTCATGGACACAAGCGTAAAAATCCCAAAACAAAGTGGCTGGTCAGACAAATAGTATTCCAACCAATAGAAAACAAGGACTAGAAAGTTCCGTCATAACTGACCAATGAAATGCAACTTACAAATTGCACAATAAACACCCAACTACTAATCAGTAGTATGACCAGTACAACTAAATTCAACAGTAACATTTCACAATTCCTTTTTTTTTTTTAACAAATACTTATTTAATTTGCAACAAACAAAGGTCGTTGGTAAGCGACTGGTAACAGCTGAATAAATTATTTAGTGCTGGTCCAATGGTCTAATGGTTGAGCATTCATCGCGACATCTAAAGGTTCTGGGTCTTATCCTCAGAACACGCTTTCTCACTCCTGTCGAAGAAATAGTTGCCCAGTGCTTTTTTGCTTCTAATGACTGTCTGACTCATGTCAGTTAGTAATATCAAATTCATCAGTCTCCACACTACCTCGTCGTGATTCTGTAATGACCACGTCTTAAGTTTATGTACGAATCAATAGACACGTGTAATTATCGCATGTTTCATTCTTTAAGCTGAAGTTCCAGGTTAGTTTTTGGATTACTTATATTTACTAAATCTTAAAAGTAACGTTACTTATTTTGATATGTTCTCAAATATACTATTAGTTGCATGAAGGTGAGTGGGATCTTAATGTTGTTTCTTGCTGCTTTCATATTTTAATTTTTACACTTCTTATCCTTTTTTTCATGTGGATATTTAGTGTCTGTTTGCTACAGAAACATTTGCTATGGGTTTGAATATGCCAGCGAGAACAGTTCTCTTCACATCGGCACGTAAATACGATGGACATTCCTATCGTTGGGTATGTCAATAAAAGTCTTTGATCAATTCGATTATTGTCTTCTTTTTTATAGTTCTTGTACCAAAACATAGTTGATGGATTAGTAGTCAAAAATAAGTGACTTTTTGTTTTTAAGAAAATTATGGTAGTAAGTGGAGAATTATTTGAAATTAAGCTTCAGATAAAAGTGCCGATCATTTATAATGAAGACATTATTCATTCTTATTACAAAACTTTTTATTCCTAAGGCACTGAAACGCTTTTTCCAGTTTTTGATAAGCTTGTAAAATATAAGTTTGTAAACTGAGGGTAGTCTTCTATGCTTATTTTCATATCTTCAAATTTGATCATAGGGTTTATTTTAAAAAGTAATGACTCATTTCCTTTCTGTAGATTTTTTTAAATGACATAACGGACCAGAGAGTGCTGTATAAGCTGAGTACGAGAAATATGATATTTGTGGATTTTAAACTTTGTTGTAGTTATAAGGTTTATTGTTTACATAACATTCGGTTCAAGGTAATAGTCGTAAGCATTAATGAAGAAGAGTAGTACCTGGATGTTCACAACAGAGTTCTTTTTTCATTATCTAGTCACCTTTACGTCCTTTGCCTTTGATTCAGACAGAGTAAACTGTGCCTAGATTTTACATGAATCCTTAATTATAACTATGTCAGTTATTAAGTTTGTGAAATGTTGAATGCAATTACTTATCTAGTTACTAACCCATTAGTAGTATATTTTAGATTACTAAATATAGTTTATATAAACTTACTAAATGTTAGTGTAACTTATGTCCTTAAGTGGAGCAATGGTTTTGTGATCAAGGCACATTGCTTATAACTAATACGTCGCAAGTTCGAATGCCACTCTACCTTCTCCGGCTTTTCACGACACTAGATCATGTACCTAAGTACATGAATTTGTACTTGATGAACAAGTTACCTCATTAAGTTTAATTAGTCTCAACATTAAAGCCTGAATCGAGAGTTAAAGTAGAAAACAGTTATTTATTCAAGTAAATTCAAAGACAACATTCACAGGGTTAAAACACTGAACTCAAATCTAGGAAATGCTTTTTCAATGCAAGTACGGTATAGCTAGAGCGTGCAACTAATACCTTTTATTATGCGATTTCCAACTAAAGGAATCTGTTGAACACAAAGGATCCGAAGCTACTCAGAGAATACAAAAGCCGTTTGACAGCCTAAATTAACGTTCGAAACGAAAAGGTAATTAGGACAAAGGCTAAATACAGACTGAATGCGAAGGTTAAGTGAAGCTGGTCAAGTCTCACAACATCTAGGCTATTCAATGACGAGTCGATAGCTAATCGGGGAACAAACCAAATATAGTAGAGAACGATGGGATCAGAGGATTCTTATGGGTATCATAATTCTTATGGACTCCACGTTTTGTACTGCTCTTGCTAACTAAGCCCAATACTAACACAAATGTTTTAGCCCCTAACTTGTCCAATCAGAACACAGGAAAGGCCTGTCGATTTCCCTTTCTTAACCTGGTTGTGGATTTACATTTTCTATGCTGAATTGTTGAGAATTCCTCAAAAAGAGGTACATTTTCGCGATGCTTGATTTTAAAAGGGTGAAAGTCCCACAGCAAACGATCCTAGGAAGAGCATAACATCTTCAAAACCATCTTTCTGAACCACAAATCTGTACCATTACTTTCTGTATGTTTGACTCAAATGCTCATATGATTACATACGGCCATCACAAGATCAAATACACGATAGGCAATCGATTCCAGTCTGTAGAAAACTAGATCACTTGTAACATGATACTAAATAGTAGCTTTCAAGATTCCACATTATTTTTATATTCTGCCAGTTCTAACTATAATTGCATTATTATTTCAAGAAGGATAGAGAATCTTTTGACATTTAATAGGTTCTAACATAATCTTCTTTACAAAAATTCATCAATTACATGTATACAAACCAAGCGAAAATTCACTGAGTTGTGAACCTATTAAAGCAGAATCTTGGAGATATTGTGAACAGTTAGCATATTATTATTTCACTGTTTCCTGTGTTACAGCTCTTAATACACGCAAAAATTAGATGGAATATAACCGACAAACATATCTATCAACATTTTTGTTGTTTTCTTTGAAAAGTTTTAAATCCATGATACTCAGTGGTTATTAGAATAAGATTAAAATTTGGATAGGTGTTGGAATAAACATTCTACTAGTATTTCGTCATCTATTGATTCGAGTAATATGACTCGTACTCATTTATAACTTCTGGTGTCACGGGTTTGGGTGAACAACCATACTTCATTTCACAAGTGAAAGAAAATAAAATGATTGCTTTACTAGATTTCCTAAATGTTATGTAACCTGTTGAAGTATTCGAATAAAGATGGTTTCTTTGTTTACTAATCTCTTGGCGCTGTGACTCAGTGATCAATGCGCTCGATTGCCATTCACTAAGTCACATATTCGAAAACTGGTCCACTTACCTCGTTTCACTCCACCGGGTAGTGTAACGTTGACAATTAAAGTGTAGCTTCAAACCAAGTGCAGTAAGTTTTACTGGGGAAGTGAGTTCGTAATGAATTACCACTTTCACTGTAAAAATACAACTTCTTAAGATCACTTCACTATATTTATCTGACATTGGTTTTGAATGAAAATCAATGACTATAGTTCTAGTGATAGTTGTGTGACATTTTAATAAACAACAATGTGTTCTGTGTTTTAATGATTATGGTTTGTCAGTACCGGAAGAGAATATGAGTCCAGAGTTGATAACTTGTAAGGACGAATTTCATAGTGAGGTTACTGAGACGCTTCCAGTGTTTTGTAAATACTCAGTAATAAGCACTTTTGGTCACTTTTCCATTTATTTATTAGATCACCTGTTGTTATTAGTGTCTAATTTTCTTCAAAGATTTCCTTTCAAGAGACTAAAGTTGTCCACAGCGGTCTGCCATATGTATGCGCAACTCGATATGGTGGATAAAAACGTAAGTGCAGTAAAAGTTAGAACTTGAAATGATTTCTTCACTGACAGTTACACTTTAATATACAACATTCGTCGACTTATTGAGAGGAAATTTTGTCCACAGTTCATGTCGCGATGCACTTAGTTAAGAATAACCTCAGCTGTTTTGCAAGATTGCGAATCCGTTTTCTTGTTGTGGGTGTCGTCGGCATTCACTTGACTGCTCAACGCCTCAATTTTGATCAATATTCACTGTCAAAGCTACCAGTCAAAAGATGTTTTACGTGTTATCAATTTTTTTATGTAGATAACATCCGGTGAATATATTCAAATGTCTGGTCGTGCTGGTCGTCGTGGTAAAGATGATAGTGGCACGGTAATTTTAATGGTTGATGAAAGTATGACAAGTGAATTAGCTCATCAAATTATGATGGGTCCACCTCCTCCACTAAATTCAGCTTTTCATATTACTTATAATATGCTGTTAAATTTATTACGTGTTGAGGAAATTAATCCAGAATACATGATGGAGAGAAGTTTTTGTCAATTTCAGAATTATGCTAGTTTACCAAACATGTATAAAGGTACGAGTTGGTTTCATTGATCACAGTTTTCTGATCATCTTATTCATACACACATTCTTACACGATTATTTGATGAGAATGATACTTCTATATATCGAGCAGAAAACATATGTACTCAATTATTCATCTTCATTTACACGATTGTTATTGATTTATGCCGGTTCCGATACTTCAATAATATGAGGTACTTGTAAAGGTTTAACCACGGATTACGTAGTACGACAAGGTAATGTGAGGCAAACATTTGTGGTGCCGATCTTTCTGATCCCCGTCTTTTCATTGTAAAAACGTATCATCGCTGATAGTGAAACCTTTCTGCCGTCGCCTCCTGTCACAGCCGATAGTACGACTTTGTCGTTGGACTTTGAGTTTTTAGTTTTTCATCATACTCTCCCTCCAGCAGACCTACCTAAGATGGTAGGACCTTAGAGAACTAATATTCAAACCAATATAGCTCGATTTAATCATCTTGACAGGCAAGCTGTACTATCACATCAATCTGGCAGCTGCGGTCTGGTACCGCAACAATCAGTATTATATGTTTACTTTTTTGAACAAAATTATATTTTAATAGTTACTGTGGTGTAACTAATATTAATCTTAATTTTACGACTGATGAACGTTGTCACGTTTTATTTCATGCTTCATAATAATTTACCGACTGAACCTTCTTATGATGATAGGTACAGAAGACCTTTCAAAATATTTTCCATGAATGGTTCACTTTAGTTTTTTCTTCATTAGTTTAGTACCCAAGGAGAGGTGAAAATCGGCTGCTTCAAATTAATATAAGCGCCATTCAGTAGTATAAATAAAACTCATCAATTGCCTATTGATACTATTGCTTAAAGACTAAAGTACAAAGAAAAACGCCAGTAATTCTTAAAGTGCTAAAATGTTTTAGTCAGTCATAAATTTTTTTGCAAATGAATAGTTCCTCGAGTTAGTTTTATGCTGAAAAGGATATACAATTTTTACATGCTTGAAGCATTTATTTCTTCTTTCTATGGGCTTTTTCTGTCTTTAAATCAGAAAAACGTAAATTTGTCTGTACAACTACTTAACATCTGTTCTCTCAAAGATTTATCGAAAGTGAATAGCCTTTTAAGCATCCTGTAATTTCCTTGACGTTGTTAGTATATACATACATTAGTCAGTGAATTAAATATACACAGCTTCATCATTTTGTTGGGTTGATTTTACTTATGCGCATTCAAAACCTAATGCTAGATAATTTGAAGTGTTATGTAGTTCGATACATATCACATACCTTCAATCTTGAAGGAATTGATTTTCCCTATGGAATTCGAAACCCCATCATCCAGTTTCATGGTTTGGGATGTTACCATTATGTTATTTGGTCTTAGGCTGACCTCACCTTCATACCATTTACTTCGAATTATTTATAATTTTAAGATCAAAGTCAGCAAGCATGCAAATTTCTTTAATCGTGAATGACCATTGAAATTTTATACTTCTTTCATAATTATGTTTCTATCCCATGTTTATTTATTTTCGTATTTAGAACTGAATGAATTACGTGCTACATATGCATCAACTATTGTTGAAGATGAAGAATCCGTCGAATCTTATCATCAAATTCAATTATGTTTCAATGAATTAGTTGGACAACAGTGGCAATATATAAGGCGTCCACAGTACATAGTACCTTTTCTTCAACCGGGTCGTCTCGTTAAAGTAAGCGTGCATTTATACATATATATAATCACTAAATTTTTGCTGTAACCATCAGTACTAAAATTATTAAATTGATTGAAATATCTATTATGTTCACCAAGCTGGAAGGTATTAAACTGTAGTTGACTACACTTAATGCTAAATGTTTTATTTAATCATTAAGATATAGGCTTTGTTTACTTTGTGACAAGAATTTTGTTCGATAAAGCAGATTCGCACAGGATTAAGTAAGTTTATTGGTTTCGTTCAATTTTTAAAATGATAAATATTTCTGTGATCATTTATTTACGTACGCAAATGTTTAAGTGTTCATGCGCCTAATCATAAGTATTTTACCATTCTAAAAAACGATTTGCACACATTTTATGTGTGATGCACCTAAATAATAGTAATGAATTCTCTTTATGATTTCGGTGCGTAAAGCCTCATCAAGTACTTTAGATTTGTCAGAAACAATGGTGGTATTTATTTAAAGAGAACATGAACAATAGGGTTTATATAACTTAAATTGTAAGGTCTCTAAGAAGTTAGCAACGTTTCAAATAGAATCTTTAAGAGGTTTCGTTTGTTAAGCACTTTATTTTTGAATCAGATTATAAAAAATACAGTAAATTGGGTAACTGGGCTGAGCTGTCAGATTCATGCTAGCCACACACATTATCGAGGTTGTTTCCATTAAACAAGACTTCAGTAAACAATACTCATAATGAAGGTGGAATAAAAATAATAAATAAATACAATTGCCATAGTAAAATTAGATGTCACGGTGAAATATTAATGTATAGGAATAGAAACACGTTCCAATAGAGAGAAATGATAAACTACACAATTCTACGTAGTTGGTAACAAAACATAAGCTATTGAATATCAGTAAGTAGTATGGTGTAGTACACAAAAATATACAAACAACGAAGAAATGAATATTCTAGACAGATTTGACTGTTGATTAACTAGTATCAGGGTAAACTTTATTAAATATCGTGTTCTCTGAATTGCAACTTTTAATGAGTTTCTTATTAGCTTATTCTTTTTAATGGCGATATGAAAAAGATGACCAAATAACATGGCTGAATTAAGTGAAATGTGATATAGTGTCTTTTTTCTCCCTCATATTTTCACCTTTTTTTCCGTTTATAGAGGTTAATGTTTCAGAAGACTCTTCATTCTGTTAGCTGATGACTTTGGATTGAGTAATCTTAAAAAGCTGCATAATAATCTATCAATCTGTCATAATTAACTGTAGTTTTGTATAAACTGTGCGCAGCTCAAGTCTCCATATCACAGCATGGCGTGATTAAATTAACAAGATGATTACCAAAATAATGGAAATAGCATGGTAGCAATGATAATAAATGATACTGAACATTTGGAATATAAAGGTATTTATGAAGAAACATTATAATTCAACATATAGGGGAAAAGTGAAGTGAGTGCAGTTGCGTGACTAGCCTCAACATCCATGCTGTTCGTCATTATATCTAATATACCCTGTTTATTCACAGGATATTTTCTTAGTTATTTAATCAATCTAATGTGGCCTACTATCAAACGATGCATTTTTTAGTCATAACTAATTCATTAAAATGGTTAATCTTAAGAAAATTGTATTTAGATGAACAATTGGTATTGAAACAACTAGTTCACTTTGAAACTGAATATGACGTTTCTATCTTAAGTCGATGTATTTACAGTCATTTTTACAATTTTTGATAATAATAATAAAAGTAGCTTATTAATCTTTAGGACTATATATATTTCCTCTTGTTAAATTGATTTCTTCTGTTATAGGTTTATGCAGAATCCATGTCATACGGGTGGGGAGCTGTTATCAATCTGAAAAAACGTCAACGGAAAGATAGGTCATCTACACCTGAATCATTTTACATACTTGACTGTTTATTATGCACCAGTCCATCTAGATCAGATTCAGATGAGTTAAGTTCTGTGGTAGTAAGTGGGGATACAATTGCAACAGATTCCGAGACTGGTAGCTTAATAACTGCTACTAGCAGTAGTGATACATCATCGGTGGCTGAAATTATACCTATACGATTGGATTGCGTTGTTGGTATTAGTGCTGTACGCTTAGTTATCCCAAATGATCTTCGATCAAAAGAAGCCAGACAAGGTGTTTTAAATGCAATAGAAAAAGTGAAAGTACGTATGGGTGGTAGTTTGCCAATTTTAGATCCTATTGCCGATATGCACATTAGTGATCCACGATTTTTGGAAGTGAATGAGGTAAACTACAACGAAATGTTTAGTTCCTTAAATCTATTTTTTTACTACTGTCCTGTTAGTTATGTTCATGTACTAACATCAGCTGGAAATATATTGAAGGCCAGAAAGCACTTACCGGCCGCATCCATTTCACTTCATTAATGTGAATTACTTAATTTAGTTTGTTGAATTTTATTTGTATTGTAATTTATTATGTCTATACTGATATTGTCTAAACCTGTATTTATCATGTGGCTTACATCGGTAGAGAAATATACATGAGCTACCGGTACTTGACTATAAATATATTTGAAAAATTAGTGTTTAATGAAACTACTAGGTTAATAACGCTGATGAAGTTAGGTTGAGTTTATCAGGTGTAAATGGCTATTCAAACGTTAGGTTCTATAAAAGTTTATCGGTTAAAGTGGCTGGAGCATATACTATACATGCATGACCATCGTCTAAGTCAACGGACAATGCCGACTGATATAGGATTATGTTCAAAAAAGCCTCAGTATATAAAGTTATTGATCATCATTCTCAGTTTTATTGATATCTGGCCACTTCTTAGTTCGAACACTCATACTTAGGACAATCTCTATCATTCAAGATATTGAATTATATTGTTTGAAATCAGTAGCACAATTTCATCTACCTTGTATCATGCTCTATATGACTTTTTGTAAAATCACCTGGATTTATTAATTTTACTCTGCCTACAAACCAGAATACATTTTCTACACTGCTTTGTAAATTCTTTTTGTTTTAGAAAGTTACTGCATTTCAAGAGAGGTTACAACATCATTGGCTACATGATGATCCACGTCTTTCAGAACTTTTGAAAGTTTATAAAAAGAAAGAGCAAATACGTAAACGTATCGATGCTCTGACGGCTAATCTTAGTAGTAAGGTTTCTTTAATTCAACTGGAAGAATTGTCTGCTCGTAAACGTGTTTTGAGACGTTTAAATTTTGTTTCTGAATATGATGTAATTGAACTAAAAGGCTGTGTAGCTTGTGAAATTACTTCAGCAGATGAGCTGTTACTAACAGAACTGTTATTCGATGGAATATTTAATCGACTGTCATCTGAACATATTGCGGCACTTCTTTCATGTTTCGTGTTTGAAGAGAGAGCTTCTGAAATGCCAAAATTAACTAAAGAATTATCTGATGCTTTACGTACACTACAGGTAAGCCATCCTATATTCCATAATTTATATTTTTATATATTTTTAGTAAATGCATGCCTCTGAGTATTCTCATTATCTGACAAGATGCATGCCATAGTGTCTGTAAATTTTCATTCATTCCGTGGCCAATGTCAATACACGACGAAAGATTATCTGTAAATTATTCTCAGTTGTAGGGCACTCGATTTGCACTGAATAAATCCCAAGTTTGAAACCTATCTATTCCAATTTAATTTTTGGCAACTGGATAATATCTCTTTCCCTAACACGAGCATTACCAATCAAAATCAATTATATGAGCATGTACTATATAAATGAGTTGTACTACTACAGGTGGATAACCGATGGTAAACAACAGAAGTTCCGAAATTTGAGTGTCTTACGGGTTGGCACTCTGCCCCCAATATTTGTATTACTCGTACTTGCATCTGAGTTGATCTAATTAGTTTTCACTATTTTCTTAAGATTTATTTAAGTTTTAATAACTGAACATTACGGTATTTGCTTACAGGCTATTGAGAATAGTATATTTTATTGCTGATAATCTTAAATTCAAGCTTCTCAGTAACTATATGATTAGCAATATTTTCAAATTCGGGTTTTAATTTAGTTTGCTACGTATTTAAGGAAAATATTGAAGCAATGTAAGACTTCGAATTCCGTCGATCAAATCTTAATAGGATCTTAGTTTGTTAAATTGAGAAATACCCTTATTATTTTTTTACAAACTAAATCGATCCTTGCCATGTTAACTGATACCTTTACTATCCATTTTCTAGTATCCTAATAAATACAACTATATAGTCTATTTTAAGCATTCGCATTTAGTAATCAGCACCATGTTTACAGTTCTACAGCCAATTTATTTACTTCATTGTAGTCATTGAGGCAATATTGTTGTCATTTGTGGAGCGGTAGCTTTGTGATTAGAACTTTTGACTTGTAGCTATGACATTATGACCATTCACCACCATCCCACCTACATTAGTTTGAGAGTTCACATGTTGCTACTATTCCTTATTCACAAATTTGAAAACAAGATACATTAGCCTTTCTTCCTTTAGTGAGTTGCACTCTTACCAATCGTTGTGACTCACTGCATATTATACAATATTAAATGTTTACTGATTCAATTATATTTACATATTTACGTAACTGTCCAACATATCCATGGTAATGTTATGAATCATTTTATCTACACAGTTCATCAGTTATTTAAATTGTTTGAAACCATTAACGATATATAGAGTTTTGACTGTCTCCGTTGTTTTGTATTATTGAATTGCTTTGCTGATTATTGTTGTCGTGCTTCGCGTATATTCCACCTGTACAACTCATTAACAACATACAAATTAGTGTTCTAGTAAGTTAATTATTTCTAATCGATATGGTTCAAGAATATTAAATGTGTATTTAAGTCAGAGTGAATGACGAACTTTTAAACCTTTGGTTTCATAAGTTTACTCAGTTGTATGTATAAAAATGTCACATTTCGTTTGATTTCATCAGTATACTCACAGAAGATGTTTATGCTTTTTTTTATATATTTAAACAGGATACAGCTAGACGTATTGCACGTATCAGTAATGAATGCCGTCTCCCAGTTGATGAAGATAATTATGTAGACTCATTTAAACCTCATTTGATGGATCTTGTTGATGCATGGACAAGAGGTGCATCATTTGCTAGTGTTTGCTCTATGACAGACTTATTTGAGGGCACAATTATTCGCACATTACGATTACTTGAAGAGTTATTACGACAAATGGCTAATGCAGCTAGAACAATTGGTAGTAATGTTTTAGAAAAGAAGTTTATTGAAGGCAAGTAGTTGTTAGCCGACCATCTTTTGTATTTTAATATTTGATTCGACATGCTAATTAAAATATTTTCTATGACCGGCTGTCCGAATAATAATTTACAATTGTAAAGCTAGTAATGCTATGATGTTTGACCAAATCATGTGCATATATATACGCTCTAAAATAGTTCGTTTTCTGTTATAACTATCGTTTTCGATTCCAGTAGACATTTCCAGTCTGGTAGGTACTTTTATTGCTACGCTAAGAAACGAAAAAAACTGCCATCCTGGTGTTTTTGATTCAACAAAGTAGATTTTTCTTTGATTTTTTCCAACCGGAAAAAGTTTTATCTAGCCCGTAGTGATATATTGTTTAAATAAGACCAAATGTTTACGACCGAAATTTTTTTGTCTTATAATCAAATGGCTTCAAACTAGGTCATTTTATATATGTACGGGTTTAAATCTTCACGATGCTTATATAATGGACACTAATTGATTAGTCTTTGCTGACATATATGCATCTTGAGTGGAACTAGTTTGATATTTGCTACTTATTTTGAAGTTTTTCGTAAAGTTGGATTGTTGTTCACGGTGGAACCCAAGATGCTTGTAACAATCTTATATGATCCCTATTAGACTGACACTTGAAGTCCATAATAGTGAAAGTAGTAGGACTCAAACGGTTACACATAAAAATTCATCCTCCCCTCCGATGAACAAATTATTGGTTTAGACTAAAGTCTATCTGGATATCATCACTAACTCAGTTGCCTCTGGATAACAAAACGAAGTAGGACGAAACACATTTCATTAAGTTCACTCCTGGTCACATCCCGATTCGGCTGTTTTCATTTTGCATACTTAACTACATTGGCTAAATATATGAAAGGTTAGTGTTTGATATTGTACATATAAATATTTTTGGCTACTAAAGTTTTGTAATCTTTAATTAAAATTTTGTGTCCTATTTTTTTTATGATATTGTTGTATCATTAAGATGAAATTTTGCTTTTTTTCTATCTGTTTTGTTTTAGCTATTGAAAAAATTAAACGGGATATTGTTTTTGCTGCTAGCCTTTACCTTTAGTCTGGAGTTTACATTAATATTAGTATTTCTAAACGTTATTTGTACATTTTTCAGTAACAATACACATACACATATGTTGTGTATACCACTTTTTGTATTTCTAATCCACCTAAGTTGAATGACTAAAATAAACCATCAGATTGTCTCTGATAATTTTTATTCACTTGGTAAATCGGAAACTAGGGTGATTTAGTGACATTTAATGTAGCCTGGGTGGTGTATGAATCTAATTACTCATTACCTGGTTTTTTAATCTTAGGATGCCGTTCAACATTTTGATAAGAATTTAAACTGATCAATTAACTGTAGCTAATAGGACAAGATTTCGTTGAACAATCAATTGAATGGAACTCGTCACTGTACATCAACTTCATTGACTATGAGAAGGCGTTTGACAGCGTAGACAGGAGATCGCTATGGAAACTTCTTCGACACTACGGTGTACCAGAGAAACTCGTCAACATCATCTGGAATTCTTACGACGGACTACATTGCGAAATCGTGCATGGAGGACAGCTG
The DNA here is from genome assembly GCA_025215515.1 of Schistosoma japonicum. NCBI lineage: Eukaryota > Metazoa > Platyhelminthes > Trematoda > Strigeidida > Schistosomatidae > Schistosoma > Schistosoma japonicum. Next base: position 64,056,334 of record CM046069.1, on the reverse strand, counting down.
ACAGATGCATTCCCAGTAAGAACCGGTGTCAGACAAGGCTGTTTGCTCTCGCCTTTCCTCTTCCTCCTAGTGGTTGATTGGATCATGAAAACCTCTACATCTGGGTGGAAGCACGGGATTCAATGGACAAGTAGGACGCAACTCGATAATCTGGACTTCGCGGATGATCTAGCACTTCTATCCCATACACACCAGCAAACGCAAGTGAAGATAACCAAAGTAGCAGCAACCTCAGCATCAATAGGCCTGAACATACATAAGGGAAAGAGCAAGATCCTCAAATTCAACACAGAGAGCATCGACCCAATAGAACTTGATGGTGAAACTCTGGAAGAAGTGGATACCTTTACATACCTGGGGAGCATCATCGATGAACAAGGAGGATCCGATGCAAGGATCGGCAAAGCCAGGGCAGCATTCCTACAGTTGAAAAATGTATGGGACTCCAAACAACTGTCCACCAATCTCAAAGTTAGACTCTTCAACTCGAACGTCAAGTCAATTCTTCTGTATGGAGCTGAAACGTGGAGAACTACTGCAAACATCCTCAGGAGAGTACAGGTATTTATTAACAACTGTCTACGTAGAATATTGAATGTCTGTTGGCCGAAAATCATCAGCAACGGCCTACTTTGGAAGACAACAAACTAACTTCCAGCTGAAGAGAAAATCAGGAAACGACGTTGGAAATGGATAGGACATACACTGCGGAAATCATCAGACTGTATCACGAGACAAGCACTAACTTGGAATCCTGTCGGACAACGCGAAAGAGGAAGGCCAAAGAACACCCTGTGTCGAGAACTGGAAGCAGACATAAAAAGGATGAACAGTAACTAGAGACAGCTGGCAAGGATTGCTCAGGACAGAGTTGAATGGAGAATACTGGTGAGCAGCCTATGCTCCTCCAAGAGGGGACAGGCGTAAGTAAGTAATAAGACATGATTAATTGATCAAACTTCAAATTTTTAATTGAGTCAACTAGGTGCAATCACGCGGTACATATTTCAGTCGACTGCATTATGGTCAGTTTGGGTGCTCACATATAAAGCTCTGGTTTAGATTAAAACTTACGGTTACCGATTACGGTTGTTCTTGTGTTTTATCGCTGTCTAGTATCCTTTGATATGACAACATCAGACTTAATCCCAAACCGAAGCAAGATCAAGTGGCAAAATATATTGGAAAATAATAACAGCAAAATGCGAAGTAAATGAAGTTTATATAGAAGCCAACTCACTGCATATTTTTGGCATGATATTTTGTAAGTATTGGGGTTGGTGTAACAATATCGTCTCCGGTTTCTAGGGGCCTCTCCTGACCACGTAGACCGGTGACTTCCAAATAAAAAGCTCCACAACTCACGTTTCTCTTCGTTGAGCTGTAAGACCAGTTATGTGTCTGGATACTGTAAAGGGAAATATTGTTCATGTCAGTATTTATGCTGCGGAAAGGAAATCATACAATTTTAAGATCATTGGCCTATAAAAATGCTTTGCCATACTTTGCGGTGCTACATTCATCGTCAAAGTAATTTATAAATGGTGTCTTATTACTGTGTCCAGAGTTAGAGCGCTTTTGATAGGAAGAGGTTCTGATTGCGGAAATTTCCCGTTTACAATCGGAAAGCAACTGTCGGGAAAGAAGCATAGTCACTGTTGTGAAGGGGATTTTGTACCAATAGTAGTTTTGCGTTGGAAACTATCGAAAATGTTACGTGTGTCAAGATATAATAAGAAAATAATTAATCCATTGTTTCTAAGTTCGGCTACGTGGTTGAAGAATTTGTTGTAATCGGTCGTGTAAAGGTACGATTTCATGAATCAATATCAATCAGGAAAGTTGTCCACTTAAGGGATAGTCTGACATGCTTTTAAAAAACTATTATTAAGACACAAGAAAAGATCGAATTAATATTAGTGGATCTAAAGTTAAGCATATCTGTTCCCAAACTGGTTAAAGATTTGGAATAATGCCTGCAGATTCTTCATACCATTAAATAATAGCTACATTCAACAGATTTACTAAAACTCTTCAATGGTAAAGCAGTATAACTTTGCCACCATGCTTTAAGAAAGACAGGTATGTTATCAGGCCTCAAGTTATTTCAGTACTTTAGTGTTTTTGTAAACTTTCAAATTAGGTTAGTGCATCCATCTATAATCGGGCTTCCCCAGAAAATCAGAAATCTAAATATATCGTGAGTTCGCTTACTCCTCACATTTCTAGCTATTTAGTTTTTGTTGTTTCTATTATTTGTTTCATACTTTTATTTGTATCTGTCACAACTAACCAGTCTTTTATCACCTACAGGATTACTGTAATTCACCTAGTTTAATAAGCATCTGCTTGCTCTCATCACTATATTTACATTTTTGCTTCTCAACACCTATTTACCCTAACATGATTTCCCTGTTTTATATATCTGATTTCAAGTTCCTGGCTTCAGTAGTCTCTGTGGCTTGTAATAAATCGCTTGGTTAGATAAGATTTGTCAGATTTACTGATTGTTGTCACGACTGAGAAACTCCTGAAGGCTTCATAAGTCTAATGTGATTCTTCTATTGTCTAACAAAGGCCTCTTAGTTGAGTATCACTAGTGACCATTATTCTCAAAAGCCTAGATCGGGATAAGAACCATCACAAGCATATGCTTGCCTTTGTTCACTTGTTGTACTACTAAACTAACCTCTGACTTACCGTATCACATAGGATTGTAGCTTCTTGAGTACTGTGCACTTTTTGAAGATCGTATATAAATATCTAAATACTAAGTGGTGCTAATTGACTCTTACTGTGTTTGTGGTTGTCTAATTTTTTTAATAAAGCATACCCTATAGATCATGTATGTGATGATATGACAGTAGGTACAGTAAAAGCTGAAAAAATACTGCCTTTTGAGTTATAACTCCTGAAGATTCGTAGTGTCTGGCGTTGTTACTCTAATGAGAAGAGGAGGGGCGTCGATTTATTACTTCATGAAACAGGTTAATTGTATTACTCCAGTAAGTTGACTTATATTAAAGACTTAAAAAAGAATGAAGATTCAGGCATAATTAAGAGGCCGAGTCAACAGTGACTTTTTGTCATTAAAATACGGAACAATCAAGAAGACAACTGGATTCGTCAGCATTACTGCTAAGAACATCGTGCTATATCTTATGGTTTCCAGTGTTCATATAAAGCTGATTCACAAAGAGTGCCTTTTCTGCACGACTGAAGTCATAAACGAGTGCTATGTAGTATGGTTAATGTTAGCCTAACATATGCGATAAACAGAAAAGTGCATCTGATATGACGGCTATGAGACACGATGCATTTGCCAGCTAAGTCAATAAATTTCCATAGCCTCGTTAAACGGTTTATCAGCGTTACATCCTACTGCACATCTGACGTCAGTATTAATCCGGTCGTTTACGCTCTATAATTGAGAAATACTTCGAAGTCTGGTTTAGGAAGCGAATCTGTTCGTGAATGCTTCCTAAAGCCATAACATAGACTGTAGGGAAATGTGTTTTGCACGTACATATTTTTAGACATCTTTACATCACTTACAACCTTGTTTTGGCGATGTAGAGTTCAGGAAAAATGGTTTAACAATGTGAAGAAATAGAAAAATAAAAAGTTATACAGCTGAATCAATAAATAGTCAGTTTAGCTAGCCGATTATCGACAGATTTTCCTAGGTCTGGGGAGCAGGGTTGCGCATTTTTAAAGTATGTAATAGTAAATTATGGTAAGGCCAACTTTTGTCATGTCCTATAACTTTTCAAGATACCAGGTTATCTGGACTAATTAGCAAGGTATACTTACAATCCTAAAGTATCTCATACTTCGCCTGGGACCCTTCAGGGGTTACTGCCTGTCCCAAGCCCGGATAAAAAAATGAAGGGTTGTATTTTGGGTTAGCAACCCTATCCCGTAAAAACAAACAACCCTGCTAAATTAACCACTTAAATCATTAAAAGTTTCGCTCTGGGAGTTAGGAAGGCCTTCACTTTGAAGAATTATGACGCCTCATGATGAAAGCCGGACTTCTTCGAAAATCATGAGGCCGATGCCTCTTTTAACAACCGGAGCAACAACTGATATAGGTGACTGATCTCAAACAGCTATCACTTAGGCACTACAGTTACACTCTCGGGTCATCAGGAAACTCTAATCAACTTTCTTTTACAGGTCTTCAAGAAGGAACCCTTCCACAGTGTGTGCGACCGGAAAGTGGCGATTGCCCTTATACCTCTAACAGCACTCAAGAACATGTTGTTTGCGATCAAACACGTTCTTCTTCTCTGACTTCTACTATTTCCACTTCTCCCACTATATCTATGCGTGTGCACTCGTACTGGTTGCTCGAGTTCCCGAAAACCATACCGGGTCTCCAGAAACCGCACTCTAAACTTCATGCTGGAGATTTTAACGTACGTTGTATCATATCGGTCAACAAGCTGCTTTAGCTAAAACACTAGAATCTCTTGCAATTGATGTTAGCAGTGTCTCCGAAACAAACATAAAAGACTCCAGCACGGTCATTTGTTTGACCCCACCTAATCAATGCGGTGGAACAGCACAATTCACCCCTTGTTTATCTGCAGACCCTACAGCAGGTTCACGTGGCCTTGCTGGTGTAGGCATCACACTAAGCTTACGGGCAGAACAGGCACTTCTCGAGTGAATTCCTGTAGACAGTCGTTTATATGCCGTTAGTTTAAATAGCACAGTACGAACTCGGAAAGATAGGGACACACGACGGTGCCTTTTCGTTGTCTCTGCCTATGCCCCACTAACTGCAGCACAGATGGAGTGAAAGACGAGTTCTATATGAAGTTCTCTAGCCTCCTTCAGAAAGCTAAGCGCTCAGACATGGTAATTATAGCAAGAGATTTTAATGCGTAAGTCGGTAGGCTGAATCAAGCTGAAAAACACTTAGGTGGATCATTCGGAGATCATTTGATACAATTATGTTCAGACCACCGTTTATTTTTAGCTAGCACAAACTTTAAACAGAAATTGAGACATTGTTTGACCTGGCGATCTCCGTCATCTATACAACGATGGATGCGAATCGACCGCAGCAGCTATTGTTGGAAAAACTGTGTAGAAGACTGCCGCTTTTTTTACAGCATGTGTTTAGATTCCGACCACGCCCTAGTGAAAGCAAGTGTCCCTATGAGTTTTGCTGGTAGCAGAAACGTCACATCAAGCAAACTCCTTAGATATCAATTCGAGACTGAAAATGTCAAGATTGCATTTATAAATGCCTTGGCTAAGTATTTAATTGCCCACAACCGACAGATTCACCCCGAAACAGCTTGAAACGATTTTGAAGTAGATGTAAACGTAGCAGCGTTATCTGCAATAAACTTCAATCCAAAGGTTTTAGAAGACTATTGGATCTCTGAAAGTTCTAGTAAACTGATGGAGGCTCAAAAACTCATTCCAGCGTGCTCAGAGAATGATGAAGGGCGACGACAATTGAAACGTAGACTGACAAAGAGTCTTTGTAAGGATCGTGAACAGTGGTGGGCGACAAGAGCGATGAAAGCAGCGGCGGCGGAAGGCAACAGTAAACAGCTGTTCTAACTCATCAAGGATACCAATATTAAGGTATCGGCGGTTAGTGAAATTATCTCAGGAAAAGATGGGTCTATGATTCACTGTCAGTCTAGAAGAGTAGAACGATAAGCAGATCACTTTCAGGAACAATTCAACTGGCCTCTAGCAAACTACCTGAATGGAGAACTGACACAAGTCCTCCAACTCTTAGTGAAGTTGAAAAGGCCATAAGTAACTTGAGGCGTGGAAAAGCAGCAGGACCCGATAGGTTGTCTACCGATTTCTTTAAGGTTAGTGGTCCATTCTTAACTGGTAGGTTGACTGATATTTTAACCGACGTATGGGAACTGAACATCATCCCATCTGACTAGTCTCGTTCGTTGATTGTTTCAATTTAAAAAAGAGACAGAAATCTTCTTATGATAACCACAGAGGAATCAGTTTGAGTAATATAGTATCTGAAATATTATCCACTATAGTAATTTGACGTTTATCCAACACTAGAGAATAGCAGACTCAGGAAAACCAGACTAGTTTTAGACATGGACGTGATTGCATTGATCGAATATTCACCCTGCGCCAGATGCTCGAACATGGACCTATGCACCAACATCGGACAATAGTTGTATTCCTTGACTTGAAAGCAGCTTTCGACTCGGTAAACCGTGAAGTCTTGTAGCAATGTTTGTCATTACAAGGTGTACCTCAAAAGGTATGTAGACCTTATAAAGGCTTTCTACTCGGTCACCATAGGTCGAGTCAGAGCCTATGGCGAATCGTCACAAGAAACTTCATCCTCGAGCGGGGTTCGTCAAGGTTGCCCCTTATCCCCATTTCTATTTAATTTCGTCATAGATATGCTCTCAGAAGTCTTACTCACTCCTAACGCCTCAGGAATTAACCTCCTTCCAGGAGATCCTCTCGTCGACTTAGAATACGCAAACGATATAGTCCTATTTGGTGAAGACGCTGATAATGTGCAGAGCCTTCTGAACACCTTGAGTAACAATGCAAGCATATTCGAAATGCGCTTCTCATCTTCTAAATGCAAAATGTTACTCCAGGACTGGTCCGCTTCTTCATCTGAATTGATGATGGGAAGTGAAGTAATTGAATGCGTTGACCACATCACTTATCTCGGAAGTCTAATCACCCCTGGTGGGTCATTGTCTGACGAAATCAGCTTACTGTATTAACTGGAAACCGATTACCAAATTCATCATTTGGTAAGACCTCATTGAAAATAATTCTGATGAGCTATCACTATTGAAGAGTCCTAAACAACCACTGTGACCGATATTTCGTCGACTTAATTTACCTAAACTTAGTAATGTGTTCATTACTGGTATCTCTGTTGGAAAAACGGAGCTCTCGGATTTTAATAAACTAGCTTATTGAGCGGATTGATATAACGTTTTAGTTTAGCCTTCGAAGTCAACGACTTTTATAAGCATAGTATTGTCAGACTATCCGAAGTAATCTGTGATGCACCAGCTCGTGAATATATTAATTACACAGTATTAATACGATTAATATGATTTTTGCGTATCCTTTAGAGCATATGCATATGATGTCTTTGAGAATTGTAAATAGGTTGACAGATTTTGGCTAGGAATGTCAAGTAGATACCATGTGCATGTGTATAAAAATATTATTACTTGTGTTAATGTCGCCCTACACCAGCGTAGGGCTTGTACTGCTTGAGATTTCCGGCAGAAATGCTGAAAATTAGATGACGCTTGATCTTAGGAAATCACAGAACGCAGGCCGTTTTCTTGCAATTAGGTCCCACTATCCTGCAAAGGTCTTTACCACAAACGTTATACTTCAATTATTATCACTTAGCGCTACTGTTGCACATTTTGTTATATCACAAATTGTTTTGGCATAAAGCAGAAGTTTTCAGGAGTTTTCTACTGTGGTACGAATGATGTTATGAACAGAAACACCTCGTCTACAAAGTGCAAAGTCAGATACATTACGGATGACGCAACACACCATTGACCCCTAGATTCTTTCTACGTTTGAATCTTATATGAGAAAATGTAAGTGTTTAGTCTGTTGTGACCTTTCAATAACTAAGCAAGTCGCACCACGTTAAGGACGTTTATTTGCAAAGTAGACCCCAGGACGTTCTACGATGTACTTCCTTACGGATTAGCGTCAGAGGCTTTAATAATCCCATAAAACAATTAAAAGCCATCAGTAACGTATTTCAACGATAATAATACTTAAAAATCAGACACAGTCCTAGACGAATTATATTGTGTTAGAGATACATCCAACTGTAACACTAACACGGTTTTGTGCGCAAGTAATTCTTTTTCTTGAGACAACAATCTTTGGGTTCTTTCAGAAAGGGTTGACCGAACGGTCTTCACAACCAGGTTTGCCTTTACAAGTCCTTCGAACTTTCCACTTAGAGTATAAATGGTGCTGTTCAACACACAGGGCCAGAGAGTAAAGGCGAAAGAGGTTTGTTTTCTGCCGTCATTTATTACCAATTGGGAACTATAATTATATAAGTTCGATTGGAGCTGTGGCATCTTCTAAAGTGGTAAAGCGTCGATCAACAGGTTTCTTACAGTAGGCACTCAACTTGTTCCAGAATTCCATCTAGTGTCCTTCTGCAGTTAATCACGAGCTTTATTAACTTAAGACCTTTGATAGTCCATCGTGAATCTCTATAACGGTGCGCTCTGGGGACGTTTCTTCATTAAATAATACTAAGAGTTGTTCAAATAATGCATATGTCTACTGTGTGTATTATATCAGGTTTCTTACTGTGAATATTGATTTCGCCTACTGTGAAGCCTAATTCACATAAGTCGATGAGGTGACACTAAGAGGATGAACAATTATCCAGTATTCCTAAAGGCTGTCTGTCGCGTTAGTTTTCCACCGTAAAAACCTTAAATAATCATAACTTGCATCAGACACTTCGACTTGTAAGAATACCTCTTCCATATCTGCAGCTTAGGAAGCCGGTGACAGCTGAAACCGAAATAACACTTCCCGTTGATGAAGGTACGCGATTAGGTCTACTAAAAAGCATATCATTCAGTGGCTTTTTGAATCTGTTTTATAGGAAAATGCAATTGTGCTTGTACCGTTTACTTAGTCTTACTAGTCCATGTCACATAAGTTAACGTTAACATAAAGATAGAAAGTCGTGTTAAAGTAATGTAGAGTTAAACGATTTGTAAACGTGTTAAATGAGAGAAGTGAAAGAGAAATGATTCTTGGATTTCTCATGGATACAGATCATGAGACCTTCAATGTAGAAGGCTGTATTTGGTTTTAAAAGTGAAATGTATACTACTTAGGGTCTACCTACAAATGTGTCATTGGTCATACTTCGGTACCACCTTTAAAAACACTAATAATGTTGTTGTATGAGGAAGACAGAAAAGATGTGCTTTACTAGAAGTATATCGAAAACTGTTTCCTAGATGAGCAGGTTGTATAATATTTAATATGCACAAAATATCTTTCCTAATCACTATTATGTGGCGATGACTGTTTTTGGTTTACCTAATTACTTATTTATTGTTTTTAATGCGCTCAGCATGGTTTCTATAGTTTATCTTCGACTAGGCTAAGAGTACTGTTACTTTTTAGCTATCGCATTCTTTAACGTTGTTAACTACAGTTTAAATTGTAACTACTTTTGGATGCTTGTTTAACATAACTCGAAGTTGGTGATCGAGGTTATATTAAATTACGGGGGATTAGCTTTCAGTTATTTTACTGCTTTATCAACTTGACTAACTGTTGTCAATATTACATTCCTTGTTTGACTGAAACATTGTTTTGCTTCAACAGGTTGATTATTTCTTTTTTTTATACGTTGTTTGCATTAGTTCTTCAAAATATAAATGTTAGGTGTATAAAATGATTTTACCGTTGATGTTTGCCAAATTCATGTCTTTGTTGTGTATTATATATATTATATATAATACCGTATTTGTTGTGAATATCATGCATCTAATCGCTTTGTAATGCATCAGCGACTCACTCCCATTAACTAAGTATACTATGTAGAAAAAGGCCAAGTTCCTAGATTGAATTTTAATTTTGGTTCAATTAGAAGCACGCTTTGATCACCGGTTTAGGAATTTCAGCCTTTACAGGCAGACTAAGTCATAATATGGCTTTCAATATAGTTTCCGTAGATGAAGAATAGATTTTTCGGTATGCTTACTGAATTTAAATGGGATCAGAGTATGTCATCTCTGCGATTGTTTCAGTTTGATTCAAAAATGTAGGTTAGCTTGGATCATTATTCACGTTCTGTTTTCATGTTAGATAGTGCCCAAAGAGGTAACTGCTTATCTGTATTTATGTGGTGCGAAATCATATAATGCTACCTTTTTGAATTTGAACTGCGATTCATTAGCTTGTTTGGAATGTTCGGACCTTTTCGGACCCTAGTATGATGTCTGCTCGTCTCTGTTATAGTGCCCAGTCCTTTAAAGTCTAAGACTGGATTCATAAAACAATAATGACGAACTAATCTTAGCAGGAAGATTTTCGACGAGGGGAAGGGTCGGTAAAGAGCTGATTATTGTCCCCTCCCTCCATTTTGGATGATAATTACCTTAGTGTGGAATTCTTGATTCTGTAAGTGGTTTCACAGCTACGAGTATAGCTAGTTGGAGATGCTCATTGGCATTACATTGTATGAAACCGCCACAGATGGATTGGGAATGACACAGAGTACCGCAAATAAAATAAATTTTTAGTCCTAAAAATTTGTTTAGCTATCCCATTTTAGAAGGGTGTTTGTGATAGATGATTTGCCTTTCTTGAACTAACATTCCACTTCGTGGAAGATGTGATGTCCAATGATGAACTCATCCACATTCATTCACCAACTGAGAGTTCCGTAATTATTGTCAATATCACCATCGGAGCGACTGGTTAGAGGTACTTTGGCTCTGACCTGTCCACTTATCTGAATAACAAGAAAAGCATCACTATTTAATCACAAGGTAGTCGTAGTCTTACGACTGTTGCATGAAGTCGCAAAATAGCTTACATTTTGTTTCAGCATATTGTTTATTACAGTGTGACAAATGTTACTGCAGTGTAGTCAAGTGAATTCAGCTTTTTATAGACTATTAATCTTAGGGTAAAGTAAATATACATCCTTAACCAAGGCTGTGACTTGATGCAAGTGTGAATTATCGTGGCCAGGCTGTCCTGGGAAGTGCTACATGAAAACGTCAGCCGTCTTTAAGCTAATAATATCGTTCGCTGATAGTGAAGTACCCCAGGCTTGTCGCCAGTTGTTGTTTTGTGAAGTGATGCAGTGCTTCGAGTCCTTTTGAATTTTCTCGTCTCGTTTAAATTGGGATGACCGTCTATGATCTCGTATTTTGATACTGCATCTGTTCCGAAGTGTCACATAGGAATAACTATCTGACATTTGGTGGATACTTTTAAGGTATGTTTTGCTCGTCTCTGTCGGGAGCAGTTGTTTTTCACTTTGTTTAAGCCTAGAGGCCCTACAATTTGACTGTCTTATCTAAAAAGTAATGCTTCTGAATGTGATTTTTTATCCCTTTTATGCAGATAGATGCGACCATTCATGTAGCTCCGAAACTTGTTGAGTTGCTACCTCATTGTCTCATAGTTCACCTGTTAATAAGCAGTCGGAATCGTTTCTTTTCTATATAACAACCCACCTAGGACAATATCGATATTGGCCACCAAGTGATATCCGCTTACTTAGCAATGCAAGCACATAAAGATTTCTATTCAAAAGCTTGTTATCTTTCGTACGGTTGTCTAGCATTAACAGTGTCTCCTTGTTTCTCCATTTTGTATCTCTTCCGATACGTTTGGATAGGGCTCGTTGTATATGGTTATATGAATTGTAAAGCAAACCACTCGTTTGGCAAGGGACATGGTTATGACCACTTGCTGGTAGTAAATGCTGGAAGGCATCTGTAACACCTAGGTTATTGAATATTCTTGTTAAAGTCACCTATACAGGGCTGTATATTACTCCTCAAGATTAGATATTTCAATCCAACTATTCTCCAACATAACCAAATAGACTTTAGAAGACCTGAAATGTTGAGATGTGAAAAAATGGTGGCATTCAGTTTACGATTGATGATTTTTGTTGCTTAGTCTTATTGTTATTTGTCCTATCTCATCTTAATAATGCCAGACACTCGATAAAGACTTTTTGTTTCAGGCGACTGGCGATAACCGTGGTTTTATTTAGATTAGAATCTGAAACCTCTAGTGAGCATATATGTACCTGAGTTCTGTAGTGTCTCTCCTCAATTTCCTTACGTTACTATACGACATCTGGATTCCTTATATGACTCACAGTAAGACAGTTTTAAGGGTATTAGCTCATTTTAGTAATTCGGGTGGGTTAGTATTTTGAAGGCATGTAGAATCAGATAGCAGGAGTAAACTGGTTTTAGTCCTACTGCGCGCCCGTACTTAAAATGATAACAATTTCTGTAAAATGTTAGTGTGATGCTTACCCTGAACGCCATATTCTATTTTAAAGACTCTATAGACGGCACTAGAAGTACATTTAGTCTCTCCCACTGGTTAACCTTTGTAGCCCCTTGCACAAATTAGGTCTGACCCCAGTATCTGTATGAAGCACAGTTCTTAACACATCTAATATCGTCAAACACATTTCATGTCCCGATCACACAAGTTGACATAGGTCCATAGCATCACTGACCAACCTACCATCCTGTCCCTTGTTAGTGGTATCAAACCTCAGGATAACTCACTCAATTATCCCACAATTTACAAGCGACGCATCGAAGGTATTCATGACCTTCAGCCTACACGTGTCTTCCATTTTCTTAATTCATATCTCACAGCCATTCGACAGAAATATAACACAACTTAAACAATAAACTGATTATAATTAGTATGATTTTACAGAAGTACTGAAAATAATGCAAATATGTCTTCAAAGACAAGAATAGACCCCATATCTCCACATCAAAGGCTATTTTTTAATCAATGAAATGTATATATATTTATTGGCACTTCACCTACATAAGATGCAGTATTATTAACACTTATACTCTAACATCCTATAACAAAACATCCGTTAATAACTACGGTTTAGTGTTTTGCTTCCTTGAGGAGTCTAAAACATGAAAACTATAACATAGGTTAAAAAACGTATCGAACTTATCATACTGAGTGTAACCTATTGGTACTAACAAATATGGCAATCCTTTTAAGTAGACTATAACACTTAGAAAAATCTTATAACCCGGCAGGCAGCAATTGTTGAAAATCGGGACATTTTCAGCATGGATTCTAGATAGCTGGAGGTAAATATAAGCAATTTATCATCAACATATAATAATGCTTATCTTCCGAAAAACCTTATGGATGATTATATATGACACGGACAAGTTTGTGGTTTGAAACAGTTTGTGGTTCAGTTCTAATTTGGCTGTAGCGGTAAAGCTAAAATTTGTTGGAGATTATGAGAAAACTGTTGAGGACAAAAATTATGGTTTTAGGGTCACGGTCATGACTTAACTACGAGTGCCTCAGTTAGGAAGGTTGATTGTATTTTTATGATGAAGTTATTGATAACAACTTTTAAGCTGCTGTATTACTTCATACAGAGTTGCATTTGGTGCTTGTGAAACGGCTCCTAAATAAAATAAACATTGGCACTACTGAATGTTGTTTGAGTGGAACGAGTCCCATTGGTCGCTTGTTCTGGGAACGATTGACTGAAAGCTAGTGTTACTGTTGGAGTCATTATTATCCAGAAGTACATTTCTAATTACTTTGTATGTAAGTTGTATTATTCTAGACTATTGTTATTATTACATAAATTAGATATTTGTGCATTATTACTACAAGAATGTGGAGTAATCAATTTTTTCCGATAGCCTGTTGTTATTCGATTGGGTTGTGGGGATAATAATCGAGGTCGATACTCGATTAATTAAAAGCGCTTAGCTGATAGAAAACTAGCTGCTGTATTCTGAATTCTAGTAACTGCTTATTCGTAACAAGTCAGTCAGTTGATTCGACATTTTTCAGTGCATTCATATCAATGCTCAAAAAAATCTGTATGCTGGTTAAAGCTTGGATAGTGTAGCTGCCTTTTATTCCTTGGTGTCGTTTCCTCGTAAATGTGGGAGAAGTTGCAAGAATTTTTCGGAATCCAGCGTCAGTACTAACCCTCAATATTTATAAACATTTGATACAATTATTCACCCTCTTGAAAACCAACTAACACTTGTAATAATAATAGTAATAGATCAGCAGAGTAAATCATCATATACTTGTCTAAGCACGATATAATTTCAATTAGTTGATAGTAACTCCCATTTATAAGTATTGTCATAAATTCATATGATGTCTTCTTCAAACAACACAGTGTTCTGAAAACGCACATTGTACTAAACATAATATTAAATACACCTATTGTTATTATTGCTGGATATTAGTTCAATACGTGTTGTGAGCAGACCGTCCTATGTCCGAACGCAATCAACGTAGATACAGTTTATTCTGGCACTTGATCAGTTATTAAATGCCAGTGTAGCTAAAACTAAATAACTCACGTATCAGGTGCTCACTACAATCTACATAATTAGTTCAAGCCATAGCTTTAACAGGTTCAGCAACATGTTATATCAGCATATGCTACACCAATCCAGACTTCGTGCCACATGTTTTTCTTATGGTGCTGAACTCTGAAAATAGGAGGCAAGTTCGTTGGTTTGTACCATACTTGTGTCCTATCAGGCAGGAAATATTTAGTTTACTGGTCCAAAATTAGGCAATGTTGCGCTGCATTTGGTTACGAATTTGGTGCATTTCGAGACTGAAATTAACCACCTGTGTACTATTTCCTTTCGAGAGTGCACAGTACAAAGATTGATTAATCATTACATTTTATTTCTGGAAACAGGTACGCAGCAGTTTCGCAAACGTATTCAATTGGATACATATTGCACAGTATAATGACATCCAAGAAATTTCAACAGAAAAAGTTTTAAGACTGTAATAAACACATACTAAATTTTGCATAAAGTTGGAAGTAAAGTCCAACATTACAATAGTAGTTACATACAGCGGAATAGTCACATATAAGAATATGAAACAATGTGATACAGTTTGACGATGTTGATATTTACAAACAAGGTAGATTAAGTCAAACACTGCAAGGGTTAGATAACATAACAATGAAATATGACATACAGGGTTGGGGAAGCTGCTCGGAAGCTTAAACTGTTAATACACAGGTAAGCTCATCAAAAAACGTTACATAATATAATATTTTGAATTGTAGGAAGCACGAAGATTGCACTTGCAGGCTGTAGTACGTCTGGTAAGACTTTTAAAATTAAAGAGTAGCCATCACAGAAGATAAATAAATGATCCCTCTATTAAGTGGAGTACCAACATAAAGTAGAATACCCACCCCACAAAGGTTGGATAGCGTATAGTTGTCAACGTACTAGTGTATCTGCAAATATATATGAGGAAGAAGCAAAGGTAAAAATAAGTGTAGTTACTGAAGATGACATGAATAATCTATACGTTAAGAGAAACTAGAATTTTTTAGCATATGACTAGTGTTCACTGTCGTGAGGTAAATGTTAAGTAGGTCATTTGAAGTAATAAATTTAGGAAAATGTGTTATCTACTTCGTTTAAAGATGCCACCTTCGTCGGACTTGCATGTTCTATATTACTGTATTTAACTGTCCTCTCATATATAACTATTATTATTAAACATAAGTATTGATATTATGATTTTGTACCAAACTGCTAACAAAATTTAGCAGGCGTTTGACATAGTATTAAAAATTTATCCGTTAAAATTTATTAAATATCAGTATGTTATGCTTTATGTACCGAATTGATCACACTTGTAAATCGAGTGTGTACCTGTTTCAGAAATTTATTATTATTATTATTAAAAGTGAAGGATATTTAGAGGTCCTAATATCCACTGCCAACATGTTCCATATCTAGAAAAATGTGACCAGGAGATAGTTAGCTCTAAAAGTATTTTTAAAGGGGTGTAAAAATTATTTTACTAAATATGTAGTTAGGTACGGTGCTTAGCTTATAACAGACTTCTTTAGAGGTGTGAAGTGCCAACTTGTGACGCAACTTGTAATTCTAGGGAGTCGACGTCAAAAAACTGGAAGCTCAGTTATCTAATATTTTACTAATGCACTAATTAGGAAGTGATATAAATAAGAAGGGGCATAAGATTAATGATAGTATGTAGGGTCACTACACTCAGTTTACACGGTCGGTTGAGGATTGATAACAAGGAACTGGCAGAGTAGTCAGAGGAGCGGAAGAGAAATCAGTGCCGAGAACTATAGAGGTGAAAAAGCGGATGCATGGGAAACTGATGAAACACCGGTCATGAGAAAGGCAGGAGATGGAAGCTGACAAAAACAGAGCAGAAGAGCTAATATTTGTTGGAGGAGATTAGACAGTAGTTAAACTACATACAGGCGAACTGATTGTGACTTACATGAAAATAGCAGGCAGACTACAAGCAAGAAACTAAGAATCTGTATGCGGTACAATGCTGCCATGAAACACAGGTGTATTTTTAACTAAATTATGGCTGTAATGAGAAGAATACATGGTAAGGTTAATAGTTAGACTGATGTGCTGGTTTATGTACATGGTCGTTAGTAGTTGAGGTGAGTACTTAATTTTCGAGGAGATACGGAATCGAAATTCTTTGATTTCCTGTGATGTGAGAGTTTATGGGTTCCTGATAGCAAATTTGATATGTAACTAGGTTGTCTAGGAGCAGTATTATAAATATGACGGATTATTTTTGATGGTAGGAATATTCACAAGTTCCATCTGAAGGTGCCTAGATGAGATCAAATCCCTTATAGTTTCGTTATATATAGTAAGTTGGGTGACTTGTTTATTACAATTGATAGGATTTTAGAGAACGCAAAGGGAATTTTACCTGCTCTTATACCTGGTAACATAGCTTGGGCTATCTATGTTCACTGGAACAATTTTGAGACTAAGTGAATTTGACGATTCTCGATGCAGTCCTAATTGAGTTTTTCTATTTGAAAGCATAGTTATTTTAAAGACCAACCTCAAAATAGCTTCCCTGAATACTATCTTGAGTGTTCCATAAAAGATGAAATACTAAAAATGCATATAGATACATTATAACGAATTACATGAAAAAAAGTAGAGTTTAAGATACAAAAGTTGCACGTATGATGATTTTTGATCTTAAAAATTGTTCAGAAATCGTGAGAGATGTGAACTTGTAGTGGAGTGCCAAGCAGCTTAAAGATGATAATGTCAATAGCCTAACTGCAGCACCATATGATGACGAGGAATAAACCTTTGGCTTCTAAATATTAATGTCTGGCGTTACACTTTGTATAATGCGGAAAAAACTATCAGAACGACGGAGGACTAAACGTGAGTATTACGTAACTAATTTTGTACCTACCAATAGTTTCCAACTATCTCTGGGCTTTAGGAACAACATGAAAGCTATTAGTTGGCTTCTTTAGGATGATGGATCTGTTTACTGTTAATTGTTTTTGGTAACAAAAGTAACATTATTTACCTGGTTGCTTATACTGATATGACCATGTCTTTAGATTACAGTATGTTCTGCTGAATTGACTGAAATACATTGTTATTATTACGACTATATAAATTCGTTTACTATAAGCTGTATTCAAGTGATATAGCCATCCTGCTGCTTGTTGGATTAAAGACTGTCTATGCCGATGACTACGCTTATTTATTTAATGATTGTCATTCTGGCTACCGCTTAAGGTTGTGTAAACGACAATTATATCGAACACTTGTGGTTACTTAATTTTATAACGTTACGATCAGGGTTAGATCGCAAATATCGATTACTTGGGTAAATGACGAAAGAAACTCAGCACTATTGTTGTTTAGATCCACAGATTGAGTTAACGACGACCCATTTTTTCAGGTCCAGTTATCGATTTAATATGTTTGTCGTCGTATGTCTTAAAGTAATTAACTCAACATTTTTGTCGCCCAAATTTCTTTGTTTTTCTCTAATTCCCAAACACTGGGAATCAAGTAGTGCACTTCACATCAATCAAAACAACAGCTTATTAATGTTTCATTTATGAATTCAAAATAGGAAGTAAGTAAGTGGCAATCAAATCAACAACTAAACAAAAGTTTGGTAAGTTTATTTATAATAGCGGCATGCCTAATTTCATCTTTAAAAAATTGTTAATTGGCACTCCACTGAATAACGTATGACTACAGCCTTTTTATAAGACGTTATATATAGAGGCTTCCATACCTGAGAATCAGGTCGAAATGTAATAAATATTGTATCAGATAAAGATGTTTTCCAGTCATTTAAAAACGAAATAGTTCGATTCAAAACACGCCGCAACAAGTACTTCTTTC
Organism: Schistosoma japonicum; assembly: GCA_025215515.1. Taxonomy (NCBI): domain Eukaryota; kingdom Metazoa; phylum Platyhelminthes; class Trematoda; order Strigeidida; family Schistosomatidae; genus Schistosoma; species Schistosoma japonicum. The sequence continues at coordinate 64,038,338 of CM046069.1, read as the reverse complement.
CTATGTATTCATAAAACCAGGTCTTTGTGACATACAGCGGGCTAAATAACTGAATATCGTTTCAGTTCCAGGTGCACCTTTGAACTGCCATTTCGGGACCCGTAAACCTGAAGTTAAGTTACATATTGCTGAGGCGGGGTGCAGAATTAATACCAACGAAATAGCAGGTGGATCTCCAAGTCTAACTTGGCTATGCTCATTCCAAAAAATTTACTAAAACACAGCACCCGTTCAATTCTGCCCAATCGTAATGAACATTTTATGCTTATGTTTTATTCGACAATACGCCCATAGAATAATACACTTTTTCATTTTGCTCTATCAGTTTAACTGCTTCTGAAAGATACGAGGAAATGTGTTTATTCGATTAGCTGCAAATTCGAAAAATGTCACGCGTCAATCAATCACTTTAAGAAAATGTGTTGTTTTGTACTAAGCGACTAGGTTCGTATTGGGAAAGGTTTTAGTCAATAAAGGCCTTCATACTCTACTGACTATTTTTAAAATATCATTGTGTTGTGTAGTACAGTTCTTTGCGTATTACATTATTTTGCTTTTCCAATATTTACCTTTCAATTTTTATGAATACACAGTCGCGTAGGCGTGTTCAACATATCAGTCTAACATACTTCGAATAACAAGCCATTTTACTGATTTTGAGTTTCTTCCAGAATCGCCATTTGAAATGAAATTATCGTTGCTTGAATTTTCGTCCTACCACGATTACACTGTGTGATCTCTAAGCAATTTTGTCCATATGTGTTGCTTACTGTGAATAGTCTTGACCACCAAGAATAATAAAGAATATCTAAAGCTAATAAGAACTTAAAACAAAAGCCAAATGCAATCAGTGTATTCTGTTCAGTTATTTGTTCTTGCCTTAAATTAGGACTTGATTAATAACTTTTCTAAATTAAATAATGAAATAACCTTAATAACTATGGTAGCATTAATCACTAACCCTCAGTTTTTTCTTAGGCAGTGATTTCAGCCTATTTTTAAAAACGATTTCAAATAAGTAGGCTGCTAAATAGCAAAGTAATTAGTTTTAATGATATATAGATTATGTCTTCCCAGGCTGCCGAGCCGTCTGTATATATGAAAAGAGAAGACAAACAATTACTAACCACACTAATTACATATGTAAGTACACTAATATTTTGGATAATCGTACGGTTATCATATACATTTTAGGTTCGGTATTCATTTGGTCAATCCACTTAGATTGCCTTATTAATTCTATTGACTGCTACACTGGCACTGCGTACTAAATACAAAACGCTTAACAAAAGTCAGAACGAGAGGAAGTGGAAGTGTTTGTTGCGTGATTGTTTCCAACAATGTGCATTTAAATGCTAAAAGTCTCTCACTTATGTGTTTTTATCAAGCCCAAACAATACTTGGTGGTCAGTGAGTCAATTTTCATACACCTTGAAAATAGTCTATGGTGAAAATTGAAACCCAAACTTTACAAAAAAGTACAAACAAAATAATGTTGCGAAAGATATTAGGCGTAATGTAACAACTACTTACAAAGTTTTTATTTACTATCGACCTTTAGACAACTTCAAGCTCAAGATCTTGTCATTTTAAACACACAAGCTTCTAAAATAAATTGTAAGTACTACACTGTACATGACCAGGTTACACTTGTTATATAACCAGAATGACTTGTAACGAATAAACCCATCCGCACGAACAGAAACAAATCAAAAGGCAGTGAGGGATGGAGAAGGAGGTATACTCGAACATGAGTAGAGAGTAAAAAGGCTAGCAACATTTATGCTAACAGACTAGGGGACGAATCGCTTGAAACATGGCGTCGTGTCGTGGTCTAGTGGTGGTACCTTACCGTTAGCCTTCAGATAGTCGTGTCAACTAAAAAAAACTTAATCGGCATCAATCGGGAGTGACTATGAAACCATTTCTTTAGGAAAGTATTCACCGCTGCATCTGAAATTCGCAAAGGATTTGCTAAGCTGTTAGAAGTAAAAGCTGATAAATGTAGGAAAACACATACGGTGCCAAAGAACTTTGAGTTCGCTTATTTGATTTTTAGGATCTAGCGTTACAAGAGTTGAAGCAATTACATATGAGCTCAATATATATCAACCGAACTTTCTACAAGAAGTTCAAAGTAATCTTTAGACAGAAAGGTTTGCTCAATCATTCACATTAGAATAACAGGCATTAACCTTATTAGACTTACGTCTATTTGTCTAGTTGTGTATGTCGTTAGGAAATATGTCTACAATAATTGATTACTAAGTAGATTTATGTACCGCAAAACCAATGAGTGTACAATATAAACTTCAAATGACTAGTCTAATGTAGATTAACAAACATGATACGATGTGAGACTTTTAAGAGGAGTTATGACATAAAATGTGGCGATTATTCACTATATGAACGGAAAAGTTATTTCAAGCATTACGGAGGATCTAGGCTCAACGTTATGGGAATTATGCCGAAACCAAGTCGGTACAATGGATGTGTCGGTCTGACAGGGAATATGGTCTCTTATATGCACCCCACATTTGATTAAAGACCCTATGTTTGATACTGCGTTATAATGTTTATATGTGAAAAGAAGCCTACATTATATTGTGCAGATGTCAAAGATTAGTATGAAGCATCTAAATGTGTGTGCAAAGAAGTCGTTTGATTCATGCTACCTTATCATCAAGATACTAAGAGACATAGTATAGAGTAAAAATGGTTCAGCGAAATTTATTATGCGCGTTTAGCTATATTGGAAATTTGATTGATGTTGTTTAAGTGAGCAAGCATTTTTGTGGAGTTCTGTGATTGGTCAAATTCATAATATATAACCATTAGACTTGAGACCGTTGTCTTTCAGTCTTAAGATGATCCTCGTGTTGATCTGTTTCTTGTTATCGTATCGCGTGTCTGGTGAAAAAGTTTGGTTTTCTGAAACGTTTCCTGATGGTACTTTCACATTCTGCCTTAATATTCATATTTATCCAGAAAAGTCAATTGATGGTTGGATTCAATCAACATTTAATGGCGACAAACAAGGAGAATTCAAGATAGAAGCAGGAAAATCTCCAGTTAATCCAATAGAAGATTTAGGCTTAAAAACAACTCAAGATGCTAGGTTTTACGGTATTGCACGGAAGATTTCCGAACCATTTAGCAATCGCGACAAAACATTAGTTCTGCAGTTTACTGTAAAATTTGATAAAACTGTCACTTGTGGTGGTGCTTATATCAAGCTTCTTGGTTCAGACATTGATCCTAAAACATTTCATGGTGAAACACCCTATAAAATAATGTTTGGTAAGTACCTTGTTTATTTTTCAACTTCTACAGGTCCCGATATTTGTGGAATGGCCACCAAAAGGATTCATGTCATTTTTAACTACAAAGGTCAAAATCACCTAATCAAAAAGGATATACCTTGTAAAGACGACCAGAAAACTCATCTTTACACTCTGATTGTAAGGCCAGATAACAGTTACGAAGTGTTGGTCGACAATGAAAAAGTTGAATCAGGATTATTAGAAGAAGACTGGAACATGCTTGCCCCCAAAATGATTGATGTAAGTTTATCAACTGTAGTTTAATAAGTAATTTAGGATCCAAATGACAAGAAGCCTGATGATTGGGAAGAGGAAGAGTACATCGATGATCCGAACGACGAGAAACCACTTGACTGGGACAAACCTAAAACAATTCCTGATATGGACGCTAAGAAGCCAGATGATTGGGATGACGATATGGATGGCGAATGGAAACGACCTGAAAAACACAATCCCGAATATAAGGGTGAGTGGAGCCCGAGACGCATTGAAAATCCAAAATACAAAGGACAGTGGAAGCCTGCGCAAATCGACAATCCGGATTACAAACCTGATCCCGAATTGTATATCCAAGATGACATCGGTTACGTTGGCTTTGATTTGTGGCAAGTTGATTCTGGGTCCATCTTCGATAATATCCTGATTACTGATAGTCCAGATTTCGCAAAGCAAGAAGGCGAGCGATTGTGGAGAAAACGACATGACAATGAACTTGCTGAAGATCAATCAGCTACTAAAAGTGATAGTGACAAAGAAACTGACAAGGCTGCAGAGGAACCTACAGAAGAAGATGAAGACGTAAAGCAAGCCGAAAATCCATCTGGTGACCACGATGAACTTTAGATGCTGCGTTAGTAGGGGTGTGACTGACTTATTTTGTTGTTTTTTTTTTATCAGGGTCGTATTCCTCAAATCTGTACATTTTTGACATTTTTCGTGATTAATATAAGTTGTTGTAAGAACACAATGCTCTGTCTTATCACTTAAAAGTGATTGAGTTAGGATGCCGTTTATCCGTCAAGTATTTTGTATAGAAGTTTCATAATGCAACAAATTTAATATTACCTAGTGGCGTTCACCTTCAGCCCAGTTTGCATTTAGGTTGTGATGCGTCATTCTCTGATCTTAAAGGTATCTCCCGTTGTTGTGTAACTGCAATTGTTGTGCACTTGCTAAATATGCTTTACAGTTACCGTCCACTGTTTCTTAGAATGTAGATTTCTTGATTCGACATTAGGGGCGTTTCTTAGCACCCTAGTCAGGTTTTCTCGTCGTTTCTTAACAACACATAAGACTCATGGTCCATAGACTAATAGGCGAGAAGTCTTCTTAAGTTAAAAGTATACTTGTTAATATTCGATGATATAGTAGGATAGATGGATGTTCCAAGTGGGAAGTGTGTGATAAGTTATCTTTGATCCCTCATGACTTTAATAAACGAGCTAGACCAAACACGTATGCTGTATCACAGTCATATTAATTCTTATGGAAATGTATGGGGAGTAGAGATTAGTTTATATTATTGCAGTGGCTAATCAGTAAATGTAGGAATATGTGAACCTGGCGGCAACCTATAAAGCTTATTTCTGAATACTTTCAAGATGAGTCAAGAGTCTAAGAAAGGATTATTAGGGCAAGCAATGAGTGAAAATAATGAACATAAAAGTAGTGAGAGACAGGTAAGTTCGGCTTGCATTAGGGATTGGTGTCACTAAACTAGTAATGATCATAACTATTTAGCCTTAAATTCTTACTCCGGTTTACCAAATAGTCCTGTTAAAAGTCTAAATTTTACCAGAATTTAAACATTGTGTGCTCCTTGTTATCGAAGTGTCCATTGAAGCCTATTAATTAACTTATCAATTACCACGTAGTAAACATTTTTAACCAAAGATTCTTCCAGTTAATCGTTTTTCAGACTTGATAACAGACTACTTCTAGTCATAAGACAGTATCACTTGGAAAGGCGGGGTAACAAGAGTTCTGAAAGTTTTTTAATCTAATTCTGTAGTCAACAATTGGTTAAGATGATCGTTACGAGATCCGACGTCATTGTGTTCAGTTAGGTATTGTGGCACTTGTTTAATTCAGTATCATGAATAGACCTATGTTAGACAACCTTTGAAATTCAGGAAGCACGGCATCTGTTAGTTTAGTAGGACGGGACTCAACGACTATATATTCACTGCCGCATTCATGGGGTCCGCGCCAGGACCTTCAAGTTTCGCAATGAACCCTTAACTGTTGGATTACTGGACCAGTCGTTTGTTATCGTAAATAAGCGGGGTGATCACTAATTATTCTCTCATATATCAGCTCTCTGTGAGGGCCATAATTCAGTCTTAAGTTTATTCCCCTTACTGAAAAGTTGTTAGGTGACCGCTAATAATAAAAACCTATAAATTTCATTTGAATCGTCTCATATTTTCATTTGGATAATCACGTACTTTATCTAACCTCATAATAGATAAGAGTCCCTTATTAGTATTAAAACCAAAAGGGGAAAGTGAATAGCATTAAACAACTGTATGTCTCATTCCCCAGTGTGATGCGGTTCTACAAATTTTTTATAACGGGCATAATTATACCTCTTTTTCACTTTCCTCATTATGAAGTGCTTTAAAGAATTCAGAATTGTCTGAGCTGACTAAGCTCTCTGTAGTAATAAAATATAATCACGGTATTATATTCGAAACATCGCTTAATGCTTCAAGGAAGTGTTGTTACATTCAACCGATGGAAGGTTTTTATCTAGCATGGTGGCATGTTGTTTGGAGAGTGAGATAGACACGTTTAAGACAGTGATTTCGTAAGGATATACAATGAAATTAATTTCTCAACAGTACAGATAATTGAAAAAAAAGAATGAAGAAAAGTATAAACAGACTGCTAGTAAATGTGTGCGTGGTATAGAAGAATGGGTTGGTCCTCATTAATGTGATTGTTTAAAAATAACAACCAATTAATTTAAATTATAAAGTTTGAAATTATTGGGCTTTATTCTAGTCATTGCTATAACTTTATATGACGAAGAAATTAACTGGAAAATCTATAGACTTGGTCTGACTCGACAGTAATATCAGTCAAGAGTACTTCGAATCAGTGAATTAGCCAAAGAATGATAATGTACCTTTCGTCAGTTAGCATAAAACGAAGTGTCGATTACGAAGAAATAGAGAATATCGTATTTCGTGCAAATAGTGGGATTGGAGAACACAGTCAAACCAAGGCAACAGTTCACAAATTTAAACAGCATAGGGGTCGATGATCAGCTGTATTATTCAAATCAGCGTAAAACAAAGATGTTATAAGTGTAAGAATATAGTCAGATATTTATATAAAAAATGTCGTTATTATTAAAGGACTTAATATATTTTTATAAAAAATATATTTTAAGGTTTTATAAATAACCTGACATTCTATTACTTTAATTTTGAGTGAAATGGAAGTTTCATTGAACTGTATGATAACTGGTAACACAGACTAGAAAAAGTATAATGACTAGTATATAAATAATGTGATCTAAATTGTATATATATATATATATATATATATATATATATATATATATATATATATACAGCACTCTAATAAACTGCTTCATTTGCTGTCCAGTCGATATTTTAAGTATGATTGCATTTCATGATTGTTTTGCAATTTAAATCACAATATTTTATAAACATGTAACTATTCTACATATATCACTTATCTGGAAAGTCTGATCACTCCTGGTGTGTCGGTGTCTGACTAAATCTCAGTTCGTATTCAGACAGCTCGTTTAACTTTTATTAACCTACATCACTTGTTATGTAGGCAAGATATCTGGTTTTCAACAAGTAGTCGAATGTAATGCGCAGTAGTCCACTTCGCTCCAACATATGGGTGCGAAATATGGATCATGAAAATAGAAGATACGCGTAGGCTCCAGGTCTTTCAGCATAAAACTCTTTGCGGTATCTCCCGTATATCATGGAATGAGCTAGTAAATAATATTGGTATTAGATATAAAGTAATAGGAAAACATGGCGAATCAGTTGAAAAGGTCGTAAATCTTTATCGACTGAGATGGTTAGGACTTGTGTGAGTATGCCTGACAGCCGTCTGTCTTAACGTGCTATGCTGGCTGGGGTAGAATAGAAGAGAGGTTGAAGGCAGCCAAACCAAAACAAGGCACCAGTCCTACGAAGTATTTTACTGTTGGTCTGAGCCATACTGGTAGATGTAGACTGCTTGGTTAAAGATAGCGTGGTAGTTGTGATCGATAATCGGAGAAACCAGGTGATATGGCTTAAAATCAGTTATGATCAGCTAGATCCTAAGTTCTATTATTCTTTCATACTTCTGATTGTTTCATTCCTCTCTGTTGAATTATGCCGTCTTGTCAACCTTGTGAATTTGATCTCGTTGTGTTAATGAGGCATGGCAACTTAAACCCATGCGCATAGGCGTTGGGTTCTATGTTGTACATGATATATATATATATATATATATATATATATATATATATATCCTTTGAGGGGAATTTCCCAAATTAACCAGAAGTAGTTGATGAACCGTTTAGAAATGAAATTTCTTCGAACTACTAATTTCACCCTTCAACAACTTAGACAAATAATTCATTTTTGACCACGTTATTCACTAAAGCCGTACAATAGTATATATACCGATTTTTACAGGATATCAACCTATTACAAAAATAACAAGTAATCGCTAGATATAATATTAAGAAATTTCAAATATAAATAGCATCACAAGAAATTTATATAATAGTTTAAATGGAAACAGTTTGCATAGAGGAAAAATGAAAGATAACCGTCCAGTTGACAGATAAGTATCATTATTTGTTGAAGATGGTAACATTTACGGATCGCTTTCTTGTATAAATTAAACTAAAACACTTGAAACAATCTTCAGGTAAACAGTTCTGGAAGCTATCCGTTCACCTTAATTAGTCCAATCTATCAATAGTTGTTGTTATTAGTTGGACAAAAATTACAGTAATAAATGGATATATTGTACTTTTATTGTGAATTCAACAAAATTTGATATGATTCCCAATATATTACGAGTTGAGACAAAACATAATATTTACTGTAACAGCAGTAATGTAACAGTTCCGTTTATTGTATTCTCAATTATTTTGTAAGACATCGATAATTTTTAACAAACGAAAAGTGTTTCGGTTTATTTTGATTACAGTTAGTACTACTTTATATATTAGAATATTTAATTGAGTACCTGGATTGTTTATTCGTCATGTTTACTGAATAGTGTACTGCATGAATCTTGTTGCTTTCTTGTTTTGAACATACATAGTAAGTCAGGTGATTTGGTGAGTGGGTTCAGGTCAAGTGTATATCTAAAGTAGTATTGGGTTGATTCTAACCTTAGAGCCGAATGTAGGCTTTACCCTAAAATAATTGTTGACATTTACATAGAATACTGAAGCGAATTTAAATTTAACAGAATTAATAAACAGAAAGCCTATAAATCATATTGAGCAAAGAAGAAAAGCACCCAGGAGGCGGTAGTCAACAAACATTTTTTGTGTCTTAAATTTAATTCATAGAAATAAACTTTAATTAGTATTTTTTACTTACGCATACTCATTCATCCAACAAAATAATTGTTAATACTGTAGTTGAAATTAGTTGCTTCTACTTAAAATGTATACATCATTGATTGAAAAACTAATCGAATCAAATAAACCGCACATTTATAACCATCTAATTGTTCTTATTACCTTACTGTTGTCAAGTACTGAACAATGATGCAGTTTTATTGTAAGACTATTTTATTTTAAAATGAACATAACGTATCTAGTTTGATATATAAATGATTTATATTTTGTTTGTCAAACAACAAATATCTTATGGCCACTTAGTAAGTTATACTTTAACCGTATTTCACCTACTTTGGCTTAGACGGTCTGATAGTATCATTGGGCTAAATATAAAATGTGCGATCTATTGTTAGTTACTTAAATGTATATTTGATTTGAGAGTTACATGCTACATACTTATAGTATTAAAACGTGTACCAGTCAGCTATATTGATGATAGACTTCAGTTCACTAAAGCTAAAGTATTTTACCTCTACTTATCATTTTAATTTCTTCAATGAAATTACGTCGGTTTAATTGTGTCTGGTAAATTTGTAAATATTGTGTCCTACGAGCTGTCAGGTTAAATGAAGCTATCTGGGAATACGTTTTATCGACGATGGTAAATGTTAGAAATTGTATTCAGTAATTTTTAAGTTTATTAATTTGTTTATATCGTGACAATCAGGTTTATTATCATCATGCAAATATATCTTTTAATTGGCTTATTTAATTTTTAAGTATTCAGTTATTTCCTTCTACATAATATGTGTGATTAGTTTATAAGTCATGATTTAGTCTTAAATTATCAATTTAAGAGTGGACAATGCTTCTAAGTTAAAAAGAAAAAATGTTTTACACTATACTTCTTTAACAAAGACTATTTAATTGATTTATTCACTGTAACAATCTTTCAGAGAATAATGAGAATCAGAGAAAATTGAATAATGCACTGAGTGTTCATGATTAAACTTTGAAATTTTAAGAGTGGGTTATGAAGGAGGGAGTGTGGTGACGCATAAAATATCTAGATTTCATATAAATTTCGTTCAATTGATATTTATTAAAATAGATTTCTAGTGTTACAATACAGCCTTAGTAAACATGTTGAATTAAGTATGATATTGAAGTTGAAAGTTATAATAGAACAATTTACATATCGAGAATTCCCACTAATTAATATTATTACATAATAATGAAACATATTCAGTCTGGAAAATTGTTAAGTAAAGACTAGAAAGATTTACTAATGATAACTAAATATCTTTTACAATAAATGTTCATAGTAACTTGACGATATCACATAAGTTGCTTTGAGTATGTATTGCTTGGTATCCTGTTTTCTATATGCAACACAGATATTTTTGGTTGATTCATTTTCATTATCGTAGTACACAAGTTCTAGATTTAAATAATCATCGTTTACATCAATCATAAATAATTTTTGATGATGCTTTCATTAAGATACTTCATTAATGTATCCAAAACTCTGAAGCTTCAAATATACAATAAGTTAATTGTATTCTATGTCGCAACAGACACTGATTGGAGCTAAGTTCTCATTTCTCTAAGTTTAGGAGAGTATAGATTTAACTGCTGAAAGTACGTTGTGTACTAAACAGAGAGTATGAGGAACTTTAGTAAAGAAAAGAACAAGAGATTATGTGAATAAACACTCAGTAAGCAAACAGGATACGCTTACATTTGTTAGTAAAACAAAATCGATAACTGTTAGCGATAACATATCTATGAGATGACGACTATCAAATAGTCAGAACTAGAAGTTGATAAAATGAGATTCTGAACAGATGACAGTTTTCGAAAGTTAAATCTCCTTCAACAAAGTTATGATACAATTTTCTCTATATTCTTAAATAAATCAGGTTCTATCACACTTATTATTCCAGAGAAATTTCTGTTGTATTCTAATTAATATCGGGTAAAAACGTATCATATAGTCAAGCTTTTAGTTTATCGATATTCATCAGTAAGAAATACTCTTCACTTCGAAGTAATTTATTCCAGAAATATGAACTTGTATCAATTAAACTCTCAGTGAAAGAGAAGTTGTCATTATTATTCTAATCAGTATTAGAGATGTAAATATTAGATTGGTTGGTATCTGGTAGTTAATTTTTGCCAAAATAATAAAATAATGATGAACAGCATATAAGGTGATGGAAAACATTTTTATTATTGGCAACTTGAAACTATATTTATTTGAACGACATCATACAATTAAATCAAAGTAAGCGAACTGTTTAATATTTTTCAAATGATAATTATGATGTAAAATGAGATTGTGTCATACTCTCTGTAATCAACAAGGATTATGATCTTGCTATTTATTATACGCATTCAATAATAAAGTTTTTTGAATATAAATCCTGTAATCTGTACCATAAAATACTTAACTTATTGTAGATCGAATAACGTTTGGATTAGTGAGACATATTTTGCGAAGCCGGACGACTACAGTTAATGTTATGATTACAGATAAGAAATACATGATTTATCTTAAGCTGCGTGTTCGAATGACTGTTCAGAATATGAGTTGTTAATGCTTGTTAACACTGGATTACGATAGCAATATATTCAGTAATTATATAATTCCACATTATCTATAAATCACGAATATCTAATCGACTAAAACACATCCACAAGTAATCGGGTAAGTGTATATATATTAGAAATCAGTAACGATGAATTTATGAGAATTGTATTTGAACGCGGCGTAAATCTAACATGCATAAAATCGAATCAAGCACCAGTAGGAAGTAACCATCAAATAGAGTTTAATCACACACTGAGCATACATACAACAGTGAAAAATACAATGTATAAACTATTATGTCCATAGTCACATCGGTTGCTACACATTTAGTTGCTGTTTCTTGTGAGCCCGATGTTTATACAGTGCTTAGTATCTATCTATCTCATTAAATGAAATCCTCCAGCATAACTCAGCAACTATCTTCAACCAACGTTTGTGTAATGATTGCATACCAAGCGTAATATAAAAAACCGAAGATTAGTTGATATGACATAACTTTAACTTGCTAAAACCAAGTAAACAAAATAAAAAATGGAAGGTAAGAGAAGGTCTACTGTTTAATCATACTGTAGCATGCATATCAAGATAAGAATGTACAATTAGAATAATATTACGTCTAGAGTCATCAATGACTGCTACAAAATATACTATTTCAATATCATTAAAAAAAAGACTCACAAAATTTTTTATAAATAACCAAACCAGAGCAACTACTGTACTTCTTATTTACATACATAATGAGAAATTTATGAAATTAGTGTACATTAAATGACCTAATTTTATTTGTAGACATTAGAAAATTCTTTAGACTTACACTCTCTTTATCTAATATACAATAATCAAAATCTGTAATAAATTTAATGTTTGTTAAAATAAAATCTAATTCAATATTGTTCATAAAGATTGTTATCAGTTGAACTTACAGTTTAGTAGAATTAAATTAGAATTATACTTGAATAATTCAAAAGAATAATATATAACACATTTAATAAATTTACAATTAATTTAAATAAATGATCAATAATTACTCCAACATTTCAAGCATTATAAGAGATTTACTTAATAATCGAGTGGTAAACTGAAAATAATTAGAAAACCGATATATAAAGAATAATTATTCACTTGATGAGTATATAAAAGGCTATCACGAATTGACTGAATTAGAAATATCAACCGTTGGGAGCCGACTAAGTTGTCTAACGGCAAGGCAGTCTTCGCGAAGCCAGAGGGTTCTGGGTTCGGTCCCCGTTTGGCTCGTAGATGAGCACTGTTGAAGAGTCCCATACTAGGACGAAACAGCTGTCCAGTGCTTCTAGGTGGTCAATTGTTGTCTGATTCAGATCAATTCGTGATATCAGGATTGATAAAATAAATATGTTTGTTGGTAATGACACAATAAGATTTTTCTTTTTTCGAAAAAGATTTGCGAGTAAACACTGTCTACTAGTTTTCTAAATATGAAAAGTGAAAAGAAAAAAACAAATTAGAGCTATAGTGAAATGAGAGTTTTCATGTACTGTTTTCACAAACAGAAAATTAATGTTTAAACAGTTGAATTTTTTAACGTCTTTAATGTTTTGCAGGTTATTGATTTGTATTCTATTTGAGCCAAATGATTTGATCATGTAGAGGATTTTAAAAGACTTCTTTGATGAGATATTGGTATTAAAATTCATTATATAATCTAATATTGAGCTATTGATTGTTCGACGTCCTCCATCTCAATATTATATATTGTGATGCCTTCGAGGTAAATATAACTTAGTCCATTACAATAAAGAAGCATAGAGATGTACATTCATGTAACCTAAAGGGTGACTGGAAATATATAGATATTAAAAATGTAAGTGTAACAGAATGTTTCGTTTAATATTTTGAAAGTAAGTTTTCTAAAATTTTCACTGAAGTATCGCCTTTTACCCCTTGTATTTAATAGTACACGTTCTTTAAGTTTAAAGTTTTGGTTTCAGGTAGTTTATCGATCAATATGAATGAATAGCTGTTTTTAATGAGTACCATCCAAAGTTGAAGTGGTTTGTCGCTTATTGTACCATTGGTTCATATTCATCTAGATATCAAGTATAAAGAGTAAATTAAAGTTTATTTCCTTGCTAAATGAGTTTCAGCTTTAAAGATACGTATTGCTTATTTTGGTCCCGTTCTAGGTCTTCAGTGATATCTAGTTAAGGTTGTCTAGCTGCCATCATACACAAATCTTAATAATGTCTGTAAGATAAATTATTTGTAGTATTATTTTTTAGATGATAAATAAAGGAAAATATTGTTTTGTGTAGAATTTCTATTTTTGTTCAATGTTTTATCCAAAGAGGTTTCCTTCTTCTTAAATTATATATAAAGTTAAAAGTAAAGTATTTCTTTTCATATTGTGTAACAATACATTGTTTCTATAAATGATCTATTGATCTGATGAAACTGCCTTGTTTTCAACATCATGGTAGCAATGAATATGATTTCACCGCTCTGAAAGAGTCAGTTTTGGAAATATCATACTCTGAATTCCTAGTTTCGGAAATATTTCTCTCAAACTCCATCAGCAAATGAAGATATATAATAGATCCAATGTGTTTATATAACTTCCTATCCGATAATTCTGTTTCAGGTTGCAGAAAGTTGTATGAAACAGAATTGACTGAAAATGTATTTCACACACCATTTACGATCCCAAAGTGAAGTAGCTGACATATATTTAAGTTATTCACAAGTAGCCAACATAAGTCGCAGTTCCGAGAAACAATTACTAAAAGAGTGGGCAGTCATAAGAGGAATAGTGATTTCACAGTCAAGTAATGCCTTTCTAGAAGTGATGCTATTACGCTAGATTGTATAATGGATAACTGTAATTTTTAACAAGTTGTTACGTATATACAAAATATTGAATTATGAAAAAACACTCATTTGTAAAAAGTATAAAAGAAGCAAGAAATCCAATGCGGAATGTAGTTGTTTTAGTACAGGTGACTTGTAACGTTATTAATTTTCCGCATTTAGGGCAGACTTGGTAACAAAACATATTCAGAATATTATTAATAAGAATGAGTCTACATTACTTCCAGTATTTTAGTAGTGTATTACTCGGAACCATTATGTATGGAGACAACTGGCAGCTGTACAAATATCACTAAAGATATGATTACTACCGACCTACTGTTGTGCAAAAAGAGAATTTTATCGATCCATCTACCGGGATGAACACTAATAACACTGAAAGTATGTAGAGCCGGCCACCGACCTATATACATTCTTGTAAAGGCCCTTAAGGAAGAATGTTATTTAACCACATCAAAGACTTTTGTAGTGAACATTTTACGATTTTTGAACTTCAGATCCCATCGGCAATTTCAACAAGTTTATTGGTCCAATAGAGACAATTTACATCCAGTGATATTACTTCTTTTGTAGTACAAAAGAGTCATTTTCTTATCTCACCTTCTGATTGGTTAAATCCTTACTTGGCATTAAAAGTCATGTTCCCCTTAGCAATACAAGCTTCTATGGTTGTTGTCTCACGTACTTTTGAGGATGACTGTTTTCAATAGAATATGCACAGAAAGTCATATCCAGTACCTAGACATGTGGATTTTGTTGTATTTTTTAGAATTCTTCGTTAGTGTAAGCAAGAATACAGACGGTTGATAATCTGCTTCTAATTGCTTATATGACTCCACTTCCATGCGCATTTATGAATCCAGCTACTCCTGTGAAAAAAGCTTTATTGGGTGTACGACCAGAAGACTTTACCAAAGGATCAACGAGCACCTAAAATTGTAGCTTGGAAAAAGGACCTGTAAAATTAATATACAGTTCTGTTTTATCCCACTTGATAGACAGTGGACATTCAATAGACTGAACCAGTGTTCAGAGTAATATACCATCAAAATTTCTGGATAGGATTCGTACTCATCTTTTTCACATCGCTGAAGCCATATAGATTCAAGTTAACAACCCAAGTCTATGTGTTCAAAAGAAATGTGTAACACCCCTATCACTTACATTGCCGCACAATACTTAATAAACATCTAACACCATTTTTACACCCTTTGCTATTTCTTTGTTCGCACCCTATCCATTTAATACCTTTTCTCCATTTAATTGACCATACTATTTTTCTACCTACTTTTGAACGATTATTATTGTTGTTTTAACAGGATTAACTTTACACCATTGTCACCTACATCCAAATAATAATTGCTTATAATTATCTTATGTTGAAATTTATATTCATGTTGTTATTACTATTCATCTCCTTATGATTACTATTATCAATTTAAAACTTTCACAAATTATAATTAGTTATGTAATCCACCTGTTTCCTTTCAATCGCTGATTCACATAAATTACCTTCATTGGTTTAATAATTCCATATTCGAATATAAATACTGCTGTATATTAAAGTAGTGTTTGATGATGATCTAACTGAAAACGATATTGTTCGCTTCTATATGTTATTTCCACTTCTGATTAGTCTAATAGATCTACCATGATAACTGGTGATTATTCTAAGTTCTCATTTCCCAATGTAATTGTTTTCCTAATAGCCTACATAGCAAAGGAGAAAGTTTATGACAGTCAAATGTAAGGTGGTTCATATACACTTGGCATTGAATTCGAGGAAGAGTTGACAATGAACTTCAGAAATTAAATTATCATGATCTTTGAGCGTGTTAATCTGTTTTTTTATAGATTATATGGACTAGTCACAGTCTTTTTTTTTTAATAAAGCAGGTACATTGCAAGGACAGAAAGACTGGCCTTTATACGATTTATTGAGCACATACCGAAGAACTTACGCTTGAGTAAAGCAACCACTTAGAAATTCAATTACGCGTCATTTGGTAGACAGGGGGCATGAGGTCGATTTAGCAAGTGCTATTAAAATTATTAATAAACAACACAAAACGATCCTATTAAAATTTTCTGAGGCCATTGCAATTAGAAGTTTAAAATCTGACTTTTGTATTCAAAGGGAATCAGTAGTTAGTCTTTAATCGTCATGGTAGCACTAGATCGATGACCCAGTTTCCTCTTCCAATTATGGATAACTATCCAATAGAACCCTAATTCTTACGTCACCTACTGAATTACTTTCTGAACATTTATGGCATGTCATGTAATTAAACTCTAAATTCAACCTCTCTATAGTTCCACTACCTAGACAATCTAACATTATCTGATTAACAATTCAATTAACAAAATTATCATGTATTAATAATTTCAGTTATCTAAAAATCAATAGCATCTATATAGTTGATGAGAATGCAACGAAATACGTCGAAATCAAAGTATTCTGCAAATGTTGTCTTTCTTGCATTACTCAAATTTTTGAATGGAATAAATTGTGTCAAATAATAAGTTTGTATAAATCAAGACAATCAATGACTTAAGTGTACTTTAAGTCTTGGTGTTTTTATAAGCAAACTACAATGTGTTATTATTCATATATACTCTTCCATATGTTTGTTTATCAGCACATTTTCTTTATAACATTGCTATGAAGCATTATGTTGACTTGATCTTCATATTTGTTACTTGTCATCGGCTGTTTTCATTCCTACTTCCTAAGCTATCTTATTTAAGATAAATCTTTAAGGACATTTTCTGATGTTGAATATATTCCTTATCTGTTCGTCATTCGACTGCTAATACTATACACTTCCACTAATGAGTTCCTAATGTGTAACTCTGTGACTGTACTTCGGAAAATCAAATTCTAAAAACACTTCGAATAGGGAGAGACGTTCTATCATATCATTAAGGTAAATTCATTAAAAGATTTACTAAACAAGTTAAATATTAAATCCTGAGTCCTACTAGTACAAAAACAGTAAATTAGCAATAAATTAACGACGAAATATAATCAGTGTACAGATACTGGTGTAACTATGCTTGAATAGGTAAAAAGTACTTGGAGGATCTTACTCATGAGTGCCCTCAAAGATATACATGTACAGCTTTTCAAATAATTGAAAGTAAACATAACATGTATGATTCATTTTCAATTTTATATATGAATCACAGTCGATTACATTTCATGAGATTAGCAGAGTCCCTATATTTGTATAGAGTAACAACAACGAACAGTTGATGGATAAATAAAATTCATTCAGTTCGTAGTTTCTCTTCAGCTGTTTACAACCTAGAAGGAACAGTTATTATTATTTAAAATTACATATTTTACAGTATATTAATGAATAAATAATAATGTGATTAATTATAGTGAGAATATCAAAATTTTCAAAACCAATGAATAGTTTTATGCGTTAAATGATGTAAAATTACTAGGAAAGAATTCGAAAACGCATGGAGGCAAGTTTTAAATAATGGAAATAGACGTTAAAAGTTAAGTAACAACAGTCTCCAAATAGAAAGATTGATGAAAAAAAATTGAGAAATGTCTAAACTGTGACCAAACAATCGAAAAAGGAATTAATCAGATGAAAATAGGAAACTAAGCGTTATAAAATTAATTGTTTAGAAGGCAAGTTACCAAGTACTGCTAAACTGACAACTGTTTCTAAATGTCAACCTAGTCCACTAACAAGATGACGATCAACCGAACAGTTGAAAACATGGTGGTATTTCGGTCTCAGTTGTTGTTGTATGTAAAGAGCAATATGGTTATTGGCCCTCTTCTCTATTCCCCCCAGTGAAAAATCTTTAGTTCGTATGTGTTAACTGACAAATATTATTGAAGGTAACAGGAGATAGTTTGTTCACTGCCGTCCCTCTCAATAAACAATTTATTTGACACTGAGAAACTAATTTAGCAGCTAGATACATCTTTTCCAATGCAGCACTTAGTCTTAAATTAATCTTATCAGCTATACAATAGATTCTGAAATTAGGTCGTAGAAAGATTGGATCAGAAAAGGCCCATATTACACTTCCCTTACCGCCTCTCCCTCCGAATATATTGAACTTTACTTATTGTATACTTCCTTGGGGTATGCACATCCAAATCATGATTTGACCATTTTTCTTGAGAAAATCACTTATTTTTCTTGCTACTTGAACTTCGGATTGCTAATGGATCTAATCGGTCCCAAATATAGCTTCATACAATCTGGTACAACGACTTCTCAGTTTATGTGTATCTCATTACAAGTATATAGGAGTGAAGTCAAAGTGATATACACGGAACTACGTGTACTAGGGATATTTAATTATCGAAATTTAAAGTTACTACGATCCAACACCTAAGATCTCTGTAACAAGGCATCTTCCGTGGACTTAGTTAGTATACATATTTAATTAGCATTTACATGTGCTCTACAATAGATTCTTCACGACAGTAACTGGTTATATTCTCTTCGTTTTCCCATGCCTACTAATTAACCTTAGTAAGTACCCATTATCTGCAAGACAAAGTCAAACTATGGGCAACTCCTCTTTAATCATACGTGAAAAGTTGTCGAGAAATACTGAGTAGTGTTCTAAGCAAAACATTTACGTAATATATTGGATTAAAATTACAGAAACTTAATTATTACTCACCCGAAATGTCTTGTTAACAAGCAAACCTTTAAGTTTGTGTCGAATTGAATACCAACACATAGAAAGTGGAACATTTTAATGTTCATTTTCAAGATCAATTCAATGAAATCCAATATATGCATCAACAATATATTTAACCCGTTAATTAATACTGACCCACGATGAGGTCATCTTAATTATTGAAGACTACTTCCACTTCATATTATTACCGCTTACGCATACCCGTAGTCTCTTTTCGCCTTTTATGAGAAATAGATAAGAATCAGAATGTTATTTCGAACTGTATAATTTGCTTATGATGCTAAATCACCACCTTAAAAGATCCCACCTCATTAAATAGACACAACGAATCATATACATTGATGCCTTTAGAAACCAAGTTACCGCTCAGTCGAAACTTATCACTTATTTCATCTAATGGTCTGAATTATTTCTTTTTGTGCACTAACCATACTACTTATTAATACTCAACAACTCATGATATTGTTAATTATTTTGGCATATAATTGAATGCAAGTGGTCTTGTGGAGAAAAGCATTCAGTTTAATTGTTTGTATTCGTCAAATATTGATTGGATGAAACGGGAAATTGATAGAGGTCAGAATCCTACGATTGGAGGCCTGCCCAGTAGCGCAGGCGGTTAAGTATTCAACAACCTAAAGGCGTTGAACTCAAATCCCTGGTGGAATCAAAAGTGTACACTACCGATGAGTCCCATACTAGGAAGAAAGAGACGTCCAATGCTCCCTGGTTTTAAGTAGTTCCCAAAGAACATCAGTCTGCGACGAATAAGAACATCTACGTTTAAAAATATGTGATTAGGTTCTGTTATAACGAACGAGTTATAAGTGATTAAGCTTGAAAAACTAGTGTTCAGAAAATGATTTTAGATATTTTAGTTGTAGGTATTTTCATATTTCCCTCATTCTAAACTCTTGTCAGATTTATAAACTGTTGCTATGTCACT
Organism: Schistosoma japonicum; assembly: GCA_025215515.1. Taxonomy (NCBI): domain Eukaryota; kingdom Metazoa; phylum Platyhelminthes; class Trematoda; order Strigeidida; family Schistosomatidae; genus Schistosoma; species Schistosoma japonicum. Next base: position 64,018,380 of record CM046069.1, on the reverse strand, counting down.
TCTCACTCATGAACTAGGACTAATTAATTGTGTACGTGTTACACTCCCGCCACCAATTTTCTGTCAATATTATGTTCGTTTGGCATTGAAGCTATTATTGTCACTGGTCTACCGTGGAGTCCGGGCGAGCATATATATATATATATATATATATATATATATATATATATATATATATAACAATTGTATTAAATAAATGGCCCATAATTCTTTATTACTGTACTGTTTAGTAATAATCTCGTGTCCTATCCACGCGGGCTAGGAGCAAACCTACAAAAACATAAAAGTTGTTCTTTATTTTCTAAATTATTCTGTTAGTTCTAGTGAGGTCATTGTTCGCAACCGGTAGTGAACAAAAACATTGGCAACCCTGTTGTAATGTGTTATGATTCATAAACATATATATACAGCAGTGAGGGCTATTCTACTTGATTATAACAACTAGACTTCTTTACTACTCATCGTTTTCTTTATTACGCGCTATTTATTGGAATCCTGTTTATTCGCAATAACTTAAATACTTAGTGTAAGTCGGCTATTCACTTAGATTTTGTTAGTTTAAGTACAAATTTGACACCGTTTCAACGTATTATCTAATTTATCGTATTTTTCGTCAATTATTGCTGTATATAATCAATTCAAGGAAAAGCAACCTTGTTGATTTTGACTACCGTTAATAACGCGTCAAATGTACTGCAATTTGAAGTCTGTAAATCTGATTGTTTCTATTATTTTTTGTGCGTTGTAGCTTCTTCTTCAAACAGGTTTCTCATTTCGATTTAAATATTTCAAGCGCCACTCAGCTGTTGGATCCGAATATTTGGATTCATTCAGTATTAGTAGTTTAGAATACTAATAAATCTATCGTTTTTATATGTCACACATTCATCACGGATAGGAATAATTGAAAACTAGGGAGCATTAGACAACTAACTCATCCTAATGTGGGACTCATCAGGAGTGCGCACCAAAAAGTGTAACAATAGACCGCAGCAGAGTAGTGTTGATTGTCAAGTGTCAACCGTGAGAACCAAAGAACTTAGATTCTATCCTAGATTCGGGTCATTATATATAAGTTAATAACCACACTGGGGTAATCATAATACAAACATGCTGGTGAGACTAAATAATTGAAATCGGATCAAAATGTTTGTCCATCACTATTGCTTGCAACAGTTATCCATTCACGCAAGATAACTTGGAATGTTTCTTTTTATGAAATCACTACAAGTGTTTAGGTATCACTCATTTATATTGAATTTTTGTCAAGATAGATGGATTTATTTATATCTGTCTTTAGATCTAATGGATTTCAATTACATAGTAGGAACATTTCTTTATCTCAAACAGTGAGGGAAAATTACTAACATCTAGAAATGTAAGTTGCTTTTGGTGGGTGTCTGAACTCGAAATATTTCAGTGATTCTAATAACTTTTATCAACTAAGTATGGAAGCATGTTGAGTTTTTGTTTAACATAATTTTCGTTCGAAATATATTTTAACTTTATGATAGGTTCAAAGTTAAACAGTGGACAATACGAAAATCCTTTCATAAATAGTCCAAGAAAATAAGATATTGCTAAATACAGTTTTTAGTTCGAAAACTGAAAATGATTCAAGTAGTACAAAAAGTAGTATATAAATACTACGACTATTTTCATCGAAAATACAAAGTTAGTGGTGGTAGGGGGTGGGGGGAATCGGAAGAAAAAATCGTACGAATTCAACAACCATCTAATAATGATTACAATATACATACACATCTAGAATTAAAATGATATACAAGGGTGATTTATTAAAGGAAACAGCATAAATATTTGCACATATTACATTGTATAATGGCATATCTCGGAATTTACAAATGAATCATTTCTAACAGAATATGATTTTGCATGAATTGGATGGACAGATTCATGAATATCTGAATTATCCATAACACGGTTGCTTAAATATAAGTCAGTATTATGAATATCACTAATATTACAAGTTTCAACAGTAGTGGTAGTATTACTACAAGTGTTAGGGATTGTGGACTGCTTGGCTCGATTGAAATGCATATGTGCTTTCACCAAATCATCTGTATCTAAAGCTGCCATTAAACTAAGTTCAGCTGCAAGCACAGTTGCAGCGATTATACGTGATAAATGTTCAGCTGGACGATCAATGCTCAAGTCAAGTAAATCAAGACACGCACGTTGACCTGGTAGACGTGTACCACCGCCGATTGTACCAACTTCTAAACATGGCATTGTAACACTAGCTATCAGTGAATCGTCCGAGGAATCCACCTCCAACTGTGTTAAACAAGACGATGAGTCAACAACCTTAGGGAAACAAAAGAGACAAAGTATAATTATATATATATATATATATATATATATATATATATATATATATATATATATATATATATATATATGTCATCCGTCACTTACAGTCAAAACTCACCTGATTTAACATCTTTTTGACTTAAAGACAATTGATGGATATCCAACACACTGTGTGATACATCATATTTATCAGATTACATATGATGCTCTTGTTGTAGCTAGTATTTGTTATGCTAAAACTTACAGTAGTTACGACAAAAATATGATAAGAACACACTCACCGAAGTGTAGAGATGGTATTGAACGGATTGGTGATAGAAACACATGATGTATCACAAGGAGGCTAGAAATATATCATTATGCATCCGAATGAATCGTATTGAACATGCACAGGTTCAAGAAGTAAGGATATGAATGACTAATAACAAGTAAGGGATACGAGGGTCGAATAAACGTAGCAAACCACAGTAATTCAATGAACAGAGTGAACAAGTAAACACACAAACAAACTAACATGAATAATGGGACATAGTAATTATTTTTACAAAGACGCTGATCGTCTGAATTTATATGAACTGAGTGTTTAGCTTTATGAAAGAGTTTAGAAAACATTCTGTAAAATTAGTTTTTCACTTAGTTCGGGATGCAGTTAATGGGAGTGTAAACGAAAACAACGTACATCCTGATCCTTTTGAGTTTTACAGAATCATTTAACAGAACGGCAGTTAAGCAACTGTCGACAAAGATCCATGCAAGAAGTATTTGTTTTGTTTGCATACTTAGTGCTATACCTACACTGGCTAGCCCATGAGAAGTCGCCGTAGGGTTTCCAGACAATCAAAGAGTATATCACGCAATTTTTCCATATTGGTAAAGTTGAAACCAAGTGAATGATGACACTGGGATATTGTATGCATGTTTCAGAGATACAGTGTATATCTAAGGAACGAGATTCTAATGTCATAATTGAAGAGACTAGAGAGGATTCATGCATCGAAGGCCCCAACATGCAAATTGATGAGTGGTTGTGGGAGACCCGAAATAGTATTTCATGAAGAAGAATCGTTGGCATAAGAAGGTAGTTGAAGATAAAAATTCAGAGTTGATAGTGGAAGTAGAAGAAATATTAAGGACGGAAGAAAGAATGTTATTATGAAGATAATAATCTTGAGTGCTACTATAGATATGAGGGTGGTTACCACATCCCGGATATCCACATTATGGAAAAGATCTGCTTGAGGTACCTGGAAAAGCTCGATTAGAAGCGATTTCGACAACCCGTGCAAAGTAGTTACAGCAAAGGGGAGAACAAATTAACAAATGATGCGTTTGAAAATACTCATTTTGAAATTACAGTCTAGTAGTAGGTAGAAATCTCATATGTAAATGTAGCTAGAAGCACGATGAGTAACCTCATATTAACCACTAATATATCAATAAGTTCGAATTCACACAACAGAACAAACACATCTGCTTACAAATGTATTCGTAAGGACAATTTGATCTCTTTTTATCAGGATGCTCTCATACGAACACGCGTCATCGCCAGGAAAGTTCTACTGATTGCAATCAACTGTTGGATGTATTTATACAAGTGTGGGAGAACGTCTGGGGTTTAAACCTAGTAGGCTGATATGAATGATTATATGGATCCTGTGGTAGCAAGTAAAATATAAACTTATGTTAGTCACCTACTACCATGAGACTGCTATCTTTTGGAACAGATCATCAAATCGGAGAGTGGACCTATTGAGAAAACTACGTGTTCGTTTTGAATGTCTGGGTAGTATATCAGTACACATATTATTATTATTATTATTATTATTATTATTATTATTATTATTATTATTATTATTATTGATGAAAATGTCTTCACTCTAATTCCCGATTTCTGCAAATGTTATTTACAATTACCTAATTACAAACAAATTTATTTTTCGGTAGATATAGCGAATTGCATGAACTTGTATTCATCCCCTTGATGACACCCGAGCTTTACATAAAAACTAAGTCACCAACTCACCGTTACTTCCTAGACAAGAGGCATGATGCAAAAAAATAATATGGGCCTTCATAAAACTAATAAACAGCCAAGTCAGAATTAGAATGAACTTGTATCTTCCAGTTGACTTGTTATGGACTAAAGCTGGTCAGTCTCTATTGCTATATGTGCATCCTGAGTGGATCGCCTCGATATAGCTATTAATCACAAGTATTATTTAAGTTGGATTGTGACTGGTAAACGGAATCCAGGACGCGCGTTTCGTTCTATTTAGGACTCGTCGGCTGGATGTACTTGTATCCTAATGTTGATGGTCACACTGGGAGCTTGGCACAAAACGGACTGAGTTCGAATTCCGGTGTGAACATCAACATTAGGATGCAGGTACATTTAGCCGACAAGTCACAAATAGGACGAAACGAACGTTCTGGATTCCGTTTGCTAGTCACAATCCAACTTCAATAATCAGGTTAGAAGTTTGAATACGAAAGTTTTCTTTCCGCGGTATAGTAACAGTTACTTTCAAACTAATTCGTGATAAGGAGATGTAGAATTTGCAATCTGATACAGCTCAGACTCAGTTTAATATACTATTTTTGAGATCGTTATTAATTGTTTTTTATTGTATGCTCGCTGATTACTAACTCTCGACAATACTTATTATTTCTGCGTACAATTACCCAACGTCTTGCTGTATACTTCTTACGTATGTTCCTAAATATATTCATACCGGCCAGGGTAGCTGAATGATAGCGTCTCAGAGAGTAAAACAAGGTAACTCGGACTTCAATACTAAAGAAAAAGTTCGCACACTACTGAAGATATTTCTCGATGACGAATGCCGAATCTGTGTTTAGAGTTGCCAACCACCTAACAAAAGAATATAACATATACACGCGTACATATAGACACATAATGAACGATTGTATACGACATACCTGAGCTAAATCTTGACCTGTAGCTGCAAACATTCCGGCGATAATATTTGCAGCATGAGCGTTACATCCCATCATACCAGGACAACCAGCCATTGCAGATCCAATCCAATTTTTTGCATGAGTTAATCGTGCTAACCGTTGTGCATTAGTATGTAACACCTGGACTAGTACACAAGATGGTATATGCGCTTCAGCAATAACAGATTTACCACGACCAAGAATTGTATTTATAGTAGCTGGCTTTTTATCCGTACACATATTTCCACTTAAAGATATAACCTACATTTATGTATACACAATTAGATAACAATATAAATTAAAGAAATAGTGCGAAGAGTGGTTACAAAAATGACAATTTAATTTCATTAATTATGCATTAAACCACCCCCAACAATGTGAGTATGAACGATCTTATATAGCTGCCAGGAGTGCTTATTTATCAAGTATAGTATGTGTACTTGGATCATAGACACACTATAAATGTGACGGCTTATCACGCTGACAGGTTTGCCAGACAAAAGCATGTAGGGTGGGGTCTAAATCTTAAACTTACAGAATGATAGTCGAATGTTTTGAACACCGTCCTACTCTTAGGACAAAAATGTGTAAAAACAAGTGCTAACTTATTACCGACTCAGCATATCATCCAGTAATTTTATCAACCGATTCATAAACTCATGAGTTTGATTTAATATAATATGGTTCCACTTTTTATATGTAAGACTTTATAAACTAGTAAACAGAACTAAGTGTGGTTGGAAAAATTTATTATTCAACAGTTACGCCATATACTAGCATCAAGGTAGACTCAGTTATAATTCAACTTATAAGATAGAATACTGTGAAATGGTTACAAGCGAATACCTGGGAGGGAGAACTATTAAGTATATCGATATAAAAAAGTTTATTTGTCAAGTACGTCTTAAAAATATAAAATTTTGAACTATCATTTTAAACAAGAACTGGAGTACATTGAATAAGTCTTTGACGATAAGTATAACAAGGTATAAACTCTCTTATTAACACTTATTATAATTTCAACAATCTTGGAGAACAAGAGCGGATACAAATTAAATAGATATGCCAATAAACATTCATAAATAGAGGTTTGTTTGGTATCTATCGTCGATATAATGATGAGTGTTTAATAAATGGATTATATAAGGATGAGAAAAAAGGAAAATAGTATACACTAAATATATTAAGCTACTTGAAATATAAACTAATAAATAATGGTTGAACTACTAAAATTTTAGATAATTGCTAGGATTTCCTAGGAAGCAAGTATAATAAAGTATCTAGTAATAGTAGCACAGGTTGAAAATAGTGACTACGCTAGTTGCTGTTTCAGGCGTAAGCCTTGTGTTAGAATAATTGCCACTAAACTGATGCAAATGCTGCATAAAAATACTTGTTAGAAGGAGTTTAAAAAGGTGCTATTCAGATAACAGATTTTCTTTAATGAGAATTCAATTAGATTAAAAAGTGACTTTATTTTTAAGATACTTATATTTTCAGGTTTTTAATGTACTACAATCTACACAGATATAAAAGTAATACTTAAAAATAGGTAAAAGCATCTTTGGAGCATATTTATATCCTTTAAATACTGTCTTTTTTCAAAATGAAGACTGAGTTATGTAGTAATAGAATGCAACCAAATATCGACAAATATGAGTTCGAAACCAAACAATAAGATGACAAAACCGCTTACCTGCATACTACTGAAATATTTCTGTAGGCAATGCAGAGCACTATCAGTGGCTTTACTAACTATATTCATGCCCATGGCATCACCTGTACGTGCAGCAAACCGAATGTGAACGTAACGACCAGCCTGTATAAAAGTGAAAAAAAAATCAAAAATAATGTAGTAAAGACCATCAATCTATACATTATGACAACTGGACGTAAGTCTCGATTCAAAGATGAACACAGTTGCATTATTTTGGGACAAAAACCTAATTGGTTGTAATACAATGATCATAAACAACAATCTGGAACAACAATTAAGTTGTAAGTACTAACCCAAAGGATATAAAGTATGAATATAAAACGAAGTGAGGTGCAATACTGTCTTCAAATTAAAAATTGAGTCATAACAGACGGTCAATCAAGTTTTATGCTTATGAGCCAGAAACGTTAGGTAGACTAAAAGTAGCACTTCATCATAAGAAGTTAAAACCAAACACATATACTTAGTATAATTTCTGGTCATTCATTAGTAAATAATTATTTATTTCTCACTTGAGCCACTTAATCTCAATTAGTTATACCTCAACAATTAAAGTGTGTGATCAGTAAGATTGGAAACGTATTAACCTCTTCCAATATGTTTAAACAATATCTAGATATTTAAGTGAAGCGTCCAAAAATGTAAGACCTAGTAGATGAGTAAAATGAATAAGTTTAGACATCGTTTTCGCCACATACTGAACAGTTATTAAAAAGGTATATACACTGGATAGCTAGTTTATCGTTTAGGTTTCATTAACAAACGTGTAACGATGACTTGATGTGATGCAAAATCTAGCAACTGAAAGTCTTAAAGCAACAGTTGAAGAGCTAATTGAAATCCAGCAACTCTATGAATACCAGAAGCAACATTATTGACGGCATTTAATAAACAGTCGAGATGATGAATATATGTCAGAGTTTAGAAATTAATTAGTTAATTGACTGACATGTTTCTAACCAACCAACTATTATTGTACTAATTGCCCAGTTCGAATGTGTAAAATCCTGATTATTACGCAATAAAAATAGATTTAGCTAGCAAATTAAATAATAATTGGGTCGATTGTATAGAAGGAAACTACTTACTGGACTAGCAAACACTGATAATAAGTTTGCGTGCGCACTGGTTTTATCAAAAGCAGATTTTAAAATTTGAAATCCTTCTTCTGAATCGATAAATGCAATACATTTCACTGAATCAGCAATTGAAGGGAACCAGACTACAGGAGCCCTTGTCATTTGATCTCTAAATATTAAGAAGAACAGAACAGTGGTCATGAGGCATTGATATATATATATATATATATATATATATATATATATATATATATATAAAGTTGACACAACTCAATAGATCAGAGAGATGAACACCAAATTCGTAGAGGTAGTACTTACACCAGTGGTTATAATAAAAACGTGCGGGCACATAAAAGAAGATACAGGGAGAAAGAATTAGTTCGTAGACAGTGTTCAAACAATAAAAAGCAAACAATGTTAATATACGATGAACTGAATAAAAAAATCTAAATCGGTGCGAACAATTTCAATTTTACCTATAGACGACGCTTTTAACACCACCCGCTAGAAAAATTGCACGACATCCCCGATTTGTACTAGCCACTAAGCATCCTTCAGTAGTAGCCAAAGGAACGTAATGAGAACGACCATCAAGTAAAAGGGGTCCAATTTTTCCAACTGGTATAGGTATGTACCCAATAACCTGAATTTTAACAGACGGAAAATATGTAAATATCAGATATCTGAAATAGGTATATAACCATTTTCTCTGGTAGTCATGGGAAAAGACAAGTTATAGCGACCAAAGCAAGTGTATTTGATCGGGTCAACGATCCATGGTGTTAAAGGCGAATACCTACCCTATCAAAGAATATTCCTACACAAAAATTAAAACATACTGAATACAAGTATTCATAGCTATTTAAAATCATCGTAATTTAGAAGGGATTTAAGAAGACTTAAACTGTACATATGAGACCACAGCTTGTTAAATCACAATTGAATATGATTTCAGTACAAATTATCAAGTATTAAATTAAAAGGAGTAAATACACCCAACATTTTCAGAATTTATCGACTTCAGTCGTTAATTCTTCATGTTACATTAATCAATTAAGAGGCGAAAACAAATGGGTTATACTCGAAAGTGTTAGTGGGTTATATATCTTATGATTTCCTCAACCGAAACATATGTTGGGATAAATGAAACAATTAGCTTCGCCTCGACACCTAGATACTATAACTCTTGTTTCTAACTTAGTCTGTCTACTACAAGAAAGAAGTTTTTCAAGGGTGACTTGTTAATAGAGACTAAAAAGATCGATTCAACCAAGAAACGCGTGTCTCAATACATCCACACCGATTATTAAAACAACGAAAAATTAGTACATTGAGAGAGCTATAAACTAAATAGGAAGGGAAATCTTCAAACCCTGTGAAAATGAAGGTTTGTTTTTGTCGGAAGTTTTGGAGTGAAAGTTTCAATTTACAAAATTAACAAAATAATCAGTAAGTGAACGATCCCCTGTAGACGTAACATCCCCAACACACTGTTGGCACGAGACGAGCCTGATTAAAGCACGCTCAAAGCATGCTCACGAAGCTGTGCTGTGATTGGTCCATTCTTAGCCAACTAGAGTCAACGACCAATCGGAAAGTTTCTAGAATACTCAATGCCATTGTTTATATAAACCCTAGTGTAAATCATTTGCTTGACTTTGCCTTTTGCCTCCTGCCGTTAGTTTCTCAATACATCTTGCTACCTGTTCTACTCTTGTTCTGATTTGAGATCCAGTCGCGGTCGTTGTCGAATCGTAGAATACTAAGCGTGTAGGACATATATAACAGTGGCGACGGGAAAAAGGAAAAATACATTCAAAATGCCGATATCAGATGACCAGCTCAATCGAATACTACAACAACAGCAAGCACAACTTGATGCACAAATGCGGCTGTTAGAAACACTGACACAACAGCTGAATATCCACTGCTCGAGTTCCTATGCTGTTTCAAGCACTTCTTGTGATGCAGTTGCCAGCAGCATACTAGAATTCTATTATGACCCTGAAAATGGAAATACCTTCCTCATGTGGTTCAAGCGTTGGGAAGATACATTTAGAATAGAATTCTGTAAACAAGATGACGCATGGAAGACTCGATTGTTGACGCGTAAGCTGGGAAGTAATGAATATGCACGCTTTACTGACCATATATTGCCAAAGTTACCTCGAGAGCTCAGTTTCGAGGAGACCGTAGCTCAATTATCTGAGATATTCGGCGAATCATCCTCATTGTTTAGTACTCGTTATCAGTGTCTTAATTTGGTGAAACGCGAAACCGATGAATATGGTGCTCTAGCAGACATGCTCAACAGAGAGTGTGAACGCTTCAAGTTACGCTCATTGACAGAAGACCAATTTAAATACCTTATATTCATCAAAGCCCTTCAGTCACCACAAGATGCTGAGATTAGAACTAGACTCTTAACTCGACTGGATCAAGATCCTAACATCACACTCAGAACATTGACAGATGAGTGTAAGCGGCTACAAAACATCAAACATGACAATCAGCTAATTGAACAGGTAAATCCTAATTTAACCTACAGTAGTGTCAATGCTATTACTAGGTTAAAAGCTCAAAAACCGAGAACAAGTGATAGTAAACAAACGACTGCATCTGGTTATGTGGTGATTGGCACTATGTACGATTCTGCCAGCTCAAGAAGCATAAATGTCAGATATGCAAGAAACGTGGACATAAAGAAAATCATTGTCCACCGAATCGTACGTCTCAGCCCAAGAAGAAACATAAACGTCCTCGACACGTGGTGAAGCCAGTCGAATCTCAATCACTTTCTCTGGTAGCAGCCTTTCAAACAGATAATAATATTCGGAGAAAGTATGCTACTATCCAGATTAACGGCATATCAGCTCGTCTGCAAATTGACACAGCATCCGATATCACCTTAGTATCTAGAGAAACATATAACCTGCTTGGGAATCCTCCAATAAAGCCATCTAAGAAAACTGCTAGAAACGCATCAGGAGGAGTTCTGAAACTGGTTGGCGAATTACAGTGTGAATTTTCCTTCAATGGAAATAGCGGTAAAGGAATATGCTATCTAACAGAGCGACCATACCTTGATCATCTTGGTCTAGATATGCTAGAAAAACTTGGAATAATGGATATGCCCATCAACAGTGTTTGTAACGTGTCATGTCCATCATTAGACACTCCTATACATGCACAAGAAGATAAAGTGGTGATCTGGCTACAATGCAAGGATCCCACAGTTTTTCGTGGGGGAGGACATCGGAAGCACAAGCCAGTACAACGGTTGCAGGTGAATCCAAACACCAGATACTACGGATCTTTTCAAAGGGGAGGTGTTGGCACGAGACGAGCCTGATTAAAGCACGCTCAAAGCATGCTCACGAAGCTGTGCTGTGATTGGTCCATTCTTAGCCAACTAGAGTCAACGACCAATCGGAAAGTTTCTAGAATACTCAATGCCATTGTTTATATAAACCCTAGTGTAAATCATTTGCTTGACTTTGCCTTTTGCCTCTTGCCGTTAATTTCTCAATACATCTTGCTACCTGTTCTCTCTTGTTCTGATTTGGGATCCAGTCGCGGTCGTTGTCGAATCGTAGAATACTAAGCGTGTAGGACAATATATAACACACACACAGTACAGCAGTATAGTAAGGAATGCTACTGCATAAATTAAACTTGATATAAATTGTCATTTCAATAAATGGAGAGATTTACTCTCATAAAAGACAATAATAATTCTGTAAAACTTGTATAGATTCTTGGCTACAAAATTGGAATATAAAGACTTCGCCAGTTACGACTTCTCACTAGAATGTAGGCATTAGAATTGGATGATCGTCCAGTTATATAACATACTGAATGAAGTAGAAAGTATACAAATGAATAAAGGCTTGGTGGAGATGATGATTATGTTTACGTCACGGAGCTTGAAGATCATGTGTTAGATCTCTGGTAAGGTCATGTGTACGCATTGTTGAGGAGTCCTATACTAGGAAGAAACAGCTGTCCAATGCTCGCTGCTTTTCGATGATACCTCACTGAATCAATCTATGACGAATACAAACAACAAACTAAAAAATCTCAACAAGACCACTTCAGTTTATTTAGGTATCTGCTTAGTGTATGCTTTTACTTATTTGTTTATTTCACAATTTACCAAGATTATCTTGTCTAAAATTATGTGAAACGTTTTCAGTGTTCAATAATTGTATTTCATCTACTACTTACTCCATTCTTGTATTCAGTCAGTGAGTGAATGCTGTATATTTAAGCATAATTACACTTCATACAACCGTTAGTGATAATTGCTATAGAGGACAAGTAGGCTACATACTTATCTGGTACTTCATTTTTACATTTTGCGCAACCCCGTCCTCTTGACCTTTAGTTAAAATTATTAACTGTTACTACGATAATTGTAGTTTACGGAGTAGGACCAGTAAACTACACATAAATTACCCGGATTTAGTATCATGTTGCATTGACATTATTTCTTTAGCTGTGTTGATATGTGGTCCGGAGACGTACACATACCCTTAAAAATTGTTTGGAATAAATGGATTTTAGATTCGAACAGAATAAAATCAATAAGTTGTTTAGAATAAAAAGGATTCATGTTTTTCTATACAACTCGTTGTTTTTGGTCTACTCAAGTTGATACGATGATTCAAGACTACCTAACTGGTTAATCATGTGCATTTCAATTTATCGCCCGGGGCTAGATTGATTCAAGGTGGACTTAAAGGCAATAAGAGTATATGTAGGACGCTGGTCATTGGTTAGCGGTACTCATTGTCAGTAGTTGTCTGACTCAATTACACAATAATAACAATTAGTTGTATAAAGCTAAGTAAAGAAGAGATCGTATATAAAGCCTAATAGTTTAAAAATGAATTATTTTAACCACTAGGCAATTGTTCAACTAAATTTTTAATTCTAATTTACTGAGCTGAGTAATTGCTCTATAAAAAGCATCCAAATAAAAATAACTATACACTCACCTCTTCACAACATTGACCATATACAAGACGATAATCATAGTCTTTGTAAGGAATGCGTTCAATAATATGTGGATTACTAAGAAATGTTGATAAATCTAAACGACGAAGTTCAACAGCTCGAAACGGATTGCGAACGACTGATTCCAGTTCACGAGTTTTAAGTCTTCCATGAGATATTAACTGCAAGATCTCTGTATCGGATAATTCATATCCCAAACCCTTAATTTAGCAAATATATAGTATAGAAAGCAATGATGACCAAATAATATTAATAAAGTAGAAAAATGGAAAACAACAAGTAATGAGGTAAAAATCATCTTAATTTGACATTCGGTAGGTGACCAATTTTAATTAATGGAACAGAATTATTCAGTCGTCAGGTCAAAAACATCGCTATCAAACGATTGGAATTACAAGTGATTTCTTATACGACCAGAATAGTGCATAAATGTAAATAATGACTTCAGGAAAAAAGTAAGATGGCTAAGTAAGTTATTATTAGATGGCAATACGAGATTCATTGACTATCATTAACTTTGCTAGATACACTTTTAGGAATAACATATAAACTAAATAAAAAGATCATTATGGAAGTGAGTGTGGAAGGAATGATAAATCAGTTAGATCAATGATTCAATAGCTTGGAAGAGAGACAAAGTATGTTTATTTTTTAATTAAAAAAAATTGTAATTAAAGCTCATGGTAAGGTAAGAGTTTGGACAAATTACTATAGTACATCTAGTTTCAGTTTCTTTAAGTGTATAAAGAGGGCTTCAAAAATGCAAACAAAAGAGAACTGCTCTTGGTAGGTTTCCATTCTTCTTGTAAATGAATTTAAACGATGATTAGGGATAGCTAGTACTTGAAAGATGTCATAGAATCGCATTTCTCAAGCAACCAATGATGCATTTTCTTAACCGTAAAGGAAAGCGTTCACAAAATATTTCGAAAAAACGAGCATCGGACAGCCATTTAGCTTCACAAAAACAGCCGAAATGATAAATATACAATGAAGGGCATAAGTATCGTAAATCCACTTTCAAGTTACTGGTAAATATAGCTGCACTGAAGAACATTATTTTCAGTTATTATGAAGAATGCACCCTTTGGGATATTTAAGATAGCCCCCCCTTTTTTAGTGGATTCGCACTAAGCTTTATCGATAAATCATAAAATCGGAACATCCGAGACAACGTCATCGACTCTTAAAAGTATTCTACACGATATATATATATAAACTCTGATAACGCAACCACAAAAAGATCACTCCAAAGAACCACATTTGTATTTTATGACCCAATAGATATTTGCCGTCCATTGGAAAATTGCTGAAAAAACAAAACGCCATGACAAGTAAGAAGGATGTAAGCCAAAGACAATTTATAAGATCCTTATGGTTAGAGAAAAAATTAACTCACCTACTCTATATCAATCGTTTTTGAACTCTGTACTAAAAGGTTATTAACAAGTGACTTTTAACAGGTGAGGATTCTATCCATAAAGCCTATGACATCCTGCACAACTCAGTCTAACAGTGTTATGGCATAAAAAAGCTGTTGATATATTGAACGCCAATGAAGTGCCTAGTCGATAACTGCGCGTCTGCCCTATGCCCGCTCAGTCCCAAACCGGAGATAGAAGAACATAAGACGATAGACCAACCGGACAGAATCATATTATATTTCACATATTCCTTTAAACATACATAAAATCTAACCACATAGTCAACCAATCAGGAAACTAACATTAACACAAAATAGGAGCAATAATGAATGTGAACTAGAGTACGTATACACGATTGATTATCCATAGTTCATCAATGAGAAATGATATACTAACAGTTAATGTGTCAAATGGGAGGATAGGGCAAGGAAAACTGAATAATAATAAAAATAAATTGTTCACCTTAAATATAACCAAAAATACTGAAAGTCTACAGATAAATAGCTCATGAAGATAATCAATCTCATTTGGTGCCCGGCATATAAAACACAAAGGGACTTCATGGATTGATAGAACACTACAAACAAACTACTATTAAACCTAATCAAAATTAGGTGCATTTCAGCCACTGTCAAAAACTTACAAAGGACACGTATGATGCAAGAAGTAGCTGCATTATTCGATACAAGTTCATAACATTATCTTCAAGCCTACAATTCCCACAACTTGGGTACTAATATATTAGAAGAGAGTGATTTATAGTAAATTCATTGATAATTAGATTCCAAACAGTGATGATGCTTTAGACATTATTAGTACACAATGCAATCAGAAGTTAGAGGCGAGTGAAAACTGGCAAGTGCATCAATACCAAAATAAATCGCAATACGTATTAGCATGGAATTAATTTTCGCCGTTCAATAACGCCGTCAGGGGCTTTCTAGAGATTTTACCGTACCTATAACTAGGTAAAATGGTAAGTAAGCATCCTATATATGTAACAGTATTAAAGTGTTGAAATACAGGTATTATAGCGTTTACCCTCTTAATCTTTGTAATTGAAGCATCCAAGTCCAGTACATTAGATGGGCAATCGTTTTTATTCTTATCCGTATCGAGAAAGGTAGAAACTGACGTGCACTCGTTTTCAGAAGTATGATTTTCCTCCTAAAATTCAGTTAAAACATTTTATTAAAAGATATTACATTTTAGAGATGTTATTTACAAATAAACTCTTGTGTAAATGTTGAAAGTCGAAATCTACCTATAAATTGAAGACTAATTGGTGACATTCAGATTGAAGTAATAAACAAAGACTTCATGCTCGTTTGCCTACAGTTAGTGGCTTCCCTGAAAATAGTCCCACAAGCACAAAAGTGATGCATAATGTAATGCAGCTGAGTTATTAGATGGCAATTAATAATCTGCAGATTTTGATGAATATGAAATTGCTTACAAACCAACCGGTGAGTAGTGAAAGATGCACTATTTTTAACGTTACTTTTAATTATTTGATTACTTGACAGAAGAAAATCCCAAGTGTTTGGACTGAAAATGTCAACTACTTAATCAAGTAGCTGGAGATTAGATTATATCGTTAGTAATTACAATAAATTCAACTTCGACTAATAGCTAATTTTAAAACGTTACATGTGGACAATCAGCAGAACAGTGAAACTCACCAAATATTTACTATTATGTCCGTCACTTGGACAATTAATGATGCTAAGATCACGGCTAGCCAATGAAACAGGAAATGATAGAATGATAATAGAATGATAACACGACGTTAACAATCACCAGGTATTATTAACACCTATATGTCTGCCCCGAATCTACGTCGATCCAGGCGGCAGATGAAAAAACTTGAAGTCAGTTAATCAGGCAACCAAGAAATTCAAATTTGAATCATATAGTTTAAACACTAATAAATATATTTATGATTTCCTCGACTACACAAAAACATAATTAGAAAAATAATGAATACAAAACCAGAGTATTTGTGATACAAAAGTCGAAGCAAGAGGTACATAAATAACTAGACCTAGTTCAGGAACGGTAAATGATATAATGAAAGTTGGTGATTTAGATAACAGCCTAGAATGAGGGAAATATGGAAATGATAGAAATAAAGTATTTGACAAGCATGAAATAAAAATATGTCAAGTATTATTCAGAAAAATAACTCCGATCACTCTTTTAAATACTTAAGTAATTTATGTGACTTAATTGTACAAATTATTTTCTTTGTTGAAGGGCGTGACAAACCTTATTATCACATGCATCAGTTGCGAAAATTTTATTTGTTTACCACAAATACTAAGATTGTAACACTTACCTTACGTGAACAGTAGATCCGTTTTCTCGATCGAGGAGGAACACTATCTACCTTTTCTGAATAATTGTGTAGTATTAAAGGCTGTTTTATTTGGTCAGTAATCAAGGTCTCTTTTACTACAGGTAGATCTAAGTTACGTAATTGCGATTTTACAGGTTTATTGAGTTTAACACGTTGATATAGAAGTAATCCAAGGAAAATGTAGCCAACTAAATTGAGATCAATAACCTGGAATACATCGTATACTAAACGGAGAATACTAGTAAATCCAAAGTCAGTAATATGATGTAAGGCAGATGTCATTTTGTTCCTGCTTGAATTGTGACTGAATGAACCAGTATGTTCAGAATGTCGATTATTTAAATGAAGTATTATCAAACTGATCAAAACCACGAAAGTTACGGACCAATGCTTATCAAGACAATTTGGTTTGGAATTGCAATTTTCGAAGCTACGCATAATAACAGGTCGACGTTCTTCATAGGAAGACTGGTCAGATGAGCATGAATGGCTGCGCCTTCGTATTGTGCTGAATAGTCTATTGCTACAATAAAGATAAAGAAAATTATGTAGTACGTAGAGCATTTAAGAGCACTTTAATATAAACAAAACAAAATGTTACACAAAAAGTCCATTGGTTTGCACAGAAACAAAAACAAACTTGTTATGACGTATCGATTAAGTTTATGGAATAGTGGGTAATAATTGTAAACTGTTAGACTTCAACTCATTATTATTAAGTTAATGTTAGGCATACCGTCACATTATATGCACTGAAACTGTTTTTAGGTAGCCGCAACACAAAATACTAATTAGCATTAAATCGTGCATCTAATTTGTACATCACTAACATAATGGAGACAAATACACAGTAAGCTGAAAATTGTTTTACGGATTTCGTAAACATACCAACGACAGTTTGCTAAGGCGGAACGAAGCTTGGATAACTGATAAAACGTGATATTACTGAAAACTAAACAAAGTTTGTAGCATGTGAATCTTGTCCCGACCGTAGCTACTATCTTGGTGTGCTGGTCGGGTTTGCTGATCGTTATGACCCAATCGAGCTATATTGACTGCAATGCATGTTTTCTAGGTTTTACCATGTTAAGCAGGTCTATTGGAGAACGATAACACTAAAGGTAGTAACCTAAGATTTGAGGGTGAAGTCGTACTGGTGACTGCATCGGAGTGTGACAGCAGTAGTGTTTCCCTCGGATAACCAGTATCTGCAGCGATGCTGCCTTCTTAACAGAAGGAAGGTGTTAGAAAAGGTCGACCCTAAAAATGTCGCACCTTACCTTACTCCATGGATTTCCATCTCCAGCAGTAAGGTCGTCTAAAGAACGGAGCTAACACTACAAAAACTTCCAATAACAAGGTCGTACGTAATTAGCCTCAAGCAGTTGTCCCTTAAGCTCTGTAATTGCGCTCCTAGGTCACTTTGATCAATACTAACCCAGTTTCCTTTTCAGGTACATCAAGAAGGCAATATTCTTCCCTGGTGTGGGCAGCTATAAAGTGAGAACCATCCTAATACCTCTAACAGCACATGAGGTCATGTTCGAAGTCAAATCCCACAATCAACTCTTAATAACTCTCTTATTCCCATGACTAACCCTTTTATCATAACTTTATCACCTCACGCCTCTAATGCTAATGGTTCGAGTTCACGAAACGTTATCCCTGGTCTCCTGAAACCTCACGCTAAACTATAAATCGAAGTTTCTAACGTTCGAACCTTATGCCGAATAGGACAACAAATCTCCCTAGCTATGACTCTAGATTCCCGCGACATCGATGTCTGCTGCGTCTCTGAAACGCGTATACAGGATTCAAGTAGTCATTCGCTTAACCTCACCTTATCAAAATAAAGAACCGGTCCGATTTACCCTTCGTGTTTCCGGAGACCCCACCGCTACCACTCGAGTCCTTGGTGGTGTAGGTATAGCACTAAATTCAAAAGTTGAACAAGTTCTCCGTGATCGGATTCTAATAAGCAGTCGCTTGTGTGCTGTCTGTCTAAACGAAACAGTAAGAACCCGGAAAGATAAGGATACACGCCACTTCGTTGTCTCTGTCTACACTCTCAATGATTGCAGCCAGGATGAATAAAAAGACGAATTTTAAAGAAAGCCTACCGATTTCCTTCGTAAAATTAAGAGCACTGATGTTGGGATAGTGGCTGGTAATTTTAATGCCCAAGTAGGTTGACTAAGCGAAACCGAAAGGCACTTCGGTGGATCCTATGGTGTCGAGGCGACCGCTTACTACAACTATGTCCAGATAACCGTCTATTCCTTGCAAGCACCAACTTTAAACATAAGGAAAGACATTGGTTGACAAGGCGACCTCAACAATCAACTTAACGCTGGACTCAAATAGACCACATTGCCACCGACCATTGTTGAAGAGACTCGATAGAAGACTCCCGCTCATTCTGGAGAACATGTTTAGACTCAAAACATGCTTTGATGCGAGCGCGTATTAGTCTGCGTCTCACTGGACCTAAAAGACCTACGGCAAGAATCCCTCTCACAGTTCAACCTAATAATGGATAAGTCATAAATGCATTTCGGGAACAACTAGAACTCCAATTTGTTAACTATGTAAGCGATACCCAGTTTGAGTCAGCTTGGAATAATATACAAAAAGCTGTTGAAACATAAGTAATATCTACTAGTGAGCCAAATCAAAAAGGTTGAGTAAAAATCATTAGGTTTCAGCTATATTTATTGAAATGATAGGTGTTCGGAAACTCATCCCGTTTGACTCTGAACAAGACAAGGGCGGAGGCGACTTAAACAGGCTGATCAAAAGCTTACGTAGTGACTGCGAGCATCGGTGGGTGGTGAAAGTTAAGGAGATGGAAAAGGCAGCAGAAATAGGTCACAGTAGACAACTGTTCAGTTTCATCAAAGAAACGGGTATAAAAAATCCGGCTGCAAATAAAGCAATCTCGGAAAAGGATGAGACCATTATTCACTGTCAATGCAGAAGGTTGAACTAACGGGCATAACACTTTACGGAACAGTAAAACTGGCCCTCAGCATAATCCCAGTTGCCTACCGTTCCCGAGCAATCTAAAAATGGCAGTCCCCTAAGTCTTAGTGAAGTTGAAAAGGCTATACGGAATCGAAGGTGAGGCAGAGCAACGGGACCTGATGGGTTAACCCATGAGATGTTTAAGGATTGTGATCCAGTTTTACCAGCAAGATTAACTGAGATCTTGGTTGGGATCTCAGAAATGGTCTCGAACACTAACCGTCTCGATCTATAAGAAAGGACAGAAGTCCACTTTGACAATTACCGAGAAATCAGCTTAACGAATGAAGTGTACAAAATATTGGCCTCTATAATACTTCAATGCCGAACTAAAGCCGGTGAAGAGCAAATCTCGAGAGAATCAAGGTAGCTTCAGACCCGGACGTGCTTGTATAAACCAAATATTCATACTAAGGAAGGTTCTGAAACATAGACACACTTTTAGACATCCAACAGTAGTTGCAGTTGCTAGGGAAGTACAAACTCTGGAGAACCAGACTAGTTTCAAACCTGGATGGGGATATGTTAGTTAAATATTCGCTGAGTCAGATCCTAAAAAATAGGCATACTTACCGACGTCAGACAATAGTGGCATTCCTTGACAGGCAGCTTTCAACTTCATAGATCGATAAGTATTCGATCATAGATGTCTTCGAAGCATTGCTCTTGTTTGCTGGGACCACCGAGTAAGCAATGGGTGGGTTAGGAATGGAGTACTAGGTAAATACGGTAAGTTTATTGATGAAGTAGTTAATCTTCATCAGCTGAGGTGGATAGGACATGTGTTACGTAAGCCTGACCACCGCCTATTTTGACGAGCAATGTTGTCTGATGTGGGAGTAGGCTGGAAGAAAGCTAGGGGTGACCAAACCAAAACATGGCACTAGTCCATGACAATTGGGCTGAGCCATGTCAATAGATGCAGGCTGCCTGGTTGGTGTCTATGTGATGATCGTGAGCAATGGTTAGAGACTTTAGGTGACATGGCTCAAAATCGTTCTCAATGGCGCAGGTGCATCTACTCCTTGTCTTCATCCAAATTCTAAGTTTTTGAACTTATCATAATTTTCTTATTACTGAATCATATTTTTTTAAAATCTTAGCTCTGATCTCTATTCCTTTCCATTTATACTAACTCTGTTACTACCTTCCCTACTCTGGGATTTGATCTGACAATTTAATCTCTATCTGGTAATTGGGTCATGGCAACTTGAACTGACGTACGCATGTACCAAGTTCTACATTGTGACTGACTGATCGATGTAAATCTTTTGACAACCGTAAGGTTATGCATAAATCGATAGAGTGAACACCAATCACAAACGTATTTTCTACCCACCGAAGATCCAGTTTTTGGACAGCAAGAACAATTTTTCCGAAAACGCGATGGTTAGTACATAATATTTACTTATAAACCTAGTAATTTTTGCATAAGTTATTCAACGTAAGTTTAATTGCTACGATCGGAAGAATCGACTTAAATACTTAATGAAAATTAGGTTATCCGAACCATTACCCTTGAGAAGTATATAACTCAGAAACAATCAAGTACAAGTAGATGAAATTCAAATCAGTAAGAAGGACAAACAAAAGTAAACAAATAACCGTTGACAATAGTAAAAATAACTAGTAACAAGTTCGAAAGATTCATCCTTCAGATAACAGTAGGTGGTAAATCTAATAAAATGCAATTCGCTAATAGGACTATGTAGTAACTATTGGGGATTATCCTGATGCTTTGATAGTTGAAATGATGGAGAAGATTTGGTAGCTTAAAAGGATTTCGGATATGTTGTGTTTTCTGAACTGGGTGACTTGATTAAGAAGCTTTTATTGACCTACTGGCTGAGATAATCGGTGAGTACTTCAGAGTGAGCATTTAGATGAAAATCAATGACTTGTGTCAGACAAAATACTTTCAACTAAACAATGAAATATATAGACAAATAAAAGGAACGTCGATTTGTTCACCAATGTACGAATTGGATAAAGATGCAGTAGTGGAGAGGTTGCGAACTTTAGTGTTATCACTGATGCAGCCAAAAATTTGGATACCTTATGTAGACGATACATTTATCATTATTGAAAAAGATCAACTGAAAAGTACTTACACTTTGACCAAAGATTTTTATGACACAAAATTCACATTCACTAACTCGAAACTCAAGTATATCGAACACTAATACGAACTGATCAAGTTCCCAATTACGACATCTTATAAATTGAACTACGTACAAATCCTATTCAAGGAAGTGAAGGCACACTGCAGTACCGTTACTTTATGAAGAAACGAAAAGCGATATCTAATAGATGGATTATAAAAAATCGACCACCAATAACACATCAAAAGTGCTAATCAAAACCACTATCGCGTACAAAACCAAGTTGCAGTCAACAAACAGGTCATCCTATCCCATATGAAGAACATTTCCAAGATAGCGAACTCCTATTAGTGTAGCTCACAAACCCACAAAATAGCTGTAATCAAAGTTAAGAAAACCAAAGGACATAACGGTGAATATTATCTACAAGGTCAAGTGCAGCAACCGATTGTCATCTCCAATGAAGTATGAATGAACACCACCTGGTTAATAAAGCCATTACAAATCTTCGTAGATATTAAAACATGTGAACAATTAGGAAAATAAATTCGACTGACAAGACACCAAAATGTTGGGCAGATAAGACATAAAGACGGCCAAGGAATTTTTAGACGACTGATGATGAGATCACTTATTAATCAACAAGAATACAGAAACCAACCTAAACTGTCAAATGGTAAGACAAAGGACTAACAAATACAAGACCCAGGGTCGGGGCAAACAAGAATAAAACCAGAATACATGTACATGTGATGACAACAAAATTATAGAAGACAACCAATAAAAAACCAGACTAATAGAAATTCTAAGAGGTCACTCACTTTACTCGGCTAGTAAATCGATAAAAGCTTTGCAAACAAACCACTTAGTTCGAAAAAAGCACTTTCACAACGTATTGGTAACTGATAACCATTAAGTGAATTATATACGAATCGTGATAGAAAGCAAGCTCGTCTTACATCCGATTTTCATTATTGTAAATACTAAAACGATTATTGGAGTTAATGTTTTGAGGTTAATGAGTTCGGAGTAAGCTTATTACGAGTGAGTTCATTACTAAATACGAAAATAAACTGAAATAACTGTTCGGCAGCAAATGGCCTTCAAAATATCCTAAGGAACGAAACATAATAAAATTGAAAATAACTCGAAAGTGACAGCATTCAAAATAATATAAAATTATTAACCTTGATATTGAACACTTTCGTTGTTCCTTGTACTTATTTTGCGTGTATAATGCGAGTATCCTCATAAATGATGGCAAGAAAACAAACATAATAACAATGTACATAATTTGCTCCATTAATGTAAATCGCGAAATATCTACCAAGTAGGTATATTTCAGTGTCATGCCAAAGCTGAGTACGAATATTTTCAGAAACACAGTAAGCATAAACTCCACAAATAATCGATGTGAAGATAAATAACTGAACAAACAATGTGTCTCAATATGCTGATAACTCATCGATTCAGTTTTTAACAAATAGTACTAAAATAAAATGATTAGAAGTTGAAAGTTGACAATTTACCTCTAATATCTTAATAAAAATTGACAAATCTGAAAACAGCAAAAAGACTGAAGTGGAAAGTAGAAATACAGTGAAACTAATATTCGGTACGCATACAGCTGAATATATAGGGCATAGGGTGAAAGTGAATAGTGCAAGTATATGCGACAGACCATTTAACCGCTTTCGATTGTCTAACATAGTACGAGTCAATAATTCATGGCTACAACTTATTTTATCGTCTATATCACGTGCTAAAATATCTATAAAGTATGCAAATATTATAAGAGAAGTAATAAAGACAGGAATCTGATATATTAGTACACCTAAACTATAGTTTAACGACAAGAAATCAAATAGTAGTGTACAAAGTCTGCAGAATGAGTAAATCAGAAGTGTAATAAAGGTCCCTACTAAAACATAGTCGAAAAATAATAACGCGGCATTCACTACTTTGGGCATACTCAAACCGTATAGAAGAAAGCCTACAGTCAAAGCATACACCAATCAGCAAGGGGTCGTTTAATATCCGGTTTTCTATACGTCACGTGAGTTATGTTGAGCTCGATTACAGCTCATATGCGACTGACATAAAAATCTAAAAAACAATAAAAAAACAGAGTGAATGCAAAATAAAACAAATAGACTGATACATAAAGCGATGAAGATAGGTGAATAATAGTGATGAGTCTAACAATATTCTCAGGCTAGATATCAAAAAGTGGTAGGACTTCCCAAATAATCATTTGACAACAGTGCAATGCATTGAACTGATTTTCAGATTACTGGGCAAAAAAACCTAATGTGGTTAAAAATAGAATCATATAAATCTGAACTACTTGTACAACTGCACTAAACAAGCGTAAGACTGACAAGTGTATCACTATATCTTGTTGTTTAGTACATGAACTTGTATGTGATTATCAGTTTATTTGTTTACCTTTTCTGAAGTAATTTTTTTCGCTTCCACAAGTTTCAAATGAGTATGCGAGCTCAAATGAAAAACCTTAATTATTATGTCTTTCATTTTGTAATATTTAATAATGAGATCATAATTTCATTCAAAAAATTCTGATTTTCATACTTGACAGTAATTTCTGTTTTGTATTGCTTCGATCAACCATGAGAACTAATAGTCAAACACACAATAAATTAATATAGTTTAAAAAAATATTTTAAACCGAGCAACATTATTTTTAAACGTCATAAATATTGGACTTAACCTTGTAAGTGGTCGTATCCCACAGAAAACATCCTGTAATAAGGTCTGGTCCATTTAAGACACGATCAAATAATTTTAAGATGAGCTTGCACGAACCAAATTATTTATTTGCGTTAGTGTCTTGATGCCAAAATGGCTTCAGAATAAGATAATAACGCTCAACAATGGAAACTAAATAAATAGTTTGAGCATACAACTCCAAATTATGTGATAAACTAGGACCTTGTTCAGGTCATCATGCATTACTTATAATTTCCTACACAATTTTTAGCCCGTACTTTAAAAGATGAATTAGGACACAGATATGAAGTTATTCTACAGTTTAAATAAATGCACATATCAACAAACAGTGAAAAAATAAACACAAGATAGGGAATTATAACACGTATAACTCCCCCAGTCTTTCTTATTTATTATCTAGTATTGTATTATATAATCATAATTAGAGACAATGCGTAATTTAAAGCAACCCCTAAGCAGTTATTTCATAGTCGACTTCACTGAAACTAGATTTTAAGGGGATTATTTTAACAATTTATAATGCCAATATGTAAGACAACGTCTTTGGGGCTTCACATAACGATTCACACTACTTTAACAAGGTAATCATGTATGCATAAATCATAAATATTAATGCTTGAAAGGGTTAAACTAAATTATAGTAGTCACCACATTTCAGACAATTTATTTTTGTTTACGACTACAATCCAACTATTAGACAGGTACAACAAAATAGGTGGTTAAGAGGATATTTTGTGTCGCTAAATGGACACTAAATCTAACGACACAACTGGACTCGATCGCGTACTCAACAACGAAAATTTAGGGAACAAAGTCGGTGCGTACATTTTCTTTTGCCGCCTTCAGAAGTCAATCTATGATGAGAAGAGTAAGTGCTTTAAGTTCGGTTTTTATTTCAAAATAGGTATGTAATACTTACGGATTTAGGTAAATTTACTGCTTATTATTTTAGAGTTGGAGCTAAAGTTTGAAATGTAGTTTCGATCGACGAAAAAACATCAAAAAGCTCGGCAATTCTTTTAAAAAACCCAATTATGAATATTCTTAAGCAACCAGAGTCTAGTCCTTAATGAGTTATTACTGAAAATTAGTTAACTAGTCCTGAATTCAAAACTAAACAATCCTAAGTAAGCCCACAACCTATTCCGATCCGAGCAATCAGCCCCATGCAGACAAAAGATCATATCCCAAATAGTCAAAACGCTGAGATCATATTAGCTCTTGAAAATATATTCTTTCGACTGACTTACACAAAAAAATTCATAACTACTCAAAACAGTAGGGTTATCGATAAGGCATGATTTCCAATTGCATGGTTTATGCAACCTCTTTAATTCCGCACAATCCTAGCCAGTTAAAATTTCCACCGAATCCACCAGATTAGCAATTCCGAATAAATTCATCAGCTCCTACACATTCCTAAAATTGCCTTAATTACTGAAAGTTAGCTGCCCTCTAATGTTCCTAACTCATGCCTTGTCACAGATAACTACGATGTATTTTATTGCGATAGAACTACAAAAAGAAGTGGGGGTTGTTTAGCATACTTATTCAAAATTTTAAAAGTAGAAAATATGAATGACGACGTTCACAACCCAGTACCTGGTTCAATGTGACTAAAAGTACATGTAAACAACCACTAACTACTACTAGATTGTATATATAGGACTCCAAAAACTCCTAAATTAATAAACACGTTTTTGATCGCATAATTTGGACTCAGCCTTGACTATTATATAATCTGTGGAGACTTTAGTCTCTCCGGAGTCGACTGTCGCACACTCTCTGGTTCGACGTTTTATAAAAGTATAATATACACATTTGTATTTGCCTACATGAAATCATAATACCCTCAACTTGATATTTTGTAGTAATATAACGTCAATATCCATGGAATGTGATGAAAAACTTTACAACAGTGACCACAACACAGATATATGCACTCTTCCATTGTTTATGAAAGCAAGCAAGTACAAAACGAATTCCACTATGCTGACTGGAGCATCTTTCGAAACCTAATTAGATGCTTTGACAGGACCTGCTTCTTTACTAGTGATGGCATTATCAAAATACTACAAAGCTCCTAATAGACACTGTTGTTCCGAAGAAAATAGGCTACAAAACAATATCCCCTTAAGTCAAAACTAAAATTAAGGCCAAGCTATGTTAGCTAAGGAGAAGATACTTTATCTCGAATACAGTGTTTACTAGAATAAGTAACTTGTCAACATGAAACTCTACTGAAAGACAAGGAATGTATGGGACTAACTGGCACATCTAAATCTCTAAATATATGTCGTCTGTTACAAGAGCGTTTAAAAAAACTAAATATTATGGCATTTGTTCAATACTGCAAATTGATGTAGTCCACGATTACCCACAAGTTTTATGTAAACTCCTTAGTGAAAGGTTCGCGAATAACGAAAACAATTCAAACACCACACATCAACTTAGATAGTATGTGATATACACCCTATGTACTATGAAATTTAAGTTAAAAATATCGATAAAGCTAATTAAAGGCTCAAATCAAGTATTAGTTCAGGGACCAATTACATCCTAATAATATTTTATACACATGCTGGACCTAACATACCTATTCTCCTACTTGAAATGTTCACACTCTCATCAGAGGTCAAAACTTATCGTGACACTTTGAATCCACCTACATATTCCCCAAACACAAGATAAAAGTATGGAACCTGGTCCAGAACTACCGATCAATTAATCATCCACCAGTGATCTTACGAGTTATGGAGAAAGTAATCAAATATTAAACACTTGACTGCCTACTAAATGAAAGACCAATTAATGCTACTTAACAAAGGAATTCTGAAAGATTTTAGAAATCTTTATTTACCTGTGCAGCATAATCGATAAACACAGAAGCTCTGATGCTGATGTAAAGACGCGAATTAAAAAGGCAAGAGCGGCAATTCTACAATTAAAAACATCTGGAACTCAAACCAATTGCCAGTCAACAATAAAATCAAATTTTTCTATACAAATGTGAAGGCAGTTTTGTTGTATGGAGATGAAACTTGGATTATGAACTACGAAAAGTATCATCTAAAAGATACATGTATTTATAAACAACTGTCTATGTAAGGTGCTTCTGATCCGCTGTACAGATACCATTAACAACAACCTTCTGTGGCAAAGAACAAATCAACTTTCAACCGAGGAAGAAATCAGGTAAAGACGCTGGAGGTGGATAGAACACACATTGAGGAAATCATCAAACTGTGTCACAAGACAAGCACTGATTTGGAATCCTGAAGGCCAAGGGAAAATAATTCTAAAATAGACTGCAAAAGTAGATATCATGTGACTGAACTTGAACCTCTATGGCGAAGAAGACTAAGTGCAAATGTATTTCTTTTCAACTTACTGTTGCAAAATATGACCCATACCTTAATTAATGCTATATACCGTACCCACACACAAGACTAATATCTGAGAAACAAACTCTTTCAAATTGAAGTCGAAAAGTACAAACGAAAGCTGCAATAAATTTGTATTTGATTAGGTATTCTCAAATATGGAACCAACTGCCAGTAGAGGTACGCACGGTAGACAAACTCCCAGTATACTGCGAGCTTCTTAATATAACTCTTAGCCTCTTAGCAAATGAAGTCACTTATTCAGATATTTAAGGTCCCCTTAATATATGAAATTGGGTAAACTTCAGTGAAATACAATACAATGATGTTTCTAAATAATAAAAATCAATGGACAGTTGTACCTTCATTTACACATCACCTGCCTGGATCACAACAGCCTATAATCATTTCACACACAAAAAATAATTTTCCATTATTCACTTATTTTTTTAAAATACGCTTTATAAATATATCTTCTCGATGCAGCATATATAGCTCAAATACAAGTTTGCCTGCGTATTAACTATGCAGATACAAGTGCTACACGATAGATGTCCGCCTGACCTTATATCTTACTTTTAAGGTGCATCAGCAGTCAGAGCCTACAGTAAGTTCACACCTCTTATATTCTACTAACTAGTAGTCAGTTACCTTTATTATTATTGTTTTAGTTGCTGCTACATTATCCACATATCATTCAAATCGACTACTATTATAACTCACTGGTCTCCTAATACCCACACCATTACTAACAATGCTAGTTCCTGCTAACCACTTTCATAGACACCAGATAGTACACTCCTTCCCACCTCCAATTCAACTTCATACTTCTTCTAACTGATTCCCGTTATATCAATGCGGCAACAGTTAGGTGTCTAGTTTC
This sequence comes from Schistosoma japonicum, assembly GCA_025215515.1. Lineage (NCBI taxonomy): Eukaryota > Metazoa > Platyhelminthes > Trematoda > Strigeidida > Schistosomatidae > Schistosoma > Schistosoma japonicum. The sequence goes on along the minus strand of CM046069.1, from coordinate 63,989,350 downwards.
AAGTTAACGTCCTTAGTAGTATGCGTAACCTGTAATAAAATGCCCGTCCAAATAATTTCGGCCGAAACAGAACTTGTGTCGTTGAGCATCGAGTATAATGTTTTATCGGACCAGTAAATTCACGAGCTTAACATCACAAAAGGAAGGAGAGTGTTGTTTGGCCAGCAGACATAATGCCGCAAGAGATAACTTCAAACTTCCATTGCTTGCATTGCAAAGACTTGTTTCAGGTTTACAGTGACGTACTACGGTTCTGACACGAGCAAGCACTCAGTGGTGATGTTTGAAATGCTCCAATATATGCTAATCGGACTCACACATATAAAGTCCGAATGGTTCCATCTATCTATTGGGACATCAGACTGCAGGAAAAGTCAGACCTCTACGCTACAGACTATGATGCATATACTAAGTAAGTTAAGAATAATAAAAAAAGTTACCCACAGTCATCAGGATTTATAGCGTCTAGTTCTACACTGCGAGCTAACTTAATAACCAGTAAGTTACCTTTGCAACTACTGCAAACCCTCAAAATCAACTTCCTATTAGACCTGACCTTACTTGAAAACTCATTTTGAACACAACAATTGTAACTTTTCATGATAGCCAGCCTATTAAAGATAAAAAGTTGATTCTTACGAAACTAACTTTACTTCCCAAGGCTTCAATTCAGACAGTTATTTTTTTCTGATCCCTTAAAAATTCAAGAAAATATGGCTGTCGCAATACTGCTGTTTTGTTCTGCTTGTAGTTTTACTCCTTTTTTAGCAGCAAGATGTGTTTTTCTACGCAAAACGTTGAACATCTGCATCTTTTGTCATATTACACTCCGTCAATACTGTGTTTTGAGTGAACCACAGATTTAATCCTCCTCAGATCACGTTGTGCTTACAAGTAAAGTGTACCCCATATATGTTCTTCGTAAGCTGAATTTGTCTTATGAATAGAGTAGCTTGTAAAAAAATTAACCTCATATGCACAAGTATTATTAAATCAGAAAGCAGTGTCGGATGAAGAAGGAGGTATATTTGGTCACGAGTAAGTGTAAACGATATTGTAAAGTCTGTACAGGCTAACTAAAGGTTTATTTGCTTCCTACGTATCGTTATTTTGTGATCTTAGCAGTGATACTCAACCGAAAAACTTCAGCTATTTGTGTCCACTAAAACGAACATGGTCTGCGAGAAACTTTGCAACTATTTATTTAGAATTTTATAGGTATCTTCGTCCAAAAATGAACAAAAATATTTACAAAACTTGAGCGCCGAGTATATGTAAGACATATGAATAGAATATATTTGCTAATAATCTCAGCGGATGAAATTAATGAAAAATTCCAACGTTTCGCTTGGCAAACTGGTTCGAGCTTCTTCAGGGAAATAACCAAAGTCAATAAATATCGAATATATATTTATTTAGAATATTATCTACTACTACAGACACAACAATGCTTAGTGCGGCTTACACGGCTTTCATTTGGCTTAAACTGGAACAGCTAATGCAGGCAAAATGCCCATATTTGAAGGACAACAATTATGTTCTAGAAAGTTTAAAGGGTAGTTATCCATTAAATATTTAAGCTATGGAGCCTACAGCACGTCATACGGCTTCATAAGTTAGACATCGACACTGTGTCCTGCTGTAGATTTAAGTGATTTAATAGTGATCTACAAAAAAACTGCAAGACTTTGGACGTGATCTGTGCCCTTTTTCTTAACTATGCTGAAGCATTTTGAAGGAAACACAACGCGAGTTCATAATCGTATGACAGACAAAGTTCACCTGGTATATAGGTTTTCTTACTACTTTAAGTGTCACCGTCACCCTCAGTTCACTAGTTCAAACGATGACTAGACATCCACAGAAGCTTACTAGAAGTGGACTAACACGATCCTCATGTTTAATGTTCATTGAAGCACAAATGTGAATCTTAAAACGGATATTGAGGGACGGCGCTTCGTAAAGTAGACGTTACCGTGTTTTAGTTCTTCTTCAAAGTAGGTGGGTTATCTTGCGTTCTGCACTAATTAGTGTGCACATTCAGTGTTTAAGTATTAAAATTTATTCGAAAATGTACATAGGGAACTAAATCCAAGGATATTAATGAGTTTGTTGAGAATTCTTCAGTCTGATAATTGTAACACTGACAATATGAAAACCTAAATTACCACTGATGAAGAACTTGAATCCATCGTATAAGAAGAAAGATTACATTCGTTCTAAGTTTAGTTGCTTCTCTACAAGTAGTGGGTCTTACGTCGACAGCATTAAAACATGTACGAAAAAGTTGTCGTGCTACCATTCGTATATCACTAAGACGTAAGTGCTGTTTAACTACTAGAAAAGTAGTGCAAGCTTCCTTTCAATAGTTTGTGTAAAACTAACGTCATTTGTATCCGGAATTTAGTCCGTCACGAACTACCTAGTATCTGGCATATTTGTCCATCGATCTAAGTCGCAGTCTTAAATAAATATGTACTCAAAAGTTCTTGGAGCAATGCTTGCAGTACAAGAAAATATAAAATACAATGACAACATTGTGTTGCCTACTATTACTAAGGTTGATGCTTGTATGGCGACCACAAATATTGCTGAATCGATTATTTGATTAATGTAAATGTTCACTTTAGAGTTCATTCTTAGTGGAAGTGAAGAATAAAAAAGGAGTCTTTGAACCGAGCAAAGTTTGTCTGCATGACCGATGAAAAACTTTTGAGAGAAACTACTCGTCCATGCACTATCAACACCCAATCTGAGAGCACTAATCATGCTAGGATGAAAATGGTAATTGTATGCTACTCTTTGTATGAGAAACGCAATCATCATGGTCAGGTTTCGCACATCTTTCATTATCAGGAAGCTGTTTTATTTAAATATTGCAATGAATTTAAAGTTTTACTCACTTGGTTTCAGGCTATGATTTCCAAAATAGTGTTTTATATATGTTCATGTATTGATAGTCGACTAATTTTCCTACTGAATCTATTTTCATTGTTAAACCTTACAGTTCTGCTCTGCAGGTTGTCGTTTTAGCTAGAGAGCTTATCCCTGACACTAAGTTCAATTTTTTTACAGTCTCAAGACGTGCCTCGAAGTCAGACATAAAACTATCAACGACAAGAAGTCGCATTATGTTTTCGGTGATAGTATCTTGTGGTACATATGACGGTAGTGTTTTTGCATCAGAATATATTCATCGTACAATCGATTTTTCGGGCCCAAAACTGCTGAAGCCATTGTTTGTTGATCCTACAGCACATACTTCACCGGTTACATCAGTAGCTACAAAAGATAGTGTGGTTCTTTCTGGTAGTAGTGATGAAATTATACAAGTAAGTTCATTAATACAATAACTTGTCACGTTTTGAATTTTATGGACTTCATATCCTAAAAGACAATTTTTTATGACATACGTGTGAATATTTAAGTGTATGCCTATTAGAATGTTCATTGATTTACTGAGCTGATACAAGGTAAACAGTCATTGGCTTTTAGTCGTTACCTTTAAAGTGGTGTTCAACCCTCACACCAAAAGAAGACACCTGTTATACACAAATAAAGTAGGAAATCTAAGATTCGGAATCATTTTGAAAAGTAACTATTGGCATAAGAATGCTGTCCCTATTTCAGCAAAACTCGAAGATATACAGTCTATAAGGCGTTGCACTTATGCACAACGTACTTTAATTACCTGTTTGTTTCCACCTATGACAGAAATACTGAAACAATACACTAGAACTGGATAATATTTATGTATTGCAAAAAACACTGCTCAGGTCTAACTATTTTATTTCGAATAACACTGACTTATAGCCAAATATTACACAGATCTGCCATCGCTATATGCACAAACCATCCACACTACCTGTAAGATGCTTAGTGGGTATAAGACTTTCCTGCCCCACCAAAAGTAAGGAAGAAAGTATACAGGCACATTTCCCAGCAAGTTAGTAGCAAATACCTTATAGAAAGACCAACAGTATATTTAATCTTGCTATCCCATTATGGTAACTGAAGTCACATGTATTGATCTTTGTTATGATGAGACAAAAAACTTTCTTATTTTGCTTCTAAGGTATTTTCAATACACTCAAAAGCTCGTCTAGGTGCTCTCGAAATGCATGTGGGAACCATAAGACAACTAAAATTCACAATGGAACTGCACGACTCGGCGTACTGTCATTTATTCAGTGCAAGTGATGATGGGTGCATTGGTATTTGGCGTTGTGAAGTCCCTAGCGGTAAACTTGTTAAATGCCCACATCCATCAGCTTGGGAATGTATTCGCCAAATGCGCCGTCACAAAGGGCCAGTACAAAGCATAGCAGTTCATCCTTCTAACCGCTGTCTGTTTTCTATAAGCGCGGACAAGACGTTCCGCGTATGGAATCTTCTTCGGGGTCGACAAGCTTACGCCATCAGACTTAAAAATATAGCTGAGGGTGCAAGTAGACTTTCGATGTCACCCACTGGCAATCGTCTCCTTTTTATTTGGCCTGATAAATTCAATATGGTTGAACTTGCTAGCCAGCTGCGAACAGATACTGATGTCAGCAGAGATGGAGCCTTCGTCCTTGGCAATGTACAGTTTTCAAATCCCCCTGCCTCAGACCCTATTTTCTTCAGTGAAGATGATGAACTGTGTAATCAAAAGTCATCAGATCCATTGTTTGCGTATGTTCTGGTTGGAATAGACGCATCGCTTACTTTAATCAAGTTCAATATCCGAAGTAATTCATCTAAGCCATGCATACCTGAAATTACGAGTAAAGTGCTTCTTCCAGGTAAACGAATTAAATTTATAGAAGTCCTACACTGGCCATCCCATCTAGTAGAAAACGAGCCGATTTGCCTTGGGCGTAGTCGATTAGTGGTAGTTGTCACAACTGACGGAGATGGTAGTCATATACGTGGTTACGCTGTCAACCTAAACTCCACAGATGCTCTCGAACCAGGGAAATCATTTATTCCTTTATTTACATATGATGTTCCAAGCACTCGAATTACCGCCCTAGCCGCTACATGGACTTTATCTAATTATGTACATCCTCTTGAATTATAAAGATACTGGGTTGTCTTCATTAGAAACGAAAGTTGGATGATATTAACTTGTAAATTAACCATGTAAATAAAAACCTGTCATTTCTCAGTAATATTTGTATTTAGTACATTTAACTCACTAAATTTACAGCCCGATAAACAGACTACTGAACAAATAAGTAGATAAAATCATATATCTGGGATGTTTTAAGCGTTTATGCGAAGTCAACTGATCCCTTAAAAGCAGTAAATGCCAATTAACTAAAGATTTTGTTGTTCATTTTATTAAACAACGAATGCAACTTGAATAGAAAGGGTGTCGTAGAAAAAGTACGGGCCAAATCCCGTTTTAGTTTATGATCTATGCATTATATTTTGTTTGTTAAAGTAACATCTAAACCTTCAAGAAATACAAACTAAAGTATTAAACTAAACCGTTTCCAGTGAACGTTCGCGTATTCACCAATAAGAATCAATGTACATAGTCGTTCTGTTGGCATTTCTAGAACCTCAGTGCCCTATTGGCTGCACTATTTCAAAATTTTTCTGGAAAAGTGACAAGTTGCTATTAATGTATATTTATATGAAAGGCCGATGAAGTGGGTTTCACAACAAAATAAGTGACCTTCCTTGAAGTAAAATAAATTCTTGAATAAAATAAGTTTCCTGCAACATTTGTAGCTCCTGTGGATTGAAAATAAGTGACCCGAAATGTTTACTCCGGTATATGTTGGTCAGAATTGTAATCATACTAGGAATAACTAAAGATTCATACGCTTAACGAAATATAGCTGTTGTATTTAGCTATATTGCGTTTTAAAATATCGGAACAGGGACCCATAACTCGTTCAAAACGTTTTCGATCGAGTTTCACGCAACGTAAAGTACCTTGGGCCACAACAGTAGCTGCACGCGGCCGGTCAAGCAGTAAAGCGATTTCACCTGCATAAAACAAGTTTGTAAAGAAGAACATTATAAAGAAATCACAAACGTATTAAATCCTAATAGAAATTAGTAACAAAGTACAAGTCTTTGGTTAATAGCTGTGAGCTGAATTGTAGATATAGTGACCAGCCACTAACATCAGCATGTACTGAGAATAAGCAAACGACATTTGTGTACTAGGTAGCTGGGCTACGAAGACCTCTTATTATTCAAGAACCATTAAATCCTGAGCATATGCCACAAAAATGGACGGTATATAGTCAAAAGGCCAATTAATCAACCAGTTATGGACCATGTAAAACCTGGAACATGTGCTCATAGGTCTAAGCTACCATAACGCATTAGCACGAGACCAAATTTGCAAGAATAAGACGATACAAAAAGGAAGGATAAAGGGATGTGTACGGAAGAATAATGGAGCTTAAGATTCAGATAGAGATAAAGAGTGAGTACATTTGCGACGCTGTGACCGATTTTTACCCGTGTCACCAGCTACTGATTGCGATTATCACGCGGAATACAGGTAGTTCGCATCTACTAACATGACTCAGATCAACAGCCAGACTTCGTGAACTGATGCCATGTTCTGGTTTGATCACTCTTAGCTTTTCCTCATTTTACTCCTGCGCTATCCAACATTACTCAACGAGCTAGGCGGTAGTCCCGCTTGCCCCACCTGTCTATAAAGGTTCACAACTTTACGCACTAGTTTGTCATTTTTTCGTAGTATTCCGCATCGAGCATCAATATTGCTTACTCGATCATTCTATGATATACAGGCGGTACCTTAGAGGCTTCTATGATCAAAAACGTGAAGCTTACGCATATATCCTATTTTCATAACCTATATTTCACATTTATAGGTTAATAGTGAGCGGGTTTCTGCGCAGTATGTTCTGCCTATCATTAAGGAATGGATATCTTGCCTACGCTACGAGTGGTATGGTTTTGCAAAAGCCAAGGGAGCTGTTTGAATCCATGCTGAGGTTTCGTTAGACACCCACCAGGAGCGATGAAACTTGCAATATATGTGAAGTGATCAACGTGCTTAATTACCTTACTCTCTATGACCAATCTAGGCAATGATGCAGATTAGTCCTAGAGCATCATTTTGCATCTAGAGAGAGAGAAACGCATCCCGAATATGATTGCATTGTTACTCAGTGTTCAGGAGACTGCATACTGTCAGCGTCTCCATTGATGAGGACCATATCGTCTGTCTATTCTAGGTCGACGGGTAGGTTTCATGGAAGATCAATTCCTGAAGAGCTAACTAAAGAAAGTGAGACTTCTAAGAGGACATCTATGGCGAAATTAACAGGGCAATAAGAGGCAGATCAAATCCCAGAGTAGGGAAGGTAGTAACAGAGTTAGTATAAATGGAAAGGAATAGAGATCAGAGCTAAGATTTTAAAAAAATATGATTCAGTAATAAGAAAATTATGATAAGTTCAAAACTCAGAATTTGGATGAAGACAAGGAGTAGATGCACCTGCGCCATTGAGAACGATTTTGAGCCATGTCACCTAAAGTCTCTAACCATTGCTTACGATCATCACATAGACAACAACCAGGCAGCCTGCATCTATTGACATGGCTCAGCCCAATTGTCATGGACTAGTGCCATGTTTTGGTTTGGTCACCCCTAGCTTTCTTCCAGCCTACTCCCACATCAGACAACATTGCTCGTCAAAATAGGCGGTGGTCAGGCTTACGTAACACATGTCCTATCCACCTCAGCTGATGAAGATTAACTACTTCATCAATAAACTTACCGTATTTACCTAGTACTCCATTCCTAACCCACCCATTGCTTACTCGGTGGTCCCAGCAAACAAGAGCAATGCTTCGAAGACATCTATGATCGAATACTTATCGATCTATGAAGTTGAAAGCTGCCTGTCAAGGAATGCCACTATTGTCTGACGTCGGTAAGTATGCCTATTTTTTAGGATCTGACTCAGCGAATATTTAACTAACGTATCCCCATCCAGGTTTGAAACTAGTCTGGTTCTCCAGAGTTTGTACTTCCCTAGCATCAGATCATCATCTGATGATTACAGAGGCTAATATTTTAGATATTGTGTCAGTCAAACTGATTCCTCTGTAGTTATCACAAATGGATTTCTGTTCTTTCCTTTACAATGAGGCCAGTCGAATGAGATTACGTTTGGTTCCCAAACTTTGGCTAATATGTCAGTCAACCTACCTGCCAAAACTGGACTATCATCCTTAAGGATATCAAGGGTCAACCTATTAGGTCCAGCTGCTTTACCCTCGCTTAAAATTACTTCCAACTTTTACAATCTTACAAAGATTCGGGGGACATGTCAATTCTCCATTCAGGTAGTTTGGAGATGGTCGGCAAGCGGAGAGTAGCTGAGGACTCGTTCAACTGTTCCTCAAAGTGATTCGCCCGTCGGTCCAATCTTCTAGACTCAGTAAAGCGTAGACCTATCGTTTTCGAAAGCAATCACTGAAAACCAATTTCTTAAAACCGATGTTCTTGATGAGTTGGAACAGTTGTCTGGTATTACTTACTGCTGCTTCCTTCAATATCTGAGGCCAGTTACATACATGACCTTTTTGTGAATAGTTTTTGGGTGTTAGCTCCTCAATTGTTAAGGCCTTACTATTCGGGACGAAATTCCAAGGAGCAAGGTGAAGTAGTGCATTTTTAGGATTGACCTTTCCTAACCCCACCCTTCTTTTGCAGAGAGGATGCATCGCTGTTATGCTGGTCGCCCGGAGGAAATAGTTTACTGTCGCCACACATCTACACAGTCAGCAGTACGACTTCAACCTCTAGCCACAGGCTTGCTGCTTCTAGTCTTACCACATCTTAGCCGGTACAGGATGATTCTGCACAAAATGCGATTTGACAATAAAGCAATTACTACTATTACTATTAAGTTAGTCACTAGTGAGCAAATGGTTAAGCATTCGCCGTGAGACCTGAAGGCCTTGGCGGAATCAAGTGTTAGCGATGCTGAGGAGTCTCAAATCAGGATGAGACATTTACCTAGTGCCCCTTGATTTTCATTGGTGCCCAGCCAACATCAGTCTATGACAAGTGTAAACAAATAAACTTACTTTCATAAAACCACCTCAATTCAATTACAGATAACATCAAGTTGTGTGTTTATAACCTATACATTAAGCTAACTGTTTGCAAATAGATCTCTAAAAACTACTTACCGAAATAGTCTGAAGGTCGTAATTTACCAACCTCAACTTGTTCACCGGATTCAGATGGCTTTTGTAAAACAGCAGCTGTGCCCTTTAAAGAACGAAACAAACAGAATTAATTATAACGAGATATTTGTCAAAAACCCGAAGGCAGGAACTAAAAAAAGTTCTGAGATAAACAATTTATTTCAGCCAAATTTGTGGATTATACTTGCATACAAAAAGTGTTGTGCGCACTAACTGAGTGCTAGAAACTTAGATTGATTCACCATTCCCAGTACACACCCTAAGACGACACTGTATTTACTATCGACGTCCTTTCTGCTAGAATCTACCATTTTTACTATATAAATTCTCGTTGTTCTAAATATTAAAATAAACACTCGTGAATGAAAAACATTACCGACTTATGACGACCTGATTCTGGTGGTGGGAAGTCAGACAGATACAACTCAGAACTTCGTACGTACATACATCAGTTCAGGTTGCCATACCACAGCACAGAGACGCAACTGTCAGTTCAAATCCAAGAGTGATAGCGATAGTAGAAGTATTAGCTGTAATGCAGAAAATTAGGGAGCGAAGATATGATTTTAAAAGTATAATTCAGTGAGATAAATTTGAGAGGAGAAAGATAGAGAATTCAGAAGGTTAGATTTTGAGAGAACACAAAGAGTGGATGCACCTGCGCCGTTGCAAACGATTCTGAGCCATATCGTTCAAGGTCTCTAACCATTGGTAACTTTCGTCTCGCGGACCCCAACCACGCAGCCTACATCTACCAACATGACTTAGTCCACTTGTCAGTGATTTCATCGATTTCTGCCATGTTTTGGTTTGGCCGCCTCTAGCTTTCTTCCAACCTATTCCTACACCGCAAAACATAGCTCGTCGAGGCAGTCGGTAGTTAGACATGCGTAACACATGTCCCAACCACCTCAACTGATGAAGTTTCAATACCTCATCTATTGATTTGCCCTCCTTTTCTAGAACCCGCTTCCTAACGACAGCATTGCTCACTCGGTTGTCCCACGATACTCGAGCAATGCTTCGGAGACACCTACGGTCAAAGACCAGTAACTTACGAATGTCCTCTACTCTTAACGGCCATGTTTCGCTCCCGTATAGTAGGATAGAGCGAACTGCTGCACGGCACACTCGTCTTTTGGTTAGCAAGCGGATATCTCGCCTGCGCCATAAGTGACGCAACTTGGCAAAAGCCAATCGAGCTTTCTGTATCCGTGCTGAGATTTCATCAGTCACCAGGGCATCAGCACTGATGAGACTCCCCAGATACGTGAAGCGGTCTACACGCTCGACTACGTCACTCCCTATCACTAGTTCAGGTGCTGATGCGACCCAATCCTGAAGCAACATTTTGCATTTCGAGGGGGAAAACCACATCCCGAACATGCTTGCATTGTTGCCAAGGGTAGACAGAAGACTCTGCATTTTGTCAGCGTCTTCACCAAATAGGACTATGTCATCAGCATACTCTAAGTCAGTAAGAGAGGCTCCTAGTAGAAAGTCAACTCCTGAAAAGTCAGACGAAGATAAGGTTATATCTAGGAGCATGTCTATGACAAAATTAAACAAGAATGGCGAAAGTGGGCATCCCTGACGGACACCACTTGAAGTGAGGAATTCCGATGACAGTTCGCCATAAGCTCTCACTCGACCTGTAGTTTTAGAGTAGAGAGCTTGTGTAAGGTTAATGTACTTCTTTGGTACACCTTTCAATGACAGACACTGCCACAGAACCTCACGATCAACAGAGTCGAATGCCGCCTTTAGGTCCAGGAAGACAACTATTGTAGGACGCTTAAATGTGTGTCTGTGTTCCAGGACCTGTCGCAGTGTGAAGACGTGGTCTATACAGCCACGTCCAGGTCTGAATCCAGCCTGGTTTTCCCTAGTCTGCTCTTCACGAGGTCTAGTTAGGCGTCTAAGTATAATCGAGGCTAACAATTTAGAAACTATATTAGTCACACTGATTCCCCTGTGATTGTCACAAGAAGACTTTTGTCCTTTCTTATAAATTGGGACAATCAGGGATTGAGACCAGTCAGATGGTATTACGCCCAGTTCTCAGATTCTACCTAAGATTTCAGTCAATCTAGCTGCTAAAACTGGACCACCATCCTTAAAAATTTCAGGGGTAAGCCTATCAGGACCTGCTGCTCTACCTCGCTTCAGATTTCCTATAGCCTTCTCAACTTCATAAAGACTAGGAGAAATTAAGTCGATTTGCCATTCAGGATGACTGGGGATCATGGGCAACCGAAGTGTGGCTGAAGGCCAGTTGAACTGATCCCTAAAGTGTTCTGCTCATTGGTCCAATCTCCTGGACTGAGAATGAATAATAATCCCATCTTTTTCCGAGATAGTCTCACTCACATTCGGATTCCTAATACCAGTTTCCTTGATAAGTCGAAAAAGTTGCCTACTGTTGCCTATCGCCGCTGCCTTTCCCATCGTTTTCGCTTTCGCCACCCACCACTGTTCACGGTCATTGCGTAGGCTTTCTATCAGCTTGCGCTTAAGCTCACTTTGCTCTTCATCATGTTCAGAGCCAGGTGGGATGAGTTTACGAATATCCATCAGTTCGGTGGATGCTACTGAAATCCACGGCTTCATCCTAGCCTTATGATTTACCTTACTAGCAGATATCACTGCTGTTTCCACAGCCTTTTTGATATCATTCCAACCTGCTTCAGGATGGGAATCGCTTACATGGTCGCCTAACTGTTTTTCTAATTGTTCCTGAAATATATTCTTAGCTTTATTATCATCAAGTAAAACCCTAAGAGGCTTCATTGCAATGTCTTTCCTACGTCCAGAAAGCCTCAAACAAATACGCGCTCGCACTAAAGCATGATCTGAATCTAAACATGTGCCCCAGAACGAGCGACAGTCCTCTATCGAACCCCTCCATCGGTGGCTGATGGCGATGTGATCTAGTTGGGTCCAACGTTAAGACGATTTTGGGGGTCGCCAGATCAAAAGATATTTTTCCTTATGCCTAAAGTTAGTATTCGCTAGAAACAGGCGGTTATCTGAGCATAGTTGCAACAAACGGTCGCCATTATCTGTTCTTTGAGCCGCGACACCATAACATCCACCCAAATGTCTCTCATTTTCACTTAGTCTACCTACTTGAGCATTAAGGTCACCAGCCATTACAACTATATCAGAGTGCCTAGCTTTTTGGAGGAGGTCCGAAAGCTTGCTGTAAAACTCATCTTTCACCTCGTCTGAACTGCAGTCAGTGGGGGCATAGGCAAATACGACGAAGAGGCAACGACGAGTGTCGCTATCTTTCAGAGTCCTAACTGTCCCGTTCAGTAGGACAGCGCACAAGCGACCATCTACAGGGATCCAGTCTAGGAGAGCTAGTTCCGCCCTATGACTCAATGCTATACCTACACCAGAGAGACCCCGGGAAGCAGCATCAGGGCTACCGGATACACGAAGAGTAAGTCGGGCTGCTTCTTTATTTTGATACGGTGAAATCAGGTTAATGATTTTACTAGGATCCTGTATGCGCGTTTCCGAGACGCAGCATACATCGATTGAGCGAGATTGTAAAGTCCTAGCTAAGGAAGCCTGTTGCCCTATTTGACTCAATGTCCGTACATTAAAAGCTCCAACAAGTAGTCTAGGACGGGGTTTTAAGAGACCAGAAGTAACTTTTTGTGAACTTGCATCGTTTGCATTAGCGGTGCAGTGAGATGAAGGAATGTGAGTAGAGTTAGTCGTAGAGATAAGAGAGATATTATGGGGTGTAGAAAGGTGGCAAGTCACATTACCTTATAACTGTGTAGTGTTGATTCGAAAATTTAGTGAGGACGAAAGCCACCCTTTACTATACTTGAACTTAGTGCTTAACTAAATGACAACAGTTGATCATATCCTAGCTGTTCCCTCCATATCTTCAAAGTTATTTTATTGACTGCGTTTATAAGGTTTAAGACTTGATAATAACATTCCGTAGGGTTTCATAAAGCATATCACTCACTTAGCTTGAAGTAAAGTTAGTAGGTTTGCAGATGTAAACTACAAATATGTTCGTGTATCAATAACAAGTAACAAAGCATGGTAACAATAGAAAAAAAATCAATTCTGAAAAGTAAAATACTGTACCTCTGTGATAATAAAGAAATCATCACCGTGTTCACCTTGACGTACAACAACTTCGCCATCTTCAAAACGGACTGGTTCTAAAGCATCTGCTACTGTTAATCTTTCCCATTTGTCTAGATTATCTAATGATGGAATCCAGAAATATGTTTTTTTTAAGAGTACAGCTCGTACAATTATAATGTAAATTAAAAGATCTACTTTCGAAAATAAAACGAATCCTAATAATTAATTTCCTTACTATAGGAAGTTTACATAGATCGTTTACTTTGTAGTTAGTATTATAGACTGACTATAACTAAGCAACCACTTGAAACGAGGGAACATCAACAATTACTTAGTCCTAGTATGAGACTCCCAAACATTCCACCCTTAAAACTCTCCAGGGATTGATTCTAACTCCCTCAGGCCCTGAAATGAGGACACTACTTTTAGACAACTGCGCTGATGATTTAAGCTTTAAATTTTGGACAATTGACGGTTACATATTGAGCAATAAGGACGGATAAAAAGCATTAATCGATATCCACTATTAATGTCCCATTATAATCTGAAGTCTTAGAACTAAATTATCTAAGGAAATGTAAGACACAATGACAACTATGCATACATTCTTTTGCTTCATAGATATCTTAATTTTCGTATTACTAAACGGTAACGTTGAAGTAAAAGTAATTTGTATTGCAATACAAATATTAGACTGGAGCGCAGTTAAGATTTCCACAAAATATATTTGCTGCTAGTAACGTAAGTGAACTAAATTGCTCATTAACTCTGTTGTCTACTGGTCGTAATTAAGTATTCCAAAACCACAACCTAACAATTAAGCACTATATTAAAATGCCGTTTAATCGAAAAAATCCAACATTGTAATAATGATGACTTTTGTGAAAAAAACTGCTTTCAACGTGTTTACTTTATGCAGTACCACGTCTCTTTGACTTACATGATTAGGTCAGGAGTATTGCTTCCTAAAGAGGTTTCACATGTTTACTCTTATCTAGTAACATGATATTTGTTGAGGAACCACCTTTCTAGGATATTTCTGGACTTATCCCAAATAATTTAAATATCAACGCTTGTTGTACTTGTCCATTTTCCTTTAAACATTTCCTGGGTTTGGATTGTTTTCTCTCGCATTTAGTCAGGCAAATCGAAAGTGCATTAGATGAAGAAACGTCAATCGCCATACATGTCGGTGACTTTTAAACTCCAGTACTAGTTTTTTTAAAATTTACATCTCCGAACTTTTATATAGTTTTTATTTTTTTATCAACCCGATTTCATTGGGTTATATGTTATACTTTTACTATTACTACTTACTACTATTTCCTTATTTTGGTATGCTTTATTTTTCCCTATTTTCGGTAACGTAAATAAATCTACCCTGTATGTCTTATCAATTATGTAACTAGTCAAATAAGTCTATTTAAAATTTGGCTTTCCGTTCTAAAATAAATGACACTAGCTGCTAAGAATAGTCACCAAATTTATTATGCCATAGCATCCGTCCATAATTTTGAATTGCAGCATTCTAGGAATGAACAGGTATGTGTACACGTTTATATTTCCTAGAGTATGATTCAAAATAGGTACCTTAAGCCGTTTCCACGTTGGTCCCAATCACAAATCTAACAAGTTGATTACGCCTCTAAAATGTCAAGCCATTTGTGTTTTGAAACTTGAGAATAGGTAGCCAAAACTTCAGTGAAATAATGCGACTAAGTCTTCAATTAAGAATAGAATCATGCTTTGCCGAGTTTATGCGTAAACATCATAATGTAATGTACAACTAGCATTAGATCCATTTAAGGGTAAATAGTGTTTTTTTAAATAGTGTATAATTAGCAAATACATCGAAACAATCGCCGAATAAAATAATGGACTGGTTTCACAATTTAACATTCTCATTTTATTATCCAAGTTATAATTAAGTCACATAGAGTGTAGGAATTTAATTTGGCCTATATTTCGTCAAAATAATTTTATCAAAATAAATATGATTCATATCTTAAATTTCGAAAACTGTAATTACACAGCGCCGAATAACACTGTAGACTAATCAAAATTCCATATTCATATGTAAGCACACGAAGAATACCTACTAATGTCAAAGGAAAACGGAAATTTTTCATCCCATTCTATGTAACTAGCAATTTTCATAGTAATGAGATCTTACGATAGCCACCAAAAGAGTAAGGCTCTTCTAATAAGCCCATGAAATCCTACGTTTTGGTAGAACTTCATTTGTATGCTGTTATAACTCAATTCCAACTACTAAAATCAAAATATCGACCCACAAAATCTGCAACAAAGCTTGTACTATGGACTCCAATAACCTTTAATCTAGTGCCCCCTCCATCTATTAACGAAAAGGGAAATGAAATGTTCATTCCTTGCCAACTAGACCCATAATTATTCGTCTTAATGTTTTACAACAAGGAATGTGATGTTAGAAGGAGAAAGGTTAAGTTAAGCATGATTGATAGTGTCACAATTGCAAAACCCAAAACAATAAGTAGTGTGGAATTACCTAAAACTAGTGGCAAACATACCTAGAATAGGTACACGACATAAGAATTCTTGGTACATTTTACGACGACGAATAGTGCTACCCATTAATATTCTCCTATAAGAATCCCGATCAATACCCCACAATTTAACTTCTGTTTTTGCTTTGATCGTAGCTGCTCTAGGTGTACCATAGATGAGAGCTAGTTCACCGAAACTACCTCCTTCTCCAATTGTACTGGTATGCTCGTTATTGAGAAAGATCTGTTTAAAAGAAGCAAAATAATTACAAAACATTCCAGAAACATATAAAATGATTTATCATGGAATAAATTAACACTGTGGCGGGAAGACAGTGAAATACGATTTTTATGGATTTATGTGATTGAAATCGACATTATTGCTCCTGGTATGATAAATTAGCGTCCTTCATGATCTGAGCTATCCTGGAGAATTTGAATTTGACTACATACACAACAAAATATACTGTTGGGAAGATGCCGTCAATATGTTTACGTGAAAAACTAGTAGATTCCGAAAAATACTAAAAATATTTAACACTAAATAAATTAACAAAATTCTAGCACAATAAAGAAAAAAAGTCGATAGAAACGAAGACTTTAATCAGGCAAATAGGTACTTTAGTGGGAGAAACATGAGAAGATAAAGATCTATAAGGAATAAGTAACTCTGTAATAGTATCGATTTCGAAACGTAATCCCTAATCAGACTTAACCTTGATCATTTTGATCAAGAGGGCAACGAACTGGCATCATCATTCGTGGTCTTTTAGATTACGAAAAACAACTACTAGATGAAGCATTTTATATAACATTGTTTTGAATGTAATCGCTTAAGCTATAAGTTCAGACATTTGAGCTCCACGACCCCACTCTGAGCCTTAATAGAATTTCTTGATTTAATAAATGACAGATAACTATAATTAAATTAAGTGCACTTGACGACTGATGATGTAGGGATATACCTGCACAGTGAGTTCACAGACTAACTACTCTACGCTTGTTCCTTAATGAATCTATGTCAGTCAGATGAAGTTTGAAAACATGTTCAACACCGTGGTATTCAGAACATATGATTTAAGTAGTCTACAGACTTTGTTGATAAATCCGATGGATTTATTATAAAAGTTTGAGGTTAGAATCCACAGATCACCGAGTAATTTAAATCACTTGAACCGAATTTTATATTTTGTTGTTCTGCATTTACTTTTAATCCATCATATAAAACAATTTAGCTATCAGACCCCTCTTTAACCAAACTGTAGTTTCCCCAACGGGAAACTCATACAAAGCCAGCGTAAATTGGATTCGGATTTAAAAATGAAGTATAAATGTGCAACCGGAAATTAAATACCATACTTAGACTATTCTCCATGATAATTTCATTTTACAGCAGAGTAACGACCTACCAAACAGAAATTCATTTTCGATTACGCCTTTTTACATTACATTTTGTTGGCATAAAAGTTTACTGCGGATTCTTTTTGATTGAAGTGATCAGAAGAATTCGTATCGCTCAGGGTGGTTTGTTCGATCTGATTATAATTCATTAGATGACCTATTTTTTCAATAGATAACTTACGTTAAAGTAACGCCTACCTTGAAGCAAGAAGTTAGCTAGCGTAGCGAGTTGGAGTAAGGCTATAAGTGTCCGAACCGAAACAATATCAGTCTTAAAAATCGCTGACTGGTGATTTGAGGCATGTTGGTAGGTACAGACAATCTGATTGGAGCAGATGAGATTATGACTAATGGTTGAAGACAAATGAGTTGAATGGGGTCGACATTGGCCACAATGGTACAATAGCACTAAATCTTTATTCCCCACTTAAATTCTGAGTTTATAAACCACTTCATACATTTTAGGAATAAAATGTACTCATTTTAGAATTATCTTCCCTCTCTATGGTCTACTTTACTACTGCTCGTAATACTAATATTACTATTCTGATATTTATCTGCATAATTTTACTTAAATATGTCTATGTAGCAACTTGGACTGATTCACACATGTGCCGGGTTTTACGTTGCTTATGACTAACCAGGTTGTTAACTTTGACTTAAGCGTACAAACCTCTACTCCCTTTGTCGGATTATGTCAAATTAAATGTTTTCTTGAATAATAATTAATTGAAATTGAGTGATGTGGAGATCATTGGATTTAGTATCACAGATTGATCTGGGTTAAACAATCACTGAAAACTAGGAAGTACTAGATAGCTGTTTCTTCCTGAAGCAAATGAAACGTTACCTGACGTATTACTTCTTTGCTATGAATCATAGTACTTATTACAATCCAATTTTTATGCATAACTGAATGGTGCATGCATCGATCTAAGGAATTTATCAACCTAAGTTGTATTTGAGCTAATTTTCAGAGTCGCATAACTTACGGGTTCAAAACCCAACAAAGCAGTAACATAAACAACAATGCACTAAGTCGCAATATGAGTACTGTATAAACAAGACTCACTTGGCATCAATATTATTACACTCTGATGATGCAATGAAATATGGTTGAATAAAAACAGAACTAATCTGTAACTTCAAAAGTGACTTGGACTGTTTGGTAAACACCATTATGTTTATGTATTTTATGCGAAGTTTTCTTAGAATTATGAAAAGGATCCCCACCCGCCACTTACACCAAAACCAAACCCATTAGGGATTTTGATATATTCCAGTGAATACATACTACTGTACTTGTTATCACAAGCTAAACTATAGGACAATTACAGCCAGAGAATCAAGAACAACATAGAGAACATACATAACAGTATTCTCACAATGATTTGATTTAGACGAAACTGTTGAAGTTTAAATCACAAACAAATCTAATTAACTTTTATATACATTCTTCAGTCCGCCCGACATTACAATCATATGGGTAAGACAGTAAACATATTATCAGAATGGACCTACCTTGCGATTGCACAAGAAACAATGTTGTAATAAGGTAATTTACTTTTAAAGTCTTGATTCATTCGAGATGTACAGTGACACACTCCTAAGATATGATATAAGTGAAAGATAAAGCCATTGACTACTTTAGTATAAGTCGACAGGAATAATAATGTTATAATGAGGTATTTTTTATACAAACTTGGTTTAAATTAGGTTATCACCACTCATTATTAGCAAGGAATGATAACAATTCATAATAAACAATGAACTGTATTTGCTGAGTAGTAGTATTAATGAGAAACAGTTAAATTACGAAAACTAACAGCTCAGACTTACGTCAACTTCACCCTGATCGATAATGTAGAAATTATCACCTTCATCACCCTGCTGAATAATCACATCCCCAGGATTGCGATGTACGGGGAACATGGCATCAAATATATCACTAAATAAATGTAAAGCCAGATTAAAACAATGTCGATAAAATGAAACGTGACAAAACAAAAGACTAGGTAAATTTGAATGGATAGAGTATTCAGTCTCTCAGTTCACTTGTATTATCTTTTCCATATGCCAATGTAACATGATTATCTTAAATATGCTTAGCCGTAGACAGTAATCTGTATATAGATTTATCAGGTAATAAAACAAGATTTTATTCTATGATGCAGTCGTGCTTTGAGAGGTTAGTTGAAGTCCGTGGGTATAATTTACTGACATCGTTTCACCTACTTAAGTTAGGATAGTCCGGCATCATTTTCAATTCACAGCGTTCATAATATAAATATAAGTTTCACTCCGAAATTCATAATTCACAATTGACGAATGATTATGTGAGAGTACGCTCTGCATGTGTGACAGAGAAACTAAACAAAATAAGATACATCTCTGTACACAAGTGAAATCGTACCCACTCTTCAGAAATATTTACTGATCTTACTCTACAGTTCCATAAGATGTCAACCGGATAACTGGTATTACCCAATGATATATTACACTAAAAGTAGGTCAAAAATAACTTTTATACTACAAACAGATACACCTCGTGGTTATCCTATTTTCCAAGTACTATTGAAATGCTGGTGTATGAATAACACGAAGGTTATCATGAAATGCGTGCTACGAGATAAGAACAAGAATAATGTACATAAAGATATACTTTCTGAGTTTTCTTGAGACTATTTAGTAGTACTATTTTATTTCGTTGAAAATCTTCCATTTTCAGGTAAGTTCGAGTGTCCAAATGTCCTGATTTTGATTGTTAAACTAGCTGGCAGTGTCGAATTTGTAATGAACAAAATGTATTGACACTCAGAACTGCTCGCTTTCTTATATTTGTCAGTGTTAGAATATGTTGACAATCATTTCTTGTTTAGAGCAGTTTCATACCTAGTTTCAAATATAATTTCAATTTTGTTTTTCAGACGTAATTGTGCTTATATTTGACTTAAAGTTACATCCACATATTTAATGATTTTCACTCCTGCATATTCCCCACCTACTCCTTACAAGAAAGTAGCAAAAGTGTACAACAATAACTCTTTTTCTCGTTAGTTGAATGAGCTTGCATGTATTGTGATTTTATGTATGTACCATAATCTACCTGAATTTCATATTTAGAAGTTGAATTTAATTAAACGCTTTTGTTCAAACTGAGTTTTCTTACGCTAATAATTTATTTATGTTGCATGACTTTGATGATAGCATTTTTAGAGCCTACCGTAACGTCAGTGCATGAAATTTGAATGACTCTGACAGTAGCATAAATATATAGAACAGGACTTGAAACTGCTACTTTAGCATACATAATAAATTTTAATCATCCATATTGAGCGAAACCAATAGAAGTTATAAGGTATTTTTCAAAGCACCGTGATATAGCTATCTTTTAAAAGATAACTAATAACACAAAAAATGAATTGATCTCATTTCTATTCCCAGCTTAAAATTTTGTTTAATCATAACACTATACTATTAGCTTCGGTAAACAAAGATCAGCAAGAATTCTCAGTTAGAATTATTAGATGACTTGGTTTAACTACAGTTGAACGCGAATTCTACACCACTTTAAGACTATATATTGGTTTGTTATTCCGTTTGTACCTACATCGTTTTGTATCTTCTCCTCAAACTTCCTGTTTTGTTGGACATTTAGTGGCACGACGTCAACTGACGTGATTCTATGGTGTTCTACAAACGACTCCATTAATCAGTATAACCAATCAAGATTATCAAGTGGTAATACAAGATAATTACTTAACTTAATCATCTGACAATAACAAAGCAAATTAAGTACAAGGACGAATTTAAAGCTAGTTTAGTGCTCTTCACATTACGTTCACTTATCAAGAAAACTAAAGCTTTAAGTTTTTACATTAAAACATATTGCTTTTTAAAAAAAATAGATTGTAAACAACTAAGTTAACACAATTTCGGTCGTCGTGAAATACAAAGTAAGTTGAGAACCACATACCTCCTTTCTGCTTCATCTAAATGAGAAAATAGGACATTTTTAGCGATAGCCTTTGAAAGAGCCGTCATTGTTTTATAGTCCTTTGGCACAACCTTTTTAAAAAAAAGTAACGACGTATGTGTCATTAACAAAGATGAATCTGAAGACAAAAATTTAAATGGGATCCGAAAAAATCCAACTATATGAACTCAGAAAGCGGAGAGATTATCACAGTAAGAAAGGCGTACAATCACCATCTTATACTGCATTATTGGAAATATTAAATGTTCTAACACCTGAACTATAGGAAAATCGTTTCGAACACTAACTACGACAAATTTAACAGCTGATATAGTGACATTGGCCTTTATATTGTGACTGAGATATAGTGTGATGTTAATTTATTCCAATTTAGTTTGTTAAAACCAGCATTGGTTGTTGGATTTTACCCTTTTCTAAACTTACTACCTATGATTTTATGAAGGTGAAGCAAACGTGTCCATTACAAAAAGGAGAGATGTTTTTTAACCTTAATAATGAAGATGACACCAAGTTTCTGTGGAGAAAATGTAAGTGGTTTAAAAGAGCCTTATTAAGGTCATTTCGAAATCCATTATAGTCAATAAAGCTACTCAAAGGACAGAGGATAAAATGCTAAACAAAACAATTTGCAATAGTCGCGGTAATAAATAGTGAGGTTACTGAGTGATAACGTGAATTGGATGAACAGACCCGTAAACTATGGGATAGAGTGCGAATGAGCTACACAACACTCATATAAAAACCCTATACTTATCGAACCATGA
The DNA here is from genome assembly GCA_025215515.1 of Schistosoma japonicum. Taxonomy (NCBI): domain Eukaryota; kingdom Metazoa; phylum Platyhelminthes; class Trematoda; order Strigeidida; family Schistosomatidae; genus Schistosoma; species Schistosoma japonicum. The sequence goes on along the minus strand of CM046069.1, from coordinate 63,967,343 downwards.
TGTATAGCTCAGAGAACTCTTTAGGAGAGTAATGCTAAGACTCATGAAAACTTGTAATGCTGCATATTCGAACTATATTGCATGTTATTTATAAAATCTTTAAGTGCTGTATTAATTAGATTTCAAGTGCAATCACCTGCATACACAAATGAAAGACCAGTTTGCTTAGGTTAGTTATGTATTCCTAGTGGTCACTTCATATACAAATTTGTTAGATTTGAAATGCATCTGTAAAGTTGGTTTAAGTTTAATCTAAGGTTAATTGTTGAAGCTGTATCTCGTGTTTCAGTAATGCTTCATTAGGTTTGACTGGAGTTATGCTGTAGTGATTGAAGCATTTTTAACCAACAACTTTCATTATAGAACCCAAGCTAACTAACTTTGTCTTAAGTAGTCGTATCGACTAAATTTTTAACATTATGAATTGATTAATATACTGATTGTCGTTCTGGATACTGAAGAGATAAAGCTACAGATTAACGACGAACGATTAGTGTTGGTTTCAAAGAATGTTCACTTCTGGTGAGATTTAGCGGCAATTCACCTAATTTAAATGATTGACTTAGTAAAAGTTAATACTTTCATAGTTTGATGTGTTGCTGATTTAATTAGTCACATCAAATCTAAAGCTCACATACACGTGGATTGTGTGAAACCCTTCATAAAAAACTTTAGAAAAAGAACAAACTGATTAAAATTCTATATCTTTTCCTCGAAACGTAAAGAGTACATACTGATTGCGACTTTGTATCACCTCATAGAAGTGCATATAAATATATTTTAAAAATTTATATAAAACAACCAACATTCGATGACACTTTATTACTACGCATAGTTGTTAAATCTTAGGGAGAGAGCCGCAAATACAAATAATTACCTTTTTAACATATGATGCAGCATCTTCTTCTGTATAAACTTCACCACTAACTGCTCCTCTTCGAGATCGACGTCTAGTTAAATTAACACCGGAGGGCGATGCAGCCATTAATCCTCTCATTCCCATACCATTCACTCCATCATAACTACTTTCATCCTCGTTTGAATTATTGATTTCGCAATTACTATCAACTTTCAAAACAGTTTCCGTTAAATTTTTTTCAATATTGTTAGGAATGAGATTATCTGCATCAGAAGAATATCGATAGCTGATTGCTTCTGAAGACTGACCACATTTCTGAGAATTTCCAGAGGGGATGTGGATACTTAAACAACAATCTGAATGACCTTTATCCTCGTGTTTCCAGGGATTTCCGGGAGTATTTGGCATTGTGAATGCGTGAAAACTCTCATTACATTTTAAATGTTGTCCATGCAAATTAAGTTCTGTTTTTTGACTGGTTGATGTATCAGTACATTTATCATTAGAAGCCTGAAAAAAATATATGAGAAAAATGTACTATATCGCTTACATACAAAATTATAATTTGACGCTGACCAATTGGGGATAAACTGTTGTATTATCTTAATGAGTAAATTGTACCACTTATCTGGAATTTAGTGATAAGAATCATCACGATGCATTCAGATATTTTGTCACATGTGAGTCATGTGTTTGAGACATGTAAAGTAGGATATTTGCTGTATACGAATGTTTTCAACATTGAATGCGTGTTTCACAGTTATCTTGAAAGAAAAACTGGCTGTTATAGTGACCTCAAATATTAAAAAGGAAGAAAAATGACTAAGCATTTGAGTAGAATTATTTAGTTTGGCTACATTAAATATATCAAAGATAAATTTGGTTATGGACAATCACCTCTTTAAGCCTTTATGGTGAATGGTTTTTAGAAATAGACTCCTTCAATAATGCCCATATATAACCTTTCAAATTTAGCGGATATTTCAGAATACCTAACTATGATAGGCCCACAAATGTATTTGAATAGCAATACAAAATCAGTCGGTCACTTACAGCGTATAACTTGGTACATACGTACATCAAGTTGCCATGCCCCAATTACCAGATAGAAATTAAATTGTCAGACCGAATCCCAGAGTAGGGAAGGTAGTAACAGAGTTAGTATAAATGGAAAGGAATAGAGATCGGAGCTAAGATTTTAAAAAAATATGATTCAGTAATAAGAAAATTATGATAAGTTCAAAAACTCAGAATTTGGATGAAGACAAGGAGTAGATGCACCTGCGCCATTGAGAACGATTTTGAGCCATGTCACCTAAAGTCTCTAACCATTGCTTACGATCATCACATGGACACCAACCAGGCAGCCTGCATCTATTGACATGGCTCAGCCCAATTGTCATGGACTAGTGCCATGTTTCGGTTTGGCCACCCCTAGCTTTCTTCCAGCCTACTCCCACACCAGACAACATTGCTCGTCAAAATAGGCGGTGGTCAGGCTTACGTAACACATGTCCTAACCACCTGAGCTAATGAAGATTTATTACTTGATCAATGGATTTACCATACTTACCTAGTACTTTATTCCTAACCCACGTATTGCCTATCGGTAGACCCAGAAAACACGAGCAATACTTCGAAGACATCTGTGATCGAATACTAGAAGTCTACGAATATCCTCTATCTTTAATAGCCACGTTTCACATCCATAAAGTAAAACAGATCGAACTGTTAATCAGTAAACACATTCTTTGGTCACTAGACGGATATCTCGCGTACGCTACAAGTGACGCAAACTAGCAAAAGGTAATCGGGCCTTACGTATGCGGGCCGAGATTTCATCAGACACCAGATAGTCAGGACTGATGAGGCTCCCAAGATAAGTGAGGCGGTTAACACATTCAACTACTTCGCTCTCAATCACTAACGTCGATGTCGAATCATGTCAATCCTGAAGCAACATTTTGCATTTGGATGGGGTAAATAGCATCCTAAACATGCTTACACTAATGTTTAAGTTAGTCAAAAGATTCTGCGTTTTATCAGAAATACAAAGTAGTTATGGACACTTTAGGACAGACCTTTGCGAAACGAGAGCAGGAAATAGTATTTTTACTATTCTCAAAGTAATTTATTATCGTTACCACATTTTGCTATTCCACTGAGTAAAACTGCATGAAAATAGTTATCAACGCTCTGTTAGGTCCGCTAAATCATCTAATATCTATAGTGGACAAAATTACGCAAAAAATCTAGCAACCAAGTCCCCAAAGGTTCTTACAATGTTTTTTAAATATAGCGATCCAAACCTGATTGACTACAAACTACTAAGTCTATTACACTAACCTATATATTCATTAATTTTTGCCATCGAACTACTTTTATCATAATTGTCGTGGGTACTTCCTCAAGACCACCAGTTAGTTACATTTTTGGGTTGGTTTAAGTAGGTCTCAGATAGAAACTTTTTATTACATTTGTAGGAAAAAAAATGAAATGTTACATTTTTATCCTAACAGGTCCATGTGCTTGGTTTTAAGCTACGTAAGGATAAATATGTTGCTTATAGAGCAAAACATGGCACATGGATATGAGTTACTATATCACACTAACAAAGTAAAATGAATGCCAAAGTAAAAGTAACATCAGTGACTGCAAAAACTAGACATAAAGAATATGACATGGGAACTAACTTAAAAGATTAGAAGAGTAAAAAGCACGAGGCGAGTTTAAAGCTTAGGATTTAATATAAAGTAGAGGGAATGCGTCTTCAACAATGCAACGGGATTTCAAATGTACCAAAGGTCTCCAATCACTAGATACGATAATCGTGAGTACCACGGTAAGAGCTAATGATACTACTCAAATATTAAGCTAACACATCAATATTTATAAGAGGAATACAGCAACCAAATGAGATTTGTTAGCTTGAGTCATTAAACTGAATGAGAGTAGACGTTCTTCGATCAGTTAAACCAATAAGAAATGCACACAGAATACTTAGTTTAAATACACCAGAGTGAAAACTGAATTGAACTGTATCAAAAGTATACAAGTAGCAGAAAATCTACTGACAACGGTGACGGGAGTAGTTTTGGCCTATCTTGAAATTTCTCGTCAACATCCACTTAAGTTTATAAAATAGAGGCAAAGCTGACAAGCGGTAACAAATATTACAATATGACAACTAAGCTAACTAAAACTGTAACAGAATTTCAACTAACAACGAAGTTGAGTTGTGTTTTATTTGAGCGATCACCCCGGTATTAAAAATTATTATCTTTAATACATGAAGCTTATTAATGGAGGCTGCATGTGGTGAAAGAAAAACTAAGAATTGTTACAGATATCCATTTTAATGACTCACCTCGAGCTCCGCAAAGTACTCACGAAGAAATGCAATTGGATCACTTGGACGATATAGACACAAATTCACGATGCAATCCCTTAGCAGTTTCTGCACGTTATACTGTTTCACATAGTCTTCAACTTCTCGCATAAATGACTCATTCTCCATAATCCTCAAAATCTCAAAAGCATCGGTTAAGCTTGTAATAGCCGCCTTTTTATTAAACACTTCAATTTGCAATAGTAAGGATAATAAGTCAGGTGACCTTTGTCAATCTTTACAGTACCTATTCTAGTATAGATCCAGCTTTATCTGAAAAACGTCCCTGATGCATTCCTATTTATGCAGCAATTACTACCCTTCGACCACTTTATGTAGTCGATTTCGACTTCTCGACCTTTACCTGATGGTTTTTGAGATGATTCATCCTAATGTAAGTAAAACGATAGAACAAAATGACACCTCACTAACCTTTTAAAGTTCAGAAAACTAATATATGTCTACATACTGTTCTACAGAAAAGAGAACATATTCAAGTCTTTTAAACGTTAATCGTATGAGAGGTTTGAATAATCTGTTATTAGCCTAGTACCTTTCTATTAAGCCAGGGTTAAGTGTTCTAACATTTTCAGACGACGGAAACTTGCTGCTTGAATAAAATATTTACATTGTTAGAATAAAATATCTGGAACATATCGTCATCAAAATATTTGATGAATCTGCAGGGTGACTAGAATACTGAAAATTCTCGTACTCTGTTGTCTTCGTCCATAGAAGAAGTCTGTTATGCGACCTGAATTAACTGTTTCCTTTGATGTCGTTGGCTATGGCAGAACACTAATGTGAAGCATACTGCCTAATGCCCTGCCGAAATCACCGACTGTTGTATCCACAGACAGTCTTTATCGATAGCTTCATTTTAAATGGGATGTTGTAATGAATCTTTTTTTAGGATTAACTAGGTGTTAAAGTTAAGTTTACAAATAGGGTTTATTTAGATTTATTATTAAGTTTGACTTATTCCTAGTTTCGGTTAAAAGTTTTATTTTAAACGGACTGTTGGTCTGTGTGCTAAATAACCTTTGTTCGGTAGGTACTTGGTGCTGACAAGCTGATAAACATTATTTCTACACTAATATGTCAACATTTTCTCCCTCCTTCCTAGATTCTTTTTTGAAGGTTTAACACTGATATTACGATATGTGATTTTGGATTGAGTACTTCGAGTACTTTAGATAGCTGTTGGTTGGCTAACTTAGTTATTTTTTGAGAACAATTTAACAATCACTCAACCTCAGAGGCGCTTACATGGCGTAAATCAGCTGGTGAGCTGTTCGCATAAAAAGAGAAATCAAAATACTTTGAAAAACTAGGGTGGGGTTGATAACGAGTTATTTTTTGTCTTTTCGTTCTTCACTTACGCCTTTTAATCATCAATAGGTGCTCAAACAAAATATTTTCCATAGTAAACTTTAAATGACTTAAGTTATTTAACTTAATTTCAGTTAGATCGTTTAGGGAGAAGGCATATATTTGCGATTCAAAGTAGTTTCAATAGGCTGTTGTAGAAGTAATTGTTTCTGGACGTCAGTGCCGCATCTACCTAATACAGTGAATATGCAAGTAATGTAAAAACTTTATAAACACGTAATATAAATGTCATTTCATTTATTGAGGCATTTTCTCAAAGATTTTATAAGGTGCTAATAAAAAATCTAGTGTCTTAAGGTTGTATACACATTTATATTGAACAACTCGTTTCGTAGTTTTACCTTCATTGTTTCAATAATTTAATCAACCTTACAAATCATAGTACATGCGAACTAATTAAATAAGTTTAAGCACGACGAAAATTCATCGGATAGGTGCAAGGTAGTTGGATACAACACATTCACTGGCCTAAAATTTAAATTTTATGATATATAAGGGCTTAATTTTCTCCATTACTACACTGTTTCACGATTGCTTAGTTCATACGAAGCCTAGGGTATTTCATTTAAAAAGTAACTTCATTTTTAATTGTATTTTTGATTATTTTGAAGGCTACAACATCATAATGTATATGCATAAAAGCAATAGTAAATATATAAACGTCGATATTCCAACAAGTCACGATAATTGTAAACGTAATTTTACTGAGTGCTTAGATTACGTACAGATGTATAGTATTGATTTTCACAAGCCTATGCTGCTTTTAATGAAACCCTGAGTTAAACTTCCTCCAAGTTAATCTCACTATGGAAATGTCTAATTACGAATATATGATTATATATTAGCAGCTAGTAAATCACTCTGTAGAAAATCAATAAATATCTTTCAAAGTCTTGATTAACTTTTAGATGTAACGATTGAACCAAAATTAAAGTTTGTGAGCACATAATATTTGATAAACAAAGAAGCGCAACAATCTGCTTAGATTTTTTTGAGTAGCGGTTGATCCTGGCCACAGAGTCCAATTTGAAGCATGTTTCTCAGATTTATAACAATTGACACGATTACTCGATCTACATAACATCTGAGAATTCATCTCTGACCACCAGCATGTAAATCTTACTAATGGTATTATTTTGTTGACACCCAAATGCCTACTTTAGAAATCTTCAAATACAGCTTTGCGCAATTAGGTAGGGATAATAACACGATTATTCGGAAATAATATCTTATCAGGAGTATTAGATAGCTCTTGTCGTCTGGCAAAATTCTTAGGAAATCTGCTTTTTAAATGTGCATTTCACTCTTTTTGTATGGCTGATATTATACATCCTAAATATTTAAGTATTTCTCGAATGACGACAACACCTCACTGGTAAAGTTTGCACTAGCAAACAATCTAAAAAATTATCTGCTTTCTCTTGTAATGATTATCGTGGCATATAACCCACATTTTGGGTATGTTTAACACTCCAGTGTTAAGTAGTGTAATCATTAGCACTCAGAGCAATACTCCAACTTTAAATCATAATAGCTAAGGCACCGGTTTAAGATATTCCTGGATGATAAACGAACTTTTAATGCTTCCTAATATGAATTATAATGAACTTCTTTTCAAAGAAATATTCATGAAGACATTTAACAGCCTAAAGGAAAACTAACGTTTCTCTATGAGTTTGAGAATAACCTTTTTAGTTTCCGTGAAGCATAGATCACTAATCTACCTTCGTGCTCCGAAATTGCACCAGCATCTGTAGTGTACTAGTAATAAAAAGTGACTGTGTGCTAAGAGAATAAGTTTCTTGAACCGCATTTTTACAAAAGTTTCAATATATTTCCCGCGCAAGTTTCTTGCTCAACAACACACAGGTGACGTGGAATATAAAACCTGTAATATACCATTAGGCTTATACAAAGTCGGGAACAAAACGTGAATAGTATTGTAAAGCACTTATTAGGAAACGTAATTCCGCAAGATTTATTGAAGAAGAAACACTGATGACTGGAGTTAATTGCTTTGGATCTAGCCTGAACCTATCATCATCAACTAAGTTTTGGTGACACTCAAAACTAAACACAGAAGGATAACCGTTTCGAATTTACGGAAATATTTTTTCTCAACTAGACAACGTAATGAGTTTGTCAGTTATTATCATGGTTTGCCTTATCATGACTATGAATAATAAAATCATCTTCATAATCTTTCACACCTTTAAAGTCCCTAGTAATACTATTTATCACTTCTTGAAAAATTACTAGATTACAACTAAGACCAAACAGAGGATAGTTGTATTTGAACAAACCAAAGGGAATGGTAATTGTTGTTAACATTGGTAAAGCTTTATCTAGTTTATTTTGAAGAGAAACACCTTTTAGATCAATTTAGAGAACACTTCAGAACCATGAAGATGACCATAAATATCTTCAGTCTCAACAGTGGTGCACGTTTATTTAAATGAACTTAAATTTAAAAAAGACTGATGACTGCCGCATATCCTAGGAGTATTTTTTATCAGATTTAAAGGGTTTTACAAGTGGACTATCTTAAACTGAAGAAATAAGAGACTTCATTATTCATTTATAACTCCAATCGCTTAGTGTTTTGTGAACGATTTCTCTCATACCATAAGGAATAGAGGATCACACCACACTCGTAATTGTATCGGCTGGGTTTTTATCTTATCTTTACATTTAAAACTTGAGGAAATCGACTATTTGAACAGTTTATTAGACGTATCTTTGAAGTTAACAAGGACAGTTCTACTTTCGTCAGTTTCATGCTTCGTTAACTAAGCATTGATAGTTCATTTCCCCTAACAAAAACTAACAAGACATGTATTTAGATTCTCTATTTAGAACATTCAGTGTTCAGCACCAACTAGTAAGAAGCTTGTGTCTAGTAATGCCCGATATAGAAACATCAGTGGGTCGTATAACTGTATTCGCCTGTATTACTCAAACATTCTTAACTGAAATGATGGATCCCGAACTTTCAGTGTTTCGAATGAAATCACGGAAAGTACTATCAGATAAATATAGTCGTTTATAAATGTGAGAAATATCGTTTGGTTCTGTAGTTAAAGAAAAGATCCAATGTTTTTCAGTGGCCTTAGTACGTGAACTTGAATCAGAAACTTATTATAGCATGTTGTAAAAAAGATTGTTGGCTGATATACTGATTTATTATGCTTAATCTTTCCACAATTAAAACATTTAACTTATCGAAATAAAACATGATTTACTTGAGTAGTGACCACATGACGTACATTTACCAAACTTCAACTCACCTGCATCTGATACTTTATAATGCAGCACTTTATTACTACTAGTATTTTCTCGTGAACTGGGACCATTTTCAACACATCGGGACTGTATGATGCCTTGATTACGTTATTCACTAGTATGATTCATTAATGTGTTAGAAATTTTCATTGACGATAAATCCACTTCATTAACTGCCTCATAATTAATACAAACTTTTCGAATCTTCTGAAATGAACACTGTAGAAGCTGAATCAGCTCTCATTCTAAATATGATTTGCTAACACAAGCTATTAAACGATCTCTCAAATGAACATTAAGTCGATTACCAAAAGTGCATTAAGCAGCTTGCGTCTATAAATGAATTATAAACTCACAAACTCTCTGATTGTGAGCGCATCATTTTGTTTGATTTTGCCCTTTCTCACGCTTCAAAGTTTGTTAATTGAACATGAGTAAGCAATAGATCTTTAGGTTTTGTATTATACAATTGATATGTGTTTGAAGTGCACCCTGCATTTAAGCAAGTTATGTATGACGTATAACAAGAGCAACTTTTAACAATTGAACTCACTCGTACGAATAACATTAGATCAGAAGACAATGAAGGAATGGAGAAGAAGTTATGTTTGATCGTAAGTGTAGGAGCGCTAATGGGGTAGCAACTTCTAGCCTGGTTAACTTGAGCGACAGGTGGTTCCTAAATTGTGTCGTGTCATGATTTGGTGGTAATGCCTGACAGAGTGCCTTCAAATAATCTTGTCAACTTAAACAAACACGGTCAACATTAATAATGAGAACCAATGTAACTATTTATTTTGGTTACAGGCTTATCAAGAAACTCTAAGTTTTCCAGTAGATAATAAGAATCCTTTTCAATGAATGTAAGAAAATGGACAGGAACTTTATCTTCTTTAACATTACTTTGATGCTTATTTCAGATTTTAAAATGCTCAGTATACTCCTCAATTAACTCAGTATGGAAATTTATATCCAAGTAATTAGATTCTGACTTCCTCGTGACGCCAGTTTGATATTTCTTAGAATTTCGAATAGTAATCAGTGGACAAAATTAGGCACTAATCAAAATACACTAAATACGAGTGATGGTGATATATATTTTTATGATTGTATCAGCGCACAATCCAAATATACACTACTATTACTGTTTCATACAAACACCACACTGCTACAATACACTGATAATATAAGTTGGTCACTTTAAAATCCTCTTGTTCTTGTTATAATTTTTGTTTGCTCGCCTCCTGAATAGCACTAAAGTTGTGAAAATTCAATTGTGGAACTTTCATACTAATTTTAACAAGCATTTTGAGTGCTTAATTCTTATAGAAGTGAGAATTTCTTTAACTCCACTGGTCTCATTGCGGTTTGTTCGGCGTGTGTGTGTGATTGGTTGCTTTTATGGTTTTCACTAAGTTAATTTGTATTTGCATTTCTGTAAGCTTCCATGTCCTTGGAGTTAAGTGACCTATATCAGATGAGTTAACAGATGAGATTTACGCTAATGTACAATATACAATTTAAAGAGGGTGACCTGAGCCCCATTATTTTTGAAATTTCCGGATAACTTTAGTTACCTTGTTATTCAAAATTTGAGTATTTTTCTCAGTTGAATTCGTATTCGTACTTGTCTATACTCCCTGACATCAATAAGAATTTGTTATATCATTACACAGTAAAATAGCAACCATTCTGTTAAATGTTGTGTTGTTCACAGTTGGTGCAGTTTGTTTTGTAAATACCGTTGTATTTATCTTCTCTCGTTGTTGTTTCTTTCGGTTTGTACAAAAAGGAATAAATTATTTTAGTTGGTTTAAGAATAATACGGATACTAAAAATTTTAGATTTTCTAAGGAAATTTCTACCCATTTATATTTTACGATGGTAATTTTAAACACCATCGTAGATTTGAATAATTGATACGACTAGTAGATCTAAGGTGTTTCTATTAGTTGTGAAGTCCATGACACTCAATACAGTTAGGAAAAAGAGTACCACTGAGTGTAGGCTTTGTTATTGGATACCACAACTTTCTTTTCTCTTAACCGTGGCCACTTTGAAGTCGAATCTAGTAAGAAAGTTCATTAGAAGTGGACAGGAAGATCGTCCATGTACTCATTTATATCACACCATTTGTTAACTGAATATACTTCACAAAAATTTAGCATGAATGATTATCAGTGCATACTATACCTGGAGAATGAGCGACCGATCACAAAATGGGAAGAACAGTAATCTCAATAGGACCAATCAAAATACGCTCACGCCTGCCCTGTAGCTACTACTCCACAAAGCTGAAATGAAGAACACGAGACAATCGAGCCATCCACCAGATAGAGACTTTGCTCCACTCATCCATTTGTATACATAAAAACCTGACTGTGCAGCTCACCAGCAGGCAGAATGACATTTATACGAAACATAGACAATAATGACTAGGAAATGAGGTTACATATACATAGTTAATTGATTTTAGTTCCTGAATGACATATGAAAAGATACTGTTCATGGATCGAGTGGGAAGTTAGAGCGATGGGAACATGATAATGATAGATATGAAATAATCGATTTACATATACTCAAAATAAATGAAATAGTCTTAGTTATTCTTCTTGAATTACCCTATATAACAGTGCGAAATCATATTGAATTAGTTGCTACAATTAAAGTGTTAGAAAATTTTAGACTGCAATATTCCTTAAGTTAAACGAATATTACCCACATTAAATTATTATAATGTGATAAGAGTTTAACAAATCAACCTGGCGTAAATTCAACACGAAGTATTAAGTTTGATTTTTTATATAACTATATTTTGTAGATTTAAAATCCCCAATGACGTAGTTCGGTGAACTCAATAACATAAATAGTACCCTCTGAAACTGTAAATCTTCATCATTTTATTATCAACAAAATAAATAACTCTTTGGTACTGTATTTAAATCGACATATTACACTATAAATTGCAATTTTATTTTAAATCGCAACTTAATAATGATCTTGGATCTACAAAATCTTTTAAAACAATCTTCATTGTAGTTACAACCATAGATAATACATTTGATACATATAATTTCATCAATTAATTCCCAAAAGAAAAAAAACATTCGAGCAGTATATGATAAATTCATTTTATGTCATCTAGTCCTTTTCAGCTGCCTACAACCTACAATATTACATAGTCAAAATTTTTACTAGGTCTAAATAAATTCAATTAACGGAATCCGCTCGAAAAGTGTTATTGATACCTGATATTAGTACAATGTGATAAGGAAGAAATAAAGTTATGTAACGGGACATAATATTGCAATTATATAATATACTTAGAACTGTCCAGAAAATTGTGTTGAAAACAAGAGACTGGAGGATTAGAAATAAGTGATTAGGATGATAAAGAAAATTTAATAATGAGCAAGCAAAAAAGCAAGTGAGTGAAGCCCAACTGAATAGTAATGTAATAATTGTAATTGATCAGAATTGAAAGTGATGTTATAATGCTATGATATAAAAGAGTTGAAGAAAATTCTAAATACGTGATCTATGATGCAAGGAATGATAGTTTTGTTGACAAGATAGAGGGAAGCTTGCAACAATCGCTTTAAGGAAGTGCAAATCAGGTTTCTGGGGCTTGATTGCAAAAGCACCATCAGACTACGGAAGTCTGAGCTTAACTATTTACTAATCACCTTGAAACACTCAACGCACCATTTTGACGGCATTCGCCCAAGAGATGCCTTAATATTGCACTGTTCAATGTTTTCTGTCCACTAATCGAAGATTTTTGGAATGTCTTCAGAAAATCTACGATAAGTACTATTTTTGAATAGCATTCACGATTATCATCAAGCCAATCTTATTTACCTTGTGAACAGCATGTCTTTAACGCACCCAACTTAGCATTCAATAGGAGGAAAAGTGAGGTTTCAATATTAGTATTCACATAGAAACATAGCAATAATTAATGATGAAAAATATATACTGTAAATAAAATTAACTGAATAAAATACAATTCACAAATTGTTGCTTTTAAAATAAATTATAAAACGAATGGATTCCATTAATGTACAGAACTTAAAATAAACAGATTTTAGAACAAAAAATGTCGATTCAGTTTCAATTATTTTTGTTTTAAGAGAGAATATTGAAGATAAAATAAAAAAACCTATATTATGATAGATGTTCATGCTTGGATAGGTTAAAACCTTGACTGGTGGAGTTCAAACTTCTCGGGAGTAAGACAGTTATCACCAATGATAACGGGCTGATCGTCCCGCTATAGCACAAATTGGTGAAAGCGGGAATTCTACTATTGGATGCCGACCCAGTGTTGCAGAGGGTTAGGTGTTTGCCTATCCGAAGCCCTGGGAGCGGAACCTAGGGTGCGCGATACTGATGTGCTTCGTACTAGGGTGAAACAGCTATCCAGTTGTTATGATGCGAGAAATTTGGGGTTGATTGGCTGAGTGCCAATCACTTGTGCATAGCCGGTAATTGTGCGTCTGCCCTATGCCCACTGAGTCCCAAGTAGAAATAAGAACACAAGGCGATACACCAACCAGACAGAATCCTATTATATTTCAAGCAGTTCATTTATGTATACATAAAATTAGACTGCACAGCGAACTAATTAGGAAATTAACATTAATACAGAGCTAAGGATACGGTGGTAGTGAATAGAAACGACTTGTACACAACTAATGAACTGTAGTCCATAATCAGAGACAATATAATAACAGTAAATATGCTAAACGGAAGAATAGGGCAAGAGGAAGGTAATAATCATTATACACAGTTAGGATAATTGAAATAGTGTTCTTAAAACACAGTTCTGATAGTTTGTTACTCTTCTTTAGTGGTCCGGCATAACACCAGTGTTCACTGGTTTTTAACAGTACCCTTCCAATGTCAATCTGTGATGAATTCAATCAAATAACGTTCAATAGTGATCTCCACAAACCACCTCAGTTTCATTACTAAATTAATAGATTTAGAATCAGAAGTAATGTGAACCTATTAGTTAACTCTTGGATGCAGTTGTATACCTATCATGTAAAGTTTCCAAACTATAGATCCATACTACCGGTTTTTTACTATAATGATTGATATTTTATTGAATACCGTCAATCAAAAGATTGCATATATCCTACCAGTGAGTGACATTCTCAGGTCAAGAAGTTTCACATATTTGAAGTTTTTGTACTAAAGTTCTATCTTCTAATATTCCTAATGCTTATAAAGATCCAATGTTGTGATTCGTTGGTGTACTTTTGATGTATTCTGCGCAGTTTGGTAATTTTCCTTAGGTTACTTGGGTACCTCATAATATTATAGTGTTTATGAATTGACTTAATATTTTTAATACAAATGATCACGGAAATGTATCGTAATGTAATTATCAGTTATGAGTTTAGTGGTGAAAACTAGCGGTGGATAAATATCTGTTAAATTCATTTTGAAGTAATTCAATAAATAGTCTAAAATTCAACATTTTTGTGTCGAGTTCAAGTTCAAAACTTGAACGGTGTCTTCATAAGTGAAACTTATCAAAAATGTCAATGATAAAAAAAAACGTATGAATTAAATTACTGATTTGTGGTGGTTAGAAGAAAGGTATAATATTCAAGTGGAACTCAACTGATAATTGATTTTAAATTGCATCTTAAGATGTAAAACAATTATACATTAATGATAATTGTTTTTTTGTAAATTTCGAATTCGATAGCTTTTGACGACTCGAAGCATTTGTTGGTTTAAATCATCCCAAGTTACTTTTTTGTCAGTATTCTATTATCGTTAAAATATCATATGTATTTTTAGAAATCTTTTAATCTATTATTATCGTAGTTTGTTATTTTATAATTAGGAAGAAGATTTTATAAAAGTTCCTGTTTCGAAGAGGTCAACATTCTTTAACACTTATGATTGACATTTTTTCTATTTTCTTTCTAGGCATAAATGGCAATAAATAACTTGAATTTCTGCTGAGGAGCCGTGAGGTTATGCTTTTATAGGTCTACCTGCTTGTTATAATAACTGATTGGTATACTGATTGAATAATGAGCTACAGCTCAAAAGGCTGCTAATGAAAGTTTATGTGATTCAGAT
The DNA here is from genome assembly GCA_025215515.1 of Schistosoma japonicum. NCBI lineage: Eukaryota > Metazoa > Platyhelminthes > Trematoda > Strigeidida > Schistosomatidae > Schistosoma > Schistosoma japonicum. The sequence continues at coordinate 63,952,317 of CM046069.1, read as the reverse complement.
AAATATCATTAATATCCAGGCTTTTTAATCGAAATTGACAGATTAGAAAAATAACGTATTAAAAGCGATTATCGCTAGGGTATATTTAATAAAACTAAATCATTTGTCTGAAGCATCTGTTTTCTTCAGTAGTTCTTCAGATAAAAATTAGTTCGTATTGTTACTTACTTTTAAATGTCATCTTCCAAATTCTTTAAAAAAAATCAAATGGAAACACGTGGAAATGCAAAAATTCGGGCTTACTTTAACTTTCTTACAAATATCAATCATTTTCTTAAATGGTATAAAATATTAGCAGAAACCAGACATACGTTTTAAGAAATTCATCACAAATTAATGTATCTAATAAAGTTATACGTGTTCAGTTTTTTAAATATAACTAACCACGTATTCGTTCCATACACTCGATCACTTCTATTGCCTTACATAATGTTTAATCTTTATATAATTCATTTTTAAATTGTTGTAAGTCAGAATCTAACATCTGGTATATTTCATGATTCAATGATTTATAATAATCACTTAGAAAAGTTTTGTATCCATGATAAGCATTTCCCCAAAGACTCTAGCTTAGTCCTTTATTAGCTATATATTAGATTAATCATTAAAAGTTATCTATCAATGAAAATAATAGGTTTACATATTCATGAAGCTACAGAGAATGACATTTTTCAAGAGACATTTCTTCAAGCTCTACATTTATAATCCATAAGTGTGTTGTTACATTAGATAGGGTTATAGGGTATGAATATAATTATTGTAGTACATTTCATGTCAACTAACTCAAAAAATACTGAAAAAATTTGGTCATTTGTAATAGGGATTTATTACTGAGTAGTGGTCAATATGATACTTTCCCGGTATTATTCAGAAATGACTGAACTTTATCGAAAATGTTACAGTGAGGTCACTGATAACAATGACTATATACCTCGTGGACTATATTTTTAATTGAAGGTTGGCTAGAAGTAATCGCTTTGGAAAACTGGAGATAACTTTTATGCTGCCTAAAACAAGTCAGAAAGGTTTACACGTAATTTTGGTCGATAGAATTCTGTCAGCGCTATACAAGACTAAACTAAAGTCACATTGATTATTACTCAGTGATCAGTCACCATGTACGTTTTAGTGCTAAAGAATATCAGTCCAGACCTCTATAACTTAGTGGTAATGCTCGCAGACCGTTGAAATACCTGATCTGGGATCTAATTCACGAGGGAAGTGTTATGTATTTGAAAATACACAGTGCCCTTGATGATTACTAATCACTGTACAGACATGTCTACCCCGCGACTACCAGTTCCCAAAGCCGGAAGAGAGAAACAGGCAGAACCAGAAAACGAATTATATTTCAATCATCCCTTTATATATACACAAAATCAGGCCACACAGTGAACCAATTAGGAAACCAACATTAATACAGAATAAAGGAAGTAGTGGTAGTGAATAAGGAAAACTTGTATACAACCGATTAACTGTAGTTCATATTAAAAGACAATATAATAACAGTAAATATGCTAAACGAGAGGATAGAGTAAGAGGAACGTAACAATAATAGAAATGTAATGTTTACACTACTTATGACCAGAATAAATGAATTAATTCTCTAAAACACAGTTCTGGAAGTTTTTCACTCTTCTTTAGTGGATCCGACATAACAAGACGTCGTTAGTAACGTTTAAATGTTATACAAAATGAAAGGTCAATAATATTCAGCATGCTAAACGGTGGTGCTTTTTATACTATAATTTCAAAACAGTGAGCACAGTAATAATTATAATAATACCAAAGTCAGATTCTGTGATGATTTCTAGTAATGAGATCATGTAAATTCACAAAATCATATAACGTAAGTGTACCTTAAGCTTTGGTGTTTTATAAACATGCGACTCTGTGTTATAATTCACGTATTCTTTCTTGGGTGTGAGTGCTTTTGTGTCTGCTTACTTATTTCCTGCATTACATTTCTTTGATGTTGTATGCTAACCTGACCTTCAAATTCCTTATATGCATTAGGTTTCCTATTCTTATTCTGACTAATCTGATATACATTTGAGACAAATGGTATTGGGTTATGCAATGATATATTCCTAGCCCGACTGCTTACTAGTATGTTTGTGCTTCAAACACTATGGAATACAATGCAATACAATTACTACTATTACTACTGAGTTCGTATTGCGTTACTTCGTGACTGTGATTTGGAATAATAAGTAGTGAGAATATTACATATTCCATATACATCAGGTAATTTATTTTATTTCTTTTGTATTATGCGTGAGAATATTCTTTCTTCAAGTAAATTATGATACTCAGTAATTATTGAATCAAACTGAAATAAAGGAGTCAGGGTTCAGAGAGGAAGACATTTTTTAAATTGATAACATAATAACGAATAATTTTTTCTCAACGTTTACTATATTTTACAATGTCTATTGTAACGTCATTGAAGTTAAGAATGAAATATCTGACGTTTCTGCAAGTACAAAAATGAAAATTTTATAATTTGCTATTTTGTCATTTCGTAATTCGCCCAACGGACTGGCCATAGTTAGACAATAACTGGAAAGCAGTTAACGGTTGTATAGTTTTAGTATCGGTATATTAAACAGTGTGCATCAACGACCCAGTTAAGGACCTTAATACTATGTGACGAGCACTTAACTTTCAGACCAGTGGTGTGCATTACTAACCTAAATCAACGGTTCGTGTTACGCAACTATCATCCAACCTCATCAACAATTAACTAATTCATACTCGACAAGGTTGAATTCAACAGGTTACAGTTTCTTACTAAACTACTCATGTTAATACCTTTCTAATGTATCGAAGTTACTTCAGGGAATTATAAGGTGTCCTCTAAAGTGACTGTTTTACTAAAATCTGATTTAGCGACAAACGTACAAAGATTTTAGTTCCCTATTTGATTTTAGTTCTGCTTACGGGCGTCAGTAGATCGTGAAACTTGTTGTTCCTTATTATGTGCAGCAAATAAAAAGTAGTAACAAACCTAATAAATTCTGACATAAAAAGTTATTGCCAGTAAACACTTTAATTGCACCTCACCCCTATAGTACTTATGAAAAATAGCGATCTCTGAACCTATATGAATCATTTTTTGATTGATACAGAAATCTTTTACTGTTATCCTATTATATCAAACGTATGTCCAAATGAACTGAGAAGCAATATTCAGCTTTATATTGATAAAGTCCTACTTTACCTTTAGTATTGATGCATATGGTCAACCTTATTCATTAAGTCACTAAACAACATATCTCAAATTTAGTTGATTGAATATATCACAGATTGGTGTTAGCAGGGTACCACTGAAAACAAGGGGACGTTGAACAGCTGTTTCGTTCTCTTGTGGAACTCCTTAGCAGTATGCACCCTGGATTCAGCACCAGAGGCTTCAAGTTGACGGCGAGTTCCTAACCAATTGCTCCACTGGGTCGGCATCCAATGGTAGAATTCCCACTTTCATCAATTTATGATATATATAGCGTGACATTCATCCATTGTCTAGAGACTAACTTCAAGATATTCTGTAAGCCCTAGTAAGAAGTCGTGAATGGTGGAGTTCAGACTTGTCGGGAGTGAGTTAGTTATCACCAATGACACTAAAATGAAACAGCTGTCAAATGCTCAAATTGTACTCTTCCACCATCAATCTGTATTATATTCAATCAACTAAATTACCACAAAAATAACCATCTCAATTTAAATATCTCAAATTCTTTCATATCCAGTGTTATCTACCAAACTTTGGGTTGGTTTAAACAAAGACTAAAAAGTTCATAAGCTGTCACAGAGATCATTGCGTTAATTACTTTATGGAAGTTATATTACACACTAAAATGATGAAATCGTAAATATGTTTGTTATACAATGTCTACTTAGGTGATTAGATAAAATTTTAAAAAAATGATACGTAATTAGAGACAGGTTTGATGGCATTAAGAATAAGTATGTAAATCCTAAAATCAATTTTCATTGAAATAAGTAACAAAAATAGATACCGATTAAGTGATAGTGAGTCAGACCGTAATGTGACAAGTAGAAATAATTCATGAGGACAATTGCAAATGATTAACAAAATGATGAGGTGAGCTAAGTGGTTATTATTAACGGGTCAAAAGTCGAAGGGAAATAAAATAAAACACATTAATACAAAATTGATTCTTACGTATTGTTACGTAAGAGGATAGAGAAAACATTTTTATAAGGGATGAAATATTTGTACTAAATCTGTATGGAAAAACAAAGTGGAATACGTGCATACATGTAACAGATAGGTTTCAAAAACACATTGAGTTGCAAAAACTTGGCAAATGAAATTTGCACCAAGTCATATGTAAACTGATAATAGAGTTGGAAAAACTCAATAATAGCTCAGTGAAAATAGAGATTACTGTTAAGACGGTGTATGAACACATGCTTGAATGATTTGGAAAGTTAGGAAAAACTGAGAAAAATCTTTAGGAAGTTCTGTTTTTTACCAAGCGTTCACAAAGCTTATGTCCACGGCTAAAGTAATACAAGTGAATGTATTTACCTCTTTTGGGAGCAAAGATTAAGTTTGTGGATGAGAATTTCAATGGCTTTAGCCTTATGGTACGGTAATGTATATATATATATATATATATATATATATATATATATATAATATTACTGCTGAGCCTTGATAAAAACCGAAGGTTTTTTCTCGCTCCACTGTTTTTTCAGTGAATTTTTAATTGGATTCCTACATTAATAAGTGACATATTTAGTTCCAGGTTATTGTATATGAGAATGACGATAAAGTTGTTTGTTAATAGGATTTGAAATGTATTAGAATGTACTAGGATGTACAACTCAGTTCTCTTATATTTTTGAAAGATTTTCATGGTATAAAGTTGTCTTGATTCAGTCTTCCGAATTGATTGATAAAATATGAACTTGAACTAAAATATTGCTTATACATAATACAGACAGTAAAGAAACTGTTTTCATTCTTCTAAACTATACCTCGTGTATCGATTGGGATTGGGGAGAAATTATTCCTTATTTACAAGTTATGCCTTTTTTTTCTGTTGTTCAGGGTTTAGAGGAAATATATTGTTAGTCGTTAACTAATTGATTTCTTCTCAAATTCAAGCGAATAGGGATGAAATTATGACCTTGATTAAAATGATTTAATTGGTCAGTAGAATAAGTCGTCTCACTTAATTATTCAAATGAAGTTAGGAGAATGCCTAAGTTTTGATTTATTTCCTCATTACACTGAGAATCAAGCATACTCAATTTGTTTTAGACTACTACTTGTCTTTATTATCATATATTATTGTCGAAGAATCGCATAGCAATTATGAGTTTTGGGAACTTCTTAAGACGAATTTCGTTTGACAGTGAAAAAGTTCATACTGACTCAGCAACCTCTGAAAACAATGAATCACCTGGCATAAATTCATTTTTTACATCACCAAGTCGGATTTTCGAAACTGTAAATGCGAAGACAGGTCATTTTGTATCAGATTTAAATCAAAAATTAGATCTCAGCGGCAAACTTGATTCGATTAAGCAAGCTTCGGTTGGTACATTGGAGCATGTTGTACGCGGAACTACATTGAATACATCAGATAGTAAAGATGTGAATCAAAAAGATGACACACTTGAAAATATTCTTACACAATCGTATGTTGATCACGATGTCAGTGATTCTAATTTGAGCTTTGCTTCGCATCAATCTTTAAACGATAAAACTAAGGTGGATTTAGACAAAATGCAAACAGGAAAGCCTGCAAGTTCTGTTCATTTTTCCCCAACTCGGGTTTCTCACATATCCGAAGAATCAAACATGTCATCCAGTAGTAGTACATTGAGAAGACAGAGTACACAAAATGCTCCACGTCCACCTAGGCCACCTCCTCCAAGTAGTGCAGCTTTGAGTAGAGCTATGAGCCTGGATGAAACAAATCTTTCTGCGCAAATGCAATCACTTTCACCTTGTGAGAAGAAAAATTGTCCAACAGATGAACAGTCAAATGATCAAAAGTTGAAATATTATGGAAAGGACCGAACCCATACATTACAAACAGTAGGCGAATCCCGTATACTTCAACAACCTAGCGAATCAGTAATTGAGGAGGAAGAAAATAGCTCAGCCTCAGAATATGGTGAAAATGGTGATCAGCCAATTTATAGACAAGAAACAGACTTAACACTAACTTCAAATAATCAAACTAACGTAACACAGAATTCATGTGAAGCAAGGAAAATATCAGAAGACAAAACACCTTTTCCTGTACAATGTACAACACAACAAAATGAAGCTACTATAGAAGAAGTTCAAGAATTTATGGATTTATATACTTCGGCTTTGATAATAGGCCGGTAAGTTTAAAATTAACTATTGATAATAAACTATTTAAGGAGTTTAATGGTTTTGAAACAATTGACTAATAACGTAGAACTTAGAAAAATTTAATTGTATTGGGTTAACTGCCCTAATTTTTACTTACGTCACTTGTTTAGTTAAACGAGATATTAATCTTTTGAGGTTAATATAATTTACTTCTCTGACAAATATGTCTTTAACAATGCTAGTATCTTATTTATTAATAACACCAGTAGATGTAGCTTCATAAAGCCTTATCTTTGTTTAAAACCTTGAATTTGAGTAGGCCCTTGTTTCTACATTAAATAGACAGGCTTAGGATAAAAGTGTGAATTCTTAAAGTTTAGAAAACAATTATGAGATTCGAACGTTTTAGCATTATAACATTTTTTAAATTCAATGTAGAAACCGTAATATTTCAGTTTTAAACTTGCCAGCTCATACTTTTAATGAGTTGACCATATAAACAATTCATATTTTGAAAAGCAAAGCTATTGAAGTGAAATTAACTTAAGGGAATGACTTAGCTACTGTACATTTAATTTAAAACTCTTTACTTCATAACGATAACAGTATACAATTAAGAGCCTTCTGATGGCAACTCACCTGATGAGGTTGGGTATTGAGATGTCAATGAAAATACTAGTAAACAGCATTAGGTCATGATCTCTTACTGTGCCCTTTCTTGTTACTTCCTTATATGCCAGTTTCATAATTGTTTCTGATTCAACTGTTTATGCGTTTGTAAATATCCTTAACAAATTTTTCGAAATACACTACATATCTTTCTGGACCTCAGGATGATGTTGTTTTGATGATCTATATTGCCATTCCTTAGACGATTAAGGCTATTACCATGAATACACGGAAACGTCTTACTTTATATTACTTCTCATTGATATAGTACCAAGTAGATGAGATATATTCAAAATTTCAATGTTGTAAATGTCTCTTTTAGTAGCAAATGTCATATTGCGTTTTTTTCACATCTAATAACCGTCATCATTTTATCTTTTCGCATGGCTTAGAAGTCAGATTCCCTTGTATGATATTCGTTAACAGTTGCGTTTTTGGAATGAAGGTGTTTTTATGAGGAAAGGTCTTAAGATAAGTTGTTTGTATTCATCACAGATTGATACTGGTTTGGTATCAGTGAAACCTAGGGAGAACTGGATACCTGTTTAACTTTAGCAGAGGACTACTTGGCAGTGCGCACATTCGATTACTTCAGAGGATCCAACCTAGGGCTTTCTGGTTGGCGAAAGCTTAACCCTTCGCACTATTCTCATTTCAACTGATTCAGAGCTATCAATCTTTTTGAATATAAAATGTTCAGCATTTTAATGATCTCTTTTGCTTGAAATATTGGAAAAACTCAGTCACTTTATACAGCTGGCATGAATACTTTTATTATTTTATCCTGATTACTTGAATGTTTGTTATATTTTTCTAAATATTGGTGGAACATTAATAAATACATCATTGCTTGAAAATTTCTATAGGAGGCATATATTTGTTGTCTAATAAATAAAAATTTATGAGTACAATTCGTACGTAAACACTGATTATTGAAGATTAGATTGCTGTATCGGTCAGGTAAACAGAATGAAACATTGTTTCAACTGATTTAAAGAAACCTATCGATTATGTTCTTTTGAAAATAAGTACCAATTTATACTTGTAGGGATAATTCTTTCTCTGGAAAAAAGGTTTCCTCAGAATTACAAACCCCATGAAATTCAGTTTCACTGAGATAGTTCACATAGTTTAAATGCTGTCTTAGTAATGGGTTTTAAGATAAATCTAATAAATAGGTCTATCTATGCAATTTCTAAAAATAGGGGATTTAACAGATGAGTAAACTAAAATTTTATTTTACACGTAGTGTTAGGCTTTGCACTGTACCATTATTAAGTGGTGAATTAGTAAGCCATAAATATTTTCTAAAGAGTAATTTATTTATAGTATAATGTTATATGTCTGATAACATAATTTTTTCTGATACTCGAAACAGTCAAAATATATACATTTATATGTTCGAGAATTGAAATAATTAGTGCAATGATTGTCTTATGAGATTTGAGTTGTGGAACGCTTCCGTATAAAACAATAGAAGATATTCATACATAGAAATACACCGAAACTATATTTGAATGTTCAGTATAATAACCTACATGTATACATCTATGTATAGTTCAGGGAAGCTTTGCTGTTAACTATCTAGTAAGCTTATGGTTGATCAATATTGTTTAAACGAAACAAAGCATTTACATTACACCATTTTGTGTATAACTTACTCTTCTAGACCAAAATACTTAAATACAAGCAGCACGATAAGTCTCTACAAATAATAATGTTTCAACTAATCATAAGTGGCTCCCATGATAGTTATCCCGTTATAATCAACAATATTATTCAGTTATACAACTAATTAGGATGACACACTTTTAGAATACATTAGGTGGTGGGTATTCTAGATACATAAATTTGAGACTAACGGTGCTATCTGTGATATGCCAGTGCTAATGTTTAATACCATAGTGAAAGACAATATTCTGACTGTGTTAGTGTAAACGAACACCTATGTCAAGCCTAAAGCTTGCAATTTAGTCACTGCAATAATGAAAAGGTGGTAACAAAATTAATTCCACTTTCACTCTAAAAAGGCTTAGATTGTTTTCAACACAGAAGTAATGTCTTAACTCAGAGATTTGGTTTAATGATGATCAACATTTTCCCCAGTCAAATCAATAATATTCATCATTATAATTTATCAGCTAGCTAGGGAGTTTTGTTTAGTTTAGGTATGGAGTTTCTGTTGAAGGTTCAATAAAAATAACCCATCCAACCTATGGATCGCAAGATGGGTGGGTTCCAAATGATATTCACTTATTTACATAACAGTTTAGCACTCAATAGAAAAATAGTTGTGTAGTCGCTAGAAAACAGCCTTCAGTTGGATTGATAATATTCTAGTAACAAGTAACGATAAAAGTGTTCGACTAGTCACTACCTAAAACATTAGACAATAGTTGCAGTTCATTCTAATTAGAAATATGAACTATAAAATTTCACTTCTATGGTATAAATTTATTATGTTGCAATGAAATCTATGAATCCCAAGATAGATACTATATCCTGTAGTACACAAATTCAGAAAGATGACAAAATACGGTTAGTGTGCTTTCAGTTCCATCTAGTTTCGAACAATTATGTAGAGTACTACTTTAAATCACAAAGTGAGCTTATTTAGTTTCTCATGAAGCTATATAAAATGTATACCATTTTATGAATTGAAGAGAACTGTATTCCTCTTTTGAATAATTTACTTGTGATGTCATTTTACTGGAAAATCCTTTGTTCAACTCATTCACTGATCTACACTTACACTTTTACAGAATAACAAAGTGATATAAAATAAACCGTTTTCCGGTATTTATGTCTTATAAAAACTCATTTCGAAATATACATGATCTTCAAGTTACCTTTCTCATATTATAATTTGTCTTCATTTTTTTCTGTTTTATCTATCGAGATCCGATTATCTGAAGAGTAAGGAAAATGAATTACAAGAATTATTGACTGTAAGTTATTTGTTTTGTTTAAGTTGTGTCGTACACAACATTTATAACTGGTAGCAATTTTGACATGTAATGACTGAAATGAAAGACTGTATTTTGGATTTACAGTACATTTTATTATCGGCTTATCGTGTACTGTATTAAGAAGCTCCTAAACAAAATTCACCAGTTGTTGCTAAATTTAATTAAGTTTGCAAAGTTCAGATAAGTTTGTGAAAGATATTTATGCTGTAGTACCTTTTTAGTAAGGGGTTTTTAATTAGGACATTTACTTGATCTGTAGTTTACCGTGAGTGATGAAGTTAGAATGGATGAATTATTAAAACTTCTAATACAGCTTAGAGACTTAGAAATATCCTAGATCTAACCATTAACTATTCACTGTGTTTACCGATGCATTTTGTTAATATTATAAAAAGCTATCATGAACCAGACAGTTAAAGGTACATGGTTTCTTCTTATTTCACCTAATTAACTGATTTTATGATTAAAAAGCTGTAACTGCATCGAATAACTCAGTCAACACATCAGCTATATGTACACGTAAAAATATGACTGAAAATTTGACTGGATAGTGCTTTAACAACAGCATGAAAAGAACTTCGTTTTCAACATTCTCGGTTCATATTTTACCACCTACTTTCAATTCATTAAGACAAATTTACTAGTTGAAATGCACCATTTTGTACTTTATGAGATATGACTAATTATGGAAAAACAGAATATAATTTAATGAAAAGTTCTCTTGTCGATTAATTCGTTTGCAAAGTGAACAATCGTGACTATAATAATATATAATATTAATAATGACCTAGATAGTAATAATGATCAACAATATTTGCTAACGATAATAAGTGAACATAGTAACAACAAAAATGTTATTCACAAGATATTTGAAAACGTCCATGTTAAGAATACTGAATAATGATTAAAATATCATGGAAGTTTTATAAAGACTATTAATTGTGAAAAGGGAGTTGAGTAATATGTTAAAATGAAAAGGGGGAAGGATACTAACAGTATTTTTAAAGGAAGAAGAACCCCTGTTAAAGTAGGAGTTTCAATAAATTTCTTTTAGATACACATTTCTGACTTTAATAAGTGTTTAGTCAAAGTTGCGTCGATGGTTAGTAGATGGAATTCCACTGTCTTTGGCAGCTTTCTGTTGATCTTATAGATGAATTTGAAGGCAGAGTCAGTTGTGATCAAATGGCTTGTGTTCATAAGATGTTCAGTAGTTGAACTTCTTATATATTTACTTCCAGTTCTTTACAAGTATGAGGGATAAAGTTCCTGAACCCCTTTATATATAACTTGCATATAAAGGTCTATGTTACGAGCTCCACATAAGTAAGTGTTTTAATAAACGTAAATGGGAGTGATCAAACACGGGAGTTTTTTCGTTTGTGCGTTGATGCATTAGTTATCAAGTTTGATTAAGATTTATTTAATCGCAACATTCCATTAATAGCATATATCATAACACAATAAGCTTAACTAGAAGCTTACTGAGTGTATTTTCAGTAGTGTAATCAGAAAAAGTCCTCTAAATTTTTTATTTTTATCACGATGTATGTTATTAATCTATTTTCCATCTTTAGAAGAAGCAGTATTAGCATTTGATTGATTCTTGTCATTTTATATTAATTAAAGTTAAAAATAATTGAAATTAATTAATATAAAAATGGTGTTATATTTGTTATCAATGTTCAGTAGTGAGTTATTTTAAATAAATTGTTCATAATACGATTTCTCTTAGAAATGATTTTATTTCTAATTAACTTTTGTTTTCTTCTAATTATCATTATTTTCATACTTTTCACTATATATCTACTTATGGACAGACACCAAGTGGGAGGACTGCATTTGTTAATGCGTTAGAACAAGAGGTGAGTTGATCGAAAGGTTGAGTAAAATCAATTAGTATTTTCATTTCGCTTTATTCAATCTCATTTGAATAATACAAAATATATAGGATAATTTTGCTTATTTCACTTTTTTCTGTATCAGTCCATCATAAGCAACGGGGATTGTATAAAATCTACGTAGATCAAAGTGGAAGTAGAAATTAATTATATAACCGCTAGTAACGAAAATCAAGCCTAAAGATGATTTGAAAACAGAGTTAATCCATGAAAAGAATAGTATGAGGTGATTTTCGATATTCGGAATCTAGGGAAGCAAACTAAAGACTGGTACACGTGAGCCACTACAACTGGTTCGGAGCCGCATCACCTAGAGTCTTCAACGACGTGACTTTTAACAACAGCCAACGACTTAATGGGCTAATACAAAGTTTTGATCTGGTCACTTCATACTTTTTTCATTCTACTGCTAAGTCATCCAACATTTCGATAGTGGTGTTGGCTAGTTCTGTGTGATATGTCTCAATTACTTAAGTTAGTGAAAATCCACAACCTGAAAAAGTGATAATGGGTAGTAAATTCACTTTCTGATGCATGATGCATCTTTGAATAAATGTTTTCTGCTTCATAATTCTGTTAAATTTGTCATCGATATATTTACATAAATAAACCGTAAATCTCAAAATAATAGATCAATTTGATGGTGTGATGTAATGAAAAATAGTTTTATTGACTTACAGTTACGTAGTTTTACTGCTCAGTTCATGTTTTATTGAAGTGTCAACAGATGTACAATATTTCATATAATGACATGCTTCTTTAAACCAAAGTGGTCTTACCTGGAAATAATAATCATTCATGGAATTCAGTCATATCAACCTCAGCTTTATACAATTTATCCCTGAAGTAAATAAGATGAATACATTCCATTGTAAACCATATTTAATATTACCTCAAGAAGTTTGCTTCCAGCTGTAATCACGCTTCTCTGATGAATGCATAAACTCCTTATTATTCATGAATAATATATTCACAGCCATTATGCGTATAGAAGTATTTAATGGTCTTTTCATTTATATCTAACGAAATTACTTAAAATGTTCTAAAGCTTCTTATAACTGTTCAATTTCATAGTGATGACGTATTTACCAGTCATAAACTAATCAACATTTTGAAAAGATTCATGTAATCACATAGTCATAATTATTATACACTCCTTTAAAAATTGTAGTTTGCATAAACCTCGTTCCAGTCTTTAACGACACAGTACCAAACTCTATATAACACGAGTGATACCTCTTACTATAGTACTGAATCTGAGAATTTATTTGGTAAAACTGGCGGATAACTTTCAGAGTTAAACATAATGTGTATTTTCATCAAGCTATTCGAACATGTCACCCTTGATAATTGAGTGCGTTTGACCTTAAACTGCATTTTGAATCCGAAGTCTAGTGATACTACCTAATGGATGAACTCGAGCCCATAACTAAGACTTTAATTACCAAATGTCGTAACTACTAAGCAACCGTTCCACTATAGTTGTGTCAAAGTAACATAAATCTTCTAAGTGGACAGAAAACAATCAGTTTGAAAGAAATATACTATAAAAGTATTATTTTTTATGGGTTATAAAACAAAATAAATAACGAAAATTGTTTACTTCCTTGATTTGTTTTCTTTTATCATACACTTGTGAAAATGAATAATAAAAAAAGTATTCTTATCACTACTCTGGAAATTTTTTAACTCTCCGAGTGACATATTGTAGAAAACATGATAAAGACAAAATTATTTACTAGTTGAACTTCACTTCACTTTATACATTTCCCTATATATATATATATTCCACGGATGATTCGTTCTGCTGAAAAGTCATTTGTTTGTATTCGATATTCATATTTATTTGTAATTATGTTTTTCCTTTCAGTTTTCACTATATATAATAAACTGAAAGACAAAAAAATATCAGGTGACCAGTAAAGAATATATATTTTGAGTACTGACATTCTTTGTACCTAATACATGGAAAAAGGAGTACTTTGTGCTCAACGCATAGAGATATGTAGAATACATACATATGCATGCTTGCACAGATTAGTTCGACTTGTAATAATAAATGGTCACCGCGGTAGATGAGAAATTGCATAGAGTTTAAAATATGAGCCTTCGGGTTCCAACTGACTTATGTGTTCTTTAAAGACATTAGACTCAGTGATATATTCGAGGGTCTTAGGTTTGATATTATGTAGAGTAAAGGAATATTGATTATGGCCTAGTAATTCCGAACTAGGACAATAGGACTGGCTGGTTATCCTTGTTTTTCAAATAGTCTGCAGATATTTGTCATTCCTTTACAAAATTTACATATGCATATATATAAATATATAAACAACATCATAAAAAGTTACGAACAAAAGTGTTACATGTGATTCATGAGTGTCGTAAATGATCTGAAGCAAGACTGTGGAATATAAGGATTAAATTACAACTAGGTAGTAAAGGATTGTACTTCTTAACTAAGTACTATAATCTGTACGTAAATATCTACACTCATAACAACTTTTCAGACCTTTGTAAAGTAGTTTTCAATAAAAAAACTAGATTACAAATGAACTAAGATTGAAGCTATGCTTTGTACTTCATTTTGACTTTAGTTTAAAAACTATGCACTAGTTAAATGATTGTGTTTAGATTACTACTGCTTCTAACCAAATAATTATAATTAAAAAAAACTGATAAACAGTTACCCTGCGTTTCTTTTAATATGTTGTTTACTTCCCAAGGACTAACGATCACTTTTTGTTTGATTTTGTTTTACTGACATCAGTCTCGTCGCACACAAGGCTTGGTAGATTTGCAAGCATTACCAAAACTACTAGATCAAATTAGTTTGTTGTTAGTGGAATGTCAAAATGCTGAAGATTTTGCACCAGCTAAGAAACTTCTAACCATATCATTACAATTTTATGCCTATGGTAAGTTTTGAACATTTTACTAACATTATATTTCTCCGAATGATGTCGTTTTTTATGTATTGAGATTTACATTTTGTGTTTTAAATCATTCAAGAGAAATTACTAATGTATGATATTTATTCAACTGAGAAACTAATTAAAAGCAATGCCAAGTTATATAGTATTTTTATAGTTAAACTCATTTTAAATGTCTTCATTTTGGATAATGTTTAAATGATGATGTATTTATTCAATAGATCCATCAGTATCTACAGATCGTACCTTTATTTTCACATACATCAAAAGTCAACCAATTTGGCAATCGTTACGGTTTTGGAATGCATGCTTCTTTCAATCATTACAAGAGGCACGTTCAAAAGCAGAGGAATCATCACATGAGTAGGTTGAACAGAAATAAACTTTACCAATATGTTCATTTTTGAAATTTAATTTTACAGTGTATAATAAAATGCCAATTATTGGTATAATTTCACCATGTCAGCAAAAATAGCAAGTATTAAACAATTCATTGCTTATCTTATTCATTAACATAAATTCACTATCAAGATCTTTTGAAATTACTGTGTAGTATTTTGTACCTGCTAATTTAATCTTACGATTAATTATCATACTACATTATTCGATGAGCGAAAAGTGGTCCGTAATGATGAGTTCTTCATGATAGAGAGTATTGCTGAATGTTCAACCATATTAAATGAATCTGAATATTTGACTTATATAGTTAATACGCATTGTCTCCTTTGTATGTACATGTTCATCCTTCTCCCTTTAGTGAAGAATAAATTGTCATAAAACTTGTATCATATGTACAACTACATAATAAGCCTCTCATGTCTATTTAGTGTTTTCTTCTGGTGAGTATACTTTAAAATTCACTGAATTCCAGTTTATGTATACTGTTGATACTATACTTGAAAACGTGAAACCAATAATATTGAACTGCTTACTTCATTGATCCAGATGTACTTGTACATAAAACACAGGACCAACTGGTGTAATACACTGATATTTAAGTCATGATCTAATGGCTAATTCCCTCTATCTTTTTAAAACAATTTGTTGATTATAGTGTAATGGGACAGCGAAGCCTGATATTTCCATACAAACGAAATATTTGCTTAAAGTTTATCGTTTTCTTCAGACTAATAGCTTTTCAGAATTAAAAACAAAACTATTTTAAAGCTGTGGTTATGCATAATCTACCCTGCCACCCGGTAACCAAACAATTAAAACGGCAGAACTAATCATACTATTTTTTTAAAATCATTCGGCATTAAATGGCCTTACATACAGGCTAAAAACATAAATGTGATCTTTATTTGATTGAATATGCCACAGATTGTTGTTGGCAGGGTACCACTGAAAACCAGGTAGTACTGGACAACCATCTCGTCCTGGTGTGAAACCCTCAGCAATATGCACCCCCGATTCTGCACTAGGAACTTCAGGTTGATGGCTAGCGCCTAACCCTCTGTACCACTGGGTCGGCATGCAATCGTAGAATTATCATTTCCATCAATTTGTAATATATATGATTAATAGTATTTTACCTATGCACTTACATGGAAACATGACCATTATGTATGCACGTCATTCAGGAGACATTTGAAAGTGAGCACTGGCCGAAATGAACAATCACACAATAACTCTGATGATGATATGACGCCAGTTGAGATGAGTAGCGTGCTAACACGTAAAAAGTTGTATGAAAATTATTGTTGAATTGTTAAAATGTAATACACAGCCATAGAATATGTGTCTTTCTTTATCCTACATGTTACTAAGCTGTTTGAATGTATTATGTCAATAACATCCATATTCTAGATTAAATGAACACCAATTTTATACATATTATCCTACACCATGCCGTGTATCCAGAGTTGAATATATACATTTGTTAACAGCGTTATCATAAGAATTAATTGCATGAAAGCCTTGCACCTATTGTAAGTGGAACTACAACCAAAGTGTCTTTTTAGACAGTACCACCTTCAAATGAAGTACCTATTACTTACTAATTAGAGGCGAAATAAACTAATTATACAACTAGATCTAAAAAAGATTAGGATTTTCTCTTATATTTTTGGCTTCAAAACAGTGTAGTTGATAAATTTAAGTTTTTTGAAAATGTAGTTAGGAGTTCTAAAATCAAGGTACCGACAACCTTGACCTTGGTATAAATTTATTTGCTTTAATATAACTTCCCATCTTTCGTTTGTTAAATAAATGTTCTGCGTATTTTCATCTAATAAGGGTAAATGAACAAAATAAAATCTAAACTTCTAGGTCATTTACACGAAAATCTATTCTTATTATTTACTATAAATATCAATAATACTCTGGAAAATTATCTACGAATCTATTTAATTATCCTACTAAGTAAAGAAAGTAGAATGAAATATTCAGCTAATCAGGTGATCAGGTAAATAAGATAAGCCTCTGATTGTGTTGTGATATTGTATTGTATACAAAAATTATCAAGTGCTACTTTCACTACTTATCTTGAGTGGTAATAAATAAATGATTTTTCAGTAAACAATAAACTCATATCGGATTAATTGGTTTTATAAAAAGCCTTATACAAATGTGATATTTCCACGTTTTGCTGTAGTCACATACACATATATACATACATACAAACTCATAACATAATATGTGCTACATTTAGGCATAGTTTGTAATGTTTGATGACTACAGTGAACTGAAGTTTTCAGTATTATTTTGAATGTTCGATAACATTAATAAATTTGGCACTTTCACTAGTGCTCCTGACCATTTATTGAGTGTGAGTAATGTATCAGAATGTATTTTTTCTTAACAGTTTTATTTGAAGAAGGAATTTTCATCTTTTTAATATTTTACATCCGGCACGTCAGTGGTGCTAGATTAGCGTTTACAACAGATAATTGTGGAAAAAATCAGACACTTGAAATGAAATCATTAATGGGCAGTTATACCCTATTAGGCAACAGCCACTCACTAAATGAACGTAAAGTGACTTAAAGTTCAGGATACAACAAACAGTGAATTTTAAAAACCACCAATAACCTCATCTATACATTGCTGATTATTATAAGTATTATATCTAAAAATCAATTCTGGATGATTTTTTCGAAGTCACATAAGTTAACTTCTACTGTTATATAACTATTTAAGCTGATATTTAGTCTCATTTAATAAATAAATGCTGAAATCTAACAATATGAAGGGGTTCCTTCATCTAGGTTTGTAGTCGCATCAAGTTTCGTTCTTCTAATATATATTATAAAGGAGCGTATCATTTATAAGATTATAACCCAAATTAATCACTATAAAGTCGAGCCCTCTACAGTCAGTTTATCCTTATTAACAAGTACATAAAAATATGAGTACAACTAATGCCGATTGTTACGTCATGGTAACGAGGAATCTACTTTCGTAATTAATAAACATAATAAGAAAGGATGACACTGATAGCTTAATCCAGACCAGTTCTTGTAGATATCCTACTGTGGTGCATATTGATGTGTTTTTTTACATAATTACTTTCACCTTGAAACTAATAAACTGAAGGACATTTATTCGCATTTTGGTTTCAGTTAACTCTCCACAAATCGCAACTTATCACCCTCCCCTAATCTATTTTCTTTTTAGTTCTAATATATATATATATATATATATATATATATATATATATATATATATATATACTCACAAATTATTAATATTTATGACAATCAAATAATGTCATTTTGATAAGAAAGGAATTGTTTGTTATTTAGATTACAGTATATCTGTATAAGGATGCTGACATAAACATCAATAGTGTTGAACTTATTAATAATTTTTGGATATTAATTTCAGTAAATTCATCAACAACTTCATGTTGTGAAGCTATATATCTGTGGATATACAGTTGTTCTTTAGTCCAATATCATGCTGGGATAAATCTTTACTCTGTTGCTTTGAAATCATTCAGTTTGAATAATAATTATTATTACATATGCATATACTTTTAAATTTTGAACAACGGTGTTTGTTAACATTATTACTTTCAAATGTCCTAATCAGGTCATTATATAAAAAGATAATAATCACTATATTCATAATTATTTTCAAAAACTAACAAGGGATTTTTAAATTTCGGCTAAAATTTCTACCCTTAGGATATTTGTAAGTATTGTCATTATCTTAAACATAATGTGTAAATTAAAAATTAAGTCACTACAATATATGGGAGTAGCTTGAGGGATTCTTAAAATGTAACCGACGAATGATCATTTTAGCCAATCGGCATAGATTTTGGTAATATGAATATACTAACGAGTCAAACAGTTTCGTGAATTTATGATTAGTTTTAACCAATCAAAAACTGGCAAGAGTGAATGTTGACGGTATCCTAGTTATTTGCGAGAATATTATATATAGCTATAAAAGTATAATTTCATGAAGGATATAATGATTTTTCGAAATTAATGCAATTAGTCAAGTTCTTTATCAGCTTTTCTATCTCTACTTTAACAAATACTGACATCTTGCATGACACCACATCCCATAGTATTTTGTAAGAATACAAATGGTTTCTTACGAATACTTAAATTGGTTCTGTTAGACTTTCAGGTGTATGATTATGCTAGGGTTAAAGTTAGAGATTAGGTTAGTCTTAGTTTGATTATAGTTTAGGTTAGGGGTTCAGTTTTAGGCACATTGTTGATTTGTATGCTACATTTCTTTTGTTTGTGAAACGCTTAATAATGATAAGTGAAATGACATGATATTTTCCCTGGAATGTTACAAACTAGTTTTATTTATAATAAAATTGTACTTTTTAGGGATTAAGAAATAAGCAGAATGTAGAATGTTCTGGATCCTTGCAAAGTGGCCACAATGGTTATTTTCCGTGAACTGTTTATCAAATGCCTAAGCTTACCCCCTATATTATAGTCTAGCCATTCAGTATGTCATAATCATGATTCGGATACATTTTTCAATAAGTTATGCATATCCATGACTTTAGTGTAACTCGTTCTTTGGTGTTTCTTTTATGATTTTAAAGTCACTAACATTCTTATTGAAGATTAGTGATATATCAGAGCTA
Organism: Schistosoma japonicum; assembly: GCA_025215515.1. Taxonomy (NCBI): domain Eukaryota; kingdom Metazoa; phylum Platyhelminthes; class Trematoda; order Strigeidida; family Schistosomatidae; genus Schistosoma; species Schistosoma japonicum. Next base: position 63,932,437 of record CM046069.1, on the reverse strand, counting down.
TTATTCAATTTTTGAAAAAAATTAAGTATCAACTAGACAGCTTTGTGAAATCATAGCGCTTTAAAAATCTTTTATTTTGCTTGTATAATAGAGTGATGTTATGTACTGTCACTGTCAAGCTTCCGTTTTAATCTAAAACGTAAATTTATTATTAGAGTTTCACATTATGAACATACAAAATGACTATGTTCACTATCTACTGTGTATTTCTTTTTGCAGTGAACATTTATATTCTAATCATGTTTTACCTAGGCATATTACTTAATATTCGAAATTCTTAAACACTAGTTGGATCACTAAACTTTTTATAATAAGAAACAATCTAGAAGGTAATTGTTTTTAAAATTGTCATCAAGCTCTTATAGTTACAAATCCATTAATATCATATAACAATGATTATAGTAAGACATTTACAGTTATTTTGTGCAAATCAGACAATCATGTGTTAAAATTTTGTACTTTTATGCACATTACAGTTTAAGCACATCCAACATTGGTCTTTCATGAAGTTTAAAGTTCATTTTAAAGCGATGTATTTTAACAGTAAGCGATATAAGTGCTCCCTTTTTTAGGATATATCATTATCTTATATAATTGATATACTTGGAATTTTACAAATATATATAACTCATTTTATACTTGTATATACTTTATTTTGGCCATTATAATATAATATTTGTCAATTTATAACTGTCAAAGCCATCATAATATGTGTCAAAGGGTGGTAAAAATTTGTTTCAAATTATATTCTTAATTTAATTTAGAAACTTACATATATTTGTTTTAAAATATTTTCTTATTTGTTTTGTATCTTCAAGTTCAACCAAACTATCCTCTTCAATAACATATGATCAGCTGAAGTAAGTATTTAGTTTTCACTAATTCTTAGTAATTATATTTTAAAATCTGTCTTCATTTTTGTACTGTCGATTCAGAAGTCAGTAAATGATGCTATCTACGCATTGTTTAAACGTAACTATTATTTATTAATGTATCCCTAAGTATGAGACTAAATGTACCAGTTAAAGATGTAATTGTTTGGAAAAAATTATCTAACTTAGGTGAATCGTAAAGCCTACCCTACTATTTATCGCATTTAAGCTTAGCAATATATGAAAAGCATCAGTCACAAGCCCTTCAATTTAGTTGAAAAGCCTTTTTGAATTACTTAAATGTTTTAATATTGATTTGACAGTATGTATTGTTATTGCTGATTTTACTTGTAGTTTTACAAGATCCACAGGATTATTAAGTGGACATTTTGTGCAACTCAGATACCCTTTTGTTCGAACTGACATTTCGCGAGAAGATTCTCGAATGTAAAATGCATCACAGTTGACGCGCCCTAGTTTGTAGACGATATGTTTTGAGCAGATGAAAGAAAACCTTGCTTTCAGTCTAAATAATAAATTACGGAGTGTGATTGTAGTTTTGTAGAAGACTCTTACAATGTGTAACTTCGAGATCTGCTTGTAATTCTTCGATCGTCCCTTGATAGTCACGATTGTTATGCAATCTAGAGATACAGAAAAATAAACAGTTGTTTTATTAAGAAAGAACTTATAGCTTGTTTAAATACATTGAATAAAGTGGTACACATTCTAGTGGTTAGGTTATTCTAATTCACTCATTAAAAATGTTTGAAATAAAGATCTTTATTGAATGAACAGTCATCGTGGTCAACGTCGTTTGCTTTGTTTTAAAATCAGTCTTTCTACAAATAGCTATTTAATTTTGAGAGCTATTTATTGAGTGACTGTTACAGTATTAGTCTAAACATCATTAGTTATAGTATGCAGATGATTCATTACTTGATTTTAAAATGTTATCGAAAATACCTATGTTAACAAGGACAGTAAGTTGTTCTGCGGGTTTGATATGCGAGTATCTAACTAGTAAACAATAAGTAATGAAGAAGACTGTATAACACAACTTACTAATTATGTTAAAAGTTAATTTATATTGGATATATATGATGGTCTTATAGTGCAAATCCATAGAACTACGTGTCCGTTAGTTACCATAAGCTCTTTAACAAGTTCCCGTATTATGATTTCAAACACAAAGGCACATGAAAATAGTAAGAGTTATACAGTTTGTTCAAGTTACAAGTGGAAAGAAAATACATTTTGTAAATTTAGGCTCCGGTTATTCGGTATATTGTTTGATAATTTAAGAGTAGAGGTAATTTACGTGATCTATGGTTTGTACACTCTGGACCTAGTAACTCTGAATAACTGAACAACATATCGAATAATTCACTACATTCTGACAAAAATTAACTAATAAGCGATAATAATTCGAGTTAATCTATATAATTCATCTACCTAGTTGTAGCCAAGTCATATCAAAATCATTCTAAATACTGAAGTTGTATTAATGAACGAAAATTTATTGTTTAGAGGTAAAACATTTTAAAGACATGCAGTTCTTACAATGACAAAAAGAGGTAGTTAAATTTAATTTCAAAATTAATGTAAGAAATTTAAGAAAACTTTCTACAGTCAAATTACCTTTAGGCTAGTTTATATTACAAATGAAATTTAACGAAGAAATCTTTGATAATGAATGGACACTGAACAGGTTTTCCTTCCTAGTATGGTGCTCTACGACATTACGCATCCTTAATATTGTTAATTACATTGCTACTTAAGACTACTGAGTTGCCGATTATTGGTTCACATTTTTGACTTCAGACAATTCACAATAATACCAAACTGAATTTGCAGTGTCATGTCTATATCTTGTATTACGTGTATATTTTAAGAGAAGTTGAGATCGGTCGCTATATATTCGAAATGTAGGATTAATCATTTTGGAAACATAATTAGAGAAGATGGGATACAGATAACGTGAGAAAAATAAGTATAACTGTAATTAACACAGATTGTGTATTAAGTCCTTTGAGGCCAGGGGAGAAACAGGAAAGTTAAGAATTTCTTCTGAATTCCGAGGTTAAGGTTGTTTGCTTAAATCCGAATAGCTTTTACTGTATCTAAGTGACAAGAACGAACCTCTTCCTTTTGTGTTCTATTTAACCATGTTTCAATTCGCGTCTTCTTAATGATTTATAATTTAAAAATCTAATTTTTCCATGTTTTTGACCTATATTCGCTTTTTAAGTATTTATTTATACTGTTTTTATTATTCAAACATCTAGTACTATCAACTGTACTTTTACTCATCATGAGTAGATATGCGATTTATCTATTGTATTGTAATCACCGACTTAAAAATTGCCTTGCTTGATATCATATTTTCCATATTCGTATACAAATGCTACTGCTACCTTATGTAGATCTAATGGAAAACATGTATATATTGCTCGTATTTGTATAACTGAAATTCAGATATAGTACTCACTATAAACAAACGAATTCAAAGTTCGATTTATTACAAACTATTAAGTTAGCCTTTAGTAACTACAGCTATTAATTTTATAAAATGCAGTATATTTAATCCATACAAGAAATTACTAACTTATTTTTACCTTATATTATTTCCGAATAAATCAATTTTAGATCATATTTGCATACAATGAATGTATTCAATTTACATGAAACGATAAAACATGAATTCCTTCGTAAACAAGCCGATTTATTCAATTTAAATGATGGTATGATGCTTAATTTTAGTAATAATCTGATTCAACTTTAAATTGTTTTCTTTCTATATTAGAGTTTTAAATATTAAACTAAAAACAGATAGATACTTATGTTAAAGTAGATTATGGGATTTAGTTTACCAGTATGAGGAAAAGATATAACCTTGGAAGAACTACGTCCGAACATTTTGGTTTAATTTGTGGATCATGACTAACTCATCAATGTCTATTTTGAATACGACAGAGTATTTTACAATTATTTTACAAGTACAAAATCATTTTATTATTATGATCCCATTAGCGATATTACATGTGTTCTGTTAGGTTTACTACTGTGCATGTAACTTATTGATCCTGCGTGAAAGTCACTACTACCACTTCTGAGATTTTGAAACTGTTCAGATTCCAATTCTGTTTAGTAGGGATGCGGTCATTCAAAACGTCTAATGCTCGATCAATATATGTATTGATCAGTGTCAACAAGTTTTGGTCCATTTTTGTGGGTTAGAGTAGTATATTTTCATCAGAGATTTGATTTCAAATACATGTATTTATATTTCGTTTTCTATCCAATATGTCCACTTCGATACACTGATATGTTTGTCAGTGACGAATAGTTCTAGAGGCCGGAAATTAAGTCTGTAATAAAGATTATGCTTTAATGTAGCCTCCATTCACCAAATGAAAAGAAAATTAAAGATAAATTCTAAATATGACACTAAAGTTCACAAGTAGCCACAGTCCTTAAATAACTATTTTACCTAAATATTTGCTAATGCTTTCATGTGCTGCGCTATCTTTAAAGCCATGAAATACGTAATAAACAACAGAATTCGTATCCAAAGTCATGTTACTACTAAAATCATGCTAAGTAGGATTCCAGTTCGTTAGACTATCTCCTCATCTTGCAAATTCTTTGTGCCAACAACCTTACCTAGATTTGCATTGTGGTTAGTAAATAAAGTTTAGAGTGAACGCGTTATCCACATTGTGGCTGACCAGCTTAATGTACTCGTGTGGTGAGCGAGACTAACTACTCAGAATAATTATTCAGTTCGGAGAAATTACGGTAGGTTCTAATTTATGTCCACATTACCTTTGGTCATCTCTTTGCACCATGTTTATATTTATTTCAGAATGGGCCTACATCGGTTTTTACTCACTTCTCGCATTGTCTTCTACATATTCTGAACAAACTTCTTCATAAACTCCAGATTCTGTCTTCAATTTTTGTTGTTACAGCTTTCAACTGCGCTTTGTCATGCACAACTTACAAGATACCTTGCAATTAGTAACTGTCATATTTGTATCCAGTTTTGAAATCGAAAGCAATCCATCCTGGTTGCATATAATCCTATAATTACTGTTAGTTTACAGTTTTAGACGTCAACATCATTATGACATGAATCTTTACTAGTTAGATTTTAACAAAGGAATCTCTTCAACTGTTATATATATATATATATATATATATATATATATATATTAGAGCACTTGTTCATTTTATCTGTTTTATGCTTTCTTTTTTATGTATTTGTAGATGAAATAAGTTCACTGCTATCGATTATCTCATCAGCAGATTAAATATCGTAATTGAATTACATATTCTAACCATATCTCAATGAAGGAACTATATTTATTTGTATTGGAAACTTAATTATCTACTGAATGACATGATACGTTCCTATGAAGTATCCTTTTGCTGCTCTTTGGTTCGATAATCTTAGTCATTTTGGTTCTTTTGAAAATGAAGCATTTTACAATGAAATAAACAATTTATGTCATTGTCAACTCATTCATCACACTTTCTTCTTCTGAATTTTAATTCGTAAACTTTATTGACTGAGGAGCTAAACTTGAATTTCGAACATTAATATTATTGTCTTTTGTTCGTATGTCCATACAGTTTCTCTTTATTTGATTCTTGAATGTGTTTGTGTGTACGAACATGCCGTAGATATTTACACATTTTCAATAGATCGATATCTTTTATTTGATAGCAGAGATTTTACTTTAAAGAAGTCAGTCCCATATACATGAAGTGATTATTTTACTCGGAAGCCAAGTAGTATAACATCTTACTCAATTCTGCACACATACGGATATCCTTAAAATAATAACATAGCAATCGATCATGTTCCGAAGTGAATACAAACACATACTAACGTGTTTTTCTTTATTGATTTATTTTAGCTTACCTCAATACTATAAAATTTATTGCATAACGTCAACTTAAATCGATAATATTTATTTATTTTAACAAATAAATGTTCAGACGAATAGTCTTTTAATAGTAGTTTTGAAGCAGATGATTTGGGATTGTTTTTACAGAGGATAAATACCAAGATAATAAATCACTAACTTTTGTCAGATACATGAACGAAAAGGTAATGTAGATATAATAAATATGTAAGTTAACCTGTTTCACAAAGTAACAAGGATACACAACTTGTATTACTATCATTTAATCGACTAAGTTGGATCTTCACTAAACTATTCAGTTTCGAAGTATTGAAATTCTATTAATGTAGCGTATGATGACGCAATAAATTATAAACGTAAACTCTTAAAATATGTTTACTGAATATGCTAATGCATTCTCTTTACTAGCTGTAGTACTTTTCAGTGACTTAGGTTTCTTGTTAAGCCATTTAATTATCAATATTATACACATCACAAAACCCACAAATCTGAGTGTTAAGTTACTCAAGTACAGCGTGCTTGTTTTGTATTTTTATACTTGTATATAGGGCGACAAAATCACTTACATGTGGCCTCGGATAACATTGTTTTCTCTCCTTTATAGTGTTATGTCCGAGTACTTTGGTTAAACTGACTGTTCGTAAAGTCTTTTTCATCTCCAACTCCAATGTACGTGGTATTATCATTATCCTAACAAATGTTATGTATGTTATCAACACATGTTAAGGAGCATATGACTATTACAGACTTTGTACCAACTACCTTTCTCAATTTATTACATAAAGTATATCTGTTTATGTATCTATTTTTTATAAAATAAGAAAAAGAATAGCTATGTAGCTACCTTATATTCAGTTAATAATTTAAACGGCCTGGAATATTTCAGAACTTTTTAATTAGAAAAGTAAATATTAAATTAACCTACTCTAAACAGACAGTTTCCGTATCTGAATTGGTAAACATTTCACATGCATCTGTTTGAAAATTCCCATCACAATATTTAAGTGAATGACTGAAAGAACATTGTTTTTAATGTATTTTTCCTCGTATTTGTGTCATAATATGTTTCCTGATTAGTATGTGAATGATGGTATTATTGCCTTTATAATTCATAATTCATAACGGCAGGGAAACAATCAATGTTTTTCATATTATATGGTTGTCAGTTTTAAGTGGGACTATTAAAGAGTAAATAACTCTCTTTTATAATGTTAACATTTAAACTAAGAGAACAATTTTAGGTTACCAAAATGCAACAGATTTCGAACGCAGACGTTTAGTCGTATGGACTGAAATAGTACAGAAAACTGTGTATTATTAGATACCTTATCATAATATGTTGATAAAAGATGAGTATATAAAGAACAATGAAAGAATGATTAGATTATGAGAATTAATATGATATCAAAGTAATATTGTTTCTGTAAATGATTATGTACAGGCCTTGATTACCCCCGCCACACACACACACACCTGAATATAACATTTACATCGTGTATTTATTTGTGCATACATGTTTAATGTAGGTTCGAACTTCTGCTCTCTCTGACAGTTTGCCTGAACCTGCTCCGCCTGCTGAATTCGACTGGTCTCAAATACATTATCAAACACTTCTTATTTACGTGCTTCTGATCAGTGGTAAATGTTTATAAAGTTAAAGAGCTGTACGCAAGATTAAGTGTTCTAAATATAGTTATGATTGGAAATCTAAGTAAGTACAATCAAATATGGTCAGATTTTATGGTGATCGTCATATATGACCTTTCTGTTGTTACACATTCAATTTACATATAGTTTCTTTTAAACAGATATTGTTAAATATAACATCATATAACAGTTACACTCGTCTTGTGGTTTGTAATGAGTCCAATGATGCCGTAGATGCTACAGAATCAAACGCTACTGACTTCCTTGTTGGTTCTATCCATTTAAGTAAAGGCTAAAAAAGTAGAAAACAATAGTTGGTGAAAGCTATATTTGTGATTTTCAGAGGTAGATGAATGTACAACTATTGAACTGACTATCGCAAAAATCAATAGCGTTTGTAAGAGTAAAAATGGAATTGACGTTGTTACCATTCTTTCAATATTGAAATAAGTAAATTATAAGTTTCTTATGATGTTCTTAGAATTATGTATTGCAGTCACCCAGTATAACACAGTTAAAGCTCAGAAGTAGTAATTCTAGAATTGCATTAAAATAACTAGTAGGTGGGATGACAAGCATTTGGCAGTTAGCACTCAGCAATCTATAGGTCAGAAATTAAGAAAATCCAGTAATACAGTAGTTCAGGGAGTATATATATTCCCAAGTATAGATAATCACAAAGAGGAGAGAACTAGACAACCAATGACAAATGACGGATAGAAAGGTTAGTCTAACACAATTTATTAAGACAACATTGCAAAAGATTGGGTAAGTAAACACACAGAGGGGGATAAATGACTTACAATACTTAGTAACATTTATAATAATCATTAGGAATAAAAGTACACATTGATCATGTGATTATTTAATTTGTATTGTGACTGGCAAGTGGAATGCAGGACGCGCGTTTCGCGCTATTTGGGACTCATCGGCTGGATGTACCTGCATCCTAATGTTGATGTTCACAGTGGGATTCGAACTCAGTCCGGTTCGTGTCATACGCCACCGCGTACACCACTAGACTACTGAGTCCAGACAGTCACGTTTGTGCAATGGGCGAATTGGTAGTAGGATGAATTTGTATATTCCCATTGATTTGTTATAGACTGAAGCTGGTCAGTCACTGTTGCTATATGTGCATCCTGAGCGGATTGCACAAACGTGACTGTCTGGACTCAGCAGTCTAGGGGTGTACGCGGTGGCGTATGACACGAACCGGACTGAGTTCGAATCCCACTGTGAACATCAACATTATGATGCAGGTACATCCAGCCGATGAGTCCCAAATAGGACGAAACGCACGTCCTGGATTCCACTTGCCAGTCACAATAAAAATTAAATAATACTTGTGAATAATCGCTATATCGAGGAAATCCGCTCAGGATGCACATATAGCAACAGTGACTGACCAGCTTCAGTCTATAACAAATCAATGGGAATATACAAATTCATCCTACTGATCATGTGATTGTTTAAATTAACTTGAACTAAATATTGGAGACTACCACATATGTGTTTTGAAACTTCTTGTCGAATTCACCCCCAAATAAAAATGTAGTTATAATGATTCCTACAGAAGTAAAAATACATTTAGTCTGGTTAATATGTTGGACACTCAGAGAAAATTAATTATCTTCTACGCTTGTCGTACAGCCAGTGCAACTTCTAGCGATTGAACCCACTCTTGCGAATAAGAAGAAATCAGAAGGCGTTAAAGGAAAGATGAGAAATAATATTTAACTGTAAACAGAGTTTTGATGGGATAGCAACGTCTAGGCTGCCAAACTTGAGAGAAATGCTTCCCACGATGGTTTGAGTTGTGATTTGGTGGTGATGCGTGACCGCACGCCATCGACTACTCGTGTATGCTAAAACAAATATGGTCAGGATCAGTGTCGAGAGCCTATGCAAATTTTTATTTTGGGGATTAATTACCGATGCAGCTCACTAATCCCTAACTAGTTCGTCAGAACACTAAGACGTACTAGTCGAAGAATAATACCCATTGCTTTAGACACTTATAAACGTCCCTTTGATAGCAGGCGATGTTGTGAAGCTTCTGGACGTCAGTCCCTACGCTATGGTGTCGTTGCATAAAATATTTTGTACAAAGTATATCCTTTCTCTTTCACATTCTTCTGTTGGTTTCCAGATAGCTTGGAAGTCGGAAAGAAAAAAACTTTAAAATCTAAGTATTTTGTATACAAAAATAACATTGGTAGCTCAATGCTACAAAAACTTGCAAGGTATCGACAACACTAAATAATCAAACTTTTTTTAATCATGCGAAAATATGTAACATGCATACCGTAAACTGAAAAATATAAATAGTTTTACGAAATTTTATTCAAAGAAAATTATAATACGTATGTAGTGGGACTCGGGAGAAAATTAGTAGACATAATATTCGCTTAAGTGTTCTGGAAATCGTACATTAACAGAACTTGTAGCTCTTGGGATTATGAAGCTCTTCGATATTTTCACTTGCATTTTAGTCGTTAGTTACGGTGTGGTAACTTCGTTCATGTCAATTTTTGAGGTTGTTGTGGCGAATTACATACTAAATGGTTTGTCTTCTGGGTAGGCTGCTTTAAGGCAGTCATTGTTGACTGTATCCTCGTGTCCGTTCTTGTTGATCGTATAGTAGTTTGTTTCTCGTTTCAGGACATTGTATGGTCCTTTGTAAGTTGCGTCGAGAGGTCGGTGTACAGCATAACGACGTACAAAAACGTGTGTACTATATTTCAAGGCGGGTTGAACAAAAGTATCTGTCGACTGATGTCGAGTGTGGACTGCTTTAACTAAACGCATAGAATTTGTTAGCTGGTTCTCGTAAAAATTGCGATCCAGATTTACCGAGGTGTAAGCGGTTTCCACAAACTCACCTGGTAGTCGGAGAGTTGTTCCGTCGACAATTTCCATAACACTGTTCCCAACGTCTTCTTATAGAGTGCTGCGAATTCCGAGTAACACTATTAAAAAAGTGTTGATCGACTGCGGGATGCTTGTAGCTGAAAGTTTTTGATGGAATCTTTTTACCAAATCGTTAGATTGTGGTTGGTAGGCGCTTGTTCTGAAGGGCCTAGTTCCAAAGAGATTGGTCAGAGAGTGGAACAAACCAGATTCAAACTGACGTCCACAGTGTGTCGCTGTTGTAGATGGACAACCAAAGTTGGCTACCTATCGTTCGACGAAAGCGCGAGCAATCGTCTTTTTGTGAAATCGCTTCTGGCCAGCGTGTGAATCGGTCCATGCATGTCAGAAGATAAGAAAATCCATTTGATTTTGGTGAAGGTCCAACTAAATCGAGATGCGCGTGATTGAATCGAGCGTCAGGGGATGGAAAATTGTCAAGTGGACACTTATTATGCTTAATTACCTTGTTCTTCTGGCTGGTCACGCAAGAGGGTGCCCGTTCTTTGATATCCTCACTAGTCTTCGGCCAGCAGAACCTCTGAGTAATCAGCTTACTCGTAGCACGATTTTCAGGAGGAAAGATTGTACATTGTGTCAAAGATGATTTGTCAATAACTCCTAGGGACAACTGAACGGGTTGTACCTGTAGAAGAATCACTAATTAAAATATTCTTACATTTTCCAATCGTTTTAGTTTGGAGTGTCAGTGCTTTTGTGGATAACCCGTGATGAATTTCACCGTCTTCATTTAGAAGTCTAGCTAGTTCAACGATCTCGATTTCTTGGATACGATTCAAGGAACGTGTTCATGATAACAAGTCGGTAACTACATTGGTAACTCCACACATGTGTCATATATCAGTAGAAAACTAGAAATATAGTTTAGATAGTGCAACTTACGTGGTGGGTACTTATTTGAAGATGACTTCAAGTAAGACGTCAGTGGTTTATAATCGGTTTCGATTATAAATTCTCAGCCTTAGATGGAATGTTGAAAATGTCATGCAGCACAGTACGTGGCTAGTAATTCACGTGCAAAGGTGCTGTATCTCGATTCAGTGTCGTTTAATCGTCTTAAGAAGAATGCTAAAGGTTTCCAAGCTTGGCCAATTCATTTTTGATGAACTGCGCCAATGTCTGAGTCAGAAGCATCGACCGCAATGCTGATAGGAGCTTTAGTGTTGTGATGTGTCAGCATTGTCGTATTAACTACTGCTTCTATTGCTGTAGTAAAGGCTTTCTTTGACCTGCATCCATTGTGGCCACCTTTTAATGAAAGGTGAATAATAATTTATATTTGATCGTTAATAGAACGTCAAAGGAATAGCAACGTCTAGGCTGCCAAACTTGAGAGAGATGCTTCCCACGATGGTTTGAGTTGTGATCTTGGTGGTGATGCGTGACCGTGCGCCTTCAACTAGCCGTGTATGCTAATATAAACATGGCTGGCATCAATGTCGAGAGCCTATGCAACTATTTATTTTGGTGATTATTCACAGCTGCAATTATTACGTCTCCCTTGCCCTTTCTTTACGTTTAACACGTTAACTATTAGTATATCATTTCCCATTTATAAACGATAGTCAATTGCTTTTGTATACCTTCATTCAGTTAACAGTCACCGTTGCATTGATTTTCAAATGGTGGAGTACGTTTTTAGGTTTCAAATATTTATGAGGCGTGGATTGATACACAGATTGATCCTGCCTAGTTGTCTTATCAGTCTAGCGTTCTTCCTGATTTACGGCCTGAGAGTGTGTAGGGATCGGAAAAACAAAATGCACCATTTGGGTATTTGCCGGCACTGCTCACTGTGTTGTAGCATTCAAGGCTAAATCCCGAAATTGATCGACGTCATAACACTGGTGCGAAGAAGCAGTTAACAATGTGAAGTATGAGAGGAAACAAATGCTATCAAGATAATTATTTTAGGTATGTATATATAATATTTATAATGCAGATACTGGTTAAATGTGGATGAATTAAAGACAAGGCATGTCATAAGTGTATATATGTGGAAGTGGTTCAGAATATGTGATCTGATGTAAATTGTTTCTAAAAGTCTATCTCTGGCGACGCTCGCGTGACAATTTATTACCAATGTGTTTTCAAAAGTACAGAAGATTGCTCAGTTTTTCTTGTCTTGATAAAGTCAGTGAGCTTAACGTTGGTATTGCACCCGTTGTGTTATCAATTTTTTCGGTTGAACTGGACACATGGTGACATAAATATCATATTACATTCTGCAACAATACAAAAACTCGAAAGTACAGATTCTTCAACTGATTTTTTTATGATTTTGGAGAATGTGTTAAATAAATGTAATATTTGTTTCAAAACTATCGATTTTTTCCAGAAGTGTCAATCAGAGAAATCGTAATTGTATTTTTGCTACGATGAGAAGGAACTAGTTATTTTTCATGTAAATATTATTATTTTTGCCATCTTTTTTGCAAATTGTAAAGTAGGTCGTAACTGGTACCTACCGTTTATTTTCTCAGCTCTGACCTTGCTATTTGTTGTTGGTCATAGTGTTTTTTTGGTGTTCCAATTTTTCTAATATCCGACAGGTTCGCCATTTTAACTATACATTCAGATTTGGGACGAAATAGAATTGAATCTCCTAGTGCTGTGTTCGTGTCTTCTTTGTTGTAGCGTAGGCGAGTAATCAGTTGTCAAATTAGGTGGTCACGACTTACGATTATCATTTGGCTTAGATAATTTAGCAGACTACAGTTATAGTAAGTTCTTCCGTGTATAACTTAGGCATTTTCTCGCGTCATAACAGTTGGCGACGTAGTGTCAATTAACGAATCAGAGCACAGTTAGCTTTCTCAGGAACATCAAGGTCATCCGGTCATTGGTCCAGAAGTAATTATTACCAAGGATAAATCAGCAGTTCGGGCTCTTATAATTGACTTTACTTCGCTTCTGCAACTAGCTGGATCAACATTTTTAGCAAGTCAGCACTAAGTGAACGCATAAACGTGTTGATGTGTGGGATTCCCAGTGCCAGCCAGCTGCTAATTGAGTTAGCGCTGAAGCGAACAGGTATCCAAGTCAGCAGCATCAGCCTGCCGACAGCAGACGAAGCACTTCCTAAGTCCACATCTGAAATTGACTCCTAAATTCAATCAAAATGTCCGAAAGAAGTCTCTCTCTCACGCGCTTAGAGTCACTGCTCCGGAAAAGAAAGATTAAGCACTGGAGACATCTGCTCAAGTCATTTTAAACGTGGGAGAACTAAGTGATAAGACAACCGTAATCTCCCATTTATACACAAAATTGCAAAATGCTTGTTCTAATAGACATGCAAGCAGCATAAACACCAGCTGGAGTCAAAAATTCAATTTAAAAAGCGTACCAAGAGCCTTTATTGAGCCCAAGAAGCGATAGCATTCAGCAAAAAGAAGCATTACGCCAAATGAAGTTGTTACCATTGCAAAAATACACTATAAGTATGAAAAAGTCATTGACTTTCTAATTCATCGGAGAAGTCATAACAATACCGGCTTAAAGACAATACATGCACAAGAAGATGAAACGACGACCGGGGTACTCCCACTGTCAGTGGTAGATTTCGATTGTTTTCATAATTTGAAAATTAATTATTTTTCTTTTCTTTTTAAGCAGTTCTATAATTTTACACTATCACACTCAGTTTCAAATGAATGCACGATGCCGTATCATTTTCTTGCTTTTTAAAAAGGGTAGGTGTTATTTAGGACTACTAAAGAAGAGTGAAAAACTTCCAGTACTGTGTTTTAGAGAACTGATTCATTTATTCTGGTCGTGAGTAGTGTATACTTTTTATTTTTATGATCTTTACGTTCCTCTTACCCTATCCTCACGTTTAGCATATTTGCTGTTTTTATACTGTCTATTATTATGGACTACAGTTAATTAGTTGTGTACAAATTGTGCATGTTCACCACCATTATTTACTTAGTTCTTTTTTTGATGTTAGTTTCCTTATTAGTTCACTGTGTTCTGGTTTTATGTATATATAAAGAACGTATAATTATAATCCGATTCTGTCTGGTTGGTCTGTAGTCTTGAGTTCTCTTATTCCGACTTTGGACTCATAGGGCATATGGCAGTCGAGCAGTTATCTACTAGACACACCTAATTGACATTCGATCAATAAAACACAAAATTTTGCACACATATGTTATACATTATCCATTATCATCATATTCGTGTATCGTCTGTAACTGACCTGATTCTTGTTCGTTTGATCGGGTAGAACAGAGCCGTTTGACACAAGTTTGGGATTATACATTAGCTATCGAGACACGCATTTAATTAACTCAAAAGTTCAACCGACCACTTTATATCTTTAACATATTGCTAGTGTGATCTTGCGATACGGAAAACAAATAATCAAAAGGCTTACTTAATCGACCATTCATGTCTACCTGAAAGATGTGTTCGAAAATTAACGTGAAATAATGATGGTTTAATGCTGTTATGAATGTCAGAGATTTTTACTTAGTACCATAAATTGGTTAGTTCAGATATCACTGGTATTGTACGCGTTCTTCTCTACTAGTATGATGAGTTTCAAGTCATCCTTTACAAATTTACGAGCAGTATTAAATATTAGTAGCTTGTAGATATAACTGGATTGTCAACAATTTGTTCACCTCCCAGATATATGAACCTTAGATCTTCAAACTGAAACAACAAAAACCTATGAACGTCAGCTGCAAACTGTAAATTTACCATCTCATGAATAATAAAATGTTGAAATAAGTGAATGTCATCTAAACTTTCATAGTATTTATGAAAATGCATGAATACTATAGTTCTTTCTATTCTCCGTGCAATAGTTCATTTCAAGCTATTGAATTTCGTTTTACGTTGAATTCGAGTCAATATACCATTAAACCTATTATACATCATCACGTATTTAGACTTACATGCATGTGATGTAAAATCAAGAAACTGTAAACCACCTTAGCGCAGCTTGAACTACTGTTTTTGACAACATTCTTATCACAAGTCTGTTGTAACATCTCGAAATTCTCAGTTTTTTAGTGTTTTTTCAGTGGGATTAAATTCAAGCTTTTCAAAAAAGTAAAGATTTGTGAATATTCTTTTCAACATCACATCAGCTGCTCCTATTTAGAAGTTCTGAAAGCTACGTGTTAGGGATATTGTTCTGTTGTGTCTTCTACATTTATGTGCTCTTTTATGACATACAAAGAAATTTGCATTGTAATAACATATGGTCCAGTAGTTGAATGTACAGTTCTACATGGATTTTCAAGTAGGTGGAAAATAAGATCTAAAATATTACTTTATAAAAGTATTTAAAATCTTTGCGTGACAATTGTTCAAATTGTGCTTGGGCAGATATACAAGGATTAGTGACTTATCCTAGCCATATTTTTACTCAGGTTGTTTGCTAGTAGCTAGTATACTTGCCGACGAACATTAGGGATATTTTGTTTTAGTTTATTTCTAAGTTGTATAGTAGAGCCATGTTATTTTCAGCTATGGCGTGTCAGTGTTGTTTAGTCTTTTATACAAATTTTTACAACCGTTGCAAGCACCAGCTATGATGATTTAGATAATCTCAGCTACTCGTTAACGTATAGTTTAAATATTTAAAGCAGTACTGATTACAAGTTTAAACAGAGTCTGAGTGACGTAATATTTGTAGAATTTCTATATTAGCAGAAACTTCACGATCTCCATGGCCAATAGGGATTGTCTTTAAAAGAACGCGGCGATACGAAGTTACAGGCCACAGCGGTCAATTCAGAATGGATATGGCAGAATCAGAGTTTTGCAGTTGTGATAGCTCTAGTTTTATACCGTCATCCGAATCTGATCCTCCACCACCGGTATCCTATCATGTGGAAGAATGTAAACCTGGTGATATCCGTACTCAAGATTGTGAAGTCATTGTTGACAATCCACCGACCGTTATATCCATTGAAGTGACCGACACTACAAATTCTTCGAATTACAGCCTTGATACCTTCAACCCCCCTCAGAATCATCAAAGTTTTACTCAGGCAGATGGTAACTATCTTCGATTTGCTTCATCGTTTAAGACTTCCTAGACTTATCAAAGGAAAATTTGGATCCATCCAAACCTGAGAGATCAGATCATCATGAAGAAAATGTTTCGGATAACACTTTTAAAACATTTAGTCCAGTATGCTATTCTTCCTCTCGCGACCTTGTATATTTAGTAGTTGTTGCTTTTGGAGGTTGTTAACTCCCATCTTTGCAATAGGTTTCTGAAACTTATTTCACAACATTGTGGTGGCCAATTCAAAACCTGTCTGTTGTCTCTAATTAAACTTAGTGTCAAAATACTTTGTATATTCTACTAATTGATGATATGTGAAATATTTATTATTGCAACGGTCCTTTTTTCTGTCGTTCTAAGTGCTTCTTAACATCCTACCTTTACGTTGAGCCTTTTATCTATCCATTTTTAGTAGTTATCGATTCCTTTTCGACACTTGTTTTTGGTTGTTTTCGAACCGTAATGTTTTGAATATTTTGTACTCGGTACAAATATTTTCATGGGTTTAAAACAGATTAGGATAGATGTCAGATCATAAACATTATCGCATAAATCTCACTTGTAGTGATTTTGCTATTATGCCCTGTCGCCGATTGTGTATGTATTTCCAGGACGAAGAAGCTACTGGGAATGAGGCCGTAATTTATTTGATAGATTTTAGTCGGATATGTTTAGTTTTTATCGTGTATGTTTGCCGGTCGATGTAATCGTAAACTTTCTAGCATACTTATGGTAGTAAAGTCAAATATTCTTTCTTTGTTCCAGAACATTCATTGTGGGTTTCCCGAAGATTCCATATCATATTAGTGCGTAGTCAAACCAACAAAATGAGTATAGTGTACAGTGGAATTTATGGCTTAGTTAAAGATGAGGTGGAATACCTGCAGCTACTGAAACTGATTCTAAACCACGTCTCATAATCGCCCTTTTTGTAAGGAGCAAAGTCTAATTATATATCAGTTTATGTTTTGGTAAAAAAAGTGGTTCCAGTTTCTTGAATGCATGGTTTTATAAACTCCAAAGTACCTACTGGATTTTATATTAACTTCTGTCGACCAAAACAGATAAATAGCCATCTTGGTGCATTTGTTTAGAAATCTATCAGCATTTTATAATACTATTGTCCTTTCCCTTTATATTGTTGTTTGAACGTTTTAGTTAACGAAATTTTTTATACTTAAATATTAAACAGAACCGAACACGAAAATCACTTGGCCATAATGACGATTCATCTATCAAGATGCCTAATCGAGTGACGCGCCTTTCAGAACCTCTAAGTGCACATAAAGTAACCAGTAAGCTTAATGGAGATATGTTACTTACTACCATAGACTCTTTTATTCCAATGTGTATTGATTTTTAATCTAAATAAATTGTCACATCAGTGAAATTTAATCTGCATTAAGGGTTCTGTTTGATTAACATTTCGGTCATTCAGGTATACACTTCAGTTCCACCATGAAGTCGATTTAGGCATGGCAAATACTACATTTTTATAATTTTCCAGTTTTCGTTGTCCTTAGTTATTGAAGACACCAGTTAACATAACTTTACGTAGACCTTATATTTAGCATTATTTCAAGTCTATTACTGAGCCTATTCTCCACAATGTCTGAGCTTGAGTGCTTTTAGGAGTAGATATTTGGTTATGTACAGGGTGGTCTCGAATACTGTTAAAAGTATGACGGTGGTTTTTCACATCATGAAAGAGTTATTGATGTACCTGAGAAGCGTATTGGCTTAAAGTTGGTCTTAAAGACCTGGGAGCGTTACAACAATGCCGTTGGGTGGGGGGGGGAACTGTTTAAGGCCAGTCACACACATGTGTTTGCCTCATCATCACCTTATCATCGTTACATTTCTGTACAGTCGGCAGTATATTTTTACCTTCAGATCATAGGTTTGCTGATTTTAATCATACCGTCCCTTATCCGACTTACCTTCCATGGTAAGATCTTAAGGAATGAATGTTTCAACCAGTATAACTCGATTGTGTCGTCACTATAAACAAGTCCAACTACCACGTCAAGGTCAAGACTGCAATCAAATTGTTCGCAGATGTAGGTTGTAAATTAATATCTACTTGTATAACAAGTTTTTGTGGAGGTATAACCAAGCCTCTGCTGGATTGTTATGTATAAAAACCTTTTAAGTGTAATTTAGCTCTCAAACTGGTTCTGCATTGTTTTCATAAACTTATATGAGGTAATTCGTAACTCTCTTGGTTACATATGACCAAGTATACAAATGCGCTAGCCTTATTAATTAAGGTTTATTAAGGCATACAATTTTCAACAATTACCTTTATAAAGGCTGTAAATGTTAATATGACATTGTGGGTTGTCTCTTAACATTTGCAAAACCACAACTTTTATGCTGCTAATATAGATTTTTATTAAACTTGCCAAAACTTCACCTAGGTGGATACTTTTAAAGCACTTTATGTAAGTATACTATCGCTCTTGAGTTTGCTATTCCTTATTTCTTTCAAATGCACTAAAAAGCTACTATTTCATCTTTTATTGTTTCATGTGACTGAGGATTTATGAGTAACTAATCCTAAAATAGTTATCCTTTTGCATTAAATTTGCATGAAAAGTTGCCCTTTTCTTTGTAGTTTTTTGAAATTAAACAGCACACCAAGTCAGGGTTTGTGTTATTTACGTCCTAACGAGAATATCTAATTAATTTTCTGAGATTATTTTTCTTGTCTCATTTAGTTATTAGATTTTATGATTATTTCGTACAAATTATGAAAACTAAACAAAAGTTAACTTAATATTTCTTCTACTTGTTTTCAGATGATTCGTCAAACAGTCCTTTTCTATCCGGATTAGAGTCCCTAGCATCTTCGTTAACACGACTGCCTAATTCTGCTTCGATTTTAAATAGTAGCGATGGTGGTGGTGAGGAGGGTGATATTTCTGTTATAAATGATCGCGAAAATTCGTTTATTAATGATTCTGACAACCTAAGTTAGTTCTATTTATTCTTTATCAAATAAGTAATTTTATTTCCCGCATATTTTAGCTAAAAGCAAAGATGCACAGCGAATGACCAAACAAGCATTTGGACTGGATAAAGTGGAAATTACAGAGTCGGTAGATTCGATTGTAGCCGTCAATTTATCTGCAGTGGTTTATCGAATGGATAATACAAATGATGTGGTTTTTGACAGACGTTTTAATGTCATTGTAAGTGTCGTTGTCTTATTATTTACTGATTCGCATTTATTTCGTAAAATCAGTCTATTTTTCTTTGGGGATTTTAGTTGCATATCCTCCCAACTACTATTTTTCTGATAATGTTGTCTTATTATATAAAAATGCTTAATTATGGCATATCGGTTAGGGTCATTACAAAGGCCTTTCAGTATGCAAGTCGTTGTTTGTCCGTGTTTGTTCCTTCATTCCTTCTTGCTTTCTGTAATTGTTATATATTGTCCTACACGCTTAGTATTCTACGATTCGACAACGACCGCGACTGGATCTCAAATCAGAACAAGAGTAGAACAGGTGGCAAGATGTATTGAGAAACTAACGGCAGGAGGCAAAAGGCAAAGTCAAGCAAATGATTTACACTAGGGTTTATATAAACAATGGCATTGAGTATTCTAGAAACTTCCCGATTGGTCGTTGGCTCTAGTTGGCTAAGAATGGACCAATCACAGCACAGCTTCGTGAGCATGTTTTGAGCATGCTTTAATCAGGCTCGTCTCGTGCCAACACCTCCCCTTTGAAAAGATCCATAGGATCTGGTGTTTGGATTCACCTGCAACCGTTGTACTGTTTTGTGCTTCCGATGTCCTCCCCCACGAAAAACTGTGGGATCCTTGCATTGTAGCCAGATCATCACTTTATCTTCTTGTTCATGTATAGTAGTGTCTAATGAAGGACATGACACATTACAAACACTGTTGATGGGCATATCCATTATTCCAAGTTTTTCTAGCATATCTAGACCAAGAAGATCAAGGTATGGTCGCTCTGTTAGATAGCATATTCCTTTACAGCTATTTCCATTGAAGGAAAATTCACACTGTAATTCGCCAACCAGTTTCAGAACTCCTCCTGATGCGTTTCTAGCAGTTTTCTTAGATGGCTTTATTGGAGGATTCTCAAGCAGGTTATATGTTTCTCTAGACACTAAGGTGATATCGGATGCTGTGTCAATTCGCAGACGAGCTGATATGCCGTTAATCTGGATAGTAACATACTTTCTCCGAATATTATGATCTGTTTGAAAGGCTGCTACCAGAGAAAGTGATTGAGATTCGACTGGCTTCACCACGTGTCGAGGACGTTTATGCTTTTTCTTGGGCTGAGACGTACGATTCGGTGGACAATGATTTTCTTTATGTCCACGTTTCTTGCATATCTGACATTTATGCTTCTTGAGCTGGCAGAATCGTACATAGTGCCAATCACCACATAACCAGATGCAGTCGTTTGTTTACTATCACTTGTTCTCGGTTTTTGAGCTTTTAACCTAGTAATAGCATTGACACTACTGTAGGTTAAATTAGGATTTACCTGTTCAATTAGCTGATTGTCATGTTTGATGTTTTGTAGCCGCTTACACTCATCTGTCAATGTTCTGAGTGTGATGTTAGGATCTTGATCCAGTCGAGTTAAGAGTCTAGTTCTAATCTCAGCATCTTGTGGTGACTGAAGGGCTTTGATGAATATAAGGTATTTAAATTGGTCTTCTGTCAATGAGCGTAACTTGAAGCGTTCACACTCTCTGTTGACCATGTCTGCTAGAGCACCATATTCATCGGTTTCGCGTTTCACCAAATTAAGACACTGATAACGAGTACTAAACAATGAGGATGATTCGCCGAATATCTCAGATAATTGAGCTACGGTCTCCTCGAAACTGAGCTCTCGAGGTAACTTTGGCAATATATGGTCAGTAAAGCGTGCATATTCATTACTTCCCAGCTTACGCGTCAACAATCGAGTCTTCCATGCGTCATCTTGTTTACAGAATTCTATTCTAAATGTATTTTCCCAACGCTTGAACCACATGAGGAAGGTATTTCCATTTTCAGGGTCATAATAGAATTCTAGTATGCTGCTGGCAACTGCATCACAAGAAGTGCTTGAAACAGCATAGGAACTCGAGCAGTGGATGTTCAGCTGTTGTGTCAGAATTTCTAACAGCCGCATTTGTGCATCAAGTTGTGCTTGCTGTTGTTGTAGTATTCGATTGAGCTGGTCATCTGATATCGGCATTTTGAATGTATTTTTCCTTTTTCCCCGTCGCCACTGTTATATATTGTCCTACACGCTTAGTATTCTACGATTCGACAACGACCGCGACTGGATCTCAAATCAGAACAAGAGTAGAACAGGTAGCAAGATGTATTGAGAAACTAACGGCAGGAGGCAAAAGGCAAAGTCAAGCAAATGATTTACACTAGGGTTTATATAAACAATGGCATTGAGTATTCTAGAAACTTCCCGATTGGTCGTTGGCTCTAGTTGGCTAAGAATGGACCAATCACAGCACAGCTTCGTGAGCATGTTTTGAGCATGCTTTAGTCAGGCTCGTCTCGTGCCAACAGTAATCCCCGTTGATTTCCTCTTTTTATTACTTATTGTGACTGAAATGTATGCGTTCATTGTTCGCATGGTAGTGGCAAGTGTTATAGGTCGATTGAATTTCATCGACCAAGTTTTAGTATGGTCACTAGCATAAATGACTTGACGTGAAGTGTAGTATTCGTTTGCCACGAACCTTATGTGTGTAAAATTACTGCACTTTTGTTTTCTTTACTAGAGTGTTCGCACTTTTTTTGAAAATTCTTTAGATAAATGATGTTAACCTTGGAGCCGCCTATCAGTGGGTCCACATGAACTGTACAAAATTGATGAATGAACTATCTCTTCTGATGAAACCAAAACAGGCAAGCATATCTAGACTTTGTTTCATCTTTAACATTGGGTAAAAATTGTCACTCTAACCTATGGATGTTCCATAGACTTTGTCGCATCTAAAGTTAGTGATAAGTATTGTTATCTATCATAATTTTATCAATGATTACTTCCCTATTTAGTAATGTGATATTATTGGCTATCTTCTAGTGTTTGTTGACATACTGCCTATAAGTAATGGTTATGATTTTGAAAGTAGGTTTCAGCAATTATCGAAATTCATGTTATCGTATTTCCTATAGTTATTTTATCCAATTTTCAGCACGTTTCGCTGTTGAGATCAGACATAATTGAAAGATCAGTCAATGCAGAAGTTTTAATCTAAATTAGTACATCATACTACTCATTTGTCTTGATTGGAGTTACTTGAAGGATAGTTGATATCACTAATTGAATATGAGAGCAGATAAACAACGTTTTATTCACGAAGTTACCCATTTATAATAGAAATTTATTGTATGCATCTTAATAATATGCTAGATTATTCTTTATAGGTCTAAGTAGCAAATATTCGGAAATACCATCGGATTGAGAATACCCGTATCATTTAAATTTCATATAGTAGCGGTCACTTCATAAACTGCTGACATTTTTATTGATTCATTGTAAATTAAATACTGTTTCAAACGGTATAAAATAACAATTTAAATAATTGTTAAGCTTTCAAATATTGTTCTAAAACAATAAGTGGATATTTTAAACCTGATAATTAATTTATTTACTATCCTATCTTTCGCAGTTAGTATCCATGCTTTTACTTTAAACTGACTGATTGACTCATGTACGATGTGGAGCGCTCAGTAGTGAGCCATGCTGGGACTGTTAGCTGGCGATAATGCCCAATTGCGGGAACCAAATTTGATGAAGTAAATTTTAGACCTGTTATTTATCATTTGAAGGCTGTGTTGTAACTACTACACACATTTCGAAATGATTTTAAAGTGATAGATTAAAATAAAATCTATTAAACATGCACAAAACGAGTTCTTTATGTATTAGCACCTAATATTTCGGTTGGTGGTCCGAAAGGGAATAATTGTGAAACCGTACCAGTTTTTGCATTTTATCTGTATCTTGTCACCTCAATAAAATAGTGATTAAAGTAATCGTCAGACAGACAGATACAACGTAGAACTTCGTACGTATGTACATCAGTTCAGGTGCGTGACAGGCCTCAAGCAGTTGTCCCTTGGGCTCTGCGGTCACGCTCTCAGGTCTCTGAGACCGACACTAATCTGCCTTCTTTTTCAGGTTCCTCAAGAAACACCCTTCCACGGTGTGGGCATCCGGGAAGTGATAACCGCCCTCATACCCGCAAAAGCACGAGAGTCCGAATTGGTCAAAATCAAAGTAATCGTCAATTAACCAGGTTACAGATCTCGACTCCGTTCTAGTCCACGGTTTGTGAAGGTAGTGGTATCGGTCATTTAGCCTTAAGTACACGAATTTATACTTGATCGATTGGTTATATTATCACACTAGGACAGTGGTCAACAAATGTATATTTTTCTAATCCTTCCTTCTGGACCATTAAACTTCGTGTCGTTCATTTTCGCTGCAGTTACTGAAGAGGAATAAACTTTTTTTCATTTGATTATTACATTCATTTAGTGCTAACAAACAGTCTACTTGTTGTTTATGAGGTCTTGTAGTTAGACTGTGATGTTCTAACATGGGATGAAGTATTTAGTTTTATTTATGGATTTGCAGTCGATACATCTGGTTTTAAGTTGTGACCCTATGGTCATTAATGAATTCCCTAATTTTAATCACCCAATGTTTTTATCTTAACGATCAGTATTCAAACACTCTTGTTTTTCATTTTAGACGACGGAATTAATTTTCGATTTGTTATTTCACGCTTTATATCATGCCAAAATAATCATCTACAACTTGATCTCAAAAATAATTCTTTAACTTTTGAAAATCAGTGGATGTAAATAAATCGCTTACATACCAATAATCATCTATGCCTAGTTATGTTCTTGCTGACATTTTAGTTTCCCATTCATTAGTTTCACAGTTCATTAACTTTTATTAAACAGTGAGTATTATAAACCTTGATGAGATTTTTTTTTAAATTATTCTTTATTGAAGATTCAAACTAAACCATCGAACGACGACTCAATACTGTCAACATCTCCACCTACAGTTGATTCGTATGGTACAAATGTTTTGAGCTCACATTCTCTTTTCCGTTCAACTAGTTTATCCGTATCGAATTCAGATTCTATTCAACATAGAGTATGGAAAAATTATTTTAAATACTGTATTTAATATTACTATTATTATTTTCATTTCCTTTATCAGTTTCTCTAGTAGTTTCGAAGAATGTTCTCCACCTTATGTTTATAATCTGGGGTCCTAGTATCTTATTCATTTGCTTGGAATTTTGACACGCTTTGCATTGTTGTTCAAAATGTTTTAAGGTCATATTACTAGATATCTAACGTTTTGTTTATGCAACTTTTCTTGATGGCATCTGTACGAATGTAGTAGGTGGCTTAATGGTTTGAGTATGAAGCCTCATTGGAAACCTGCTTCTGAAGCTTAAATATTGACATAGTAATTGAAATTGCGGTTAATCACTGATAACCTTTCAGAGCGAGTATTTAGTAAAGATTAACTCTTACTTTATTGAATCCTGTTCGATACACATTCATCAGTGTTTTTCAGTATCTCCCTTATATTTTTTATTGAACCTAATGTTATATTATGAGTTTGGGTTAATGGGTTCACCTTTATAACCATCGAACAAAAAGACAGCATAAAAGTATAGATATTATTGTGTTTTTTAAAATAGCCATTTGTTTGTATTACACGGATAGAAGTAATAGCTAACAAATAATTGAGGAGACTTTGTTGCTTTCGCAAATGAAGTACCGCAGCAGTATTATTATCTCAGGTACGTTTTTGTCAGTTCACTGCAATCTGAGCTTCTTTTAGGATATGTGGATGGGTTTATGATCAAGCTTTGTATAATATATATATATATATATATATATATATATATATATATATATATATATCAACTACAAAATAGGTCTGAGGGAAATTGGTTACAGTTTTTTATTTAGTAATCTTTATTGTTATCAGAAATAGTCCACCATATATATATATTAAAACGAATAGTAACTAGCTACCCAAGCACCCTGTTTTGAGTGTGATACTAATCATTCCAAAATGTTGTATGTAGTTAAGTAAGAATATTAACTGAATCCGTAAAATCAATGAACAAATATTCAAGTATTATAAAACTATTTAAGTGGATTCCACAAATTGTTATCAAATAATTTGTACTTTCGACTCGCTTCTCCTAATTTTCTAGTTATGAGATGCGTTGATGATGGTTGGATTCCTTTTTGTGTAATGTTTTGCATTGTACTGTATTGAGCTGGGATAATTGTCTACTGTGAAACCACAAATGAAGGATGTCAGTTCAGGCTAACAAATTTGTATTATAGTGTATTAAAATTGATAGTGTGAATTTTCTACATTATTCAGTAGTCTAAAATCTGTAGAACATGTAGTTTGACTTAAGAGAGATTAACTGAGGTTTTTCTCATGTTCAGACTTATCAAGGAAATGGGTATCAGGAACCCAACTGTAAGGGAAACTATCTCCGAAAAAGATGGTTCCATTATTCACTGTCAATCCAGAAGATTAGACCGATGGGCAGAACACTTTAGGGAACAGTTCAACTGGCCCACGGCGTCATTCCTGCTGCCCACCATCCCCAAACAATCTGAATGGCAAATTAACATTGGTCCCCCAAGTCTCAGTGAGGTTGTGATGGCTATTGGAAACTTAAAGCGAGGTAGAGCGGCAGGACCAGATGGATTGACCCCTGAGATATTTAAGGAAGGTGGTCCAGTCTTAGCAGCGAGATTAACTGAGATCTTGGCTAGAATTTGGGAACTAGACGTAATCCCATCTGACTGGTCTCGAACACTAACCATTTCGGTCTTTAAGAAAGGACAGAAGTCCTCGTGTGACAATTACCGAGGAATCAGTTTAACGAATATAGTGTCCAAAATACTAGCTTCAATAATACTTCAACGTCTAACTAAAGCTCGTGAAGAGCAAACTCGAGAAAACCAAGGTGGTTTCAGACCCGGACGTGGTTGTATAGACCAAATATTCACACTTAGGCAGGTTCTGGAACATAGGCACACTTTCAGACGCCCAACAATAGCTGTATTCCTTGACCTTAAGGCGGCGTTTGACTCTATTGATCGTAAGGTTATGTGGCAATGTCTGTCATTGAAAGGCGTACCGGGGAAGTACATTAACCTTATACAAGCTCTCTACTCCGAACACCACATGTCAGTGTTAGAGCTTATGGCAGATTGTATTCGGAATTGACCACTTCTAG
This sequence comes from Schistosoma japonicum, assembly GCA_025215515.1. Classification (NCBI taxonomy): domain Eukaryota; kingdom Metazoa; phylum Platyhelminthes; class Trematoda; order Strigeidida; family Schistosomatidae; genus Schistosoma; species Schistosoma japonicum. The sequence continues at coordinate 63,905,708 of CM046069.1, read as the reverse complement.
TGGTGTTCGTCAAGGTTGTCCGCTATCTCCATTTTTATTTAATTTTATCATGGACATACTTTTAGAGTTAACATTGTCATCGTCTGATTCCTCTAGGGGTTGACCTCTTCCAGGAGATAAACTTACTGACTTAGAATATGCAGATGATATAGTTCTACTGAATGAAGATGCTGATAAAATGCAGAAATCTTTTCGACTACCTTAAACATGAACTGTAAGCATGTTTGGGATGCGATTCTCCCCATCCAAATGTAAAATGTTACTTCAGGACTGGCTTAATTCGGCACCAAAGTTAGTGATAGGGAAGTGAAACTATTGAATGCGGTAACCGTTTTACTTATCTCAGGGAGCCTTCATTAGTCCTAACGGTCTGGTGTCCGATGAAATCTCGGCACTGTATACATAAGGCCCAATCAGCTTTTGCCATCTTGCGTCACTTGTGGCGTAGGCGAGACATTCGTTTAATGACGAAAAGACGCGTTTACTGTGCAGCAGTCAGATCCGTTTTACTTTATGGATGTGAAACATGGCCTTTAAGGATAGAGGATATCCGTAGGCTCCTAGTATTCGATCATACATGTCTCCGAAACATTGCTCGTGTTTGCTGGGACAACCGAGTAAGCAATGCATGGGTTAGGAATAGAGTACTAGGTAAATACGGTAAGTCTATTGATGAAGTAGTGAATCTTCACCGGCTGAGGTGGATTAGGACATGTGTTGCGTATGCCTGACCACCGTCTACCAAAACGAGCAATGTTGTCTGGTGTGGGAGTAGGCTGGAAGAAAGCTAGGGGTGGCCAAACCAAAACATGGCACCAATCCATGAAGTCATTGACAATTGGGCTGAGCCATGTTAATAGATGTAGACTACCTGGTTGGGGCCCACACGATGATCGTAACAAATGGTTAGAGAGCTTAGGTGATTATGGCTCAAAATCGATTGCAATGGCGCAGGTGCATCCACTCCTTGTCTTCCTCCAAATTCTAATTTTTGAGCTTATTATAATTTTCTGCTTACTGAATCACTTTTTATCTCAAATCTCATCTCTGATCTATATGGCTTTCCATTAGTACTTACTCTGTTACTACCTCCCCTACTCTGGGATTTGGTCCGACAATTTAATCTTTATCTGCTAATTGAGGCATGGCAACTTGAACTGATGTACGCATGTACAAAGTTCTACGTTGTAACTGACTGACTGACTCATGTTTTTGATACTCCATAAATGTGGTTCATTCATCATCCCTCTATTCATTCAGTTCTTGAAGGCTACATTCAGGGAGTAACTTTAATCAAACATTATGTCTCCGACCATAATCTGCATCACTTGTGTTTTTCGTTTTTCATGTCGGTCTGCACTACATTATGATAGAAGTCAGTTTCAGGTAATTCCAGACACTTGAAACAAAACCTTTAATATAAGTTACACTAAATTATAACTACTCATTAATGAAACGTAATAATGGCTCGAAGTCCTGGGTACAGTACACATAAGGAATATAAATAATGTTGCAGGTAACCCTGGTCAAAAAAGTCGTTTAGTCAAATTCATAATACGGTCAACTTTTTATTGCACCTAACAGAAAATCACTGGTGGCAGATTATTTAATTTATATTTATGATAATAAAATTTTCGTCACATTTGTTTTATAATTTCAGAGAGATGACATTCAGGGTATCCATGATGTAACTTTCAAATCACCGGGTCGTACATCATCTTCTGGATCTGATCTTTTTATACCTCGTTTCAACAATAAGGTAGAAACAATCGGTTTAATGAAATGCATTTTTTATAATCGTATTTGACCAGTCGCTCATCTACTTGTTTATCATTAAGGGAATGCGAATGTTGCTCAGCTGTTAAAACTTTTAACTTTCAGCCATTAAGTCGCACTTTCGAACTCCACTTGACTTCAAATCTGACAATCAGTTAGTATAACTAACCCTCATGTTTAAATTAAAACTCAAAGTCAAATACACGAATCTTTAATCGGTAGATGGCTAATAACATATCACATTGCAACGTTTACTGCAGTTTTATTTTAGACTTGTTTATTTAGAGGTTCTCAGTAGGTCACTGAACTAAAATCTCGTTTGTGCTGACGCGTTTTATTTCCTATTTTATCGTTATTCGAAAGTTCTTTAAGGGGACCTCATATATGTTACCCTTGGCGTTTTTTTTTCTGCTTAACATGAACTTATAAATTATTGAAAAATATCTTTAGCTAGATTAACAAACTTCCTTATTAGTGACTTCTTTGTAGATCAGATCCTATACACTCATGAGTAAAGACCAATTATTTCCTGGAAATTTCAAACTCAGTAGTTCTTTTTGAATATCATTTTGAAATAACTGTCATGATTTGCTGTCTATGATTTACTTTATTTTTAATCAAGTCCTGCGTTTACGATATTTTGTGTCAGTATTTTTTAGTTTTAGGTTTGTATCTTCCCTCTCACCAGATTATTTATTCGATTCCCCGGATAAATTGTACCTAAAACATTACCATCAGACAAAGTGATTTCTTTTTGTCTAATAGAATAACCTATTTATACACAAAATAGCGTAATATAATTTAACGACTAAATTTCGTAAATTATTGTGCTAAACGAATATTATGTACCAATCCTCTAATTAATAAAGACCATTCTGTTTTACCAGTGATACATTTTTTTTGTTTCCAGTTTATTGTTGAACAACTTAAAGGACGTAAATCACCTGTTCGCGCAAGTACAACATCATCATCAAGTTCTGATCTTTTTATCCCTCGTCCTGCAAATAAAGTATGTTAGATTTTAGTTCACTTTTATGAATTTTATGGTAGTCATTCATCACATGAAATTAAATCAAAAAAAAGAATCCAGTAACACAATGAAATCATTCCAATGCCACATCAATGTTTATTTGGTTATGTGATATTTTTCAGTCATTTTTGTTGTTGTTCACATATGTTCCCTAATTTTAACATAATAATGTAGTAATCTGATTGAGTGATAATACAAAGAAAGTCATTTCTCTTTGGTATCGGTGGACTTAATTGTTAAATATAGTAAATTAAAAATGACCATTTGAATAAGTGCTACGTTATCACTCTTTGAAGACCTGACCGTACTGCTACCTGAAGTGGTGGTCGGACTTACCTATCATGATGACTCAATCGGGCTATACTGGCTGGAACAATCGTTCTCCATGGTTTTACCATACTAGATGGACCGGTTGCAGAGCTGTAAGACCGAAAGCAGTAAATGTGAGGTCGAAGTCGTACTGCCGATTGTACAGAGGTGTGACGGCGGCAATGTATTTCCCTTAGACGACCAGCATAACAGGGATGCTTCTTTCCCACTAAGGAAGGGTGGGGTTAGAAAAGGTCGATCTTAAAAATGCACACCTCACCTTAATCCACGGATCTTTCTCCCCGGCAGTAAGGTCTTAACAAGTACGAAGCTGCAACAACAATAACCTCTCCCATAAAGGCCATGTGTCACCAGCCTCCAGCAATTGTTCTTCGGGCATCGGGTTCACACTCCCAGTTCTTTAGGATCAACCCTAAGCCATTATGCTTTTCAGGTACATCAAGAAGAAGAACTCTTTCACAACGTGGGTAGCTGGGATATGATAAACCGCCCGTATACCTCTAACAGCACACAAGATTACTGCTATTTTAATCAAATTCCTTCGATTCCCAGTATTTCTCCTACCCTTACTTTCATACCTAAATCTCTATCTTAAACTTCTTCATGTACCATCAATGCCAACGTTTCTAGCTCACGATATAGTGCCCCAAGTCTGCTGAGACCACGCTCCAAGTTTCACGAACCCTATGCGAAATTGGGCAACAAGCCTCCTCAGCTAAGACATTAGAATCCCTCACCATTCATATATGTTGTGTTTCCAAAACACACAAGATCCTAGCGTGGTCATTCACGTAACCTTTTCCTAATCAGAATGTAGAACCTGCACGATACACCCTTTGTTTATCTGGCGACTTGACAACAATCTCTCGTCGGCTAGCTGGTGTGCGTATTATGTCAAGAGGGCAGAACTGGCATTTTTTGAATGAATTCCTTTAAACAGTCGCTTATGTGCCATCCGACTAAATAGTTCGGTAAGAACTCTGAAAGATAAGGACACACCGTTGTCTTTTCTTCGTTTCCACCTACGCTCCCACTAACTGCACGCCGGATAAAGTAGAAGATGAATTTTACAGAACGCTTCCTGAACTCCATAGGGCTAAACACTCAAATTTTATGCTCATGGCTGGTGATTGTAACGCCTAAATAGGTATCTTGAATCAGTCTGAAAGATATTTGAGTGAGTGCTTCGATGTTCTAGTTCAGAGAACGGATAACGGCAGCCATTTACTGTAAGTAAGCAAGCACCAACTTTAAACATAAGGACCGACATCGTCTAACATGGCGACCTTTTTCACCTATTAAATGGTGGACCCAAGTAGACTATATCGCCATCAGTCACCGTTGGAGTGGTTCGATAGAATATTTGTTATCTTACTGGAGTACAGGTTTAGATTATGATCATGCCCCAGTACGAGCACGTATTTTCTTGCATCTTACTGGGCGGAGGAAAACCACTACAGGAAAATCCACTAGAATTTAGTTCAGCGACGAAAAATCCAAAATTAAATTCCGGGAACAACTAAAGAACCACCTAGGCTACTATAAAGGTGCAACCTATCTAGATGCTACCTGGTAAGATGTCCAAGCAACTGTAGGATCTGCGGTGACATCTATCAGCGGCCTGAATCATTAGGTCGGGAAAAATCAGTGGATCTCGGTGACGTGTGCTGAGTTGATGGACTCTCGAATACTTATCCTGTCAGGACCCGAACGTAATGAAGAGCGAAGGAAAATCAGATATAAACTGGCAGAAAGTTTGCCGAATGATCGTGAGCAATGGTGGGTAACGAAAGCCAAGGAAACGGAAAAGGCAGTGGTGTTAGGTAACACTAGGCAACTTTTCAGACTAATGGAAGAAACCGGGACTAAATAAAACATGTGTTATTGAGATAATCTCTGAAAAAGATGGAACGCTTATCTACTGTCAGTCTAAATGTTCAAAACGATGGGATGAATACTTGAAGGAGCAGTTCACTTGACCTTCAACTGCTCCGGAACTATCCCCTTTTTCCGGGAAATCTGCATGAAAAGTTGACTTAGGTCCCCTGACTACTACTGAAGTCGAAAAGCTATTGCTAATCTGAGACGAATTAAAGCAGCGGGTCCGAATGGGTTAACTCCAGTGGTCTTTAAAGATAGTAGTTTTACTTTAACCATTAGGCTGACTAATGTTTCAGCTAAGGTTTTTATAACTGGAGTTAATTCTGTCTGACTGACATCGACCGTTAATCGTCCCAGTGTATAAGAATGGTTCAAGATCATCCTTCGATAACCATAGAGGAATTAGTTTAACTAATCTAGTGTCTAAAATGCTTGCTTCTATAATTATCAGATGTTTAGCTACAACCCGTGAACTTCAAATGCGAGAAAACTAGGCTGGTTGTATATACCGAATATTCACAATTCATCATGTTTTAGAACAAAAATATACTTTTCGACGCCCGACAATGGTGGCTTTTCTTGATTGGAAAGCAGCGTTTGACTGTGTAGACCGGGAAGTTCTATGACAGTGACTATCATTGGATGGCATAGCCTACAAGTACATAAATCTTGTGAAGAGTCTTTACTTAAATACTGTTGATCATGTTAAAAGTTATAGCGAATTGTCACCTGAACTTGTAACCTCAAGTGATGTCCGTCAAGGCTGCCCACTATCTCAATTTTTGTCTAATTTTATAATTTCTTTACTGTCGAAAATAATACTCTCGTTCGACTTCAGGAAATTCACTTATTGACTTAGAATACGCAGATAGCAGTTTTATTTGGTGAAAATGCTGGTGAAATGCAGAGTCTTTTAGTAGCAATAAGCAACAATGCAAGCATGTTCAAAATACGTTTCTCCCTCTCTAAATGCAAACTGTTACTTCAGGATCGGTCTTCGTTAACACCTGAGCTAAAAATAGGGAGTGAAGTAGTTGAGCACGTTGATCACTTCACTTATCTTGGAAGTTTGATTAGTCCTGATGAGTTGGTGTCTGACGAAATCTCGGTGTGAATTCGAAAAGCCCATTTAAATTCCCCGACTTATGCCACCTATGGCGTAGACGAAATATTCATCTTCCAACGAAAGGAACAGTATACTGTGCAGCAGTTCGCACTGTGTCTATATGGATGAGACGTGGCCATTAAGAGTAGACAAAAGTTGTAGGTTATTAGTATTTGACTAACGGTTTCTTCGGAACATTGATCGCATTAGCTGGGATCACATAGTAAGCAATAACGAGGTTAGACCCCGGGTTTTATGGAAAAGTGGTAAATTAATCAATGTGGTTGTGAATCCTCATCGACTGCGGTGATTGGGATATGCGCTACGTATGCCGAACCGCCGCCCTCATCGACGAGCGATGATGACTGACATAAGAGTTGGATTGAAGAGTGTTATCGTCGGTCAGACCAAAACATGTTATCGGTCCATGAAGTCACTGACTACTGGTTTGAGTCGTGTCAGAAGATACAGACTACCTTGTTGGGGCCCGCGAATGTCGTAACTGGTGGTTGAAACTTCGGGTGACATGTTTTAGAATCGATCACAGTTGCACTTGTGTATCCACTCTCTGTTCTCCTTTAGATTGTGAACTTAAAATTATTTCATGGCTTTCCATGCATCAATTCTTTCTCTCTGAACCATATTCTATATGTTCACTCTTCTTTGCTTTCGTTATTACTATTATTGAAGTGACTTCTCCTTCCAATAATATGGTGTTAATCTTGCTGTGCTTTTGAGGTATGGTAACTTGGACAGATGCACACATATACCAGATTCTATGTTGATCATACATTCATGCGTGCATGCGTACATACATACATGCATGTACACACATACCTACTTACATACATACACACACTTTTTGAAAAATAACTATCATGGAAAGCAACACAAACCATAAGACTTGACATGTGTCACCTGAATTTGATTTCGACACTTATGTAATCTCATACGGATATATATATATATATATATATATGTATTCTATTTAGTGGTTTCCTCATTTCGTGATTCGTTAATGACAGTATTATTTTAAAATTTACCTGTTTTTCTTATATTTTTAAGCATATTCGTGATCTAAAGGATAAATCGGTGTGTGAATCATCATCTATCTCACCTAACTCTGCACATAAATCTTTGAAGTCTAACTTATTCCGTTCAAGTTTATTGTCTTCATCTTTGGATTCGAACAATAAATCTATACATGGTAGGCTCTCAAGAGAAATAAAATTTAAATTATTTTGTTTTTTCTGGCAGTTAATTAATAACTGCTATACTTGTTGACATTTAATATTTTTAAATGTGTTTTAGCATCTTTACTCAACCCCTGTTGCATTTAATGACTAGACAGTGCAGTAATATATTTCTCATCCTGCTGCAACATTATCCGCTTGGTTGAGTTTGATGTAGTGCAATGTTCTATATTTGTATACTTTATCGATGTGAAAATGATCTCTCATACTCACTTATTTTCAGTTAACTGTTTTCCCACGACATGGCATAATTATTTTGTGACGACTGTCATCATAATCTAACATAATTTTATTTCGATTCTTTGATATGGTGATTGTGTTTGGTCAGATGCAAATTCATAAAACAAAATCATAATCAACTCACCAACAGTATTTAACTTCTCTCATTTGTTTTACGTGACTTGCTACTTGTTAATATCTTCCTTTTGTGTCATTATCTTAACAGGTTTCAATCATCCTCCCCAACTGACTTTAGTGAGCGAAACGCCCTCTGAGGACACAGCCAATGAGCAAGTCCATTATTCAAAGTAAGGATTTTTGTATAAAAAGACGATATTTTGTATATATTAATAAATTTATTACATCAAGTTTCCTATACAGTTGTTTTAGATTGTAATGTTTTGACAGAGAACTTATTCGTATAGTCACTTTCAACATGATTTGTAATATTGAGTAATGCATTGCTCACTTCTATGACATACCAAAAACCATTTAAAGCTATCATAAATGAAAATATTTCAATGCAGCACTTGGCTCTTAGCCATTTGTAGCATGTCCAATCCCTACTCCACTATTTCAATCTGCGAAACTGATTAGTATTGCTAACACACTTAACGTGTCCTAACGTATTTTAAAATTTGAAGACTTGTAACATAGGAGATTATACTAGTTCAAAGAACTCAGCAATAACAATACGGACATATTTAAATTAGCATAATTTCTTTTATGTTATTCCTGACAATTTTTTTTGAAAAATTTCCTATAGCGACGAAGCAAATCATTTTGTTGAAGAAACTGACGCAGAGATTGCTACAACATTAACGACAAAATCCACATTTATAGAAGCTGAAGATAATACTCTTACACCAAGCAATTCAACTACAAGTATGTATTCTTTTCAGTCTTCAATAATTTTTGGAGGCCTAGGTTTTTCTTACCCGTTTTGTTTTAGTACTTTAATTTTCTATATGAGTTAGTTATGTACTATTCTAATTTTTAAGTGGTGACAATTCATTCATGTAATCTTGCGTATCTCGCTGAAAGTGATACCAACTTATGATGAAGGTAATTTTAATATCTTTAGTAATTTTAAACACATAACTTCAATTGTGATTCATGTTGTCTTAGAGTTTAATGATAATTTGTAGTGTTTAGTCACTCAAAATAAGTTTATGTCAATGTTTATTGGTTATCTGGAAAAGTTGCAATTGTTAGAATATAATCTTACTTGGACACTGAGTTTGGAAAACAACATTAATCTGTTGGATTTCATGTGGACCAATTCTTTTGACTTTTTGAATTTTAAGTAAGGTTGTTCTACTTCTAGGTAGCGTGGATTATTTAAGGCAGCTCATTAACTTAGCAGATATTCATGTACAGTAGATTGTGTCACTCTCGTTTTCTGTAATCTAAATTACAATCCTTTTGTTAGTAGGTGTTGCATGATCAGTGATTGTAATAAGAAAAATAAGTGAGACAAACCATTATTTTTACTTATAAGTGTTACCACTGGAAGTGAATATATACATTCTCTGTTGATTATGTATTGGATGATGGCCTTTTTAAATGTTTCTTGCCTAATTATCGAGGGTAGACGTGCTTCCGCATTATACCACTTGGGTATTTCTTTTTATACTTTCGTGTAGTGGCAGTGCTTGTTGTAGCGCTCTTTTACATAGGTTTTTTACACAGTTCAGTTTGTGGGTGATTGGGTTATTGCTGATATAATTTAGGCTTTGTTCATTGTGGATCGGCTTTTGGTATACTTTAGTCCTAATGTTTTCCATGTTGTTTCTTGTGATATCATGCAAGTACCGTTAATAAGTCGGTGAGTACTTTTCATTTAGTAACATATAATGGTGATTTGTTATATTTAAATCTTTGGTTTGACCATCGGCAAGGTTTCCAGCCAATTAAATATTGCTCCTAAAATTATTGTGTATATTAGCAATCATGATTATCTTTCTTTTGCCATGTTGAATATTTCACTATTGAATTAGAAATATGTTTTTGGACATATGCCGATGAGCTTCATCATTATAAATATTCCACCTGGTTCCCATTTTATTTGAAACTGTGAAATCAAATATTGGTAATGGACAAAATTAACATAAGTTGTCTTTTTCATAAGTGTTGGAAATTATTTCATATTGTTCTCATGTTTTTATGATGTAGACGAACAATGGGTATATGGTAAATGGAAAACCGAAAAGAATTATTATGCGGGTAAAATATCCCCTAATCAATGTGGCTCAAGGTAAAAATATATTCGCTTTTAAAATGTGGATCATAGTCCCAACCGTTATTTTATAATGGTATTATTTCCTCTTCTATGAAGTTAGCGTTTTTAAGAACATGCGCTTTCTTTTTGGTTGGTTGTCAATACTAGTCGACAATTTATTGAAAATTCACTTTTTCTTAGGAGCTTGATCTAAATTATCCAAACATGAATTTTTTTATGGTTGCATATCGTAAATTCATACTGTATGAATTCACATCTTGAATTTCTAGTTACGATGGTTGTACTCAGCAATTCTATAAGTACTTACTTATTGTTTCTCACACTTATTGTTTGTTGCCGATAGAATAAACCTATTTTTTCTGATCTCAGTAGTTAAAAGCTGAGTTAAGAGTAATTTGTGGGGGGGGGGATGGCTGATGGTACAGTATAGGCTCAGTTAAAGTGTACTTCTGTTATATCCACTTTAAACATTTATATTTCTATTCGCTTATCTAGAGACATCATAGGATAGTATTGTCTCAGCTTATACACGTTATTAAAACTATTCAAAACAAGTATTTGTATCTGAGAAATTGATTGCTTCTTCTTGAAGTTGTGATATATTAAGAAAATGAATTTTTTGTGTGCATAAACACAGTTTCACTTCATTCACTTATAATTGCCTCTTACTGGAGTGTAAGTTATCTGTTAAACTTACCGATTAGTCTTATTTTGTTACATGGATGTATTGGCAGTTTACTATTTTTAAAATCTTATCCAGTTTTAGTTAGTACGCAAAAATAAAATCATCTTTTTTATTTGCGCTATGTAGCTTTTGGTTAGAGTTGTGATGTAATGATTGTGGAATTTGATTTTTCATAAGTCGCTTACTCATCTGACTGCAAATTTATGTACTTCATTTTGAATAGTTACAATTCAAAACTAGGACAAGAGCATATACTTCCTCTGATTCTAATTTTCGACCTTTAATCATTATTATTAACTTGATTTACACTTATCAAGATTTCTGCTGTCAGTTTTCGTGAATCAAGTAGTTTCAATTTAACTATGTCAGTTTTGGTTCTGTAAATGCTTTACATTGTAGATGTTTCATTGTTTTATTTGTGAATTGTGCTATTTAGATATATTGTTATTTTCGAAGATGGAACGAGAGCTAGAATCAAACCATCTGATTTAATTACCGTCTATTTACTTCCTGTAGGAGCTGAGGTTAGTTAACTGAGAGATGATTCCCTATATTAATAACCATTCAGAAGTTCGAATAGTAACCGCATGCTTGAACTATTTTCTTGTTTGGTGAAGATTTAAAGTGTTATTTCTTTAATAAAAAATTAATGCTATCCTTGATCGGCAGTAAATTATTAGTTCATTAATTACTTTGTGTACTAGGATTGTCACTAATTTTATAATGAGAAAGTAAATTACATTTACACGTCGATTACTTCACTTGTGTTAACTATTCCATCAACCCTGACGGTTTAACAGCAGCATCAAAACACAAAGTCCGCTTGGATTAGACTATCGACGTCCAATCCTAGCCGTCTAGTATAACGTTCACGTCGTCATCGCGGGTATAGTCGCAACTATTTATTTTTCGTTAATGGTCCGAAAATTTGTCTCAATAACTCAGTAGTTTCCACTTAAGCATCAATTTATGGTTTTTTTATTTGACACATTAAATGTTTTAGAGATTATTACACCATACGTTATACTTATTTGCTGAGTTCTGTTACCCATTTTCACTACTTAACAAAGTATCGACTGTTATTTCCTAAGTAGTTATGAACTAACATCGTTTTTTTTTATTTTCTATTTTTCTATTTTCGTCGTCATAGGTCAGTGCTGAATTAAAGGATGACAACGAATACTGGGGTGATTGTGTGATTAAATCCCACTCAAGTGATCCTGAATGCCCCTATGAAGTTTTTTGTCGCACTACAAATAAAGTTTATTCGTAAGTTGATATTTGTTTACCTCTTTACATTTATAAGTAGCGTCCATATTATTTTGTTCTTAATGTTTGAGTCACCTATTATCTTACTGCGTGCTTTCTAAGTGGTTTTTTCCATTTTTTTATTCAACTATGAAGCATCAAAATCGGGTTTTAAGAAATTAATTGATACCGAATAATGGGTTGAAAGTAATATTTACTGAAGGAAAGAATAGTCTCTTAGATCACGAGCACATAATTCGGTTTTTGCAGCAATTGACAAATAGCTTAGATGTAAACTTCTGTTCAGAGCTGTGTGAGGCTGTGAACAGAGAGTTTAAATTTTATCACCTGCTGTAATGGATGTGTTAGGTAGAACTTAATTACATATTCCTTTCACCATTAGCTTAGTTTGACAATGACTTTGTCCTTTGGAATCTCAAAGTGTATTTTATCGATGAATTCCATCTTCATGCATTTTCTATCGATATGACTTTAAGAATTACCATGCATCGCGACCCTATCGTGTAGATAGCGAAGTTCTCTATTTTACTTTTTCTATTTTTTTGCTGGCGTCTTGTAATGAGATGTAGTAAATGTTGGATTTTTGTCTTCCCTCTGACTGGCTTGTAATGAGCGTGCACCGCCGTAAATACTAAAAGCTTGGAACTTGACCTTCGTGAACTCCTTAATCACACTGTCCCCCAAAGCTGGCAGCAGCATCGTTGGGGATTAATCGGGAGGACGGGGTTCATATTTAAGTATATGTTTTATCAGTTGTACAATAAGTGCAACCAAAAGAATTACGTGTTATTTTCTCTTATGTTCATTATTCGTAAGCACTCTTGTGTTTTCAAAACAAGAAGACATCAACTTTTGTCATGTAACTGATTCACTGGTAGATATTTGACCAACTGGGATTCATAAACAAAAAAATGTATACTAACAGTCGTTGAATTACATATAAACTTGCAAGTAGGAGAATGTATGTCTTACGTACTTAGTTAATAATGATAAATACATATAAATCTTGGTTTCATGGAAATTAGTCTCGAAAATTCATACTCACTTATTCACCACTTTCTTAACAAAAATTGCTTTGCATGTACTTATTCATTCTTAATATAAACTGTTGTTATAAATAATATATTTTGCATACATTTCATTCAGTTTACGGCGAGGTCAAGTGTCAATACATGAATCAGAGGTTAATAATTTAAGAAAGAGACAACTTTTACCTCTTATTCCTTGTGATATTAAAATTTCAGTTGAGAATGATGGCAAAATCAGTATGAGTAATTCGATCATGAAAATGTGTGCAAGTCCAGAGGTAAGAAATAAATTGTTTCATGGTGGAATTATTTCTTTAGCTTTTGAATAAAATAAAAATTAGCTTAGTTGTTAAATTTATTTTCATTTTACTGACAAATACCACTTTTAAGTTCAATTATGTATGTGTTCCTTAACATTTTAACTTATGCAGTTCCATTTTATGTGTATGATCACTAGTAAAATTATTTTCATCATAGATAATCATTAAAGAAGGGAACACGTAATAACTTGATTCTAAGTGGTTGAAGGTAATCAGCAGAAAGCCTTACTTGACCAAGATTTGGTACTAGTTGACACTCGTCATCTACGAGTACTTTCAATCTTGAAATAACTGACTGTCTCTGTAGGAATCAAAGCTTGAATATCAGATAACTTAAACTAGTGGTTAGAATACAAGTTGACTGGTAGAGTTTGATTGGCGCTAAATCCTAGATAAACATGACATTTATTATTACTCAGTAAATACTAAACAAACTTTGCGTCACTTTCATTTCGTTGCTTTTCCTTTACTATTTATATATGTATGTATTGGTATTTTTCGGAATTCTGTAACTTTCAAGAATTTTCCTTCAAACAGAATTTTGATTTACTAGTTGAAACTCTCGACTGCAACTTATATCTTATTTTATGCATTTTATAGGCTCAGGTAGTTTGTATCACTGTTCTATGCATAAAATATATGGCTTAAGGTCAGCTAGTTTGATTACCTGGTTGAAAAGTTTATATGATATTTTCGAACAGCAATTATATGTAACCACTGATCAAGTAAAAGGTTTGTGCAAAGCTTCAATATTTTTTGTTGAACAAATTCGAAGTGTTTTTCGTATTGATTGTTGTTTAGTTGTTCTAGGAAGTCTCAACTCACGAAATTCTGATTACCTATCTGCATCGTTTTCATTTATACATTTCGGTTTATATTTTGTGTGTATCTGATGTATACATTGGCCTGTTGTCAACATTTGGTTTAATCAATCACTTGAAGCACTATTTTAATCGATTACAATAAAAGCCAACACTTCTTATGTTTAAAATGTGTACTAAGAATTTAAACATAATTCACAGTCACCTAAATGATAAACTTCATTTTACTGTGAATTTCGAGATGATGAACAGTGAGAATCTGTAAATACTCAGCAATTGCTGAAAGTCAGTGGTAAAGTATGGCAAAAAGTTCTCACAACTTCCCTATTTCGAAATGAAAACATTTACTCCTGTCTTCTACAGGCAGTATAAAATAACATTCACAGTTTGTTAGTCCTTCGGTTACGTACAGTAAGCGATTTTAGAGGTATTTTGTTTTTTCAGTCAGATGGTTTATTTGGGAAGCATTTCTTTATTTTACTAGATAAAATCATCAGCGCATACTTCACAGCATATTGATTTCAGGATTAGACCATGCAATTCAGGGAAAACAAGATTTCTGAGTTCAATCACTAAAACCAGATTCAACTTTTACACTGTGTTTATATTTTCTATTTTTTTTTTCGCTATAGCTGTGAATTCGAACTATAGGCTGTTTACTAATTAATTGTCGGTTGTTCCGTTTTTTTCAAGTAATAACTAATATTTCCTACTTTTTAATTATCTTTAAAGGTTAGTCTATCCAACTTAGTGTTTGATAAGAGAAAATCGAGACCGAAGCTTTATAGATCCAGTTGGATCACACCAATGAAACAACTGACTGCTGAGGAAAACATTATCGTTGATAAACAGTCTAAAACAGTACCGAGTAAAATTGTGAGTGTTAACTCTAATGTGTTATGTTATTAATGTTATTAATTCAAAGGTAAAAAATTCTTGTTATAAATATTAATCATTTAAACTGGAACTATGGCTGCTCAGTGAAATTGTAGACCCACAATTCGTCCTCTTTTAGATTCTTCAACAGCGTTCATTCACGACCAGTTTCTCTGTCGTATTTCGAATGTCTTTATAATGTTTGACAATTTTGTATGTCAGCTGCAAAATGTAGACTTCCCTAACACATAATTACATTTTCTACTTCTCAAGTGAGTGAAACATCCATTATCATAAAACCCATGATCTACTATATAGTATGATTTATCGTATTTCGGACTTAAATGTTTTAAATATTCTTTTTTCGTATATTTTAATGATTGGTTTTCATCAGTATGTCATTTTTAACTGTTCGTAGATTATATTTATTAACCTAAGTATTCCATCACTCCAATCATTTTAGATATTATCAACACATCTACGCAAGCGATATAGAAATCAATTTAAACGAAAATTATCAACGACTTCTGTTCGAATAAATCGTGTACGAAATAGATCTGATAGTTCAAATGAACGTTCAAGTTTAGCAAAAAAACAACGTCTTTCGGATATATTCGCAGATGATGAAAATTTACTAACACAACCAATGTCTTTGGAGACACCTGTTACAAAAGCAGAAAATCTAAATCAAGAGATTAGTAGGTTTCCTGCCTTTTTAAATTTTACTTTGTCAGTTTTTTTTTATTATTTTAGTGGGCTAACCACATCATTCTTTCCTTTTGGGAATCGTGTTTGCATTTATTAATGGGTAGAGAATTCGATGACAAAATCTCATTCACGCAGGATGACGTCTGTATGCCTCATATCTCGATGACAACGTTTTGGCCTGTGACATTTATTTTATATAACTAACTTATCAAGTACTCGTACATGTACTCAACTCATATCTGTATGATACTAGATATCACAAGTTTAAGCCTCACGAAAAAAATAAATTATAATCTACTCCTTGTTGTTCTCCTTGAAGTTCTAAGTTTCTGAATTTATCATGGTTTTTTCACTGATTCGTATTTTCTTGAATTTTATCTTTGGTCCTTAATCCTCTTCATTAACCATTTATGTCGAGCATGATAACTTTAACTGATGTACGCATGTACCAAGTTCTACGTTGTGACTGATTGATTGACTTAATTTACTCTTGGAACTTCGGGTACACGCTAGTGTTGCAATCATGAACAAGGTAGTATAACAAGTGTAACGTAACTGTAGATAAGAAAGTTTACGTACTAAAACATTAAGCGATCCAACAAGTCCCTGTTAGAATAATTTGCAATACCAAGCAAGTATAGTAATAAATGAAAAGAAAAACAGAGACAAAAGGTGTAACTTCTGTGGATAGTATGAATAGTTTATACATTAAAAAGATCTAGAAGCTGGGGTGTTGAAGTGATACATTAAATTTTGAGTCAGAAGCTAAGAAAGTTCATTGATATAGAAGGATTTTTACAAATGCGTGAATTGTAGGTGGGACTTAGGTATGCTTGGAGCTTGTTCCATATGTGAGTAAATTTATCCTTGGAAAATTTCACTATGTATATAGTCTTGAATATCTTTTTTCTAATTATGTTAAATAATTGGTTATTTAGATTATAAGGGGCTATTCTGCTTAAATTGTGGCTTATTTCATATGGGAAACGATAACTTGTTCAGCAGTTTATAAATGAATATGCAACTTTAAGGTCATCGTGGAACATAAATGATTTTCCATTGAAAATCCTCTATGTATATCATCAATATGAAGAGTGAAGAAGAGCTAACCTATCACACTATCTCGAATAACTCCTAGCGTTATAGGTTTTGATTGGGATCATAAATAATCGAAATTACCTTTTTGTATCCGTTTACTAGGAAAGGGTTTAATCTAGTATAATAGAAGACATTCGATATTATATTGTAAGTGATCGAGGCGGTAAAATGTTTTAGAAATATCACAATCGAGCATGTGGACTACATGGCTTTTACCATAACCAGCAGTTTAGAAGTTTACAAACTCTAACTGATAAACCATTCACTAGCGGAATAAGAGAAAACTATATTGGTTAGATGTTATTAAGTTGTGGGATATCACGTGTTTACGTTTTTTATTCACGTATTATTTTCACTATTTATTTGTTCAATTATTCTGGAAACGATAGGAGCTATGTTAATTGGCCTATGGTTACTAACTTCTGACGTATAATGTAACTTATGCCAGTCAATAATATAAATTTTCCAGATATTAGTATAAGTAGGGGATTTTAATTAGGTTGAGTAGTTAGGTGTCTTAGACGCCATATTTAGATATGCAAGAATTTAAACTATCCGCACCTGCAGTCTGCTAAATATTCTTGTTGCTGATCAAGGTGTTGGTATTTTCGGAGACATAAACGTTCCAATTACACTGGGAATTAGTTAGCGGTAAACGTATCATTAAATAACTCAGACACTGCGCTGATACAATTGTATGTCCTCTACTGTGAACATGGAAAGCTTTGATGCACTTTTTAAGAGGATACTTGGAAATGTTATTCGAACGAGCTAAAAAGTATTGTAAATTCATCCCTCATCTTGCTATTGTAATAATGACGAAGAACTTAGAGCTCTCAAATCGTGAAGCAAAAAATATTTTTAGGTGAGTCGTAGTTTACGTCAAAAGTGTGGCGGAACGAAATGTTGGTATTATGAAGAGAAAGAGGCATAGCACACCACTTCATGAACACAGAATAGTGGTAAGGAAATTTAAAATCACTTATGGGACCTAAGTAGGATAGGTGTGATAAAAGATTATCGGGCATACTGAAGCCTCATAGGTATCTTAACATTTCCTTTGAAGTTGTCTACTACAGGATAATGGAAAGTATTTTGCCTGATATTTTAATAGGTCATGTTCCGATATATTACTTTTTCCTTGTTGGTATTGATGACTCTGCGTTTTTCTGGGTCGTTTACGATTTTTCAGGTGGGGCTTTGTTAAATGCCCTTATGGTAGCCTAGGTACAGTGATGGAATAGCCTCTTTTTATTGATGGGCTTTACAAATCTGCTTGGCTTATGCTCTTAGTTTTCAGTATTTTCTTGTCTGATCTTTCGAAATTGTTTATGGCATGATTGTATCGCGTAATTTGTACGTTTGTGTTTGTACTACTTCTGTTTCACTAGAAGATCGGATATCAAAAACCATGAGATCTAAATGTATGTTATATACACTGTAGTTATCGGAAGTAGGGTCTTAAGTTTGTATGGCTTGTATTGTACTGCTAGTTTTCTGTTATAACTGACTACCACTACCACCAGAGATTTCTGTTGTTTTACCGACGGGTTTAGTTGGGTGGCTTAGAATAGTAGTAGTGTTCTCTGTAACACTTTTGTCTTATGTTCCTGGTTTCTTATATTTTTCAATAGCGGTTTTATCCTTAACTACATTGGTACTTATTCTTGGTAGATGCAATTATTATTTAGTCAAATCGTTATAGCTTATCAACTACCGACTGAGATCCAGGTTTGAAAATATATGGCATGAATACTTCTGACGAGAGCTGTCTACAAGACTAGTTGGTTTCAGCATAAAATACCTAACATAGTTCATTGTCGCTTTATCTGGTATGCTGTCGATGATTGCTTAGTTAATTCAGATGCGGTAAAATCAATAGAGATTTCCATATTATCGGTATTCCTAAGACATTTGATTTTTGATTACTAACAGCCTTAAGGGCGATATAGCCTTTATTCCTTGTTTTATGTCCGGAAGTGTTGATGAAAATGTCTACATATTGGTGCGCATTTTTTTAGATGGTCTACTGTACACTTAAGTTTCTCCATGTTACTAGTCTGCAATGTTGATGGTACTCCTTCTTTATCTGTTATATCTGGCATTGAATAAGCGGTATAAAATCAATCATAGTTAAATCTATTACACCTAGGATACTAGATTTGAAGTCTATTCAGTGTTGTTATTATCTTTGATATTAAGACTTTGATGAACTCGTGTTTTGAAGAGACGACCCCCATCTGAAGTATTAGCGTTATTATACATATCACTGCAATCTATAAGTGACCATATACGACAATTAACAGAATTTTTTAGAATACATGAAAAGGTAGCACGAAGTATCAGTTCCTGCAAAGTTGTAGATATGCTTTGTTGATGAGTGCCGATCAGCATGAAATATTAGTACACAAATTAGAATTTAGTTACTTAGTTATGTTAATTCAAAATGTTCACTTAAAATTTTCAGATGGTCTCTGGATTGACTGTCAAAATATCAACTTCTATGTTTGATAGTCGGGATTGATTTAAATCATCTGTATTGCCATTTTATTAATTCTGTGCCCATTATATGAGTCTATATTCATCTAAGATTCTGTTTCTGATTATTCAATAGCCCTCAATCGTTTGAAACACGATTAGATTGGTTCAAGTCTCATTGTACATATCTACATCGGAATGAAGACTTATTCATCTATTACTTACAAATATGGTGTAATTTACTCTATGGAATTTACAGCTGTTGATTTTTCAATATATAATATTTTTCCTGAGTTCCAAATCAGTTTTTTGTCTTCTTCAGCTGATTATTGTATAAATAAGTAGCCTTTCTTTATGATTCTGCTGCTGCATCAAGACTCTTAGTCTGATAATTGCACTCTTTTTAGCGATCGTTTTTTCTTGTAATTGTATAATATCAGTTGTTATTTATTCTATCCTAGATACAAGTCAAATTATTCATACAAAGGATCAGTCTTCTTTTTCACTGAAGAGTAGCTCGTCGATTGGTTTACTCCAATCATTATGTCAAAATTTGAATATACCTATTCCAAGTTCCACTGTATTTCATCGATGGACTATCATTCTTACAGGCGGAGCTAAAAGTCAGTAAACTTGTTTCATTTCATATTTTGTGCTATAATAACTGATAAACATTTTTGTCTCAATCACTTTATTATTAATTCTTTTTACAAGTAAACTTGCTAACGTATAGTGTTATCATCCTTGATGCAAACTAGTAGAGCTCTATACATTGGCTACATATTATTTTTACTCGAAAGTACTTTCTAATATACATCTACTCAATTACTACACTGCACAATAAGTAAGATGACGTCAACCATACAGAACTAGGTCATTGATTACACATATCTAATTCATAGATAGATAATCTGTAAGCAAAGAAAGGCTTATCAACAATTAATGGTTTAAATGAGGAATCGGTTACATGACTTGTCACTTAGTCGAAGTATTAAGAGAATTCACTTGAACTAAAATTTAGACACTTACTACCCACTACATATGAATAGTTTGGTAATATGAAATATAACCATAGCCTTAAATAAAAGCTTACAATTAGGAGGAAAACATAAGTCTTGAACATTAGGTAGTTAGTTATAAATGCACATAAAATAACTGAAAAAGCTCATTATGCCAGTCAGAAAGAAGCATAGACAATTCAGCGAAGAAGACTTTCTTTTCGACGATATAACTTATCGTAGTTGTTACAGTCGTATATATATTATCATCTTTTTAAAGTATTTGTCTATTGGAAAGTAGAAGTAAATTTAATAATATATTATGTAAAATTACCAATAAGATCGCAAAAATGTTACGCGATAGTCCAAATTATTAAAAAATGTTCTCAAAAAAAATTAAATTATAAATTGGAAGAATGAACCATAATTGTCTATTTAATCGAGATAAAAAGATATGCTTGTCTAAGTATTGGGGCCAGAATAAAGTCAGGGATTGTATGTACTGTTTCTACATACAAAGATCAGGGTTAAATTGTCGAATTTCTAAGGCTTTAACAGAGCATAAGATGCTTATATTTAGCCGCACAAGGTGGGCTCTTTCCAAATGCATCTCAGAACATTACTCAGCATGAGTCCTAAAATATGAATCCAAATCGACTACCAGCTCAGTGCAAGAACACCTTATCAACTCGGGTCACCACATCCCAGGAATCGTCCTACTACAATATCTATGTTGTTAAACGATTGAGCCTAAAGTGATAACGAATGACAACCACTTCACTTTTATTGAAAGTTTGATCGCCCTTGATTGGTTAGTGAGTTTAGAAAGCTTCTACTCTACTTCTACCAAAATACTATTCACTAATCGCTTAGGCGGATGTCCGTGTGCTTTTAGAACTGAACGATATTCGTAGATATTTTCAAAATATTGGTCATATATTTGGGGTCCTTGGAGTGAAATGTAGGGTACCTGGATGTTTGGATATGTATTGTTTATCCCCAATTACTGCTTACTTGTAAGTGCAATAGTCTTTGGTACAGGAGCTGGATGGAAGTTAGCAGCAACCAGACCAAAACGCAACATCATTCCATTAATTCATTGGCTGAGTTCAATCGGTCTGAGCCATGCTGATAGGTGCAGACTTGTTGGTAGTGGTCTCCTCGAATGTCATAACCATTGATTAGAGACCCGGTAACATGACTCAGGATCCGTCATGGTAGTGAAGGTGCATTCAATCCTTATCTCCGTTTGAATACTAAGCTGAAAATCACCTTATATCTTTCTTTCCGTTAAGTGCTTTTTTCTTAAATCATCTTATTAATATTCAGCGTTTTTAATGTAACCATTGATACTATTTCTACTTCTATTACTTTGTATTCTTTTTGTTATACTAATGATATTTGGCAACTTGAGCAAATGGACACATATGCCACGTTCTATCTTACGCATGAATGAAAACAATTATTATAATTATTCATAATGATAAGAGTTGAGATCACTAAATTATGAACACAATCAATATTTTTTTTATTTTTTGAAGATGTTATTATAGATTACTTTAATCTGTTTCACCTAGTTACTGTTCACTTGTATTTTGTAGATTCTAATTCAAATGAATCATCTATTGATCGTAACCTCTTAGAACAACTGATTATTGCATGCGGTGGTGAAATCGCCTTAGAAATTAATCCATCTTTATTAAATAGAAGATATGGCTGGGAAAGTCCAGAATTAGATGATAGTTTTCGTCATGATAAAAGTCGCCATACACATTTTGTTGCTTTAGTTTCAACAGACTGTTGTCGCACATTGAAATATTTTCAAGCACTTGCTACATTGGGCAGTGTCCCATTGCTTCGTATTGAATGGTTATTAGATTCATGTCGGGAAGATGCAAAGTCATCCGGGGATGAATCATCGACTGAAGAAACTCGTAATTGGCCTTTATATTTGCTGCGTGCATATCCTGGACGTTACGAGTTACCCCGAGGGTTTTTATCTGGATCACTAGAACCGATTAGTTGGTAATCTTTCTCTCGTTTAGTTTTACTTATTAAACCTATGTGTGACAAACTAAATACTATAAATGTTGCCAGTATACATCCAGTGATAACTTGTCGTATGTATGAGAGAGTTTCCTGATAACGTGAACTAATATTTTGCTTAGTACAAATACTTAGTTATGTCATCAGTCCAATAAAAACTAGTCACGCAGTACTTTACGGCGATTTGATGTTATGTATATTTGTGAAATTTGTTCATCACCATGATCATTGAGACAATTTTGAGTAATTCAATCTGTGTTAGTTACTTACATCCATGGTAAACTACATGAAATTACTTGTGTTTAATACTCAATAGATAATTTCGATCATTGCATTTCAATCTAAATTGGACATTTTGTTTCATCCTAGTATGAAATTCTTTGATGGTCTGCTCACTTACAACGCTGACAGGAATCTTAAAATAGACCTTCGGGTCCTTCGGTTAACTGTTAATCACTAATAGTACTGGGCCTATATTCACTGCTTGGATTCCCACTTTAATTTATTTGTGATATGACAATCTTTTAGAACGATCGGCGATTACTTATATTAACCTGTGATGAATATAAACAACAGCTTACGAAATCAGGCATTCTTTTTCGTAACCAGTTGGTCACTAGTTTTTAATACATTCCATTTATTTAGATTTAGACGAACATGTCACATTATTATCTCTGCCTACTTCGTATGCCTCATTAGTTTTTGACGTACATTTTATACCTCTCTTTTTGTTCATAGATTGATGCCTTCTTTCAATAAATAAGAACTTCATTTTTCTAACACAAATGTTATTATGTTATTTGTGATTAAAGACATAATTTTGTTCATTTCTTTACATTTCGACACATTTCAGGTGGTCTGTACCTGTTCGATATCGTTCACCAGCTTATCAGTCAATTCCTGCTCCATCTCTGTTTGATTTACGTGGTGAATGGGCAGATAGTGAAACTAATTTTCGTTTATTAGCTATAATAACTAATGATCTCAAGGTTTTTGGACCTGGTTGGTTAAATATTTTGACTTTAGCTTGTGGATCTAATAATGAAACAGATGAGTCAGTTAAATCATCATTCAATCGAATTCCTTTAATAACTCTGCCGGAAATATCTCAAAAATTAACTGATTTATTTCCATCTATAAGATGTCGATCTAAAATATCTGAAAAGAAAGTAAACTTTGTGTTAGTTGATAAAAATCATGTGAGTTTGGGAAATAATTTTACTCAAGAATTTTTATCTAGTTTTATTCCCCTTGCTCCTTTCACTAGATATACTTGCTTAGATAAATCGTGGGTAATATGCATCTACTCGATAGCTTTAACAATTAATTAATTCAAGTGAATTCTACCAAGTACAAATTCATGTACCTAGTTTTGACCCACACATTTCACATCTGAGAACTAGTGATACTATTTGTCTTTAACCGACGTAGGCGAAACGGGATTCGCACTCTTAATCCAAATGGTCAAGTGTTCAATCTTTGTTTGAATTACTTCAGTTAACACTATCTTTGATTTGCAAATACGGAACAGTAGTGTTAAATCTACACTTTCTCAAACAGTTCGCTGGTGTTTAGCTTTAATTAAGTAGCAGTATTGCATTAGCTTCATTATGCATCGCTACATATACAGGTTTTAAAAAAGATTAATTAGATAATAATTGTGACATTCCTCAGGCAATTTTAGATCTAAACATAAACAAGTAAATGAATATCATTCTAATTTTTTCATTCTAAATTCATAATACATTTTAAATGAATTTCAAGAAATGGTCTATCATATTAGTATTATAAACAACTAGCATTTGTGTGACCATAGTATACTCAAGGTATATTTAGTATATCAACGACTATAATTTTAAATAAATTGTTTAGTTTGCCAAAATAATCGTATTTTCAATATGATGGATCGCTGGATAGAGGAGCGTTAACCCACTATCAGTCAAAAGTCGGAGGTCCGAACTTCCCTGTTGTTAGCTGGAATGTAATCCCAATGCATGGATCTGTATCTTGTGAATTAGTAAGGATACTGAGTTTAAGGCAGAAAATTATTGACCTTGTTCTGAAAAGTATATGTAAAGTAAATGCATTTCTTATAAATTTGTATTTTTTTAGACTAATCAATCTGCAATCGCGTTCATGAGAACATTACCTATTGAAATGGTTACATGTGATTATTTTATTCATTCACTTATTTGTGGACATTTAGTCGATCCAAAATCCTCTTCATATTTTTCACCAATAGTAGCATAACTAATCATAGTTCAATCATAATATGCGTTGTTATTACATTTCTTGCTACTCCTTTCTTATTCCTTCCTCTTTCCAAGGTATCTGTTACTCATGCACTTTAGATCTGTTAAGACTATTTTTTATACCATCAAAGATTATTAACTTTTATTAGAGTTTATTAAATTGTTTATTTCTAGATTACTGTAATTTTAGTTTTACATTTTAAATAATCTGTAATACCACTCAATAACTATATAGTTATATTGATATTAATTGTGAATTCTTATTCAAAAGGCTTTTCTATATACTTTTTGTAACAAAGTAACTTCACCTCTATGCATTTAGTTTTATTTTTGCTAATACATTAGTATGTTGACGAAATTCAACTCATACATTCTATTTTCTATGCAACTTTTCTCTAAGATTTATAGTTTTGTTTTTTTTAAAAAAGGTGATCCTGTAGCGAGTCCGTTTTAATTTTAATACCTCATTCGTTCATCTGTAAATTTACTGTATTTTAGATTCCTGAAGATTCTTAAGATAGGTTTTTAGTTTCCATCCTTTAGCTTTGTTTCAATTATATATCGTTACAGTTATCATGATGATAATAATTCTCTATTCAGTTTAATTTATGCTATTTATGATTATGTTTATACCATGTGGAAATGTTTCAAGAAGAGTAATACATTTTTCTGAATATATAGACATTTTTTTTTGGTTATGTTGTCCAAACGCTCATAAAGACGTAAGCGACGTAGAACTATATATATATATATAGCATCCGTCCATGTCACTACATTACATCAGATGAATACAAAAGTGGTGGTAAAGCTGTTTTGGTGAAAGGAGATTCGATGTAGAAAATATTATACGAGAAAGAAGAACAAGTTCCCTGAATAAAATGTTTAAATTGTTGTATCATCCACAGTATGCAACTACAGATCATAGTTACTTTGTAGGCTTTAACCAGGTTGTTTGTAACTACCGGAATTGTTCGATAGTAGATTACTTCATGAATCGATACGATGTTTTGATTTGACCGTTCTTTGTTTCCTTCCAACCGTTTCCAGCGACCGTTTTATGTCGGAACAGATAGTCATAGTTCACAGATAATACATGACCCAATCATCATGACCGATGAGGATTAAGAATATTATTAACAACCGATTTTGTTATGCTTTCCTAGTATCCTTTATTGCTCACTCTATGGGCTCGTCATACACAAGCGATCCTTTGAAGACATAATGGTAACCTGGGAATTCCCTCTACTTTTTGTAACTGTTGTTCACAACTACAAAGTCCTATGGCGAACTGCTGCACTGTACACTCTCCCCTTCATTTACGAACCGAATTATTATCCACGGGACAGTTGGCACAAGCCAATCTAGCTTTCTAGATTCGTTGTGACGTCTTTCCAGACACTTCATCAAAGTAAGAAACCTCCTACATAACGAAAACGTTTAGTACGCTCAATAATCCCACTCCCTTTTGTTAATTTCACCATCGATATATACTGGTCTCGAAGCAATATCGTGCATTTAAATGGACAGAATCACATCACTACGGGTTGTTTCTCAAGATGATCAGTTTAATGCCTTTTGTTGACATTTTAAACAAACACAACTGTTCTCGGATCATCCATTCTGAAACTGACAGTTGAGGAACTTCTTTGTCTAATTTTTTTGCTTCAATTTAGTGTTAAGGGCACTACCTTTTTCTACATTATTGTTAGCTAAATGTCATTTATAATTAGAATAAGCCCATATCTTCCCGTTTGTAATGGACTGAAACTGGTCAGCCCCTGTTACCATATGTGCATCCTGAGTGGATTGCCTCGATATAGCAATAGTGCACAAGTAATATAAAAGTTGGATTGTGACTGACTAGCAGAATCCAGGGCGGGCGTTTCGTCCTGTTTGGGATTCATCGGCAAGATGTATCTGTATCCCAATGTTGATATATACACTGGAATTCGAACTCAGTCCACTTGGTACCAAACGCCACTGCGTTCATCACTAGGCTACTGTGTCCAAACAGTCACACTTGTGCAAAGGGGACTTATGTCATTAGAATAAGCTTGTATCTTCTCGTTGATTTGTAATGGATTGAAACTTTTACCATGTGTGCATCCTGAACGCGGTGACGTTTGGCACGAGGCGGGCTGAGTAAGATTTCCAGTGTGAACATCAACATTGGGATGCATGTACATACAGCCGATGCGTCCCAAATAGGACGATACGTGCGTCGTGTATTCTGCTTGGCAGTTACAATTCAATTTAAATATTAAATGTCATTTGTTTTAGCAAATAAAGCCAGAGGGTCGACATTAATTCAATTACCTTAAACTGAACGTTGAAAATTGATTAAATCTGTAGCCACTTAGTATCGACCAATATGAAATGTACATTTACGCTTTATTGATTATTGCCTGCTGTTATGCAACATACAATAGTACGAACTACTCAGATATTACCAATTAAACATTTTCATAGGTTTAGAAATAGAGGACTTGAAATACATTATCTATTATAAATTCCATCGATTGTGATAAAATTTTGAGTCTTTTATGTTAAAAATTTCACATCTATTAACTATTTCCATCATTTGTTCCAGTTCCTGGTGTTAATTGTTGATTTATACTTCGTTTTAATTCAGTATTTTCACTCTCCAACGTTTCTATTTTTTGTTTTAACTCTGCTATTTCTACTTTCATCGTATCAACGTCTGACGTTTCTGGACCTTCAGCTTGTAGGTGCTTCTTCATGAATCTGTAAAATGAAAAAAAAACTCATCATCAATAAAATCATTCTGTTGGAACTATTTTATTTAAGTCGATAAACGACAATCCCTGGACCTAAGTTTCATGCTAGTTGATTCTTGCAAATTCATCCCCACTATCGAAGGGTTTGTTACTCTCTATGATATTTCAACCCTGTCAGATATTACTAGCCGCTATTTACCCCTAAATTCCTTGGTACGTCCGATAATGATGGGAATAATTCCTTCCTTCCGAAATATTTCCATGTGGCCACGAAGTTATTACCTCTCCTATGGTGACTGTATAGTGGCTGTATGTCCTGGTTAATTCTGTTTGATCAAACAGATATAATCAAGTGACGGTACTCTTGGTAGTGATGATAATAACTCCATTGTTTTTAGGAATGAGAGTAAAGTATTTTGTCATCTCATCCGTAGTAATAATTGGATTTTATTTATAAACAAATAGTACAGACATGTTGGCTTTTGACTCAAGGTCGTATACTTTTTTATTGTAATTCAGCCATATGGTTATACTTGAATCTCTACATAGATCCGTTTCTTAATATTTCGATCTTTAATTATGCTCATTAAAAAAATCGTACTGTAATATTATTGTGGTATCAATTTATGTGACAATTTAGTCAATAAGTTAGTTTATGTATGTACGCACAGTCATAATCCGTTTTTAATCACGTCAGAATTATTGTCAATCAAGTAATTTTTATACAACAAGTGTTTCCCCAGTATATTTATGTAACGTTTATGGCTTGAATACTATTGTAGAAAATTAGCACATTGTTTCAGTTTGTATTACTATGCAATAAAGATAGTAGAAAAAAGTATAACAGCTGGATGGAAATCACTCAGTTAAAATGTTGAATCCAAAGCGACTTTATTACTAGGTATAGATTTATGTATGCTTTTCTCCCCCTGTATACGACTCTACCCCTCTAAATGCAGACTATCTCTCCAGGACTAGTCTTCTTCAACACCTGAACTAAAGATAAGGAGTGGGGTAGTTGAGCACGTCAACTACTTCAGTTATTCCGGAAGTCCGATTAGCCCTAATGTGTTGATTTCTGACGAGATCTCAGTACAAATTCAAAAAGCTCGTTTGGCTTTTGCCAAATTTGTCACTTATGGCGTAGATGAAATATTTGTCAACGAAGGGAAGAGTGTACTGTGCAACAGTTTGCTCTATCTTACCGTATGAGTATGAGATGTGGTCATTAAGGGTAGACGACACTCAAGGTTATTAGTTCTTGACCATCAATGTCTTCGAATCATTGCTCGCGTTAGCTGAGATCACCGAGTAAGTAATAACGAGGTTAGACGGCGATTGTTGGGCAAATCAGTCGATGAAGTTGTGAATCTTTATCGACTGAGGTGATTGGGACACGTTGCGTAAGCCCAATCTCCGTCTACCTCGACGCAGTGATGTTGGCTGATATTGGAGCAGGATGGAAGAGAGTCAGAGGCGGTCAAACTAAAACATGGCACCAGTTCATAAAGTCACTGTCTGCTAGTTTCAGTCACGTCGGTAGATGCAGACTATCTTGTTGGGTCCTCAAAAATACTGTAACTAGTGGCTAAAAACACTGAGTGACATGGCTCAGAATCGATCACAATGACACACATGTATACACTCATTGTCCTTGCTTAAATCGTCGACTTTAATTATTTCATAACTTTCTTTTCAAGCTGCCTTAACCATATTCTATATGTTCACACATCTTGTTATTATTATTATTATTGAGGTAATTTCTATTAATTTCGTGTTAATCTTACGATGCCTTATGGGTATGGCAAACTGAAGCGATGCACACATGTTGTAGGTTCTATGTTGATCATACGTACAGACATTTATATATACATATATACATACATACATATATCGATTTGTGTACTCAGATTTCGACCACACCTTATCCTTGATGTCAACTAGTTTTACTCTTTTATTTAAAGTAAATGAAGTAGGTGGATCATGGTTAGACTCTATGATATAACGATTGTAAACCAAGTATTTTAACCACAGTAGCATTTCTCCATTATCTCTATTTTTGTAGCAGATTTACTTAGTTTCGGGATATCATTACCAACCTAAACGTCTAATTAGAATAATCTCTCTTCAATTCCTTTACGTCTAGTATTTTGCAACATATGCTATTCTGTTCTACACAAGTTTTCTTCGAATTGCTAAGAATTGCATAAATCAGTTTATCAGCTTAATTTATTTGTGTATCCATCTATAATACCAGTCAAACCAGAAACACCAACCAGATGTTTGGATTTATAACCTAACGAATATCATTCCACTTTCGATTTGCGTAGTGAAATATTTATTCTAACACGTATGTCACTCGTTATAATCCAGAAATTTTAATATAGACGTATAATTTGTAATGTTTGTGGATTATCAAGTCGCTCAGCAAAAGCTGGATTTATAACTGATATGCTTATTCTTTTACTACACAACTCTGCAATATAGTCTTTGAGTATGGGTAACACAGGACTAAAGGTATTTAAATTTTAGGCTACCTTTGACATTTATAGTTGTTACTGAAATGGAGTTTTAAAATTTACTAGAAGGGCTTCAGATACATTGAAAATTCTAACCAGTACTACACTTGATGAGGTTTTTGAGGCATGTTTTGGACGCTTAACATCTTTATCCTCTGGAATAGGATAGTAGCTGTAATGAAAATATACTAATAAGATGATGTGAGGTGTTTTTTGTGCAGATCGGCATCCAACTTAACTTGTAGTTGTTATATATTAATCTCTGTTGGGCACCGCTGAGAGCCAGAGGGACACTGGACAGCTGTTTCTTCTTAGTGCTGGACTCCTTATTAGTGCGTACCCTAGATTTCACTTGTAAATCAAACCCACAACCTTGAAGTTTTGCAGCGAATGCTGAACCATCACCACTGCTAGGTCGGCGTCAACTAGTGTAGTTTCTATTTTCATCAATTTGTGATGTTGCACGACAATCTTCCATTATCACAGATGGTAAGTGACTCATTTCCGACAAGCCTAAACTCCACCAGTCCTGTTACGTGGTAAGAGGAGTTGTGCAACTTATAAACTTAAGTCGTTTTCCGTCTAGGTGACACCATAAGGTGACTCCTTTAGCCTGGCTCACTCCAACAGACGCGCCCAGGCTTATTGACTAATGCAAAACTTTTTAATGGTGAGGCTGTAATTAATAAATGTCACGATGACCTTCTTGTCTATTCTAGTAATTTGTCGTCCCACTTTGATGTAGTTAACAGTAATGAGGAAAAAACCAGTGACTAAATGCAACACCGTTTCATACTTTACTCAACTGTATTCTGTTCAGTCAGCACTTCGAAGTACTATTTAAAGAATACGGTCGCACAACTGGTTTTATGTGTTTCTAATGCTTACTGAGTGTCGAAGCTAAATACTAGTTTATGTTCGAGTATTCCTTAACGTTTTTATATATTGATCGATAGTTTCCGCCTCGAGTGTGAAGTACTCTGCACGTCTATTTATTAATGTATTCTGTGTGGTCGCTTAGCCATATCAAGCAAATCCATGCATAAAGCAACAAACACGGTGTTGGCGTATGAACATTTTAAAATCTTTGCAGGTTATACAATAGCCCTAGTCTTCGACCACATATCGTACAGTTATTATAAACTAAGCTTAATTCTAAGTGATTTTTTGTCACAATTATTATTTGTTGTATAAACTGCCGTATAGTTTCCATTTACTCTGACTTCAAAAACTACATGATTAGTTAGTGTTATCTGTGAACATTAATTTTGTGTAAAATATTTCATTGTGATAGGTAAATTTGTTCGGTTTAACTTTGAACAGGTATAATTTGAATAGTCGAACGACAAGTATATTATCCCAACACTTATCCCTAAATACAAAACACCTGTCTATTTTATAAAATTTGTCAAGTTTCTTCTAAATCTGAATACACATTTATATGATTATGTATAGCATAATATTACATAAAGTAAGGCGCCTACTGATATTTCATCTCATATCAAATGCTTCTGTTTCTTTTAGGCGAAACATAATACTGGCTATTACAGCCTTTATTATATACACAATTTAACCTACTTCCCTTGGATGTTTATATTACTTTAGTAATTTAAAGCTTTAATTGACATACAGTGGGCGTAAATAGCTAAAAGTAAATACATTATCTCGAATGTTTTACACAGGACTTAATAGTGACGAGGCAGAGGATGTAAAGTAAAATTACACTGTCATCAGTTTTACACTCTTCTAATGGCTTCAGTTTTTAACAATTGTTAAAATTTGATTTTACTTTTGATTTTAAGTTGTTCTCGTTTGTTTCACCTTTCCATGTTAATCAGACCTTTCTACAATTATTATTCATCAACTCGTAACATTAGCTTTCCTTTTTAAAAAGAATTATTTTTATGATATAAGCAAATTCAATTTACTATGTTACAGATGTTATCTTTATCTTGATCATTTTTTTCATGGAGAAAAGCTGCTAGATATTGTTGATTTCTCACTTCTATAGTTAGAAGCACTATTTCTTTTGATAAGTAATATTTGGTATTTTCTGAATGTAAATGGCAACCCTGATGGCAAATTCACTTGTGTAGCACGATACTTAAATATCAGAGCAGTAAGTACATTATATTGAATCGGTAGTATAGAATCGATAATTTAGAGACATTTATTTTAGTAGCGAATATTAGCGGGATATAAGGCTGTTTTGTTTTCAGCTTAGAGAAGGTCATCGTATTAATTTGTTTCATTGATACGGTTTAAACGTAAGTAAATTTAGTCTTCAAAATTTGAAACCGTGTGCATACATATGAAAATGCTTTGCTTTTTGCTTTGTAGGCTTAACGTTTTTTTGCCTTTACTAAGCCTAACAGTTATTTCTTTGAAACTCTACGAACAACATACTTTTAAATTTAGTATGATTGTATCGAAATATCCTCGGTGAAACAATTATTAAATTATTTTAGTTTATAGACTGAAACGAGTGTTAGGCCTGTCATGAAAACAGGAACGTCAGTAAAGCAAAGATAATGTTTGTAACTATCTTTTGTAATAAACTATCTAACCAAATTGATCTTACGGCTGAATAAATTAATAATTTTGTCTCGGAAGCAGTAGCTTTGTAATGCAGTTTTAGATTATTCGATTACAGTGTGATGAAAAAGCTTGTTATTAACAAATTTGAACAATTTTTTGATTTTTAACTTCCATGAAAGTAATAATTATCTCAAACTCCAAAGTGACAGTCAGTGTGATAAAAAAAATCAAAAAGATAATTGAATCTTGACGTTTAATCTGTAAGTATGTATTGAAGACACCCAACAAAGCTTTTATCTACGAAAATATAACCTTCATCAGCTCTTGAAATACTTGGCATTTTCATTGTTAATTCACTTTAGTATTTCAAATGTTATCAGTATGGTAGTATAAATAGGTAATAGTCTTTCTTGGTTTCTTATGATGTCTCCAATAATATATGAGTGTTAAAATGTAAAGTGACCACGGACTATTACTATAAAAGCAATATATATATATGATCCAAAAGCACCTAAATGACATCTATATTACATGCTGTATAAATGCAGCAGAAATAATTCAACGAAAGTTCAGATTGGCACGGGTATGTTAAGTGAATTTCGCCAATAGGGATAGATGTAGTCAAACATAAGATAGTCATGTTAACACAGAATAACAGTAATTACTGAGTTGATGAGAAATGTGATGGGGATGTCATCAATGTTAGTGAACATTTAGTCTAATAGGTCACAAAGCCAGTTTAAACTATATCAATATACAGAGTTATTTATCACTCAAGCAAATATAATCATTTCTCATCAGTTCCTGGCTACCGTTTTATTAATGAAAATCCTTGAGAACATCCTAAATGTTTTGTTGAGTTAATCAGCATGCCGAACATGTAAGTTTTATTGAATCTTAACAATAATGTTTTCGGACAATTTTCAGTTATAGTTTATAATATCTAACTAATTAAAAATAATGTGTTAAAATTGGCACTTTTCTAAAGATGATCGAATACTGAAGCTTTATACATTAATAAGGCATAAGGATTAAAAAAAGTGTTTTCTTACTCAAGAGCGTTATCCGGCTTTTCTGGCTCTTCATATAACCCGACGAGTACTTTAAAAAATGTTTGTTGTAAAATATATTACCTTTAGTAAGTGCGTCAATAACTCCAGATTTCTCCAAATACTTTCTGAACTCTTCACGTTTACTGTTTCCAGGCTAAATTTAAATAACATCTGTATGTTCAGTGATATACATGTCATACTTTGTAGGATGACATATTGTAGGGTGTATCAATATCGCTACTGAAATGTAAGAGAGATCACCAACTTATTGAAATTTCAATTCTTAAAGATTGCACAATTCAGTTTATTTAACTAATTGATAACCTTGAGATCAAAATCCTAGATTTATGGTTACCACCGTTACAGTACGTCATAAAACTCAATGATATAATAAGTGTTTGGAAATTCAATTTGTGTGATTTGCAAGTTAAGAGCGATTGACTGTAAGCAACGAACTAAGTATTAAATTATTGTATACAGTACATGTAACTGATTGTAAAAACCAGAGGTGAGACGGAATTTTACCTTCCTTCGGCGTCCAACCAAGCAGTCGTTGATCGACCTGCAACTATTGTTGAAGGTTTCGCTAAGTTTCGATGTCAATAGAGGTTGATTCTGAGGAACGTTATCAGCACCTCTGCATACCTGTCATAGATGTGATCCTTCGACATAGTTCTCTTTTCCATAGATTTGCCGTGAATAAAAACTTTTTTAAACCCACTGTGTGCTTAACAAGCATGAAATGGGAAACCTGTAGGGGTCTCTTTGATGACTACTTGCATATTTTATACTATCGGCAGGCCTACCTGTTTGGCAACTTGACAAATGCTTCCTAGGCCAGTTTTGGGTATAAGAGGTCTTGATGCCTGCCCAATCCTTTACTGATCCCCACTAACTAGAAGAAATATTAATTTTAGCAAGCACGTATGCTGCATGAGGTTGTGCAAGACATATTATTATGATGATTTTTCTGCCCCTATGATCTACTTGTTTGACACAACAGCTTGATGATCGCCAAGTGTAGGTTATTTATAAAAACAAAGATTATCAAGATTTTATCGTTCTAAACTTTATATGCCATCAGAGATGCAACACCATTAGTGACTTTAATAGAAAACTATTAGCATACTTTAATCCTACTAAGTGTATTTTGGACAAGTCACTTCAGATTTATTGATGTTATTTTCTCTGAGAAATTATACTACTCGTCCTGCGGGTTGAGTTAAGTGCATGCATTCGACTTGTAAAGTCTCCCTGCTCCAACTTAGCCAGGATCGTTATGACGCTGTTAACTCCACAAAGTCGAATCCTAGCACTATAGAATGATTCTCTGAAGTTTTTTGACCAGTTACTAAATTTAGTCAGAAATATTCACGTCTGCGTTTTCTTGTCATGCCTGATAGCTATGAGTGACACGGTTTCATTACAACTGATTCACCTCTAGATTTATGTGTAGTGGCAAATAGTCTGTGAACTAAATGTTGCGTAGGCTCTCAACACTGTTGATGACCTTGTTTGTCTTAGCAAACACGACTAGTCAAAGGCGCGCAGTCACGCGTCACCATCAGATCACGACACAACGCACCGTTGGGAGCATCTATCTTTCTGGTTTGCCAGCCTAGACGTTGCTATTTCTTTGACGTTCTATTCACGATTAAATATAAATTCTCTTCTTTTTTTTATTGCATATGATTTCCTCTCATTCGTAAGAATGGGTTCAGTCGGTAGAAGTTGTTCTGGTTTTTCGACCACCGTAACTTGGTCAAATACCGGGGTGCACTTTATTTGAACAATTTCACATAAGATTATCTTATGAGATCAGGATATTATAGATCCTACAAAAAATGCAATCCATCTACAATTCAGTGTGTTAATTATTTAGGAGCTTATTAGGTAACCATCAACTCTCAACTGTGTGGAGGAAGTCCGTTCTTTCCTTAATATTACACGATAACAGTAAAAGCTCAATATCATATAAACCATTATCATTAAGTCCTACTGTATCTGAGGATTTTGAACTTCTTTAAGAAAGGTCTTTTTGAACAGATAAGGTCAAGTTGAACAACCCGTTGCAAACAAAAGCTGTCGATACACACTATATTTGCAGACTTTACAAGGGCTTTCAATAGTGTGTGGCGCGCGATAGGGAGATTCATGTATTCATTAATTTCTTGACTCAGGAATTATCTAAAAGACTGTATTTTTACTAATGTTGATAAGGTTTTAAGTTATCAAATAGCTTCAACAACAGGGATGACGCGAACAAACGTCAAGAATCACTGCTTTCTCTCATTTTCACAAACAATCTTCTGGTAAGCCGACCTCCATGATTCTGATATATGTTAGTAAATTTAAACATGGAGAGTCACAGTAAAATGGTAGATATTTCTTTATCTCCAACGTGACTCAATGTTTTCTAAAACTTGGACAAAACAGAATGGCATCAAATTCAAATAAATCAAATGTCGGGTGATGTATATACGCCGAGAAGAAAGGCATCAGAGGACATACTCTCTGTACAGCCACTAACTTTAAGGCACATAAATACAGTGTGAACTGAGCCTAACCTTCATTAACATCGAGAATGCAGAGGCGATCCACAAGAACAACTTTGGCAAAGCAAACGACACAGTGCACTTAATGCATTGACAACTGGGCGCATCGATTCCGAAACTACTTTCGACATTGGTTTAATCCTACCCGAAGCCTCATCTAGAAAATAATTCTAATCCTTTCTTTTTCACCCAGTATAATGAATTATTCTGACCTTACAGACACGTTCGGTGCCAGGCTACTGAGTTTCATGCCTAAGGCATATAACATAGGAAGATCATCATCGAAAGCGAGTTCTTTTTCTTTTAATTACAGAGGAATAAAAGGTGGCCTCATCTGGTCCCGAAATATTATGATATTCGGAAAGTCAAACAACAAAATCCACCCCGTGAAAGAAGGCTTGCTGAACGACTTAGCAATTGGTAACAAGTTGCTCATCAAAGGGTGATTGAAAAACACGGATGAACATTTACGTAATTAGAGAGTGTCTCACTTGTAACGTCTTGATGAGCTACAGAAAAACAAAGCCAATGACAGAATATGGAAGACATCTTCGCTTTCCAACGCTAAAACAAGATGTTAGAGAAATGAAATCAAGTGGTTTTTAATGATTCGTCATAAAGATGTTGGTACACATAGAAATCTATTAAAGGGGAAGCTGTTTCACTTCGTCAACAACCACCCATAAACGTTTATTTATTAAAACCTATGATTATTTTTAAAATCCGTCATTAGTTTCAACTACACAAAGTGCGAAGTTATTTATCTATTGCATAAGACGGACCGCAAACACTCGTAACAGTTTCCTTTTAAGTAAGTTACTAGTGCGAAAATTCTCAGATGTCATTTTACTATGTAATATTGAATCAACTGCCTACGGTGGTAGATTGCCCTAAGAGACTATTTCTCACTTGTAACATTGAAGCGTATTTTTGGCCATTAAAATAGTAAGGTAGTAATATATACTTTTATTTAGAATATGAAACTAAAGGATCTCCACCCCGCCCTCTACTTCGAAAAGACAAGAATAAGCTTCGAGGAATTCAAAGAATATAGGCACAATTTGTTTATTTTAAGGTCGATGGAATCCTGGAAAACCGTGCTAATAAAAGTAGTTCATGTAAATTCCACCGAGGTGCTTATAAAAATCTTGAAGCGAAATCTTCCCGTTATACTATTAATACTTTTTGTACATAATTTTTAGTCTGCAAAGGTTTATACTTATAGAATCAGCTATCTATTGAGAATTGATGCATCATATTTCTCGGCTTTGCTGTGACATTCAGCACAATGCATCAGAAAGTCTTGCTGAAATCGATTCCAGTTACAGGCTTTTATAGCTACTATTCACATAGTTGCAGATTTATCTTCAGAACCGATAATTCTTCCTCAAAGTAAATAGCATGTAATTAATGTAGTGAAAAGTATTGTGAGGAATCCTACGAAGAACTAAAGCTAGGACTATTGCCATTCATTTTATTAACCAGTGAACTCATAACGGACTCGTGACATTAGGGCTGATATATACGAAAAACATGAGTATTTACAGGTCTGCATACGAAGATAGCCGTTTGCAGGCGCTACAACAACATCTGTCTTACTACAGTACTGACGGCAGGAAAACGGCTTGTGATTCAACGCAAAGACGTGCCTTGTCATGTACTTGCGCACCCCAGAGTAGTGAATGTGGCACTACTAATTCTATGAAGACCACTGTCTTCTTCCAGCCTGACACGAGATCTCCGCTATTTCCAGATAACGCACTTAATAGCAACTGTCAATGTCAGGGAGACGCCATTAAATCAGACGGTACTCTCCAGTTTTCGAACAGCAGTTATAATTGCTCATTTTTGAATTCTTCTTTATCACCTACAAGACTTGCTTTCAACTTTGTCTATAGACGCAAACTATAGTCGCCTTTTTAGATTCATGAACGGAACTTTAATTTGTTGGAAAAAGGCGAAGATGGTCTATGAAGTGATGCACAGGACTCTGCCCAAGGTCATGCTAGAACCTAATGCTTTTCCTCAGTCTTTTCTTATTTAGCTGCATAAGTGCAAAATGTATCTTAATAAATGATTTTTAGATCCTGAAAATTCCAAAACACTTGTTTAAGTTGATGCTACATCAGATCCATCGTCGTCTATAAGTAGCCATACACTACATGGCCACATAACAAATGGCAAGGACTTGGTCGGATCATACATCTTCTTACTGAGAGTCAGCCTAATTTGGAATATTTTTTAACCCCACGGAACTCACATGACAATTTGAATTGGTTGGATTAGGTCAAGGTTACATCCAGTTGCAATTTAATTCTCGCTCAGCCAACTTGGCAACCAATTAAAAGCATGCAGTAACTATGGGGTTGTCAGTTCTGCTGTGTTGTAGGCCATTCTGAAGTACTTTGTTTGCTGCATAGATTTTTTTTTTGGGTTTTTTTACAATGTCGTTTAAGTGTGTACAAATTTCGTCATTTGTCTAATGTTTTACATACTGCTGGCAATTTTTACCACTGAGTTAAGTGTATTTCATGATTTTCTTGATATAAAGCTATGGCTACTGTAAACCAACTAAGGCTCATCCTAAGCTTACATGAAGTGGATTACACCCAGATATTCAAAATGACATATCGAATTTAGTGAAGTTGGACAAACTTGATGAAATACTTAGACGTAAGTTAAAAGAATAGAAATAAAAAATCTACTAAACATTTTATTTTAATATATCTTACTTTTGCAAAAGATAAACAGATGTAAAAGAGGCGTGAACGCCACACTTAACTTGCATGGTATCATAAGATATAACTCAGTCCGTTGAACCAATATGCTTGCACTAACTGAATTCTACCTAACACTTCAAGTAGGCTGATCACATTCCAATCAGCTGTTCACTTCATGCACCCATTATTTATTACTGTTGTATACATCACCACTATCAGTTCTCTGAACTGGCAAGTGAGAAGAAACAATTAATTTAATTTGGCTCGTCAGAAAATATTGGATATTGGACACGAAATCCAGTGCATATTTGTAATTCAACAGTCTTCGGTTTCTGTTGTTAGTTACTGTAAAGTGATTTATTTACATTATCCGCTGATTGTTTTTGTTTAGTTTTTTATTGCATTCTAAGAAATGGAAGTGTCAATCTTGATCAGTAATTTATCTTCCTAACGGAATTTTGTTCGCTAGTTTTTTAAAGTCTTCATGTTGGAATGTAATGTAAATGCATTAGTAAACGAACATTTCCAACACTTATAACCAACGTACAATAAGCATACAATAAGCGTTTTATAGAACATAAAATATGTATCGTTAAAAGTGAAATCGATATTCATCCGGAGTATAGGGTAAATCCGTCCGTAGTAGAGTGGAGATAAATGCGAAACTGCATAGCTGTTGTGAATTTATTTTCCTCTTTCTTACCCATAATAATATCTTCTTTATTTCCCCTTCTGTCTGCTTTATTTCCTTCCCATGACAGTTTGGGGGTACATTTATTTACTCAAAGCATTTTAATTACGTCTTTGAAACTAATGAACAAAGTGAAGATAAACTACTGATAATGGTTGATACTTCCATTTCTTACACGCAATAGTTAGCAAAAGCAATCTTAACTCAATTATAAATTCTTAATAGGAGAATACCTTAATTAAGAGTTAGTATCGAGTTTCTCAAAATGATTTACATGTGTGCTATTTTCAAAGTTCGGAATCTATGCATTTACTGATGGACTAGTGGGTCTCTTATCGGACATCAACGGGGACTGTTGATATGGTTTGTTTGAGTTCATCGCTGTCTAGACTCGCAATGTTAGATGGTGCCTTTTATGCCTAAATTTGGTACTCTATCGTGGACATGAGGGCAATTGTCACTTCCTGATTGCCCAAACTGCTTAAAGAGCTAAAAGTGGAGACGGCTAGGCTTGGTCTTGTCAACGTGGAAGCGTGGCCGGCGTGCATGATGAATAGTTGCTTGGTGTTGATTACAGTTCCTTTCTGAGTTGTTTTTGTTATTATCTCTGTGCTTGTCAACGCCTTACCACCGTTGACAGAAATTCGTGGAGTAATATAAGGTGTGTACTTTTGGGGACCACCTTTTTTCAACCCTACTCTTCTCTTATGAGAAGAAGAAACTAGTGCCATGCTAGCTGTCACATTGCCATACATTCACATATGTTCCTCCGTCAGACGTTAGGTTTGCTTTCTTCCGTCTTACGTCTCTTCAACGGACTTTCGTGTCATGATAGGACCCTAATGAACGATAGTTCCTGCCAGCATAGCTGGCATAGTTCATCACAATAACTAAGCCTGACCATAACGTCATGCTAGCGACAACGTTCTTTTGATAGAATGTCTAATTATCTTAGATCCCAGATGTCCGAAGTTTTCTGGTAATATAAGGTATGTGTATCATGCACGACAGATTTTAGTTTAAAACCGACTGAATTATTTGATCGGTCCGTACATTATTGTTATCCCGATTCAAAGTTTTTAGTCGGAAAGGAATTCGGTACAATTATTTAAGCTAAGCGAATTTATTATAATTGGGTATTGTGGAGATTGCATAGTTTCTAATTTGATTGGTTGATTTGAACTAGACAACAATTGATCACCAGGAAGCGTTGGACAGCTGTTTCGTTCTTGTATGTAACTTTTCTGATATTCTTTTCTTAGTAATGGTTTTCTTCATAGTGTCAATTTCGTCCTATATGTTCTCCGTTTTCGTTTTTAGGTAAATTTTGTCAGTTGCACTTGAAATTTCAAGCCATTTTGATTAGTAATCAAAGTTCTACCAACGTAACTTTACGTTGAGTTTCAATGTTGGTCACAATTTTACCATAACTTTTGAAATAGGTCATCATTTATTGGTACTGATTGGACGCTGTCACTCTTGCATTCTGGTTCCTATCTAAATATTGATGACATTTTGGCATCTAATGAGCGCACATCATGTCGTATTCGTGTACCACTTCCATCTCTGGCACCACTGCTACTTTCAGATATAAAAGATAAAGCATTTAGTGGAGGTACTAATGATGGCTGCAGAGCATCGGATGATGTGCCGGCAGGGAAAAGAATTGAGCTACCAGTTTGGTTGGCTATTGCTGTTGGTAGTGGGAGGAGACAAATACTGAACATCGACTTACCTCCTATCTATCGGGTATTATGGTTATCATGTGTCTATAACGTTTAGGATGCCTTTACTGAAGTATTTGAAGCAGATCCTTGTGTGGTTGACCTTAAAAGAAAAGGATCTATGTACTATATGTTATTATGCAATTTATTGACTTCCGGCCACGCTAAAGTTCCCCAAATTGTTGCCACTGGCACTAAGGTTTTTCAAGTAAGTTATTTGATATAGATATATTTAAATTAATTATTGTGTAACAGAGTTATGGGGAGAGATCTCAAGTGAACAAGTAAATTACTATAAGTGAGACAGATATGTAAACATAAAACTTTTCTTCGCATTCAAATAAATGGTTCGTATCAAGTTAAACCATCAGTTAGTATTTTAAGCAAGTTCGAGTAGCCTGAATAAAGAATACTTGGCCATGAAAATATAACCGGTGTGATTTTCGAGTATTTTTGTTATTGTTGTGTTTTACCACTTAAATGGTATATTTTCAGAACCTTCACCATGGTTATGGATTACATTAGAGCCAACTAAGTGTTCTATATTGTTTCACAGCACAGTATATTTCATTTCACAGTTCTAAAAGAAGGCATATTTATATTAAGTACATCTAAAAGGTTTTAAACTGCATTGTTTAGAGTCTAATAACATCGTTTCGCAGGTATAGGAACTCTGTCTGTGTCCTTAATGAACTGATTTCAACACAACTAATTATAAAGTTGTTCAATAACTCTGGCTCGCTTTTCGTGCCTTTTCAATAATAATGAATTGATGTTAAAAGAGGTATCACATTATTAATAAAGCTTAATCAGAACTATGAGGTATTATTTGCATTGATGAAGCGAATTTTGACTGTCCGGTTGTTACATATTCACATTATAACATACAGAAATTTCCACAGAAATAAATTTTCTTATTAACCTTAGGCATTCGTCGTAAAATCATAATATTTTCAAAAGTTCACTGTCAGTATGGTCAACGTAATTTAACAGTGCAATACATAGATTATTTCTGTCCAAAATAATTAATAAAGTTAGCCATTTTTCTCTGGTTGTTGATTTTAATCTGTAGATATCTGTTGGGGGTTTCAGATCCTTCAAAATACGATGTTTCTTAAAGTCAGTAAAATACACCGATTACATCCTGAAGACATCCCTGCAATTCAACAAATGCCAGCACCTACGTATGTTTCTTCACTTAAATTCCTTCTTAGAATCACCACTTACTATTCGACTTTCGTACCATCATTACACCAAAAGCGTCGTCCACTATGTCATCTATGTGGAAAGGATGTACCGTAGAAGTTGTTCATAAAATTCTGTTCATTTGCAAACAAAATTTTTCACTAGGCTGTATACTGCTTCTAGTACTCTTCAGTGCTAAGTCGCCAATCATCGTAGCAGCCTATACATCACGTCATGGTATGCTGGTAGTTATGTACCGTATATTTCCTGACAGACGAAAAAACTCGTGCATGAGGCCCGAACATTAGCCTAAACAGAGAAAACATACATAGGTAGATAAAAGGCTGTCCAATGCTTCCACAAGTTTGTATATGACTGAGAACGTAGGTTTCAATAGACCTCAAACTTCTTAGAGAGATAGGAATTTATCATACTAATAGACGATTTTGAGATACAGTATCTTCGAACGAAGGAGTTTGGACAAGCAGATCCACTCTCCCGCTTGATATGCCAACTTACAACAGAAACTGAAGAATCAGTAATTGTTGCGTTATCTATTAGGGATTGTGCAGTAAATTACGTGCCCAGTACCATTCGAGAGTTCCTAGTGACTAGAAGATATTAGACATATATCATTCAGTGACTGCAATTCAGAATGTCAAATAGTTTATCACAAACCAGTGACCGAAGAACTTAGGTGTTATACAAGATTTACTGACAAGGTTGTCTCAGTATTGCTAATGACTGCTTAATGTTTGGTGAGCCAGTGGTTATACCTCTATTTCTTGCTTCAACATGCTATCGGATATCCACGAGTGTAGTGGGTGAAATCCATCACACGAGGTTTCACTTATTGACCGCAAATGAACAAATACATCACCGATTTTCTAATGACTTACAAGTGTCAATATGTTGATAATCAGAGTAAATTTTTCAGCCACAACCATGGGCTCAATTGTTCCTGAAGTGGTACCACATCTTGTATTAGTGGATTCCTGTTCAAAATAACTAGAAATCGCGCTTATGATGCCAATATATGCAAATAAACCCTCTATGTGTTGATGTAGATTTTCTCCTGACACGGATTACCAGACACTAGTATCACATAACCACCCCGTACTATCCGCAATCATATAAACAGACTAAATGTCAAAGGACACTTCTTAAATCAAATGGTAAAGGAATAGTTGATAGTCTACAAAGCTTCTTGTCGGTTTTTCTCACTACATTAGGTGATGTCACTCCCAACACAGTATCACCAAAACTAATCTTGGTGGGCAGAAAACTGAAAACAACACAGTATGCTGTGCTGTTGCGGAAATTTTCAAAAATTCAAGGAAGCTCCTCAGGATTCTAGGTTGGCTCAGTAGTATTTGCCTCAACATGACAGGTTGATAGAATAGTATGTGACAAGTTCTGTTGTTTGGAGTAGTTCGGGGTTTAGGAAAGAACAACCATGGTATCGGATCTCAAGCGCAAATATCAGTTTCAATGTTCATCTTAAACATATCACGTGTCACGGACTTCG
This sequence comes from Schistosoma japonicum, assembly GCA_025215515.1. Classification (NCBI taxonomy): domain Eukaryota; kingdom Metazoa; phylum Platyhelminthes; class Trematoda; order Strigeidida; family Schistosomatidae; genus Schistosoma; species Schistosoma japonicum. The sequence goes on along the minus strand of CM046069.1, from coordinate 63,862,043 downwards.
CAAATAATCTAGCCACCTCGTGTTTATTAAGCACTTCCGTATTCCGAACTATAACAATGTCTTAGGGCAATCACATGTTCCAAGAACATATTAATATCTTAACAGAGTTAATAACTGAAACTAGTATTTGTAAACAATAAGCTAATGTTTATCATTTGTACTTTCATTGCTAAACAAAGTGGTAATTTTGTGGCAAAAATACTTAAATTTTAACGATTGGTCTTCAGGTTAAAATCCTGTTCTTCTTACTTCGATTCAAGAAGACAGGTGATTTTACTAGTCCTGGGGAAATGTGTTACTAAGTTAACTAAGTAATGTGCGAGAAGCACGTTTTTATTATCACCGTTGCCACAGTTTGTACAAAACAAATTGAAAAATTATGTATTTTTATTTCATTCATCATTAGTCACGATTGAAGATGATCATGGACGCTTCGCTCAATGCTTCTCGACAAGATAATTTATCATCTACTTCTAAGTAGGTTCTAGTTGTTTTTTCTTCGAATGTTAAATGAAATAGCAAATTACAACTGACGAGTCTGAAATAATTACTTTGGGATTGCATACTATTTGACAAGCACATACTCTGTAAGTATGGTTTGTTAGAAAACTTAACGATTAGTCTTTATATCGATAAACAGATAGCATCAGTTAAAATACGTTTCCTTCGATAATTAGAAAACATGGATTATACGAACACTAGTAAGTTTAGGCTTTTCATGCACCAAGATAACGAGATATCACATATCTGTAGAACACTAAAAAGCGAAGAGTGTAAACTTGTCACTTTATTGGTATATGTACATTTCCTACCTTTTTACAAGGACCTTGTCCGATGTACGTGAGATTACAGGTTATTCGGTCTTACCATCAAAGCTTCTTATTTACCTTTCAGTCTTTTCACTTGACATGATGGTTAGGAAAATGTTATAGAAAGAGTTTGTGTGTATCATTATAAATCAGAAATCACGAGTCCCAATGCATTCCTTCGCATCTTTTGTCCCTGATGTAGTTATTTTAAAATTACCGTTATTTATTTTTCACTTTCTCCTAGATGGAAATACTTTTAAGAAATAATTTGTTTCTAGGCAACTTTGCATACTGTAGATTTATGCAGAAAGCTATTTACATATAAGGTTGGGGTTTGGAGTTACATAGTTTACGTAGTCTAGCTTTAATACGTAGGCAGTGTCATGTAGCAAGTAAACATTTAATAAATTTGAAAGTAAGGTGAACTCGCTTAACTTCAATAGTACTATTTAGTTGATAATACACGACACATGCTAATCATATACGGAAAATATTTTAGAATTCACAGGACAATCTCAGCTGTTACATCTCGCCTAACATCAATTGATAACATATTTTTGAACTTGGATCAGTTCGTGATATGCAACAGTTATCGTTTATTCTAACTTACTCACTAGGACAAAGCAGTTGTTCAGTGCGCACTTGTTCTGGGTAGTTCTAATTAGGATTAGAACTAAGTATATATTGTACAAAATTTCTACAAAATAACCTTGGTAGTTAATTCAATCTGTTTCTTGCTTTTGGATTTATCGCTTCCTATTGTTTTATCCGGGATGGCAACCTTATAGAAGCAGGGGTGACCGTTAATCTGCTTTATTGAATGACCCTAACTCTAATGAAGTTCAACCTTAGTTCGTCTGTTTTTTCCTCACATAAAAATAAGTTGATATTAAAAATGGATATCTTAGTTCACCCAGTTTATTACTGTTTTCCTATCTGTTTGTTATCTCCAAAGTAGTTTGTAATTTTCGTTTAATTAATTAATTTAGATTTGACTGCTTGGAAATGGCTTTATTTCGGATTGGTCAAACAGACAGATTGCAATTTGAACGTTGGATATCACGTCATCATGAAAAGATTGAAGCATTGAGGACAGTTCGTGCTACAGTGGTTAAATAAGACTAATGCATTGCTTACACTAATAAATTCATTTTATCTACAGAGGAACTACTCACTTCCAATCTTATCAGCTTTGTATATCCATGTTGCACAATTATAAAACAGGCTTTCACATTTTGTTAAATTGGACATTCTGTATAAAAAAAATAGATTTTTGTAACTACTTTTTATAGGCTGTGTATGAACAAACTTATGATTCGTTTTAAGGGTTTAGTTTATGATAGCAGATTCAAATTTAACAATCTCTACAGCACTTAACTACAACTATTTTAAAAGAATGTAACGCGGATCAATAAATATTAAAAAGCGGAATAATTTAAATCCTTAAATTAAGTTATTCAGATGAAAGTAACTACCTTTAAACCCCCTCTTAGATGCGTAATCCTAGATTAATTTCTCTAACATACTATTGAAGTAGAAGACATCGGTTTTAGTTTTGAACTCATTGCTTAGTTATCTGAAGTTAATTAATGTGATTACCTTAATAACACTGTGATAAATCTCGTTGCCTTCGTAGTTGACGGGACTCACAAATTGTAAGATCGAACATTCCATTCAAAATAAAATGTTCGCATCTCAGTTCAATAGGAAATCTTTATGTACAGTAAGTTGTTCCTTGTAAGTAGTGTAAATACTTAGTCTTTTGCGTGCGATATAGCTTTAAAATTGCATCATTCGAAGTAACGTAATCTAAGCAGTGTGCACGTCACTTTATTATTTCACTGAATAATAGATCTAATGAGAATTACTATTTAAATTAAGAGGTGCATATCGATTTTCCAAATTTCTATTTTATTCAGAATCACTTTATGAAGATAAGCGGTTTCGGAGCTAATTAGTGTTTCCTGCATATTACTCTTCAAGATGCCTACATATAAATCTATATATGTCTTAGAGTTCTATGTCGGAAAAATGGAGCTTGTTTTTGTCAGTCATTAATCAACATAGTACGGTTAAATATAGCTGAATATCGAGAACGAAAATAATCGTTTATATTCACACCTAATATACGCATCGTAGCATAAAAGCAAAAGTGTGCAAAAGTCCAAATAGTTAATGTTTATTGAATTATTTTGAATATCCTACTCAGCAGTTGCTTCATATTGTCGAAACGTAATGGATTTTATTTTGGTGTTCTGTAACGCTAGAAGTATGAAAAATGTATGTAGAGTTAAACATTTGACCAGTGGAGTAAAGTGATCATATGAAAAACTATAGAATTGGGTGGGCGCGTAGTTGGATTGCACCACCTCACACCTCTCCTGTTTCATATTTCTATGTCTACTTAGTGATACTTATTCTTTGTTGTTGTCAGCTTATTCTCATTACTTAACCCGTTATTTCTGGCTGTATGTTGTTTTCTTGCTATGAATAGTCGTGATTGTACTGCCTAAGTGTTTGTTTGTAACATTTAACTTCATTTGAATTTATTGCAGTATGCTAGTACATATATTAATGTTAAGCCAAATAAATTCATACATAAATTCTCTCAACTGTATTTTGTAATTATGACTTTGAAATACTATAAGTCGTAATCAGATGATGAGAACCCAACGAAATAAAGTAAACTCGTGTTATTCTGCTTAGATAATCTTTTTCTTTTCAAGTTGGTTGTCATTTATGATCAGTAGATGTAGCAACAATTAATGGAACAAGTGTTCGTTTCTATATAGAGCTAACAAAAGTATTATAAACTAGTTGCTTGACTTACTAGCACTAATTATTTTACAGATTGTTTCACTGTTAGATGGGTCGTTAAATGAAGGTAAACAATCAAACTGAGATGGAGTTATTTCCATCTACCTTTCAGCCAAGGTGGTGGTTGAAATTATCTGTAAGGAAACTATGGTTCTGGGTTTATGTTGTCTGGTAGGTCTACCCTTGATTCTATAGGGACTGGTGCTCTCTCTGAAACTAGATCGTCATTCAGGTATACTAGTCTGCAGTCGTTACCACTGAGCTATTCGTAATGCGACTGACCTATAGGATTGGGATATTTATATTGAAGGATTGTCATCGATTAGTCCACGTAACATCAAAACATGATGGCAAATCATACTAATGGACTGAATTCATCTTGTTGAATAGAATTCGATCAATGCTCATGGCCTGGACATGCATGATGCCAGTATTTTGTGACTAATCGATACTTTTCTATTTACTTCGGAATCTGAGTGTATGTTTTATGAATCATTTCCTTACAAAAAATCAGTTAAATATTCCTAAAAAATAAAATTGTAAGGTACTTGTCCATGTTATGTGACTGAACATCATACATACGCAAGTTAATTTGAACTAATTTCCTAACATATTTCAGACGATACCAATGTACGCTGTTGATTTGTGATATATTCTGAATTTGTGTATTAAATTACATAAAATAAAATGATCTATGAAATGGTTTACAAATTAGTGTGGAATTAAATAATAACTAGCATAATTTTCCTATTCATTAACACTAATACATGGGTGTATGAGAAGCCATAATATTACATTCTCGTCCTAATTTTCTAACGGTAAAGACTGATTACATTAACAGATTGCTGGGTACTTGAAAGTAATGTTTGTTGGCTTAGATATTACAGATATTTTGTATACTCAAATTTAAGTAGATTGTTCTATACTGTTAGATAATTACAAAGTAATTTAACATTACGGAATTTTATACTTGTAAATGGTACTTTTCATAGAACGTGTTCTCTGTGTTTGTACTGGTTTCTGTTCGAGAAGTATTTTTTTATATTCATCACTTTAAACATAGTTATTTTTCTTTTTACAGTAAAGAAAGTAACTACATCCTGGAACATTTTTATTGATGATGATTATAGTTCAGATACTAACCAGATTGATTGTTAAAGAGGTAATATTTACTAGACTAATTTAATAAAGCATCTAACTTTCACCCAGTCAAAGTTACTTTAGTAAATTGTTATTTCAGTTCAATCTATTTAGTTAAAAGTGAATATTTAATATCACAAATAACACAATTTATGTAATAGTAAAATAATGCATGTTAAAAACATTTTCCAAGTTAGGAACTAACATGAATGACATTTATATATTATACGTCATGGATTGTTCTATTCGATAGAGATTCTAAGGTACAAAGGTTAAATCAACGTACAGATTAAGAAAAGTTACGTTTTATTAAAGAATAAAGAATGTTTCATAACTCTTTTTCAGGAAATTGTTGATCAAATACAAATTATTAAATAAACGATATGTTCTGATTGTTTAGATTTCCTCATATGAATTTTACAATAATTTAAAGTATTCTATTAAGATATATCATACATAAAATTAATTTGAATAGCAGGTTTACGAAAGAATAATGCTATGATACATTTTGTCTCAGCGATTCATTGCGAAAATCTGATTATACCGTAGTTTTTAAGAAATCAGTAGTCATTCATTCTAGTTATTAGTAGTATTTTCATGTATTATTTTAAATTAAAAAAAATGATAAAGAAATCTTATTAAACTTCATTCTTCCAAAGGTTTTATTTTCACTTTACAACAAGGTCTACATATACCTAATACAACAAGACGAAATGTTTTAAAATATCTAAAATAAATAAAAAAATCAAATAGTTCACGTGTAAAATGTAAATTCCAAAGAAGATTAGCAATATAAATAGCAAATTTAGATTCATTTAGTGAATTTTTAATGTCACTATATCTACCAATAATATAAGCAACAGCTTGTGGAATCGATGTTAAAGTATATGATGCAGAGTAGACTAAAAAGAATACAGTAGTGTGTAATTGTCTACGATCAGTTAGGCTCAGCTTCCTTATAGATGTACCCTTTAGATGTTTACGTATACGTAGAAGAAAGGCTAAATTGAGACTAACTAACATTAAGCTTTGTATACAGCCTAAATTTGAAAATAGTGCTTGATATAATCGAACTACATATTGATTTGGTTCTAAAGAACATTGTATTCTTGTGTCAACATAAAACCAACCACTAGCGAAGAATATTGGTAGCATCATTAAAAAACTCAATAGAAAGACAACACCACATGCAAGCCAAACATAGAACTTTGGCAATTTATTGAACAATATTGGAAAATATATACATAAGAAACGATCCAGTGCTGCACAGACTAGTAAATTACACATACATGTCGATATAGCGGAATAGAAGTAACGATGTAATCGACATGCCATTGGTGAGGCATTATTTATGATGAAATATACTTTACCCTTTGTGACATATGGTAAACCTTTAGACAAAAATAACCATAACCAACCATACACTATATTCGTTATTGAATTCATGATGGCGACGAACGCCATATAGATCATATGACGTGGCATTAATTTTATCTTCAGAAATGTAACAAATGATATGAATGCATTTGAAATTAATCCTAGAACAGATATAATTGGTAATAAATAACCAGACATTGCTCCTAACAAAATAGACACACCACACATTACTCGATCATTTTGAATTATTAAGTTTGAAGTATTGACTATGGATGAATCACAACCTTCAAATGTATCCCATTGAGTGTTTCTAAATTTTTCATCTGAATAGTCCATGTGTTATTGCATATATGTATAATGATAGTAATAATGTAAAATTTTGTAAATTTACATATACAATAATTAGTTATTAAAAGTTAATTAGAATGTTAATTTGATGAGGTATTCACTCATTAATGCTAAGAATAATTATTGCAAGTTAATACTTACAAAATTGACTAGAGTTTACTAATTGTAGTTGTACAAAAAGAACTAATTTAATGTGATTAATAACTTAATCTAATGAAACCTATGTATCTTCATATGCATGTAGACGCAATTAAGTATCTCATCGATAGGTTGCAATATGGTTTCGAAGAGTATTATTATTATCATTGGTTGATTACTAAGTGAAAGCATAAATAATTTAATACAACACTGAATCAGTATATATATATATATATATATATATATATATATATATATATATATATATATATACGGAAACTAGTTAAAAGAAATCTATTCCTAGTAATTAATTCGGGATCTGCTAACAGAAACAAAATACTCTCTGATGATTTTGCTCTGATTGTAACCATAACAATTTGATAACAATAGTAGATCGGAGTGGAAAAAGTATGTTTATTGTTAGGGCTGGTTTAAAGTAATTTAACTAAATTGACAACTAGTTAATATATGTATATATAAACTACTTCACTGTTTATTTATTCTGAATAAGTGATCGTATCTATTTCGAAACTGCACGCTAAGGAGAACTGAATTGATTTTAAAGTGATATTTATTTATATATTTTTAAAGAAAATAGGCCAAAGTATCTAAAATAATAAAAATGACTCAGGAGCCTTTTTAAGTTTTCGATTCCATACAGTCTCTAGTCTTGAGTGTGAATAGATTGTAGTTTTTAAAATATGATCAACAATATTGTATTGAGGTGTATACTAAGAATTTATTTCGTTGAATATGAAAAAAAACATACAATTCTGATTTACTTAAGGGCTTACACTCACGGTGTGAAGAACAACAACTGGGTAGGCATTGTTAATTGGTCGAAAACAGAGTAGGTCATAAAATATTACATACATTACTTCCAAGCATCAATTTGCACGTCCTCCGCGTTGTCTGGACTGTATCGTTTATCAGCCTGCTTCTCTTGGTTGTTCTCGATTGTCCTCAGTATTTCGATCATGCTTCATCTCTAGCCCTCTCGCAACTCGTCTCGTCTGCTGTTTACTGATTCTCCCCGATTTCCTTTGACGCTCTGCTACCTACTACTTATTGATGACTTATAAGTAGTATCCACCACACTCGCCCCTCCATTAAACTGCTGTGCTCGTATGCGCGCCGACCTTCGAGCTTCTGTGGTTGCTGGTTGTTTCTGCGTATTCGCCCCATCATTTCAACATATCCATCTTTGCAATTGACTTATGTTTACACGCTTCTCTTTGCTGTCCTTCTTGATGGTGTATACCGGTCCACGACTAGCGATGACTGTATACGGGCCCTCCCATTTGGGGAGTACTCTCTTCAAGCCTAGTCCACTACCCGTTATGCTCCTCCGTCCTCTACACTTCACCAGATCTCCTACTGAAAAGTGTCTCAGCTGATTCCTCTGATGCTGTTCTGATCGTTTAACGTCCATATCCTGTTTCCGTCGTATGTTTTCCACCGCTTGTTTCCGCTCTTCCTTCCATTTCCTATCATTCCACTTTTGTGGCTGAGGCCAGGCGATGTTGTTGCCTGGCAGTCGTGGTCTCCTTCCGTACATCAGCTGGAATGACGACTTCTTTGTTGTTCCTTGATTCGAGGCTCGATGTGCTAATAATATCATCGGTAATTCCGTCTCCCAGTTACCCCCCTTTGCTGCCAACCACTCTTTTAGAGTGTGATTATTTCGTTCAGTTAGTCCGTTGGTCTGAGGATGATACGGTGTTGTTCTGACTCTTTTGATACCTAACTGCCCAAGGCGAGATGTGAACTCCTCACTCTCGAAACATGGACCCTGGTCGGTCAATATCATTCTCGGGACGCCGTGGTCGGCCACGATGTGCCGCATCACTGCTTCGGTCACCGTCTTTCCTCGTTGATCAGGAATCGCCACAGCCTCTACCCAAGCGCGTAGCATGCTCGGTCATCACCAACACGTACTGGTTACCGCTCGATGTCTGGGGAAATGGACCCATTACGTCCACTGACCACAGATCGCCTACTGTCGTTACGGGGATGGGCTGTAACGAAGTGCGTATGCATTTATCCCCTTTCATTAACTGACATTGGGGGCAGGCGAGGACGTTTCTCATCACGTCTTCTTGCATTCCTGGCCAGTAGGCACTCTGTCTCAGGAGGTCAGTGGTTCTTGCGACGCCTGTGTGTGCTAGTTGGTGGCATTCGCTGATTATTTCATGTCGTAATGGCTTTGGAATTACAGGTATCCAGCTTTCATCGTTGTCTTTCCATGTTAACACTCCAGCTGCATTTAATCTTAATCTGTCCTTTTGGCTTAACAACGTCTTTACCTCTCTGCTAAAGTGCATTGATTCGTCATCCACTGCTTCAGTTAACGCTCGTCTCACCGTCCTAAGCGTTGGATCTTCTTTCTGGCAACGGAGTAGTCTTTCTAGGTCTGTTTGCACTCTGTTGACTCCACAGGCTACTTCCGCTAAGCTAGCGTCCTCACACGGTCTTGACAGGTAGTCAGCTATTACGTTTCGGCTTCCTGGTATGTGACCAATCGTGAAATCATATTCAGCAGGCGTAGTGTCCATCGTGACAATTTTCCTCGGGGGTCTCTTGCCGTCTTCAACCACTGTAGTGGCTTGTGGTCGGTCTCGATGTGAAATGGCTGGCCTAGCAGATACGGTCTCCACTTATCTACTGCCCAAACGATCGCTAGACACTCTTTCTCGATGGTCGAGTACTTCTGTTCCGTTGGTGTTAAAAGGCGGCTGGCATATTCCACTACGCCGTCATCCTGCCGAAGTACTGCACCAATGCTAAAATCACTGACATCTGTGGCCACTGTGAACTGTTTTCCACGGACCGGAAGTCTCAATGTCATCTGCTTTGCGTTTAATAGCTGCTTGATCTGATCAAAGGTTTTCTGAGCCTCTTCTGTCCATATAAATTTTCCACTGCTTAGTAGTTTATATAGTGGTGCAGCGATCTCGTTAAAGTTCTTTATAAAGCGGCTGTAGAATGCTGCTCTTCCCTATAAACTGTCCTGAGTTTCCTTTTCGAAGTGGGTGCCGTTATGTTCTGGATCGTCAAAATTTTCTCGGGTAATGGCTTCATTTCACCATCTCCTACTTTATACCCCAGCAGTGTGACGTTACATTTGGCTATCTGTGACTTCTTCATATTGATGCGCAACCCGAATTCCTCGATTCGTTTGAGTACTGCTTCTAGATGTCTTGCGTGGTCTCTCTCTGTTTTACTGATTCTTCCCGATTTCCTTTGACGCTCTGCTACCTACTACTTATTTATGACTTATAAGTAGTATCCACCACAACGGAACTGATAACATATATAACTAGATCATAATAAGAACATATGTAAGTTTTGTAGGAACTACTGCGTTTTGATAAGCCTCTCAGTAATTACAAAATGTTTTCTAATAATGAAGACATTTTAAGATTGAAATGTTTACACAAACAGATAGATAATTTAATTATCTGAAGCATTATAAAAGTGTGTATTTATCAGAATCTTATCCAGGGTATGTTGACAATTGAGTACTGGAATTTGTATTCTTATGATCAATTATATTAATCTTACACCTAATAAGAACAAATATTTTATTCGTAAAGCGTACCCTAAATTCCTTAGTTTAAAGTAAAGAAAATATACAATATGAAATACTAATTATTTATTCTTTATCATATCTATAATTTGATGCTGCGTAGATTGTTGAACGTTAATCTGGTGACACAAATTATTCTGGGTTAGACAACTACTGATAGCTAGGAAGAAATGAACAGCTGTTTTGTTTAAGTATAGAACTCTTCAACAGTGTGCATCCATAACACATCAGAGGTCGAGTCTTGAACCTCAAGGCTCTGCGTCTAATGTTTAATTAATTCATGATATTAACTTAACATTTCGAAATCTCCACAATAGCCAATTACAATCAATATAAACTTACTTATGACTAATTTCTCGTGGTAATTTCCAGAGTTTTAGTGCAAAGACGTGACTAGTGGAGTTCAACTTTGTCGGGTATGAAACATTGTCCGCTGATGATATTGAGTATTGTTGCGCAGATATAAGACAAACTGAGTAAATTATAAGTATCAATTGTTAGAATCCGGCTCAATGGTTAAGCTTTCACAGCAAAGCTTGAGGGTCCTGGACTCCTTCTAGAAACAAAGTACTGGCTCCAAATGGCTCATAGACTCCATGGTGTATAAGATTCAATTTGGTTACCTTTGGGTCTAATTCACTTGGTTCAGAAAAATGATTTGGGACAGAAGGCATAATCCAAAGTTATGAGGTGTTCTAGAATAGAGGTGTTGATCTATGTTATAATAATAATAATATTTGAAGTTAAGCTTCAAAATAGGTCGCTTTCCATCTCCAATGTAGTTTACTTCACATCAACATGTAACATTATGTATACACACTAATGTGACCCAAATTAGAAACTTGTATCAATGAACCAAAGTCCTGATATAATTTACTGTACGGAGCTGAGCAAACTAGAATCTTTTCGTACACTACACTAAAGTATATTCTTTAAAAACTCAGCCCTTATTTGGTGGGATATGGTCGGGAAAATTTGTTTACAGGTCATCCCGGTTTAACCTTCTACCTATTATTCTTTGCAATGGTTCATCTTTTTCTTTTCAATTAAATATCTAAAAAGTGAAATTCCGATTTAAACTCTTATTCTAATATGAACATACAGAAAAAAACATATTCAATCACATATTTAACCATGGCTTCAATCTTTTATTTATTTAATAATTATTATTTAAGTCAAAACAATTTTTTTCGATTATCACTTACAAATAGTTTTATCATTCAATTGTTCCTTTCTTCATACTTCTACATCAAGAAAATTGTTCTGTAGAATAATATAATTCATCATTTAGTGCATAACTTACTTCTGTATATTTTTCACTTTAATCCAACCAGTTATTGATACTAGGAACCTTCTGAAGACTTATCATGCTATTCTTCTGAAAGTGAGCTTTATTTTTCTATAAAGTGACGATTGTTTGTAAAATTTTAACACATACAAGTTGTACAGTGAATGTGAATGTGTTATGATGCGAGAAATGTTTGTGGGGTGAAGGAACACCAATTAGGTGTATCAAGTCGATAATTCCGCGTCTGCCCTATGCCCACTGAGACTCAAGCACGAGTAATAACACAATCCGATAGACCAACCAAACAAAATCGAATTATATTCCAAACATTCCTTTATATATACACAAAACCAGACCATACAGCGAATCAATTAGGAAATTAACAATAATACCGAACAAAGGAGATAGTGGCAGTGAATAGAGCCAACTTGCGCATAATCAATTAGCTGAAGTTCATAATAAGAGACAATATACTAAGAGTAAATATACTAATCGGGAGGATAGGGTAGGAGGAAAGTAACAATATAAAAAACGAAATGTTTACCTTACCCACAGAATAATGGAACAGTGTTTTGAAACACAGTTCTGAGAGTTCATTACTCTTATTTAGTGGTCCGACATAACAGAATGAGATCAAGAAAAAGAAAATATAGTTTACTGAAATTTATGTGTCTGATCGTGGTAGGGCTAAATGCAAAAATAAGCTAAATAGTGAGAAAAATCAACCTTTGATACAAACTGAAATATAACAACTGATTTTAAATAACCAAGTAAATTTATAATTATCAGATATTATTTTACTACTAATAAGTAGTTAAAAGCTAGTTTAAAAATATTATATGTAATTAAACAAATTGTATGTTACAAGATGATGATTTGAACTAATAGAATCTGTAATTAATTCACTAAAAGAAAATTTCACCTACATACTTTGAATATAATATTTCCTGATAAAGTTACAATATGTAATCTCTAGCTGCAGAGGATTAATGCTGATGATGATTTCATTGATCGTTAATATCCACATATATTCACAATCTTCATCTCATAATAAAAGTCAGTCAAATTAATTAAGGTTAATCACTTATTAGATGAAATGACTATCCGTCTTTATTGAAACATTTCGCATTTATATTCTAATCGACTTTCGTGTTTAGCCACTGCCAATACTGTGAGCATCTGCGTAGACAGTCGTTATTCGCTTATTCAATTAATGGATGATATATTAATTACGGAAGAAATGTCAAATACAGAGGAATCCAAAAGTCAGTTCACATCCTACTTGAATCCGGTTATTCGAAAGTAACTTAACAAACGATGTAATAGGTATTTAGCAAAAAAATATCCCTTTCAACAATTATAACACACATCTAGATAAATGAAGATATATATAGATAACGATGCACTTTTATTATTCGATCATATTGGAAATCATAAGCTTTGTCTCTTGATGATTTACATAACATCAAAGCTAGATCGAATTCCATATTCCGTAAATCTCACGATATTAAGCCAATGTAATTACATTTCCAATAAGTTCAAATGCTATAAGCTTTGTTAGTATTTGAAGTATCACACTAAATAATCTCTCCACCAAATATTCCTACCTAATGTTTAACCTACTTAGAGTTCTTATTACGATTATTTATAAACAGTGCCGCCCAGATGATGTCGCAAAGTTGCGTGTAAAGCTAACATCCTTTATCTGAAGACATGAAAGTAATTCTGTATAATTTAATGAAATTTATTTAAGAATTAGTGCGCAGTGATAACAATCTGTAATTAACTATAACATCACTATATAACATTGATAAATAGTGCTTCTCTTAAAACGAGTAATTCTGGAGTAAACTAATGTTTTCAACAGAGTGTAGAGATGGAAATTCTTGGCTATCGTTTCTTAATGAGCAGTATATTGTGTAAACAAAATCCATTAAATCACATAGTACTTCAATTAGTCAAGTATGACATACAACTGAATCTTAGATACGAAGTTGATAGTCTTTATCAGTATACTAAATAAAATTTTAGGGTCAACTTTCCTTTATAATCGAATCTAGTGAAATTTAGTATGACATTCAATTCATTAAATGCATGTTAATATGTTATATCTTCTTCAAGTTTCATCTCTTATCGAATCATCTGTACTCCGTAAACCAGAATAAAACTGTTAGTTATTTTGATGAACGCCTTTCTCCTATCAATCACTTTCTCTCATCGATTGTGTAATGTTTAGTCGACAGTTTTTAAGAGTTTCTATATTCCTAATTATCATGTATTGTGTTCTTTTTATCATTCACGATGAGCTTCCTTTATACATTAATAAACTTTCAATCTTATAAACAAATAATAAATACTGTTTCCATGTGAGTTATTTTAGCTAGAGTTAGTTATTTTATTGCTAGTTGCTGTCCGTATATTTCGACAAAATACAACCAGTGATCCAGTAGTAATATATTTAATTCTTTTATCTAAATCTCATTATGAAGATAAATTTGTTGAATAAGAAAAGTGATGTTAAAATCTCAGTAGTATCATCTGTTAGAGAGTTTAGCAGAGTAACATAGTATAATACTTATAAAAGTTGATTTGGAAATATGAAATAAACGAAGACAAATAATGTGGAATATGCTAATGTCGAGAAGAAACCAATCTTTCTATGACTTAAATTCAAAGGTGATGAAATAGCTAACCTGAATAATTTCTAACTATGCGCTACAATGAAATGGGTATATCCATTTTTATCAGATACATTACTTAACAAGTGAGACAAAAATGTAGAAGAATTCCCAATCTACGTTAACCTCAGTTGTCTTTAGCAGTTTACACGTACATGTTAAAGTGCTTAGATTAGCTGAAAAACAGAAGATCAATGTTCTTATTTCGGTTAGCACACCACAGAAATATAACTTGAAGGACCAATTTGCTTTCAATTGCCCCATTACCCGTTATGTGTTGAATGGTGGACAAAAGGTCATGCTTTTAAAACCTATTGAAATAAAAATCCCAATCATCGTCGAATTTATTATGTTTTAATGAAGCTGCCGGTATCAAACAGCTAAAACCGAATTTATCATAAATTTAGCGTTACTCTTGTAACTGTAATTCTAAACATGTAATCGCATAACAGCTCATTTCATACCTTCAATTATTAAACCGTTTTATTTAATCTTATGTCACTTTTGTGCTACAAATATATGCACTTCACAATAAGTGTTACATAAATAGTTACATTTCTTTTCATATTTTATCATAGGATTTTCTAAAGTATAAATGAAAAGTAATTTGAAGATCCTTAACTTAATTTTCTTTCTAGTTAGTACTATTCAGCAAAACGTACCTGAAATCATCATGAAGATTGTTCCTTTCCTGATAGACCGGATTCTGGGTCACTAAGTTTTTCAGTTTCTAATCTTTACAACTGATCTCAGTAAGCATGATTTCATAAGAAACTGAGGTCAGGAGCTTCCTGCCTACTGTTTCCATACCGTCTCCAATCTCAGAATTGTACTTTTGATATTTAGCCACTTCTACTAGTGACTATGTTGCAATTTAATTAATCGAATACAATCAGCACTTTAAACAACTAGATAAAAATTGCATTGTCCAATACTCAACTATCGATTATTATTAGTAAATAAATTTTTGAGGTGGTTTGTGGAGACTGATATTAAGTTTTAATTGAATGAATTTATCACATATTGATGTTGGCAGTGTACCATTGTAAACCATTCAACACTGGATAACCTGAAGCTCTTGTGGTGGAATCCAGGGTGCATGCTACTGAGGAGTCCCATGCTAGGATGAATAGGGCTTTTCACTGCTTTCTGATCTCAACGATACCCTGCCAATATCAATATGTGATATATTCAATCAACTTAAATCTTTGTTTATTTTACTTGGATAGAGAAATCCAAAAGATTCTATCATAATGAGCAGTATAATTAAACATCATTAATTTTTCGTTTTTTTTTGTTGAGATTTAAATCAATTTCACAATTAGTAAGACTAATCGACCTAGTTCGTTGTAAGACAGATACATTTAAGATTGAAACAAAACCTAACATGATTAGATATAGACTACTTAATTGACATTGTCAAATAACGACTCAGATAAAAAATTTAAACTACAGTATCAAGTGAATTTTAGGTATTGTAGTCAGTTATACTGTATATCTTATGTAAACATATGATAACAATATAAAAAGATTAGAAAAAGTATTTTATTAGTAGGTTATTATTTCCACGTGAAACGTGAACAAATGCCATTTGGTATGAATAAAGATTTATGAAATAGAACCAAAATCTCACTCAGATTGAAATTTTTTATTTTGTAAATATCTATCATAGAAAGAATATTTATTTCACAATTATCTGCTTGGAATTGCATTCGAAAGTTAACTAATACAAACTAAATGGCGACTGATAAGTACCAGAGACGCCTTACCATTACATACACTTTATTGAAAAGGATCATATTGAGAACATTTATGTCTGTTTACAAGTATGAGATCATAACAACAAATCTACTTTATGATTGATTACTAATTAGGATTGTTAAATACAGACAATTTATAAGCCACCTTAGATTGGTGGCATAGTATAGTTTCTTTCTGTCACTTACATTTTCAAGTAATTTTTAACCATCATAATTTTCAATATTACATTATTTGTATAGACAAAATTAATAATTTCATACAATCTAGCTGAATAATGTGGTAGTGATTTTATTCTAGTTAGAATACGTTTCTAAAGTAGTATACTTTTACGATAAATGAGAAATCTCAGTAAAATTCATTGAAATAACTGTGTATACAATCATGAGGAGGTTCATGAAAAATGAAAAAAAGCGTGGAGGACAGTACTTAATATCAAAGTGACTTTATAAAGTTAACGCTCGGAAAGAAGAACAAACTACTTAGTTGAGTTAGACATTTTCGAAGATAATAAAGGTAGTGATATCCTAACGCATCGTTTCAGTAGACTCCGGTGAATAACTTATTAGGCATTTATGTAAAGGGATATTTACTTAAACAATGTTTTAAATCGCGAGTTCTCCTAAGCATTTATTACTATACGCATGTATCCTTCCACATGTAGTTCAATGTGAATATCGGCTTTAAACAAATATAACAAATTAGTTATGAAAACGCATAATTGCTTGATAATCGCAGCGCTTTTTTTACTTTGCACTTATTCACTTTATTCTACTGCCTTTAATCTCGCTCACTGAGACATTTGGAATTCATGTACTATCCTTGCATCACACGACGATATCTTTAATATTTTCACCACATTTCATTAAGTTTACGGAAGTACTGGGATGTTTATAATCATAATGCCTCATGATTGGTAGACAGTGAGATGTCACTTATTTTTCTCCAGAAAAATGGCTAACAATTAGGTGACCGACACCCATCTGGCATCATGTACATTTCTTGAAACTCTATAGAAATCTAATAAGACTGTCTAGCCAGATAATGTAAAATGTTTCACTTGCGATTGAACAGAAATATATATCTAAAAGTGTTACCATAAACCATTTCATAAAAGATTGTATTCGTCATGAGAATGAAATAACTGATAACAGTAAAGTATGTTACCTTATCTAACTCCACCTGGAGCCTCTCTAGGGTTAGGCATGAGGTTAGCAACCCCATTCCGTAAAACAACAACCTTGCTAAAAATACGCTAACCAGTAAAAGCCTTTATAATCACTTTAACTCTGCCCTGGGAGCTGAAAGATCTATTATGACGCCTCATGGTGAGAGCCTAGTTTTTTCATAACCCACGAGGCCGATGTCGCTTCTGACAACCAGAACAACCATTAGTATAGGTACATGGAATGTCCGCACGATGTGGGAGACAGGGAGAAGCATCCACATTGCAGAAGAAATGATAAGACAACCTAAAGATACTTAGAATAAGTGAAACCCATTGGCTACAAGCTGGACAGCAAAGATCATCCTCAGGAGAAATGCTTTTTACTCCGGTCACAAAGAAAACGCCTCACACACAAGGAGTGGCACTGATGTTGTCCCAAGAAGCATGGAAAGCTCTTATAGGATGGGAACCTCATGGACCTAGGACCATCAAAGCATTCTTCAAGATGAAGAAGGAAGGGATTACAATGAATGTCATTCAGTGCTATGTACCTATCAACGATAGCCACGAAGACGACAAAGATTAGTTCTGAGTGGGGCTGCGGTCAATCATCGATAAATGCTCAACCAAAGACCTGACCATTTGATGGGAAACTTCAACGCCGAGGCTGGAATGGACAACATTCGATATGAAGATATCATGGGACCAAATGGAATGGGAAAAAGAAACGAAAATGGTGAAAGGTTTGCAAACCTATGTGCCTTCAACAAAATCATTATAGGTGGCACCGTATTATCTCACAAACGGATACACAAAACTACATGGGTTTCATCGGACCACATTACAGAGAACCAAATCGACTACATCTGCATTAATAAGAAGTTTGGAGGGACCACGAAAGACGCATGAGCTAGGAGAGGAGCTGACACAGCTTCAGACCATCATCTGGTGGTGAAAAAAATGAAAGTAAAGCTGAAGAAGCACTGGACAACTGAAGCAGCAGTATTACAAAAGTTTAACACAGCCCTTCTCCGAGATACTAACAAACGTAACGATATTAAAATAACTCTCAACAATAAGTTCCAAGCATTTCATGATCTACTAGAAGAAGGTGTAACTAATATGGAAGTGAATTGGAAAGAGATTAATGAAACCATAACTTCAACATGTCAGGAGGTTTTCGGTCGCAATAAACAACACCATAAAAAGTGGATTTCTGTCGGTACTCTGGACAAGATCCGAGAAGGGAAGAGCAAAATGTTGGCAATTATTAACAGCCAGACAAGAACAGAGAAAGCCATAGCACAGGCCAAATAGACAAAATTCAACAAGCAAGCGTAAAGGAGCATCAGGTTGGGTAAAGAGAAATATGTTGAGAACCTAGAATGACGGCGGAAAAAGCTGCAAGGGAAGGAAATATGAGGCACTTATATGATACAACGAAATTAGCTGGGAATTTCATTAAACCAGAACGGCCAATCAAGAATAAGACTGGCAAACCATTCACTGAAGTGAATGAAAAACGAAACAGGTGAGTAGAACAATTCGAAAAGCTATTAAATCGACCAGCCCCACTGAATCCACCAGTCATCAAAGCAGCAGCTACGGATCTTTCCATAAACACCGACCCATCAACAATTTAAGCAATTAAAATGGCCATCCAAAAAATCCAGAGTGGCAAGTCAGCAGGGCCAGATAACATAACAGCTGAGGCGCTGAAAACAGATATAGAAGTAACTGCAAAGATACTCCACATTCTCTTCAGAAAGATTTGGGAGGAAGAAAAAGTTCCAGCAGACTTAAAAGAAGGATACTTCATCAAGATACCAAAGAAAGGTGATGTCAACAACCAAGAATACTACAGAGGCATCACTCTTCTTTCGATACCAAGAAAAGTCCTCAACAGAGTGTTGCTGAGCCGAATGAAAGATCCCACTCGACGATCAACTCTGAGACCAACAGATAGGATTTCGTAAAAACCGATCATGTATCGACCAAATCGCAACCCCCAGGTTATTGTTGAACAGTCACTTGAATGGAATTAACCCCTTTACATTAACTTCCTCGACTACGAAAAATCGTTTGATAGCTTGGATAGGAGAGTATTATGGAACCTTCTTGGACATCATGGCGTACCCGAGAAGATAGTCAACATCATACGAAACTCCTATGACTGACTACATTGTTAAATCATGCATGGTGGTCAACTCACGAATTCATTCAAAGTGAAAACCGGTGTTAGACAAGGTTGTTTACTGTCACTCTTTCTCTTTCTGATAGTAGTTGACTAGATCATGAAGACCGCAACATCTCAAGGCAATCTCGGAATACAGTGGACAACATCGATGGAACTAGATGACTTAGACTATGTAGATGATGTAGCTTTCCTATCCCACTCACAGCAACAAATGCAGATGGGGACGGACAAGGTAGCAACAGCCTCGGTAGTAGTAGGCCACAACATACACAACGGGAAAAGCAAGATCCTCCGATACAAAATAATCAACACTAACCCGATTTCACTTGACTGAGAAATTCTGGAAGATGTAGAAACCTCTACATACTTGGGCAGCATCATCGATAAACAAGAAGGGTCTGATGCAGATATGAAGGCGCGGAATGAAAAAGCAGAAGCAGCCTTTTTTAAATTGAAAAACATCTGGAATTCAAAACAACTCTCAGTCAATATTAAAGTTAGAATCTTCAATACAAATGTGAAGACAGTTCTGTTGTATAGAGCTGCAACTTGCATAGAGAACGACGTAAAGCATCCTTCAGAAGATACAAGTACTTATAAACAATTGTCTGCATAGGATACTTCGGATCCGTTAGCCAGATACCATCAACAACAACTTCCTATTGCAGAGAACAAATCAACTAATATCCAGTAGAGGAAGAAATTAGGAAAAGATGCTGGAGGTGGATAGGATGCACACTGAGAATACCATCGAATTGTATCACAAGACAAGCATTAACATGTAACCCTGGAGGTCAAAGGAAATGGGGGAGACCCAAGAATACACTGTGTCGGGAATCGGAGACAGACATGAAGAGAATGAATAGCTCTTTTGAAGGGCTGAAAAGGAAAGCTGAGGACAGAGTTTTTTGGAGAATGTTGGTCGGCGGCCTATGCCTCACATGGGGTAACAGGCATTGAATAATTGATGTTACTTAATTTCAGTAAGAAAGAAAGATAGATATAAGTTGTGGAGATAGCTCAAATTAGAATTTTTTGAGTGATTTTATGAATCCATAAACTCCAGTGTAATCCTTCAGCAGTCTTAACAATTCACTCACTTCTGTAGCGCATATAGAAAAGTTATGAATACTTGGATGGGAAAATTATTAATAATAAGACCCTAATATGGATATACAACAATTTGATATTTATCATTGAGGAAATTACTAAAAATATAGGATTTAACATTCCTAAAACTACAGGTTCTTTACGAAGCTTTTCCTAAGAATGCAGTAATTATCATCCCTTCAACTTAAATTAATACCTAACTGTTTAATTATGAGATGGGTTGAAAATAATAACGGAAAACTTCAAGTAGACAGCCAATTAGCTAACTTGTACTCGTAGTAATATATATTCAACTTAAACCAAAATGTACTAGCCAATCACAGTAAGGTAAATTTAGCTTTCATTAGAAAAATGAATAGTGTGGTAGAGTATCTCAAACTGAAAAATGTATGAGTAATCTTATCATAAAACTAAAACACTTCATACATAATCAGTACATTTTCGTAAACTAAAACAGCATTTCATATGAAACATCTCACTAAATAATGGAATACAACATAACTACATGGCCATTCAGAGAAAACCCATGGAGTTCAAAAGTAACTTGCAACCAATCAACCACAAATTGGACAGATGATGACTATGCGACTTGTATAGCCTCAACAATATTAGGTTTTATATCAGCATATATACTACCCGAATTCTTGATAATATCATTCATCATTAATATTACACTGACTACAGTGTTAATATCATCCAAACGTAAAACGAGATCGTCAATCTACTTTATTGGTTCATCAATATCGAATATATTAGTGAGTATAGTGTACGGATTATTTTGGTTTTATCTGACAAAAGGATTACCGTATGCAACAAATGGTGACAAATATTTCTTCTTATTTTACGTATCTGAGAGTTCGTGTAGATTTTTCCGATTTTGGCATTCATTTTCATCTAATCTAATGTGTAACTTTCTATTGTTTGCAGCAGTTGACCGTTTTCTCACCATTTATTTCCCAATCAGATTTTCAAATCTACCAAAGAAATTTGCCTGGTATGCCTTTATTGCAGTTTGTCTAACAAGCTTTCTCATGACAATACCACTTTCTATTGTTTTCAGAATACTTGTAGTTCAAGATAAACTTCATTGTTGGGTTCTGCCAAATGATCTATACTTTTTATTTTATAATGCTATTGTAGCAAATATGGGATCTCTTCAACTTTTCATGACGATCATACTAAACATTATGTTCTTTATTTACATACGCAAGCAAATGAAAAAAATGCAGACAGTAAAAACCATAATTTCTTCTGATCGTAAACAGGTTCACAGTTTAACATTTCAGATCATGTTTTCTGCATCATATGCAGTATTTGGTGTACCACAAAGTATAGTATACATCATTAATAGAGCTACCCTCCTTGGTTTCATAAATGCTAATGCTGATTTGTGTCAAAACATTGGTGATATAATATGGACTTTATTTTTTTGTCGTAGTTTGTTCGATATTGTACTGAGTTACTTTTATTTTCGACCAGTTCGTGAAGCATGTTTACTAGTCTACGGCTGTTTTAGAAAATCTACGAATAGCAACTATCCCCTGAATTCACGATATTCAACAAACCACTGACAAACATAACTAATTTTTAATTAGCTGAACACTGCTATCAATTATATATGCCAATGAATTACCAATACATATGTAAAGTTATGTTAACAATATCAAAGAGGGATTCAAACTACTTTCGGATGAATTTGTTTACAATGCTACATATTGTAATGATAATATGAGTAATTTATACATACTATTCTTACTATTCACATAGATGCATTTCATTTATTTCTTGGGTTAAAGAATTACAAACTTTTCACATTATGGGCGATTTGCCAGTATTCCCTATTAAGTATCATCATAGTTCGAATCCATTAGTCATTGGTCACTTTCACTTAATCCACAGTGATCTAGTAGATGCATATATCATACATTTTATCAACTTGCTTCTCATTGTATTCTTCCGTGACATTTCCCGTTGGGAATTTTCATCGATTTTAAATAAGAACTAATCACAACAGAGATAAAATAACGTTTGATTATGTTCAGTAGTCAATATCTAAACTACATTGATCTTATATTTTCAACCTTCAATGTTTCAAGTAGTATACATCTGCAAATCATTACTTCCTGAAAATAGATTGATCTATCTATCTATCACTTGAAAAACTTCCTGTTTATTGTAAATGATTAAAAAAATGACATGACATGAATTTACTGAAGTCTATCATAAACACAATTAAATAAAATTCTTAGAAGAGTACTTACTCGTTTTGAATGATTATAAACGATTAATTCCTGTATCCAAATTTATTTTCAGATTTGTTAGGAAATAACCTATTTTATAACCTCACATTATAAAAAGCTAATAATTCCGACAATAACTATACATTCAACGGCATTAGCACTAAATTCAGTTAACAATTAACATGTTATTTTTATTCCTTGGCGTTCCCGATTGGGTATATGGATACAGACGATCAACATTCCTAGAAGATACGATTTCACAAGTACACCGAAAATGAGTGATGAAACTTAAGCACAGTTTATGAGTACAAAAACAATAAAATTTCCTTGGAAAAGAGATAAAATTAAGGTACAAAAATTTTCATGGAAGCTAGAGATATCAAAATTTTGTTACCATGAGCATTTTTGGCAAAAAAAAACACTAAATTCAAATTTTTAAAATTAAATAATAGTAAATAGTGAGTTGATGAAATTATTTTGAAGATCTGGCCTCTACGACATTTTATGAGCACTTTCAACTGTGTCTGAGCAAAAAGTTAACTGTTCTATTTTAGCCCATTTTGTTCTGACTTATAATTCAGCTTATTTCTATTGCGGTGATAATTGTCTACTGAAGTATGTAAGACTCTGAGTGCTTAAAATAAGCAACAACAGTAGTCATAGCATTAAAAATTTGCGACAAAAGACCATAACTTGTCTCGAAATTCGTCTGACACAATAAGTAATTACATACTTTAACAAAAGTTTACCTATCTAGACTAGGATTTTCTTTGTATTTTCATAATTTAAACCAATTTCAACAAAATACTTCTTGGTTTTAAGTGACTGTCACATATAGTTTAATTTACGATATCAAATTCTAACTGTAATGTTTCAACTCTGATTGCTTTACCAATTATTTATTACTGAAATAATAATAATAATAATAATAATAATAATAATAATAAAATCAGACATCTTCTTGATAATTATTGAATGCATTGCATACTATGAATTGATCATGAAATAAGGAAATAGACTGGGTGCTAGTTGAATTCGTCATGTATACTGTGCATACATTATATCATGCTAATGCTCAGTTGTATATCAGGTATATTGTTAGATGAAACGTAGTGATTTGAGATAATATTATATGTTTAGCAAAGCAAATAGTTTAGAAAAACTGTAAACATATGAAGGCAAATTTTAAACAAAAAAAACTAATATTCTATTTCATTTACCGATAACTGAAAATGTTTGAAACTCAACAAATGACGTAAGAATGAAGAAAAAAAATTAGATGTTTGAGTCTAAGGATTAGAAAATGAAACAATTTATAATTTGCGAATGAAGATCTCCCCTAAGTGTCAGTGTTAAATCAAAAAACTGTACATATTTTTGAATGCTTAGGCCTAGTGTAAGCATAATTGTAAGAATAATTATTGTGTAAGAATAATTGTTCATGGAAAACCGAGTAAATTCAGTGTTGTTTCTGTAATCAGTATATTAGCATATTTTCAGATGTCGATAACGAGTCTACCTATGGCAAAATGTTGTATTGGGGTTTTAGCCTTAGTTGTTACGGTATCTGCACATAGATGAGTCCATTAACCCTTGTTTTTGAACTTCTATTATAAGTATGTCATGAACTCGTAAGCTGGTATACACAATATAGGTTAACATGAATTTTGAATCCGCTCAATTGAATATACTTTAATGATTAATTTGCTTAACAAATGAAGAGCAGTTTAGAAGCTTTATTTGTCCTTTTTGAATAGAACAAGAAGAAGTTGATGAAGATTTATTTTATTTTGAACGACTTTCGTCAGCTGCATGTAACTTAAAATATCACAAAGTAAAATGGTAAACGAAATGTAGCATATTTATAGTGAAATTAATATAGGAAACATTTCGGCGTGGAGACTGGAGTCTTCCAAGAGTTGCTACATACTTCGTATTCTTTGAGGTGATTATACTTATGACTATTAATCTAAATGCACTACGTTAGTACCATAGCGGTAGCAGAACTTATGACTAACATTTTACAAGATAGCGAATAAATTAATTGTTACATAATCTTGTGCAAATTAATGTGAAAATTTGTAAATCGATTTTGAAAGCAGATTCTATAGCTCAGTGTCCACTCTCTTTACGAATCACTTCGCAAATAAACTTTTAGAGATCCAAAACAGTTTACCGCAGATTTTCTGTTTGTAACATTCCTAATACTTAGTAATTCAAATTACAGTTACTAATTATCAGTATAGAAGCACCCCTGATAATGGTGAAAGTGTATTAATCAACTAGCAATTCAAATATATCTACTGTTACAAACAGACCAGAAATCTAGAGCCGTTTCAAATATGATACGTGGAAAAAATCGATGACAAATAGGAAATCTGGCGATCGAATTGACATGATAATATATTAAAAGTAATTAACAAGCAGACAAAAAATATCACTTATTTGGGAATATATGAATAATAGCACATAGTAGTCATGTACATAAAGCACAGATAATTAAATACCACTTTAATAAGGTGACTTTTGTAATTTAAGTGACATTATTATGGTAATTCAGTGCATCATTATGAATTTAGCTATATGACATTTACTTGAGCCGATTCGAGTGTATTGAGTCACGTGTGTTTGAATTCTAGTTAAAGTGAATTTACACTACGCATAATTTATCTGACAATATGATACGTAACCAAGTCCATTAATGACATTTGTGCGTTATATTGGTGTTTTCTACTCTACCGGTAGTGCACTAAAAGTGACCGTCGAAGCTGTTATCTCTATCTTTAGTGGAAAATGTATAGTGACTCTAGATGCGTGAATTGTGTTGTAGTTCAGTTTACCCCTTTACCTTCATTTAATTTCATTATTTTAACCTCATGATTTTGATGCATGCTAATATTAAAAATCCTCTAAGGTAACGCCTGAGTCAGCCTGAACT
Source organism: Schistosoma japonicum (assembly GCA_025215515.1). Taxonomy (NCBI): domain Eukaryota; kingdom Metazoa; phylum Platyhelminthes; class Trematoda; order Strigeidida; family Schistosomatidae; genus Schistosoma; species Schistosoma japonicum. Next base: position 63,836,448 of record CM046069.1, on the reverse strand, counting down.
CTGTTGGTTTATTTCCCAACTTCCAAAACATTTTGGTTGTTGTTCTTTAAGTTCTGTTTTCGTTTCCTTTTTAGTTGTAGATGATTGTTTATTAAACAAAAATGGAGTCTCTGTGTGCTGCATTATTTAATTGTTCCCTTCATTGCTCTATTCTCCTGCTAAGCTAACTAACTGCATTCTATTTGACATCGACCACTCATGACATTTCTGGGCTGATACAGTTTAAACACTCTCGATGTGTAATTTAACTTCACTCATTTATTATAGACAATTACATGCTTTCACGATTGTTCCATATAATGACAATTTTTTTAACTGATATACTATCACATATGATTATACATTTCACCGACGTTCAAATGAAATAATTAACAATGAACGTCTTTTCGAATATTTCATCGTTACCTTTTCAACAAGTTGAATATACATGTAAACAATTAATCTTAAAATATATAAAATTATCAAATCATAGTTTCTTAAAATTATTGAAACAATTTTCATATTTAACTACTAATAAGTTCTACTTCCCTGTTAATATTTAGTTTATAGATAGATGTAAACATATACACATAAATGTATATTCAAGATAATCTGTAATAGGAATTCTAAAAAGTAATTGACATATTATGTAATCAATCTATTTTATATTTGATAATACTCTAAATATGATAAAAATTGATAAGATTAAAAATTAATGGTTTCAATTTATTTCATTTATAAATGACAAAGAGAAAAATAATATTGAAGAATTATTTATGAATATATTTTAGACCATTTCTAATATAAATTTGATTATAAAACTGAACAGTTGTTCATTTAATTAACCATAAATTTGCCAATTCATCATTATAATCTAAATACAAAAGAAAAGTGGACATCATGAAAATATGTCTATCATATATGTGAAGTATTTACTTGAGAAAACTATCACTATACCTTAAACTTGATAAATGTAATTTCAGTGTGTCAACTACTAAAATTGGTAAGGATCTATCAGTATAGATATGCATCCTTGATATAATATTGCGTCAAAGTTAGATTACATCTGGACTTCAGTTGTTAATGTGATCTGGGGCATACATTTCATCCTCAGTAGCTCACTAGAAAATGCGATGAGACAATAATACAAGTGAATTGAGTTTGAGGTCCAATCTAAAAATGAATATTTGAATTAAGGTAAATTAATGCTGACGAGTTCTAAATATGAAGTTACATGTATAACGAACTTTACTACTATCTGTATTCCAACATCAATAAAAGTTAAATAATATTTTAAAGCGACAGCTGCTTTAAAGAAAAAATGGGCGTATCTACTACAGTTTAAATCCAATTAATCAGCTAAAAGAAATTTTATCGTATTATTGTACTAAAAGATGAAATCATCATCACTGACATTGTCAATAATGAAAACGTCTGATAAAACGGATTGTTAATGTAGGAAATACTTCAATCGAGTTTATAAGACGTTAGTTGTTATTAAAGTCATAATTATAAGCAGAAGTATACTACAAGAAGATATTGTTCTGAAATTCTCACCTCAATTTAGTTATCAAATTTATCTTCAACTTGTGAATAAGTAAAAAGAATTTAGTCTCCGACTCAATAGTTCACCCAGTAATTACATTGAAGTAGATGTAGACTTAATTTACCTAATTTTGCCAAAGATTTTACAAATGAAGCATTTAAGTAAACCTCCGCCTTGTCTATTTATCGACTGTTAGGCTACACAGTGTCGTTGTAACGATAAGTGATGAAATTAGTTTATTTAGTGTATTAAGAATAGTCTAACGTAAACGGAGGGGTGGGGGAGGGAAATTATCCTTGAAATTCAAGTTTGATAAGTTGTTAGTTTTTCAGCACATTTAACAAGCTTATATTGGTTCTTTCTTAGGGCAACTGTTAGGTTTTATCTAATTCTAGTGTGATATACTCTAGACAAGACAATCACACTAGAGTCAAGTGTACAATCTAAAATGATAAATATGTCTACATCAACCATTTAGTTGCGGTAACAAATAACTATCACTAGCAGTGAAAACTAGTGTATCAGGTGAGAAAGATGCCGTCTTTGTAAATGTATTTTCTCACAACTTGTACATTTTCGTGGTATTTGACTTTTTAGTAATATTTTTTCGTTGGAAACAATTAGACTTTTGTTCTAGATAAGGTTTCTTAAGCAGCTGGCAATAATCCATTCTCGATGTTTCACATTGATTTAACTTAACCAAAATCCAACTATCTATATTCCTGACATCAGTCGGTTTTGATACTGTGGTGATCAAACGGTGTTTCTGTATTCATTGTATTACAATCGATGGGACTTAATTTCGGTCACTAAAAACTCAAACATCCTTATTGAAGTTAGTCATTAGTGAATTGATTTTATTATCAGTTGTTTTCAGAATCAGCTAAACGGAGTAAATCACTCAACTAAACAATAACTGCATCTTTAATAGTAGCACAGTTCAAGATAGATGTACAATAATACATTATTAATACTTAATGGTTGAATTCATCGTAAGTTACAGATAACTAAGATTTTATGGACCAGTTTAAACATTCAGTAACTGCCTTTCCTTCTGGTAATCAATATTTGCTGCAACTAGTAGATTTCATTTATAAAACGTAAAAAGTAAACCCAAAACATAACAGCTTATCTTTCAGAATTTTATCAGTTATTTGTTTTGCAAAAAAACCAGGTTGAAAGTATGTTATGACAGTTTCTTTACTTCTTCTGCCATAAAATTCACTTAGCTTCCGTTTGGGTATATTTGGCATACTATTATTATTTTTTCCTACTTTCCAACTTCTTAAAAATCGATTTCAAATAAAGTAGTGGTGTTGAACGGAGGCAGGTTAATTTAAAGTATAGAAGACACTGTGTTTATGGTTTTAACAGTATTTACTGAAATGACCTTGAAGTTGTCAAAACAAATGTGAGCTAGTTGAACTTGTACTATGGCTACAAACTGATAAACTTGAAAATGATGAATGGTTAGCACGTTGATTGAGTGACCAAAGCCTTCTTAGAGGCATAGATAAAAAGAACAGACACCGGTGAATTAACGTTTAAACCAAGTCACTTAATCAGTAAAAACAGTGGTTTTTACGTGTTGTAGACTGGACCAATTATTAACAAGAAATATGAAATACAATAAAGGCTGAAAAAGACTTGTTTGAGAAGCTCAGGATAATGAAATAATATGAATTCATAAATGCTGTAATTACTTAGCTTAAAGTAAGGTATACAGATGAAATACTAGTAATTATTGCGTAGGACAGTATATGCTTTGTGAATGATTCCTTTTCAATTAAAAAGTGATACATAAAATGAAACAAATATATCCACTTCAAAATATCACTTTGAAGTAATCAACTTTGCTAAGTGACCTATTTAATCATGATGAGGAAAAATTCACAAAGAAATCTTATCTAATAATTAAGGCTTGTTGCTTGTCGATTAATGATAAAATTTTAGAAAGGATTGATATTTCAAGACAAGTATTTTCCGGATTACGTCTACCACTAAAGTCTTGGGAATCTATGTCATTCGGTTTAGGACTAATCAGCTGATTTTCAGTGTTGATTTCTGCCCATAATTGTAGCTATCTTGTTATTACCTCATTCAGCGAATCCAGGTAATCACTATTTTGTTTAACTGGCATGAATAAATTTGATCATGTTAGACGTATATTTCATAGAAACTTTTAAAATGTAGTCATGACTATCAATAAATGAATTCTACAAACCTTTACAAAGTAGCAACTATAAACATGACGGATAGTCAAATTTTCATTTTACTTAGACAATCTTCCTATTCAGTCTTTAAGTATTAGGGTTACATTGCAAAACGAAATAAACAAATCCGGATAAAATATAGAGCATTTTATAAATATTCCATCCATCCATCAGAATAATTTACATTTCATAATGAACCTGGTTTAGGTAGTACTTATCAACAAGCTAATCTAATTCTAAAGCATACAATTTGATCTACTAACTAGTGGATATTATTGTTACAAAAAGTAGCATATTCCTTCAGAGTAGGTTGATTGATTGTAAAAGTATCTCTGAAAAGAGTGAGACGTTGAATATTTTAACATTAACCAGTTAACAGTGTCTTATTGCAGAACTTTTAAAATCACCTGTGTTTCTAAAACAAATTGACACGACAATGATTGTACTACTATACTAATAAACTTTATATATTTAATATACTCGTGGACTTAGGAAACAAAAATTATGATATACATGATATTAAATTATTAGCCATCTTATTTTCAAACAACTTGTGTAGTTATAAAGTTTATAAAGTAAAACTAAAGATACATCATTGAGCTATTTCAGTTGAAAATGTTGCATATTTATTTTATTTTAACAGAAATCAATAATTAGCGGATGTTATAGGTTGGAGAATGTTTCATTTGAATTTGATATCAAGAATCGACACAAATTAGAAAATCATTGAAAACCAGGAAACACTTGACATCTGTTTTGTTCTAGTAAGATAATGTGATCAATGGAGCTAAATAATGACGCTTGTAAAGCAGTTGCCATAAATGACAATGGATATAATATACCTCGAATTGACTAAAGTTAGAAATACCAACATTTACTTGATAGCTCAGCTGTCTAACTGTAAGCTGTCAGTGTTTTACAATTAAAAAACATCTGGAACTCAAACCAACTGTCAGTCAATATTAAAGTCATAATTTTCAATACAAATGTGAAGACAATTCTGTTGTATGGAGCTGAAAAATGCATACAGAACTACGTAAAGCATCCTTCAGAAGATACAAGTACTTATAAACAATTGTCTGCATAGGATACTTCGGATCCATTAGCCAGATACCGTCAACAACAACTTCCTATTGCAGAGAACACATCAACCAATATCCAGTAGAGGAAGAAATTAGGAAAAGATGCTGGAGGTGGATAGGATGCACACTGAGAATACCACCGAATTGTATCACAAGACAAGCATTAACATGTAACACTGAAGGTCAAAGGATATGGGGGAGACCCAAGAATACACTGTGTCGGGAATCGGAGACAGACATGAAGAGAATGAATAGCTCTTTTGAAGGGCTTGAAAAGGAAAGCTGAGGACAGAGTTGTTTGGAGAATGTTGGTCGGCGGCCTATGCCTCACTATGGGGTAACAGGCATTGATTAGTCATGTTCGACACAGTGCAAAAATACTAAACGAAGTTTACAGTACAGATGAATTTCTTCCAAAATTTTCAAAATGTTCTCTGCGACTTGATTTGTTGAGTAAATTATTTTGTTTTTTTTGTTGTGTAAAATCCTTAAAATGTGTAATTAACAATAAGATTAAAAATGAATAATCCTAATTTCATTTTGTACAGGCAAAACATGTAAAACTTTCTTCTCAGTAATAAAACCACTATTGGATCTACAGTACATAAATAGGTTATTTATTAAAATGTTACTGCTTAGAGCTTTTAGACATTCCCCATTCGGTGTATATGATTAAGCTTTGTTAAAATATATTAATCCCATTAGTTTAATAATAATAATAATAATGATAATAATAATAATAATAATGAAATGTACATACTCATAAACACTTATACCGAAGCAGTCTTTATAGCTTCATTACTATTTCATGTTTCTGGAATCTTTTACTTAATATGTAAAATGTTAGGGAAATCAGAAACTTTGTTGAGCTCAACATGTATAATTGCAAAAAAGACAATTTGTTTCTCTTGTTCCTACAAATGTCTGAATTCATGATTTATAGCCCATAACTCTGCAACCTGATGAAGGAAGAAAAGTTATGTAAAATTAAAAAAGTGACAATCAGAGTTATATACTTTTGATGTTCTAATGAAATTTGTTTGCTACTGAGTAAAAATAGTTGTCATGATATACCGTGTAGCTATATAGTGACTACCATATTTAAATATAAGCGTCATTGGCTCATGTTTCTTTAGTAAAACGCGATGAAGGTCTATTTAAATGGCTATTAATAAACAGCACAAAACATACAGCATGAAACTTACTTTCATCCACTGCATGCACATAATTGACATCAAGCTTTATAAAAAATTATCGGATATTTGTAGTACGTACACTCCATACTTTCTTTTTTCCAATATTTCTACACTCGCCAAAGTTAGTACAGTATGTAAGTGGTCTTTCTATTGACTAATCATTAAACAATGTATCATCTATCGGTTTTTCTGACTTTGATAACCTATATGACTTCTAAAATTATTGGTTGTTTGTTAAAACTAAGTTTAAAATCGTACAGTATATACTTACTGTTCGGGGAATTAAAACTCATGAAATTTTCGAATGTTTTATATCCATCAAAAGACAACAGGTTAGTATGGTGATATAAGTCTAAATGTAGATTTATAGACATCTGAGTTTGTAAAATTCTACTTGTCTTTGCTTAACGTAGAAAGACAAGATTAAACTGTTTTTAAAAAAGACGGATAGTTATAAGCCTATCACTGAAAGATGATTTGGAGGCTAGTTGTTTGGAAACTTTAAACATAAGTTTCTTGCTAGTAGGATGAATTTGTTTATTTCCATTGATTTGTTATAGACTGAAGCTGGTCAGTCACTGTCGCTATATGTGCATCCTGAGCGGATTGCCTCGATATAGCGATTATTCACAAGTATTATTTTTAATTTGTATTGTGACTGGCAAGTGGAATCCAGGACGTGCGTTTCGTCCTATTTGGGACTCATCGGCTGGATGTACCTGCATCCCAATGTTGATGTTCACAGTGGGATTCGAACTCAGTCCGGTTCGTGTCATACGCCACCGCGTACACCACTAGACAACTGAGTCCAGACAGTCACGTTTGTGCAATCCGCTCAGGATGCACATATAGCAACAGTGACTGACCAGCTTCAGTCTATAACAAATCAATGGGAATAAACAAATTCATCCTACTACCAATTCGCCCAATGCACAAACGTGACTGTCTGGGCTCAGTAGTCTAGTGGTGTAAGCAGTGGCGTATGACACGAACCGGACTGAATTCGAATCCCACTGTGAACATCAACATTATGATGCAGGTACATCCAGCCGATGAGTCCCAAATAGGACGAAACGCGCGTCCTGCATTCCACTTGCCAGTCACAATACAAATTAAAAATAATATAAGTTTCTTGCTAGTTGGCACTCTTCAATGTAATGTATCCTGAAATTTTGAGAGTTAACTCACCATGGCAAATTTCATTTCGAGCCATCCAGTCCTCAGTGTTGATCCTATTCCGTTGCATATGTTACGCTGCAGGTGTTTCATAAATCATCATTGTAAAAATCAAAGTATATCAATTAAAGGTTAAAATCACAATCATTTTTTTTGTAATTAACATGGATATTATTTTACAGTAGTCATTTGAAGATAATTAATTTGAGCAGACTTATTTAAAAACAATAGTTGAAAATATCAGGTTGAAAAATATGCAAATCAAGGAGAATATGATAAAGTAACAAGTAATGAAACAAAGTGAAGGATCATCCCTTTATTTTACTAAAGAAAAATGTTTGATGAAGTTTCAACATCAATTTTATTTACATTGTAAATCTAGGAACTGAGAAAAATTTACTTGAATAAGAAAATGTAGTATATGAAATTACTAGCTACTAGACACTGTGTAGTTTGACAGATGAAGTTTACAAAGATGAATAATGAAAGAACAACGACAGTATTAGAATAAGATAAATTTATTTAATGCACAGATTTTCTTCAGCTGCTTTACAGCCTGAAAGCAATATATATTAATCGACGAAACAAATATACCTACCTACTTCATATCAGGAGGATTTTCAACGTTTGCATAATAAAGGTAGATTAATAAAAAATCATCACAATGAAAGAATCAAAAATAATTTTGAATGTTGCTTATTTGCATTACAAATATACGAATATTCCGGAAGGAAACAGTTGGAGAGAATATAAATACAGGTATTCTAATTGTATCTCTTTTGCTTGCAGTGACTATTAACACGCCCCTCACAAACTAGAAATTTTCTACACGGCTCATCTAACTGTTTGATTTACAACGAAATGTGAATATTTCTGCACGTTTCACATTCTTGAACTTGGTATACATCATTATATTAGTGGGTGATTAAAAAGATTCACATATCGACATATGAAGGGGGAGTGGAATGTGTTTAAACTTTAATAACTTTTCCGCAATTAACTACAATAAACGTTAGTTAAAACCATTATTCAACAGAGTACATAAGCAATATTTGAAGTAGAAAATTGGGTTAAGAAGGGGAATGAATCGGTGAAAATTGAATATTGCTTACGTAATAACAGATATCCCTAAAAAATTATAATAAATTATGGTAGGACTATAATGAAGGAAATAAATTATTCCACCGTGGAAAAATGCCTGTGTTTACAAAACTCATATATGAAGGTGACAAAAGATTGACTTTAGATTATAGTCTGTGGTGGAAATACATGCCTATTATCTAAATTAGTCTCAGTCTACACAAAGCGTTGTTTATTAAAGTAATCAGTTGTGAAAGAATTCTCACCTTCAATTGCCTCTAACTGAATCTACCAATTTATAGTGTGTATACTAATGCACACAAGTCGAAGAAACAGAAGAGAGAATAAACGCTGGTATCAATAAGTCCGTTCCTGAAAATTTGATACTTAAGTCAAAAGGTTTCCGTCAATGAATTTTCTTGATAGTGACTAGGTGGTGGATGTGAAGTTGATGTGTCAAAATAATCTGTGAAACTTCCAGAACAAGAGTAGGATTTAAAGGATCTGATAAGATAAACAGGATATTGTTGTGATAAAGGGAGATTTATAACTTTTTCTTTTTAATTACGCATTTACTTAGTCTTCATTCATTACTATTACTTGGGAGAATTTAAGAATACTACAGATGAACAGTTTATTTATTGTTGTAAATGTTTTCAATGTATTAACATATACATATACTGTGTCAACTAAATATCTTGCTATAGTAGTGCTTAAGAATTTCGATAACTCTGAAATAGACTTTCTAGGATGTGCTCTTGAAATCCGATGTAGACCCTTCTGATCATTCTACCTATGTAATTACTTTACCGGACATATGGCTTTTTTTTTAATTTTTCTACAGCTTATGCGAATAGATATTTCTTCAAAATTACATACTACTTAAATTAATAAGAGCAGTGCATAAAAAACAGTACATATATATACCAAAAAATTGTTTGATTTTTCTGATTGTTAATTCTTTCATCATAAATTAAATTGTTTTCTTGCATATGAATTTGTTTCTTTCTTACATTTCATAAACAATTGTTCATTCATTATATTAGTCATCATTTAGAAAAAATTGACCTCGAATCGGGTTGATTCACCTGTTACATTTGAACAGTTGGTCGAATGGTCAGTTGGTTTATCAGTTAGTAAATCCAGGACACTATGGTTTTCTTTAAACATTTCCTTTTGATACTTTTGTGATCAGTGAGTCATAGAAATCTTAGACATAGTAACAAGCTATTTGATGAAGTGTGGTAGATTTGATTGAAAAGTAGGAGAACAAAGGGAACTAAATAACGGTGAATACATAAATAAGGAATTAACGAATTGTAAACATATTTACTTAATCTCATGTAACACATCAAGCACAATTAACTCATCGATTTTGGTTGTCAGTAAATCGTAGTTTTCATACTTTTTAATGTACTGAAATGTTAAAGTGATTTAGTAAAGTAGGTTATTCGGTGTTCAGCATAGACAATGATCTGATTCTATGCTTGATATATGAGTAGGATTTTATTGATTAACACCGACTGATAGAATGATAAAAAAACGTATGACATCATATAATTGCTTATTTATAGCTTTTTCTTCTTGTATATTGTGTATTCTTTATTTTTTTTAGAAAACTTTAATCAGACTGAACAAATGTTAAAGTTAGCAAAGTACTATTGAAGCCTATGGTTATACTACATGATCATTATTCAGCACTTCTGTTGAAATGCTACTAATGGTTTCAATTTGGTGCATTAATTAGACGTTTATTAGTTTTAGGGTAAATTTAGTTTTGAGGTGGCTTGGTAGAGTTAAGTATTGAGTTTAATTATGTATATTCGTCACAAATTGGTATCAGTGGGATACCAATGAAAACCAGTGAGCACTGAACCGCTGTTTCAAACTAGTGTGGGACCACAAAGCAGTGCGCACTCTCGTCTGCTCTAGGCATTTGAATCTAGAGGCATTCAAGTTTCAAGGAAAATACTCAGTGATCTACACAAATTGTCTGACTTTTAATGTTAGAATTTTCACCTTTATTAATTTTTGATACTATGAAACTCTCAGTCATTGCTATTGGTGATATATGTCACTGATAACCAACTGATAACAGTCTGTAACTAATCCTAAAAACTGATTTCATTTTTATTCTCATAATGAGAACAAATATTTGAATTATAAGTCAATAGGGTATATTCTAACCCCCCAATAAATTTTATATGAAGTTAGCTACATTTTAAATATCGTGGAATAAATTTGCTACCTTATCCATAATAATTGTTTATGTTAGCTTATGATTACTTACAAGACTGAAAAATTAAAACAGACCTATCAATAAGCTGATGTCAAACTTAACACAACTGACAAGTGAACGAAGTGTATTTTTCTGGAAAAGCTGAGCTAGTACATAAGAAATGTGATGAAATATTATCTTAGGACCTATATAGCCATAGAATATGAGTTCAATAATCCACTCACCTGCCAATAAAATGTGAACCTGACAGTCAAGTTTTAATCCTCGTCATATAAATATGATTCATGAGGAGTAAGTCACCATAAACCATATATTACTAAACCTAACTCTTAACTAAGTAAATGCTAGCTGTTTGGCTTTTGAATGCAACTGAAAATTATTTGCTGACTAATTTTAAGACAAAATGTCGTTGTGAATACATTTCATTACATATAGTCTTTAAGAATATAAAAGATGGTTATCCATAATATCTGATATCATTGCATTCAAGTTCAGTCAGCAGATTTCATTGCCTCGATATGTTGCTACTGTGCAATAATATTGACTGCTTTTAATTCTTATAGTTGCGGTTTATTGTAAGTTTAGTAACTCGTGAAATTACTTGTTACATTTATTTTTTTCTTAAGAGATTGACTTGTGAAAACTCCTATGAACTAGTCTAGATTAATAAAACTATGGTTCACTTATACTCTGGGGAGAAAAAAGTTATATTTAGTGATCACAATGCTGATTTAGTTGATAAATCTCCAGAATTTGTTTGCATTAGCCATCATTTAGTTTGTATAACTCAGTCAATCTTCGATTCAACTTTACTAACCTCAGCATCAATTAATACTACTGCAGCTAAAATAGTAATAGAAAAATATCGGTAAAATTAATTTGTATCAATAATGTACTGCAATAGTTTAGTACAACTAGAATTTCAGTATACTTACATGCATATTAACAAAATATTTGAGTGAACTGTTCACATACTGTGAATAAGACTACATTAGCATTCATTATATTAATGAATCACATTCGAAAATCTTTTAACAGTCTACTTTAATTAACCAACATTGAAATGCAATTATGCATGATTGTAACACTTCAACTGGTATTAGATTACCATTGATTTCCTTTTGAATTCTAACGTATGCAAGACAAATATATCTGATTTAAAAATTGTGCAGCATTATCACGATATATATCTAAACTTTATTTTAATAAAAGGGTAACTAATTAACAGAGAATGAAGTTGGTAGTGAAGAGAGAGAAGAAGATCGATGGCAACAACATGAAAGAACGAATGCATATTGCAAAGTTCTTATGGATAATTTACAAGATATCAGTGCAAATTCTATTATTAGAATAATACAGATAAGAATTTTATAAATACAACTTAGCTTGTAGATAAAGGAATAATAAATTGACATACAATTTAAGGTTTAAGACATTAAAACAATTTGCAGGCAAGAATGTAATTCATTAATAGTAAGTTAAAGAATATCGAATAAATACAAACATGCAAATTCCATTTACTTCACCATAACTTAGGTTCTTTATAACCTACGAAATAAGCACAAAGTTTCAGGTTAGTAGAAATAAGATTAAGAAGAGTCAAAAGTAATTAAGTAAACTTCAGAATTCATTAAAGATTTTAGGTATGGCACATAAATTATTTGCTAGATTGTATTTGTGTTCTAGAAAATACATATGCTGTATCCCCATAGTAACAGTCGAATTTTATTAGCTAAGGTGTGATTCAGACAACAACAAAATGTATTACTTATTCATCAGAAAAGTTCAGTTAATTAATGTTTGAATATACTAAGTAAGGTATTTATGTTGAATATGATCTACAGTTAAATGGATAAAGTGAAATGCTGAATTAGTTTTAATAATTCTTCTTTTATATTTTGTATAACATTCAATTAGACTATTAGCGTGTTCGTAAGTAAATTAATTTAAGCTATTATTTAAGTGAGAATAATTCAACATTGAACAAACAATCTGTCGTTTCTTCATGATGACGGAATGTGCTTTTAATCGATCCACACTAACGTGAATTGTCATTAGATACTTCCCTTCCCCCCAATTTTGGATTATTTTACAGTAAAATTACTTTAATATCCATAATAATAATTTAAACGAACAATCAAAATAAATGTGTTTTTACAAAAAATAAGAGCTAAGAAGAAATTATATGAAAACGAGCAGCAAAAAACTAGTAAAATGCTGGAATCGATTTAATAACACTTTTGGAAATCGGAGAAATGTATATTAATAACTTCATCCATGCATTGGAAATTACTTGTACACCGAATACTATATACATTACTTTAGTATATGTATGAAATGAACTAATAGCTTTTAGGGTCTGTTTCTATAATGACTTAAAATCAAAGTGTTTTAGTTTAGTGTTATTGAGTAGTATATATCACACTTTGAAGCCAAAATAATAAGCACAGAAGAACATGGATTTGAAAATCTGAAAGTGATATATGAAACTTAGAGTAGTCTGTTTAACGATATGATGTTTGCACTTCATTAAAAGAAACAATAATAAGCTTATTTCTGTCACAGTAACAATGAATATTTAAATTATAAATATGAGATCATTTATCAAAATAATGATTTATTATTATTTTAATTTTTTTCCTAGAAAGAATTTTGTTACAGAAACACGTTGACATTAGATTAGTAAAACATAATAGTATAAACTGAAAGTTTATCTTAGCGACTAATGTATCAACCAACCAGAAAGAAAAATTTGTATCTTTAAATGTAAAACATACTTCGATTGTTGAAATTTAATCATCCAAGTCATTCGTATCTTATCGTTGCATCCATATATAAAGGTTGTACAAAACTAACATTATGAATATCATTACCGATCCTGTATTTAATCTATATGGGCATTATACAGTAACAAAGTTATGAATTTCTATGATTTAAATGAGTCTTGTTTTACTAAGATAGATGAACGTATCACGATTATGTTGATGATTCCCAGGTAGAATAAAAGTATCAGTTTTACTCCTTGTCTTTATTGTAGAAACCACAGAAAATAAATGAAGAAAAACAACAAACTTTATGCAAAATTATCATCACTTTATAAGTTACAGTTTGCATTCTTCAAATTAAGTTTGATATAAAATATCTCCAAGAGAAAATGATTGTCTGTCAGTTGAATTTAGTACTACACATAATGAAGCTAAATCTGAAAGTTAGTTATCTAGAAAATTTCTGATCAATGTGAAATAAGTTAAATTTCTGCATATTCAAATCAAACCTCAAGGGATTAAGATAACTAAAACCATGTAAATCGAACGTAGAATATTAAATTTAACTCTGATTTTGGACAACATGATAAACAGCCTATAGGTTACTTTGTGCGTGGTGATAACAATCTGTGTTCAGTACTAATTTAGTTAACGCTGGGTGAAGGTTTCGTCGGGAGGGGGTTGAAATGTGAATTCTTACTATTTTCTTATTTTTCATTAATACCTAATGTAAAAACCAGATAACTCATCACTTTCAGCAAATAAATGTTGATGAGTAAACAATATGAACTGCTTTCTTTCCTCTAATAACGCAATGATTAGAGTTTTGCTATGATTGTACAACTGATCGAATCAAACTTTAGGGCGTTAAATAATAAGTCAACTATTTCTAATGTATGTAATACGTAGTGTATTATTGACTGCTATATTCACTCATAGTTTATATTTGGTTACAAGTAAGGTACTTAACAGTTAAATTGACGAAACAAAGATATACCTCAGTTATAAATACTAAAATATGATGTTCGTTTGTTACAAAATGTTACTTTTTCACTCTATATGTAGTCTGTGTTGCTATATGAGCTTCTTGGACGTTGTTACAATACTACTTTCATTTACAGACCAAATTGTATTTTATTGATGGTTATTTGAAAACAGATGCTGTCATATAAATGAAAAACTGATTAAATGATCATTAACGAATGTATACAATAGAAAGGTGATGTTTTGACATTCAAAACGATTAGCCCAGTGTTCAAAAATTTACAGGTTACATTTGAAACCAGATAGAGACTTGAATGAGATCAAACTTTTAATTTTAATCAAAACGGTGTTTCTTAACTAGATACATTTAACTCGGAAATCCTCAGGTATTAAAACCTGCCAAAGTTGTATCATCACTCATGTAAACACCAACTAATACATTTATGATTGCTAACATTATTTTACAAGTCTAGTGTTTACTAGTTTGCATGCTTTATTAGTAACTAAACGTCAAAATTCATATCTCGATAAAAATTTAAATTCGAGAAGATATCTAAAATCTTTGCATTTCTGTAAACTTAAATATGATAAATGTTCTATTTCAATTAGTGAAAATTATAACTCTCTGGGTTTCCGCTTCACTTTTGGTGTTATGTGGGATTATATTACAAATACTTTCCTCTGTAGGAGGTTTCAATATTTCATGAGGTCACAAAATTTATTTTCGAATTGTGAGTAGACATCAAACAAAAAATATGTGTTTCACCTTATTTTGAATTTATCACTTTGTTGTACTTGTATTCATGCTGTTTATACTGAATCTGAAATTAGTGCCTATTTTGTCCAATTTCAGTTGGTTACCTACAACAAAGTCTAAAAAGCTATTGATATTCAAAGAGTATACTATAGGTTGCTTGTAAACCTTGAATGTTTTACTCATTTCATCATTGTCGAACTTCTACCGATATCTAAAAAATTGGATGTAACCTATATCTTCCATAAGCATAACATAGATTTTCAGTTAGTTTTTATGAGTCTGTTATACGATTATAAGTAGTTTTGTTATTGTATTTTTCATTATTCAACGATTTTTTTTTAGGTATATGCTATTAAAGTAGTAGTGAGCTATTAGTAGTGGGCATTCAATGAATAATTGTATAACATTCACTTGAAATGAAATGACTCAGCATCAATACAAACAAATGCTAAATCTCGTAGTACAATATAGACATGAATATTTCTAACTTTTTGGCAGTAGACGAAATTTTTTGTAAAATTTTTGAAAAAATATAATATTTCACAGTAAAACGTTAAAAAATATGAACAGATCATTATGTATGTTGTCGTATTGTTGTTTACTTGGAAACATTATCTCAATCGTGAATGTTGAAGTTTCTATAATAGTTGAAGTAATATATATCATAATATGACACACAATGATTTCCTGAAATTGAAACTTCATTTCAAAATAAAAATTGAATAAAAGGAGCATATGCAAGTTACTTTCTAGAGTCAAAATAATAAAGATAAAGAGGTAAATAAAAATCGACTTATTTCAGATGTTGCAATTCTTTAAAATACGGTCTAAATATTATCCTAAGCCTCCTTTGTAACCACCTCCGAAGTTTTATTTTTTCATTGTTGTGGTAAAAGACTTCAGTTGCTCTTGATAAATTATTACTGATGATAATATTACTACACCTGAACAATAGTTTGTAATTATGTAATTATTTGAAAATAACTCGATTCCATTAAACGAGTATTTCAAATAATTGTATGGATGTTTATGTCTACATAAACCATTTGATAGGAACAAGATGAAAATTATAGGATTGGTCCATAATTCTATAGTTCCCAATTTTATTACTCAAAATAAGGATATAATTAGTTTTTAAGTACCAAATTAATCAAGATTTTTATACACTGCCACTAATGTGAAGCAAAATCCATTACATTTGAACAAAATAGCGTAGAACAAATATTCAGGCCAAATAAAATGAATTCATTTTATTTCGTTCGTTTCTCATCAGCTACACCCAATCTAGAATATTATTTTACAAAATTAATATTTGCAACAAAGTTTAACATACTAATGAGAATATTAAACTTAGTTAAAATAACAATTATATAAATATGTTAGACATGTGAACATAACTAAAATGTTGGAGAAACTGCTGTAAATTTATATCCGATACAAAAGAAAATACCAGAAGACAAAGTAGCTAATTGATAACTGAGACTAATTTACATTATTCTCAAATACTTCCAACCGCCTCTTATTGTGTAATCATTCGAACTTTAATCTCTATTCCGCCTTCTGGTACTTTCTTTTGTATCACATATATATTTACAGCATTTTCTTCAACATTTTAGTTATGTTTACATGTCTAAATGTTTATATAATTTTGACTTCAACCAAGTTCAGTATTCACAACAGTATGTTGAACTTTGTTTAAAATATTAATTTTGTAAAATATTATTCTACGTTGTATGCAGCTGATGAGAAACCAAATAAATAAAATAAATTCATCTTACTGTACACAAATATTTATTCTTGCTCTCTTAAAAATAATAAAGGGAACAAAGCGTGTAAAATTGCTTAGAATATTATTAATAAATATAGTTTGTTAGTGTACTAATTCAATGTGAGTATTTGCTTACTGGTCGACTAAACCACTGAGTGATAAAGATGTATTAAATTGGTTTTAATGTAGTACTCATCACTCTTGTATAGGCAGACATCTTTCAGTAAGTAATAAAATATTTTTGAGGATAAACTGGAAAACCTGCACTTATTACATCATTTACTGGATTTGAATATTAGCATTGTTAAAATTGTCGTTTACAATTATAAAATTAAGATTCATGTTTGTGTATCTTGGATCGCCAAATTTACTAATAACTGTAGGAAGAATGCTATTAGAGAGTTTAATGAATGATGCTAATAATCAATAAAGAATAATGAATTTCTATCTCTGTTTAACTTAACATCATCATTTGAAATCTTTTGTGACATAGTTTCGGTAAATAGTACTTCCCGGATAACTAATTTGCTTTTAATCTATTTAGTTGCTGCAATTGATGTTATATTACATTGCTAACATATAAATTACCTTGTGATTGAGTATCAGTAAGGTTTTGGTTATACACAGTAACCGACCTCAAATTAAAACTAAAATCAGACTTCATTCTTAGCTACTTAAATCCTGCAAGTTTCATCAGCAGTCCGCAATGTTTAATGCACATCGGAAATATTCGTAAACAAATTTATAGAATTTTAACTTAATCAATTAAGTTTGATTTTCATAATCATCATCATTTAGTTTTGGTCACCTTTACTTTCTAACTCACAGGTGATCATATATTAAGTATCTGAGTAATGGATATGTACAGTATAAAATATAATTTTTTTAAGAAATAAAGTAAGTAGTTTATATTTAATAACTGACTCAAATAGTCATCATCGAGTCACCATTACTTAGAAAGAATCATTTGTTTTCACAACATTTTTATAACATTCAATTGCAGTTAACCAATTAAAGATAATGTAATGACATATATGGGTCGTGTTAGCATTTACCAAAAAAATTTTTCTTATAATGATAAAGTTAACAACCTTACAACATTTTCACCAGAAAACATCATTATTGTAATATACAATCTGTACTAGTTTTCACTCATAGAAATATTGGTTTAGTAAAATAACAACAATCGAATTATATGTTAACAACCACAAAATCATCTAGTCATTACATTTATTTTTACTTTAGAATAAATCACTTCAAATTCAGTGTATTTAACGTGTGTTTTATTTATTTATTTAGTAAACAAAGCTATGAAATGGAAAACTCTTGGAAAATTTCTACTGGCATTTTTAGGATATCTTGCATTGTATATATAATGCATATATATATATATATATATATATATATATATATATATATATATATATATAAAAGAACTAAGTGATTCATTTATTTCACTTGATTTGATTCATGCATAAGGAAGAAATCTGTTGGAATAAACTACTTATTATTCTATAAATCTATAAATCAATAGTTCCAAAATATTCTTTTATGCATGGCTTTTATTAAAATAAATTGCGTGAGATGAATTTTATGTTCATCAAGAGGAAAATTATCAATTCTTTGCCTCTCCCTTATATTTTTACAAGAAACTGTATATTGACAGTTTTAATCTAGGCTTGATTATCAAGAAATGAATCAGATAAAGAGGTTAATTTGTTTAAATTGTCTTTTTTCAGTCGTGGAAACTATGAATATTCACTAATTATTTTGATGTGATGCCAAATCTATGTATGTTAATGCTGATAAAATTAACTATGTATTTATTTATTTACTGGCTCAGACAATTTTGAACAACAAAGTTTATAATTTGAAAGATAAAAGTAACTTTTTGTTCTCAATATTTAATTACTATACACTACCGCAGAAAGTGAATTCAGGTTCTTGAATACAAGAAGATGTGATATTATCAGATAATACGGTTACTAGTAGACCGTTTCATCATTTTGTCAAATGAAATATGTATCATTTTATCAACAATCTTCGGCTAAATGACAAATATGTTTTTAGGAAATAAATAATAAAACGTCGCATTCCTTTTTATTATTATAAATTATTAATTCAATAGATTATGAGTAACTAAACTAGACGGTTTTCTAACACAATGTTGAGATTTATTGCATGACTCTACCTACCTTTGTAGCTAGCTTCGTAGGCTGATAGTATTTAGGCGATCATTGAAAACCCCAAAATACTAAATAGGTGTTTGATTTGAGCATTAAACTTCTCAGTTATATACATTCATGACCATAAAAATGATCACAACTATGACTTATAGTTAAGCGCTTAACCTTTCGAGCATCAATAAATACACTTCTAATGTATTTATTCTACCTCAATCTAACCTCTTCTTGCAAGCAGTTATAAATATACTTTAAGTCCCGTCACAAAATAGTTTGTACCTTCTTGTAGTAAATCAAAAATTTTCTTTCCAAACAAAAGAAGAATATTTGGTTTCATAATTAAGCTTCTGGAATTCATTGTGCTCTTCGTTATAAATCAGAATAACTATTACATTACTTACGAGCATTACTTAAAGTGACGTATGAATACAAATATTATTAGTTCCAACAGTTTGCCTGCATAAAGCCAGTTGGTAATCAGAGTGCTGTCACTGAAATGATGTAAAGAAAATTAAGATAAAAATATATATATCCCATGAATTCATGTATTTTTTACAGAAATTTGGTTGCCTCTCAGTCTTTGACTTATTACATACACTAACTTTTGTTTAGTACAAAGCATTCTGAATGACTACTTATTAGAGAAAATTTTATGTTAATATTGATACAAAACTAGAACTAGAATATATTTTCTTCTTCCAGTTAATTTGTCATGGACTGAAATTGATCAGTCTCTATTATCATATGTGTATCCTGAGCGGGTTGCTTTAGTATAAAAATATTTTACAAGTATTGTGTTAGTTGGATTGAGACTGGCAAACGGAATTTAGGACGCGCATTTCGCCCTATTTTAGTCTTATCAGCTGGACGTGACCGCATCCTAGTGTTTATGTTCACTTTGAAACTCAAACTTGGCTCGTTTTGCCGCACAAGTATGGTTGTCTCGACTTAGTCACCTAGTAGTAAACGTGGTGGCTGTTGGCACGAAACGAAACAACTTCGAGTCTCTGAATGAACATCAACACTAGGAATGCAGGTACATCAAGCTGATGAATCCCAAATAGGACAAAACGCGCGTTTTTGATTCCGTTTATCAGTCATAAGCTAACCCAATTAAAACTAGAATTAGTTTACACTGGTTTAGTTAGAGGAAACAATCTTTCAAAACATACAACTTGATGAGTCATGTGATAAAATTGAAATGTGAGCCTTATTATTTTCCCAATTTTATAAATGAAGAATTAAGCGATAAATAAGAAGACTGACTTGTAGTGTTTTGTCGAAACGTCTTCAGTCAAAACAGAAAGTTCTCCCAGGAACTTCAGTGTTTGGGTCAGTAGTTATCTCACTTGTTAAGCTTATCAGCCAATGTCGTGATGGATTGTTGTCGTCATCTTTTAATGTAATTTTGATTGTGTTAATATTTATAGTTTCACTTATTATAAGCTTGCCACTGCGTATTTTTTCCTTTAAAGAACAATGATATGTAGTATAATTTAACAGCACGATTTATTCTGTGTACTCTACGTATGTGAGTTAAATAAAGTATAATGCTGACTTAACTCAAGTCTGTTGATTAAAATATTCCTGTCTGCCAATAATTTGCCTGTTTACTAATAATCTTTGCATAGTCAGACTAAATTATAACAAAACCTACGTATATGGAGCCTTACTTATAAAAATACTTAAAAAGGGTTTCGTTCTTCAAGCCGTTCAATCTCAAAACAATTCTCCCAAATATGTTTATGTTGACGAAAATGCCATACTAAACTGAATGTATTATGAGCTCATCATATTTTTACAAACAATTTAGTATGTTTCAATTGAGATGATTATTTTTGTGAATGCTGGTATTTTTAGTTAGCTGAATCTGAAGCGCCTGGTGAAGAATCTGGGTGTGCGGTGCTGAGGAGTTCCACATTAGAACAAAACAGTTGCCCAGTACTCTCTGGTTTTCAGTGGTACCCCGCTTGCATCGATCTGTGACATATCCAATCAACTTAAGTACACTATACATTATGAATTTGACATCAATATATAATTATCAGTTCTTGTAATTAGACAGATGTTTGTAGAACTGTTTATCAACAATTTGTCCATGAAATAGTCCATTTCGGCAAAGTAACAAGAATAACTTAAAATGATATCTCCTCATAATGAAACGGTATTAAGTTTGATGAACTATTACTCATGCTCTAAAACTTAAATACTCTCAGAGATGGAGTCAGTCCATTGAAAAGATTATAGTTCTGTTAATGTATTTACCATTAATTATTTACTTTTACTGATTATTTACAGTGATATTAATACATCCGTTTGTTGTGATTTATTACTCAGCAGATTTATATTCAATTCATTCCATCCTTCCTGCTCCACTTATTCTATCCTACAGAATCAGACAAATATTCAAATCCATTGTAAACAAAAACATTGACCAACACATAAAATATATGAATGCTATAAAATGTTACCCTAAATCTGTTAATGTATGTATTCAATAGCATAGTGGTATTTCTTCAGTAAAAGCAACTAAGTAGAATCGGTTCATTCATTTCTGTGATAAAAACTAAGCCTAAATTCAACTAATATTAACACGATAATCTAAAGTAAACCATATATATATGCTCATTGATAACAAGCTTTCAGGAGGAATTCCTGAAGTTCGATGGAAAGGTACATGTTTACAGTGTGACACTGTCATATAATACATTTTATGAATATTAGTGTAGTGCGATTACAGATAGATGATGGTTGTAATATGAATTGGGCGGGAAACTACTGTTGTAAAATAGCAATAAATTAGTGTCAAAAATCTTAACTAATGATCATTGAAATAAGTCACTTTGTGTAAAGAAATGGTTAAAACTGGTTTAAAATATAACCAAAATATAAATTAAATACTTGAAAACTAATTATTAACTAGCAGAATTAAGTTCTGACACTTATTGCATCATAATCACCACATAAAAAATGGTGATTTAAAAGTACTCTGTAAGTAGAGCGAGCCTTGAGGTCCATCTACCCTATTTGAACTTGCAGTACCTCATTTGTGTGTTATTATCCCTCCTAATAATAGCATGTCCTTGGGTTTTGATGGATCCAGTAAAACAATAGTCTACAAATGAGTATTTTATTGTTTTCACTCTATTCGGAACCAACTTCTTGTTTTCACGTAGTAAAAATAAATTAGTACTCTTTTTTCATTACAGACTGTTCCCAGATGGCTACCAGAAAGCTATGAATTGTATCACTGATAGAAGTAATCACCTTGAAAGTCAAACTAATCGACTGATTTACAAGACTCTCAACTTTATGTAAGAAATCATGCATAATGAATTGAACTTTTACTTTACAAATCAGTTGTCCATTAAATAAAAACATTTTAATTACAACATATTTAGTGCTTCACAAATGTTAGGAATTTTTCCTAGTTATTTGTATACTGTTAGAGTAAATTTTAACTATTTAAACATCTAAACAAATAACTTGCCACAGTTTTCAGATATGATGAGCCAAATATGAGACTGTTGCCACATTTTAGAGGCTAAGCTACTGAGTAGTGGATTAGCTAGGTCAACAAACAAGCTAAGTGTAAAAACGTCTCCATTGATGATTAGAGAAGTGTACACATTTACTGACCAATAAGATATTTATCTAATTCTTTATAGTGCTCATCGAGTTCTTTAGATAGAGTTTTAATGTGGTAACTAGTCTGAGTGGCTCGACATCACTGATATTATGTAGCGATGGAAGAGTGCTGGAATACGTTGATGGTAAATGCTAAAACCATTCAACCTAGGTTATGGTGTTTTTATAATCTACCCTCAAACAACCTTCCAAGGAAAAATCTACATTTTAAAATTTACCAAAGAAATAATTTGTACTGTTTTAGAGCTATATAGCCTATGTTCTATGTCATGATTATGAGTTACGTTTTCGGAGGCTGAAGGTATGTCTTTTGTGAATGAACAAAGTTAATTTATTAATGCGTTATCAAAGTTGTAGTACAGTGATAAGATAACGCTTTAAAAATCTCGAAGCCTATAAGTAACTTACAATCTGTGGCAAATAAATTTGAAACATCGAAAGATTAAATTTTTTTATTATATTCATATTTATTAGGGTTTCAATTTCTAGTCACTCATTTTCAAGTACAGTTCAAATTGTTTAAATTATAATTAAAGGATTAGGTTATATGACACTGCCTAATTGACTAAACAAAATAAGGCAGAATAATATTTCCACTTGAAACTTAGTGGTTAAAAGTTAAACTCATCTACCACTAATCAAGTATTTGACGATAGAGTCTTTCTTCAAATACAACTAAAACAATTTAAGAATCAGTATGTTGTAAACGTAACCAAAAATTTTATTTATATATTCATGTTAGTTATTCTACGTAGGAATAAATTATTTTCAATTTCAATAAATATGATTTGTAAACGATTTCATTGATATAGAATGTTTGTTGTTTATTAATGTGTTCGTGGATATTAAAACAAAATGTTTGCCTCCCACGGATTAAATAGATTGGTTGAAAATGGTAAGACAAAATAACAAATAGATACTTGAATCACTTTAATTTTTTTTTTCTCTATGCAAATACACATGTTAACATGCAACACGTGTACATCACACATGTTGATAATTTGCAAGACTAATATGAATCGAATTTTCAAATAATCGAATTTACTATTCTAATCAAGAAAGATAACATGGCAACCATGAACATCACATTAAACTATTTTAGTTATTTTAATGACTACAACAAATTGGAATATTTAATCAATGAATCAGATCTATGCATATTTATCTGCATAGTATAATTGCATTTTGATTAGACAGTTACAACTACATTCACATAAACATACAATGAAATATGATGATTGATTGGATAATTATGTTGATTATTTGGGAAAATGAATATGATTCATTACTGTGTATTCATTCATGAAGTATTCGATATTATTAACTACCATTATTAATATATTAAAGTATATACTACTAGTTTATCTATTGGATTCAATAATTGTGTGTTAATGTAGAAATAGAAAAAATTAAAACAATATTGTATTTTTCTTTAACCAATTTTATAAGTATGGATTACAATATTATTAAATCCTGCGAATATAGACTACTGATATAAATAATATTACACATATAATTAACAATAACAAAAAATTATTATTAACAACAACCAACTAGAAACGTAATTAGAACTAAGAAGAAGATAGTATTTGATGTAAGTTTTACAATTTGTATTTTTTTTTTATTTTGCGTTTTTGATTTTAATATTTTACAGTATACTTACAATATTTGCAATTTTGAAATTGTAATTTCAGTTACGTGTATATTAGTTTCTTTATGAGTATAAACGTTGTATTTATGAAAAAAAAATGTTACGAAATTTCAGTGGCATTCTGTAATGTTATAAATATAATTGATGATTTTCAGCAAATAAAATAATTCAGCGATATTGATTTACGGGTGAATTTGTCGAGTAAAGTATTGAGTTTATCTGTTTGTGTTCATCACCGATTCATCTTGATTGTGTACAACTGAAAAGCGGTGAGTGATAGGCCAATGTTTCGTCTTAGTAATAGTTGAATTCCCTGGAGTAGTCAAAGAAACAATATTTTGTTGGCTGCCATACCAGGACACAGTAAACTGTTCAGTGCATCCTGGCTTTCAGTGATATCCAACCAACAGTAATCTGTGAGGAATATAAACAACTAAATTAAACGACATGTTTTTTATAATGTTAATTATATCATGTTGTAAAATGCATGTGAAGAGATTTGTTGAGGCAATTTTTCACATATGAAATATACTATGAGTACTATCCAGTTATATATATATATATATATATATATATATATGACTAATAAATACTTGACTTCTGTGCCAGTTTGTTTCCTTAATTTTACAATTAAAATAATCCTAACAACGATTGGTGTTTACCAATACTCTACTGCCAAGTACAAATTATTTGTGTACTTTCATCGATTACGTTTGCTAATTGTACGATAAATTTTCAGGACTAAATCAGGCGATATACGTAAATACTTAAGATATGTCCAAGAGTAAAAACCAACTTGACTTCTACGATTGACGATTCCTAATCATATAAAGTAACCTTAAACTGCATAATAAATCTATATTTGAATGTTATCAATTTTTAACCTGTCCAGTTTATTCATAAATTTGATAATACGATTTACTTTCAAAGTTTTTAACTTATGTAAGGTAGATGAGTAATTTTTAAGTAGTTGTTGAGATTATTTTCAAATTATTGTGCATATTATATAATAGTTAAATGTGTCGGATTGAATTATGTATTGTAGGCGACTTTATGAATTGAGGTTTCTAATTTTTTTAATAAGAGCACTTTAAACTCCTTTTCTTTGTGCAGATCAGAATAAGTTATGATTTACTTAACCACTTTATTTAATGTAACACTAATTGTAGTTGAAAGAAAAGAGTTTTTTGGAGGTACGTATCAAGTTTTTGTCATAGATTCGTATTGTTTTAGTGCCACTAAAAACCAGGCATGAATGGGTAGCTGTTTTAACTTAGTATGGAAATTGTTAGCATTCCGCTGGTGTATAGTGGTAGAACTCCTACTTTATTACATGATGTATCTTTACGATCTGTCAATGCCACTGTTTATGATGACATACCTGAACTCCGATAGTCGTAGGCAGAATCGATAGTGTGAACTACTCTAGAGTAGCATACCAAGAAGCAACAGCTCTTTAGTACTCTTTGGTTTTCAGTGGTATTAAGCCACCAACAATTTATGATACATAGGTTCAACTAAACTTAACACTAATTATTTTAATGTGATAAACATATGGCTATAATTTTCATTACTAAAAGGTATGCTTATTTCACCTTAATGAATATAAATATTTTAATTATAAATTTCGAAACATTATAAAGTGATAGACTTGTGTGTATAGTAACATTGTCATTTCATTAACATAAAACTAAAAGAAAAGTTACTACATCAAAGTTGTATACACAATGTCGTATCTAATGAATGTCTCATGTAATCACAAATTGTAATATATTTTGTTGGTAGGTCATTATTGAATGCAATATCACTGATATACTTGTGAATATACAGCGATAAACTGTAAATTAAATCGGCAAAATACATAACAAGTATTAAAATCATGGTTAAGAAAACTGATGGTAACCATTATATTTGTGTGATTTGGCATTGTTGTAGGCAGATTCTAAATAGGATTTAAATATTATTGACCGACTTTTTACATGATTACATATAACTAAGCTACAGCATCCATTCATCTACCTGCATACAGTGCTCATCAAATTTTATTTGTTTGTTTTGAGGGGTCAGTGTACAAGTTACGTAATAAGTATAAAACTCAGATTATAGTTGGAATTATTGTAAATAATGTGCTGGTCATTTTCATATTTATATGGAAGTCAAAGGTTTATTGAATCCGTTTTCAATGGTCTTCTGCTTAACTATCTAAAAAATAAGCACAAAAATAAACTTTAATCTTAAATAAGTATTGTTTGTTCCTATCTTTTTATTTCGTTCCCTGTGTTTATTGAGTAGTTGTGAATATAAATAAAAGAATAGATGATGTTCATTAGTGCTTTTTGAAAAGTTGTCTGTTACTTTCAAATCATATCTAAGTCTATTGGGTGTCTGTGTTCAGAAAGAGACTATAAATTTAGCTTTTAAGTCATTTGAGCTTTTAAAGAATGTACAAGTTAGCTGAGAATATCTGCACATAGATTTGCAATTTCAGATCTAATCAATACTATGTAATATGTAATTTGTAGCATACTAAAAACAGAAAACTTGAAAATCTACTGACCTTTTATGGATATGATATATTGTTTTCATCTATATATTCACAGCTTAGCCAAATAATATTTCAAAGTAATCAAGTATTTCGTCATTGGAAAGCTGTTCAGTAAATATTTTATAAGTAGTTAGTACCAAATTAACAAAGTTTGCAGATTATTATTTATTTAGAGAATAAACTTAATTGTCTTATTGTACTTCAATGTTTTCTTTATTAAATGAAACTAAACAGACTGGTTTCAAGTACTTCACTGTTGTTAATCTTATTTGCAAATAAAATGTCTGCTAAGTTTAGACAGCGAAAAAATCTCTAGCTTTTTTCAATACATAGTATAAACTTTGTGATGAAAATAAACTAAATTAAATTGCTCATATATATTTTTTAATGCAATTTACTTAGCAGAGAGTCACTATGACGTTTTAATAGTTCATTAAGTAAATTGTAAAGAGTAATTCTAGTCATCCATCTGTTCCTTCAGAATATGTGTAATTTTCATCTAAGGTTTTATTTTAAGTGCTAAAATTATGTAGATATATGTCTATCAACTAGATGATTGGTTTGAGCTACACTAACATGTTCATATGATGCTTTTACAAATAGTTTCAAAAACACTTGAAATGAAATCTTTGGTGAAAATCGCATTTGATATATAGTATCCCTATACCCAATGAGAAAGAGTGACAGAGAATGCTAATAACAAATGACCTAGTGATTATTTTAGACATCGTCAATAAATTCATCCACTTATACTAAGAATGATCAAATGTTATTTTAAATGCAGTAGCATTAAACTAACTGTGAGGTAATAATTAAAAATACCAATGTAAACAGTGATTACGTGGCTACACAGCCGCGCTACATTATATATTGTATTTTACAAACAGAGCATCATCGAAGTGACTATACTTCAGTCCGCTTTCAACTTACATTTTTCCATGAAAATAAATTCTTCTTGATTGTAAATGGCGATATGTTAAACTGAAGATGCTAAAGAAATCAAGGTAGTTGCAAATTTTTTCAAGCTATAAGAAATCATACTACAATATATCATGTGTCATTTAGTTGAAAGTAATTGAATTAAAATATCGACAACAGTAAAGGGTCTTCAAACCTCTGAAAATGTTTGCTTCATCTTGGCTATCATTCTGACCGTATTACAGAAATCTTTCTATACATAACCGTAACAGATTAGAATTTCAGTTCTCCAATCTAGTCTTTTCTATACCCGTTTATTTAGTTTTCCAAAATCTTACATAATATAGATTCTGTCAGTACAATCCATGCAAATAATGAGATGAATGATTAATAATAAAATTTTTTCGAACTCTGAAAACTGTTTATTAGACGTTTTTGCATATAAAAATAAAGCAGCTATAAATCTATTTTTCTAAAATTTTAACCAATTACATTTTTTATTCTACATAAACTAAAAGATTTTAACAACATTCATCTGATATTCTCTCTACAAACGTACTAACATAATACAGCATTACGGTATTTTTCAAACAAAGACCAATATTCCCCTTCTTGTGCTATTAAATAAC
Organism: Schistosoma japonicum; assembly: GCA_025215515.1. Lineage (NCBI taxonomy): Eukaryota > Metazoa > Platyhelminthes > Trematoda > Strigeidida > Schistosomatidae > Schistosoma > Schistosoma japonicum. The sequence continues at coordinate 63,808,089 of CM046069.1, read as the reverse complement.
CAAGGTATCAGAAACACTTTCCGACTTCTAACATCTGTCTAACATCCACAATTTTTTTCTCCTTAAAAGTGTGGACACTGAATTACTAAATCTGTTATCTCTGATCAGTAAAGTGAAGTATGGCAGTGTAAACCAGTGTAAGGTTGATCAGTATACACTTTATTTTATTAGTTTTGTAATTAAAAACTGATAACGACTGAAACTCATGTTTCTATAACAGCGGTGAGTGTTATATTAAGAAAAGCCATAAAACAAAGTTTACATATATTTGCACGAGGAATATGGTTCTAATCGAGGCACCTTATATGCACATAAAAAATTCATAATCATTAAAAACTGTTTTTTTAACAAACTAATTATCAACAATGGATATCTTGTTGACATGCTGGAATTCTAGGAGGTTAGATGAGATTTTTTACATGAATAAGAAGTTTAATATACATCATTTTTATTACACCCAACTGATTTTACCTAATCAATATGTCATGCAAGTTTCAGCTAAATAGGAATATGTAGATAACTAGATAGATAATAAATACTAGTGGGATGTCGGTGGTTGGCCACAGAATGTCATGAAGCTTAGTCTAGTATAAATAATAACATCAGTACTAATTGATTTTACCCATAAAACTATAGTAGTGACAAATTTGGCCAACTTTGTAGATCTACATTTCGTTTAATGGAGGTTATGCGATAAGAACAATTAATTGTCTAATTTTAATAATTGTATCTATAACTTTAATTAGTGAACAACTGACTAAACGAAACAAAGTAATGTCTTTATTAAATACATGAACGGTATTACATAATAAGAGAACTGGTTATATTTTGTAAAGTATATTATTACTACAACAGAAGATTGTATCCAGGGCATAGTGATAGTGAAAATACCAAAAATGGTTTCAACCATTCAGTTGACATTTAATTACAATCTCTGTCTGATTAGGAAAAATAAAGGATTAAAAGAATGCTGAATATTTTCCCTGTCACATTTTTTTTCTTTAAACAAAGGATATAAATGACTAACAGAAAGTATGAGACAATTACATGAGGTAGAGAAAAATTTCAAGTGAACAGTTAGCCTAATCTAAGTGGTTAACTTAGAATTTTTAACAAACATTTATTAAATAATAATCGACGTCGAAAATTTGGCTACTCCACATAGACAAAATTTTATCATTTTATCTTAGTTTGAACAAATGAAAAATTGATTAGTTTTGAAATGAAACATACTACTTATAATAAAAAAGTATCTTTTTTGCTCAGATATTTTTTCTGAAAGTAGGTGATGATCTAAAACTGGTATGTAACAACTTTAAAATGCTTTCCGTGTTTAGTGGTTCATCAGTTGAAATTCTTTTGTGACAGAGATCATCATTTTTTGCAATAATATTGTTTAATCAGCACGTGTTACAGCAGTTTATGAAATCGAATTTACACATTGTCAATTCGTTAATCTACTCACTACACATTGGTCAGTATAACTGACAATACAGTATTCTACGTCAGAATATTGTAAAACAAGAAAGTGTTGTGCTATAATCATACATTTCATTAATAAGAAAGTTTAATGACTGTTTACATATAATACAAATATACATACGTACAATAAGAAAAGTCTGTTCATGAATTTTACGAATGAAGTTAAATAATAAGAAAATTAACTAATCGACTTTTTTCAACGTATAAAATATTATTTTCAACAAAGAAATTCACAATTTGTAGAATGATTTGCATTCTTCTTTGACTGGCAAATAATCAGGTAAAGGAGGTTGAATTGAAGTGAAGATGTATTGTATAATACGTATTCTATAAGTCACTACTGAGTTTTTTAAAACACCATATTATCTGATATTAAGACTGACATTTAAACACACTTAGAGATGTAAATTATAGGCAAATTTAACATTGATTATACAATCATATACAATTAAATTTAGTGAATTTACTTATCAAGATGATATTTAATCAAGTTCAAAAGTTTAACAATGAATTCATTAGGCAATTCAAGTACCAATAATAATAATAAATATTGTATTTGGGTTAAAATGTTTTGTTTGATCATCTTTATATTAATCCTGAAGTAACTTAATCAATAGTTTGATAGAACATTACAGTTACATTAATATTAAGTGTTATTTTACAAGGGGAAAAAAGAAAAACTATTACATAACATGCAAGATCTTTTATTGAATATTGCAATGGATTATTTTTTCCTGTTACATAATCACAGTGAGGGATACAATAATAGAAAGGAATAATGATCCTCGATCTCAACTTTGGGAATGATATTTTTTATCAAGACTGGGTGATTCGGTGAATAGAGTATCTTAAAGCATTTATTTGACGGATAAATTAGGACTATAACATCATAATAATTCAAGTTTCACATGTGCATCTCATCATTTTGGAAATGTTCAACAGTACTCACTCAGGAAGCTACATTTAGGATCCACTAGTTTGACAACTGATATAATCCATGACTTACTGTTATTAATACTCACATACTTATTCTTCATTTCAGTCACAGTCCAGATGTATTTTGCATTTAAAGTACTGTTAACAAGTTATATTTAAGCTGGATTGTAACTGACAAGTGGAATTCAGGACGCGTGTTTCGTCCTATTTGGGACTCATTGCCTGGATGTGCCTGCATCCCAATATTGATGTTCACACTGGGATTCGTACTCAGTCCGCTTCGTGTCAAACGCCACCGCGTTCACCACTAGGCTACTGTGTCCAGGCAGTCATGCTTGTGCAACGAGTACATGTGCAATTAGAATAGGATTCCACTTGACAGTCACAAACCAACTTAAATATAACTTGTGTACTACCGCTATATAGAGGCAATCCGCTCAGGATGCACATATGGCAACAGAGGCTGACCAGTTTCAGTCCATTACAAATCAATGGGAAGATACAAGCCTATTCTAAACTGTTAACAAGTCTTCTCTAATCTTCATTCTTAGACATATACAGTTGATATTTAGTTAATCATGTATAACACTTTGCCCATCATCTTTGGAATGTGTAACATAATAATGAATTTAATAGGTCACTTTGGAAAAAACATATTAGCTACCTTGGTCAGATACTTTTTAGCCCTTATATAAGTATTTTGTACTTTAATGGTCCTACTAATCGTGAATCAGAATTAGACTATTATCTCTGTAAATCATGTGATACAACTTTACTAACACTTACTGACATTAACATATTTTCCGGGTACTAAGATATAAATAAGGACTAGTCGGTGCTTGAAAGAAGGTTCATTTAAAGAAAATCGAAGAATTTCAGTAGTCATGTAATAAAAATCAAAAATAACCAGTTGACTTCTACTGCTTTACAATATTTGAACGCACTATTGAATTTATTTTAATGTTTATATCATAAATTGTTAGAAAACGGAAATAATATAATAAAATAAATTCAACCTATCCACGTCAATTTCTTAATGCAGTGATCAGCAAATTTCAGGGGAATATAAAACTCCTCAGAATTTCAGTAAATTGGGTAGTATGTCGAAAATAGCAAAGATGCATTATCGTTTGGGTAAAAATAATAAACATTTAGAATTTACTGTTACCTCAAATTTCAATTACTATAAATTGAAAAGACTGGATAAAGTGTTTAGAATAGACAATTTTTAGTTTAAATGAAGAATGATGATTGGTCATGAAATTAAATGGAACCGTTTCCAAGACGAACTGTAAAATACAAGATGACGTCTTTCCAGTAATTTATTCAATAATGTATGAAGCCTAATCTTATACCTGAGATAAAACTACTTCTAGATTTATATTGATCAAGATGAATAAATTATCTGAATTATTCAAATTATGAAAAAAGCATTCGCATGTAACTAATGAAACCGATGCTGATCCATTGTTTTTCAGGTGAATGTTTTCTAATTAAAACTTGAAATACTTTGTAAGCATCTATCCTAATGATAAACCCTTAGTACTTATGTCAGCTTGTTTTTTTTAAATACCACTAATAGATAACAAACAGATGTTTATATTTCATCTCAGCCGAATTTCATACACATGAATAGTGAAAGAGAAATCTCTGATATTTGCTATCGGTTAAGGAAATCCATGAAACCCACAGATTACTATTTAATTCTTTGATCTACTATGATCCGCCTATCATAAAATGACATGACTATTCACTGTAACTAGGTCTGATTAGTTTCTGTTTGCCTATTGAATGGTTCACCCAGTTAAGTTTAATCACTAACAAAATAATAAAGTTAGATAAAATGTTATCATAAATGCATGTTTATTCGCATACTCCATTAATATATTTCTACAAATCAAAATACCTTCTCTTGTCTGATTCATTTCACACAGGTGCATCTTATTAGAAGCAGGTATTAGAAGTTCGAATGGCAAACATAATTTTCAGTAAGAATTCTGATACAGATTTGACACATGTGTTAGTTAATTTGTATGTATACTACTTGTATACTATTCTACTACTATGCTACTCGTTTTTACTGTTTTCGCAAAGATAATGTTATGCACTCATATGAAAATTGGTAAGGAAAAGTAAGACATAAGAGGCTGTTATTGCTTTCTAGATTATAACTTCTTCAGTCCAATATTATGTATAAGAAATGAATCGGCTTTCAATATAAAAATAATTGTAATTTATTTATGTCTTAGTGCTTATTATTCTGTAGTTATGTGCATCATCATTTATCTGTGGGAATGTATCCGTGTTTATTTGTTGGCGTTGTCTGATGAATCATTCTGACATGATGATCCGAACTAACTTTGAACGTTAAATGTTACTCCCATAGTTTTGCTGGATATAAAATAACATTCTTGTGGCCTAGGATAATCTACTTATAATAGAAATCTACTAAATGTATTTGGGCAATAGACGTTTAATGCTTAGTCAGAAATGTTTCTTTGTATTCAATTTGAATAAAATTATTAAAGATCATTTAATCAATATCTCCGCTGTACCGCTGTACAGTTTCTACGACATTCACTTATAATTAATACTAACTGATCAATGAATAACATCAAGAGGAAATTTCTAGATATCAAGTGTTAACATGTGACCAGTAGCGTTCAGACATTTCGGGTATAAGCCACTCACATACTGAGAGTAGTGTGTTTAGTCATGCATTTTATATCAAGAATTTCCTGCAGTTAGAAGCATCAACCGTTGGATCTCGAATAAATGGTTTGACATTTGTGGGTGAGCCGTAATAAATTAGGAATTTGGGCTCGATTTCCTAGTTGAGTAGGAGATTCACAATACTGAAGGTCCCAAACTAGAAAGAAACAGCAATCCATTGTTTATTGATCTTCAATAGTCGTCCAATAGGTCATTTTATGACAAAATCTAAATTTAATAATCTTTACAACACCTAATTGTATTCTTAGTCGCTTACAAACAAGTACTCCTCCCCTCTAACGAACATAAAGACAGTAAGAACTTTTCTTTAAACATTCTTCAGCGAAATACTTGGTTGGGTAGACAACAATACAGACTAACAAATTAGCAAATTATTTAGTCAAAATCAGAGAACTATTATTTCCATTATACAATTATTCATTTTACTTACTTCACTATGTTAAAGAATAAGAGTAAATAAATACTGGCCACAGTGTTATCCAAATTAAGATTTGTGACATAAACTTAACAATAATTTTTTGACAATAAAAAAATCATCTAAATTTTGATAATTTGGAAATAGTTTATAATTTTATAGCATATAAAGAAAGCATTATTTAATTCAAAAAAAACCAAACAGTTTCTAGTGAAACATGATACAATTTGCAGTAACGATTAAATGAAACCAAACAATTTGTGAAAGTTGAGTTTTAACCATAGTAATGATTATGATCTGTTTTTTTGGTTTCATTTGATTTCATAGTAGATCACGTTTATTCACTAGGAATAAATAAAGTTGATCTATAAATCGATATGTATATATGTAGAGGATTATTGAATTTTAGTTTCATTTAATACAGAAACATAGTTGTTATATAACAAAATATTTTATTCCAGTTAATATGATACTTGAAAAAATACATTGAATTTCAACTATTAGATTTGTATTTGACGAAATGAACTGATGAAACGCCTACAATAATAATTAATTGTTTAGCCTAGACTTAAAGTACTACTGTCTACAATATGTTATTTTTGCATATATCATTTAATTATTACTTGTTGATATGTGTCATGAGAAACTAACTGACCTAGTTGTATTTAAAATTCAGACAAATGTTGTTTTAAATTAACAGTGAATTATGATCAATTATTATAATATCATAAGAAACTGAATAACATTTCATAGGAATTATTTTTAAGTTGGATTGTGACTGGCAAGTGAAATTCAGGACGAGCGTTTCGTCGGCTGGATGTACCTGGATCCCAATGTTTATGTTCAATGCGCCCGTTGCACGACTGCGACTGTCTGGACTCACTAGTCTAATGGTGAACGCGGTGGACTGAGTTCAAATCCCACTGTGGACATCAACATTCGGATGCAGGTACATCCAGCAGATAAGTCCCAAATAAGACGAAACTGGAGTTCTGAATTCCACTTGCCAGATACAATCCAACTTAAAAATAGTGCATGTGAATAATCATTATATGAAGGCGATCCACTCAGGATGCACATATAGCAACAGTGACTGACCACCTTCAGTCTATAAAAAATCAATGAGAATATACAAATTCATTCTTATTTCATAGGAAAATTTCAAATGAATCAATTTACTACATTGAAAATTTTAAATAAAACTGGAATAATCAAAGGACAAAAGTAAAATGAATTCATTTGTTTCATAAAACTGTCTTCAGATGATTTATGTTCTTGAAATAACTAATTTAACTATTCGTTAGTGATGATCAGTTTTCTAAGGTGATTAATTTGATTGTAATGCTTTCATTATCGTTCTAGTTAACATTTTCAAAGCTCCCTTTAAATGGAAGTGAAAATTTTGGTTGTCACGTAGGTACTTAGTGGGAGTGTTTGATGGTCATGAATCAATCTTTTTCTGTTAGTTTTAGCCTATGACACTGTGTATTTTTGACCTCTTTAACATAATTTAATAAATGTCATCTATGTCGATATGTCCATCGATTGCTAATTGATCTAATTGTTAAACTACTAGAAATTTTCTGATATCTTAGAAACTCTTTTTATCCAAAAACTCCATATTTTGTCCCATCAAAGTAGTGTTTATAGTTACCTGCACTCATTTCTATGACTGAAAGCATATACTGCCTTCTCATTGCTGACTGGTGTTCATAATTCACAAATGCAAGAATGGTCCGGTTTGTCCAGTAGAGTGCATTTCACAGTTAATGAAATTCATTTTATTCAAAACGATTTATTTGTCCTTCTTTTCTGTTGGGTTTTTCTGTGTAAATAGGATTGAATAACATGGGCAACGTTGATCTCAACGAGTTTTAAAATTCTCTTAGTGATTTTCGAAATGTCCTTTATGCACAATCGGACAATTCGGCTTCTCATTCCAGTAAATGATGTTTTTAACTTGGTTTACATTTGAAATCGCAATATTAGACATAGATCTGTTTATTTTATGATAGTGGATAGACGGCAATAGACTAACACATAAATACTGCCATTCCAACACAAGGTGGTACAAACAGAAATTTTCAGTAGTGTGTATCCTCTACCCAACTGGAGAACATAAACCAATTCTTTGAATTAAGTTCAAAATTCTCTACATCATTCAATTACAGTAATAGATTGTTCAAGCAGCTGCTTAGTAATAGTTTGAGTAGACGAAAATTATAGATGAGAAAACTGAGTGTAGATAAATTACTGTCCTATTCCCGTCAACATTTACTTAATCCATAACTGTTGTCAGTCACTAGCAGATGAACTAAATGAATTTTATCGAATAGATGTTGACAGAAAACACAACTATAATAGGATTTCTTCTTCTAATTTCGTTTAGAATTTCAATAATCCAGTACTTCAATGTTCAACAGTGTCTATTAAGTATGTGTGTTGAAAATGACATATTCACATTTCTGTTTCATAGAATTTTGATTAGATTATATGAAAAATTTATTTTTTTCTTCTTGAATAAGTATTACTTAAACTATAAATTTCATTTGTTTCATTATTGTATTCTGTATAAAATTGCACAGGTCAAATTTAACAAAACTCTAACCTACTTATAACTTCAACTGATATAAAATTCAGATTTATTTTACAAATAATGTTTACTATTACTAAATCATTTAACTTAAAATATCAATTTATGATATGAAGAAAAACCACTTAGAAACATAAACTTACGTTAATATCAATGAATAAGTTAAAGATGATATTTTACATGCCGATATAATATTTCTGACATTTTCAAAACATCATTCCATATCTGTTAATGTTAAACAAGTATATATATGTACGTATATATATATATATATATATATATATATATATATATATATATATATATATGATCGTATAAACGCAATATAAGCTAAGTGCAATGAAACTAATTAATCAGCTTTTCGACGATACAGAACAACAAAAGATTTGTACATTAGTTTATTAAATCATCTTTAATATTTCATATTCATGATGATGTAAACAATTATTTATATTCAATCAGATTTTAATTATTTATAAATTTCATGTTTGTACATAACAACTATATTCTATTATCTGATAGCCTTTTCATTACTTTTGCTAACTTTTGCATATAACAGTTAAATGATTAGTTGTAAAAAGTTAATATAACATTATTTTGATAAGCATTAATTCTTAAAATAATTTTTTTTCTCATTTTAAGAATCTACTTGTTAACAAATATTTGGTACAGAAGTAAAAACACAATCAGATATAAACTTTAAATGAAATGTGCTTTGATAGTTACCAGTTGTCTAAATGTCAAGTTTATTAAAACAGGAATGATAAAAATGTTGTATGTTGAAATGTTTTTTATGGAGTGTACTGCAAACGGCTGATTAAACGCAACAAACTACATGTAATCATTATTAGCCTTTAATTTAGTGTTAAAAAAGGTGGATGGTACATTTGTATGATTTGACGTTGTAAAGACTCATTTCATAAACATTTACTTCTAAAATATTTGCAAATAAACTGTACTTAACGATCATATTAAATGACGGCTTACAACATGTTACCAATCGGGGGGGTGGGGAGTCCTGAATACCTCTCATTTAGATTAATCAAAGGAAGCACCTAGAATGTTCACCAAGTAAATACCAAAGTTTCTTGGAATTTAATCAAAAAGCAGTCTTTAGTTTGCTAGACATTATCAGACAGTCAACACTAACTGTGTAGAAAGTAAGCATTTGATATAATCAATAAACAACCCACCTCAATTCCATTCAGATTCTCAAAGGCCACAGCATTTGGACGGTTGAAACTTTACTTTTGTTTTCAAAAAGAATATGTGGTCAACTTCCAACTGCTTTGTTAACGACAATAATAGCGTTCGTTTTATACTTTTTACAAAATTATAATTATTATTCCGTGATTTTAATTGTATATTTATTCTTACGTCACTACTTATTATGACCTTTTCGTCATGTTATGCGACATACTACTATAATTATCATCACAAATATTTATAAAAACACTTCTAAAATGATAAGTCTTTATTTTAAACTAATCTCGTCTACAATCTGCTTGATTTAAATTATAAACCAACCTTTATTATTGTTAACTTATTCACTTATATGTAACTGATGGGAAAGTACAATATAGAATATATTCATGTCATTCCGTGAATTTCGTCGTTTACAGTTTATTCAAACTTGTAAAGGAAGACAAATGCATGAAAATATTAAAGGATTCATTTAGAACCAAAGTAATTTTTAGTATACTTTCTACTCGCATGCAAAAGCTAGAGATGAACATAATACAATGCAAGCATGAATAGTGAAATTGTTGTGCCAGCTGAAAACGTATCACAAGTTAAATTGTGTGGTATATACCAACCGCTAAAATACGTTTACATGTTAGATTGACACTTTCTATAGTACTGCTCAACTGGACCAGAAACTTTCTTATTGTAACATTATCTACAATATAGAATAAAATTATTATTATCACTATTACTATGAATGTTTTGAAGACAACCTGATTTGTCCGATAAACAAAGTTTCAGCAAATTTGCAGTTATACTGTTTAACGCTTAGCTACTGTTGTTTTGATAAGCTTTTGCAATAAAATTGAGCTATTTAGTAAATGTTGAAAAGAACAATAGAGATTTTGAATTATTGGTTATCAACAAAATATGACATTCCATTATAAGATTGTCATTATGGTTTTTTCATTATGCCTATTTAAAAAGTGGACCATTAAGGATAGAACATCCGCTCAGTAATTTGTCTAATGTTTGTTTTTTAGTTAAGGGATTACCATAATTATGAAATGGTTAATGTATATTAGAAGTTTCAGTTGATTTGTTGTTAAATTTGCATCACTTTATCAGATTATTCGTAGGAAGCCATGAACCATCATGTCAACTAGGTTTTATTTAGTCATAATGTCTGAGAAGAATTGAGTCATACCATGAGCTTTATGAATATCGTAAAAAATTATTCACTTATTATTAATAAGATTTCCCGATGCATATTATGCTACATTGCCATAAAACAAAATATGATTTATCGAAAAAAATGCTAACCATCCCCCCCCCCATTTCATGTGTTCGTTGAGCCATTTGTCAGTAAAATCAAGTATCCCTTAGACTTTAATCGAATCACTAAATTTCTACAAATAAAGTATCGTTTCATACTCAACTGTTATTTTAACTTAGAAAATCATGTTGTTTTCTTGATAACCATTTTTCTGAGTAATTCACAATGTATAAAAGATAGTGATTATAGTTTTAAAGATGTGATCTGATATTACTGTCATTTTATTTTATTATGAATCTAAATCTTTATCCCCTTATTGTTAAGTAATGTATAACATTAAAAAAGTATTTTGTTTTCTTTCATATTGAATTAAAAATACTTTGATTGTAAGTTTTTTATGTAAGTCCAACTGATGATAGAGCATTAACATTAGTAATGATTATCTAGTGTTCCATTTTATAAAAACAACAAAAATGAATTGATAGTTAATTTTTTCAGCATCAAGTCAGATTAGGCTAACTTATCATCAGATTAGAAATTACTTAGCTATATGTTTCAAACATAAATTGTGGTGATTTTCAATAGTTAGCTGATGTAAATCTAGACAATCAATTGATTTGTGTGTACTTTAAGCTTTGGTGTTTTCGTAAACATTGTACTGTGTGTTGCAATTCATGTATCTCTTCTTCTTATGTGTAAGTATTTGTATGCCAATATACTCATTTATTTTATTGCATTGCTTTGATGTAGTATGCTTATCTGACCTTCGTTTGTCTTGCATGTCAATAGCTGTTCTATTCTCATCCTCTTTACTTATTTATATTTATGGTATTAGCATTTTGATATGATCTAATATTTATTCTTGGTCAGACCACTTACTAGCCTGTTCGTGCTTCTACTACAAAACAGTACAATACAGTACTATTAATACTACTGATCAGTTCTTATCGCGTTACTCAATGAATGTAATTCAGAATACTAGGTTCTAAGTACTAGTATCATTAATGGTGATTCGTAAATCTTCAAATGGTAACAGAATGTATCAACTTATCTCATATTAGATTTCGGTTAATTAGCTATCATTGGACTAGTTACCTAGCAATCTCTTGTATAAGAAACACTCTATTATTCATCCTACGGACCATATCACTGCATTATATAAAATAATGAATATGTTCGGTCAGGGTTATTGTAGGATGATAAGTAGAAATACTTAACAGAACACTGTCTTCTTGAAATAATTCAAAACATTTTTTTTAAATACTACTGAACTTTCCAGAATGTCCAAAATCATTTTAACTAACATCTTGCACATTATAAATTACATACTAACGATTTTATCACTGTATAATTTACATGTTTTTATCATTGGATAGACTACATATTTGATACTAAAAACGATTCCACATAATTTGTCGGCAAATACAATGGGATAACTCATAGTATAATTTTTAGCTTACTGTGAATTATCAACTTTCAATCATCTGGCAAGCTATTTCTTACATTAGCCAAAAAATATTAAATTATCTCTCATCAGGCCTGTTATTCATGTTACAACTCCATACTAATTTAGTTCCCAAGATTAATAAAAGTATTTTTGATGGCGTAGTTGATAACTGAGAGTTCATACTGTCTTAGTAACCACAATATCTAAATAGTTTCTATGCGTAATTCTGTCTCATTGTTTGACTTACTCAAGTTGACTACTCCGTTTCAAATGACCGTGTTTATGAGACCTTTGGTTTCTTATTTTGTTTAAGATTTCTACTTATGCAAACACAATAACTTAAAACTTTGCAAGGATGTTGAGACTCCAGCCTCTTACCTTTGTTTCATCAAAAAAACTAAAGTTCAACATATACTTGATACACAGAGGTAAAAGTAAAATTGCTAATATTAAACATGTAAGTAAAATATTAAGAGATTAGATTTATTCCATAAAGACTGATTTTGTCCCATATCACTAGAAGTTTACAACTAATGAGTTCTATTAGTTTGAAGCGCCTGAGCGGATTATTATGTTGCTGTAATAATCAAACCAGCAATCAGTGACTTCATCGCATTTATCTGAATTTACTCACGTTAATAACACCACCATCATTGTTGTTATTGGCTAATGATACTTACTTAACTTTACAGCATTTAACCCACTGTTCATAACAGGTATGACTTCTTTTAAATTTAATACTTAGTCTCAGTAATAATCACCTGTAAGTTTTACCGCATACGCAAGACATTATAAAGATATCTATGGTTGAGTCCACACAACATTAGATAAACACTTCTTTAGCCGTTTATCTAATGTTACCAAACAGTTAATTCAGGTGAATTGATATAAAATAAAATGGTATTCCGATAACCTGGATCTATAAGCAGTTTTGTTTAAAAACATCTGTGTCTAGAGCTTGAAGTAATTATCTTACTGTAACCAGTTTACCTATTAATTAATTACCACTGTTTTCCATATTGTCAGGCGATAAGTCAATGAAAATTAGAAATGACACATAATTAGACATCTAACAGATTTAAACGGTAAACCGAATGTCATGTGAATTTTGCTCAAGAAAGCTTGACAATATACTATGATTAGTTAAACTAGGCCACATTCATATGTTATACCTGCAAAGAAGTTACTCGAAAATGGATAAACCGAAGAAACGTTGGAATTAGACAGGTGATTCTCTCAGTACTTTCATGATATTATGAATAGTCTTGGTAGATCCTGTATACTAGTACTACCTCAAGTGATTATTATTCAGAATATCTTACATGACACTGATTTTTGAAAAGTAAACTTAGTTTCATAACATTTATTTAAAATCCCTTTAACCGTCAGATTCCGGATACAAGATGCCTTGACTAAATCAAATAAATCTTGGCTTCACTTCTGAAGTACAGTAACAGTAGGTGAGCCTAAAACTATTCTTAAGTTCCATTATTTTTCAAAATGGAAGTGTTATATTTTGCACACTTCAAAATTAGTTGAAAATCCGTCTGATCTTTATAGGTTTGATTATCTGATTTGATGAAACTCTATATCAGTGGATCCCATTATTTTTTTAAGTTATGTTAGTCTTATACACTGTTGACCTTATGTACCGAAATAATCGTTGCCTGCAATGAGTCAACTAGAACGTGCTGTTATCTAACTTACAATTATTAGCAATTAGTGATAGGCAATTTTAAAAACTTACTATTAACCACTTTATTTAATATTCGTTGTTGAATTTATTACATCCAACACAAACTTAGTAGAATCTGAAGTATCAGTATCGGTACTGATGAATCTAATTCTACTATCATACACTAGGTAAACACTTTCAAATATGTGTATACTCTTACTATGCGTTTAGTGTTGTTCTCAAATTAATAATATCAAACTATCTAAACATAAACATTTATACATGTAATCTAACAGTTAACCAATTAGAAACCAGTAAATACATTCATTACTTATATTCACAGCATATATGGTATGTTTAATGCTGATAATGAAATGAAACAATATTGTTAATAGATGGAAGGAAAAATGAAATTTAAAATATTACTACATATGTAATTTGATTGTTTTTCTTAGAAATTAAAATTTTAAAAAAATTTTCATTTCCAATAACTATTTTACATTATTAATAAAATGGTATTAAGAAAATTAGATGGGTTTAATTTTTCTACAGAAGTTACTAATCATAAGTTTTGGTATGCAAATAAAATGTGTATACATTGAATTTAACTGTTCATCTATGCTTCTGACATTTATCCACTAAACAGAATAAGATATTAAAGCATGCAATTTGTAATACTACAAGTATGAATTAAGTTGAATTGTAGCTGCCAAGTGAAATCTAGGACGTGCAGATCGTTCTATATGGGGTTCTTTAAGTGAAAACATCTGCTTTTAGATGTTTATCTTTACACCAGAACTCGAATTCAGTTCGTCAGATTATGTGTACATATCCGTTGCCTTGACTCAGTAGCTAAGAGCTAAAGTTAATGATATTTGACACGAAATGGTCTAAGTTTGAGTCATAGTGTGAGCGCACACACTGGAATGTTGGTACATCCAGCTAATAAGTCCATAAAAAGCGAAACATACTTTCTAGATCATGCTTGCCAGCCATAATTTAATTGAAGTCAAACTTATATACTACTGTCGTATCGAGGCAATTCCCTCATCTTGTATGTAATGCAATAGTGGATGATCAACTTCAGTTCACAATAAATTAACAGGAAGATACAATTACTTTCAGATTATACGTGTAATACCACAACTCGTTGGTATAAGTATCTGATAAAGTAAACTTTCAAAGGACTAAAAAATCCAAAGTGCAAAAGTGTATTCGGCGATGGAGAGTTTTTTTGGATATAATCTACATTTCCATACAATTGTAATGTTTGGTTAAATTTTACAAATAGTCTCTTATAAAATAGAGAGGTATATTGAGTTGTTAAACAAATTAGTCATAACTGTGTAACGAGTTATTTTTAAACGTGTAATAAACAAAAGCAAAGGGGTATTACATTAAAGTTGTCTGGTGATATTTATGATGATGTTATGTAATAGAGAAAAGGCTTCTGAGAAAGGTTGAGTATATGAAGATTATTTATAGATGATGCATAATTGAATGAGAAAATCATTAAAATAACCTTTTATGGTTTGTTATATATTAGTCTAGGTTGACTACCATTGAGAACCAAGGGGCACTAGACAACTGGTTAATCAATGTATGGGACTCCTTAGCATTTTGTACCATCGATTACTTCTGGGGGATTGAACCTAAGACTTGCAGGTATCGAGGAGAAAGGTTAACTAATACTAAAGGATGATAGGCTTTCAGTAGTGAAATTACAACTTTACTTATTTCACAGAATAGAATCAATGTCATTGATGATAAAGTCATCAGTCACAACTTCTCCATGATTGCTATTTTCAAACAATTTTGTTGCAATGCCACTTTGTTTTTGTTTGTTGCACTTGTATTACTAATTCAAGTAATCTGTTTCGTGACGCCACTCACTTTTTTTAATAGAGTAATGTAAGTAAAATTTAACTAAAGGTTCCGAATATACAGCTAATGTAAATGATACCTACAAGAAGAAACTTCTCTTTGCTGAATACTTTTGTTTTTGTACGTAATTTAAGAACGAGTATACCACAATTCCTGTCGAATAAGATGTTACGTTTACAAGTAATATGAACTAATTTACAGATTTATATACATACTTCTTCACACATATTTGAAGTGTACACAACACACATACGTATAAAATATCAGTTATTTCCAATAACTAACCACAAGTGTATGTAAATAATATTTCATTCAGAATATGGACAGGCTTAGAAAACTGTAGTTATATCAGAAAGTCAATGTAAGTTGTTAATATGTAAGCGAATTTTGGCTTTCATGATTTTAAAAGTCGATTAGTTCTCCTAAAAGGAACACAATAACAATTCACTTCATAAATGTTTACAAAAAGAACGTAACTTGTATGTAAACAACATAAACCCATCTAGCGTTGATCATTTTCATCAACTACTTCAGACCATCATTTCATTGACAGACAGTATTTAATGAAAGAATGGTTGTAATGATGGTGTAACTATTAAAACTAACACAGAAAGTTACTATCAGTTAGATCACCTATTTAATACTTGAATAACTAAGTCCTGAATTTTTATGACGTGTTCGTCTATGTAGTTTAAAATTACCCCAATCAGTTGTGTGTGACAAAGAAAATAATGTGTAACCAGTAATTCTCTGACCCATAACAACATGCATAACAGCTACTCAGGTTTTCGTGAATGTGGTAATACTGAATTTGAAACTATAATGACGAATTCTATTCATTTTCTATGATAAATTGTGAACTGTGATGCTATGTACAGTAAAAGGTTAGGGAGCTTATCCACGTTTTCGCAGTCAAATGCAAATAACAAAGGTGCAAATTTACCGTAGGTTACATACATTTTATCCTTCAGTTCAAAGTTCCTAACAATATTAAGGACAGAATAAAATGACTAATAACTTAGCCATGTTTTGCTACTAAAAGCATTCAGTAAAATTTGCACATCTCTAACTTCCTTTAACACTGACACTAATTGTCAGTTGATACGCTAACTGATCGCAGTCACAGTTTTACCATTTTGTAAGTTAATAATCACATTTTATATCGTTAATCCTTAAGTGTTATGTTTCAATGCCTATGATTCGCATAATTCTATATCCAGGTGATGACCGTAAACAATGTGACTCACATTACATTCAATAATTTGAAGATTCCTTAGCACTACCTAATAGATTCCAACAAATTAAAGTATATTTAAAAAGCTTTAATAGTTAACAATTAGCTTTCTAATAATCAATTATTAGTAACATTTAAAACAATACTCTATGCATTCTACTTACTAGCTAGTTTTCATTGTAATGAAAGTTGTTTGCAGCTTTAAAAATACCTTAAGTAAACAAATGTAGTTTATTCAGTTTCAATGTGTAACCTTTTTCCTAGTAACGAATATTTACTTAAACTAGTAAAAAAAACAAGTATATTAGGTCACTGATTGTAACGTAATAAATCAAATAGACTATTGACTAATGCATCCATTCAGTTTATCTTTGGACATGTTTTATGTTGTTGTGGTATTATAATAAGTATTGTAAACAATTGTGCTGTAAAATATTGTTAAACGTTGTTGTACAATTTCAACAGTGATAAGTTATTCAGATTGATCAATTGTGATAGTTGTGTTTAAACAATAAATGGGATAATGTCAACGTTATTTATGCTTTTATCATAAATTTTAAATATTTTGAAAGTGACTTACTTATTCATTTTTACAAATGAAACCATTTTTGAATAGAAGAAAGAAGAGATAAGCTAGTGACTTAAGGTTCAAGATGATTGAACTGAGTGTTAAACTAGTCTAATACTTGAATTTTTCAGTTTATTATAAACGATAAAAATTCTAATGTATGAAACTATTCGAATGTACACTCAGTTTCTTATACTTAACAGGTAAAATTATTCAACAAACTATATCAATATTATGTACTCTGGCATACATACACTTATTCATTCACAACTTATTATCTATCTATTGACGTTGATAATGCGGTACAGTCTGAAGAAAAAAAGGTAATTAAACATGATTCCATTTAAGTTTGCATGATGATTGTCAGATTCAAAGAAAATGAATACGTATTCTTGAACAAAATCTACAATCAGAAATTTGCGATTTCATGTTATCTCAGAAATATAAAAGTGCATTCATAGGAAACAAAAATGTCTTCTCTTACTATTACCAGTACTTGTTTAGTAATAAATGGTCGTAATATATGCTACTTTATACTGATTTAATATTTTACGGAAAATTCAGTTGATCAATGATGTGATTTTATTTTACTTAGCTACTACTTACCTTTTTGTGTGTAGTGAAGACAGTTAAAAGTGCTATTGAAAGTGCCTGCAGTATAAAAGAAAGCAGTTAGAATGGACTATAATAATCAGTTATTATAGATGGAGCTAAGAAAATCTATGAAGGAGGAAAAACAAATTAACATCACTAAAGACTTGTGTAGAGTTCATACTAGGACGAAACAGCTGTCGAGTAATTACTGGTTTTTGTTGGTACTCTACCAACATCTGTCAGTGACAAATTCAGTCAAAAAAACAAGTTTTAATATACAGTCAGATACATTTATACTACTATAAAAATCAGGTTTTCACAAAAGAGGTCCATTACCAATTTTATAATTAACTGCGAAATCTAGTAAATCAGTCAGCCATAGATTATTTTTTTGAAAACTAATTTTCAATATGAAAGAAACAATCTACACATTAAATGAAACTAAGTATTTTTTAAACTAGTAAAACTAATCGTTATCAGCCATTATATGATAAACATTATGTGAGTATCTTTTCTGGTCTAATAAACTTAACCGACTGGCCATCAATCTCTTAAGGAATTTGGTATAACACCTCCATAGAACGCTGACAAAAAGTAATTATAATTTTTTTCAGAAACTCATTAATAGTTATACACATTCATCACATCGATTCAAAAAAATATTTCCAAATAGTTTGTTCAGGGAAAATTATTAATTTGGTAATCGCTTGCAATGCATAGCGTTCAATACAATAAGTTGCCGAAATAACGAGCCAAATAAAATGAATTGGTGACTTTGTGTAGAAACAGAAGACTATAAGATCATAAAACATATATATTAACAAGAACAATGTCGGATAAATGATATAATTCATTTAAAGAACAAATAAAATACCTTTGTTTAGTTATGAATATTCCACATGGTTATATAAAGTATATTATTTAAAACGATAACATATTCTTCACTGAATTCTTTTTTGGACTATGTTTCGTAAAGTTACATGTCACCTGATTCGAATATTCATGAGACATTAATGAAAAATTTCTTGATGGGTCACCTGATAGCGGTTCTACATAACACTATCTAATATTACAGCAACGTTTCATAAACTCATGACTAGTCTATTTTATCCATTCGTTTCAAGTCGCTTCATCAATGTCCTTGAATATCTGTTGAAGACGTCGCCATTAATTTTACAGCCTTTCTACTTGAAACGATCAGTCTGTTTAAGACAATCATGATCGAGCACAGAATATTCTCAAATATCCTCAGCTCAAAATATTCAAATCTGACAAATATCGAGCTGAAGAGTAGAAAAGCTGCTAATATTACATTAACTGTGATTAAACTACTTATACTGTCGTTTCTGACGTAATTATACACATCAGTAGTAAATTATCAGTAGACAGTTTAGATTTACATATCTGCTTAAAGATGTTCATGCCTTTTACTTCGTTGAAATCTGTCGGTAAAGTGTACTGGTAACAAACTGAAAATCGATGCTGCCAGTATTATCGGATGTAGCGCTACATTTAAAAAATGTTATAACTAATCTATTGAAGCAAGTACCGACTTATAGAAATATAGTTTTTACTTTGATTTATTAATTATTTTCCAAAGTACACAACCCCAGTCATTGAAAAGAATTCGGTTCCATATTAGTGACAGTTATCTGGTATTTGTCATAAACAAGTTTTGAGTTAATTCTTAGTAATCTGACTTTACTGATTAATACTTATGCATGAAGTTATCTTAACATAGTGCTAACCACGGGAACTGTTCACTAAATGTAAATGTATTAATTGCGTAGCCTTTAAAAGAACAAATATTTTTGGGTAATGAAAAAGATTTCTGTTTGACTTTTGGTCAAAGATATTTTTATCTTTCTTTTAACATTGTTAATATCACCACTAATTAAATTTGTATCTAGAAGACCAATAAGTTATATGAACTTATGTATGGTAAAATAACTGCTGTCATATTCTTTCTTTCGCACTATTGACATTGAAGAAAAACTATGCCTTTCAAGTTTTCCTTTTTATATAATGATGTAATTAATTCATAGTTTTATGCACCTTTTTAACGATTTTACTTTTACTATATTCTTTTTTTGTGATTAAACATAGATTACAATACCGATGCTGCCAACACCTAGACCAGTCGCACCCTACTGTCAGCCTACTACTCAACGTAAGTTAAATATCAATACTTTTTGTGTAAATGATAAAAATCCTAGTGTTGTTATTTCTGTTAGTATTCTATTTATTTAATAAATGAATTCACTAATTATATTACCATTAAAAAATGAAATAGGGAATGGATATCTACAGGTAATCAAAAGCGATAAGTTAAACTGAACTAAATATCTGAGGTATATGGAAAATGAATATTCTCTTTAATCTATCATGTAAGATTGTAGAAGTTTAACTGCTTGATGAATGTCGACGTAATCTCACAAAATGATTTGATAACCTAATTATTTAAAATAGACGACCAGCACTACTTTAAATATCGATTTAGTTTTCACTTTAACTGAAACATATTGTCAAATCACTGAAATGATGAGATAAGTATTATCATTTATGATAAACGAAATTATAAGTTTTAAAAGTAAGAAACTCATGGGTTTAATGAAAAATTCAAATAAATATGAACGACTAGAAAGTAGTCATATATTAAATTTAGTTGTTTTTTTAGTCTATATAGTTCTACTGACAAGACGCAACCATGGAATATGATCTCTAAGAAGATACAAATGACATTGCGACACTTAGTTGCTTAGTTCTATGAGTGTGTTTTGTAAAGTAGATTGGCCTTTATTTTCACTATATGTAAGTAGTCTATACAATGATTCGCACTCAAATTCCTTTTCATTCTACTCGACATCTATCACTATTGACAGATTATCTGATCGAATATCTCAGTATTATAAACATAGTATTATTCTATGTTGTGCTTAATAAGTTTTCATTATATTGGTAAATCAATAACACCAATTAACAACTAATTTGACACTACATTATTTCTTAGGATTTTTTCTTAATACACTCGGCTACTTATATCCATTGGCACTCAGAAGGAATACGACTTAAAGTGAATATGGAAAATAATTTACATTTTCATGTCATGAACTTATGTAAATACAATGAGGACGTATCATATTTCACAGAACAAAGTCACTTTTATAATAGTGTCTCATTCATACTCTGATTTCTTTAAATAATATTTTCATTTGAATAAAGAATTGTATCAGTTTGAGTTTGTTTTATTGGAGTGATCATAATTAGAATAGTCAAATTTTAATAATAAGCATAAAAACATTCTTTACAAACGTTTCTCATTTAATTTTACTTCATAAAATATACTGGTGTTTTTTTATTGTATGTAATTTGGCATAAATTCAAAGGTACCAATCAGATTGAATCTATTTACACTAAACAGATACAATAATTGGTAATAAACTATAATTTTTCTCCATTAAGTACTTCGATTATAAGTCAGTTTGTTAGTGAATTCAAAGAAAAAAAAATAACAATGCGGGTTGATTAAGTGATACACAATAAGCATGAGTTTTTTAACCACAAAAGTTTTGAAGTACCAGTATAAGCTAATTAACCTAATAAGTAGAAAATTAAGGTTAACTAAAATGAGTTGTGTGACACTTATTTCTTTATGCCATTCATTGACTTATGTTTCACTTTTTAAGATAGCCAATAGACAGTTAGTGTAGTGAAGGATGAACTCAACAAACTTTATTATAATTAGATTTACAGCTAATTGAGGGGAAACCGTAAATACTTTCAATGGATTGTCAAAGTTAATTAGGATGTGTTTGTATCTGGTCAGTCTCTGTTGCCATATGAGTAGATTGACTCGATATAACTATAATTAAAAAGTAACGTTTAAGTTGAACTGTAACTGGGAAGCGAAATTCAGGAAGCTCATTTCTTTCTATCTGGGACTGCGTAACTTAGAGGTGGACGTGTTGGAGTTTGGCACGAAGCAGACTAAATTCGTATCCCACTGTGAACGTCAACATTGAGACCCAGGCACATCCAGCCGATGAATCCAAAGTAGAACGAAACGCGCGTTGAGAATTCCGCTTTCCAGTCACATTTTAACCTAAACATTGATTGTCGAAATTGTTGAATAGAAATTATTTCGTTTTTCTACTAAACTATGAAACGTTACACGAAGAGTTGAAAAAAAGTCATTCAAGACGCACAACTTTAATATTCCTGCAGTATAGTAAATCAAGTGTATGTCTTAATATAACTCGTAACTAGAAATTATCAGTTCTTCGATCATGTGAAAATATCTACCTCGTCTTTTATTTCGACCAGATAATTAATGACTATAAAAATCAACGAAATTCACCCTCTCCAATTTTCTTGTATATGGAGAAATTTAGTTTGGGTATTACTAAGCTAAGATTCCACTTAGTAATTGTCTAAATAATGAATTAAATAATAACTGAAGTAACCCTGTTACTTTAAGTCTACAGTAAGAGCTAATTGTTAGGGTTGTGCTTGAATGAATTCTATTTACAACATGATGTAAAATATTTTATATTTGGTAATGGCATGCTTTTAGTCGAATGCAATGAATTTTCACTGTTGAAATTTATACTAATGAAGTCAATCCAAACGCTTTTGAAGCATTGAATAACATCCTGAGACTTATGAAAAATTTGTTTATAACTTTGTTCGTGTAAACAACTGGTCTCATAAATCTAAGCAAAATGACCACGGAATCGCTAAATGATTTCATACAAAAGAAAACAAATAGGCCTAACAAATAAGACTGGATCACGTCAAAATTAATGTTAGGTAACGTAGTACATAACCAAAAGGAATACCGAAAACAATGTAATTTTGATGTCATTTGAACATCGTGATCCAAAAGATACAAAGTGAAACCAAGTACATGTAAAATTATTTTTAAATGGTATGGTGGATAATTTCACCCGAAGTCTTAGTTCTGTAGATGATTTTCACCATAAATAAGCATCAATTTCAGAATAATCTCAGGATGTCACATCCAAGACACCACACTTTATAAACTGTTGAGTTCAAATCCTACCTAGTTAACACATAACTAGTGCTGTATTTATCTAATACCATCTGAAATTATCAAAAACCGAGTCTAAATTATCTGCACACACCACTACTATTTACTCTTAGAGGTTCGTTTCCGGACGAGTCACTGATGGGCATATGATTATACACAGGGTATACACGTATCCTCTAACAAATATTATGCATTCGTTGGATAACAACCATACATATGATTATCGACTATTTTAAAGAGTGTACACATAGAAAACTAAAAAGTTATAGTAAAACTAACAATCAACCCTTCTAATGAACAAACAAACATGTGAAAAGTCTTAACATTTATGTGCATGACTTAGAATAACATGAAATCATACTAAAATATCACGTAAAATATCAGGTGTTAGTTTGTAAATATACTGAAGCAATACAGAAACGGTACTTGCTAAATTTGATTGTTCGTATATGTGTATAAGCTTGTTTCTGTCTCCATATACATTCATGCATTAGTATGTGTCTATGGGCTTTTGACCTATTTCTGAGACCCACATTTCTTATTTGGATGTACATAATCATAAATTTTGACAGGCGAATCAATTACATGTTTGTAGTGGAATATTGAAACTTAAAATTCAATTAGTTTTATAATATAAATCTTCTTACAATTTATAACTATAAAGTGATGATTTTTAAATTGTTTCTTTGTGGAAATTTTAAAATCAATTATCAATTTATAAAGTAAAGTAAGTTTATAACCAATCAACAATGCTTTCTATTACATTTATTATGAGAGTTATTTACACTGTACATACATAGTTACTAACCTATTCGTTTAAATTTCTTCTACTGTTCTTTACTATTCAAAATGTTTCTTATAGTTACAGATGAGTTACAAATTGTCTTAGATAGTTTGTATAGTAACAAGCTTTATTTAAAATGAAATGATATGAACACCTGACTAAAACCAATAGTTCATAATGATTGTTAATACAAATAATCTTAGTAACAAGTAATAAATGTTGTGGATGACGTCAAGTTTATATTTCGTTCAATGTGTTATGGAACTTATAAGAAAATAAGATTAAACATGAATTTATCACTTAACAACCTCGATAAGTGAATTATAAACTCCATGGTTTTCATCTTTGTTTACCTGTAATAAATGCCCAAGCTAGCTATGTATACGACCTAGAATTCCTGTCTTTTGTTATATCTTTTTTCACAGAGCTTATACCTTTATAATGTTTAGTATCATTTGATTATCGATTGCAAAAGAACAATCTATTTAATTAATCTTAAAGTGATTGTTCAGTTAATTTTCATAAATAGTAAAACGCAAAAATATTCATTTGGTTTTATCATATATTTGGAGATATTAGAATAACTTCATTATGAGGAAAATAATGTGACTCCATTATGAGGTGGCTGACAGTTACAGTTAAGTTTGTGCAGTGATATAACACTTATCATAGCCAAATTAGACAACGGTTACCTACTCTGCAACGACAACTATATTGTTTTTTATAAAATGCGTGATAGAACGAAGAAATAATTCCTTTCAGTTATCTTCTACCAAACCGTTCTCTCTCTCTCTCTCTCTCTCTCTCTATATATATATATATATATATATATATATATATATATATATATATATATATAGTGTACGGTAATAGAGTGATATCGAATGTGTGTTAGTGTTACATATTAAATAACAGAGATTATAGTTTTTTTTTTAATTTTCATTTATTCAAGTACATGTTTATGGTAACAAAATCGAATGGTTAAAGAAAGGTAAAATAACTTCAGTGATTACAAGTTACGATTTCATATGTTACATAATACGCTTAATACGAGAAACTCTAAAACATTTTAATAGAAGGTAACTGACAAGAATAGTTACGTAAAATTGGTGATATTTGAAGTTGGAATTAAAAAATACGCAAGAAAACAAATCTGAAGAATTCTAATTTTATAGACAAAACTCACAGAATGGTTTATAATTTACAAAGATCATCAAAGTGAAGAAAGCAACCAAAGGAATTTCTTTTGTACACAAAAAGCAAGCTTGTAAATATGATTATTAATAGTTTTATTTGTGTGCACATAGCGAATTCATAAACTTAAATTACATATTACGAGAGGCATGATAAATAATACTGAAGACTGTATTTAAACCCACTCGGTGCCTAATGTCTTTTAATAGTCAAGAATTGAGCTTTTAACTATTCTTAATTATCTGTTTGTCAACTAACTACACTACGCTCAGCACTGTAATGATGCACTTCCAAAATGTTTGTTCAATGCAACTAGCCCCAGACGATTAACTGTAACTGTAAATAGACATAGATGCGAAGAATTCGGGCGGTCAGCTTTTGTTTGTTTAAAGAGATTGTAAGGTCATGTTCCTTCTGCATAAGAGAGGTTCAACGAATTTTCAAACTGTTGCTCTCTGTAAAGCACATAATCTAAAAGTATATGAGTTAATGTAGATTATTTTCACAATCATGTTTGTCTATTAAAAAGGTGCTCACTAAAGGTGTTGAACATATACTATAAATCCCAATAATCACATACTAGTAAAACAATACGTACACAAACTCGTCGAATAAAGTAGAATATTGATCATATTCATTATAAAAGGTAAAACTATTTGGATGAACTCCAATGCCAATAACGTTTAGCAAACACCTATGTTATTAATTAGAGTAATCCTTCTAGCCTGCAGTAAAAAGTAAGAATTCGAAACTAAGGAGTTTAGAGCAATCGATTGTCTATCACTAAACCTGACGCTTAGTTCATATTCTAGATATGCAAACGAGATGGATTTTATAATTGATGAGACTAGTTAGCAGACATTAATCAACTCTTAAGGCATTAAATAACTAACAAACACATTTCTTGTACAGTCTACACATAAAACAATGAACATGTGAACAGTTAATTCATACTGGCTAAACAAAGTCAACATGTGACATCTTTAAAGAGTAACGTTTAAAATTCATTCAAACACCAGTCTATTTATCGATGAACTTAAGTGTAAATGCTAATCTTACTGATTTTTGTAGAATCAGTTGTCAACATCTGAGTAAACATGATTAATGAAGATTGTATTGACGTTTAAAATATTTTGTACCATCAAAAAGTGTAATGCTGACAATTAAACAATAATTTGGTATTGGTGTTTAAGCCCTAACGATACAACAAAATGTTTGCAACAGTGTTAATAGATTTAGTTTACTACTGATTGGAGAATTCTTAATGCCTACACGAATCAACATTTAATCCTATATTTGCATCACAGAACTAATGAGGTAAATTTATGAGTGTTTACTGCCTAAATTGTATGTGATAGATAAGAGAGCGGTGAATTAATTTACACAGAAAAACTGTTATGAAATTGCTATATATAAATGACTATGGCATTAATGTATATCTTGATTTTCCTTGATACATATTTGTAAAGCTAGAAATGTAAGCCATGTGATTCAGATTTATTTATTTAAACGTCTTCCGATATACATCGTAGGCAATTTTGTGTAGGCTTAGTCATTAATGTTCAAACGTAAAGATAAATAACTATGTATTACTAAGTAATCTGAATGATTGAAATGTAAAAGTAACACTTACTAAATCAAATATTGGTTGACACATTGTGCCATATATACATATAATACTAATAAAATATGTATCCATCACACTTTTTATAAAAATCAACCTGAAAACAAACTAAATGTAATAACGATTAATGACATGTAGTAAGCGTAGTTAATTGTATTCGTCGCAGACTGATACTGGTTAGTAACTACTGAAAACAAGGAATTTTTTAATGGCTGTCTCCTCCTTGTTCGAAAAGTCACCACAGTGATCACTGTCAATTTTGTCATGGAATCCAACTCAAGGACTACAATTTTAACGATGAACACTTAACAATCTGAACTATCAACAGGGTATCTATTCGTAGAATTTGCATATTCATCAGTTCGTTATATGGTGTGCCAGTTAGTCAGTGGCACTGGTGATCAGTCTCTTACTACCGACATACTTGAACTCCACCTAGTTACGAATTTTTATCAGAAGTTAGTTCCTAGTAAACAGAAATATCTGTCCAGTGCTCCATGGTTTTCATTGATACTCAACCAACATCATTTTGTGACAAATGCAATCGACTAAGCCCAATGTCTATCTCTACAAAATCAACTCAGTTTAATTATAATAATCATCGCACTAGTGTTCAACTTTAAGGTGTTCCTGAGGTTTAAGTGAGAAATCGTGACTGGCGGTGTTCAGACACATCTGGAGCAAGATGATTATCATTAATGACAATGTATGATAGTCGTGCTATATCACAAATTGATGAAAATGTGAATTCAACTAATGAAAGCGGACCAAATGATAAAGTGTTAGGCGTTTTTCAAAAGACCTGAAAACCCTAGGTTAAATTCCATAAAGGGATTGAAGGTACTTAGTCATGAGATGTTTCTTACGAGGAGGAGACAGCTGATATCACTATACATAATTATTATAAGTCAGATTTTACTTAATAAAATTACCTTATAAACATTGATTCATTAGGTTGTTAAGCTTTAAATATTCCTTTGATTACCAGGTGATGTAAGTAAATGTATAACCTTTTGGAATATTCTGTTCAACCGTTACATGTATAGAAATAGAAAACGTTTACAGAATACAGACACGTATAATTAATTCACATTTTCATTGTGTTATTTCCTGTTTGTTGACATTTTTTATTAGTTCTATCTAGTTAGTTCAATAAGTTCTGAGTAAATATCTCGATTTGTATATTTATTTCTTTAATACGTTAAACGTAATAAGTAGTTTAACAAAATGTTACCAGGCAGATATTAATCACGTTGACAGAATACTAGAAATTTGCTAACTTATTTTTCATTGTTAATGTTTTATGAATAAAATTGCTACTTCTTCATAGATCGCATGTATATACATATACAGATATATATCACAAATCAAGTGGTATTAGGTATAATGTTCAATTCAGCAATATCTTTTGGGTTCCATTACCAGTAAGTTCTCAAACTTTGTTATAAGTGTAACAATTCTAACAAAATTATTTAAACTATTAAAAATGAACTGAATGGATTTGTTTATAAGAAATAAATGGTTTAAATCATGAATAGTGTTTACCTACAAAAATCATATAACTATTGCTTAGCACCAAATAAGTAATTTGAATTGATTTTCAGACTGCGAACATAAAGGTAAAGTGTACATATTTGGAAGTAATATAAAGCTGACTGTCAACTTTTGAAACTATGTCTAACTTTAATACGCTCGTTTGTGACGTAGAATACTTTAGATTTGAAATAAAATAAGCGGCCAGTAGTTCACGTATCTGTTGTGTTTCATAAGACTTTAAAAGTGGATTGATATTATATTGCAACGGTAAAGAAAATTCGTATCTCAGGAAGATGGTTTTGATTAATTTGCTTTTGATTGCGCAGTTTCTGTCATCATTCTACACGACTTAACATGAAATTTTGATAGAAGTGAGTTATGAAAACTTCACCACAAGTGATTAGCATCTTGCCAATGTCAACCTTGGTGTTGATTAGCTAATATTTGAACATACCTTACGATTTGTTCACATTCATTTTGAAAACATATTCTCATCATGGTTCACGGTATTGTGATTGTTTGTTACTTTCCGAATCGGGTTGGTAAACCACTTCTATTTCAGTATGTTTATGGAACGTCAATCGACCTGAATATCACGCTAAAAAATTCCTCTGGTTGTATTTGTATATTTTCTGCCTCAAATAATTGTGTTTATTAATCAAACCTGTACCCATAATAATTGTCCGTATGTATTGGGGTGAGGGAAGATATATTATGGCGTTTGGTAGCTAATTAATGTTTGTATAGGCGATGATGAAGAGGTTGGTCATTTAATTCGACTCAATGTTTACTACACTTGGAGTAGTTTACTTTGTAGATAATATTCGGCTTGTCTTCTTTTATTATTGTCTTCTTTAGTTTGCATAAAATCCATTGTAGTGAACTTGTTGACTTGTACATAACATTTCTTTATAATCGTCTTATTAGTCTGGTTACCATTTCTATGATTTCCTATTATCTTTTCATTAACAGTTAATAATTCAATGTTAAATTACCATTTGGTGAATAAATTTACTAGAAAATCTTCACTAGACATAAATATTTAATTCATATTTATAGATAATAAACATTTAAACTTAGTATCAAACATTTTATTGCATTAAAACAATTAGATTTGACTGTTAAATTTTTCAATTACATTTTTTATGACTTTCAGACAGAAAAATGTTAAATAATAGTATTATTTAAAAAATTAAATACAATTAATTTAACCAGGAAAATTTTTATGTTCAATAATCAACAATCTAATCAATATTATGTATCTCATTGAAGAATATTAAATGTTAAATAAATAAAGTAAAAATGAAACAGCAACAAAAAACACTTATAAAAATATAATAACTTACCTTAAAAATAAAATAAAAACGTTTTTAAATGAAAAAAAAGAAGATACAACTGTTCAATTGAAATTAAAAAAGAAAAAAAGAAAACACTGAACATTTTCGAGATTACAACAATGTTTTTTTGAGATACACATATTTTAAACACTGTGGTTAATTAACATTTACAAAAAAAGATTATTTATTGAATCTTATAATGCCGATTTAGGTAATAATGAATTATTACAAGACGTTGAAGATGAAAGAATATCAATATGTACATGATGGTAGTTGGTTGTATTCTCCAATTTATCGATTATTTTTTCTTTTCATTGAATTTAATTTCTATGCGTGCTTATCACTATGCTTTTACGTCATATATTTTCCATTAAAAAATATTTTAAATGTATATTAAAATGTAACAAAACAGCATTTACACTAAAATTTTAATTAGATAAAAGTGAAATTTCATGATACAAAATGTCTACTATGTTCCTTGAAGTAATTACAACAATTATACAAATTCATATTTTGTTACTAAGAGAGAACTACAGACAATTCAGAAATGAAAAGTTTATTGTTGATGACATCATTTATTATAACTGTAAAGTCGTCTATATAGTCAGTTTCAAAAAAATGTATATCTGTTTGGAAATATAGATGGAGATTACACAATAAATTATTAAAAAATCTGAAGTATCAAAAAAACTCATTAGAGTGTTGCACAATTGTCTAAATGATAAAGAACCATTTTAAAGTGAAATCAATTCAAAATTTAAAGGATGAGCGATAATTGCCCACATGATCAAGGTGGAAAGAGACACTAATCGAAGATAGAGGAGGTATGAGAAATTAAAGTAAACATCGAAACAGATCAAAAGTGACGGCAAATAGATAGAGAAGTTTTAAAGCCAAAGTGAATTCAGAGGTTGTGCTTGCTGTGTCGGCTTTTAAAGAAAAATGTTTTTCATTCACAATATGTGCCTCTTTTTATAACTGGTGATATTTTTAGCATGTATCTCTTTCCAACTTGAACAAATTAGAAATTATTGCTCATCTTTAAAGTTTTGAATTGATTTTATTTCAGAATGGTTCTTCATCATTTAGAAAATTGTACAACACTCTTGTAAATCTTTCGGTACATAAGATTTTTAGATAAACTAATGAGTAATAGTTATCTCATTTCAAAATAAACATATATCTTGTTCTTTGAAAGAGACTTAAATACAACTTCTTTATTAGGAATCCTTCAACGTCGTTGGTGCCTTATCTTTATAGCTTGTTTGCTTCTAACCTGTCTGTGAGTCATTTTTAATGTCAGTACAGAACTCATAGCATAACATAACATTAACAGACGAATACTTTAAATCCTATAAGCTACAATTCCTAATACTTAATGTCAATAGATGTAATGTATCGTTAGGGATATTTCTACAAATTTCATGGTTATCTATAGTCCAGACTGTGCACTTTATAGATCACTTACAGTCTGTATTTTATTAACAGTTTTGATCTCAGAAAATCTTTAGGTAAACACCTATTACAACACAAATGGCATTATACATTTGTGAAAAGTACTGGTCTACTGTCGTAGATGAGTTGAAAACCGTGAATCTTTGGTCTCACCATTAAGAAAATATTATTCATCATAAGATTGTTTATATTTCTTCACATGACAGTTAACTGAAGTTTTCTATCCCAACTCAGATATATCTAACTTAGTTTCATTTAATAAAGTCCAGACTTATGCGAAAGGTGACTACCGAAATAAAATTGTATCTTTCACTTAAAGTGAATTAAATGAAGTTAAATCTAATTAGTCGTTAGATGAAGATTCAAAATTTTAATGATGCTGTTTACCCTAAAACATACGAGAATACATGGGCTAAAAAGAATAAACCATGAATTACTTAACAGAGAGAAATAATAATATTAGTGAATTTTGTAAACAAATAATACACTGTAATCACACATATATATATATATATATATGTTACACAACTGTGGCTGTTTGGACTCAGTAGCCTAGTGGTGAACGCAGTAGCGTTTGGTACGAAACAAAGTGAGTAAGATTCAAGGTGTGAATATCAACACTGCGATGCAGGTACATCCACTTGACGAGTCCCAAATGGGACAAAAAGCAAGTCATGAGTTTCGGTTGCTAGTCACAATCCCACTCAAATAGATTATATTACATTTGCTTTTTAAAGAAATACAGTTTACAGCATCATCATCTTCTTATTGAAAAAAGAAAGTGTTCCGCACATTCAATTGCATAACCTTACTAAATATATTAAGGTTTAAAACTTACTAAGGTACAAGCACATTACTTACATCGAAATTTTAAAATAACAACATACTTTTGTGCCAAAACATTAAAAAGGTACTCTCTAAGAAATTCTAATAAGTAATGTAATATTTTCAGTCTTCCATATAAGAATATTCTGTTGTAGAACACGCGGAATTTTTTTGTTTAGAAATTACAGCGATTGAGAAACGGTTTATCCATAGATCCTTTTATTGAATATGATGAATTACATATCTCTGTTAAACAGAAAATGCGACTTTCGTTGTAAACAAGGAACAATCGATAATTGCTTTGCCGTTTGACATATTTCGTTCTTGTTTTTTTTATATTTCAGTACAATATCCCGAGTCCTTTAGTGAAAATCGAAATGGCACGGACAGTAGTGATCAGCCTCAATTTAACCAGCCGAATCATTTAAATATTCATAATCCACGAGTAATTTCTTTAAATAAGAATGACAAAGTATATTCAACCAATAGTTTAACCAGCTCAAATCTATTTTACCGAGCAAGTTCATTAAGTTACAGACCGTTGACTGTGTCTGATGCAGATTTTATCAATCCATCATGTACTGCACCAAATACTAGTGTTTCAAATAATCGAAGTTCTTTATATACAAGTCACAAAAAGCTGTATGGAATAAGTAATTCAGTTAGTTCACATGAGATTGCTAACACATGTACTGTGACCATTGAAAACAATAACAACAAAAGTATCCACTCAGAATTTCCGAATAGCCACATTAATAAAATACGCATGTTCAAACCAGAAACCAGTGTACGATCACCATCAGGTTATTCTTGTGTTTCAAAGTGAAAAATTTGGTGTTCGGCCCCAACTAATTGGGTTGCATCAGTCAAATCCTATTCTACACGACCAGAAAGGCTCAACCTTAAATATTAGCCAAATTCATTCTTCACAACACTCAACAAGTCTAAGTCCAGATATAAATAGAGAAAAGAACTCTAAAAATAAGTTGTATTTCCAGAAAAGACATGGAACATTTGATAATAATCAAAAAAATACAAGCAACGAAGTCAGTTTAGCACCCCAAAACATTACTAATACCAATAATATTGCCTTCAAAAGTGACAATTTCAAAACCCATCCTCCATACGTTCAATCATCTCAACTAAGGAAATCTGGACCCAGAACTTCAAGCAGAGATAATTCAAAAGAACAAAGCCCTGCGAAATTGTCTTCTGATAAACAAACACACTCTCTTATTCATAATATTTTAGCAAGCGGACATGAATCATTAAAGAATGGAGTTACATTGAATCAATATAAATATGTGATCCATTCTTCAGCCGATTCATCAAATATACCTTCTCAGATAAGATCTTCTTCCACACCATCTAAAACGTTACCACTAAACGATTTGAATAGAGCTAAACAAGTTGTGCTTCAAAAGTATCATGATCCACAAATAAGTAATCTATATTCGGGATTACATACAACTCATGAAAAAAAACTAGATGACAGCAGCGAACAAACTTTACTCAAAACAAACGTGGTACATAATACGGTTTCTCCAAGTATTCTTTTGCAGAGAACTGAACGCTTAAATGGTAGTTCTGTTCTTGTGGCGTCAGGTAAAGATACACTGACACGACTGACTAACCAATCCCCGTCAAATGCCTCAGGAAACAATAATACTCCAAAGTCATGTGAATATACGTATAGTAAAGACACAGTCAATTCTGGTGAACAAAGTTTGACCAATGACTTAGGTGTAAACAATCAGTTACAGGATCTTCATTCTCAGGGTATACATAAGCAAAAGACTAAACATAGAAGTAATTTACCTAATTCTAATTCTGCAGCATCTAGTTTGTCTGCTGGAGAGGATAGAACATTTTGTGACAGTGGAATATCTTCATCTTCTTATTCTAAAGACAGTGCTTGTACATCACCTTCGGATCCGAACGTCTATAATTCTCCTGTGCCATCCATAGGAGTTAATGAATGGGTATCTAAATGTACGGTGCCTTGTGTTAAAGAATTATTACATGAACCAAATAGTCATCAGAAACACAATCAAGAATTATCAACATCGACATCACGTATTCCTAGTATTTCAAAGTCATTGGATAAGTTTGAAAAAACTAATTTCACTGAAATAGTTGATATACAACAAAATTTGAGTATAACTCAAAGGCCTCAAAGACCTAAAACAATTGGTAAATTGCTTCCTCAGTCATCTAAGGAAGTTATTTCAGTTAATCCAAATAACAATGACAATGAATCACAAAACACTTCACTTAAATGTTGTCAAGGAGTAAATTCACTTAAGAAAAGTCCTCACTCAATACAACATCCACATGACAATCGCTCTTCTACTCTTTATTCTGCACAAGTTTCTTCCAAATACATCGATTTCAAAACGTCCGACTAAAACTGATACTAAATTACAGAATAACGAGGTTATGAGAAATGAAAAGATAAGTGCTAGTGCAACTAATAACAATAATACTTCTATTACTGAAACAACTGTAATCACTCCTAATCAAACTTACACTTATGCTTATCCTTACAATAATTATAAAGGCTTACATCCAAGTAATCACAATAAATCAGAACTACCTAAATTAACTGAAAAAAATGATATTGGATGTAACCAATTACGTCAGATGCATATCATTAGTGAAATGTGTGTGCAACACGATAATCATCAGCATTTTAAACTTTTGGATGACCAACCACATAAGACTAGCCTAAACCGATCGTCACTTGCTTCTGAAGGCGATAAAAGCAAAGTTAAACGAGATAGTGGGAAATCAAGCAATTCTTTATAATGAATTATCTTCGAAAACAACGTATAGTCAACTTTCGAAACTTATTAATACAGGTGAAATAAATAGGTAAGTGAATAAAATACTCCGCTTTTCTTGTAGTTTTACGAATACCCTAAATATGAAGTAGTATTTATAAGCTTTAAAAATTAGCAAACATTGAGAACTGTACGCTGATGGAAGTGATTATGCCACAGTTCAGAATTTGGACTCTTAGATGAAACTCAGTGTCACATAGTACTCACAATTTCACGTCACTATTCCAACTCTCTAAATGTGATGTACATAATCAAAGTTGGGTAATCGCGACAAGAAAGTAATTTTGTTTCACTTTAATGGAGAGACGTTGGTCTATCGTATGTCTAAATTTTTATTATAATTTGACTCACAATATTATTGAAACTTTATTGAAAATTGAAATGCAGCGATTCATCAGCATAAAATGTTTTGGTCAGTCACTTGGAGAATGGGTATATCATTTTACTATCCATGATTTGTATATTAAATAAGTGATTACTAAATTAACTGAAAGCATTTACTTCATACGCACAGTTATGACATTTCGGTATTAACGAACGATTTAAGCAATTTTCACTGATTCAAGTAGACATGAACTCAAAGCTTTTTTCACATGTTTTATCTGGGACAAATGTATGAAAACCTAGATCAACATGGTTTGTGGAGAAATGTTAATTATAACAACCTACTTGCAGAGAATATGTTTAGTAATTAGGCATAAATCAGCAACGCATGATAAATCTTGTTTGCATTTATTTCGAAATACGCTACAAAGACGTTTGAACGAAGAATGTATATATAATATACAAACTTCCTTAGCTTTGTACCTATACAACACAAAAGGAATTTATTGAAAATCTTACATTATAGAATAATGACGATATGCTCTCCTGATGCGGTTGACGAAGAAACGGGAGCATTGCATAAAAGCCTCAGGGAGAATGGCTACCCTATAATATTTATGAATAAACATGCCATCTCGAAAGCAAATAGGAAGATGATTCAGACAGTAGAAAGAAAGCCGCTTTTTCTGAGACTAGCATTCAGAGGGGACTCATCCAGCGAAATGCTAACGTTGAGGTTACGCATCTCAATTCGGAGAACTTTTTACGCTAGAAATCTGCAACTGGTGTTTTCTACCTGCCCCATGGTGATACCGAGAATAAAGGATAAATTACCTAAGCTTGCCACTTCATTCTGCATCCATCAGTTCAACTGCTCCTGTGGAGCAAGTTACATTGGCAGATGCTCAAGGAATTTACTCCTCCGTGCTCGGGAGCACCTTCCGATCTGGTTAACCAAAGGAGTTGTCAGAAGTATTAACAGTTCAATACTAGCTCACTCAATTCAAACAGGTCATGTAGAATAATATTTTGTGTAAACAGTTATCTGCCAAGATCGGTTAGATTCAGAGTCCTTAAAACGGCAGAGGCGGGTCAAGAAGCCAGACCTGTGCATACAGAAGAAGTACGTTCAATCTCTTCGCCTGCCATGGCCAACGCAAGATCCACTTAACCAGTCACCACCTTAATCATGCGACAATTTAATGTGATTAATGCATATGTATTCTCACTCTGGATGTGCATATCCATATTATTATTATTATTATTATTATTATTATTATTATTATTAATCAAAGTACACAGAATGAATTTGAATATCACATTTAAAGATCAAACAAATGAACTGATTGTAATTATGTCTATTATTGTTATTGTTACTATTTGACGAATTTTGATTATCGTTCACTTCATTTTACAAACTCTTACCCATTCGGTTTCATTTTAAGTAGGATTTGACCTTAGTCTACGAACACTTGATCTAATCGTATTTTGCTACCACCCCATCTCCTATGTCACCCATGTACAGAGATACCTGCATACACATTTGACTAATAATCTTGTTTATCACAATCGTCGTTTACGTTGCACAAGTTACGTAATGATTATTATTTCAACATTAACTTTCATTTTTTATAAATAACTCGATGAGAAAAACTTCCAATTATCCAATTATCCTTGATATTTAAGTAATATTTACTTGCCTCAGAACTGGCTATTCTTGTGACTAGTAATTTTGAACCAATAAATGTAGAACCTGATGAGCATTTATCGAAAAGAATATTCTTCGTTCAGACGTCTTTGTTTTTGATAAACATGGGAATTTTTAAACAATATTAGAGAATGTCAATCATAAACTGCTGTTTGTTGTGATTCCGGTGATCGTTATTGACATTATTGACTGTTGTTCCCAATACATTAGAGCTAAGCATTTCACCTTTCAAACAGAACTTTAAAGCTTGATATTACTACACTCAATGCATGTGTCAAATAATTTTGATAATTTTAAAAATCCAGATATGTATATTATTAACTATTTTAAAACAACTCTATATAAAGGTATCCTTTTAAAAAGAGAACTATTTTCGGTTATCATAGCAACTTAAAGTAGTTGTTATGTGATGTGAACACAAGTCAACCTTAATTTTTTGTCTATTTCATGCACATTGTTTAATCAACTGAAAAAAACATTGACAAAAATATAGCAGTTTTAAAAGTAACAATATAGTAAATAATGTAGTTCTACTAGAAGTTCATAATTCTGATGGGCGTGAATTCGATCCAGCGATAAAATGCCTTAAATTCTTATAAATGTTACCTTAGTGTTCTTCAGTCGACGTATTTCCCCTTCATGTTCGTCATCATTATTTTCTTTAGCCAAACATACTACTTGTAAGTAGCTTATATTTTAGAAGAAAGTTTGCAAACACATCAAAAATTTAGTTAGGTTAGCTTAAAAAGGTTATCTTAACCAGAACCCACGATTTATTTGTATTTTCCCTCATATAAAGCATAAACCAAAGTTTTTAGGAATCTTGACAAAGTTGCGTTGAAGCATGTCTTAGAATCCAATCACCTCAACTGAGCGGTTGGATTACTTACTTACTACTTACTTACGCCTGTTACCCCTCTCGGAGGAGCATAGGCCGCTCACCAGTATTCTCCATTCAACTCTGTCCTGAGCAATCCTTTCCAGCTGTCTCCAGTTACTTTTCCTCCTTTTAGTGTCTGCTTCCAGTTCTCGACGCAGGGTGTTCTTTGGCCTTCCTCTTTTCCGTTGTCCAACAGGATTCCAAGTTAGTGCTTGTCTCGTGATACAGTCTGATGATTTCCGCAATGTATGTCCTATCCATTTCCAACGTCGTTTCCTGATTTCCTCTTCAGCTAGGAAGTTGGTTTGTTGTCTTCCATAGTAGGCTGTTGCTGATGGTTTCCGGCCAACAGACATTCAATATTCTACGTAGACAGTTGTTGATAAATACCTGTACTCTCCTGAGGATGTTTGCAGTAGTTTTCCACGTCTCAGCTCCATAGAGAAGAACTGTCTTGACGTTCGAATTGAAGAGTCTAACTTTGAGATTGGTAGACAGTTGTTCGGAGTCCCATATATTTTTCAACTGTAGGAATGCTGCCCTTGCTTTGCCGATCCTTGCCCTTACATCTGCATCGGATCTTCCTTGTTCATCGATGATGCTCCTCAGGTATGTAAAGGTATCCACTTCTTCCAGAGTTTCAACATCAAGTTCAATTAGGTCGGTGCTCTCAGTGTTGAATTTGAGAATCTTGCTCTTTCCCTTATGTATGCTCAGGCCTATTGATGCTGAGGTTGCTGCTACTTTGGTTGTCTTTACTTGCATTTGCTGTTGTGTATGGGATAGAAGTGCTAGATCACCCGCGAAGTCCAGATCATCAAGTTGCATCCTACTTGTCCATTGAATCCCGTGCTTCTCCTCAGATGTAGAGGTTTACATGATCCAATCGACCACTAGGAGGAAGAGGAAGGGCGAGAGCAGACAGCCTTGTCTGACACCGGTTCTTACTGAGAATGCATTTGTCAGCTGTCCTCCATGCACAATTTTGCACTGTAGTCCGTCGTGAGAATTCCAGGATGATGTTGACGAGTTTCTCTGGTATACCGTAGTGTCGAAGAAGTTTCCAAAGTGATCTCCTGTCTACGCTGTCAAACGCCTTCTCATAGTCGATGAAGTTGATGTACAATGACGAGTTCCATTCAATTGATTGTTCAACGATGATGCGTAGTGTTGCGATTTGGTCTGTGCATGACCGATCCTTACGGAAACTGGCCTGTTGATCTCGAAGTTGAGCATCCACTGAATCTTTCATTCTATTCAACAACACTCTGTTGAAGACTTTCCCTGGTACTGACAATAATGTGATTCCTCTGTAGTTCTCGCATTTGCTCAAATCCCCTTTCTTTGGTATCTTGATGAGGTATCCTTCTTTCCAGTCTGCCGCCACCTGTTCTTCCTCCCAAATCCTCTTGAATAAAGCGTGGAGCATCCTCGCCGTTATGTCTGTATCTGACTTGAGTGCTTCGGCTGGTATATTGTCAGGTCCTGCTGCGTTCCCACTTTTGATCTGTCTGATGCCTATCTTGATTTCTTCCATCGTTGGTGGATTGGCATCTATCGGGAGGTCTGTAGATGCTGCTTCGATGTCTGGTGGGTCCTCCCGCAGCTCTTCTAGGGTTGTTGCCGGTCCCAAGCCCGGGTAAAGGAGGAGGGTTGGGCATAGGGCTAGCACCCCTATCCCGTAAAACACAAGTTTGCTAAAAAAAACGTTAACCAGAATAAACAAACTTAACCATCTAAACTCTGCCCTGGAAGTGGAAGGAATCTATATGATGCCTCATGATGAAAGCCGAGATTCTTCGGAAGTCATAAGGCCAATGCCACCCCTTCTAACGACCAGAGCAAAAATTTTTATAGGTACATGGAATGTTCGGACAATGTGGGAGCGGCTGGATTAGTAGATATATTTATCAATAATTGCACCATTATCAAAACAGGAAAGATAAGTTGGAATGTAAATTTGACAGAAACGTTAATCTACTAAGTCTTATCAGTGTTATCTCATTATTATTACACTGAAACTAAAATAAGACAGGCATATAAATACTATATGGTGGAAAGAATGTGCAAGGAATTATGAAGATGTTGTAGAAGTCACAGATCTATTAATGATAGACTACATTATTGGAAACTTTTATAATTTCATGGGGGTTTGACAAAGTGGACGAAATGGTTATACATGTGTTAAGTTGTGTTATCTCCATAAGTCCCTGTAATGTTATGTATTATTCCCTTTTAGTATTCTACGGTTCAACAACGACAGCGACTTGATCTCAAATCAGAACAAGAGCAGAGCAGTTAGGAAAATGTATTATGAAAATAACAGCAGGAGGCGAAAGATTAAAGCACATTTTTACACTAGAATTTATATAAATATCGGTATAGAATATTCCTGAAACTTTCCGATTAGTCGTTGGCTCCGGTTGGCTAAGAATGAACCAATCACAACAGACATTCGTGAGCACGTTTTGAGCATGCTTTAATCAGGCTCTTTTCGTGCTAACAATTTGAATAAATGATATTGAGAAATAAATCATCTTGATAAGCATCGATTTATTTTTTATAGCTTGTTTCGGTATTATGAATATAGATTAAATAAAGTCGAGGACAACGAAGTGTTCTTTCTTCAGTCGTGTATTATGACATTTATACATGTTCACCATATCGATGTTTTTATTCAGAATCTATTATATTTCTTACGCAATTGTAATCAACAAGTTATGCAATAAGCACTACATAGTTTTTTGCAGATTTACCTAATTTTTTCTACCCATGTATAGTTTTTCTAAATAGAAATATACTTAAGTTAGTTACTATTATGAACATCATTAAAGTCAAGTTCATGTAATGATTATAATAATACCGACTTAAAGCAAAAATCTTAAAATATATCAATCAAAAATCACACTAAATAATTAAGTATGTAAATCTCATTTTTTTTCTCCTTTTGGTATTCACTAAGCAATGGAAGCTCACAAATAGAGAGCTTACCATTTGTAGACCTTATGTTGAACAAATCTACAGAAAAGCTTATTGTTTTAAATGGAAACACATATCACAAACAAATGAAGTAAAGAAGGTAAAATATCTGGGGTACTGATATGATTTATGGGCCAGTATATTCTTATGTTCATTTTCTGGTTTCATGAATGTATTTTAAAGGTTCATAATGCGTTGTACAATCATTTTTTAGTTACTTGAAACCAAGCAATGCAGATGAAGTTATTTCAAAACCTCAGGAGTTGTCAGAGGAATCGGACGGTGTTCAGAAGAAAGTGTCTACTATTAATCTAGTTGAATCAAATGTTAGCACTAGTGCATCAGAAACAGGCTTCTTGTCAAAAAGTTTACCAAGTGCAGCTGTAGAGAATTTATATGACAAACCTGCTGATTCTACAAATGATCCTGATTTACTGCTATCATCCCTTTCTAAATTGACGTGTGGCCCATGTTTAGAAGATAATTCATGGGATCGAAATTACTTTTCTGATGTTGAAAGTGAGTACGCCGCGTTGGAGTTAATTCTACCGATTCCAAAACGTGAAAGTTTGACTGAGGCAGAAACTGCCTTGGAGTTAGACAAAAGATTATCAGCGGATAACCAGCACAGTAAAGCAAATCATTTATCAGATGCCTTAGTAAATCTTACTAATCGGGATACTTCAATGACGAATAATATGATTTATCATGGAAACTGCTTAGAGCCGGGTTACTTTTCGGATACAGAGGCCATATTTTCATCTCAGCGCAAGTTTAAACCGTTACCCGATCCTAGTACATTTAATATGTGTACTACTAACAACTGTAAACTTCCCATTGCTTCCGTAGCTCCAATAATGTCCACGCAGCCAGTGTATTTCAGCAGTAATGTAGGAGACAATCAAAACTGTTTATTAACTTCCCAGAACCTAAATACCGGGAAGCGTGAACTTTCTAGTCCATCACATTATCCTACAAAAGTCGACAGAACGATTCAAATACTAGAAACAAAATGGCCAAGACTATGTAGTTTACAAAATCTTGTCCATAGCTCACACAAAGACCGACTAAGACATGTTAGTAATCAGCAAGAAGAAATTAACAAAAATGCTCCACTATTTGCAAACAATACTGTGGGCACAGGGCCACTTAGTCAAGTTAAACTACCTTATCCAACTGTATCCATAATGAGTTCACTAAACGATATAAGTATGAAATCTGGAATGTCATTTTACGATGGGCATAGAAAAGATATCCACAATACATGTTTTGATTCATTTCAATACAAAGCCAGTGGAAAATTATTGGCTGGTGATTTAAATGGTAAATGTTTTCAATATGATTACATATTATTAACTTCCAGTTATTTTAAAACATTCACCAAACTAATGTTTTTCATACTTACATTGGTACTGAAACAATTTAGATTACTGACGATGCTAAATAGATTTCTCTTCACAACCAACTTGGTGTATTGGTTTATTGTAGTTGTACAAACTAACCAACTCATAAACTCACTACATACCTTAGTGAATAAGAAATAAATAGACATGAAACTTGTCATAACACCATGTCAGCTGAGACTTTTTAAAACTTTCAACAATGTAGAAAAGAAAAATAAACAGAAGAAAAAATCGTCGTAACAATAGAGTGGAAATGAAGGAAAATTTATTACAATAAAGGAATACATATTGAGATAAG
The DNA here is from genome assembly GCA_025215515.1 of Schistosoma japonicum. Classification (NCBI taxonomy): domain Eukaryota; kingdom Metazoa; phylum Platyhelminthes; class Trematoda; order Strigeidida; family Schistosomatidae; genus Schistosoma; species Schistosoma japonicum. The sequence continues at coordinate 63,765,827 of CM046069.1, read as the reverse complement.
TTATAAATTTCATAGGAATACTGTGGTTGTAAATACATTCATCATTTTTTAGTATTGATCATCTATATTTTTTCAGTCAGAAAGACAAAATATCGATCCACCATTGTAAGAAAAATATTATTCAGCTTGATGAAAGCAAGCAATTTGATAGTAACCTAAGAAAAGTCGTCATTTACTATCAGCTGATAATTATTTTCCATTTGATTTAAATCCATATCAAACGTTAGGTTGGTGAAGGTAACAGTCGGTTAAGCGCTAGCATGAATAAAATTAATTTTGCTGTTTGTTCTTGCTTCATAAAGCAATCAAATGTCATTGCTGATACTCCAGTCTAAAATCAAATGATGAATGCAAGGAACTACAGCATTCGATTTGTAAGTGTTTATATCTTCCTGTTGATGTAGATATGAACTACATTTACTCAGTCTATTTTACCACATGCAGGTCCTGATTGTACTCCATCGTTAATGTCATAATGTCACAATTGTTTCGATTTATGTATGTCAACATCAATCTGTGACCTATTCACTCAGTTATCTGTGTTTCTTAATAAAGTTGAACAGTGGTTAGTAGATGAATATAAAATGCGCTTTCGTCGTATTTTGGACTTGTAAGCGTTTCAATCTTGATGTCCACAGCAAATTTTGAATTATATTCATTATATCAAATATCACTTAGAAACAGTACTCAACATATTTCCTGCAATCAATCGTGATAGTTAATACAAGCTTTATTTATCTTGATAATAACTACCGTTTTACAACCATGTGTGCAAACCTGATGACATGAAGAGCATAAAGTGATATAATATATTCAGTTCGACGAAATTAAAATGTTTCTTCTACCTCAGTATATGACAATAAGTCCTACGAAAGAATGCTTCCATTAAGTTAACTCAATTAATGCGATTACATAATTTCGTTTAAGATGGTGAATATTGACAATAATCAGTTATATATTGATTGATAACTGTGTAGTGACCGACTTGGTGTTCGTCAAGTCCTTTATAGTGCTCATGGAATTATATGGCTCTAGTTACAATGTGGCCACTAGACTAAGTGACTAGACGTTAACGGCACTATATAGAGATGTATAAATGTTGTCTACATAGCATAACTGTGATCTTTGAAGTCCATGAATTCCTGCCGACAACTATCTACAACAACCTTAAAATAATGAGTTAATTTGCGACCATGTACCATACTACTGAAAATTAAATAGTAAGATAGTTCTTCACCAAGAAGTAAGTAATAGGCCTGCTAATTATAAATTATTGTATATTGTAACAGTCGTATTCATATTAAAGAGTCGTAATCTTGTCTATTTCAGCAGATAATCCAGTTGTCAACACCTCTTCAATAAAAAGTGCTAATTTATTGGTTAGTTCCTCTTTTTAATTATATCATGAGTTATAGATTGTTTTATATCTGAAGATAACATTAATGAATGAATAAACATTGAGAACTTAGTCTGCAGTAAAATTACACAAGCAAACTTAATTTATTAACTGTAATTATGACAAAACAAATGTAATCTATAAGATTTCATTTACTTACAGCAATCTATGCTTCTAAATTATTGATAACATGGTTAATCACCTAACGGTTCGGTTCATGTAGTAACAACTGTAAGGTTTAAATTGTGAATCATATTTATGCTGACAATATCTGACAATTCCACTATGCAAAACATATGTTTCATTGATAGTTGAACTTTAAAGTTATTTATAAATAACTTAATGCCACCATATTACTAATGTGATGTAAAGCGAAGATGCTACAAGTATTCTACATCCACTATATTTTAATGATACAAATTAATCATTATAATACAATTTCGGTGTGTCATTCATTATTTTGGACTATTTTACTGCTTAATTTTTTTGATGAAATTCAAGAATGGTTGATTTACCACTTTAAACCATAAAATAGAAAATTGTAATTAGTCATAATTTCTAAATATTTAATAAGCTTACAAATGGTGTCATTCTTCTAAAAAATAATTAGGAGGGAATATGAAATAAACTATGTTGATGGATACTTTAAGATGCTTCTCAAGGTTAAAAACAGTTCTGTAGATGTTGAGAATTTTGAAAAATATTTTGGTGAAATGATCTTACACGATCTGTCTCGTCAATTATTCACTTATAAACGTTACTGTTATTAGCATTATTGCAAAGGGGCATTTTAGAGATTGTTGAATTTTTTTAGTTTGATATAACTAGTTGGTCTATTTAGACAACCATTGAAATCAGAAAGTACCAGACATGTGCTAATCCACCAAGCCCATTAACGAATCCTTTTTGAGACCTTCAGTAAATTCTTAAACATTAGACTACGAAACCAGAATCCAGCAAATACTATTTGTAACCCAGTCGATTAGCAATATATTTACGTGACCTAATTGATTGTCGTTGGTGTGCAACTACTGCACACCCCAAATGGTTAAGCTCCACTGGTTACGTCTTTTTCCTAGAAGTCCGGAAATAACCTCCAAAAGTTAATCGTTGGTGAGTGGAAATTGATAGTAATCGGGTGTTATAAGGACTGGTGAATTTCATCTCGATATCACATACTGATCTCAAATATATTTTGAGCTTGTATTTTATTCTCTGAGACATCGATGTTTTAAATGAATGCGATTTTGTTTAAGGCTATAGTTGAGTGGTTTGAATACTTAGATTTTCTAACACAAAGTTCTATAAGATGATTTTAGATATACCTACACTAAATCACGTAACTTCATAGTATATTAGCGAATATTCGTGAAGTTAGTACGCTTTAACGCCTTGAAAACGGAACTACTGACTTATTATTGTTATGTTGAACGATTAAAGAAGAGTAACGAACTTTTCATAACTATGTTTTAGAATACTATCTCAGTTATTTTAACTGCAGGTAGTGCAAATATTTCATTTTCATCATTGTTACCTCATACTGCCGTTCAGTATATTTACTAATAGTATATGGTCTCTTAATGTAAACTACAGTTAACTAGTTGCATGTAAGTTATCACTATTCACTATCACTATTTCCTTTGTTTCGTATTAATGTTAAATTACCAGCTGGTCTGACAGTGGTCTGACGGTGTGGTCTGATTTCATTTGTATCTGAAGGAATGCCTGAAATATAATATGATTATGTCTGGTTGATTCATTGTCGTGTATTCTTCATACTCTGGATTGAGATCCAGAAGGCAACAGGGATATATACAGGGACTAGCTAGGCAATCATTAACGTTGTTATTGTGACCACGTGCACACAATTATATATATATATATGTATATATATATATGTATATATATACATATATATATATATAGTTATGCGCTTCATTGTCATTAGGCATATTATATTATACATTACCTACATGTGTCTAGCAAATGTCAACATACTTGAAACAGGTATTTATTTCACGAGATTTGCTTTCAGACAAATCTCACTTATTATATCTCTAAAAACGTTTTATTTACTGAAAGATAAATGGTAGTGTGTTTTTCTTTATGTTGGTCCATTTTCTCTAGGTGAAACTGACAGCAAAATTATCTTTTAAACATATAGATTCTAGGTTATATAGATATACATATCAATTTCACATGATATTTTGTTAATCTAATCTTCAACTAAGTAGTGATAGTAGTTAGTATCCTAAAGGCTAGGCGATCATAAGTCTATTGTGGCAAACAGACATTTTTAGGAATTCAGTAGAAACTTCTAGACTGAATTTTAATGTCTATGGCAGAGCATCCGTCTTCTCATATTCCCATTTGCTAATTTGAAATAAGATTTAAGGGACAGATCTAAAACCTTTTGGCGGCTACCTCTAACGAATCCATGTATATGATCATTTAGTAGTATATTATTATATTTCATCTGTCACCTACATTCGCCTGTTACCATCTCCTAGAGCATAGGCTACCAAACAAGATTCTCCAACCTACTCTGTACCAAGCCATCCCTCCCAGTTGTTCCCAAATGCCACTTATTCTTTCTATATTTGCCTTCGATTCCCAGCGAAATATGTTTTTTGGTTTTCCTCCTTTCCTTTGGCTTTGAGGATTCCTTGTTAGGACTTGTCTTGTGACACAGTTTGATTATTTCCTAAATGTATCTTATCCACCTCCAGAGTCTTTTTTCTAACCTCTTTCTCAGCAAGATTTCGGTTAGTTTGTTCCCTGATAAAGTAGGTCGTTACTGATGCCATACTGCCGAAGGATCTGAAGTATCTTACCCAGACAGCTGTTTATAAATACTTGTATCTTTTAACTATGCTTTCCGTAGCTCTCCAAGCTTCGACTCCATATAATATAACTGTTTTTGTATTTGCATTAAAAAATTTGGCCTTGGTGTCGTCTAACAGTTGTCTTTGAATAATTAACAATTAATTAATAGTATGTTGTCAAGTCGTTTACAGTAACTCAACTTCTGTTCTAATATATTGATTTATAAATTCTAGATAGTCATTTTGAACCTGAATTCCATTTACTTGGTGAATGATACTAAAATCTGTTCTAAATTCAATTAACAGAGTATAGTGATGTCATTTCCAAACCGTTTGTACAATCATTCATGCATCACTTTAATAAGGTCATGAATTCGTCAGGCACTGAAGTTTTCAATTTATGCTAAATAATATACATATATATGTTAACTGTTAAATAATATGATTAAATAAAAAAGTTTCTGTATGCACCTTATCTTTATAAAATCGCAGATTGAGAATGTTCGTCAAGAAACCAAACGTCTACAAGATGATATCGCCATTCTGTCGGCTCATTTATCAATGAAGGTAATAAGTAATAAATGTTCTTATGTAAAAGTACATTAATAATTATAAAACATTTATATGATTATTTTGGTTTATTTAGTACTGATTTTCTTAAACTTAAAAAGTAATTTTCATTAGCAAATTGATATGGGGTAGTGGACAAATAAAAATTGCAGGATATCTGAAAAATTTATTAACATGGTTCAATGTTACTAATAAGAACAATATATTGAAATAAGAACATATTCTTCAAATCATGAGGTGCGGTTACTACAGATATGTCGATCAACGTTACTTTCTGCAGTATCTCGATCTTATGTTAAATCATTGGTGTAGACTGTTTAGGAGTTTAAAACTAAGTTATAAGAAGGTTTAGTACTCTCTGTTTTTTGATGTTTTACTAGCTGATGTTAGTTGAGGAAAAATTAATTTCAAGGAACAAACACTTTGAGTAGTTTCTAGTTCCTTATTGACAAACTACCAATAAATGACGAGATATTTTGTTCAGTGGTTCAAAAAAAACTATGACGATTAAATATAATTATTTTAGAGCAGTTTCGTCATATTTTAACTTTGTTTCCTAAAATGACTTTTGTCTACATAAGTTATGTTCCACTTAACCCAAAACAAATCTTTTCAACAAACATTGTTTAAATCCGAGGTAATTTATCTATTGGTTTGTGTTTGTTCTTAATCCTGATATAGTTTGCAGTAATGTCATTATGTCCTGGAGCCATCAAGTTTCACATAGCAATACTTATTAAATGGTAAACAATCAGTGTTATCAGTGTTGTAATTATGAAAATCTTTCGTAAATACCACAAAACCAGAACCCATTAATAGTTCACCAGGGTATTTCATTTCTTTATCTTTAAAAAGGTTTTAAATTTAAAATAACTGGAAAACAAAGCGGTCAAACAAGTGGTTTTTCTGCTTTATTCATGTCCAAAATCCTACATGCGATTAAAAGTGGGCTCTTCATAATTTACTAAAAGCAGGACACAGGAGTCCAGTAATTAAAATTTCTCGATACTTTAAAATTCTTAACGCAAAACACCTGTTATTTATTTTTATTAATGAAAATCCATCCAACTGTTAATTTATTTGCCTGAAATTTAAGGAAATTTATCTAGTGTAGATGATTCTGACTAGTCATGAATTTACTACCCCTTTTATTAATTAAGAAATAAACATAGATTCCTGAATACCCAGTAGATTGTCTCATGCTTGATGTGATAAGGAATTCAACTGAATTAGAAATTGAACAAGTTACCTCCCATTCTATCACTAGTAATAATCATTAAAATAAACAGAACACTAGGCTCATACTACACAAAATTTAAAACACAATAATATAGTCACTTCACTTGATGGGACATAAAAGTTCAAAAAAAGTCATAATTATGTTTATCTTTATCTTCTAGGATCACAGTTTATTTAGAATAAGTTAATATAAATTTCTGCCATTTCAGATTATTTTTCTAAAAATAGATCTTAGGTGCATTCAGTATGATTCACTTTAATTTATCCAAACCAGTTTGTAGTCTAGTTGCATAAAGAAAGATAAAAATCTTTACACTAGTGAAAAACTTATGTAAGGTGACATACTTCTGGTAGATACATAATGATACCATTTTACTGATTAATGGACTGAATGACAGACTGGTTGCTTACGTGAATAAATAGATGATATAAGAGTCTTTAAATATGTATTATACATTGTATAGTGGCACACATAAATTTGCACTTCAGTAAGATAGAATTAAGTATAGATTTAAAAAGTAAAGAGTAGAAGTTGTCTGACCATTTTTAACAGACCGTTAATTCATTGGATTATAAAATATATAGGAATGAATACGTGGTGTAGGAAACAAAGTGCCAATAGTTACCCAGGCATACACAAATACGTCCAACTAAACACACAAACACAAGTCTAAGTGTACTTACCACTGAATTAATAATTCGGTAAATTATCATAATATACCAATCAACTTAACTATTCACATATGAAGTAATCAAGATTAATTGAATTAAATGTAACTAACTACTTTTAAAATGAATTTTCCTGTACATATATGTCAAATGAACTAATTAATTAATAATTATAATAATGGAAAGATTTTATCCAAATTTTTATTCCTATACAAAATCACATTATGAACCATTAGTATCTAGTCTCTTGATAAAATCTGAATCAGATCATAACTGTAAATCGGATGTTATTAATAATAATAAAATTCATAGTAATGATAATAATATTAACGGCATTCATGAGATTCAGTTGTGATTGGTATAATGATAGAAATGGTAAAAAGTATTCTGAAAATTCTAATTTAAATGAACAACAAAATACAATTCTGTCATCTAATATCAACCATCAAAACATACAAACTGCAAATAATGTGAAACAATCTCGTGGTCAGTCAGTTGGTTTGACGCTGAATGATTCACAAAGATGGATACGTGAAAATTCTGATCCACCACGACATAATAAATTAACTGAAGATGAAATGATAACAAATATTGATCCATTTCGTTCGGTACAATCGTTTGTAATGCCGTACACTAAAATAAATGAGCATTTGACATATGGACATAAAGTTAAACAAAATGCTAAGTGTAGAAATACTGAGAATGAGTTCAGTCATAGAGGGTCAGTATCACACAATGATATTCGATGTAATATCATTCCAAATTACCAACATCATCCTGATCTTATGTCAACATCTTTGACAAAATATTCATCATCGTCAATTAAGCGTAAGTCGAGATCATTACATAAACAATCAAGTGATAAAGGAATTCACTGCACAAATCACATAGGTAAAAATGATTCAAACACTGTGTTTACTAATGTAAATCACTTAAAACGATTGCCTTCACCTTGTGTTCGATTGAAAAATACTCTAGAAACAGATACGAATTCCAATATATTGCCAGGTTGCTTTCAAAACCCAACAGTATCACACTATGACTTACGACCTAAACGATTGATTGAAACAGAACGCATGGTTAGACAAGAATTGGCGTCTGCAAGACAAAAATCTGCAACATATAATAATCATTGCTGTGTAAGTACAGATGACTATAAACTAACTAAACAAACTTCACCAAGATCATTGAAAAAAACATGTTTCAATGACAGAAAACAGATTATTCAATTAGCAAATAAGGGTAAATATATCATGTCAGATAAAAAATTATCTGGTAATGAATCGCAAGTGAATAATTCAACCATATTGATAAATAATGGTTCAAAATTGTCATCCAATCAATCGGAAAATATATCTATCATTTCAAGTGAGGTAAACCGTGAAGATAAAATTGAAAATCATGAAACATCGAAGGTAATCACTGAGTAGAAGTCTATGACTGTTTATGATTTAATTTATGCTGTTATATATGACACTTGCTTTTCCAGATGTAGGCAGTTTAATAATGGATCAATATAATACACTGAGGTCCCCATATAGAATGATATATATATATATATGTTCACCATGAACCGATATTATTTTGCAGAAAAAACAGCTGTTTCTTTCTAATTTACACATTTTTAAAGTGTTTTTACTGTCCACGTGACATCACAGTTTTATCCAGCTTACTAATAATTAGGGATGCTAATGATGGTATATCGATTGTCGACTGAGTTCTAGAATGGGAATCAGTAGATTTTGACTTTTTACTTTAAGAGCATTATTACTCATTTCGGTATTCTCAACGACATTATTCAAGTGAATGTATAACTAGAGGTGCATATTTCTGCCTAAATCCTGAACTATGAATGAAGATCTGTTCAGTGCTTTACTTATTGTGTTTCATTGGAGTACTATTTTCGGTGAAAACTGCCGTGAGACTTTACAAGTCTTCACATAGGAACCGTAGAAACTACATTACCGAACTATTTCAAGAATTTGTTTCTATATAATAAGCTGATAAAATGAAAGTACTTATATCTATTCATGTTTAGCTTATTTCATTACAATTCATGTCAGAAATTCGACTTCACAACATTTCATTATAGGAATCTTCCAAGTACACAGTTATTCATTTCTCTTTTATTTTTCTCTAAAATAAACATAGATGACCTATGACATTTATGTTTCAAACACTTTTCTTCCTATAGGATAATACTATTGAAACGTTAGAAGAAACAATGGAAAATTTGTTATTTCGGATTGAACAACTTCAAGCCTTGGATAACCTAAAGGTATGATGTAGATGACATTATAACTTTATCTCTTGGTATAATAAAGAGGGTGGTTTCAAAAGGTTCATTGGCTTAACAGTGGTATCAACATTCTTATGTAGTGACCCAGCACCAATTATATCTCTTTTCTAGATATTATCGTCCATACAATTGCGGCGAAAGTACAAATAATATCCATTTCATGTTAACTTGACATCATGAATCGGTCTGAATTACACAAACACTGACCACCAAAAAGCACTAAACAGCTGTTTCATACTAGTATGAAACTCTTTTGTAGTGAGCATACACGACAAGAGAAGAGGTCAAATCCAGGACATTCTAGCCCCAATGTGAACGCTTTATCATTAGGCCACTAAGTCGAAATCCAACGGTTGATATTCGTAACTCGGTCAATTTGCAATAGATGTGTATGATCTCACCTATTGCCATCAATAGGTAACTGCCTTACATCCAACATGGCTGAACTCTATCGGAAACGTCTCACTAGAACTCCAGGATTTATCCTGAAAAATGAGTTGTTAGTGAGCTGGTATTGAGGTTTTAATTGGGTTAGAAATATCAACCGTCGGGAGTCTAATGTTAATACAAAACGCCTGTTTAATGCTTCCTGGTGTTTAGTTATTGTTTAAGTCGGACGGAATCGTAATATCAAACTAACATCCGACAGTTTCTAAAACACCCAATTACAATATATTTTGTATTTAATAATAAATTTGATTGTTTAATTCATATGGAAAGGTCTTACTTTCTTGCTTGAGCATAATGGAATCAAATCATTTTTATGCATAATTTAAAGATGGTTGCTTATAAAGTGTTCATTTTTTTATTTTTGTCCAATGTTTTTACCATCACAGAGTTCAGAAATACATGAGCTACAGAGTATCATAAATCAACTACGTGGAGATGATTTAAATAGTAAATCTTTGGCTAACTCTCCAAGTCATTTTAATCCTAGGCCACCAAGATCAACATCCTGTCGTACACTTCCTGATGCTATGTATCAAGGTAAGATTATTCTCTTAAATTAGTCCAGTCAATAATCATTACACTGGTTTGATGTTCCTCAGAGAAGAAAACGCGCGATCCCGTGTAAAATCAAGCAAGTTAAGTTCTACGTTTTACGAAACGCAAATAGCATATTGAATATAGATCCATTGGTTCACATTTTCAACTTCAGTTGATTCTCAGTAAAGTGAAGCGATCATACTTCGTCATAGACGACAGGTGTTTTACTAGTGACAACGAGGAATTTCAATAAACATTATGTCACACCTGAACCAAGATAATATTTTCTAAAATCTAATCAAGCAAATGATATAGCAGTATATTTTTTGTCATTATTATTTAATGTGAAATTACTTTTCATTCTGGGTTAGGGCTTATCTACGGATAATCATTTCTCATTTAAAGAAGTTTGAGGTTATGCAGAAAAGTTTTATCAGACTTCATTATTGTTACTTTACGCATTAATTTCGTAGACAGCAATTTATCTCTTTGTTCCAATAAGCTACTTGATTCTGCTGCTTCGTTATAGTTTTATTTGACCAATATTTATCTAGATCTTCAAGATGCAATTAGCCTAAGCAGTTTTACAAGTGGGACAAGTGGAGGTAGTCAAGAACCTTCGATGCATTTGCTGCAGCAGCAACATCAGAACCAACAACAACAAATAATTTCAAATAATGACAGCAAATGTTCTAGTCAAATTGTCAATAGTAGTCCTTCAGCATCGGATAACGAGAGGTCAAACACTAAACATTCACGATGGGTAAGTATACCACTCAGTAATGAGAATGATGTGATTTTAGATATTATTTGACTCATTTCCAATCTATTAGTTATTGAAAATCCAATTAGGATGCATAAGACTAAACTATAAATGGCCATTGCTGTCTTCTTTTTGATTTCATAGCAAATTTTGTTGTTACATCAAGGAGTCAGTAATTTTTTAGATAACAATAAACTAATAATGATTTCGTAGCGGATACTAGACTGTTCATTCGTATATGATATAATGTTTCATACGTCTTTATTACTACATTACATCTATAGAAGTAAAATAGTAGTCATGTTTCAGTTGTTGACAACATGTTTAACAAAGGCCTAAATAAAAATACGCATAGATGTAGGCTGTTATAAACACCTAACCAATGTATTCTAATTCACTAATAACAATCTATATCAGAAACAGAAGTATTAGGGCGTCAAATAATGTAAAATTTTTTTTACATTCGATAAAGTAAACCTTTTACAAAAAAAAATGTACTACTAACAGACATTTTAAAATTCAGTATGAGAAAGTATTACTTTTCTGTCTTGAGAAAAAAAGATTATTTAGTTACTAATGGCTTGCTTCAGAAATGCTGATGACACCGTTGTTAGCGAAAGAGATGCAGTAATGAGCAAGACGATTAAGGTAAAATGATGACAATAGTAATAAAACAGTCTATTAATATGGAGTTAATATTATGTATCATTTACTTTATTTTTTCCATTACTAATTTTTTTCAGTAAAATTACTTTGGTTTAAATTAGTTACAACAAAGTGAAGATTTCAGAGAACTACGTTGTGTTTAGTTTATAATGAAATTGTTCAATGTTTATTTATATAATTTTATTTACCACTGTATGTACTGATCAGCTCATTCACAGATATTGTCTTCAATGTAAACCAATTTCAGTAGGATAATAAAAATGAAAAAATGTTGGAAATCCATTATGTCCGTAATTGGAACTTTCCAACAGTATGTGATTACTATTACAAAAAGGATAAGATCGATGTCACGCAAATCTTTTAATGAATATGAAGCTACTAAATCATTACGTCAATTCACATTTCTGAATTAAGTCATTCGAGGAATGAAATGTGATCAACATACGGTTTCATAACAAGTGTTTATACACTTGCTGTGTTTCACCTATTCATTAGCATTGGTCCGTTGCATTACAATGAAAACTTTGAATATAGTCATCTATCAATTTATTTGTATAATCTCCCAGTAGATTTCAAATACTTCAGTTTGAAACTTTTAAATAAGTACTTCCAACATATCACTTGTGTCTGCTAATTAAATTTACATTTGTACTCATTAATATATTGTTGTTTTACATTCCATTTCATACTTACAGTTACGAGCATCATTTAGCAAGGCTTTTAGGAAAAAAACGAAGTGCAATATACCTGTTAATGATTCAGAAATATTGATGAATCATAGTACTACCACAAGGTAAGCACCTTCAATAACAAGTATGGTTTTTTTTCTGTCGACATTATGTGTATTCTACAGTTAACTCTTGTTACATAAAGTACAGTAGTATCTAGCGTATGATTGTTGCAGTTTATTGCTTGCGAATTCCATAGCATAGTTTGTAAGCAATTTCATGTTACTGATAATCACAGTTGTAATTGAATGGTTAAGCAATATATTAGTATTCAGGTAATTCTGTCAGTTATTAAAACGGTTTAAAACAAGAATTGTTGATTTTTTTTTGATTCCTTTGAAGAACATATCTGCAACATGGAGTTAACTCCAAGCACGACAACTCAACCACTTCTTAAGCTAATTTTCTGACTGTCCGAATGTTAATGAGGATAAATTTCGTTGAAATTTCAGTTAGGCTACGTAAATAAACCGTAAAAATATTATCTTATGAATCATTAATCTACTGTTTTGTAAATAGTGATATTTCATATCTCTGTAAAAATGACACATATTAAATTGCTTATCATCAGTAGTCTCAGTGTTTTATTAAATCAGTTGAGTCGTCGTGAATATTCACACTTCAAACACAATCTTGCTGCACTTATGGCACATTGTATTTTCAATCCACCTTTCAGGTGTGATTATCCTTATTCGACTAGATTTAGTATAATGTTAAGCTTAAAGTCGAAAATGTAATCACATATTTAAATTTACTTATAATTAATATGGAAGTGTTAACTAGCAGATATGAGTTTTGGGCTCCAAATTACAACATAAAAATTGATTTTATTTAAGAGACCGAATAGTAGTCATAAATATTAACTAATATTCATCAATAGATCCATATTTTTAGCGTCCACGTGGAAAGTATTGTTCAGTAATTTGTATTCTTATAACTTTCTGCAGTCTACAACCAACTTTACCTGATCAAATTAGTATGAATAGTCCTAAATCTCAATATGAACAACAGTTGGAGAGATTACATTTAACAGTTAGTCGAATGCGTTGGCAAATGGATTTACTTGAGGCAAGGAATAAGAAACTGCAAGAAATTATACTAAAGTATAATCGGGACGAAATACTTCTCCACGAATTGTACACAATAACACCAGAGAGGAAAGTTACCTTACACGGTATGTTCTGTTTTGTTCATAATGAAAGGTGTTAAACAATAAGAGTAAACATAGTTAACAAGTTAGCTTCAGTTCATAGTTTTCTTAGAAATATATCACAAAGATCTAGGGAAAATGAAAGTTTTTTATAACTCATTTATCTTTTGGATAGATATTAGTTAATGTAAAGATTATTCGACGTTCATTGTTCGCAAAATACGCACCAACTTAGAAAGTCGTCTACTGCAAACTTTAGAGTTGTAACTATATTTCATTACCAAGTGTTTATCATAATTACATTTATCAACCTTACCATCTTATTATCAAAGACTGTCTCCATCCAAATTGTTATTCACAATTACTCTGTCTCCACTTTACTGACAACACAGTTTTAATGTTTTACAAATCCCCTGCTTTAATAGTTAATTGATTATTAAAGACACAGATCAAAACTAATCAAGTCCTTACAATCATCCATTAATCCATAGTCTATCAAGTATATTAATATACGGCTGTACAGTTTGATAATGAATTTGTTGAAAAAATATCCCCACTATGAATAAATTTATTTTATAATTTATTGAGTAAATTTAAACTAGTAAGTATAAGAAAACTGTGATGGTTCGACGAGTACTGTTATTCTTATAGTAGTGGCAATAGCGTTTAACTCGGAGCTGAATACTGTATCCTACAAGTCATAAACGTAACATATAACCCTTGAAATGATAAAAATATGCCACTGATGTATTAACATCTTTTTTATTTCAAAAGAAGACATCATATTCGTTATGCAATGTAATTTACTCAGAATTATTATTGCAACTACAAATAAAACTAAGGCAATAATCACATTCTATCCTGATCAGTTCACTAGTCTTGTCTATGTGACACAGATCGAAGCCATAGAAACATGAAATTTATTTTTTCGATTATATAAACATATGGAAGGACAATAATGTATGTTTATAATAAGTAGATTTATGTATTCGAATGGATAACTGTTTGTATCACCTAGTTCTTGTATGGTTGTATACTGATATTTCCAGTGGTTATGAAGAAAAACTATGGTTAATTCTAGATTTATAGCAATAATAACTATTCAAAATAATGCATAAACAAAATAAAAAATAACTCTATGTCTATACAAGTGAAAATCATTGAATAATTTTTCTACAAAATAGATTTCAAAGCTAAAAATCAAGTATTTTAGAATAACGAAATACTGATTTATAAAGAAAGAACTTTACAGGTCAAATTGTTTCAGTGATTACTAATTCTATTAATCGTATAATGGGTTATCTACTATTTTCAAAGTAGGACTCAACTTTAAAGTATAGTGATAGATGTGTTTTGGAATCAAAAATGTACAAGCATATTCATTAACCAATATGCTTCAGTCTATAACTAGTGAATTAATTAACAAGTTAATTCATTACAGACTACTTTAATATTCATTTTTTACCATGGCGGTTAGTACAAAATTATCGGGTTAGTAGGGTTTTCATAATAATACTCTTGTTCTAATAATAGATAGCTGGTAATTGTTTTTTGATAATGAAGTACAAACCCTATGTCTAGTTAACTTACATATCACATATACGCACTTTTCAATAAAGTTGAACAATTGACCGTAATTGTCGTTGTTTGTGATCTTTGTTGCACATATGTAATCACTAATCAGTCAAACTATCGGCTAAATTATCCTTGTTCTGACTTTGGGCTTTCATTCAGTCTTAAAGTTCCAGCTGTTTGATAGGATTTCGAAATTTACACTTTGTCTCTGTTAAACGCCAGGGAGGTGTTACTTGAAGACAGAAAAGTAATTTTACTGGCAAGATTACCACTGAGAAGGTTTTCCTAGTGATCATATTTTTTACAAGTGCTCACACTACTGAAGATAAGTCGAAATGATATCTATTTACATTTAGATTACCCACTATACGTGAGTAATATGATTAGTTCTATGACAACACAACTTCAACTTTATGTACACTTTAAAAGCTTACCATAAGAAGAAATTCGACAGTTACTGATAAGTTAAACTCATACCTTCTGGACATAACATCAAAAGATTTTTACCTCAACTTTCTAAGACGTTGAAATGAGTTGCATAAATTGAACATCATCTATTGTGGTCGGTTTTCATAGCCAACTGTTTTTTATTATACAAACCTCGAACTGATATAGAAGTCAATGATAAATCAACATAACTTTCACAATTTCGAAGATCAAAGTACCCAACAAATTCAGTGGGGTAGGGAGTAAATTATAGGTAAACCAAGTCTCTACTGTTTTTAATTATTTAATATAGAATATGTCTTATATTATTATTCAGTACTGGTAAATCTGCCTCAGCGTCTAAGAAGCATATGAATTCACTAATCAGTAGACACCATATTATTTTTTACCTCTGATGCATATGCTCAATATATATGTGACATTTACCTTTTAACTTAATGTGTATAATGCTTTAAAAGAGGTGTTGAGTCAACGAAAAAAACCTAAAACATAACTGGAATATGACATTTTAGCAGTTCGAGGTATTCCATTGAACTCGTTCTACGATATTCTATGTAAATTATTTTTTGGCGTATCAGTAAAGTCTTAAGTGAACAAACAAGGTATTATTAATATTATTATTGTTATGTCAAGAATTACCAAGGTTGCATCAGCAGTACAATTAAAAAGATTTAATCGCAGGTGCTTTGGTTTTAGTTACACAAGTACTTTTGTCAGTTACATCTGAAATAACTGATGTGTATTTTTATCAGAGTTCATAGTTCATTTGTCTTTAAAAACCCACGACAGAATTATATCACCCAAATTTTTATTAGATGAAATGTTTACATTTTACTCTGTCGGTATTCACTATTATAACTAAATTACATCAAAGACAATAGAAGTCTAGATACTTCCTGCGTGAAATTCAAATATAAAGTTAGTGTAATACATGGTAATAAGTGATCTCACTTATCAGTAATTAGTTAAAACATTACAGTTTTAAGCAAACAGTTTTGTTTTTATTTAGATCTTTAACAGGCTTTACTCTAATATACAATAATATTTATATGCAAATATGAAAAATGCTAAGTCGATAGCATCATTGAAAGATTCAACGGTGATGATCGAAATGACAGATTACACAGATGATCATAATCAGTAAGAAGTACAAATTAATAGTCATGGGACAGGTGTACTTGTATTAGTTAAGAGAACAGTAAAATCAGCCAAAATAAATATTCCAATATACCAAGTAGGAAAAAACTTGTGGAGTGAACTTATTGAATTAATTATCGAATTGAGATGGTTTGTAGAGATTAATATTTTTAGTTGATTGACTACATCACAGTTTGATGTTGGTAGAGCACCACTGAAAACCAGGTAGCACTGAATAGTTTTTTAGTTCTAGTATGGGACTTCTTATTAGTGCACACTCATGATTCAGACACGTCGCGAGTGAAACAGTTATCACTAGTGATAATTGATAATCGTCGCGCTATGTCATAAGTTGGTAGAAGTGTGAGTTCTATCATTGAATGGCAGCCCAGTAATGAAGATGGTTAGATGTTCGCTAACCTGAATCGTCTTGGGCTGAATCTAGGGTGTGCACTGCTGAGTAGTATCATACTAGAATGAAACAGCTCTCCAGTTCTCTTTAATGTGTACTAGTATTTAGCTAACATCAATCTGTGACTTATTCAATAAACTAAAAATTAATAATCCACAAAATTCATTACTAATTCGAAAGGTGCATTAAAAATTATAATGAAATACGTAGTGGAGACAATAAACATAGAAAGGGGGGTTGAAGGAAAAAATGAAGATGAAGGATGTAAGGAATTCGTGGTGTCATTTGTTAGGTTTAATTTTTACGTCATGATGATTATAATAAGTTATGTAATCCGTCTGTTTGGTTATCACCATTGACTCATACATTGTCTCGATTGACTTAACATTTTTTATATTTGCATATAAATATTATTGTATATTAGAGTGAAGCCTAATGAAGATCTAAGTGAAAACAATATTGTTTGCTTATATGTTGTGTTTTAAATTGTTTCATGCAACCTTTCTTATATTAATTGATTATAGTTACTTAAAGAACTACTACGACATTCAATGGTAACAAATTTTTATATTTCAGATTTGTTAACGCATTATTGTCAAAATGCATCTCAAACTGCCCAAGTATTTGTCAGTGCAGAAAGTCTCTACCAAAATAGTTTGGATAAAAGTTTAACAAAAGGCCAAAATAGGAACCATTCGAATGTGAATACTGACAACGCTAAAGATACACCATTAAATTGTATCCGATCATTTAAAATTGGTTGCATTGGAGTATCGGATAATATGAGTTGGGAGGAATTAGATGAACGGCTTCATAAGTTAATTCAGGTATGTTTGAAGTTATTAATTTATTGTCTGTGAAGCCGAAATAATGTCAGATGTTTAAGTTATTCTGCATCTGTTATTTAAAAATCTACTGTTTTACAGTAAATTTTAGTTTAGTTGATTTAATAGTAAATAAGATGCATAATTTAATAAATTTATTTGTCCTGTTAATACGTTTTTGTCATGATGATGATTATGACTGATTTTAAATAAAGAATGACTTATAGACTATGAAAACTTGAAAGTGTGCTTTAGAATTGTGGGACTAATTACTTACCAATAGACAATTATTCCGTACCAAAAAAATGATTTTCTTTCAAACTAAAGAATAAATACCTTAAGTTTTCGTTTAGTCGTTTATTAAACTGTCAAACCTAGTTTTCGACTGCTCGAATGTAACAGTCGTTACTTAATCTGAAACAACATTATTACAATTAAATAGTAATTATTTGTCATCAAATGCACACTATAGATTGTTTATCAAAGCAGTTATGTCATCTAATATTTATAAGCTAATACTCCAAAATCAGCCTACTACTGACTGATTTCTGAAAGTCAATTCTCGATTTCTAGAGAAAAAACGTGACCAACGGAGTTCGACCATGTCGAGTGTGTGGCAGTTACCTACCAATGACGATAGATGAAGTCATTCTAATATAGTGCGAATCAACTGATCCAAAAATATTAATCACTGAATGTTGGTTCGGTTAATAATTTATCAGCTAAGCGCTAGCTGAGAAGCTTGATTTTTTTAAGCTCAATCCCCCTCGATAGAGTAGTGAATGCTCACAATTGAGTAGTACCATACTAGGGAGGAACAGCTGTATAGTGATTCCTAGTTTCCAGAAATTATTTAACTCAAGCTAACTGGTGATAGCATATTGATATTCCAACTTTTTTCTATTGATTGTTGTACATTATGAAATAAGAAAATTTATAAGAAATATTACAAAACTAGATCGGAGACTATAAACTTTAGAGATAATTTTATGACAATATAATGGGGAACGTCCGTTTAGAAATAAAGAGCCTTATCACGAATAGTTAGCGTCACAGCCAAAATCACTAAAGTACTTCGGAATAATTTCGTGAAGTAATGCCATGTTTAGATGCGTCCTTTACTAATGGCTCTTTTAAACTCAATTCAAATCGAATACTGCTGTTCATTTTAAATAACTAGATAAATGACCAAAAAAATTTTGATTCATAAATTGAAAAATGATTCGTGGCTAAAGTCTCAGTAAAACAAATAAATAGGTTCCTACTATTGATTTTAATCTTTCAATGTATCACAATAGACTACTAATAATTATTTTTAATGGACATTAAGTTTCACTTTGTATTCTTTTATGACTTGATTCAAAAACGTATTTAAAAATTTACTGACGTTAATTTTATTTTGGTAGTTAATGTCAGTGAATATCACCTACTGTGAGATCGAACTTTAGGATTGTTTCATTGCAAATAGTTTACAAAACAATTCATTTCTATTTGTAACATATTTAGCTACCAGTCAATCACTATACCTTATAAATCTTTTCTGCTTACTGATATCAGAGCTGAAATATGCGAAAAAATAAACAAATAAGAATAAAATCCTTCTAAGATATAATATGATGACTGTAAAATGTAATATCTGAAATGATTACATAGTCATCTACGTTTCTAATCAGTCTGCATATTTGTATTCCCGAATTAACATTGGGAAATTTTAGACCACAATAAGCTGTCAAGCATGATGTATAGAAAATTATTCTTTAATCTAAATATGATATTCACAACAGCCTCTATCGATATTTAAGTTGGATTGTGACTGGCAAGTGGAATCCAGGACGCGCATATATGGCGACAGAGGCTGACCAGTTTCAGCCCATTAAAAATCAATGGGAAGATATAAGCTGATTCTAACCTCTATCGATATTATATTTGAGAAATTTTCCTTACTTGAGAATTTCTGCACATAGATTTTCTAGTTAAGTCAGTAAAGCTGTAAGACAAAATGTGCAGTACTAATTTGAGGTAATTCCGAATTACCTACGAATTTAACGATCTCGTTCAAATAAATATAATGGTGTTTATTCTTACCAACACTAGTCGTTTTTTTCCACAAATCACTGACAAGATAATTAAATTTACATTCTTTTGTTATTACGCAGTATTGTATCAATTTCTTGGATCCCAATAATCAGTTACAATTAGAATCACTTGATTTACGAACTTATCAGTTAAATTTTACGTTCACTGAACAGTGTGAAATAAAAACACATAATGTTGTACGATGTCTAACCGCCACTACTTTATCATCTTCAACAAATGATAATCAATCACAGATGCCTTGTACTGTCTTATTGCCTACACTGTATGCTGGTAAACAGATATCATCAGAATCTCCAATTATGTGGATAAATGATATGATCAATAAGTCAAATGCCAAACATTATACAATATCAATACAAGTTCATTTAAAAGGTGGTACAATGAAATTTCCATTAGAGAGAAATCAAAAAGTATTTGAACGAAACGAAATGTTAAAATACGTATGTTTTGGGAGCTTAATACCAATGACAACATTAAATACATATTTATCCATCATAAACGACAATCCAGTTGTTATAATTTCAGGACCAAGTGGAACTGGTAAATCGAATCTAGTGAATGAATTAGCCAAACTTTTAGTCAAAGAGTGAGTTCGCTACTTGAAATGTGATGTGTTTTAATGGTGCTTTTAGCTACGCCACCTTAATAATACAGCTAATATATATATATATATATATATATATATATATATATATATATATAGCGAAAGTAATACATAGATGAACATGCTAATTCAGTAAAAATGTTGACAGCGAGATCCATTTATATCCAGGTGACAAAAATTGATCAGATAAGAACTCATAAAGTAGAAAGACCTAATATATTATTCCAACTTCAGAGATACATCAAAGTCTAATTAGAGAAAAGTAAGTTATATCTGAAAACTTTGCTTGTAAGTTATTGACTCAATCCAAAAATCTCAGGCACACTGAATGAAATCTATGAATAGAATAAAGGATCAAATAAATCAATTATTATTCAATAGAGTAATTTATTATTTCCATTTATTTGACTTAAAAGAAATCACATGCATAAGTACTTACTATGCGCATACACTTCTCAAGTCCTCGTTGACGTGTAGATGATGTTCCAAATGAAATAGAACCTAAAAAATTAAGCGGGAATGGAAATAAGACTGCAATCATACACAAAGAAAGGCTTCATTTTCTTGTTCCATCACCTTGATAGAGATGCTCAGTATGTACTTTAAAATATATCTCAAATTGAAGTAAAAATGATATTAATCTTACAAGATTTACAAAGTGTGCTGAATACTGTTACCTAGGATTACATCTCATAATAGTTTCCTACATGATAAGATGTTTTTATGAATATATTTCCAACAAGAGTATCATTGCTCATATAAATTTGTAAATGTTTATAGACAGAACAGCTGAATACACTTAGATTGTCAAATTGCACTATAATTTATTCCAGTGACTGACTTAAGTTTTACATTTATTAAAAAAACTAGACAGCAGTGGTAAACTAGTTTATTCTATTATGAGGCTCATCAATCTTACACATTTATAGCCAGTACGATTAGATTTCAGAACGATTGCTTAACTCATTGACTAATGATTCAATATTCCATGATTATTATTTTCAGTTAAACCGTTACTACTTAAAATGTAATCGTTTGTCTTGCAGAATCATATATCACACTTCTATTAATAAAAAGTTTCAGATGTCTATTACTCTTGTAAATAGTCTAAACAATACACAAAATATGTCAGTTATGTAACATATGTTTTTTGAAACTAATAAAATTAACTGTTGAAACCGTCTTCAATTTTGTGTGTGAACTGGAAAAAATGTCATATGATTAGTCTAATGATATTTACTGATGTATCCATCAATACATTTCCATTCAACTTCAATAACCCTAGTTGACAGATAAGTATTTTGTATTCTCTGTATACATTTCTTCTTATTCCGACATAAGTTATTTCTGTTAAATCCGATTAAAAGTAACTTCATCCAATACTAGATTTTCTTTCTAATAAAACTACAACAAGTATGCTGTTCATAGATGTTTATTATGATTATATTAAATAAGGTCAACATTTTATTTAAGTTCATTTATTTTTGAGTGATGGACTTAGTTTAGTAAAATTCTTATTGCTTAATATGTCATTTACATTAAAAGGTGAATAGTGTGCGTGTGTGTGTAAAAATGGAGATAAAAAGAAAACTATTCATATGTTTATTTTCTTCAGTAGAATGATTTATATCTTGTAATTTTTATTCTAACATGTTACACATTTCTTTAGCCCATATAATACGAATGCAATTTACAATTTTTGGTTTAAACATGATGGTAGTACAACTTTAAAAGAATTAAAGGAAATTCTCGCTCAACAATTACATTCGTACACAAATCATGGTTATCCAGAAGTCATAAATTTATTGAATATTCATTATTTTCAAGAATCGTTGTGTGATGCTTTAAGTGCAGTGAAATATTCATCATACTGGTAAGTAGTGAATGATTTTTACTATAATCTATTTGGATTATAATTTAAGAACAAAAACAAACATTTTACTTCGATTTTAATTATATGTGGAGTGTAAAGCTTGAAAAATAAATTATAATATTTCGCCCAGCAAATTGGTCTGACCTTTCTCAAAGAAATATTCAAACTCTTAACTATCAGAGTTAGATAGGATCACAAATATTAGGCAACTTAAAACTTGTTCGCTGCATTATAATGTTAAGTTATGTGTAATGTAATAATGCGTGACATTAAAAGTGAATAGAGACTTGTGAAGTGTGTGTATGTGTTTATATGGTAATACCAATAATGACTTCCAAAAAAATAAGATAAACCTTGGGTTATGGAAAGGAACAAAATGAACAAATCTTCATCCAAATAATGAAATTGAAATATAGATCGTTAAGAGAGCAGTGTTTTTGTGAGAACGTGTGTATTGCATAGTTATGTTTATTTAAATTTACTGCGAGATAGATCTTGAATACGTTTTTGCTCCATTCATATACTTATTATATGCACAGAATTACTACATTATAACATGGTTAGACAAGCACTGGGTTTAGAATTGTTTTCAACTATATTATGTTTCGAACTGAGGTGGTTTGTGTGGATTGGTGTTAAAGTTTAGTTAACTGAATACGTCACAGATTGATTTTGGCTGATTACAAGTGAAAACCAGAAAGCACTGAACAATTGTTTCATTGTACTATGAGACACCTCAGTGGTGCGTACCCTAGAACTCCCCCCAAGAAGCTTCAGGTTGGCGAACGTGTAACTCTTCGAACTACTGAACCGTTGCTGAATGATAGAATTCCCACTTTTATTAATTTATGATATAACACGATGGTCATCGTTTGTTCACAAGGGATAACAACCTCACTTGCGACAAGTCTGAATCTTGAATGTGCACTACCGAGAAGTTCCATACAAAAACACAACAGCTGTCCAGTTCTCCCTGGTTTTCATTGGTATACTACCAAAATCAATCTGTGATGAATCTAACCAACAATACTACACTTTGATCAATTAACCTTTAACTATTTCCCAAAAGGAGATCTGACTAATTTTCTAAGTAAAACGTTAGAATTCATTTTTTAATTTCAGTGACCATTTAAACTAAAGACACTATCTATAAATATGGAGGCTTTAGAGTGGACATCATTTACATTTGACATTATAAATTGGTTTGACAACCACTGAAGACTAGAAATCATGCGGCAGTTGTTTCCTCCTAGTTTAGTGTTAATCCAAAGAGTGCATCCACCATATCGTCAGGAAATCGAGCCCAGGAAATCCAGGCTTCTCAACTGATGCTGAACTGTTAGACCACTAAGCCCACTTACATTCAACGATTAGCATTCCAAGTCAGTCAATGTGGTGTATGTTTGAGTGACTTCATTTATCGTTATTGGATAGTAAGCACTTCACACCCGATATGGTTAAACTCCATTGAATACGCTTTCATTACATAACTCTAGAATTAACCTTCAAAAGTTAATCATTTACCTGATGCTTACATCACCGATATATGAGAAAGCCTTTTCGTAGCATACTTCATCCATTATATATATATATATATATATATATATATATATATATAAAGTAATCTCCAACTAGTGAATATTAGATAACATAAACTCGTTTATCAAGAGTATCATCAATTTGAAATTGAGTAAAACCTGATTAATACTGCTTCCCAGTCAATAACAACAAATAATTTTTTGAGATTTTAGTATAGTCTGTGTTAAGTAATCTTCATTCAAATCATTCAATTAGCATTCATTGTATAAACTTAAATGTAAACTATTAGATTTTGTTGGTATTAAAATTATGCATTTAAAAATCAGGTTTTGTCAACAAGTAATTCAGTAGGTACTAAACATGATATTTTACTACTCGTCTTATAACTAACATTAATTAGTTACGATAGTTTTAAATAATTCATGCACATAAACATGAATGTTAATACTATCGTATTTAAAAATGCTTCTTACTGCTAGTTAAAGTTCAAAACATATGAAACGAATGAAAAGTGTGGTTGAAAGGTAAACATTTCATGCCAATGAACAATTGAGAAGAGTAAGAAAATGAATACCTTAATTTTCTATAAAAATATCTGATGAAGATTGATTTCAAAGTAGTGATCTGCTTTTATACTTCAGAAAACTAGGGAAATTTTTTATCAGTATATCAAATCTAAAAATGGAATCATTTTCTTTACAAGTCGACCTTATTAAGTCTTGTAGGTTATTCAAAATCCAAGGTGGTTTGTATTCTGGCCTGATACTATTTTTAAACCTTAGTGATAAAAACCCTACATGAATTCATCATACAAAGTTATAACATTATTAGCAGATATAATATTGGCATTTTTTAAAATTCACTACTACTTATTCGAAGCTACTTGCTAGTTTCTTTTCCTCGGATTTTTCTTGTCTT
Organism: Schistosoma japonicum; assembly: GCA_025215515.1. NCBI lineage: Eukaryota > Metazoa > Platyhelminthes > Trematoda > Strigeidida > Schistosomatidae > Schistosoma > Schistosoma japonicum. The sequence continues at coordinate 63,741,109 of CM046069.1, read as the reverse complement.
TACTTTTTTTCTGAAGCATTCATTTCTCTTATTTAATGATCATATACAGACTGAAAATGCTTAGATTTTAGTCATTTTGCATTTAACCACTTAATACTTTCACTTTAACTTCATCATAATATCCTTCTATCCCTGAATATTAATTTATAACTGATAAGAATATTTTATTTTCTGGTATTTGCTTATTACTAGTTAATTAATCTTTTACCAAATGCTATATTAAGGTGAACTATTTTCTTAGAATTACCTAAACTATAATCACTTCTATTTACATTAATAGTTGCGGTGCTTCGAAATAAGCAATCACATTCACTAACTATCCTATAATCTTATTATACATAGACAATCTAGGTAGTTCTATGTTGAATTTAGAATTTAATAGGTTTCCTATTTGTTCTTTTTTCTAAGTATCAGTTTATTTAACATTTTATGTAACGGTTTATTTAATATTCTGAATGTACTGTGTATTCTGATTATAGAAATTATTATTATGTAAATGATTATACTTTAAATGGGAATAGTAATTTTGTTTGACTTATATTCTGTTAGCTATATGTTTATACACTATTACTGTTATTTCCATTATTCTCATATTATGTATGGTGCAAAATAAAAGTGTGATTCATTTCAGACTTTCGTAGAACTAAACTGATGTTGATTGACCAGTTAGTTTTCATAATAAATTCTAAGGTGGTGTCATATAGTAAAAATGATCATATCAATACTATGGAGAATACTTCTAGTTTGAATGTGATTTATTATGGTATATCTTTAAGAAAAACAAAAAGTGGATTCGAAGGATGTTTTGTGACTATAGCTTAAAATAGCTTATAATTGCTTCAAGAATAGCACCAAAATTTAGTTCTATCCCAAAAATTAATTAAATTGAACAGTTTCGAAATGAACTCTTAAAAAAGATTTACAGAGAATAATTAGCTAGCAGCAGGTTTTCTTTGTGGACTAGTATCAACCGAAAAACCACTAACAATTAAAATCACTAGAAAGCCAACATTACTTCGAAAATTAAAATGTGATGATTGGCCAGAATGATATTAACTCATTTTGTACAAAATTTCATCATTATTTATTTTACAAAAAGTTTGTTAAGAGAATCAAGCTTAGATAACAAACCTACTTTAGTTACCTCAAGTTGTATTAACTTATTTGTATATGTATAGAGGGATATTATGTACACTGGAAGAATAGTGAAGATACTATTGTGATTATACTTTATTATTAAAGTAAACGTTTTAATAAATGTTACATTCAATGCTGTATATGGGAACTATTTTGCCTATTTATAGGATTATTTTGTGTATGTATAAGAATAAGAGCACTCTGAATGAAATGAATGTACTTTTTTCTACAAAATATTTATTCTTGCTTTTCGAAAACTCAACAACGGGATCGATTTCATGTAATTAAAACATTACAATTAAATAGATTCCACTTGCCAGTCACAATCCAACTTGAATAGTATATTTTGGGCCTCTTGCAAATATCAACATATAGGTCATTATTTATACTTTTACGAGATAAGATGAAAATACCCATTTCTATTTGCAGTAGGCATATATAATGTTGTTTAGGAATAGAACAAAAGCTTAACCAACAAGCTATTCAACTAAGAAAATCAGATATCGCCAGAACAATTTTGATTTTTCATATATCTGTTACTACATGGCAAGTTTCGCCATTTACATTAACATTAGTTATTTTGTTTCTTTAAATGTTTGACTAACCAATTCTAAAAGGCCACTACACATACACAAGGTAAAGATTATAATTCAGCTGTTTTATATTAAACGATTGCGTTACATATTTCGGGGAATTAATATACTTTACATTCAAAAATTTCTGTTTTCCAGCCCGAAGATTATAGGAACTAGTGGATATGGTAACACTGAACTTGAGAAGGTGTGCATTAATAGTCAAATAAAGTGAGTTCATCATACTTATGGTTCATTTGCCAAATCCCAGTTACTTATAATGGCTTCATTACAAAAAACGAGAACAATTGGACTTTAGTTTTAAATACCAAGTTAGCCATTCATACCTAGCTTGACGAGGCGAATATCTAGGGTAAAATTATTTTAAGTAGCAGCATCGTACACTTCACAATGAGGTTACTTCTTTTCATGTTATTATGCTCGAACTTATACTGGTAAGATACGTTGTTACAATGCATCACACCACATAGGTTTTTCAGACAATAATTACAAATCTTCAGCCAACGATGTGCTTAAAGCTAGTTAAATGAACCCAGTAGGATGCATGAATACAACAAATCAGAGACAAGTTTATCAGAAGAAACTATCTAAATGTTTGCTGAACCATCAAAAACCACATTTCTACTTTACTTAGGTTTTCGTGAATTCCAACGGAACGGTTCATAGAACACATCAAAGCAATCTTTCATTTGAGTTAGAGATCTTGTCCATCGTAAAAGTTTCTATAACCTACCCTTAGATATCGATACAATCATCTTAAAATAAAGTAGTGGTAGTGAAGGGATTTTTGCTACTCAGACACATATTCTTGGCATTACTGAGTATTTTGAGCTAGGTGATTCATTTATATAGCTTACATTGTCTACCTGGACATTACTATCAATGCTCGCCTAGTGTAAAAGTGAGGTTTCAAGTTGTTCCATAAATTTCAAATCATTATGTCCTGATGGTCTAGCTTTTGGTTAGTTGACCTTATTGTGCTCATTTATTTGTATACCTCTGTTGACCATAATGTTCGGTTGATCTCTGATAGAATAGTTAATTAATTTTAATTGTACACGCTAATAAATCGGATCCTCCTGGATCTTGAAAACTAAGAATTTCCTTGATGCAGGAATTCATTTTACTAGCTGAATGTACGTCCACTATTGTCTACTGTCTTTAATATCAGTGACAATAGTGAAAGATGATGCTAATTTACCGACAAAATAAATCGTGAAAACTGAGAAATACTAATTCATTAGTGCTATCTATCTCGAAATTAATCCTAAAATGGTATAACAAACGCATCAAGTTCTGCATGCAAGTTCTGAGACCTGAGTTTAATTTAGTATAAAATCATGAATTTTCTACGATATAGAAAAAAGACGAAGACGATACAATTGTCTGGTGCTGAATTCTTTCTAATTAGCAATTAATGTTGACAATGAACTTTAGTTATTGTTCAGTGAGTGTCAATGTTTAATCTAGTGATACCAGTTGGACTATCGCAAGATATTTATTTCGTTCACAATTGTAAGCACACGTCGATAGTTGATGTTGACCAGTTACAAATCAAAGTCTGGACTGAAATAATGATTACTATCGCTTGGTTGATCGTATTGGTCCAGTAATAAAGACTAGATAAAAATGACATTACCCATTACTTAAAAACCAATAAATACAGGCAATCTGAATACAAAACTCATTATTTCCCAGAATATATAGCTGTGTTAGGGTCACAAAAGTAACGTTATATCAGTCAGTTTATCTAATATCTCTATCTAACGGATGTCGACTGAAACAAATACTATTTCAGTGATTACTTGGAAACTATTTTCAAGCATCTAAAATTATTACATCATACTATTTAGAACGTAATTAGGAGAGCATGTTTACTGAGAATTCACCATAAACTCAAGACAATCACATTAAAGTTATTTTTAGTGGTATAAATATCGTCGCTGATTTTACTGCTCACTTCAAGTTAACTTTTAGTCTTTATTGCAGACAATAACTGGAAACACATTTTTATTATTCTGAAACTGTTTAATCTGAGTATGTGTCATTACACTTTAATCTCATTTATTAATCAATAATTGCCTAATAGTTCATCTAAACGTTATTTGATATAGTGTGTGAAAGGTACTTAACAGATTCTATTTCTTAGTGTGAATAATTCAAAAACTGAGTTGAAGTGGTTTTGTGAAGATAGATTGATATTAAGTTTCATTGTTTGTATTCGTCACAGATTCGTATCGGTTCGTCGCCGGTCAAAACCAGGAAGCACTATACAGTTGTTTAGTCTCAGCATGGTACTCTCTAACAGCGTATACTCTCGATTCTACCAGGGACTTAAACCCAGAGCCTACAAGTTTCATGGTAATCCTATTCCCTTATGGAATCAAGGATCAAGTCTGTTGAGGAGTATTACACAAAGACAAAACAACTGCCCAGTGTTTTATGGTTCTCATTGTTAAACAATCAACATTAATCGGTTACAAATATAGCCAACTTAATACCAGTCTATATCCACAAAATTACCTTCAATTCAAATAATGTAATAATCGATATACTGGTAGAAACTATTAGTCATTTGTGTTCAAAAATAAATAAAACAAAATTATTTCTGTAAAATACTATAAATTTTACAGTATTTTAAACATAAAAACGATCTTGTTTTTACAGATTTTTCAGATTTACATGATATTCAGTTGTTTTTTGTTAATAACACGATGACACTGAGTGATCCAATGTTTCTTGTAGAAATGCATAATTTACAAATGCGTTTACAATCGGTACTTGATTTTGATTTGTGTAATAGAACATCCTTTAATAATGTGAACAAGTAGGGAGATTTTTACGAATCAGTCAACTAATCAATGCATACCACCCCATGTGAAGTATAGGCAGCCGACAAGTATTCTTCAACCAGCTCTATCCTGAGCTTTCCTTTCCAACTCTTCCCAAGAGCTATTCATTCTCTTTATGTCTGTCTCCTAATCCCGTTGCAATGTGTTCTTGGGCTTGGACTTAATGAAAACTATGCCAACTAGATAAATTATCGTGTTAATAACATAACTGTTCAATAATAATAATTTCACACTCGAAATGCGAATCATAGTGACCAACCATTTTACTTATACATAGTTATCTATGATATGTAAGTGGTGTAAGCAGTCTTGGTTTTATGAATTCAACTTTTGCAGATACACAATGATCAGTTCATCGTTTATTAAGCACAAATAATGTTTTTATTGTTTATCGTTGTAACTGTGATTCTTTTCATTGGTACCGATTATTGCAAAATATCCCTGTTTATCAGTGGTATGCTTAGCACAATCAATGCTTTAATAAATTGCGCAACTTGAATATGTGCCATTTTTCATTAGTACACATTTTATAAAACATTTTTTAAAATTTTAATTGACAGAATTATCAATCATTTATCTGATGTGAACGATGCCAAAGATTATCTAGAAAGGAGCCTAAATCGTAAATTACTCCAATATCGATTATTCAGTAGGTTTTATTCATTACATGGATTTAATGAGGATAAAGATGCCTTAAATGAATTTCTAACGCAAGCTGAAGATAAAAATCTTTATCAACTGGTTTCATGGTTATTAGAATTTTGGAATCAACTAAATGAAATTCCTCATTCATTAATACAAACAAGTCAATTTACTGTATTTGGCATACGAGCTTTTCTAACATGCCCAATGCATTCTCAGTTATCACTAAATTGGTTCCTTGATCTATGGAATAATATGTTGGTACCTATTTTATTTAAAGATATAAAGTATGTAACCGTATCATCAACACCAGTGACAACAATAGCGAGTGAGAAGTTAAGTAATATATCTAAAACACTTAATAATTTTCTTGGATGGATAACTACAACGTGGCCATGGAATCCTACAATTGTTAATTTTCCAACGTCTATTAAAGAACCAAAAATCACCTTAACACAGAATTCAGTGCCCGTGATTAAAAACATTCAGCCAGTCTTGTCCACATTATCGAGTTCCGATATAGAAATTTGTCAACATCGTACAAGTATGGATTCCGGTATTATTTTAGATGGAATAAATCCAACAAATTTCAATTTTTTCAATGGTTTCGAAAACAATTCAAATATGCTGTATAGTAATTATTATTATAATCACTATTATTACTATCCGTATGGAATAGGCGATAATTTTGACACACAGCAGGATACAATCATTACAAGTGATTGCAATCAACTGAATCCAACGTCATATCGATATCAGAATGCAAGAAATAATTGTTCAAAAACTGTTACTTCAATGAATTAAGTAGTATAAATACATATAAAAACTTAAAAATTACTCATATTTTTATTCAGAATCTAATGTATAAATATCATATCAACAATCTCGGTTTTCTGAATTTTTGAAAGAAAATTTAGATTTCTCCGTATTTATTATTAACTATTACACTGCCTTGAATACAGATCTACATTACTATGTGAATACTTATCTTTGATGGTTAAGTTTTTCTTCAATTTTTTTCTCTACAATTTTCTTCATTTTATTTTAGTATTAACTTTTATTTATGAAAGTTTATCTGCCATCTTTTATACTTAGAATAACAGTATACATAATAGTGGTTACTAGGTAATATCGACAAAATTGAGATGAAAGGATAAGTTGTAATTTTTCATGGTTACTTTTTAACAAAACCTTTCATTACTCTACATATATAAATATATACAAGGGTAAGTGACATTTTCATGTTTTGTGGATAATTGTACAAACTTTATTTGATGTTATGTACACACCTATATACTTCCTTGCTTGAAATAAATGCATCCAATATATTCAGTCAATCATGTAACTATATTTAGAATCTCATCACACTGAGTTCTATTAGTATTAACTTAGAAGAAATTTCTTGACTAGTATACGATAACTAATGAGAACCTTGTTTGAAAGAAGTTGGTCATAATATCAAACAGCTAAAATTGCAGTGATTCATTCAGTTTTACCGTGATATTTATTTTAAGAATTTCTTTCAATGATCATTATTAATCTCATTGACTCACATTTATAGAAAATACTTCACAACATGTTATAAACAAGAGAACTTATTTGATTACCGGAAGTTAGTAGTAGTGTTTAAGCTGACAGTCTTTTAAGCGTGAAAAGAATAATTAATTTAAAAGAATAATGAATTTTTTGAAAATAAAACGATAGAGATATAACTGCTGGCTTTATAATAGATCCCATCAATGTGCACAACAAATTCTTTTTTAGGAAACTAAGAAAATGTCTCGAGTGAAACAGATAGAAAGAAAGAAATTCATTATGAATAATGGAATTTACCTGAAGTACGCAATGAATATATAAACGTTTTCATAGATTTGACAAATATAATTGAACTGATAAGTAGTATGTCCCAAATATTAGTAAATAAATATTATTAGTTAAATAACTACTGCAAAATATGCCTTTTTTGAGATAGGCCTATAGACAAATAGTTAGATATCCTTTATGTTATGTCATGATATCAACTAAATCTAATCTTCAATGTTTATGATCATTCACTCAGTGTCTTAAATCCAATCAATTTTTCAATACGATAGTGAAAATAGCTCTTTGAAAAAATTCTTAATTGAATTGAGATGGTTTGTGTAGACAGGTACTAAGTTTAGTTGATTGTATTTATTACAGATTGATATTGGTTGGATACCACTAAAAATCGAGAAGTACTAGATGACTGTTTCGCCCTATTACGTGACCCTTTAGTAGTGTACACCCCCTTGCTGCCATAGAATCAAACCCATAAGGTTCAGGTCTTGCAGAAAACGCTTAGACATTTTAATTATTATTACATTCTTCAGTCCGAATCAAAAATCACTTTTATAAACTTCCGTGAAAAAATATGTTGTAAAGTACAGCATTGAGCTCCTGTAATTCGTTGAAATTAGTGAAAATTTATACAATATGTCAATGATTCTTTAAAGAATGTACGAAATATTCATGATCGGTATAATTCATTATCTCGGCTGTTTCCAGTCACTTCCAAAATCCTTCAATAGAAGATAGTTCCTAGAATGAACTTGGATCTCCACGTTGACTTGTTATGGACTGAAGCTGGTTAGTCTCTGTTACTATATGTGCATTCTTAGAGGATTGCCTCAATATAGCTATTAATCACAAATACTATTTAAGTTGGATTGTGACTGACAAGCGGAAGCCAGGAAGCGCGTTACATTTTATTTAGGACTCGTCGGCTTGGTTTGCTTGCATCTCAATGTTGATGTTCACACCGGGTTTTTTAACTCAGTCTGTTTCGTGCCAAACTCCACCGAGCTCACCACCAGACTACTTAGTCCAGTCAGTTACATTTGTGCATCAGGCACATATGCAATCAGGATGTATTTTCTCGTTGATTTGCTATGGATCGACTGACGGAGTCCCCGATGCAACGAAACGCGCTTCCTGGATTCCGCTTGTTAGTCACAGTTCATTTTAAACAAAGATAGTTTTTGAGTGAATAAGTTACACTGACCTGTGTTAACCCCGGGCTGTATTGAAATTAAGTGGCAGTCTTTTATGGATCGATATTCCTACGCTATGCTAACTAAACTGAAAGTCTGGCTTCATTTTCTATGAAATAATCTGAATGCTTCAACTGATCAGATATTCCATACAGTAAATGGGTCAATAACTTTTTTGCCTTATAGAATTTTACTTTATTTTTGTATCACAGATACTGCTGTCGTAATTTGATATATTCTAAATACTGACCAGAAGTGAAATCCGTGATAGACATTTCATACTATTTCAAATCACTGATCTGGAAACACTTCTATATTAGTTTTAATACACATAAGCTTGCTCAATATGTGCGATTTTTACTACTATTTTTATGATTATGTATCTCTCCATAGTGTAATGAGTAAACGGAGTTGATCTAAAAAACTTTTGACATTGGAATCGCATTTAAAGTTTCCTATGGAAAAATTCATAAGCGTTTCTGTAAGTTTATGCAAGCCATTTACCATTAGAAAATTCAAGCCTGTTTTATGTGTCCCAAAACAGTTTGTTATGGCCCTCAATCTGTGTCGATAATCTTTATTTATTAATGGTGTTGTAAAAAATTGTTTATCCTCTCTAGTTTATACTCCTTTATGTTTTTCAGTTATTACACTGTAGTCATTTAATTGACTTTCATAAATCTTAATTTTCATATATAAGTACTGTAATTGGACTGATCGAAATGTACGTCAAACTATTTCCAGATTATGCCTATCTTCTTGTTACATTATCAAAACTTATAGGAGTGATTGATTGTTTTAAATCTATGTTTTTCCCATATGCTGATCTGCTTTTGTAGAGATAGGTAATATAATTGTATTGTATGGATTTGTCACAGATTCATGGCAATTGAGCACCAGTCTCCACAAAACTACATCATATCAATTAAAACGATCAACTCACTAGGGACTAACTGAAGGTTGTTCCAGAGATTCAGACGTGTTAGAGGTGAGACAGTCATCACTAATCGCACAGACTTGTCGTCACCCTATGTTATGAATTAATTAAAGTGAGAATTCCACCAGTGAATGCCAGGTTTAGTGCTGTTGATAGATATGTGTTTTCAGAGAGAATTAAAGGTCTTGAGTTGGATTCCTGATGGAATTTAGGGTGGGTACTGCTGAAGAGCTCCTTAATACAACGTAACAGCTCTCCAGTTGTTATGTTGGGTGATTAAAGAAGAGTGACGAACTTTTAGAACTGTATTTTGACGGACTATTTCAATTATTTTGATTGTGAATAGTGCAAACATCTCATTTCCATAATTTTTACGTTCCTGTTACCCTATCCTCCCTTTTAATATAATTACTCTTATTGTATTGTTTCTTACTATGAACTACAGTTAACTGGTTGTGTACAAGTTGTCCCTATTCACTACCACTACCTCCTTTATTCTGTATTAATGTTAGATTTCTAACTGATTTGTTGTGAGGTCTGGAATGCGTGAAATATGATAGAACTCTGTCCTGTCGGTCTATCGTTTTGTGTTCTTCTATCCTCTGGTTTGGGAGTGAGTGGGCATAGGGCAGATGCGCATTTATCGACTGGTACATCCAGTTGGCGATTGAGATAATCGATTTTTTTCACGTCATAAAACACTAGTGATCCCTGATTTTCACTAATATCTAACTGATACTAATCTGTATCCAATACGATCACAAGGTTATATGTTTTTCTATTTAAACATATAATAGTCACTAATCCAAATAGAATCGAATCGTGAATATAACATTCTGTCACGTACCCATGCTTTAACAGCGACTAACAAATCCAAATCCTTATTATAAGTAACAAAATGTAATAAAGATACTTAACATAATTTCATTGTTCCACCATTAATAGTATCAAAATACAGAAAAATCTAAGAATAAGTCATGTTACTGGGAAATAACTTTTTAGTTTACATATATTGTGAAAATAAATAAATAATTAGTAAGTTAAGATTGACTTAAAAATCATCATTTTCATTGTTATCAGATTGAAGTGTATGCTTTGAATATGTTTGTTTCTGACCTTCAACATAGGTTGTTGTATTGTTATCCTGTTGAACAAATTAAAAATTATGAGAAAATACGACAATATTAATAATAATAAGGAGAAGAAGGTCGACTAGTAAATGATAAACTGTATTGTCGGGTGTTGTCTTTTAACTTCAATGATCTTACTCTTAGACAATAAATAGAAATGGATATTTTTAAGTACCCACCTTTTAAGAAAAAAGTACACCATTGTATACTTCATGAACATAATCAAGTGTAACAAATTTAAAATCATTTAAAATTCGTGAAATTCTAATGAGAAGATGTGTAAAGTGTAGTCTAACCATGTCGGCTGGGGAGCAGTTAGTCACTGATGACAATAGATAATGTCACGAATTGATTGAGTTATATATATATCGACGAGTGAATGATGGGTGGCTTAGTAGATTAGTCTTTATTTGTTCCCAAAAATGCTTGATAGACTCGGGCTTGATTCCTGGTGAGATTGTGGATGCTCATTGCTTAAGAGTCTCGTACTAGGATTAGACAGCTATCCAGTGCTTCCTGGTTGTCTAATTCAAACCATTGCATGATATCAAGCTAAAATTATGTTTTATCTTTTCAAACTCTGTGAGAATAAAAGAGACATTTAATTAGCCTACACTCTCGGTTACGAACTCAATGGGATAGATACCATGTCTCAACTGGCTTATTTAAAAATCATTCCTATTCCTTTTCCATACATAACTCAATAAATTTGTACTTAAATTAATTTTTTGTTTGAAACAGCATACTTTGTAGAATGATTTCACCGTTTTGCTGAAAACCAAACACCCAATGGACTTAGTTAATTTCAGTGATAATTTTCAGTCACTGATACTGTAATGCATTCAACTTGCATATCATGCTCTACTTCAACAGACATTTTCAACGGGCGTAGATGGAAATAAGGAATATAATTTGGCTATAATTAGTTTCTGAGCTGTAAATAAAACGAAGTGCCAGAAGGCGAATTAGATTATAAAGTCTACTCAGCTATCTGTAACAAACGTGGTAGTAAAGCACGAAGCATTACTACACGATGATCATTTCTAATCCTCAACATTTCACAAACCAGATAAAAGCATGCGTATAATTTTATATTCAAACCAATGTATGGTTTTCACTTACACGTGTTCTACTGCAGACTAAACTAAAATGTAACGTATCCAAGCTTTATGTATAAAATGATATTAAATTAATTGAAATTGTAGTTTACAATACAGTAGACTGCTTTTCTGACTAGAAACTTTTCAGTTCACTTGGTGAATGTCAAGTATATAGTTACTCAAAAGCTAAGATTAATAAACTTAAAAATCTTAACACAAATAAACTAGATTCGTCAACATTCAACCAGCATATTCAATGAGCATTAAGGATAGAGTTATTTGAGTGACATACTTTTTAATTTAAATACTAAAAATACTAGTTGGTTATAAAAATTGGGAAAAAATGAAATCTATTCAAACTTAGTAATACTGAATGATGACTTTATACCTTTATATTGAAGAACATTCAACTTAAAAATTCAAAATATCAATAGAAAATTAAATTTGTTGACAATTTTTGAATAGAGCTACATCATATTATTACAATATAAACTAGACCATATTGTACATCGAATAAATATAATCTTTTTTTTTCAACTGTAAGTAGTAAATACTCTGTTCGTGTTTTCTACATACCAATGATCACTAAAATAGCAGGTAATGTAAAACTGTTACCAGATAAATGTAATTGGTTGTAGACTTACTTGCTGTGAACGCTTTGATAAACGAAAATCTGATCTATTTGAACGTGGCCCATCCATATCTATAGACTGATAACTTGCCTCATTGGCTTGAAAAGTATCATTATTAAAGGAACTCTGAGTTCTACCACGATAACTAGCAGCTGGAACACGCTGGCGACTAGGAGACCATCCAGATTTAAGTTGATTTCTTGCAAACCCATATTTTGTAATGCTCACATCATCGCTTTCTCGGAATGAATTACTATGCGCAACAATATTCGCATCGTTCTCATCATTTTCGTTTTGATCGTCTTGGTCACTGATCGAGTCGTCATCATCTTCATCATCATCCTCAACGTCATCGTCGTCACTTGCATCAGCGTTATCGGCATCAAACTTGTTGTTTAAATCTAGTCGATTCTTGAAAATACTTTCATCTCCATAATATGAAACATTTCTGTGATTTTCATCATCCTGAATCTAATAACAAATGACAACAGAATGATTTTCAGTGTTCAGGATATTCATTAGTTTGAAGACTAAAGTTTAAATAACCCAGTTACAACCTGAAACTTTGCGTAACTTATTCAGATTTAAGGAGAAGTAATAGCAGTATCAGATCATTCCTCTCGTAATACTCGTACAGGTAAAACATGAACTTACTGTACTAGTCCTGTATATTATTATTATTATCAAACTAGCTGTCATTTGAAACATATTGACAAAATATATTTCGTTTGGTGCAGTAGGGAATCAGAAACTATGTATCACACAAAGCAAAATAATATTGTAAGGAAACAAAAGAGATAAAGGGTACATAATAAGAAAGTTGATGAACAAGAGTAATATTTGATAAATAATGCACTTTAATTAAAAATGAAACTAATATCATTAACGTCAGACTAAGATAGTGCATACCGCCTTAATAACAGAAATGTGAAAAATGCCCACAACATCATCGTGACTGGGTTCTGTTTTGAGTCATGTTTGATAACAGTTTGGGCCATTAAGTGTTGTAACTACTGGGACGCCATCAGTGGAAGCTAATTCTTTGTAGAATTCCTTATTACCACAGCATCCTATGACAGACTAACTACCTCTGCGCATTATTCATTAACAATTAACCTAGAAAAACATTCTGAAGTATGTAAGCCTTTTAAACCAAGCTTCAAGCAACTAAGTTCATATTTTCAGATAGTAAAGCTAAATGAATTTTAATCACCGTCCCCAAATACGCATTAGGGAGCATCGATATTGCCTGTATTGGATGTAAGTAATTCATCAGAGGCAAAGACGACCAAACCCATTATTGCCAGGATCGTTTCGCTCAAAAAGTCTATATTTCACAGACTGATGGCAGAACAGATCTATGAGTGATTGTCTCCAGGACGACATTGGTTGAATGTATAAATTTTCAAAACTTCGACTTAGAATGCAATCAGAATTCATAGTAATAACAAGCTGACCAATCCATTCCCATAGTAAATATTCGTGCCAGCAAGTTTTGTGAACTGTAATTGGTTTATTAAGTAGTAAAGTTATTTAGTATCCTTTTATACATTGTATTAGTTTTATTTGTTGATAACTTAGAAATAAAGTAAGTTATCGCACCTGTAGAACGACCTAATTTAAATGTACTGTTGTATTTTTCATTTACCTTTCAATGTAAATCAGTAGGTTTCTACTATTTATTCACGCAGAAATAGTTAAGGTTAGTAAATATTGACAACCTAACTGTCTGAATTTATGACAAAGGAACAGCTTATAATTAAATAAGACAAAACTATTAAGTGGTTATTCTACTAATAGTGATTAAAATGATATGTGCATAAAATTATCGACTTTTATAGCGTAAAGTATTAACGGTTATGCATCCTTCTTATATTTGGTTGCTTTGAATAAATTTTAGCTTACTAGAATGGCAAATTAATTTTATTGGTGAGGTATTGCAATATAAACTTCACACACCATGTTATGCAAAACAGCGACTAATTGATTGTAATATTCATGAAAATGCTAGTACATATTAGACATTTAAATAAAACTGACCATTGTTTTCATAAACATAAATTAACAATCATTCTTACCTACCGAAGTTTTTACATGGTCAGCAATAGTTTTAAGCGTAATCTCTGTATCACCATTAATTTGGTTAGTATTATGTAAAAGATATTCATATTGACTTTCAAGGAATGTAAGATTACGAAATTTCATCAAATAAATTGTATAAAGTGAAGATAATTTTTCCTCCAGCTGTTCATACTCATCCATATATACAGGTCGTACAGATTGTAGTGTAGTTAAACGTTTACGATTACGTTCTAATTCATCACGTTTTTTCTCAATTTTTGCATCTAAATTGGTTTCATCAGCGGCAATATTAACAAGTGATAACTGAATTTTATCAATCTGATTACTGATGGCATTTTTGGCAGTTTCTAGAGATCTTTCAACGTATTCGCCATCTATCTGACGTCTTAATAGAGCATCACGTAATTCTTTAATATCTACTTCCTTATTTAATAACGAATTTAAAGAAGCACCGGATGATGCGAGTTGACTACATAAACATTTAGCTTCCTGAATCTGTTTAACCTAATGAAAAAGAAAACAGTTAATTTGCGCTGATCTATAAAATTTATTTACTAAGATTTCATGAATAAAAAGAGGCTGAGGTTATCTTTATCGTTTTCAGAGTTCAATAAGTGTGTTAGATCAGATACTTTTAATCATCTTTCTGTTTTCTTTTAATAAATGAGTGCTGTTTGTTGAAACACAACCTTCAATAAACATTTTAATACAAATCATAACATATGATTTGTGTTCTTGTGTTTCATTTAGCATATTGAGCTGTACAATGATGGTTATAGTAGACAATTGAATGGCAAAATGAGTAAAGTGGCTAGATGTAGCACACTTACTAAACATTTTAAACGTTGTGGACAATACCCGACGCGTAAAGTTGTGCGAAATCTAACTTACTTATTTCTGTTATAATATAGCGTATTGGTTTTCAATCAAAATTTTCATTATAGGTACCAGTGTTAGTGACTTTTGTAATTCTCTTGTCACCTATGTTTCATGACATCAGAAAAACTATGCAAACTAGTTTCTCTGAGTCTAAACTTTCACAATTATTTTAAAACGTTATTATAAAGTTAATACGACAAACACTGTCTACATTAATCACATAGACTTTTGTACAACTGACTAATGCTGTTTTCTTTAAAATATTATAAATGGTTAGTTATACTTTAAACATTTTAAAAAATTTGACAGCTACTAAGTGTTCTGGTCCAAATAAATCTGTTATATGATCACTCTTTCAACAATCACAAAACTTTCTTTTTATATTCCAAAAGAAAATAATATTATTATGTTGATATTCTCTTTAACCTTAGCTTTGTTGTATGTTAGTATATAGAACAGTTGTTGACTAAAGATCAAGTAACCGTGTGTTTTGCTGAAGTGATAAAGGTTTGTCAATATTTAGTGATGCAAAAAAGAGAGAAAAATTTGGGGTACCAAAAAGATATGCATTCGTGAGAGCATGAAATCTTTACTTGAATCTTGTTGTTAACCAACCTTATTTTTGGCATTTTTAATTATCCATTCAATAGTTTAGTACCTTTACTTCACATTACAAGGTATTTTGTAAACATTTCTAAGTTTTAGATACAAATGTAAATATATTTGTCATTCTGAACTACGGCCTTTAAGCTATAGATTCGTTAACAATCAATGCAATTTTAGGAAAAAGTTTTCTAAAGATTAATAGTTCAACAACGAAAACAACTGTGTAAAGATCCATGAAGCAAATAACACTTATTATGTGCAGACCACTCATAATACCGAGGCCAGAATAAACCTTGGTAAATGGGCTCGAATTTCAGCCTTCAATGTAAATGGTGTGCGTTTCAATCATATAGCCACAGTTTTGAAAATTAATTACTTAACCAATAACTAAATAAATCACAAGTGTTACGACATTCGGCAAAGTATATGAAGAGTTCTGTATAGCAATAGAACATTGTCGACATAGTCTAACACTTTTCGTGGTACTTTAGTTTGGAGAAAAAACTTTTTATACCCAGCATGAAATTGTTAAACTCCGCCTGGGATTCCCCCTACGGTTACTCACAGTCCCAAGTTTGGATAAATGAAGAGAGTTAGGCATGCGGTTGGCACCTCCATCCAGTAAAAACAACCATGCATATAAAATACTAACCAAAAAAACGCTTAAATCACTCTAACTCTATCCTGGTAGTTAGAAGATCTTCACTTCAAAAGGTTATAGTTTTCATGGTGAGAACCGAGTTTCTTCAAAAGTTTTGAGGCCGATACACTTCTGACAACCACTAAAACAATTAATACAGGTACACAAAATGTTTGAACGATGTAGAAGACAGGGAAAAACACTTAAGTAGCTAAAAAATGAAATGAAACAACCTAGAGATACTTGTAATAAGTGAAATCCAATGGCTACAAGCTGGATAGCAAATATTATCCTCAAGAGAAGTGCTGCTATCCTTCTCTCAAGAAGAAGAAAATACCTCTCATACACAAGTAGTAGCATCAGTGCTGTCCCAAGAAGTATGAAAAGCACTTATTGAGTGGGAATTTCATGGATCTAGGATCATCAAACCATCATTTGGGACAGAGAAGAAGGGAATCACAATGAGAGTTAGTGTTATGCGCCTACCAATGACAGCCACGAAGATGATAAAGATCAGCTCAATGAGAGGCTGCTGTCAATCGTCGAGAAATGCTCAACCAGAGATCTGACTATTCTAATTGGAAACCGAAACGCCGGGGTATGAATGAACAACACCGGATATAAAGATATCATAGGTCTACATGGACTGAGAGAAAGAAACAAAAAGGTTGAAAGGTTTACAAACTTATGCGCATTCAACGAAATGAATATAGTTGGCACTACATCCTCCCACAAGCACATACGCAAAGCTTCATGGGTTTTACCAGACAGCACTATTGAGGAACAAACCGACCACATCTGCATTGATAAGCAGTTCAGAAGGACCATGGGAAACATGAGGACAAATATAGGAGCTGATATAGCTCAGACCACCACTTGGTAGTGACCAAAATAAAACTGAAGCTAAACAAGTACTAGAAAACTAGAGCAACAGTATTACAAAGGTTAAATGCAGTGTTTTTTTGGAATATCAACAAACTCAACAAATTCAAGATAGCTCTCAACAATAAGTTCCAAGTCTTTCACGATCTACTAGAAGTAAAGGAAACTGCTGTGAAGGCCAGTTTGAAAGGGATTAAGGAAGCGATAACTTCAACATGTCAGAAGGTTTTGAGTCACAAAGAGCACTACCAAAAAGAATGTATATCTGTTTTCACTCTGGATAAGATCCAAGAAAGGGGGAGTAACAAGACAACAATCAATAACAGCCGAACAAGAACCAGTGTCAGACAGGGCTGCGTACTTTTGCTCTTTTTGTTTTTGCTGGCGATTGATTGAATTACGAAAACCACAACGTCACAGAGAAAGCACGGAATACAGTGGACAATATTTATGCAACTAGACGACTTGGACTTTGCAGATAATCCAGCACTTCTCTCCTACAAATAAAAACAAATGTGAATGAAGACGGACAGTGTAGCAGTAGATTCTGCAACTGTAGGCTTCAACATATACAGATGTAAAAACAAAATCTTTAGATACACAACAACGAGCACCAAACAAATTACACTTGACAGAAAATTTCTGGAAGTTGTGGAAACTTTTACATGGCTTAGCAGCATTATCGATCACAGAGTATTATCTGATGCAGATGCGAAGACGTGGATCGGCAAGGCAAGGGCAGCATTTTCACAAGTAAAGGATAGCTGAAACTCAAACTAGTTGTCGGTCGACATTAGAGCCAGAGTTTTAAATGTAAGTGTCAAGACAGTTCTATTATATTGAGTTGAAACTTAGAGAATTACGAGAAGCATCTTTCAAAAGATACGGGTATTTATAAACAGTTGTTTGCGCAAGATACTTTATGTCCATTGATCAGACATCATTAACAGCAACCTACTATTGTAATGAACAAACCAACTTTCATTCAAAGAAGAAATTAGGAAGTGTAGATCTATCGAACACACATTGAGGAAACCACTGAAGTGGGTTAATAGACAGGCACTAATATAGAATCCTCAGGCCCAAAGGAGATCAAAAATACATTTTGTCGGAAATGGGAGGCAGACGTAAAGAAGTAAACAGTACTTGGAAATAATTGGTTTTATCCATAAGCTTACAATGCTCTGAAAGTTGGTTTCCCATGGGTGTATACAGTAATAGCCCATAAAACAAAAGTAAAAGAACTTAACTGAGTCCTTGTTGGTACAAATCACTGAACTAATCACGAACCATTCTTTTGAAATTTCAAAGACTGCAACATACACAGTTAACATTCAACCAATTTGTGAATGCTATCTAAATTATGCTAAGAATGTGTCGCATCTATGTCAGGCAATTTTCATCTGGGCCACCAAATTTTATAATCCAAACTAACAGATAGAAAGGATTGCATTAATGAGAACGGTCTTCGAAAAGTCTTCTAAATCTAATGGCAGTAGACAAACGACGAATAGTTTCTTGAAATCCTACTTCAACACTTGATGTTTTAAAGATAGTACAAACTTTAATAATACAGCAGTGTTGCTACCAGCCGTAAATGTTGATATTTTTTACAGCTATAGTCATAGAATTACGGGGCATCACTTAAGCTTTCGTATGTTCCTACGTAAACCCATGAAACAAAAAACTGAAAATTCTTTAAGTTTTGTATTAGTAGCTAGCAGTATCCTGTTTACATAAGAGACAAATTTATTTTAATAGTTATCAAATACATACATGCAGCTTCTACACAAGTGAAATCTAGTAACGTTTTATCCAGTTGCAGAAAGCAACAAATTCAGCAACATACAACGGTTACTGACAGATAGTGAATATTTGACTTATAAAATCAGAACTGGTTTAAACGCTAACTAATTAAGATTTTGGGCAATAAATGTAGATAATAAGATATATAACATTATAAAATCAATCGATTTAACTAAATATCTACGATTATTTAGTGTCACCAATAAATGTGACTCAGAAAAATAAATTCTAAATAAATCCTAAACATCAGATGTTTGACAGCCACTTAACTGAAAGCTAAAAACTAATTGCAAGTATAATCTTTGACAGTAAATAATTTTAGTTTATACTGCGAAATAAAATACAATGAAATAAGTGAAAGACAATCAATGTAGCAAATTTAGTTTTTAGTGTAAAATTTTAAATTATTTAGCCCTTTAAAGAATGTCGATGGCAACCATGTAATGTAGAGGGAGAAAATTTTAAAACTCAGTGAAATTATCCTGACCACATTTTTACATCTGTTTATGTCCATGAAAGATTTCATAGTGACTAGATATTTTACCTTGCCATAAAGTCATTATGTAGCTCTACATATTGAAGAGAATCGTGCTAGTGATATTTACGACGTGTATAATATTAAACAAACACCACAGTTTAATGTATGATTACGACAAGCAATGTGATATAGATACAATCTAGTAATACGTAGGCTAAATTTAATAAAATCAAGCCATGCTCATAAATCACTCACTGCTGATTTATAATGCATAATTAATTCTTTTACCTGAGTGTGGATATTAAGATGACAATAATTAAATGTTGCACACCATATAAAGCGGTTCGAAACAAATGTCAATAATGCGAATGTATCTACTACATATTTTATCGATTTTCATAAGCTTAATCATCCAGTTATTTTTTTCTTCGACTTACAAGTTACAGCCTGAAAAATATTTATAGTCAGTATTTGTAGGTAATGTACAAAAATGACGGCTATCAGTCTACATTCACTCCCCATTTTATTGTGAGTTATAGAGCATCCATAGCTCTTCATAATTCAATTCCATTTAAGTATATAAGCTCAAAACTGTTCATCTGAAAAGCTCCCGGTAATTTATTCGATTTGATGTTAATCTCATGTAAGTATCGATATACACTGGCTTTACACGTAGACATAAAAGTAGCACCGTCGTGTATGAAGACACCAAATTAACACAAAGGCAAATAATAAAATACACAGTATAGTTAAACTTAAGGACTGGATATATTATGCTTAAAACTCTGTTTTTAGTATAATTTTTAAGCATGAGATGATAATTTAATTTAATCAGAGTCTAGCACAGCTGATAAAATGTTAGAGATCAAAATCGTCTGATACAGTAGTATTTATTGAAACGAAAGCGTTATTAAAAGAAATGTGAGTACAAATAATTTATCGACTTATATCAAAAACCTGCTGTGAATTATTTTTTGAAATAAATGATTCAGCAGATCCACAGCAAATCGAACAAAAACCAAAAGCTTTTATTCAGGAAATCAGACTTTAAATACTACTATTGCTGAAAGAAGAGATGGTGTAACCTTTCAGTTAACACAATGGTAATAAAATAGCTATACTTTATTAACTTAATTGACTGTGTTATAATGTTAATCAAGAATTTAAGGAAATATCCAAAACAGTGTGCCAAATATACTAATGCAAAGAGGAACCCTTTGCCACGGAAGCTGTTCTACAAAAGTGAAAGGCAGAGTTATGTTCAATATTGCACAATCTGTTACTAATGAAGATACTCTCGTTAATTATGAACAGTCATTTTAAAATAAAAACATACCTATCAAAATTAAACCTAGTTATACCAACCAAATGTGAGCCATCTACTGAAGTTTATAAAAATAGATAAGTAAATAAACCGACCGATAAAAAACGTTAAAACATTATTGTACAAAATGTAATGGTTGAAAGAAATATTACCGGGTATTTGAATTTCATGCAGTGATTTGTGGCACATTATGTTTTAAGCGGATCTATTTCCGACCGAGAAACATATTACTAAGTGTACAAAACGTAATACCATATAACACTCATTGAGTTCTGCTAATCAAAACAATAAGTTAGTTAAGATATCGTTTTGTCAGTATATGTGTACATAAATAACCATTTTCTCTAACTACGCCAATCAATAAAAGTCACTCACTTTGTCAGCATCAATTAGTTCTGTTACATTGAGTGTATTTTGATCATCTCCCGACCCATCAGTACTTTGAAATGCTTCATAAAGTATTTTGGCTACTTTTATAAGTTCTCTGACAGCAAACCCATCCGCTTGATAAAGTCTTCTACTATTTAGTCTTATACACGCATTTGTAAAAATCACATGGGTTACTGTCTTTATAAATAAAACGCGATCATGTTCGGAATCGAGGCATGACGGTAAGTCAGCATAAGAAGTATATCGACTGACTAACCATTTAAGAATTTCAGCAACTAGAGCAAAATTTGGAGTCCTAAAATTCTCTAAAGATATAATTCTAGGGTAACCAAGGGAGCGCATCATCTCTGTAAATAATCTGATTTCACGGAAAGACATTCTAGCTAGTTGTAACTATGATACAAAAGACCACCGCGTAAGCAAGATGTGCAGTAAAACACCAGTTTTACTTCCAATACCCATTATCTTATTGACATGTTAGTTTAAACCTATATACTTTTTTGCTTTGACGCCCTTAGTTCATGGTGAGATTCTGGGTATTCAATCGTATCCTGTGTAATCACTCTAGCTACCAGACTAAACACTATATAATCAAGTTGTTGTAGCCGAATCGTACCATGATGTGAATTAAGGATGAGTGCTTATCCTAGAGATATTAGTCTACGTCAGTGTTAACGTAACTAGACAGTTTATTAATTTGCTGTAATGAGTTAGTTATAGAATTATAACACGAAGTTCAG
This sequence comes from Schistosoma japonicum, assembly GCA_025215515.1. Lineage (NCBI taxonomy): Eukaryota > Metazoa > Platyhelminthes > Trematoda > Strigeidida > Schistosomatidae > Schistosoma > Schistosoma japonicum. Next base: position 63,719,248 of record CM046069.1, on the reverse strand, counting down.
AAGATATGGAAACAAGCACTTGAGCAGGAACAAAAATAAAGTAGTAATAATAAAATAAAAAAAGTAGAACGAACGGTAATAATACAAAAAGGTAAAACACAAAAATCATAAGGTGAATCAAATGGGCAGTCCACGACAAGTAGTGTCTGTGATAGTAATGGATGCATACCATGAGCAGTGATTGTTAAAAGTAGATGGTCCCTACATCAATGGACGGCATTCTGTGGGTGTTTACGTAATCGCTTAACTTCTTGAATATGACTAGTGTGTCAGCCTATTACACGGCAGCAGGTAGAGCGCTTCTAATCAGGCAGACTCTCATTGATAAGAGATGCGACTCAAACCCAGTCTCCACTCTATGATGTGGTCTCTTATAGTGATTGCTTTGTAGTAAGTTGCTGCAGGCCATTGGGTAGTATTATCACAGTTAGGTTGGCTGACCAATAGAGAATTATTGTTATTATTATTTAGTCCCCTACTCGTCTGTCTGAGGCAAAGATATTAAAAATCGTAGAATCGTAGCTGATTTGCATACGCCTCATGACTGAGTTCTGTGTTGTACTTTGTCACTCGTCTTCTCACATTTGGATACGTTGACGACCTGTTTAAAGAGCAGATGGTTAACAATATTGTTCATCTCATTGCAGGATCGGACGTTTATCTTGTATACAGCAACGAAGATTTAAAAAACACATATGGTTAATCCCCTTTGTAACAACTAAAGTGTGTGATAGACTGTGACTGCGACTATCTGTTTTCATGTGGGCCACAAGCGTTGGGTAGTATGCGACCAGAACTTCTTCCTGCCGTGCTATCGCGAAGGCAGTGACTACAAAACTCAGATTTCGCCACTGCTCCTTTGTGTTAAGGCATAGGATGTGAAACTTCTGGACACCAGGTCACAGTCCACCATCTTTCATCCAAGTCTTATACTAATGCATATACTTCATCTTCGGAGGTGGAGATGCCAAAGACAATGAAGATCATTTACTGTCAATTGTCTGTATAGGCAAAGCTATGATAGTCGTTAGGATAACACCACTAAAGTGATTAGGAAAACATAAATTGCTCCCGGTATATGACCAAGTTACGTTTGACATATAGCCCACACGACGAATATGAATAAATCGGAATGTAGTGACGAATAGGGAAGTAAGTACATTTTATCGTATGTAGAGCGTCAGCGTGATAACAACGTCTAGGATGGGTAACTAGAGAACGAGTTGCTTCCCATGTTACATCATGTCGTGATCTGGTAGTGACGTTTGACTGAGCGCCTTCAGCCAGTGGCATCCGTTGAAACAAATGTGGTCAGCATCAATAACAAGAGCTTATGCAACTATTTATTCAGAGAATAATCTGCTGCTACAAATACATAATTGTTCATGGTATGAAACCAATCAAAATACGTGTGGATAACCAGAAGTTTGTTTAAGAGCACGATATGAGTTTGCATCAATTTCGGTGATTTAATTCCGTATTAATTACGTGTCGTAATTATCACTTTCAGTACCACGATGTGAATTACTGAAGATGTTTAGTGTTACTGGTCGGTGGAAGATTCTAGCTGGTGGTTTCATAGTACCGATGCGTTGATAGACTTATAGATTACTTGGTTTATGTCAGCAGTGGGCAGTGTATGGGAAATGGAGAGTGGAAGTGATGGATGATACTAGCAAAGACCTAGTGAAAAAATACACATTTTAACCAAATAGTATGTACACTCAGTATGCCTGGACGTAAAAGATTCAGATTATTTGGTGAATTTTGAGGGGGTGGAAAATACATGCTTTTTGTTAGTACTATGGCTATGAAAGCAGTGTATGCGCCACTTAACTAAAATAAGAAATTAACTAAAACTAGGTGTGGGTTAAGAGGCAGTGCACAGAAGGTTTACAATTGTAAGATGATAAACCACGGCGATAAAATTTGCTGCCTCTGGAGCTACTGTTGTGTTTTTACAAATTGGCTAGACATTTACATCCAGGTGTATAAGTTCGTCACTAGATTTACCACTCGTAACTCTCACTCAATAATCACGATCAGCTGTAAACAATCAATAGACCTTGATCGACAAAGATTTGACAATATTATTAGCGATTTATTACCCCACGCTTTGGTCAGCTGCATAGCATTTATTTTGATAATTTAACGTCTAAATATATAATGCAGGAGACAATGTAGGGCAGGCCCTTTTCGTTCAATTTTTTCTGTGTAATCATGTGGTATCTAAGTGTTAACTACAAGTATTAAGAGAATACCGGATTTTCCTTCTGTGGAAGTTCTATTGCGTTTTATATCTCACCCTATTTTAGCGGTTTCAATATCAGTGTCAATTGATATCTGTATCAAGACATTAATATAACTCAAAATGCAGAAGGCACAACAAACAATGGTATATTATATGCAATATTAGTGCCAAGTTTATTTACAGTATTGTAAGCGATAGTGAGAATTGTGTGCAGAACAAACAGAATTGTTTCCTCCTTCCCCCAAATGAACACATTTACAAACGTAGATATAGTCAGAATTAACACTGATCACAGTAATGTAACCGAAGGGCTATCGAAACGAGCAGAAATGCAATTTGTTGTGATTCATCTAGTTTCACCGTCACCTACCTGTCCTGCGACTTACAGTAGGGTAGGCCCACTTTTTTCATTAGTATTAACCCATGTGTCATGAACAATTAACATTCGGTCAAGAAGATGCCTATATTTCTGGCTCTTTGATTGTTTTCCAGCCTTAAATCTCAGGTGACTGACCACGTTTCATGAAACCTAGTATTCTGATCTATGATCGTAAAGGTTTTGCCTAAAACCAACAGCTCAAGACCTTCGTAACCTCAGATATAACTACCAGAAGACAGTTTGGCTTAGTAACTGTTAAAAATTTAAAGATATATTTAGTCCAAACAGTAAATTGGCCTCGTAAAATATCACTTTATCGAACAAGCATCACGACCAATTATACCCCGGAATTATGGACATCTAAGAAGGGATGACCATTTGTCGAATCAGCTGCTGAGTTGCAACGATCGAGAGGTTACTAGGGTTCAAAATACTATTATGTTTCTTCTTCCGACCAAGAGCTTCTAATAAATCGATTATCTACCTTGATCATTATCCTCACAACCCAATGGAATGATAACAAGTCGTCAGAAAACGATTAATTACTTCTACTTTAGTAAGAATGAACAATTATATACCGTACATAACAGCATTATTATCAGAAACAATTGTCTAGAATAATGCAATAAATATGTAAAATAATTAAAATTGTACTTCTGAATAATATTGACCCAAACAGCAACACTAACGATCGCTCGATCGTTCTAGAACCAGTGGCCTCCAACAATGGAACTTGATTTAACCAAGCGGGATTCAGTGGTACCAATGTTCAATTTCTTTCGCACAATTTGACCCAATAGTATTCGAAATTGTTAGTACGCCAGCTGCCTTGACACTGAATATTGATAAATTTAAAATTTCTACATTGGCTTTCAAGACTACGTGACACTTATCCTGCTGTTCTAGCCCGTTATATGTAGATGTTTGATGCCACAGCTTACTCTGCCAAATAAGTATCCAAACTAACGTGATTGATACTTCATGAAAATATCTACGTAGGCATTTGTTTTCTGTACATCTTTAACATCTTGAAGTAATCTTGGTAACCATAAGTTTACATATATTATGGCTAATGTTTGTTCTGATTTCACGAGAAGGTGAAAGATTACAGCTAATTCGAGCACAGCAATAAATTTCTGACGAAAGAGGGCTGCTAGACGAGGAAAGACTATGCCGAATTACTAGAGATTGAGTATAATCTATGAATCGAATTAAACTTCCTATAACCCACATTATGTGCTGTTTATTTTTAAAGTAAAGGGGGTATCGTACACAAACCACATTTCAGTAAAAAAAAAAGTGTAATAGTTGATAACCTCAATTGTGGAATAACTGAACAGGTTGTATAAACATATTAAATGAATGCAAATGCTAACTGCTTTTGAACTTGTCAACATTCCTCAAGAGATGTGACTATTTTTTGTAAACTTCGGCTTTTGCTTCAACTTTTAATTCTCCAACAAAAATGTAGACACCCCTTCCAAATAATAACAGTTTTATTTTTAGGTGTCAATTTAAACTGCTGGGTTTGCAGCCTTGTTAGGTCGAACAACTATATAAATTACGCGTATGATCAAGAAGTCTTAAACGAATATACAATAGATATATATTTGAACCCAGAGGATTCAATGTTACAAATTGTACAACTCGCTAACGTTAAGCAGAACAGTGCAGTCTAACATTTGGGTACAAATATCATTAAGGAAATATACAGCACAAGCATCATAGTGTTATGGAGTTACAATCGCCTTCACATCAGCCTCCCACCTAGGACATAGATATTAACTTACCTTTTTAAATGTTTGTGTTTGAAAAGAAGTAAATAATTATAACAAAATATCAGTGGATTAACAGTGAAACCTAAATGCGATAGTAAAATAATTATGTTAACAGAACCGTATATATGTAGAGTTCACGAACATCAAAAACAGCAATATGTTGAAAGAAGAACACGATCAAATGTGTAATGTGAGGGTTACGAAATATTGACTTATGTTCAATAAAACAATTACAGGCAGAAACATGATGAACTATTGCAAAAAGATAGACAAATATGATGGTACTGATTACTACATATATAATTTCGTTCATAAATAAATTGACGCTATTTAAACAAGACGATAAGAATAAATTACGAATACTAGTGTTCTGATATTTCACTGTTAGAAAACTTTGGCTATTCCAACTCTATAAATAAAATGCCCGATGCCGAGGAAAGAATAAAGAATTCTAAATGTGACGTGTCAGAGAAAGTGTTTTACACGTAGCAACTATAAAATAAAATGACACTGTGTTGCAACTGGCTTCTTGCTTAAGTGAACTGACGAAAAATATACTAATATATGAATATTGTTTCCGCATATCTTCGTTGCCAGTGTACACTCTCGTACACTTTTTGTAGCACGTTCTATGGTGACTGTTTTGTCGTTACTATGTAAGACTGTAAATAGGCCCTAATAGGGGTGGTGTAAAGACTTACATACATGATCAGTTCTGACGAAAACTTGCAAACAATCTTTAAGGTATCGAGGTACATAAGAAGTGTGCCATGAACAACGTGGAGCTTGTAAGCTTATTTCTATGTGGTACCTTTTCAATCGTTAGATATAATCAGACGTATCATTAGAAACCTCTATTGCTGAAGTGAAGTACTTCCCTGGTAGCTTTCAGTGGGTTCTGTAAACTAATTCAGCATAACAACAACCTAAATTTTGCTTAATCGTTGGGAGAATTATACAGAATCAATGGTCGTTTTTCGTTTCATTTATCATCGTTGTGTGCAGCCAATTTGGCTTCCTTTAGTTGTCTATGAAATCGTTCCACGAGACAGTTGACCTGCGGATAGTAAACTGTAGTACGAAATCGTTTGATATATTCAACATTTTAGTTAGCTGTTGAAACAATCTCCATTCGAATTATGCTACCATGTCTGTCGTTATTACAAAAAGGACTCCAAAGTTCGTAATCCAGTTTTTTTGCAATCGTTGGTGCTGCTGTATCTTTCAAAGGTTCTGTTTTTGGCCAACGCGTGAACCTATCAATACATGTCAGAACATACGTATAGCCGTTCGATGGAGGTAGTGAACATACTAAATCTGCATGCACATGATCAAATCTAATGTCTTACTGGATAAAGCTCCTAAAGGTGAAACAATATTACTAAGTATCTTTGATTCCTAGCAAGGCAGGCGTGTTTTCGCCCGTTGACATATATCACTTTCATGTTTTCTCAAAAAATTTGCCTGATATCAACTTAATAGTCACTTTAATGCCTTGGTGTGAGAGGTTATGAAATCTTTCGTAAACTAAACGTCTCATAGACGGATGTACTATAGGCTGTGATTTTCCTGTAGACAAATCGCACGTAAGTGCTTTCGCACCACCTAAGGGTAACTGTTGAAGTTTAAGTGACGTGTGGGATTCTAAAAGCTCGTGTATGTCGCTATTGTCTTTCTGTCATTTTTACATCTCTAAATAATCTATCCTGATATTGCTATCAATCGTGATAAGATATCTGCCACCTCATTAGTACTTTCTTTAACTAAGCGTGTCTGTTGAAAATTCTAAGATAAAGTCTAATTGTTGAATTTCTCTGGGACCATAGTTGTCGTACTTCGCAATAAATGCTTTTGTTAGTGGCTGATCGTCAGTAAACTTAAAAAAGCTATACCTACCGGTATATGTCGAAAATGTTTATTCACCAAAAAAACTGCTAAGAACTCTCTGCAGAGCGTACTGTATCCAGTCTGCACTAAGTTAAAACGTTCGGATAAAAAGTTTATGATTCACATCAACCGTTGATTAACAGTTGGAAGACTGCTCCAGCCGCCGTATTAAATGCATCAATCATTAAAGTTAGAGAGGTATTGTTGTTATGATGGGAAAGAAAAGTTCCTGAACTTAAGATTTCCTTTAAATGTTCAAAAGCTTTAATTGCTGTCTCGGTCATGTTTAAATACTTGAAGTTTCCTTTTAAACGATCTGTTAGAGGCTAAGCAATATGCTTACAGTGTTGAAGAAATATTTTATGGAAGTTTATTATGTTACACGGCTGGGTAAACTGCATAGTTTGGTCGCTAAAAGTGCGATGGTACTAACAAATAGCAGCAGCGTGTTTTCTGGTTGGTGGATCTTTTTTTTCTGCTATGGGATCACCGTCTAGATCGAGGTAGTGATGCATTGTGCAACCGTAATGCTAAAGTTTTTCCTCTCAGCATTTCTATCTGTTCTTTCAAAGCATCTATTCCCTCTATCTATGGTGACTGACTAAGTTGTACAGCAGTCTGATATTTCATTCTCTCATAAATCCGATTGGCAATTTCGGTTAATCTGTTAACATTAACATTACCATCATCGCAGACAAGTATTTGTTAGATATTTTCAGACAAGTGTTTTAACTATAATTGGAAAATAGCTGGTTATTGACCTTTCTGTTGCCTAGCAAGGTTTTCATGTAATTCTATAACTGGAAAATTGTTTGGTCACCTAACTGCATGGTGCTTAGTAACTGGTCGATAACCTGATGATCCGACAAGAATGTGGCTTCTAAAACTGTTGTTTTAGGATATTGTAAGCTGCTTTCAGGTCTTTGTTAACCAATGCGTCCCTAATTTGACCAGCAATGTCCTCAGGTAGCATCGTATTAACGAACCCACAGTTTGCATTCTGTGATACAATATGATGTACAAGGAAATAATTTTCTATGCGAGTAAACTATGAGACTGGATCAAGAGATCTAAGAGGTACACTAATGTTAATGGCGCCTACAGACTGCTTATTAAAGTATGATGATACATCAGAGTTAGTGGATATTACAACACAATGACGAAACCGAGGATAAAATGTAATCATATATAACGTACAATAAAAATTGTACACAAAATATAGTTGCAAATTAATGAATATACCTACTAATGGCTGGAGACATAAAACTAGGTGTGAGCTGAATGCTTAAATGAAATATATAATCCTAGCAAGTAAATTGCATGGAATGTTAAAATACTTTGTTAGTATATGAAAAATTTAATAATCTATCAGGACAGAAAACACGGTGAAGGGCATATTTATTAGTAATTATAAGAAATGATAGTCGAAATAACCAGTATGTGTGTGCTTGTATAATTTATGATACAAGACATCAGATAGTAGATGAATCAGACGAAACTAAATAATTACACATATGATGTCGCGATTAAACGAATAAGACGGGTGAACATACAGACAGGCACTATCAACAATACGATACGGATAATCCAGAAAGGTCTCGATCAGAGTGGCGTGTTCTCAGCGTCAGCTCACCACTTTGCTGGTACTAAATTATATTGCTGGGTTGGCAACCTTTTTAGGTCCAATAACTATATATATCTTGCCAGTAATTTCACCTTCGTTAATAATAAGACTCATGCACACACGACAATCACAAATTATGCTTTTGATCAAGAAGTCTGAAACGAAGATGCAATAGATATATATTTGAACCCAGAGGATCCAATGTTACGAATTGTACAACTCGCTAACGTTAAGCAGAACAGTGCAGTCTAACATTTGGGTACAAATATCATTAAGGAAATATACAGCACAAGCATCATAGTGTTAGGAGGTAACAGTGGCCTCAACGTATTCACTGTATATCTATTTTTAGCCTTCCTTCTCTTACTTTGTTTCACTTTACTTCTTCCACCATATATATATATACATATACTATATATATATATATATATATATATACAGCATTTTCATCCAAGTACGCAACCTACTACTTAGGGCCGGATTGCCGTTGGATATTGAAACATCAGCTCTTCCTGTGCCTCTAACAAAGGACAGCGAGGAATGAAAATTGTACAGTAAAACAGAATCAACAAATAGCAGAATAAAATTAAATTAACCACGAGAGCCTACATGGCGGAAGATGATCTAGGTGTCACTCTGAATCAAGTAATACAGGAGAAACACCCAGATGCGATCCAAAAGTAATCAATTGTTGCATACAAACTTATTTTACAGTTACTGGATAGTGGGTAAAATTACCAATAGAATCCATTTTCTTCTTAAGGTAGCTTTATTTTAGGGTTGTTTGAATCCATGACAAGTTTTTAAAATCTGGCGTTATCTTTTATGTGATTGGTCGTTGGAGCCGGTGCTGACTCATCTCCTACTTTGGAGTGCGTACTTGTCCTTGTGCGCACAAAGCGCTTTCTTTGTGTTTTTAACGGTGTCAGGCTTATTTCTTATCTTCGATGACACGTGATTACCAATGCCAGATAACAAATGTGACGAATCATTTGCTCAGAATAACAGCGATACTGTGACGTCCACTCATCCTTTGCATGTGATTACACATTATGCGAGTGGAGAGGTTTCTGACATTCATTCACCTACCAGACCGACGAGTTTAGGACTATGTCTAGCAAACACAACAAATGTTACAGATTTCAAAAGTTGTTCATTGTCACTTCGCAGTGTCGTATCCCAAGAAAGTTTTTATCAGCCTTGGGCAGTCCGATCTGTAGACACATCGGAGTTTGAGAAGCTTCTTGGACATCTCGGCAATAATGGTTCTACACCAGTCACTCCAACAAGTTTTTTAAACCCGAATAATATAACAGAGGATCAGGAGCTGTTTGCAGAGTAAGTTGTAACTTATACTGGGAAAGCTTTATTCTATGTTCACGTTGATAGGTAGAAACAACTTTTAGCAAACCTTATATTGTATGCTCTAAAGGCACCAAGTAGAAAATACACTAATACAGTTTTTACTGGCTACTGTGGTACCACTACCTTGATTTATTGAGTTACATAACTAACCACCCAGAGTAGACGTATTTTTCATTTTACTCTAAATCGTGAGCTTTGTGTAATTGTATACGTTTCTTATTTTACCTCATTTACTTTGTTACACGGAACGACTAGAGTTGACCTCTTCCATTTTTGCTATTGTAACGTAAACCGTCAACAACTAGTGACTTAATATATTTTTACTTCAGCTTGTTAATAAAATAGTCGTTAAAAATAAGTTTGTTCCAAGTTAAATTCGTTCTACCAACTAAGCACCTAGAAGTGAAGAATTCATGTACAGAAATCGTTTCGTATTCAGTAGTCTTACTATCATAAGACTGTCCATGGTATTTCGCTAGGCTTGTTAACAGTTTCTTGAATATGAAAGTAAATTCTATTAGAATTACTAAGACCTATCTTAAAATGCCAGGTTTACGAATTCTGTAGCTCCAGTACATTCGGAACTACTTTAAAACTGTCCTTGGGATCCCAATCATGCGGAGTTAGAATGGTAATTTCCAGTTTTAAGTTTTATTCTATAATTACCTATCCTTACTTTTATCCAGTTTAATGTGGTCATAACGTTATTAATAATTCTAATAAAACTCCAGTTAAACCAATAATGATAAACTGTTCGGTCTTTTGGTCTATATTTATGGAATTGTATTTTGGATGACTTGCATTAAATGTTACATACCTGAAGTGCGTAATGAACTGTTTCATGGTGTCTCGGAAAATGTTGAGAATGTCTGTTTCATTAGATCAGTCAGTTTAAGTGAACTGTATGTTACATTCATAGGGTTTTCTGATATTTTTCTTTTACGGATGATTACTTCTATACACATGTCAAACCGTATATTGGAGCATACTTATTTAACTTTCTCACCCATCGTTCCTTTTATTATTTTGAAAAAAGCAAGAGCAACTGTTCTTACAGGGTAAGGTAAATTCGTATTATTTCAGTCGTTTCTCATCACCTGCATACAGCCTTGAGTGATTTTTAAAACTAATGTTTGAAACAAAGTTTAACGTGCTTACATTAACTTGGTAAACATATATTTTAGTATTCGTTCTTTCGTATTTTCTGTTGTCTTTTCGCGATGTGTAGATTTTTATGCTTTGTTCATTCATCCCGTCATTAGTGGTGGCATTTCACGTCTATTGAACTTTTGTCTATGCATCTGCAGAAGCAATCGTGCGTATCTTTACGAGCTTATATCTTTAATAAATTTTTATTATTGTTACTAATACCAGTAATCACACCTATTCAGCAGTTATTTCTTGCTGAACGTCCCTTTCATGTGACCCAACTCACTTTTCCTCTCTAAAAACTTCTGTTTGTTTACAACTGAGGTTATCTGAAGTTATACGATAATAATGCTTTTAGGATTAGGTGAAATTTACCATTATTTATTCGCCTTCATGTCAGAATAACGAGTCTAGTAACTATGTATGACAAGTTATTCCACTTTACACTCACTATTCGTAATAAGGTATAAATTAGTATTTGTTAACTAAATATACGGATTGTTTTCTACACAGCAAGCTTTTATTTGTTTCTCTACAATTGTGACTTATTTAATTTAGGAACTATTTTATTTTCATTTGTGTTGTGAGTCTATGCGGACTGCCGACTACTTTTTCTGTTGAACCTCTTTCATGAAATCAATGGACCTTGTTTACTGTTTTATCTTCATTATCAACTTTGTGTTTGCACATCAGAATGCTGTCTTAAGCTAGCGAAATTTCTGTTTTAATCAAGCCATCCTTAGTTATCTAGCTAATAATCTGTTAAAATCTTGTCCGTTATTTGATCCTTTTTGTGGTTTACTGGGTTTATTGTTCAACCTGCATGTAAAATGAAGTCAAGGTCCGTCTGCATTTTAAACTATGTTCTCTACATAAGATGTGCTAGTTTAAGCATCCCAGATGTTCATTTTTAAATGGCTCTTCAGTATAATATTACCCCGTAGATCATTAAGAAGTATACCTTGATAGTTCTTGGAGTTCATGCCAGCACAATGCCAATAAGAAAATGTTCTTATATGTAATATTCTATTCCAACGTAACCTATTATGTTTTCTGTAAGATTCCAGTGGTATTGTCGCTTTGGACAGCAGTTATTTGGAAACGAATTACTTTGATGCATTAATTTCATGCGATAAGACAAAAAGCATCGTTTAAATTAGTATTAGAATGCTGTTTAAGGTAAACTACTTAATAAGTTTTTGAGCTACTTTCGTTTAAAGTTCTTAGAATGTGACATTCATAAGATCGAATACGTGATAGCAAAACTATTAAATAACAGTCTCCTAATGTTAGTTAAATTATGTCTCTGCCTCTTTTTGTGGAAGCTTGTCAACAGGCTGCATCGAATTATTTTAATAGTGCTTATTTACCAAATCACGTTTATATGGTTGTTCTGAGTCACACTTTTAGTGACACTGCTCGGCTGCCCAAGCTGAAGTGTGCATTATGTACCTATTGGTTGAAATCCGGACGCCTTAGCTACTAAGCCACTGTCTGTCAAATTATTGGAAGTGACCATCTACTTCAATAAAGTTGTAAACGTATTTGGTATTTCTCTTAACCTTTCGTCATTGGCTTTCGTTTTTCGATATTAATTTACGCACTCAAATTAATGCACATTCTAAATTGGTTTTTTGTTATTATATCCTGCTACTGGGTTGAATATCTTAACATGTCTGCCACAATGCATTTGATTAGGCTCATTTGGACAGCTCGTTAGTATCCAATAGAATAATGTCCTACTATGCATAGACTAGATGGTGTTATCGTCATTTACCTCGTTAAATTCGAGTTTACATAGTGTGGTGATTTACTTTGACTATTTTAACTCTCAAAATGTGTTTATTCACTTCTTTTCAATGTTTTACCATTTAGGATTCCGTATTGGAAGAACTCATTTATCCACCACTTTACTTTGAAACTGTCACTAGTCCTTTTTCAAAATTCATTTCACTTGAAACATCGAATGCTATCATCAACCCCCTCACCACATGTCTGACTCGACCGAATACAGCAACCTGTATTAAGTTACTTTCCTGTCATTCCAAGCTTCATTTCTTACTCTTGGTTCCTTTTCTAAACCTGAAGAGGGAAGAAAAAAAGATCTGAGCATATATTAAAGTGAACTCATCCTATTTCGTGTAGTTTTCATTGGCTACTTTTAAACTGTAATATTCTTAAATTCAAATTGTAAAATTAAAGTTTAACATACGTATTCAATGAAGCTAGTTAGTTGAAAGCAAATCTATATAACCTCATCGTGATGAATTGAGGAATCTATTAAATTTAATAGTACTGAATATCAACGGATTTTATTAAATGTGATTAGTATGGAAAAATTATAAAGATTTTAATTGTATTATGTAGCATTAAAGCTGGATGCAAGTTATTGGTGAGCGAGAATAACGCGAGTTGAGATCAGTTATTTAAAAACATAGGGACATTGAAAGAATTTAAAGACTAAGTAACCTAAATAAGTGAAATATCTGAAAATATTAATGATTATAATAAACTTAACGTTATAACGGTAGAGGAAAATTTACCACGGATTTTTTTCGAAACAGATCCTAATTTTATGCACTTGGTTGCTATGGTTTCAGCAGATTTTAGAAGTGTAGGACGTGACTGCTTGCTGGTCACAATCGGAGATCTCAAGATATCAACATGATGCCCTATATCAGTGAATAGGTGAATAGGTATTACTGAAAGTATTCAGTCTATTTAATCTATGTCAATGTATTACAAGATTCAAAAGCTAGCGAGAACCGAACAGAACAAACTTGATTTGTGTGACATAGATATAACAATTCGTTAAATGTACATTCTAAATTGACTTTAATGTGCTAGGTTGAAGATTACTTTGTACATCTGGTTGATGTAGATCATATAGTATTTTTTCTTATTAATGACAACATGATATTGATTCGTATCCGCTATTACCAGTGTTTGCTGCATACGTTTATAAGTTTACGCAGCTGGAATGTAAGTGTTCGGAGTTACAGTTTGGTGTATTTTACTTTCAACTTCAGCAATTTTTCGCGAACCTTGAACAAAGTGAAAGCTGAACAAGAGGGATGGGGAGTAATCCCAAGCTCATCATCTTTCGACAGCGTAATAACTGGATCAGCTAATTCTTCTTTTGAAAAACAAGTTCAATCAAACCGAAATGTCTCCATGTCTTTTATGGGGAATTATCCTACCGGTTCTGAAACTACGAATTCCGTTAAGTCGGAAAGCGATCACATTGATACATCACGACATGTTTCTCATCCGACGAAAATGAACTCACCAAGTTTAACCGATGAACCATTGATATTACTAAGTGGTGCGTCAAATGAAATTCATACAGCAACACAATCCAATGTCAGTTCATTACGAAAGCATAGTACAAATTCCAACTGCACTTCGTAAGTTAGAGGCGTATATCTATTTCATCACTTTCAGTTTTGTTTATTTTTACCGAATGTATGAAAACTTGACTTGTGCACTTTATTGAACATAATTTAAACATTCCCCTTCGAAGACAATTGCATATATGTTGCTAAAATGTGTTTCATTTGCTGCCCTTATGAGATTTTGTACTTTATATATGCCCATCAATCAAAAGTGCTGAGTTCTAAGTGAAACGAAGCAAACATCTCATCTTGGTTTATTTTTGAATTGCCTTCCTTGTTGAAAATAAACTTTCTGCTTTTGGTATCACATTTCTCATGGTTTCAACGAACTGTCTCATTTAACCAAAATACTGATCAAAGACCAGGTAATCTAACTTATTATTCCTTCGACCAACATTATTATGTAACATTTATATCTCTCATAACGATCTTCAGGCAAATTTAGGCATGATATTTCTTAATTACTAAGGAAAGTAACCAAAGTATATTGTAATTGCCGGACTAAGACCAACGACAATCTTTGTCGGTTCCAAACATAGTTCGGATGTACTTATCAGATCTTCATCTTATTAGGATTCCTCAATGCAAGCATATTTTTGGACATCATTTCGTCAATGTTTTGCTCAGCCGAATCACAGCATTTAACTCTAATGGGAATATCTTATTGAAGTGTTTTACTCTGGAGAGACTGCCGATTAGTTTTATCAAGTCACTACACAATCAGTCCAGTCGAATGAGGATTTGTGGTAGAGATTGGCATTTCGTTAACTATTAGAGACGTTTCTTAAATTTGTCCATGTTACTTATTTTGTCCCAACGACAGCACTAACGATGTAATGAAAATCAATAATCTTGTGAGGTTCATAATACTTAAATGGCAGTTATATCAGTTCTTACACTCTCTATGTGGTAAGCTGGTATGCCAAATGCCGAACTGGCACAAGTAATGCTGCATATCTTTCCATCTAAACATGAGTGGTTGAGTTTATGGTATCTGTTAGCTAGCTATTTGTTACGTCTTTGTGAGCGTTGGCGTAAAGTAATTTCAGTCTATGTTAATTAAAGACATTTGAAAATGTAGAACTACATGTTTTCTATCTTTATACTGTACTTTGCGAAGTAATTTACATTATCTCAATCAAATTTTTGTGCACAACTTATCACTATTGTCTCATTCGATTGCCCCACGCATAGTTGTAATTTTCGAATAAGGAATTCCATTTAGTGTCGGAAACTATCATTGTTTATATCAACTCTAACCGTAAGTTGCTGTGTATAATACTTAATATCATCATCAGTAAATAAGGAAAATAATAATAATGTTAAAATAGTTGGAGATAAAAAAAGATTATAATGTTGCTGGTTAATTCATTCCGAGAGTGATTTTGATCACGAGGACTATTTTTTTACTATCACATGTATGTTTTGTGTGCGATTATTGAATTTGGCTGCTTTTTTTTGAGAAGCATGAAAAAAACTAACCAATACAAAACATTGTCGTTTTAATGATTTTTATTTCATAATCTATTTACTATTATTTTGTTCATGTGGGCATCGTAAGTAGCCTATTGCTGTTGTTATTGTTATTACAGAAAAAAATTTCAATTTCATTATTTAGTATGTTCCAATAATGCCCTCAAGAGGTGATGGAGTTGAGTATAGAAGTATTTTCTTAAGTCACTTAGAATGTTCACTATCGAGTTACGTGCATTCATTGATTTAAGTCGTCAAATGTGTCTGTTTTAGCTATTTATTAGTTTTTATTTTATGCATGCGTTTATTGAACAGTATGTTAGCTATTAATACTTCTTTAAGTAGTAAAAGCGATATCAATCAAGTATATAGTAAAATTAGATGTAATGAGATAGCGATCTTTAAATCCCAAAAGCTAATATGGTCACTATTCCAAATTCCATTTTCAATGATGTCAGCTTGTGGGCTTGTAGGATTGCTTTACACAACAAACTAGTAATTAAGTTATTTCTTAAATAACAATTCAAATTATTATAGTAGTACCATTATGGTAAGTGTCTTAAAAAAAGCTTGTACACTATGAAAGCTGTCGATTTTTACATCTTTTACTAGGCTACCTTTTTATAAAATTATTAAAAGCTCTATTGTCACTTTGATAACCTTGATATGGCTTGTCTAACAACATATCTAGTTTACTTGTTTAATGTAACTATATTTCATTCTGAATAGGTAGTTGTACTATAGATGTTTTACTATAATTATTTTTTATGTAAAATGATAATTTGGTGAAAATAATATAACTTTTTAAACCTTTTTAGCTCGACTTCTGATCCATTCCAAGAAAACTTTTATTCCAATATCCTCTCAACCTCTAATTCAAATCATACTGTTCATAGAACGAATACACAGATTCCATGGATATCTAGTCTACCTACTATTTCATCTATTGCTAATGGGCTGAAACAAGCTGTTGCAGATGACGATTGCATTTCTGCAGATTTTTGTCCTGGTTTAGATCCACTTTCTTCAAATTCACGCTTCATGAACTCAGCTTATCCTCACGAGGATATGGGATCTCATGGATTATCAGAAAACGTTCTGACATCGACTGAAAATATTTTGTGTAATAATGATGATAGTGATGGTATTAATTGTAGGTTATCACTTAAATTACCAATTTTAACTCCAGGTAATCTTGAACAACAAGATCCTAACATTCTTGTTCATTATGCTGTTCAAGACAATCATAGTGGTGTTCAAATGAATGGGTCATGCAGCGAAGGTCTTGTTGATAGCTTAGTAGCATCATCTAATTCAAGATTATGTACAAATAATTCATCTAACCATGGTATTAGGAAAGCTCTCAATGAACTTTATTCTTCTGTTCGTCCAACTCTATCGAATGTTGGAGAATGTAGAATTTTAACACCTGTTTTGTCGTCGATTCCAGAATCACTAACATCAACTGATAGTAACACATGTAATGAAGACATCCAGAAAACTCATGCTCATATGTTTGTTAGCTGTCGGTCTACAACACCTCGAGATAGTTCAAGTTGTATGCTTGATAATCACTTGAACCCAACTTCTGTTACTAGTCAGTCGCCAGGCCCTTCAGGAATTCACAATAGTGATAGTATATTAAACAGAAACAATATTTGTTTGTCTCATCTCCCCGACTCTGTAAGTTTTTTCTTATCGTTAAAGTGTAATTTGCTTTTACAACTTAATCTGCACCCTAATCAAATGCTAGGCATAATTCTTATATTCTTTGTCATAACTAGGTTACACTACAGTCTTCTCTGTGTAGCGGTGTAGTAACGTTAGTATTTATAATATGTGTAACATTTCTGTGAATGTTGGTATCCTGATAAACGTTATCAAATCAGTTTTGCTCACAAGACATGTGATGAAAATTTTTAATCCGTCTTGGTTATAGAGCTGGAAGCTTAACATTTGTGTAATTTAGTGTATAGTTTTGCAATCATCTATGTGGTGAGTAGTCAAAATGTTTTTGGAATAAAACAAACTGCTAACGATCGTTAGGACATCTACATGCTCCGAACACTATCTAGATTTGTTAGTAGCTTATTGTGATCTCACAAATATGGAACATTGATTCCAACAGCTAATCAAATACTTATTGATTCCATTTAATTATACACGCTAGTTTTCGTCCGATTGGATAGAACTCTAAGTACTCGGAAAGATGATGTTTCACGATGTTATTTTTTAATTCTCTGCTCATACACTCACTAACTTCATTAAAGTTCTTGAAGTTATTTGACCTTCAAAGGCTATAGGTTCATACGTAGCGAACAGATTAAATCTATCAAAAGAAAACCTATTTACTGTAGCCGATTTAAAAAGTAACAACAGCTGCCTCCGACCACACTGTTCAGATACCTGTTAGTTTTTGGCAGCATAAAGAGACATTCATATTACCTCTTATATTGATTTAATCTAGGACAAATTGATCATCCTGGTAATAGTCATTGTTTGAAGAGAGTCGACTAGATACCTCTTAAATATATGTTAAAAACAACAACCACAAGCGAGTACATGAATACTTTTGTTTCATTTCTTACTGGGTGTCGTCAGGATTTCCAGTATGCTGTGACTTGTGCAAGTAACTTGAACTCAGTTCTTTAAGAATGGTTAAAAAACTTTAATAGTCGGTTTTCGGACGTTGTTTGTGATGATTCATAAATTCGAGGAACATCTACAAAATCTAGAATTAAAATTTACGAAAACTGTGCACGTTGTTCGTTACCAAGAGTTATTAGTGAAAAGAAAGAATAAAAGTGAGCAACAGAATGCAAGAATATTTAATTTTAAAGTTTCCTCTGTTTAGATACACAGTGTGTATTCGGAACTAGTCTGTATCAATACCTAGTAAATTTGTTTGTCACATCACCAATCTTCATCTTAACCTAATGAGTCAGTGGTAGTGGCTAACTAATTTATAGCAGTGATACACAGAACTGTTGGACTTAGCCTTTGTTGGGAGATATAAACTACCTGATTTAAGTTTTATGGTTAATCGTAATTTTCCGTTTAAAACAATAATATAGCTCATGTATGTTCATTTCTTATATTTCTTTAAATGCCTACGTGTTTCCCCTCATTTTCAGCAGTAATTTTTATGTTTACTTTTTCATAGCAGTTAAGATCATTTCTTACGTTAGTTCGTCTTATGTCTTCGTTATTTCATGTTATTATGCCGACGTGAAGTTTTGCAAATTTCACTAACTAAAATCCGTACATTGTTATACATCCATAATTCACTAAGACATATTTTTGCATTACTGGTTTTTGTAAGCTTGATGCAGTGATATTTTGCTCACTGTCATTGTAAGCTTTACTTCATTTTATTTTTTTTCTAATCTATTAAGCATACCAATGGTATATCTCGCAACGGTGATTCACTCAATCAACAATTCGATGGAATGTATTGTGCGCTTCGTAGCCAATTTTCTGTTCCATTAAGTGAAACTGATAAGTCACTGTTATTTCATTCAAACAGTGGATTTACAACGACCAGTCAGTTAATTCCATGCATTAATCCTGTATGTGATTCCTTTCTGGATACTCATATGCTGCAAAGTTTGAGGTCACCTGGAATAACAAGTACTGATATGAAACAAGTATCAACTAACTCTTTGTTTAATCTTACACCAATTCCGTCTTTTTTGTGTAATGAAAATAATGGTGATCTTGATCAGGGAAATAATTATTTTCGGCAGTTGTCAAATTCCAAGTCAGATACAATTGATAGAACTTCGTTTCCTCCAGTGACCAGCTGTTTACTTTCATTTTCTGGTGAGCCGTTATCCTTGGTCACTCATTCAAGCTGTCTCAAAAAACCTAAGCGTCAGGGTGCAATGAATAAGAAGTCACGTATAAACACAGTGAATGCTAATTCTGGAGTACCGGTGGTATGCGATAGCAGTACAGATGTAATACCAGCCCAAGGTATGTTTAATGATGCGAATAAAAGCAATGTAAAGCGAGCACGTAACTTAGTAGGACGAGGAAGCTCAGATGTGCCTGATAAAACCACTTCTAATACCTGTAATGATGAGAATTATTCAATAGCTAATCAACAAGCATATGGTACAGATTCTAACAAGTGTTTTGTTAGTAAAGCTGAATCTTTAGTTATTGATGATGTGGATGATATTAGTGATCATTCCGAATCACTTAGTACAGGAACTGCTCATGCTGTAAGAGATAACACTCCGGTATCATCTTTGGATGAAGTTGAACAGCATCATTTGAAATTGGAAAGAAAACGTGCTCGTAATCGTGTTGCTGCACGTCGTTGTCGTGAACGTAAAATATCACTTATCAGATCACTGGAAAATCAAGTCGCTGAACGTGATGCACAGGTGAAAAGCTTAGAAGATACACTGGCTCGGTATAGAGCTGAGGGTGAACGACTAAGGCTACATGTAGAAATGTTAGCTAGTTCATATCCTAGTTTAAAGGCTGAGTTATATCGATTTCCATTTCTTTTCCAACCACCATCATTGCACCCACAACAACAAACGTCTAACCAAACGACACCAGTAAAGTCAGAACTTCCGGATACATCATCAAAGCATTTCACCTAAGAAAGCTTGATAATTGGAATGAGAAACATTGTTGATATTTTTATTACTTCTTTACACAATATCGTTTCAACATCTTTTGTGTATTTTGCATTGGCATTTCATAAGTCGGCCATATTTTCTCATATTTCGTATTGTCATATTGATTTCTATATTTTTTAATTTTTTTAAATGCTCTTTTTCGATTGTAATTGTTAAACACACCATCAATATATATCCATACATCATGCCCTTCCATAAATTTATTTCACCGATTTTGTTTCTATCCCTTAGTTGTCAGTTAAAAATTATGTCAAGTATTCATGGCTTGTTCACAGTTAACTGCTCTAAACATTATTTAAGATACATTACTGGCTGTTTGCATCTATTCTAGCTTCCTTAATTCGTTCCATCTTTCATATATATAACCTTTAAACAATCCAAAATTAAATATTCAACCGGTTATTATGTAATTATCACTTTCCACTTTGCTAATACTATTATCGATATATATATATATATATATATATATATATATATATATATATACGTGTATTAATAACAAAAAGATCCGCGTCAGTTTGTGCGCCTTTTTTAAAATAAGTTTTTTAAAATTTTTATATGATCATTATTATAATAATTATGTTTAACTGGAAACTTCTTTTTTAGCAGATAAAAATTGTTTTACAAGTGTCTTTTTATAAGAAAAAATCTTGATTTGATAATCTTTATCCTCTCATTTTCTATATTTGTAAGCTTTTAGTCTGATTATTACATGTTCCTTGTGTAGTTGTTTGTCATGGAATGAAGTAAATTAACTGCTCATATCGTGTTGATTCTATTAAAAGTTACTATTTTGTGTATTAGGTCCAATTGTTTTTGTTGTATTTTTGATCATTTCTTTCGTATATACATTTATTCGGTGTATTATGAGACAGACACATTGCCTTTATTACATCAATCATTGTCAGTCAAATATATGTATGGTAACCTCTTTTATTTCCTAGAGGTTCCAATCAACCCGGTTTAAAAGAATATATACATTTTTTATATACTCATAAGTATCAATATAAATAATTGATAATTCTACATTGCTATTCTCAGTGTATGTATATGACTAGTGGGAATTCTTCGCAAATTTCACCTATGATTCGTTTTTTTTTCACCATTGCATCTATGCTAATATATATATGAATGCTTATAGTATTCTCTACTTGTACTAATACCCAACGTAAATGTTATCCTGTTTTGGTGAACTTTCTGGTTCTCTGAAAAGAAAAAATTTCTGAATACTCCATAATTTGTAACTTATCGTATAAAAATACGTATTTTATATGTATATTTATGTATTGTGCCTTCTGTATTGTTGCAAAGAACAATGTTGTTAAACATGAATATGAATATACATATATATCATATAACCGGCATATATTTTAAAATTTGTGGTTGTTTATGTAAGAAATTTTGACTTCGACAATACATTATTTGTGAATGTATGTCTATCATTATCATGCATTTATTCTTCCAAATGGATAATTCGACGGCTTATTTCTTATCTGCAGGCAGGTATACAACATTTTATTATTTAGAATTATTTTTGCTGTAATTCTCATTGTTTCCACATAATTTCCCTCTTCATCCATAGCGCCATTATATGCATATATATATATATATATATATATATATATATATATATATATGTCTATTTATCAAATTACATCATTCTTTACATCAAGAACTGGTTCTGATTGAATAACAAAGAATTGTCTTCTATGCTTTGAAATACTCATTTTATGTATTTGACTGGAAAAAGAGCTGAACGGTTATTCGATGCCTTTTTTTATTTATTAATACTTTCTAATTTCCATTATTATTACTGTTGTGTTCGGATCATGGACTATTATAAGTAAATTTTACGTTCTTTTTATTCTTAATGGTGTCTATCGTTGACATATTTTCTATGTCTATCATGTCATCTCATCTGTGTTATTCACCATTAACTTTTGTTTATATTGATGATGATGGCAATGATGTTGGTATATGCTTTGAAGTCAGTAATATATATATATAATCTAACATACACATTATTCCACCATAAATTAGTCAGTTAATTGAAATAAAAAACATGTAAATATTAAGTTTCAATTATTCTTTTTTATAAATTATATTCTGCCGCTATTATTATTTCTAACATTTCGCATTACAAAATTTTCCTTTTTATAAATTTTTATAGTTCAATCTAAATAAAATTTGATTACATTCATAACTTGATTTTACAGTTTATAATCATCCGGAGAAAGTAGTAAAATGAACTAAGCCCTCAAATACAAACTTTTAAGAAATCGGTTTAAGTAATCTCATCAAACAGCATTTTTGGTTGTCAACTGACGCAGTTGATCCCAGTATCTACATTTATTTGGTTGTTAATGGTAGTTTGTAGAAAGCTCTGAGTTTAGGTTTCGCATTGGCTGGCTAGTCGGAATGCAATTAATATGATGTTTATCATGGAAATACTGTACACTTGCTGTCGATTTGCATTTTCCGGTGGCCACACTACAATATGATCAGTAGAATTGAATAAACAATGAGGATATGACAAACATTACTAATCAGTCAATTTATCTCAGTTTTACAGAAAGTTACTTGTATCCTGAATAGATCAGTGATTGTGCCTCAAACTAGAGAGCTTAGTCTCACGGTAACCAATAGTTCTTACTTCCCACCCCCAAATTTTTAGTAGGCGATCATTGTAGACATTTGCGTTTTAACACGCTAGTATTTAATTAAATTTCGACTAGTGTTAAGTCTTGATAATCTTCGAATAGTTAGTCGAGAGAAAAACACGTAGTTCGCAACCTTACTTAAGGTAGTCGACGTTCCCTGTGTTAACTGCACTAAGCATTGGTTCTTCTTGGAAGCGTTCAGGCCGTTGTTTCCGTATTTATTGGATTTCCAACTAGGTATTTTCTAGTATAAAGGATTGAAATCTAATGCAGTTAAAATTCCATTTTAAGCACTTAGGTTACTCAATGACAGTAGATAGCTTGACGTCCATTTTCTACTTATTTTATATTTTATTACCTACAAGGAAGATCTTATTGTGTTACCTAGATTCATTTGTTTTACACTACAATTAACCTCCAAGTTATGGTATTCATTTTTTCTTTCAGAGCACAGTGATTGGTTTATTCCATAAGTTTAACGCAATATAAATTGAAGTATAAGCTTCATGAAAGTCAACTGCTTTAGGCCAAATTTAACTGTTTCGTTCCCGTAGGTAAACCAATAACTGTTGAGGTGAACGTCTACGTATAATTCTTTGCAGTGATTTTTATCCTGTGTTATAAAATGTCATGACCAGGCGCAACATTTCTTATTATCTACTAGGTCAGCCGTCAAGTTTCCACTGCGTTACTCATTGCACCCTCATTCATTGCTAATTACATAAATGCACAACCTGGTAATTTATCAAAATGATTCAATAAGTACCATTGATTGGTATTGCATTACTGTGCTATTTTGTTTAGTAATTTTATCATCAATCCTTCCATTTCATTAACCTCGGCTTCTGGAATACCGAATCATAGTTCTCATTAAAACTTTTCTTGAATTTTACCAAAATAAGCCGTTTAGAGAATGTTTTCAGTTTCCTCTTACAGGGTGAATATGCTATACAGAATTGCATCTTATCCCAATTCATGAAATAGAAACAGTTAAGGTAAGTGACATACTTGGTTTATTATTGGCGATAACTAGTGAATCCTATATACTCAGTTGTTTATCTCTAATGGTCCTAAAACGCATTTTGAAATGCATTTTTACGCATATCTATTCAGTTTTTACAATTCCGTCGTTGGGTTTATTAGTGTGATATTTCACTAGCAACAGATTACTTAAGAAGTATTACGACACCAGTTTACAAATGTAACTCCTGTGTGCATTCTTGTGAAATCCTTATCTCTGATTTAGCTATCATTGCACATCAGTCACTTAATGTTCAAGTCTAATTAATTTTCTCACAGAAGATGAGCTTATATCATTCATTTTTTCTTAACAATTTTCCAAAATGGAGTAAGAGTTGTCTAAACGTGTGATTTTCGTAGATATATATTACGAACATAAATGCATGAAGACGATTGATTTTCTCCAGCATTAAACATAAAAATAGCACAATCTACATACATATTTTCTATGCGAGGTTTGTTTTCAAAATGAGTCGAAACATTTGCAATTACAAATTAAATGCATGTCATACCATATACAATAAATGAATTGTGGGTTCAGTTATCACAAGATTTAGTTTAATTGAATCCTAAGGTTTCATCACATGATAAATGACATGTGAAATTCACATATGAATGATAATATATTTTCTAATAACGTTGTCTCAGTTCAAGAACTATTAAGAAATGCTAACCTCACTGATAATGACATGCTCGAATGTCATGTATTTGTAAATGTCATCTACATCAACTGCTGATTGGATGAAACCGCAAACATTACACTACAATGATCATGTTTAGTCCGTTCCATAGGATACACAGAAAGTTTAAAATTTTCATTCTATAGTAGTGTGATAATTATTACTTACATTACACGATGAGATTGTAAAATATATATGCGCAACTTTTAGAGTTTATTATGTTGTAATTTCATATTTGCTCCTTTATCGTGTCATATCAAGGGTTAGATAATATGAAAATTTATAAAGGAAACTGTGAATTAGTATCTGATAAGAAAAGAATACAGTAACCTGCTTTGCAGATTAGCTGTAGCCGAAAAAAAATGGTATATTTGTCTTATTTTGTAAATATATTGATTTATACCATCCTCGTCATGTGTACATCTTATTTCAGCAACATGTGACAACTTGTCTTTCTGATAAATGCTTCATAGAAAGTTAAACTATACTCAAGGGATTTTTGTAAAAATAATCATTTCCACACAATATAACATGTCGATATCATCTGCCACTTAGTCCTGTTGTTAGGTGATTAGAATTAGTTGACATGAGAACTTGACCTACCTAGATTAGTTCTTGTCTTCAAGGTATGCCTTTGATCTTGATTTAACTGGTACTTCTTGTGGAATCTGAACTCTTATCACTAAGATTAGAAGAAATTATTGACTTATTGGAGTGTCTACGATTGACCTGTTGTACAAAGATATTTACACTGAGGGAACTACCGTCATGCTTGTTCAGTCCTTAGTTTTAGTCGTCTCCTGTCAGCCAAGTCAGCCTTATTATTAATCCCCAACATCCATAAACCCAATGTCTAGGATTTTCTACCTGTTAACTTTGTTTACCTTACATGAAAACTTAGTGCCATCAACCGTACTTGTGTCCATAATGAAACTGGTTAATAAAGCTTTTTCAACACTAAGGGCTAGACAAATATGACATTCATCACTACTCAGTGATCAATTAACGTAAATACACAACATGCCTGAACGGTTCAAATATTCATTTAATAAAATTATTCTACTGTCTATATATCTGTCTATATATCTTAATTTTTGGCTTGGACATTTTAAAATTATTTTGATTAAACTATAGTTTTACTAATGAGTAGTATATATTATTCAATAAAAAGTTTTCTGTAAACATGAGATATCTCCATATTGTTATGAACAACAAATAGATATTTAAAAATGCATTTAATAATTTGTTACACTATTTAGAAACTTTATTCTACTCTGGTCTTTGTTATTTTCAGTGGGTATTATTTATTTCTAAAAAAAAGAACAATTTTAGTACAACCGTATATAACGAAAAATTGAATCCCAGTTAAACATTTAGACAAGACGAATGGCGGGAAGAAATATTTCTTTTCAATTAGTTTCTCACCAAAGCTTTACGCTGATATACATATATATAATTTCCAAAAGTTATGGAATTATTACTAAACACTTAGTGTTAAATAATAATTTTACAAGTCCAAAGGTGTTTATAAAATAATCACAACTAATTAACAAAATAATTAAAGCATACGATTGGATGAGGTAATTATAGTTCTTGAAAGTATAAAAATAATAATTGGATGGATTAGCATATTGCTGATTACATAATGTCTATCAGGAAGAAATCGATGAAGTAATTACAGGAAATCTGATGGTCAAAACTTACGTAGGAATTAAGTGGTAATTGTGAGGCAACAGATTTTTAAGTAATAAAAAGAATGAACATCTTGATAATGACAATAAGAGTAATAATAATAATAGAAGAATTGATTGTAGTAAGTCATTTGCAGACCATCCAGGAATTGACTATTATAATCGTCAAAGTAAGGAAAGAGGTTGTACATATATCTTATGCACACATAGGTCTGGTTTACGTAGGTGGATGCCAACAACTTGTGTAGTTGAGACGTATGCGTAAACCGTGCGGTAGATGTAACTCAGTGAATTAGTTTAAAAGTATTTTACACACCTACCTAAAGTTCTATATTGATTAAGTTTGTAGCTCTTTACTTATCATAGCTGACCTTTACTCAGTCAAGCTGGGTGATGTTTGGAAATTATTTGATGAACACCTCAAATCGTGGACAAAATGTAATTGGCTCCACAGGAGTAGTTGAAACGGCATGTATGAGGTGAATTCGACAGGTCTGTCTTTATTTCCTGTTCTCATGATAAGATGACTGTAAAATACAGTGTACAGTTTGGCTGCAGTAAAGTTCTTTTGGAACACTTATAATTCGTTGCATCGTGATTTCACTAACACTATCATCTAAGAATTAGAATTTTCTAATTTCGCTCTTGTTTGCATTATTTGTTCATTTACGAATTTCAACGATTATACGTTTATACTGAGCTTGTTACGAACGATAGTTCTTCTTCCATATTTTCCTATGTTCGCATGTATTTTGACATGCAACTTTAGACTTTTAACTAAATTCCATATGTATCCTAGTGGTACAAAACGAAAGAATTGAGGATATTGACACACTGACGTTGATTTATATATATATATATATATATATATATATATATATATAGCCTAAGTTTAAATTACATGTGATCGTTAATGCGTAATGTTGAGAAGTCATAAACTAGCAAGTAGCACATTAATCTTGCCTCATGATTTTAAAGACTTTTAAACCCTTTAAATTTAGGATAACAAACAGCTGTCTTTAAATAGAATGATTTATCATATACGTTCTGAATGAAAAAATGAATAAGACTGAATTCTATTCAAAAAAGTACATATTTTTTTGAGATGGATTGTAACTGGGAAGTGGAATCCAGGACTTGCATTTTGTTCTATTTAAGACTTTTCGGCAGGATGTACCTGTATCTCAGTACTGATGTTCATAGTGGGACTGTAGCTCAATGTGTCTTGTGCCAAACATCATTACGTTCACCACTAGGCTGTTAAGTTCAAATAGCCACACTTGCGCAACGTGTATGTACGTCCCGAATAAGACAAAACGTGAGTCTTGGATTCCGCTTGCCAGTCACAGTCCATCTCAAATACATTTGAATTATCACTATATTGTTGCTATCGGCTTAGGACGTACATATGATAACAAAAACGGATCGATTTCAGTCCATAACAAATCAACGGGAAGATTCAAATACATTATATATATATATATATATATATATATATATATATATATATTTCATTCTAATAAGCTACCTTTTAAACAATACAACTCTACCTTTTTCATATTCTTCATAAACTAACTATAAATCAATTAGTATTATTCTATTCATGAGAATAACAAAATCCTTATTAAAATATTTCTTAAATATATTCATTTGAATAAAACAAATGTTGATATTTAAGTGAATTTTTATTCTTGCTTAATGGTCATGTGTTGCACAAAATAACATGTTTGTTAATACGCCAAGTGAAGGAAAAAAACTGTATAAATGTAGGGTTCCAAAATAAACATAATTTTACGACAACAATAAGACACTGTATGGTATATATATATATATATATATATATATATTACTTATTTTTAAATAAAGTGAAATGTAATTAAGCACTTCACATGATATTACATCATTATATGCATGTAATATATAGAGTATGAAATGAATACAAATTCATTTAGATTTAATTTTTAAACTACACCTTAGAAATTCTGATAGACTTAATTAAATTTAGTTAAGGTGTGTATATTACAGATTGGTTCAAACTGAGTACTAATGAAAATCATAAAGTACTAAATAGTTATTTTATGCTAAGACGATGTGATTCTTCTTTTGACAGAATTCATAACAGTTTGATATCATAGCAAATAATATAAATATTAGTACCTCTATGTGTTACAGTTAGTGATTTGCTGACTTTAACATGTTTGAAATTCACTAGTCTTGATTGTACACATAGTGAGAACTTTGACTTAATAATCTGACAATGATCATATTAAAACACTATTCATACATTTAAAACTTGGTTTCAACTACTTTCTGAAGCTAGTTCTTAGATATTTTCATCAACATGATCTGTATAATTCCATCTCAAACATAAATGGGAATAATTGGTGATTATTTTTATTTATAAACAGTTGTCAACTTATAAAAAATATTCTAATTACAAACACTAATTATGATTACAACTTGGTACGGTTTGCCATACTGTTCATAAAGTAAGTTCCCAAAACACTTTCTAACTATTAAAGTTGAAGTAGGTGGATAAGACTTTAAATGTGGAATTTATTCATTGAAGTTTAGCTAGTTTAGCTAAAAATAACCATCTATACTTTAAACAATTAATTGCTATACTGTTCATTTCAACGTTTATTAAATTTCTTTCCACGAAGACACTCTAACCAACTACAAGATTGCCGGTAACTGAATATAAATTTAATGATACTTTTTGATCAGATTAAAACAGTACTAGCAATCTTATCAGCAGTGTTTCAGTGTAGCTTAGTTATTCAACACATGTTATTCAATAGATGCTTTTCTATGCACACATTTGAATATATTTAGCTGATTGTACATTCTTTACAAAATTCTTTCCAGAACTCTGCTTTCAGTTTTATAAATGACTTAAGTCGTCTGTCTATAAATATAACGTGCCTATGGAGATGCATCTGGATATGCTTCAAAAGCATATTGTGAAAGGAAATGGACCCAGCACAGTTGCCTGTGAAACTGTATTACTTTCTAATAAATGCTCAAATTCCACTAAGTTTATCTTCGTTTTTCGATAGTAATTTGTAAAACTCGACTTAGGTGATCATAGAAGTTATTGCGAATCATCTTACTGGAAATTATTTTGATGTCAATGTTGCATATGACTTAAAGCTACTTGTTGTCATGGTTATAAGTGACCTTATCACAAACCCTATCAGACATGTGGTAAATGACCTTATTTTAAGAAAACCAAACTGTTAAATGTCGATTAGGCCTTTACTATGTAGATGTTTGTATATCTGATCTTTGATTACTTTTTCTATTATGCTTGGAATTAAAGTAATTGCATTAATCAATCTGTGATTCTGATTTTGTATGTTTGGATTTTATATAAGTAACTTCCCAGCTTTCTATGTTCCTTTTACTGAGGGATGAATGATTACATTAAATAAGACAGTAAATACATCATAATCTGATATATGTGCAGAATTTGTCTCGATTTTTGAAAATAAGTTTGCATAGAATCGATCAATTATAAGGCAGTCCATTACTTGAAACAATTAAATTAGCGCTATACTATTCACTAACTATTCTTTAGACTTAATCGTCATTTACTGTTTGCATTGACCTAGAAATTGTTGCATACCACTATGACTTCAAACTTATGTCTGTCAATATGAACTCATCAGCTGATTCATAGATGATTTCTGTTTTTCCATTAACTAGTAAGTAATAATGCATAACTCCTTAATTAACTCTGTTCTTATGACTGTGAGTCATACCATCAATAATATATTACATATGTAAGTATAAGAATTATTTGAAATGACAATTTTCGTAATACTATAGTCCTCCTACTTGTCTAATTTATTATTCTGTAAATAATCAGTAGTAAAACAGAGTACATATCAGTTCATTTTACTACCAATTAAGTTTATATCTGGGTGTTTCCCGATAAAATAATAGTCTTTCCTCAGTCTGCAATTGTAATAAAAATTTGCTTATTTCTTTTCTTCATTATGAATGAATCTTCAACAAGCGTTTTATAAAATTTTGAGATGTTTAACTGCTACTCTTGATTCATGAAATGAATAGCAACAGGTGTTGTTGATAGTAATTTCAATGAATTTAGGTTCTAATCACGAATCGACTTCATCATGTGAACAATCCGTTTCATATTAGTTTAAGGATCCACTAGAAATCATAATCAGGATCTTAAGTCTCATGATTTCTGTTTGTCCTTGATGAAGGTATTCCTCAAAATGAGTGGTCCTTACAAACTTCATACTTAGGTAATTATTTATATGCTCATGAATGATTAGTTTCGAAAATATTCTCAATCATTAAGCGAAAATCAATGAATCATCTTAGGAAACCATTTGAAGATTTCGTTAACTAATTAATCTGGACATTACAGGATAATCAACTTATATCACGAATAAATAGTATTTGAAAAATAATGATTTCTGAATTTCAACTCAATGTTCTGAAGTTATCGGATCAGCTGTATGATTTAAATATAATTTTTTCGACTCTTGATGGAAATGGGGGCATACATTGTTGATATGCACCAAATTAAGATAAAATAGGTGTTCAATACTTTCTAGTTTTCAATGATTATTTAGTTGAATTCAGTCTGTAATAAAAATTATCTTCAAGTAAAATAGTTCCTACAAATCTTTTTACTTTTTAGTAATTTTTCAAATATAGATCTATAATAATAGTTTTATGATTTTTTTGAAAGAACCATGAAAATTGTTACATTAATTGACTTGTGTAACGTAAGAACAACGTCAAGTCATGCATTTCTTAGAATAAATAAAACTGACATAATCAACTGAAAATACCAACATCCACAAAAATAACCGTTCCAATAAAACCGGAAGAGTTGAGGTTTAAACAAATGGTTCATTACATAATAAGAAAAAATTACAAGACATATTCTACGGTGCTAAACTCTATAAAATATACAATCTTTCCATAAATATAAAGAATATTAAGTCGTTTGTTGAATCAGCCTGTACACCGACAGATACTAATATGATTATTTACTTGAGACAATCTAAATCTTTCCAACAAGATATCAAACACTTTTACAAACTGATCAAGGTTTTAAACTGAGAAGGATGAATGTATAGATTTTATCACTTACTAAATGAATTTTTTAAACTATTACAATAAACAGTGAAAAAAAAAAACATTACAGAGCTTTATAAAAATCAGAAAATCCTTGTGTTCTGTAACTTCAAAATAGCACATAAAGTATAAATTAGTATACGCTTAATAGATCTGTATATAAATAAGAATGAGATAATGATTCAAGCAAACGGAAATATATGTGTAATGACAAATTAATTTAAGTTTATAGAAAAACAAAAATGTATCATTATTGATTTACGGCTTTATTGAAAAGGAAAATGCACTACATTTATTTCATAAATATTTCAAGTAAGTTAACATTTGGTCCATCTTCAAAATAAAAATTGAACATACATACAAACTTCTTAAAAAGTACTATCAAACTTGTTGTTAAGCAAATAAAAATTAATCACATTAAATTACACTGAATAGGATATCAAAAAATCACTATTCGATTACTGTTTTCTTTAAGAAAAACATTTTTTAAAGCCGACAATTTTATTATACTCTATCTAGAATACAAAATCATTAAATAAAGTAGTTGGAATGTGTGTAAACAAGGCATACAAACAACATAGTTGTAATATGCTACTATACAAACAGTGAAGAAAAATTTACTATCACGAGTTTGTCTAAGTTAGGCTATCATTGGGGACCAAGAAGCGCTGGAAAGCCGTTTCGTCGAATTATAGGACACCTCAGCACTGTTCTTCCATGACTTCACCACTTAAATGAGCGCAAGATACTCAGGCTTCGCAGTGACCACCTAACTAGTAGACTACTGATCCGACAATAGTAGTTAATATCTCAAACAGTCAATTTGTAGTATATTTATACGATTTGATATATTTTCATCGGTAGGTGACTACCTCAAACCGGATATAATTGAGCATGGTTATAGTTACATTCGATATCAACTCACTAAAAACTAACTCGCTGAATCCTAGTGGGAAGGTGTTACCATTAAAGTTCAGCCATATCGAGTGTAAGACAGTTGTCCACTGATAGCAGTGAATGAAGCCGCATAAATACATGGACAATGACAGTTAAAAATATTATCCGTTGGATTCTGAGTTAGTGATCTATAGGTTAAGCGTACGCCGCGAAACTTGTAGGTCCTAAACTGGATTTCTTCATGGGGTCATGGATATGCAGCACTGAATTGTTCCAGTGCCTCCTGGATTTTATTGGTTGCCAAATTCACACTAACTCATGTTATTAAATCCAGCAATCCTAACAACACTAATTACAGTGAAAACGAAGAAGTAACATTTGACGATGTTTTGAAGATAGAAATGTAAATTTCATTTAATACTTTTAGGAGTTCCAGAACGAAATGCAACAACTTTTAATATTATCTTATTATTAATTGATCTCTAAAGAGAATCATTCTCCCAAATGAGAACTGGATTCAAAGAGCTTATACTTTCTCATATTCAAAATAACACAATTCTGTCTACAATCTATGTACTTATTAAATATCAACAATTTATGTAAATAAATTGAATGATCACTTATTTTATAATGATGCAAATTATTCAATTAGCTATATGTTTTGCCGTTAAGACTAGATCCTTCATAAAGGCAACTGCTTAAATTAAATCCCTTTAACGATATACTTGACAAATTAACGTTTATATCCTTTAATTAAATTCACTCTGATAATCTTCTTCATTATGACCTCCGTAATTCGGTTTTAAAAGCAAAAGTGTCTTATTTTAAATCAACCCTCCATATAAATTCCCGGAATTCTGTGACAGTTCAAAACAAAATTAGCTCACGAAATAGGTTATTTTTCTATCTTTATTCGAAAAATTAATAACTTTTTATCCTCTGATACTGTACTGAACGTATTCACCATAGATTATCTCCTACTCCATTAAAGGAACAGTAAGTAATCGAAATATGTGAATACTTATCATTCAGCATGCTCAACTAACTTAGTGCCATGCAAATATTAATTTTATTCTCTTTGTCTTATTCTAAGCCCATATAGTGGATAGTTTTTTACAATACGTGAGTAGGCGATAACTTTCGTTTCATTAAATCGAAAATACTTTTATTGTTGTTCTGTAATCCACGATTTCGTTTTCCTCTCTCTAGTTGTAGATGATCATGTATAAAACACGAATGTCACTACATGTACTACATTGTTTTTCTCTCTGTATCATATCATTTTAGCTTCATTGCTGATGAAGCACGCTACTACATGTACGTCAAAAATAGTTTCATCTGCATTCTTAAAGCAACTTTTTTCACTATGGGGATGACTGGTTCCTGATTTGCGTACGGATCTACAGTAGGAAAGCTAGCAACACAGTTTACTGATGCAAACAAAATACAATTCTGCTTAAAAGCCTTAACAGTTCCGTCTCTTTATACAGGCAAAAGGATTCAAGCAGTTCGTATAATTTCTAACACACTTAATAGGCAGTAAAATGCATAAATTAGTTGCTTGTGCAGGAAGAAATTTTTTTCGAAAAATAAAGGAACCAGATTCTGTATGCAAGTAACTAACCGAATCAACCTACTTAGGCACAGACACCCAAAATAACAAACGAAATGTGATTTACGATAAG
This sequence comes from Schistosoma japonicum, assembly GCA_025215515.1. Lineage (NCBI taxonomy): Eukaryota > Metazoa > Platyhelminthes > Trematoda > Strigeidida > Schistosomatidae > Schistosoma > Schistosoma japonicum. Next base: position 63,685,541 of record CM046069.1, on the reverse strand, counting down.
CTCTTGAAGCCAAATAAAATAAAACTGAGGGCATCTATGCGAATCAACATATATCTACAAAACACATGTTTGCGCACAAGAATTTAGTAACTGTTCTAATGAAGACACAAGTAGACACAATAAGAGTGGTTACAGCGACATAGAACAATGAAGTAATACACAATACAAGTTTAAAAAATTGCTTTACAATGAAAATCGGAAGGATTTCCACACAAGTAAAGTAGATTTTACACTATGTGACACAGTCCATTCTGAAACTAGTAATGATATGTCTCTACTACTCTCCCTCTTTATGAACTTCAGTTTACTTACACTACTTATTATCGTCAATCTTGTACATTCACGGTATTGTTGATAATAATCTCATCTGAAAATAAATAACTCAAAATTTGAAAGTCAACCAAATGAAAAATACATATTATTTTCCTAGAAATTTTGTTTATATGTAATTAAATGGTTAGAATATTCTATAGGCTTCGATGAGTGGTTACTAAAGATGTTTTCAGTCATAAGCTGTAACTACAGCTCAGTATTTTTTTCATAAAACATGAACGACAGATTCATCGATGCCATTTAAAATAAAATTAAGTTTGTGAAATTACAGCCAATAGATTAGTAATTATAGCTTTATGAAACAAAGAGAGCTATAGCTTAATACCGCAACATGGGTTATAAGAATAGAATGTATTTGTAAGTACTAAGTATAGGAGATAATGAATAACTTCAGTATGATAACCCAGATACCGATGATTTGATATGCTTATCGAACATGTTAATGTAGCTGAAATTGTTTTGATATCAGGTACTCAGCTTGTCGGAGAGATATTTTACTTTCACGTTTATGGATTATTTTTAATCAATTTGTAGAGTAAACTAAAGTGGAAAATTCTTTAGTTCCCATAAGCTCTAAAAAATTCATTCTATATGCATCAAATTGATTAAATGAGGATCACTCCTTCCACCTGTGTACATCCAGTGATATAATCATATAATTGTATTCATAAAATACAATGAATTGTTTCGTCAAACATAATTGATATTTCCAACGGTTAGACATAAAAGGTGACCTTGAGGATAATCAGCTAATCAAAAGTAGGTAAAAAGAAAAATAAGTGGATCTCATATACAAACAAATTTTGATGAATTCAGTGGTTGTATGACAAGAATAAACTTTAAATACCACTAGTGGAACGGAGATCATAATACCGGTGTCACAATACACATCTGAATTACGAACTTAATCTCAATTCCTAACCTACTTCTAACCTTAAACTAACTTTAAGCCCTAATCTAATTCAAACGCCTTTGCAGCCGTTACAGTGAAACAACACTCCACCTCCCAGTTTCGAGCATTTATGAACGGTTGCTCCTATTCCACAATTACAAATAAGTGTTTTATGCAATAAACCAACGTCTTATAAACGCCTTGCGAATCGTTAAGGATTATAATTACTCACCAACTAATCGTACGTGACAATATCACTTAATATGACTTCTATCTTTATGCAAGATGACCTTGAAACAAAATGCTCATCTGTAATGATCACACCTTTAATGTTTGTTCTTCGAAACTATAATCATGTTAATCATTATTTGCAATATTTCAACTAAAAGCTTTGTATTATCATGAAGTTATCGAATACAATGAAACACTGTCAGTGAATTAAGGTGTAGTCAATTCTTACATTAGATATTGATGCTTTATGATACCGTATCCAACGTTATGCATATATTTTCAAAAAGGTGAATAGTGTGCTAATGTTTATTACAACTATTAATATCTGACTAGAGATTTCAAAATCTGAGAATGGTAAGATTGCGAATTTATTAATTGAACGGATTCTCAGTAAAGTATTCATTAAGGTTTATTTTAAATTAAACTACTGAGTTATTATAGGGACGTATGTTTTAAGCCACACCATTAAAAACTAGGATTATAACAGGAAATTTCAGAAAACTGCAATTCGAGGTCAATGGATAGTAACCAACATCATTTTGTCTAGTTCTTACTGCTAGCCAAATTTTATCAATTAAGTTACAGCATGTACACTAAGCTATGTGGCACGATATTATAGTGTATGTGGTGTAATTACTTTATTCGACGCACCTGAGCTATTTTAACGGCGTGTAGAGATATTCATTACTATAAACTGTAATTTTATTCAATTTTTGCAGCAATCGATCAACTAAAACCCTTGAAGTCAATAAAAACCATGTTAAGCAATTTCGGATTTGTCTATCACCGACCACTAATGACTTAACATGCGATTATACCTCAAAACTTTAAGTCATACTTTCTAAATATTAGGTTCAATTCAGCTACTAAAAGCACAATAATCCAGTTTTTGTCAACCTCACTTAAGAATCAACGTAACAAAACTATCATTCAGTGTTGCCTTCACCCATTACCAATATGTTAATATCTACAGATCATAACTTCTCACCAAAACATTATTTTGTTTATTCTTCGTTCATATTTTAATTTATATTTTCAGACATTTTTTATCATAATCATTTATCCTCCTGCCTAAAAACAAGAGTCTATAAAAAACAGACAATCAAAAATAAAACAACAACAACAACTGGTTACATTGAAATAGAAGTGCATGCAAGTAAAGTGCAGAAGAAATCAATTAAATATTGTTTTCCACTAAAGTTAGTACCGACTTGACATATATTATACAATGGGAAATAGTTTACGTAACTTAAAAAAGAAGAAGTAAAGAAATGCTTTCTTTTCTTTTTTTTTTTGACTTCACTTTCAGACTGTAAAATAAACAGTAATAGATTATTAATGAAGAAGGAATGTTTCTTACTTTTTTTTTAAAAGATTAATCGAATGATTATTTATTCATTAAGTGATATTAACATCAAAGACATAAGTAGAGTATGTCGAATAGAAAAGAAAATGTACTATTACATGCTTATTGTTGAATTATAATGTTTTTCTCTTTCTAAGAAATTAAGTCATAGTTACAATGAAAATTATGACAACCGTTAAAAGAAAAATTATTCAATGTATTATACAATTGAAGAAAATTTAAATGAAAGTAATTTGAAAATTGGCGACATAATGTAAAAGTTTACCATCACTTCTAAATAAATGAATGGTTTACCTGTATTTATCATTTATTTTGTTATTAGATAAAGATTTTTGTTTAATTTTTTTTTGTAATAATTGAAATTGTCTGTTTGGCAGTATTTCAAAATTGATTTTTTTTTAAATTCTGTTGGTAAAGTAACTAACTATTGCTGGATTATTCTTTACTTGATTAGTTTAAGATTATGGGTGTCCTATGTTTGTTTTATTTGTAAGAAAAAACCATTAATCAAAAAATTAAATTATTGATAGAATTCATTAATTGATTGTACATTTGTTTGATAGACTTTGTGACTTACCTTCTAAATGAGAGTTGAAAATAAGATCAGGTTACCGAGATGAATTGTTTTAGCCTTTAGCCTAATATGTGAACATTGAATGTATTAGATAGTATCTCATTTCTACTAATCAACGCAGTAACTTAAGCGAGAGTGACCAAAAGACTTCTTGCGATTGATCTTGTATTAGTAATAGATAGTTTGTAAAAGATACACCGTCATGGGTGTTGTAATTACTACATAGTTTATCAATCATTTACAACCCTTTTCACTCTACTTTAATAAAGATAATATATTAGTGTATTTGTTTGCAAACAAACCATTCATGTTTCAAAGATGAGGTAGGTTTTTAAATGCTAAAAGTTATATAAAGATTGATTAAATTAATAAGAATATAACAAATGTTTGTAAGTTATGAGCATAGTTACGTCTCTATAACCATTTCAATAAGCAGTGAATAACATTTTTTTGTATAATAAACATTGTTGCATCGTGTTGTACCATACAGTGAATAGATTCGATAATAATAATAATTGTAATAATAATAATAATAATAATGACCATAAAATAGTTGTACTAGTGAATAACTTGCAAAATCTCGAGTTTAAATGCCCTCAAATTTGTTGACAGTTTAACCACATTATTTACAGGTATTCGATTACAATCGTCTTCCAAAACTAATAATATGTAGTTTATGTATCATATTGACAGTAGTGATGTTAAAAATGTTCCTTTGGATAAGATCCTTGAATAATTCAATAAGCTTAGATTCATGGTTCATCTACTTTAATTTGCAACAAATCAGTTGGTGAATGAACAACATAGAGGCCATGATTTGGTTATTAAATACCGTAATATATCATCTCAATCATTACTATTAATTTGAAGTTAACATAGTGCATGAACATTCTATCGTCTGCTTCCATAAAAATTTTTATTTAACAAATTGAAGTTGTATAACTTATCCATCAACCATAAACCACCAGTCATACTTCCTGATAGTTAATCGCGTGATTTCGATAGATATTGAAATCTACGTTTTTAAATACGCTAATGCGCATTGAAAACTTTGCTAATATCAGAAAGAGTTAGTTAAAAGACATCAAGTAAGCAGAAACATTGTGAAAACATCAATTTATCCATAAACGCTATTGGATAGCTGATAATCAGAAGATGATACAATTGCATTATTATTACTATATACATAGATGACAGATGGTCTTGTAAGGATTGACATCTCTGATAAAATAAACAGATCAACACGGATAGTATACAATAATGAGTACCACTCATCTTGATCGTGTTTCTCAAACTAATAAATTATTCTGGATTGCTTGTCAATACAAATATGAAAGTGATCATTATAGTGTAACTGGATTGTTAGACAACAGGTTTCCGATTTCCTAGGCTTCAGATTTTTTGTAGTTTATTCATTCATTTTTAACTTATTTCAAAAATGCTGTTTCAATATATAGACGTTTGTGCTTACTGCATTATTATGTTAAATTCGCTTATCAGTTTCCTGTGTACCAGTTACATGATCATTGTCTATTTTGATCATTATGTCATAAACAACTTCCGGTTTAATTTTTTAAAACAAATTTTTAAAAAAAATTTGTTCTTAATAATTCTTCTTGAGTTTTTCGACCAAAAGAACATACGTGTTTAACACAAAATTCAAATTTTCATATGCAACTAGACAACATTGTGTATGACTTTCAAATGTACAATACCAGTGTTATAATGCATTTGTGTCATAATAATTGAAAAGTTTGATACAATTAAATACAATTAAATAAACCGGAATCTTAAAATTATATCATAACTCGATTGGAAATATTTACCTCCTCTGATAAATCATTATAATATGAAATAAAGAAAAATCAGCTGGAAAAATAATCAACATTGCCATGAGGGATAATAGACTTGACATTATAAATAATACACTTTCGTTTCTATATTTTTCACTTAGTTTAGCTATAAAAAATTAATGATTATTTGTTAACTACTATAATATTTATCAGTAGTAAAGAATCATATTAAATTAATGATGTCGTAAGTAAGTGCAGAGCTTAAATGTCCTTTAATCAATATTCCTCAAACATTATAATTAGTTCATTGTTTATTGTTATGTTTAGGCATTCAACATGCTCTTTCAATAAACAAAAAATAGATAAAGTTATTTTTTAATGAAGCTATACTATCTAATGGCTAATATTGTATCATTTTGCTAAAGTCACCGAATAACAAAAATATCGACAAAAACAATAATGTTATTGATATTGATTTAAGTAGAGCTAAACCTAAGACGCTTATTTACCCTATGCGAAGATTTTTGATTAGATTCTTTATGTTGTTAGACTATTGATGTATTCGACCATATAATCATTACACTAAATCAAATGTTGAATATGATCGATTACCGCGTTTTTTAAACCCATTTTAATCACTTTAATTAGGTTTGACGTGTTTAAAATGAATCTTTCTATATCACAATTAATTAATCACATTACATTTATCCTGTATTTTTTGTGTGACACAACAGGTAAAATTTTCTGTTCCCAAGGTTTTTTGATATATTTTAATTTAGATTTTTGAGAGTAATCACTATGATGTTCAATTTATTCACGCCTTGATATTCCTTTTTTCATTTGTCTGAAGAATGGTAAAACTTTCAAAAACACCATAATACTTCAGAACGATATGCTCACTTCTGAAAACGTTTCTTAGATAACCGAATATGTAATTTTACCATTATTCTACAGGTTAAATGATATGAAAATCGATTTTTATTAGAAGCTATGAAGTTTTGTTAGTGAAAGTTACTGTAATTTGTCAAATAGATAATAATTTGAATCTGAATATACTGTAAATGTTCTCTTATTATAACTAACAGCTACAGTGTTTGGTTATTACCTCGAGGCATTAAGTAGTTTATTTAATCAGTATCCTACAGATTTTTTGATTTAATTATTAATTCACAGAGATCATTTAGGATTATTGAGTAAAATTTATTTTATATTTTTCTTCTAGGGAAGTTGATCGTTATAAAGACAGCAGTCTACTCGAATATTTTCCTATCAAAAAAATAAGAAATTCATTTCTAAGTATATTTTAGATGATTTTAGTTACTTTAGAAACTTTTTCTTAAGTTGGCACCATGTCTCTAGTGACTATTGAAAAGTGGTTTTTATTATTAATAAATTCAGACAATGTTAAAAGCTTTTAATAATTGGTAAATTCTTACAGTATTTTTATAAATTCACACTAACTTTCAATTATATTTAAATTAGATTGTGACTTGCAAGTGAAATCCAGAACTAGCGTTTTGTCCTAACTAGTTTCAATCCATTACAAATCAACAGGAAGATATAAGTCTATTCTAAATTAACTTTTTATTAATTGTGAGTAAAACATTTATTTGTTGGTTAGTAAAAAATCTTGGAAATTGTATAGCTGAAATTTGTATCAGTAAATTATTACAATTTAGTATTTCTATGAGATTCATAATAAAGATTTTAATATCTTGATGCATTTTACTGACTATGAATAGTGGTTTTCTAGGCAAAAAATCACGTTAGAGTGTATTAATGAAGAATAATAAAAACTACCCTGTTTCAGGTAGGTCACTATGCTATCTCCAGTAAGCCTTATTAAGCAACTGAGTTATATAAGGTACATAAGTTGAGAACGTGTATTTGCGATATTTTTATTAGGAACTAATTCGACATAGCTGTCTCATTAACTGAGAGACATAAGTAAGTATTCACTTATAACAGTAATTTGTTAAATTATACCTTTTTAGAAAGCTATCGATATTTTTAGCTGATTAGGGTTATTGTATTTAATTATAACCAGTAGGAACAGGATAAGCTTATGAATAAGAATGATGGATATTATCAGCTTCCACTTTTGAAAAATACTATTTTACTAAAGAAAAGGGAAAATTTCTTTCGGTAAAATACTTTCAAGCTAAACAAATCACCATTTACATTTCTGTATGCAAAGGGTCAACGTGCATAAGTCATCTAGAATATTGTATTCAATTTATGCATAAGTCTTAATTGTCTTAAAATGCTGTGGTGCTTGAAATTCGAAATTCGATAATCTTTGTGAAGCTTTACTAATGAACTGGTAAATACTAACAACGTTGTAGATGGACAGTTATCATAAGTTGACTTCTTTGAACAAACAGCTGGAGTATAGTTCCCTATCAAATATAGTAAAGCAACCGTGTTCCTTATTTCTACGTAATTTGAATTTTAATCCATGTGTGCAAAACGAAACTGGGATCTCTTCAGCTATACACTGAAAATGTTAGAGTTATGAGTATACATAAAGTTACAGGTACAGATTTTAACGTCTTTTCAAACAGATACCATTAGTTCAGTTACATCGTGAGAATCATTAATCAGTCAAGTTTCATATTTAAAAAAACTAATCTAAATAAATTAGATATTATTTATTTTCTTCCTACTTCATTTTAGTTTGTTTTTCAATAGTTTTATTCAATAATTCAAGAAACGAAACTTTTCCAGGATTCATATTTACAGATATCGATGAAATAAGATTAGACATTGTTGTGGAGTTCCATTTCAGCAAGAAACAGCTATGAAATGCTTTCCGGTTTTCAGCGGTGCCGAAATGACATTAATCTGTGACGAATACTAAAAAATGAATGCAACACCCGTTTTCATAAATCCACCTCGAATTTAGATAAAGTAATCAGCTTACTTTTGTCTAAATTTAAGAGATTCTTGAAATTCTAGTTAAATGTCGTGACTAGTGTATTTCAAACATATCAGTAGGGAGGCAGTTATCATCAATGGCTTTAAACTGTAGTATTACAAATTCATGGAAGTGGGAATTCTATTACTGGAAGCTTATATAATGATGTAGATTCTTGAGCATCCACCTCAAAGCTTAAATACCCTGGGCTGAATTTCTTGGAAGAATCAAGGACACTGCACTACTGGTGAGTCACTTAATGAGGAAAAATTAATGTTTGGTGCTCCCTGGTTTTCCCCTATAAGCAACAACTATCAGTCTGTGATGGAATACAATTAAAAAAGAAATAAATTAGTTTTTGAAATTTTGACTGTTTTCTTTGTTTTAATGTTGGCTTTGATGTTCTGAATGGTTATTTAAAAAGTCAAAGAAAGCAAGAAAATAGTGTGGATAAATAATACGCCGATTACATCATATTAAAAACTGGTGAAATAATTAAATTTTAATAAAATTGAGTGCGTAGAAAAAAACCCATTAAATTGACTAGAGAAAACAGCTAAAGTTCTTAAGGATTTAAAATCAATTTAATATAGTATTACTTCATATGTTGTATTCAAAATAGGATTTTAAAACAAGCAGAGAAGTATGCAAAATCATAAAATTGAAACAAACTAAATCATACTGATAAAGTGCTTATTAAATCTAGCATAGGCTAACTAAATTCTAGAACAATACATATTGAAATAGAATTATTTAAGTTGGATTGTAACTGGCAAGTGGAATCCAAGACACAAGTTTCGTTCAATTCGGAACTTGTCGGATGGATGTACTGACATCCTAGTCTTGACGTTCACAGTGAGATTTAAACTCAGTCCATTTCGTGTAAAACACCATTGCGTTCACCATTAGAACGGAACGCGTGTTCTGGATTCCATTTGCCAGTCACAATTCAACTTAAATAATACTTGTGAATAATTGCTTTATCAAGGCAAGTAGCTCAGGATGCACATATAGCAACAGAGACTCACTAGCTTCAGTCTATAACAAATCAATGGTAATATATTAATTCACCTTAATAATAAAATAGGTTTAAGCTTCATTTGTGAAAAAGACCGCTGACAGATTAACAGTTTTCACAGTCCGAATGTTAGTCTTTTCATTATTACTACTTGCAGTTTTCTTAACAATAAACTACAATAAAAAATAATGATCAATGCTTCGATTCTATAGAAAGTCTTCTTCTAATCTGAATGATAACATTTAGGAGATTTTAAATGACCGATGGAGGGAAGATATTTTGAAGAAATTATTCTTATAAACATTCTTAGTAAATAAAATTAATAAAAATTTAAAAGTTTCCGTTATAAGATCTTTCTAGCTTCAAATGAAAAGTAATCAAAAAGTAAATTTACAGGATACATATTCAAATAAGTGACATGATTCAGCTACGAATGTTTAGAAAAACTAGCATTTATAAGGGGAACTGGTATTCAAGGTGTATTAATCAAAGGTGTGCGTGTTTAGTTTATATTTTAAGAGAACGATTGTTCATACACCCCGTTAAGATATGGTCAAGGATAAGATTATGTCAATCTGAAGATTGACTTGTCAGATTATGCAGGATATGAGATTAAGTGACGTTGAATGAATGTAACAAAATTATAAGACAGAGAATGAATGGATTATGTTAGAAACTGAATAGATGAATGGTACAATCTGACCATTTAATTTGAAGGCCAAACTAAAAGGTGCTTGTGTTAGGGAAGAGGGGTTATTCAAACTAGCTGATAATAGTAAATCTTATTATAATAGCTGACTAAATATCAGGGAATAACTCGTCTTAGTGAATGTTGTCCGAGAACTAAAGAATATTAGCGCAGTAGCTAATTCATAACTCCTCTTATTAATTATTAGTTGTATCCTGCTTAGATATTTTGTTGCATACAAATAATTCCATACGGAAGTTTTCAGCAGGTGAATTCTGCTGTACTGACTATAACATAATTTAGTAATAAATAGAAACGAAGAATTATTTATCATAATAAGGTAAAATTTATATGAACTGAATGTTTCGACACAAAAATGAAGTGTACAACTTGACAGTTTACTTTGCATATTCAAAAACCTATCACTGTACATATTTCTATTTGAATTAATTAGCTTGTTAACATATTGAAGCTAAGTGAAAAGTAAACATCTTCATAAATAATAAATAAAGTGAGGCACATAGTTAAATATCTATGCTGAGTTCTTAAGGTTTTTCAATAATTTGAAAATAACCTTCGTATTATCACTCGTTGTAGAGAAGTGAATGTCATTAGGAGAGATGACATTCTAATGAATTTTCGTATATATTGGGCTGGTAAATTCATTTTTTACACTGCATCAAGAGACAAACACTTATGCTGATTGTCACTTTATTCAATACGAATAATATATCTTTCAGTGAAGTAATAGATAGCATTGTTCAAAAGCCTCATTCATATTATTAGAGTTAAAGAAAGTGATCTCTTCACTGTGATTTTATTGTTAATAATACTAAACTTATTTAAATGATATAACAAGGTGAATTGTAAAAACGTATATTTTAACAAGGAGGTGCATGGAAACAATAAGCTATATGTTATAAATACCAGATTGACAGAATTAAGTACTATTAGTATCGGAACGATTCTTATTTCATTTAAAATTTATCAGCTATTTATGGGACAGAAAAAAACTTTTACTTCTGTAAAGAGGGAGTACTTATTTTATTGAGAATCGATTATCTCAATAGTTCAATGATTAAGCGTCCTTAGCAAGAATTTAAGGTTCTAAACTCAATCTTGCGTTGTAGTCGTGAATGTGTACTGCTTAATAATTCCATACTAGGATGAAACAGTTATCAAATGTTTCCTAGTTTATAATGATCGTCTATCTTAGGCTACTTTGCAATATCGAATTAAACATCTAAATGAGGAATAACAAGCAATAATGTTTTTTAATCTATAAATTATCTGATTTAAATATGTTTACCTATTTAAACTAACTCATTTAGTCGTTTGTATCTTATGCATAATTTTGTATCATGGGATAACTGAACAACTATTAAGCATAACAACATACTTAATTGATGGGCCAATTACATGTTTGTTTGTTTTTGTTTAGCTATTTCATACATTTAACAGAAAAAATCTATAAACAACTTTTATATTCTTGTTTATAAATTAAAATTAAAAACTATTTTGAATGTTTCTAAATGTTTCTAAAATAAAATGTATGTAGGTAATGACAAATTTATTTGACATATTAATATTTGCTTTCTTTATAATTACGTAATAATTTCCTTCTATTCTAATTATTATGACTTTCATTCCAAACATTCATTTCAATCTCAATAGACAGAGTATAGTCAAGCACTCAATTTCAGAATGTTCGCAGTTGATAAGTAGCCTCGAAATAAAATGAGTCCATTCACTAGATTGAGGTGGTTTGTAAGGGTAGTATTAAGTTCAGTTTATTGACTGGTAGAGTTTAAACTGGAGTTAGTCAGTTATCACTAATAACAATGCATAGTCGTCGCGGTATATCAAAAATTGATGGAAGTGTAAATTATACCACTAGATGCCAATCCAGTGGTGCCGAGGATTAGGCCTTCGCCAACCTGAGACCCCTGGGGCAGAATCTGCTGATAAGTTCCAAACTAGGACAAAAAAAAACTGTCTAGTGCTACTTAATTTCTAATGTTACCTTGCCTACATGAATTAACGAATTCATTTATTGTTCAAATTTACAAAAGGGCTCAAGTTGTTTGGAATCTGTCACTATAATAATTACTTCGTAGCAATATAATGCTATAATTTGACGATTTCTAATCATTATTATCTTTATATGTAAATTTTTTTCTTTCAGGAAATCTTTCCATGTTTTGTTGTGAACGATAATTAAGGCTAGAAATGAAGTATGCTAAGTTAAAACTAAACGAAAAAGGATTTTGAGATATTTCATTGATTTCTATAAATCTTTTTTAAAAATATGACATTAGAAGGGTTTGTTAGTTTGAAGAGTGGTTTTTGTCACCGGTTGGCAACAGTCAAATTATTAAAAAGTTGCCATTTACTACATTAGCTATTTTCGGTAGCCTTCGATGATATTAGAACAAAACACCCATACACTATGTAATAGTTATAGTATTTTTAAAATAATTGACAATTAACTAATTAGTAGCTAGTAAAAATAAAGAATTTTCTGACTAGCTCATGAATACTTACTTCTTATACATGATGTTAATTTTTCAAAGAGAAATAAAATAAACTATCTTCTACTGAATAGTTTTAAATAATTCTTACAGTCATTTTTCGCTCCAGTTATTACGAAAAAATAGACTGCTTTTTCTTTAAAGGTCGGCAAAATACTTGGTAGATTAATTTAGATTATGAATTATGAGAGTCTCTCATTTTCTATCCATTGTAATCTCTTAGGAGAGATAAATATTGATAAGAATAATGTTAAGAATTTTTATTTTATAGATTTTAGATAACAAAGTTTCCAGATTAAGTTGTAAAGGAATTTACTTTGATAGAAATGAATTTACTTAAAATGATCCAGGAAGTGTTTTTCTTGAAAATCATGACAGCATCAGTAATAGTTACACAATAAACTATTTGAAGATTATATTCGAAAAATGTGTAGGCATTAAAACTTAACCTTTTAGCCAGCTTTTATTCATAAACAATGCAGAACGCTTTGACAAGCAACATTAACCTAAACTGTCATATGCTTTAAATGTCACAGCTAGAAAGACAAGTAGCAAATTAGCGAACATAAAATGGATTTAATTCTAAACTAAAGATGGCTCTCTATTTTTTACTATCTAATTAATTACCAAATCTCATAGATCATTTGGGTAAGTGCCGGTCAGAAAACTGTATTGGAAGAGACAGAATTCATGGACTTTCTGAAGTTTCACCAATAAATATACGATTTCTACTTACCTTCAGAATATGGCATTAATTACAAAGTGTCACCACTTTATGATTATCACAACAAAGGTGTATCCATAAAATCAAGGTAGATTGAATAACAAATAACCATATGACATGATACACTCTTGTATTTTTTAGGGTGTATTAATCTAAGGTCATCTAGCTGTTTTACAGTAAAATGGAGTGATGCATTTAAATTCATCTCACTAATATGTACAGAAAATGTATAAATTTAAATAAATGATAAACGAATCAACAGAATCGTAGATGTGTTGGGCTTCTTGCATTTTCGCGATTGAATCATTCAATAGTAAGTAGGTACGTTGTAAATAAACACTTGTTAGAAAATGTATAAAAGAATACGTGACTTGTCAACTCATCAGGTACATAAGATGTGATTCTAAGCAACTGATAACAAGTGTTAGATTAAGACAATTGAATAATGAAAATAAGAAATTGATAGAATATGGTTTTAAATGGGTTTTAATATATTTAATGGTCTCAAACTATTCAATTACTTGTGGATGTTATATTCTGTTGATTAATTATTACTTATATACTTAATAACTGGTGAGTAGTTTAATCTCTGATAAAATACAGTGAATAGTTCGTGATGGATTTTATGAAGGATCTTCTATAGTTTAAAAGTAATTCCTAACGTAAACATGGAACTAACCGCGAAATTACTGAAAATGGCATAGAATTATACTTTTATTTCATTCTGAATTCCATAACAGTTTTGTTTTGCTTTTGTGTCAAATAATTTCATTTAAAATTATTATCATGATTCATGGGAGAAAAAAACACTCTATATCATACTTAATACTGACATCTAGGTAGATACAGTGAAGAATTTCATGCTGAAACAGAATAAGAACTTAATGTTACATGGTATTGTTTTCAACATTTCAAGATACTGATCACTATTTTCTTGATACAAAATGAATTTATTTATCTTTTTTTTTCAATGTAAATACTTTTTATAAAATTCTCAGATTGTGAAGTTATTCAAGTCATATCTATTGAACAGTGTTATAATAATCATTTCAGTTACTTATTAAGTAATATATACATACACATTTTACTTGAATGATTCTCAGCTATGATAAAGTTGTAATTACTTATTTATGTGTAAAGAGAAATTCATTGTACAATTTAATTGAGTATGAGTAATTAGGTTCGAAAAAAAAATTCAAGTTTTTCTTGTTTCATTTTTGTAGGTAAACATTTCCGTAAATTTTGTTTTAAATAAATTGATGTCATAAATACTACTGATATAATCAATTAATTATAACTTTATCTGTAGTTGTGTTCTCAATTGTTTTGTCATTTCGTTTATTCAACATCATCAACAACATCATCATTATCATTTATCTAATAAGTTTGTTATGTTATCCAACAAATTATTATCTATAATGTAAATCAAAACAATTTTCATTATTAAATGGGAAAGGAAAAAGCGTTTAGTAATTTACATAATTTTTATGTAACATTTTATGTTTCACTAATTCTTTAAATTTAATGTACCATTCAACTTTGATTAGAAAAACAAAATTAATGAAATAAATTCGAATAGTTTATTAGACAATTTAATGTCTTGCTTGATTGTAGGCATTAGATAGATAAACCTTTATGTTGGCATTAGAATTGCTAACATTCATTAGTGAAATGAAGTAATGACCTTGAAAAAAACTCATTTCTCTGAATCATATTGATTCAAGGACTGTTATTTATTCAATTTACATATGGAAGTAACTTTAGCAAATAACATTTTAGTCAGAGAAACTACCATACAGAATATTAGTGAGTAATAAGACTACATCTTCCAGTTGCATTTTAATCAAATATTTTATGTAATGCCTCATTTTAACGTATTTGTGTTTTTCATCGATTATGTTGGTTCGGATAATAGTGATAACCTTTTAATTAAGAGTTACAGATAACTGCATGTCATTGTAATCAAGGCTTTAATGAAAGTTTTACCATTACATGCAACATACATGTCAAATAAAAAAGTATGGCAATGCTAAACGTATAAAATGCATTAATTCTTGGCGTTGTGGATAACCTCAGGTATATAATATACATCGTTTCAGCCTGCTTTAAGCAGCAAATAAAAATAAAATATAGTGGCCATGCTCAAGTGCCTTGTTGAGGATGATCATTGCATACTTTAAGTTTTCTGTGGTGTATGAACAAAGGAAAATATATAAAATGACTTATATTTTACTACTTTATCAATAGACTTGCACTGGTTTTATTGGATTTTGCAGATATTGGTAAAAAATAATGGTAAAAGTAGAACACTAAAACTGAATTTCATTCATTGTTATGTGCTAACGATCAAAATTCTGTTAGTGTCCTCTTCTGAATAATCAAAATGAAGAAAACATCAATTAATTATTCTCATTCTAATCAAATTCGAAACAATGTCACACTAGTTACTGATGTTATTATTAGAGAAAAATGTAAAACTTGGCTACTCCAATGATGATGTTGAAAATTATTTGAACATGTCATTCACCTTATCATTGAAATGATTAGTTAAGAAGATTGTAACACAGAGAAAACTCAGTGTTATCTAACTTTTTAATTACATTAGAAAAAGAGGCGTGATAACTAAACTAATGTAAAAATATGAATAAAACTTTTAAAGTAATAGATACAATGAGGCAACAATCAACATTATGGGATGAAGTAATTTCACTTCACGTACATTTACTCTTACATACGCACACATGCAAATTAGCATTAATAAGTAAAATATTTGCCTGTATAATGTTGAATGTTGCAGGTATGAGATAGTCATATGGTTTACATTAGAGATACTAATCATAATAATAAGTTGAATTTATAGATGAATAAGATAAGTGAAACAGGAAGACCATGATAAAATCGGGTGTGAGAGACATGTACTAATTGTTATAGGAACAACAAACAATGTGACGATAATCGATATTATATGCCAACATTTCTAGTCATGATAATATTGATATTGACGATGATAATAACAATAGTTTGAAATGTTGTGAGAAAATATCATTCCATGTAATTTAAACAAGAACAAGGCAATTGAGAGGGAGAAAAGAAAAAAATTGGAGGAGGTGAGGATTGACCAACCATGATAATGCATGATGAACCAAAAACCCCTTTTACGTATACGACGAATAGTAGTTTCTTCTATCTAACGTAGAATTTTGTTGTTTTTCACCTTACTAATTTCTAAGATTACAACATCGGGCTACTGTAAGTAACTTGTGCCCATGATGGATGTTTCGTCTCATCACTAGGTAATCTGGAACCATTTAATATGAAATATTTCAGTATACGTTCTGAAGTTCTTGTAGATAATGTCCTTTCCTTATTTCCAACATATGTGGTAGTGCATGCATATGCGGAGTGGTCAGTACGTTTGGAGTTAACTAGAGGTGATCTAATATCTCAATTGGACCCTCTTAGCAATTTTTCGTGGAGTTGAAGTTATAATAATATATGAGGAATGTTATTAAATTTAACTGGTGAAACGAATGAAAAAATTTATTAAGTTTTCTAGTAGATTACTAAGCCTTTTCCATAAAAGAGAAAATTACTTTGTAGATTCGTTGAAATTAAGACAAATTAAAGAATATAACAGAACAAAAGGAAGAACAATAGAAAAGACAACTCTGCAAATAACTACACCGAAACTAACTAGATTAAGAACTATCCACAATATGTTAAACAGAATTTTAGAGAAGAATAAAATCGTTTTACTCGAAAGAGGACTTAACTTTGATATTTACAAAAAGCCTCTTACTAGTTAGAAATTATACCTATTCTGGAGCCATTACTAGAAAATTTACCTGACTAAGAAGCTCATGATTGATGTCAAGAAACATTTCACATTTTGGACAGTTTGTCAAAGGGAGAATTAACAGCTTTATATTAATTACAAACAAATAAATCAATAATATTTATCATGGCCGATAAAAATAATACCACAGTTATAATGAATAAAATAGATTATGAAGAAAAACCCGTTGAGCATTTATCCACAGGACCATATTTAATGAATTTATTCAAAAAACTCATTCAACGATAAAAAACAAAGTGAAATCCGAGACGAGTCAACTTCTGAAGGGATCGAAATCATTTACTGACATTTCTTTATGAATAACTTTATAACTTAAATCACGTTCAACTTCTTGTTTCTATGATTTGCCAAAATTTCATAAGTCTGGTGACCCACTGTGACTAATAAATGATTTCACCAACACTCTAACTTATGTGCTTACTGGATATCTAAGCAACATTTTGAAACCACCTCAACAAAATTTACACAATGTCGTCTAAGACACATATGATTTCAAATCAAGAAGATGTTGAAACAATCGTAAGTTATGATTTGCTTTGGATTGTGACTGGCAAGTGGTATCCAGTACGCAAGTTTCGTCCTATTTGGGACTCGTCGGCTGGATGTACCTGCATCATAATGTTGATGTTCACAGTGGGAATCGAACTCAGTCCGTTTTGTGTCAAACGCCACCACGTTCACCACTAAACTATTGAGTCCAGACAGTCACACTTGTGCAGTGGATGAACTGATAGTAGCAGAATGAATTTGTATATTCCTATTGATTTATCATAGACTGAATCTGGTCAGTCACTGTTGCTATATGTGCATCCTGAGCAAATAGTCTCGATATAGCAAATATTCACAAGTATCCTTTAATTCAAATCCCACTATGAACATCAACATTGGGATGCAGGTACATCCAGCCGACGAGTCCCAAATAGGACGAAACTTGCGTACTGGATTCCACTTGCCAGTCACTATCCAAATTAAATGATACTTGTGAATATTCGCTATATCGAGACAATCCGCTCAGGATGCACATATAGCAACAGTGACTGACCAGATTCATTTTATAACAAATCAATGGGAATATACAAATTCATTCTACTACGTAAGTTATGATGTTGTATCTTTATATACAAGTATTCCAAATGATATCTGTCTAGAATTCATTAATGCATTAATAGAAAATAATCATACATTATCCAGTCGAAATCCCATAAACATTAGTTTGAACGTAAAATCCCTAAAACTATGCTAGAATTCAACTTTTTTAACTTTCAGATCGATTCTCTACAAATAAACTAATTAATTGTAGCAAACCTTTTCATGGCTAATATTGAATCTAATATTTTCAATAATGCCATTAAACCACGGGTTTAGCTCAGATATGTAGATGACACTTATGTCATTATTAAAAAGAATTTTCTGAGAAGATTTTCAAAGTCAATCAATACCATGTCTCAGCGCATCAAATTCACTTTAGAAAGTGAAGATGATCACAATGAGTTACCATTTTTTGACAGCCTAGCCAAAAGAAATTTGAGTGATACTCTTAGTCTGAGAATTTTTCGTAAACCCACACATTCAAATCGTCACATCGATTTCATTTCAGCACATCTATATCAGTGCAAAATTTGTCCTGGCTCTGATCTTATTCAGAAGAACCAATAAACTCATTACATTAGAAGATGACAAGAAACCTAAATACAAAAATGTAATCAGTATTTTACTAATTAATAATAATTTTCCAATGAATATTATTAAAAATTTGCAAAAATGAGACGACCTATTACTAACTAATAGTAAATGAATTGAAATATCATGTATTGGTATAGTCGTTCTAACTTACCACCATGAAACAACAGATGAATTGTAAAGAGTTCTAAAATAAAATGGAATCCAAACATTCCACAAGATTACTAACATTATTTGAGGTGTATTAGTTTGAGCAGAGAACAAGATCCCCTTTATCTCTACCAAGAATGTCTTTTACAAGTTAGGTTGTATTGATTATGATACTTTCTATCTTGGAGAGTTATCTAGGGAAATCAAAACTTTTCCCAAGGTAAATGAAAACTACACTAGATAACCTCCTAATAATCATGTTGAACTTGAAAAATTAAATCAGAAATAGCAGTACATGCTATATGCTACAACCATGAAATCGATATTAAAAATATCCAAATTATTCAGAAAGATTTTTTCAATTATAAGGAAAGACGAATAGCTGAAGCACTTCATATTTCGTTAAATTCAACTGAACTTAAGAAAAGGCCTTTCTATCCATCCAACATTGACTTTCTATCCAACGATCACAATTAAAGTACATCAGATTTCATTCATGTTAAGATATATACGATTTTACCCGCATTTTATATATTTTCCTTTTACATCATACTAACATGCACATACATGTCTCACTTGAAATCACCTCGACTCAAATAACTTAACACAATCAAACTTTCATTTCAATTGTACAAACTTATTTTAATTTGTTCCATTGTATTATTTAATTCTGTATTAATTCAATACAGTTATTCATTTCTCTGAAGAAGCAACTTACACTAAGCTGCAAAACATCAGAAATTTTAATTTCTACATCTTTCAATTCTACAATTATCTACATTCATTCATTTTTATATCTTTCTATGTAAATCAAACAAAATAATTTAATATTTTAAATAAAAGAATTCATAATTATTTTTTTTTATCTTTTTCTTATAAAAAAATTACAGTGAACATGAAAGAAAGAACAATTTTTTTTAATCTTTTATACATAAAAAAAACTATTTTTAATAGAAAAATTGTTTAATACAATGCAAGCTTTTTTTTCTTATTCTTTCTTGTCTAAGATACATGTAACACTTAGGTGGATGAATGAATGAATAAAAATCTAAGTAGGTGAGACTAAAGTTTGTTTTTTTTTTGTTATTTATTTATTCAAGGTGAATAAAAAATGAAATTGCTTCTATGTGTGTGTGTGTATGTGTGTTAAAGTAATGATTATAAAGTAAATAGATGAATGCATGAAATAACTTGTTCAGTAGTATATTGAATATATATACATATATTTCATTACATAATTAAACGTGTATTACATAGAATTTATAGATTTTGATTGATAGTAATCATAAATGCATAGAAATTATATTCAGTCATTTATTCATTTCAAAGCTAAACGAGTTTTAAAAAAAATTATTTGAATAAAATTGTTTATAATGAAATTATGTTTGATTTAGATTGGATTATAGTTTGTAAGTGAAATTTAGAATATATATTTATCCTATTTGAGACTCGATAGCTGAATGCACCTGGATTTAAATGTGATTGTTGACATCGGCATTAGGACTTAGTCCATCAAACTTTATGTACATACCCGTTGAACAAGTTTGACTACCTGGTAGTGAGCGAAGTGGCGTTTGACACAAGACGTAATAGGTTCTAGTTTAGGTGTAAATATTAACACTGGGATACGGGTACATTCATCTGATGAGCCACTAATGGAATGAAACAAGCTCCCTGAATTCCACTTGTCAGCTACAATCTAAGGTGATTTATGCTTGTTAAGTACTACTGTATCGAGGTAATACTCTCAGGGTATACATTTGGCAACAAAGATTAGTCAATTTCATTTTATAAAATATTACAGAAAATGTACAAATATCTTCAAATTTTGAAATCATATTTCTCTAGTAAATGTTAGTCAGTCGTTAAAATATTAAATGTTTGTGTGAAATACATCAGAAAACTTTGAATGCGTTGGACTGACGTACCTAAGTTCAAGATGTATTAAACTTCGATAAATTAATGCGTGAATGTCTATCACATCATAATGTAATCGATCTATACAATTATTGTAAATGGTCATATTCAAAATAGTTATAAGAGAAGCATAAAATTATGACATGTTTCAATCTGTAATGAACTGGTTTTAACAATTGACAAACATATTTGTCAATAGTATTCAAACACTAATCAAAGCACATAAGAAAATTATGAGTGTAGTCAAAAGAGTAAATTACAGAAACAGTACCCGAATACTTACCCATATCATCTGATTATATTTTGACTTGAAATAATTTACTTCTAATGAATAATGTTTGTATAAATCAAGTATAAAGCATAACAGTTATTATGCATAAATTACACTAACTTGATACAATGGTTGCAACTAAAGTTACTACACTAGATCAAACTGATCTTGAAGAAAGTTAATTATAAAGACAGCTTTCCAAAATTAATTCAAAGTTTTCTGAATAAATGATTATTTTTGGTGATCTAGCATGCTCAATACCACGAAGCATACAAATCTCAACAAGTGAAAGCCTTCTTAATTCTAATTAGAATCAATTAAACAAGTAGTTAAAAATTATCTGTATATTTTGAACAAGTGGAAAATACAAAACTTGTTTATTTCATAAACTTCAAAAGGCGTTTATAGCTTAGTGCATCGTAATACTAGTTGGCTTACATCATAACACTGTATGCGTATATATATTAAAAACAGACAAAATATGGGCAAAATTGTAGCAGTTAACATATTCCTTAACCGAAAAGATGTGTAGGTGCTTAGGTGCTTAACATTATATTGTGATAATTAATGGGAAATTGAATGACAGTACTAATACAGGCTGAAGAAAACAAGAAATAATTGCGAAAGAATTAGTGACAAAAGGTTATAATGGTAAATATAAGAACTAAGAAATGATGTATAATGTAAGGCATAGTCAAAGATTTTGTAGTACACACGTTCATTTTCTAATTATGTGAAACTTCCACTCACGTAGTTAAAAAATTTATTGTCCTGCTCAATGTTTCAATTTTGCGAATAAACTTTACTGAGGATAAACATTAAATTACAGAATAAATTAGCTGTCACTCATAGATTTTTTTTTTGTTATTTCATTAAACAGTAAACTTGACTACATCTTATTTCATCAAATCATAACAATGCTCATTAGTTTCAAATAATTTTATTAAATATTTATCTAGTTCGACTATATGTGGTCCTAGTAGAGTTGAAACGAAAAACAAACTAAGATTGATTTTTAAGTAAGAAAAAATTCAGTTGCTGTCTTCTGTCAACTCAATATTGTCTCAACTATGGTAAACAATATCTATTGTTGTACATTTAAATGTTTAGAAAGTTTAAAAATAAGTCATTTCTTTTGTATTAAGTCAATCAATACGAAAATGAGTAAAATAATAACTTCCTATAGTCTTAAGATAAATTAAATATTTTTTAACTGGAACTAAAACTGAACAACTGGCAGCATGAAAATTCTGTAGAGTTGAATAAAACACACATTCAGGAAATTACCAAACTCCGTCAATAGACAAATACTAACTTGAAATTCTCAAAATCAAAAGAAACAAGGAATACCATAGAACACTGAGTCGAGAATTGAAGGCAGACATGAAAAGAATGAACAGCACTTGAGAAGATCTAGAAAGAAAAGCTAAGGTCGCAGATAACTGGAGAATGCTTGTTGTATGCCTATGTTCTATGTGGGAGGGGGCAACAGGCATTGACTGATAGATGAAAATTCTAAATCATGTATTAGGATAGAAATTTTATTACTATTGTGTAATCAATAGATGATGGTTAACCTATGACGAAAGTTAACAATGTAAAATATATGCACTATTAATAGAAATCGTGGTGAACTGTAGGCCATCAGATTCATATTTTCTGAATTCCCTTCTTAGTTTGAAGGTGGCTTTATCCTGTTGGTGAGTCCCACACTGGAACAAAACACTCATTCAATACTTTTTGAATTTTAAGAGCTGTCTGATTGAATCTAGTTCAAAAAGTAAAACTAAAAATGTTGTACAGCTTGAAGATAATTTATAAGTAGAATTAATGATTACCAAAAGTATGTGACCGCTGTGCTTTTATTAGTTCTATACTTGTTCAGACATCAACTAATAACCTCTACTGCTGCTACATTCAAGTATTTCAGTTTTCACAACGAGTACGACATACGTACCATTTATCTCTTATTCTGTTGACTGGTAATTATAAAGTTAAAAAAGATTTATAAAACGTTAAATAGTGTAAATATCATTACCAAGTTTAACTTTGATAATTTCAAATAAATTGAGCATTGGATAGGTTGTTTATAAAAATGAGCGATAAATATTTGTAAAATTCTAATGAGTAGAAATTAAAATTTCTGACGTTTCGCGGCTTAGTGCAAGTTGCTTTTTCAGAGAAATGAATAACCGAATTCATTCTATAGGTAATAACTGTCACACATTTATAGGAAACTACCCAGTAAATGGATATGAAAATGAATACTTCTATATAGGCATTATTATAAGGGCCAGTGATGCAATTATAACTGTGCAATTGTCAAACCCTTCTAAAAACTAAAACAACTTGCGTCACACAGAGAAAATTAATTAACTAGTATAACTACAAATCAATTAGTAATCAGTGCATTACATAAGTAAATTTGAAAAAAATTCAAGTTATCCTTCACACTTTTAGTTTATATATATATATATATATATATATATATATATATATTGTATAATCAATGTTTGTTTGATTTTGATCTCAAACATAACAATTCCAGAAATGTAGTAAGGATAGTTAAACTGCCTAGTTAACAACAGAAACTATCTTGAGTTAGTCGGTCAAGTCTTTGTTCAATTTACATTCTTTAAGTAAATTTTACACTTGGAATAATTCTGTCTCAATCAGTGATATGATATTCTAGGCGACCAACTAATATATTTTTATTTACAGGTATTAAGGTAATTTTAACAGTATGTTTATTTTGATCAGGCAAATTGATCAAGCTCACATGCTGATTGATACTAAATATTTAACATTGTTCAAGGTCTGGACACTATAATACATTGTCTTCATGTTATTTAGACTGTGAATTTCCTCTAGTACCTCTATTCGATAAACTTTTGATTTCACTATTCTTGTTGTTCGTTAGGTTGCTACAAGGCTGCATTCTTTTATCTGTACTTTCAAAATACATCCTTGATAGATTGAGGTGGTTTTGTCGAGTTTAGTATTAAATTTGGTTGTTTGGATTCATTATGCATCAATGTTGGTAGGGTACCATCGAAAATCATGCAGCACTAAATACCTATTTTGTCCTAGTAAGAAACTCTTCAGAAGTGATCATTCTTCATCGCACCAGATAAATCAAACCCAGGGGTTTGAGGTTGACAAACGCCTAACCCAACAAACTACTTGGCGACTTCCGTTACTAGAATTTCCACTACCATCAATCTGTGATATAATGTGGCGATCATCGTCGCCGGTAGAGTTGAGACTTGTCGTGAACGAAACAGTTATCACCGTTGACAAAGAATGATCGTCCCGCTATGATACAAAATGATAAAAGTTGGAATTTTATCACTGAATTCTAGTATAGCAGTGTTGCTGGTTAAGCATTGGCGTGTAGTTATTATTAATAATATCAAAGTGTTATCAGTTACGTAATGGTTGAGAGGAAAACAAAAACGCGTCACTGATTTCCCATTTAAATTAAATTGTATTTTAACAGTATTCATGATTTTTTGTTACACACTAGTTGCATAGTTTGAGATATTTTTGAACGGTTAAGTTGATTTTTATTAATTTAGTACGTTTGAACAAGACAGGATATGTAGAGCTAACGTATTCGACTGAATAAAAATACATTTACAGCCAACAACAAAATATTTAATTGGTTTAAAATGTTGATATGAAACTTTAAACTGTTACTAAGTACAAATCATAATTTAGTTAATTTTGTCAAAATTAGTTTTACTAAAATTTATAGTGGTGAATTTAAACTGTAGTAAATATTACTAGTGTTCATATTTTATTCAAGTAGATTATATTTATGAATGTAATCAGTTAGTTAAGTATGTTTTTAACGCTCATCTCATTGACTCCGCCATTTTTGTATGCAAATATTCTTATAAATGCAGTAATTAGCAGTGCTTAGAAATTCGACTATTCAAAAAATTTCAGTACAACTAAAATGATGCTTATAGTATCATGTCTTTACGCCTGAAGATTCTAATTTACATCAAAAGTGTCTTAAAATGTCAAAAAACAATAATGCAAATGTGGTTAGTTTAGCCTCTAATGTTTACCAGACACTGTCATATAATGTTATTTTAGCTTATTTTTTCAATGATGCAAACCAAGTTAAGTGATTTCGCATATATGAATCACTTGCAGTTAGACGTAAGTTATATTTGAAAGAGCTTAGTAATTTAAACACAAATCCCAAAGTTTTCTCTAGTAAACAGGTTCCAGCGTAATATAAATCGTAGTACCGTACTAATTCATATTGTGAAATAACACGTTTTACCGTTAAGCTTTTAGACATATTCACTTAACCTATTGTGAATTATAGACATTTCATTATATTCAGAATTTTAATCATCTGATTTGCAGTTGTAAAAATGTCCTTATGATCACTACGATTGATGAAAGGCTTCAGAAAGTTCAAAATAAGGTTAGATTACATTAAGCACTGGTATAATAAACATAGATTTGACACTATTATGTAAAATGTACAGTAGCTACGTCAAGTCATTCAAACTCCCTGGTTATTGCTCTTAACAAATGACAATAGCATCACAATTTGACGAGCATTCATAATAGGGACATTGTTGTACAAACTTTGTGTTTGAGTAATCCAAATTTAAGATAGTTGAGTTGAAGTAGTTTTGTGGAGAATAATTTTTTAAATTTTAATTAAACAAAATTAACAGCGATAATGAGCTCACTAATGAATAACTTGAAAGTGTTCCTAAAATTCTAGTTAAGAGTTATGACTGGTAAAGTTCAAACATGACCGGTGTGAGTCAATTATCACCAATAGCATTAAACTATTGTTGCTCCGAAACAGATTGATCGAAGTTGAAATCCTATCACCAAACGCCAGCTCAATAGTGCGGCTAGTTAAGCGTCTACCGCATGAATCGAAGGTCCTAGTAAGTAAGTGAGATCAATATGCGATGAACACAAAATTAATGACTCCTGTTTAAACTTGTAATTTGCAAAATGCTTGTGTGTTAAGTTTGTGTTAAAAAACACTAACAAATTGATCGTGTCATAAAGCCTTGAGTAATAAATCAAAAGTTAAGGATTAATGATAGCAAGAATGCAATTCTCCACATGAAAGATGTGAAGATGGGAAATAAACTAAAGAACGTTTGATTACAAGATGAATCTAGTTATATAATTTAATGAAACTTAAGGAAGATTATGAAGTATGTTGTAATATGCAGATTGTGCTAGAGTAGTAATGAAGTGAGTGGACATGTCGCTTTTCAAGCCTGTTCATTTTATCGTACAGACAAATTTGAATAATTTTTCTAATAGGGCATTTTCAAGCAATAGTGACCAGATTATTCAAGACTGAATTATCGTTTAATGTACATTCTCTTTTTTAGCCTTTTTATGATGCCTACACTATACGGGCACTTCACAGTACAATTCATTCTTCAAAGACACTAATATAATTGCGAAAACACTATAAATATGAATGCACAGTCCCTGTAAATGATTTAGTTGGGATAAAATTTACTTTGCTGAAATGTCTTTGTTTCTTACTTATTGATACAGTCAATTACTTTCCTTGCAACTTTATTCATTAAGTTAGTGTACTGATAATTCATTCAAATTACTGAACAGATAAAAATATCTAACTACAACTTGTTACTACAGTGATGAACAATTAAACGTATACAGTTGGATTTCAATATTAAATTTATATATTGTAGTTAAACCATATAAACATGCTTTTCTTATTTACTGCTTACTACTGCCGGTCTACTCATTGTCTTACTTTACTATTTAGAATTTCGCCTAGTTATAGACTTCTCCTCTATCACAGTTTTCTGCTTTAATCAATCTTCTAAGTAACGCTGAATTTTATATTATTTTTAGAATTTAGATAAAAAAAATAATAAACTTCATATCATTTTGTTGTTAACTTGTCAAATTATGCTTTAAACTTTTAGGTCAAATTCTTTGTTTAAAAAAGATGTTAGTTTAAAATTAATACTGTTTAACTAGCTAAAGAATGAATTCAATAAAAACATTTTCACTGAATTTCAATTTATTATCATATATATGCAACAAAAACAACATTATGAGAAACTGAATACAATACAAACTATCTAGATCTGCAGTGTAAACTAAACATGTTCAATCATGGAATACATTGTTATCAGACAATAAATATAAGTACTTTAATCTCTAGTTGCATAAATATCTAAGAGAATAAGAAGCATATTCATTTCATGTGTTAAAAAAAAACAAATAGATCAATAGAAAATTTCATCAAATAAAATATTAATTGCAGTTATTGGTGAAGTTTTCAAAGCTTACTCTCATATAACTAGATTTTTAATTTTTTTTCATTCATTTAGTGTATGAATGTTGAATACTAGTGTGTAATTTTGAGTACTTACTTTACTTACGCCTGTTACTCATCTCGAAGGAGCATAGGCCGCTCACCAGTATTCTCTATTCAACTCTGTCCTGAGCAATCTTTTCCAGCTGTCTCCAGTAACTGTTCATCCTTTTACTGTCTGCTTCCAGCTCTCGACAGAGTGTGTTCTTTGGCCTTCCTCTTTTCTGTTGTCCAACAGGATTCCAAGTTAGTGCTTGTCTTGTGATACAGTCTGATGATTTGCGCAATTTGTGTCCTATCCATTTCCAACGTCGTTTCCTGATTTCCTCTTCAGCCGAAAGTTGGTTTGTTCTCTTCCAAAGTAGGCTGTTGCTGATGGTTTCCGGCCAACAGACATTCAATATTTTGCGTAGACAGTTGCTGATAAATACCTGTACCCTCATGAGGATGTTTGCAGTAGTTTTTCGTAATTTTGATTAAACACTTAATTTTCTACATTTTATTCAATTTATGTTGATCATTCATGATATAAAACAATAATACGACATTGAAAAATATTGTTTCTGTCAATATATAAAATTTGTTTTCATTAACTAAATTTTTTCTTAATTTGATATCTCAAATTGGTCTGAAACAGACAACCATTGATCATCTTAGTATAGGACTATTCAGCAAAGCGCGTCCATTACCCTACCAGAGATCGGATCCAACAACCCCTGGCTTCAAGGTGACCGCTTAGCCACTAGACCACTGAGTCTAATGATTTAATGGTGAAGTGTTTACTGCGGACCTAAAAGGCACTGGGTTCGCTTCTTAAGAAGTCGTGAATGTGCGTTGCTGAAGAATCCTATACTAGGACAAATAGCAGTTCACTGCTTTCTAATGATTACTGGCTATCTTATTCAGATCAATTCGTGATATTAAATTGAAAATTCAACAATCTCCACAACCTCCAGTCATAACTTCTATCTGTTGTTAGGGATAGTAATTGATAAAAGACAATAGTTTTAAATAATCCACAATAATAAAATTGATTATTTTGTAAAGCAAACTAAGCAAGTCTTTTTAGGAAAGCACGTAATATTTAAAGTATTACAACCATATTTTATCATACTACTTCCGTCAAAATAAGCAATGCTATCCCCTCATTTAAGCTCTGTTAAGCCAATTCTCACCGAAAGTACTGGTATCCCTAGTCTGTAGTCCATATAGGGCGAAAATGTTAAATAACTGTACCAACTGGTTAAAAACAGTTTACCTGGATGATAGCGTGAAGTTTCAGTTCATTTGAAGAACAGTTAAGAAATCAAAAAGGTATGTACCATTTGTTGTAGTCTGAGCTTTAATATCTCAACTTCTCAAATATTGCAATGAAGATAGCATCAAGAGTCATATTTTAACAGTCCACCCTTATAACTTTGGTCATTTTTCTTCCATACCTAACCTTCCGCAATTACTGACCATGCTGACATACTTGGCTTATATATTTGAAATTATCTTGTAAGTTGTTTATTTATTTTTAGTTGATTAAATATGACACACATTGATGTTGGTAAGGTATCATTTAATACCAAGGAGGATTGGATAGCTGTTTTATTTAAGACTACTCAACAGTACGTGCTCTAAATTTCACTCCACGAGCTTCAGGTTGGCGAACACCTAGCCGGCTTCATTACTGGGTCGGCATCAAATGGTAGAATTCCCACTCCCATTTATTTATTAACGTTCACTTTGTTTATCTTATACTAGCACAGTAATACTATCGTTAATTTTATGCTCAGAATACTTTATTAAACACTAATTTAACTAGTTACTTTTCACAAACTGATGATTATGTTCGTTTACCTGTTTCCTCTCTAATGTCGATACTATGAATATCAATTGTGTTTTTTTCTTTTTGTTAGCAGAAAATAAGGAAAGTACATTTTTGACAAAAACATGTTGTTATGATATAAGAATCAAATTTTGAGAAGATAGACAGTTAGTTCATATGTTGGTTTATGTATAAGATTGTAATAACAAGAAAGAAAGTAAAGAAACACGATGGATAAATGTAGACAAACAAAGTAGGCAGATTTATAGTATAATGTGCATGAATATGAGATAGCAAATGCTTAAAAGTTAGTAATATATAGAAGTAGGAGAATTTTATACTTTAATAATTCAAACAAAATTCCCTGTATGAAAATGCTTAAATATAATAAATCCCACGCTTATTTTAGTGACAACTAAACTAAAACATGTCTGTATTTGCTCAGTAACGTATACAAACTAAATAATTGTAATATTAATATTACTATTATTAGAAATAGTACTAAATACACTACAAGTAGATAAATAGGTGAATTGAAAAAGAAAAGAGAAACTGTAGAGATTAATTCGTTTAAATCATTTCAGAATTCATGCATATATGTATACATCAAGATATATGCATAGATTAACAAATCACAATGTACATATCTTCTTATCATTTTATAAAAGTCGAGAAACATTCTTCCTGACAAGTATATAGAGAAATAAATTAATACTAATGAAATATAACAAGAACATATTCAATTGACTATCTATCTGATCAATTCATCTGTTCAGTCTGTCTATTGACTGAATATGAATTAATTTGTCTTCAGTCTAAATATTATCAACAGTATCACTATCATTACAACCATTTTATAATTTAACTTTTATTATTAACTATCCTATTCTCATTTACTCAACTTCATTTCAATGTTTTGTACTAATGAAAATATTGAATTCGGTGCTAACAAAACACAGAGATACGAGTGAATTAAAATGTTATGATAAACAAAGTTAGAAAATATGCTTTTGATACAAGAGATACTATGCAGAATAACAAAAGTTGGATTTTTATTTTTTTTTTAATTTACACTTGTAACTATTCATTAATATTCGTTCGGTAAAATCTAAAACTACAGTCTATATTGCATTATTGTGATTTATGGTATTATTCTTCATAAAAAATACTTAGTTTGTAACGGTGAGTTGGTCATTTTTTTCATTGTACTCTTATTATGAAATATTTAGTCCATTTTCATAATGTTAGTAACTCTATGATATGTCAGTATATTTGACTTTAATTGATCTAGGGATTATCGGATTTATTTTATGACTTTAATTTAACAGCAAATCTTACATATAGAGTTAGCTTACTAAATTAGACAAGTTGTTTTTACTACATTTCACCTATACACTACTCGAATAAAATCAATAGACAAGGAATGACTGTAGGTTTAAATGTTCATGTTATACTAAAACTTTATTCATTTTTAACAAGAAACATAATATTTACTATGCAAATAAGCTACGATTGATGGAGTGGGCAATAAACATACCGACATTTTAGTTTTATTCTATTAATTTAAAGTTCAGATATGATTATTAGGCAAATGATTGAATTTATGCGTCTGATCAAGTTCATTATGCAATTACTTCGCTTTTGTAACTATCATTTTTCGAATTTCCTTACACTATAGTTAGACGCATTTGAAATCGTTATGGTTCTAGTGTCAATGTTAAAATTTATTTTAAGTAATATAAAGCAAACAAGAATGACAGAAGTGTAATAAATCACTCGTTTTAATATTTAATTTTACTCCACTGTAAATTAAAATCCCTTATGTGATCCCAATACTTTATTAGTCTGTGTTTCCTACTAAAACAGTTCACTCAATAAAATTAATTTATTTTAATTACTACGGTAAACTTCATAGAAATACGTATAAGGTAGCTTATCGTATTATTACATAAACAAAATTTAATTAAATTCACGCAGTTAATACAAACTGTTTATACAGGATAAAACATAGGACTTTCAGGCTCCTCAGTGAAAGCTATACTCTTAAACCACAAAGCCGGAATCCAACAACTAGCCATATATTACATGTCATTATTTATTATTCGTTTTTGTTAGGTGTCTAGCCTAAGTTGATTTTAATTATCAAGTTCAAAAAGTTTTTTTTATTCAACGTTGATTACATTCCAACTGATTTGTTAATAAACACAGTGATAAAGACCGCTTTTCTATGTATCGACAGTTTTATACAATGTCCTTCAACTAGATGACTTGGTTTCTCCAAATAACTTTCTCTTGATAACATACGTTGTAGCTGGCATTTAATTTTACAGAGATTGTAAATAGTTGTTCAATATTCACTCATAACTAATTATGTATGAATTAGCTTTCGAGACAAAAATGTAAATTAGAAAATTTAACTCCTTGTTTCTGTGTTAAATTACTTACATATTATAGATGACTGAGCAACTCATTATTTATGCATCTATTCACATAAAGTGTCTGGTAGTGAAATATTCATCTAATTAGATACAAAAATTGACGCTGAGTTATTACTTTAATAAACAACATATAGAAAATGCATATGATTTTAAAACAAATGTGTTGTTAAACGCTAGTCATTTCCTTCATCGAGTACCGAATTTACGTTTTTTTAAAGTACTTTATTAGATAACTAGATGGATTACACACATTTTAAAAATAAAATATGTTGTTTGTTTCGGTTACAGTTTTCTATCGGTAGGGTATCACCTAAGACCATGAAGTACTAGGTAGCTGTTTCATCCAAGTTTGAGACTTATCGGTAGTTCACACCCTCGAGTAAATCAGAGGATCAAACCCAAAACCTTTAGGTTTTGTGGTGAATGCTTAACTATTAGTAACACTGGCCAGCCGTTTAATAGTAGAATTTTAACTTGTATCAATTCATGATTTACTAATATGACCAGACTTAGCCACTATTGGTAACTGTCCTACTTTAAAAATGTCTGAAATCCACCAGCTTGAAATGTCAGTAGAACATCTGGAACTTCTTGAAGTCGATCATTAGTAAAGAGACCTGAATGTCTTGTGTTCTAATCCCTGGTGGAATAATCAATGGTGGGCACGAAAACCATATTGATACAAAACAGCTCTATGTTACTCCATGGTTTTAACTAAAACCCTACCATGATCACTCTATGATGAATACAAATAACATATTTAAGTTAAATCCCGATAGCCGCAAAATCACCTAAAATCTATAAAGATAAAATATTTATAGCAAGTCAAAGCAACGGTTACAAATTTTTATCACTAAACAACGACCATCTTTCATTAATGGATATAGTAATTGTAACGTGGAAAAATTGCCTTAATTAAAGGTAAATGTTATGAAATTACTGAACTTAGCTTTATTCAGGTTATTACTAGGAGAAAGAAGGTAGTTACTATTATGAGGAAAAGACTCTTATCACTGGGATTTCAAGTTATTTATCCAAGCCTCCAAACAGAAGTACAATTTGTAGTAACTGAACAGTAGAAAAAAACGAAAGACTTCATATTTGTCATTTGAAAGTGTTAGTTCAGTTAGCAAAACATACAGATATTGTTTAAACGATCTAGTTAGTGAATACTTTGAATGAAATTTTTCACTGAACAAATGATCCTCGTAGATATTTTCATTATTCATACGTTTATTTAGTTAATCTTATCTCCGAAATAAAAATCACTATTGTGTTTCTAAGGATTAAACTTTGAAGTATTCTTTGTTCTGTTGTTAATTGTTATTAGAAGAAAATGGTTATTTATTTAGATAAGAAAACATTATTTTGTAATGCTGGCATAAAAGTCTGGAATTCTTGATAAAACAATAAAACAAGTTCACTAGAATAACTGGAAATACAGAAGTCAGATCATAAATCTCTGTTCGAAGGATTTTGTTATTTGGCTGTGCAATGGTAAATTTAAAAGCACTTTGATAAATCTTACACAGAAGTGGACAAATATTACGGATCAAAGAAAAG
Source organism: Schistosoma japonicum (assembly GCA_025215515.1). Classification (NCBI taxonomy): domain Eukaryota; kingdom Metazoa; phylum Platyhelminthes; class Trematoda; order Strigeidida; family Schistosomatidae; genus Schistosoma; species Schistosoma japonicum. Next base: position 63,652,434 of record CM046069.1, on the reverse strand, counting down.
CTCGTTGATAATTTTGGAATAATTGCAGGATAGTACAGTGATAATACCAAATCTATATCACCGTCCGTACTCCAGGAGTTTGACCATCCTTATATGGGTTACCGAATATTAAAAAGCCTGAAATAATGTTGTATCTACAGTTTAAATAGGATTTTGGTCGAATTTACTTGTAACAGAGTTTTTCATGCCTAAACCTGATAACAGAAATTTAAATATACGCGACTAGAATGTAAACGAAATATTTGTTATTCGTAGTGAAAATGTTGATGTACAAGACAGCTAGAGTTTCTTAAATACTAGACACCTACGTCTAGAATTCCCTTTAAAAAATTAAGCGGTTTTATCTTTACCGTTTCTTGATGTATTACTGACAAGTTGGAGTGACGAGACCTTAAAAATATTTGTCTATAGAAAGTAAACTTTGAACGACCAGTTGACTGAATTTCATCACTGAACAAAATTTTCGGAGAAACAGAACCCTTAGTCATTCATGTGCTTTCGGATCCCAAAAATCTTCAGTGCTAAATGCGTTGGGGAAAAACTTAATTTTTTTCAAAACGCAATATTAGAAAATGGATGTTCAACCCGTCACATATATTAGAAGATGGAAGAAATTAGGAATAATTGGTTCAAAAGTTCTATCTCTACTGGATATCTTTTTGTGAAACAAGAATTTAAAAGAGACGAAATTTCCAATACACTTAGTTGGTGTTCGCAATTAAAAGAATGTATCAAGAGACTTATACACTAAGTAGAAGTCTATTCCTTGTATCTCTAGATGGCATACTCTCACGTTTGGTCACCCATTTATGTATCATACCGGCCTATCTGTTCTTCCGAGACAAAGAACACAGACCGTAACAAACGTTTCCTCATATTATGAATACACGAACGTAGACAAGCATAGTTATACGAAGGTAAAAGAAAATCAACTGAAAGTTCTTTTATTCAACACATAGTTGGCTGTGATTATTCATCAAACTGTATATTGATCTTATGGTTGCTTATAGAATCCATCTTAATCTACTAAGATTTCTTAGTAGTAAACTCTAGCTACTGACTCTTTATGAAGGGAGGCACAAACTTCGCTTACAAAAGTAACATTCCTTATCTCTATCCTTTTCTTAGACTGGTTTTATCGCTGTTATTACTTCATTTTATTATAATGGCTATTCATTAGATGTTCTCTAATTAGACCTAACCTCTTTTTCACACCTCATCGAATCTTACTGGTTAATTTTTCAATTATATTCGTTATTCGTTTCATTACGTTTTATTCTACATTATAAACATCTATTTACTTTCTATCCATTCACACCGTAATCTATTTGTTTTTTTCATTCATATACTTTCGTTAAAACGTAACGTAGCTATGGTTTTGTGCTATATTACTATTATGTAAATTCTATATTACACTGTCTCGTTCTGTTTGTACACCTTCATGTTACATCATCATCCTTATAAAGTGTTTATATGTTTCTTATAAAATTTTTGAGAAACGTTATATATATATTACACAAGCCCGAAGACTGCATTTATATAATGATATAGACCTTGAGGATATATTAGTTTGACGGTATCTCCTAATATTTATCAAATCAAGCATTCACAAACTGTATCCACTATAATTCATGATTTATACGTAAATGTTTACCTAAATGAAAATTTATCACGAGAATATCGTTTACGCTTCACATTACTTACATCATTTTCTTGTAGGCAAGAGATTTACTATTTTTGTTACAAATTTGGCAATACCTGTACAAAGGTTTTATAGATAAGTTTAAGTGTTTATAAAGAATCTCAGAGATTGATAAATGTACATATATACACACAAAGATGGTGGCCTAATTGGATTCATAATAAAAGCTAACTGAATAATAACGCCACCTAATTTTTATTTTCAGATTACTTTTTGAACAAAAAGTTGATGATAAAATCATTGAACAACTTAACGAATGTCATGGTATATACAATGTTGAATAATAATACACATTGATTAGTGGATGTAGATAATAAAAAAATAACTTGATTAGACAAAACAAACCACGCCTTGGCGTATAACAAGCTCATTAAAATACACTGTATTTATAATTATGGCAAAATATCAAAATATGAAGTCTAGAAATATATCAAACATTCTAAAGGTTTTATGCATTAATAGGTATCTAGAAGATAAGGTAATGCTACTAAAGAAAGGTCAGATAAGTTGTATAGAAATTTTGAAAGAAAGGGAAATCGTAGAGCTAAATATTTGATACTACTTTCTTAACAATGTTAGATTGTAGCCGGAAGCAAAATGTACGAGACACATTGAGTCCGATTTAGTGACTGTTCCATCTGACTGTCAAGGCTCACAATGGAACTCGAATTCATTATATTTGAGTAGTGGATTGAAGCATATAAATTGTTCTCGAATTGTGGTGTGAACATCACAAGTGCAGTTACATAGTGCTAAGGATTTCTTACATGTCTGAAAACTAAGCCTGATTTTAAATGACAGTCTTAATTTAGATTCAATGAAATTAGTGACATAATGCTATACTGAGTTTTTTCATATATGATGAATGTATTGGACAGGGACTGATCATTTATAGTTCTTAGCATAAACAACCGGATGATAAAAACGATTGCCAAAGTTAACATCTTTTTTTAAAACACGTCCAGAGCAAATGTGTGTTCTCAGCTAATAAACTAGTATTCATACTAGTCAGTCCATTTCTGTTTCGAGTATAAAAGTTAGGCATTTTGAGTTTTAGAAAATCGAAATATCTAACTAATCTGTTAAACTGGACTCCACTATATGCATGACAGTGTGATGTTGGAGATAAATATATTTGATATACGCAAGCAATCAAATTAAGGCCTCCCATCATGCTAGAAATCCGATAAATTCTCAGTGATTCGTAATGTCCATAAACTGTAGTCAGTAATAGTATGCTATTCACATGATCTAATGATGATCCATTGAAAACCAAGCTTCATTGAAATGCAGATTGCACATTACAATACTACTTAAAATATTGATGTATGTTTTTGAATTTTCTCAACTATGTTTCATCAACAAACAGAACATTTTTTAAGTTCTTTAAGTAGTATAAATCAAATTTTCCTATATAATAATTTTATAAATACTTTGTTGTTAGTTTATAAGTGTAAAATATGCATGATACAGAAATAAACACCGATGATCAAAAAGAATATGAACTATGTGTGTATTACTTGAATTCTACCGAAGATATATGTAAGGTAAGTTAAAAGTAATAGTTTCCTGAAGTTCCTTCCTTTCATAGAATATCAGTCTTTTGTCACTTTGATCCAGTATCGACAAAACACTTCGTTAACCTATAAAAATAATGTATTAGCATTTGAGTTTCCTATTGACTATTTTGGCTGATGGTGTAGTATATCCATATCTATTTACAGATCAAGTTAATTTCGTAAGTTATGCATCAGTGGGAAAAGATGATGATAAATCTGTATTTATTTATCTGTTCCTTTATAGTATACTTGATTAAATTCTCACGTGTTACGTTGAAACTACAGTCTAATTTATATTTTGAAGAGTTATGTACGATTTTTTTCTTTAAATGAAGGCTTAGTACTTAGTTTGAATGATGTTTAACTTAAAGTAAACCCACGGGTAACTCATTGTAGATACTCATATAATGTCTAAATATTGAAATAGTGGCGACTGGATATATTAACTTATGAATTTTAGCATGATATTATGTACAGATTCCAATCATGCAAGTTTAAAATTTCATTTGAGTAGAGGGAAATCTCATTTCACTTAGATACTTTTAATGCCACTGAATGAAGTACATTGATCAGTTGATTTTGCTCGATGCAATTTTGCTATAACATAGGTAAACTACAATTAATAATAAAAATAATAATAATGAATTTTTGTCTAATAGAGTAATTATGATATGCTATGATCTTATTCACTGACTTTTATAAAATTCCTACCCTACTTACAAAAACTGATAGCTGAATTGTACAGACTTTTCAAGTAGTTACATGCTAACAACGGCTAGTGGGAAGTATCTTAATTATTGTATAATAAAAGAAAATGACTACTCATGCTTTAAATACGGATAAAATGACAAATTTTACTTATTCTAGTCTACTAAACAAATTGCTTAACTCAACGTCTAAGCTAAGCAGTTGCAAACGATAATTAAATTAGTTACATGAACCTCTCAACACAACAGGACTATTTAACACAGTCGATGTCAATGGTTGTAAACCATGTAGTAAGCATATATGTAAGCCTTGAAGTTTAATTGATGATATTTTGTTTAGTAGAGATTTATACAGATTAATTAAATGTTAAGTGTCAAACAAATAAGCAAACATGTTTAGTGATTGCCATTAGTTACCTAATTTCTTTTACTGGATAATGGTAGTTCTAAACTCATTGATATATGGCTTACGACTATAGTCAAACAGAGATAACTACTAGTGTGTGTATGTGACTACTAAAATAATTTTGAAGTTTGTGTTTCGTTTCTAGTATTTTAAGTAACTGTCACAATCCGGCAATTGGATTACCCGATGTAGCATTGATCGTGAATGTATTATTGAGAAAACTAAACTAACTTCAAATATCGCTTAACTAATCAGCTACGAGTATAACTAATATGAAAGAAGAGCTTTATTATCCTAAGTTTAAATGCCGACATTAAAGTTTCCTTTATTACATCAAACTAAGAGTAATTGATCTACATCAAATTATTAACATTAACATCATCCAATGGAGAAACATTTTTGTTTAGTTAACGATTCATCCCACTTTAATATCAAACTTAATGGATAATACAGGGAGTAATGAGGGCAATACTAACAGATCCATAATTCCGTTTGACTTTAGTATTCATCTTAGAAAAATCGTTCCCACATCATGACATGAACTACAGATAACATAAGATATTGAATAATCTGATTTTCATGCATACTAATGAAACTACAAGGTTAATTGTAATTTATCATAATCCTATGATTTTATCAACGTTAATAAACATATCTGGAGTACTTGTATCCTCTCATTGATGTGATTATGGTTAAAACTGACTAAACTCCTGTCACGAACTCTACATCCTAGCTAAAACAACAAAAAGACAATAAGAAGTATGCCATCGTAAATCAACTGATGTCATTATACCTAACAGTCAATAACATTTTTTCACTGTCAGAAGCGTAAAAGTGGACACCTGGTCTCGACACTTAACGGACAAAAAAGTGTATTACAGAAAAAATCCTTAAATGTGATTTATTTAACGGTGGTTTAAGCTTAGTTTCCTATTAATACAACCCACCTGTTGTTGTTTGTTTTACACATTCTTTATGTACAACCGTCCGACATGTTGACAAGTGATATTAATTTATAAACTGAATGTTAGTCTGAAAGTGTCGTCGTTGTTTCATAGTTACCTGTTTGATAGTAACAAACACTAATTGAATTAAGGTGGTCTGTGGTGATTGATGTTAAGGTTTATTTAACTGAATTTTAACTTAGATCGATGTTGTTACGATATTATTAAAAATCAGAGTTCATTGGACAGCTGTTTTGTTTATTGTATGGGACTCCAACTAACACCAATCTCTAACGAATCTGATCAACTGACACCTAAACATCAGTCTCTAGAAACCACCTCAATTCAGTTGCAATAATCAGCTCACTAATGATTACCTTCAAAACGTTTCTGATGCCCTAGGGAAAAGTTACCACAGGTGGAGTCTAAACTTATTAGGAGTGAAACAGTGATAACCGATGACAATGCATGATTGTCGCGCTATATATCACAAATTGATGAAAGTGGAGATTTCGTCATTAGATAGGGCCCCATTAGTAAACAGGGTTAAACATTCGCTAACCTGAAGGCTCTCAGTTCGATTTGCCTGGAATATTCACGGGTATGCCCTTCTGGGGAGTCCCATACTAGGGCTAAACATCTGCCCAGTGCTCCCTAATTTCTAGTGGTACCCTTCTTACATTAATCTTTGACGAATTTAATCAACTAAAGTACTAATTATGTATAACAGTGATAGTCTTACTTTTTAATTAATGATATCAAATTGTAAGAGGATTAAAAGAAAACTCAATAAACCTTGCATTTATCATCAGCTGTTGATCTAACAATAAAGCAACACATATAATTGACAATTTAGACTCTGTTTGAACGATATCTTAAAATGTAAAGTCTATATATCTAATATGTATGATTTATTATTTATCAGTAGACAAATCTACGGAATCATATGAGAGTGTCTTAAGGCTATAATTTCTTACAATTCATACAACTTTTAATGAAAATTACCTATTTATTTGCACATGACTGATGCATACAATGAATAAATCACTTCATTTCCATGTGAATAAAAGCTGACTTTAAAAGATTATATGCAGTTTCTTCTTTTGTCACATATTATTAGTTCGCATTGGTCATTCAGATATTAAATTCATCCATAACTGATTATGCCAACCTTTATCCGAATCACATTCAGATAAGCCAACGTAATATAAATTCATAAATCTGATAAAATACTTTTTTATTTTCAATACAAAGTAGAAACAAATCACATATTAACTATTAAAAATAAACCACTTTAGTAGTAAATGCTATGATGTCTCTGAATCTCCTGTTGATCTAATACAATAATTTCTATTTTACTTAGGCTTCTAAAGCATCTCGCAGCGGAAAATAGTTATTAAAGTAAGTACGTGGCAGAAATTTACTACTCCTTATGTTTATCTAAAGAAGCCAAGTATGACAACTATTATTCTTCAAATGTTTTATTTTGAATAGAGCATTTTAAATAACTGTAAAATTAATAATCCCTTACGATGATACATTCATCCCCATCGTTAAATGTCATAGTTGCGTAACACTCTGAAGGTTTATTACTCGTCAAATTCCCTTTTTATGTGACCAATTATCAACAACACTGTTTAATTAAACAATATGAAGTTTAATTGTTTGTATTTGTTACAGAATGATGTTGGTTAGGTACTATTAAATCTAGGAATTACTGGATTACTCTTTCATCCTAGTATACGATTCCGTAGCAGTGATACAGATTGTTAGGAGTACTTTGTGAGACCTAAAGACATTGAGTTTCGTTACCTGACAGGGTCGAATGTTTGTACTGCTAAGAAGTTCCATACTAGGACGAAACAGCCGTTCAGCTCTTCATTCTATTCGGTATTACCTAACTGCTAATCTGTGACGAATGCAAACAACTAGAATCCATACTAATGCCCACAAAGCCATCTAAGCTCTAATATACTGAGTTATTGGAAAAATATGCATTTTACAGAATGCACACATGAAAGAAGATTTTTCTTAAAGAAACGGGCAAAAATTTAAAAATTTATGTTGTTTAGTTAAAACAAGTTTAAAGTCTGGTAGTGAATGTTTTTTACCGTTACGTTAACGTAACTCAAAATAAGTTAGATCCAACTTAAAATATTTTACTAAACAATATCAGCTCACCAGTGACTAACTTCTATATAGGTAATTTTTCAAGTTCTAGCGAGAAGATGTGTTCAGTGGTGTTCAGCTTTGTCAGGTATGATGCAGTTCCCCACCGATGACATTATATGAAGTAATGTAAACATAGTGCTGAGTACGGAATATCAACTGATGGATGCCTGCTTAGTAGTTTAGCAGTTAGGCGTTAGCTGAGTAACCCGAAGGTTTCGGATTCAGTTCTTTGTGTTGATGTGTTGCTGGGAAATCTCATACTGGAATGGGACAGATGTACACTACTTCCTAGTTTCTAGCGATTATCTAATTCAGATTAATATGCTAAGTTGAATAAAACAAATTTAATTTGTCCTGATCCTACGAAGGTTTGCAATTAATATAATGTACTACATACAACCTTAATATAAACCACATTACAATAAATGGTGCATGTATTTTAGAAACGTTTATTGAGTTTTGTTTAAATTGTGCAAAAATCAATTGGTTTTTGCTATTATGAACAGGCTATTCAGTGTCTCTGATTTTCAATCATACTGTGAACTAAGATAAGGTGTGACATGTATTAACTTTATATTAAACAATACAAACAAACCTTATACATTGAAACTAATTACCTAGTCAAAATTAAGCAGTCTTCAAAAGAACTATTTGAGTGTTCTTTTGGAAGATATGTTCGTTAAGGTTTAAGCACATATCAGAAGGACAGCTATCATTGACAGGAATGGATAACAGTTATGAAATATTGCGTGATGAAAATTAAACAAACTATTTTAGTAGAATTGAAATACCTTTCATATTGACTTTTTATTGCGGTCATTATAATAATACCAATCATAATGATGAAATGGTTTTGATAATGAAACAATAAACATATAAAATGTGGGATGGTTACTAAATAAAAAAACATTTGAAGACCACAAATTATAATGAATATTTTATCTTTCAAAAATGAAAAACTTTCATTATTTATCATAAAAATAGATTTATAAACATATGCAAATTTTGAATGAATACAAATTGAACAAATAAATAGTATCAACTAAGAATGGTAAAGTGTTCTACATCGATTATATAGTCAATAACAAACACAGAGATTTCCTTTTGAGTTACTAGCATTGGAGGAGAAATCAGTAACAATTCTGTGAACTGTTCAATTCGGATTGTGACTGGTAAGTAAAATCTAGGACTTGCGTTTTGTCCTGCATTTCACTGTTCACACCGGGTTTTGAAAAATACAGTTCATCCTTATTCTGCAAACTGCTTGTCATTTTACATATATCCAGAGTAGTTTAATTAAATGTAGCCGGAATCCAAGTTCACTTTACTGTTCCATGTTCGCATTGAAGTTAGTTTGTTTTTTTAAGTACTCCTTATTCTGAGGAGCTCGAAGAATAAATTAAATTATGTTAATTAACCTGAAAGACAGCACAGCGCAGAGTATAACGCGATAGTCACTATCATTAATCAGGCAAACTAGTCTACAATTTAAAGACATGAAGGGGAGAGGATTACTAACTAATAATAAATAATGAAAATGTTTTTATTACTGATACATTTTTACACGTTGAAGAAGTTAATAACTGCTTAGTTTCAGTAGCTTAATAGATAACTCGTAGGTATTGGAAGTGTCACGTATTGTGTACAATTTCCACAGTAAATATCATGTATAGTAAATCCAGCTTCTAATGGCCAAATGAATGAAAAACAAATGGTAGTCTTTTATACTGTAGTAAACTGCTGATTTATTCAGCAAAAATATATGTTGTGAACAGTTTTAGAATGTCCCTGTTATAACAAATAAAACTCATTTTATGGTAAAGACATAAGACACTTCAACATAAAATAATTCCTCTCCGGTTATTTTGCTTAAAGTAGCACTACAATCATATTTATAGTGATTTATTGTTAAATAAAAGTCGTTTGCATTATGAAGTGTTTAGAGAGTGTTTCTAAAAACAAGGGTTGTATAGCAGATTAACTGTCAAAGAATAACATCCTTTCGTTGAAACATTCTCTGAACACTTCGCGATGTAACTGAATTTTACTTTTTTTTAATAGACTAATGTATCTAATAAATTACTGTAAGCACAAGTGTTCAGCTGCTGTAGATGAAATCATGAAAAATTTTCCTTGCTCAAGTGTTTTGTTTCTTTCTTTATGCTTTTATTAGTTGCTTTTAATAGGAAAAAAGGAATTCAATCCACTAAAAAATAAAAAAATAGAAATATATTTCTTTTTTTCTTTGATGGATAAAGTTTACCATCAAAATTTGCTTGATTTACTTATACTGTATGTCGAAAAGAAATTCCTACATATACTTGTGTTGAAATGATGAAAGAAACTGAACAACATTGTGTAATACATACATATATATGTATGTGTGTTAAATTTAAAGGTTTACCAAAGGTACATAAAGTCAGTACACCTCTTTGTCATATCCTAGACTTGAATAGATCACCCTACTGCCCAGTCATAAAGTGGATTATGCAATTCTTTGTGACAACATGAAAAATTGTCTGCAAGTGCAATCCTTATGACACATTTAGGTTTGTTGATACAATTGATAATGTAGATGTTTCAAATAAAAAAATGGTATCACTACATGAAACACCATTCAAAAACGTACCATTCAAGGAAATCGTACGTTTTATTTACACTACATAGATACAAATGTATTAGTTATTGGAAATGCCATATCATATTTAAATGAACTTATTTCGAGATATACTATGAACGTACAGTTTAGCTTTAATGATGAGATATAGACAGATGAATGGAATATCACTTAAACTTTATTTAGGGCCATTAATAGCCAATCACTAGAAACGAAAATCAACAAACTAATATTGTATAGGAGGTATGCCGATGCCACATTCATAATATGTGATGAAGATTTCGACATTCAGGATACCCTTAGATCTTTTAATAGTTGACATCCGTCGCTAAAATTCGCAATGGAACGAGAATGTAACTCATAACTACAATTCCTTGACGTTCTGCCTACTAGAAAAAGTGGTGGATCTTTACAGAATTCAAACTATACGTAACCTACATAGAAATGACGGCTGATCAACCTTCACACTTGAGTTCTGATGATAAAAAATGCTATCCAGTCTGCTTTCTATATTCACAATACCATAGAAACATTAGGTAAATTGAATAAATAAAGAGCTAATCTTTCTGAGATTCATTTTTTAATAGAACGAACACCACTTAAATTATATCGACTAAACACTTTACAAAAAAAGCATCATGAATAAACTTCAAAATTAATGGAGATATAATAAACTACCTAGTTAAAAAATCATTTAAAGAGGTTGATTAGAAATGCGTTTTCTTCAGTAAATCTTTGTATAAAACTCAGAAAATCGCCTAGTAATGTATCCTGTTAAGCGACAAGGTGCTATGACCTAGCGACTTGACGTGCACTTACAAGTTTTTCTGCTCATGTATAGCTAGGTGCGTAGGTCTTTCGTCGTATCGGTCCCTTCTCCGTATCTGACACCATCTTCCGGCGTAGTTAAACAAAGGATAGAGCAGTTTGATTACGTCTTTAACTCTGCAAAATATAGTAGACTCGGAGCATTCTACCTCAGATTTTTCGTTTTTGATTCAATCTATAAAATTCAGACAAATGAAGGCCAACAGCTTGATGCCTATATCTATTTTACTTTGATATAGCTTTAGATACCGACAGTTCAAAGATAAATTCGTCACATCCAAATATAAATTATGAAATCACTTTCTTTAAAGTAACCTTCTTTAAAATTTACTTTGTTCAACTTACTTCTTAGTTTTGTACCTTACCGCTTCTTCTTAAAATATCCGTACATTAATTCACTTTCACCATTATTAGAATTATTATAATAACAACTATCATTTCTATTACAAGTCATCTTATTAATAAAAAGTTAAGTTACTCTGTTTTCCTTTACACATCTTCATTTTAATTTATCATTAATTACAATTAATATATCGTCAACTCACCGAATGCATAATTTTTGTGTTTCCCAAATTCTCTCCTGGAATTACCAATTTCATATAACAATTAGTCGAATCCTTATTATTAATCACTAATTAGTCCACAAAACTACTCTTGTAGAAAAGATTTCTGAATATATATTGTAACACGTGTATTTAGCAGTCCGGAAGGGCGGAGATCTAAAATCACAACACAGAGTTAGCTCAGCACTCCACACCAAGAGAGAACATGAAGCGGTGGTCACGGAACTCTTTATTTTAAAATTAAAATTACCGGGGTTTGTACAGAAAAGAGGTGGGCTAGTTCTACCAAGTCTTATGAGTCATCCTTTAAGTTCATAGCACGCAGGACTTGCTCTTCAGGCTTCCAAAGCGTTTATATTTGATCGTCCCTGCAATAAAAAGAAAAGAGAACGAGTTAATGAATCATATATAGTGATTTTGGCTACGTTACAATATGCATAATCAAATGTTACATAATTATTACATCCTTAACTTACTTGATCATTTAAACGAAAGATTCTATGTTTTTGATTACATTTGATCATTTAACAAATTGTTACGTAATTTTACATGAAATATTATTACAAAACTTCAAACAAAATGCTATAAACAAGTGAAATGATAAAGAATTATTAACTTGAAAAAACTTATATAAACATTTATTGTAATCATTAAGTAAATTTCATGTTTTCCTCTTTTCTTTTCTTTTCTAAAAACATAATAAATAAATATTTACATTTGTTTAGTTATCGTTGAACAGACAGGTAGGTGTAAACATTTTTAAAGAGACAATGATATAAACTTATATCAGGGTAACAACAACAAAAAAAATGTATAGTTGAATAAAAATTAGTTGATTTCAACTGATAACATCTTAACAAACTTATAAGTCATTCATTAATGGAAGGGGATGAAAGAAACAATGATTTTCTTCTTTTGGAAAATAACATTATAAAATTATCTAAATGAATTTAGTTGTTGCATAGAATTTGCATTTATTGTTTTTAATCAATTTCTTGATATTCAAATAAAATAAGAATGTCTGTACAAGGAATTTGAATGAAGTAAATAAAAACAATTGAATACACGAATCAAAATAAGGCTAGTAAAGTTTATATTTATTTTAGAAAATATCTATCCAGATGGTTTAAAGCAAACATATTCATTAGATGTTTATGCATAGGTTATTGACTATTTGATTTATATGATAAGATAATTACATAACAAAGTTAATAATAATCCATGAAACAAAGAATATTGAACAAAATGTAATTGAAATGGTTGAACAGAAAAAGTGTAGTGTATCACAATCAGTCTGAATAATTAATACTTTATAAAATATGAGAATATACTGAAGTTTGAATTAAAGTGAAATTTCCAACTATATAACAATCAGCATGGAAATAATTAGTTTGACGGTCAATTTGTTTCTTCTTCTCATTTATTTTGAAGTCTACTAATTTGTAGTAGTTGATAATGACAGGTAAGTAATTCTCCGTTATAATTCCTGATCTATTACTAATTTGGCTTTTTGTAATCTGTTACTTATAATTACTGTTAACTCATTTTATTTTATGATTTCATTACGTAATCGATCAACTAACTAGCCATATAGCTATTCAATATTGACTCGATGTTCTAGAATTATCATTTATGTATTATTATTATATACGTCACGCTCTTATTCATAACAAATTTGAATGCTCGTTTCACTATGATTCTACTTACTAATATCTAACCAGTTTTACTTATAAAGTTTGCTTAATTTCAACGTACAATTCTGGTTATGTGATATTGTAGATTGTAGGCAGTTGAAGAGAGCCCGATTATGAAAATGAATTTTTCGTATCACGTTCTATTCATTGTTTTTGTTCTTCTAAAATTAATAAAGGAATCAAGTGTATAAGATTAATGATTAAACAGTGAGCATTCTAGTTTAAGCTAATTTTGACTGTTACATTTACTACTTGAATGGTACAAAATTCATCTGAATAACAAGATTACCAAAACTTACAAACTCTTCAAACTGATAAAAATTTAATTCATTAATATGATTTACTAACAAGAATTCCCATTTATAGGAAATCTCAACCTATATGCTTTATCGTTAGACAGGCATGTATACTACGTGGTGGAATCTAAGAATATCTGAATAGTTGATACTGTGACTACTGTCTGGCTGTCATCACTCATTATGAACTAAATGTTAAGTATCATTCATTTAGGCAGAGCAGCCGATTTACGATTTTGTAACTTAAAATAATTTAGCTTTAAAGACAGTTAAGAATATCAACTGATTGATAGACTATCATTTTCTAGACTTATTCTATTTATTGGAGCTTTCTCATAGAATTTTAAATAAAGCCAAATTCATTACTGATGCTATCTCAGAGAACTAAAATGCCTATTGATAAGTGAAGAGTGAAATTGTTGCCATATTTACTGATATTATCACACTATTAAGGAAGTGTTATGGATTTTTCTTTGTCTCAAGAACTATGAAAAAGTTTAAGATAGAATAGGCTCGTGTCATCCCGTTGATTTATAATGGACTGAAACTAGTCAGCCTCTGTTGCCATATGTGCATCCTGTGCAGAATATCTCTATATAGCGGTAGTACACAAGTTATATTTAAGTTGGATTGTGACTGGCAAGTGAAATCCAGGACAGTAGCCTAGTGGTGAACGCGGTGGAGTTTGACGCGAAGCGGACTGAGTTCAAATCCCAGTGTGAACATCAACATTGGGATGCAGGTACATCCAGTCGATGAGTCCCAAATAGGACTAAATGCCCGTCTTGGATTCGACTTGCCAGTCACAATCCAATCGTCTTAATATGAATTAAAAACAAAACAAGTATGCATATCTTAAGTTCCTTAGATAAACAGAGGTACTTTTTGGCCTTTCTGAAACCAGCCACCCAAATGTATAGACTGTAAGATATTTCACACTGGTTTATGTTTATGAAACAGTTGACATATTGGCTTTACATTATAAATAATTATCAATTTTTATTGTTCATTAATGACATATTAGGAGAACGAACTTAAAGATCACTTGGTAGGATCGTATCACAAATGGAAATAAAACAATTGAACTGAATCTGATTAAATAAAATTTAAATGTTGGCATGAACTATTTGACATACAGGGATAAATAAGATAAGTAACACTAAATTTTCTGAGTTATTTAAATTGTGTGCATGTCAACACGGAATAGCTAGCAACTTCCAGCATATTAAATCACTTTGCCTACATTATATTTACAATAAGATTTAAAAAATTAGTACTTTTAATTGACTATCACATTTACATTTTATCTTCCATCCATATTGATTAATAAAAATATCTAAATAAGGATGCCCATGAACATAAAAGTCATTTTTGTCTATTATAAGAACCCAAAGTTTTTGTTTCTTAAATAATACAATTTTGTAATGTAACCATCAACCATGCTCAGTAGTGTTTCTATCTAGTAATTTATTGAATTATTAAGGTTGACACTTTTTAAATCGAAGACAATTTTTCCCCCAGTGATTATCAAACTGCGAATAAGGCGTGGAAGGTACTATTGAACAATTTTCATGTACTACAAATCTCTAAAGTAAAAAATAAAACTACAGTTACTACTAAAATGTCAATATTTTTTAAAGTGGAGGTTAGTTTCTGTTATCATGTATTAAACGATATGAAAGAATAAACTTGAATAATTTCCATTAGTAATTAGGTGTTGAGATAATTTCCACACATTGCATTTTACGACAAGTTATATTACTAATATCCCTATACAGTTTATTTAGTAGTATGAATAGACTCTTTGGTTGTGACTTACAGAAAATAAATAAATCAAATTTTCGTAACACTATTTGTTGAAGTTAGTACATTGTGTTGTCATTCTTTTATTTCGATGTTAACGATGAAGACAATGGTTTATTGACTTCACCAATTTTTACTTATAACTATTTTTTACAATTACGAACTTTTCTAATAAATGTTAGAATGAATGTTTTCGGATATGTTCATGACAACTAATGGATATGAACATTCTTGAATGATACTTCAAATATTTGTGATATTTATTGTCAAGTAAATAGATATACTGAGATATGGTATCATGATCCAGAGAGTAGACGAATTCATTCGACATTTTCTTAACTTGTGGTGCTATACAATCAGATGTATTCATTTCTTCTGAACTGTATTATATTTGTATATTTTAATGTTGCTATTCGCCTAGCTAACTTAACTCTTCTTTTCTCTGACCATTGTTTTATTGTCAATATGCTGATGAAAATCTTGCTATTTATATTTTTTCATAAAATCCAGTGAGCTATCTTCTCCCATAAGTTCTTTGATGAGATGTGCTTTGTAATAAGATGCAGTTAAAATAAACGAAGATCTATTTATGTTAGTGTTGATCATACACTAAATTAACAGCTTCATAACTTGAAGTCATTTGAATCAAGTTCTTTGAGAACATGAATTATTATTATTCACTAAATTTATAAGTATATCGACATTTTGTAGTAGAATGCATATCGAGAATAAGGAGGTTTCAGCGAAATCTGTTTTAGAAGTAAAGATGCTCGTTATTTGGTTCCAAGGTACGCCTAAGTTTGACCTTTAAGTGGCTCTAAAATTCACTAAAGTTACTAAATAAACTATTCACTCATTGATAAACAGATAATTGCAACTTCATTTACGAGATTACCGAATATTTAGTTAATCATAAGTGTGTAATAATTGTGAATTGTAAACTCTATTATCTGTACACGGATAAGAAATACTAAGAAAAAGTAGATATTTGTGCACTAAAATACAGAAATCAGCACATGCAAGTCACTTCCAATCTACATAAGACGTCATTTAGATTTTAATTAATATCTATAACAGTTATATTGTCGTGCTGAGTATTCGCTATTGTAAATATCTTTATGTTCTGAAATAGTAATTAATTTAGTAATGTTCAATAAAGCTATAACTGTAATGATTAACGTCAATAAATATTAATGTGCATCACTGATTCAGGATCCAGTGTTCAATGGAAAAGCCCTTACTTTGATTATATCTAGACAGTGCCAAGATTAGTTAGGACAAGTACTAAAAAATTATTCAGTACACTTGAGTTTCATTGATTTTCATTTAGTTATGCCCTAACTAATCTCGACATAAGGCAAAGAATAATAAGCTTTAGTAAGCCAAATAAACATAAACGTTAACTGCGGGACTGTTTATCCTAGCCTGATTGGTCGACTAGGTACTAGTTGGCTTAAACAGAATACAGTGAGAATAAAAAAGACTTTGGACTCACCTATCTAGAATATTAACGATTTATATTTCGAATATGTATATATTTATAGCAAAACAAGAACACCCAACAAATAATTTGAAATAATAATATCAACTTATAACAACAATATTTAGAATAGAGAACAAAGTAATGACTCCATAAATAATCGATTTTAGTTTGTACATGAGAAACGTCATAGCAACAATTTATGGTTTAAATAAGAGTTGAGGACTAGAAAAATATAAAAATAATGATAAAATAAAATAACAGGCATGCGATTCATAAAAATAAATGAAATTTTCATAAACTAGCTTAGAAAGTATTAGTTAAGTTGGATTATGACTGACAAGTGGAATCCAGGATGCGTGTTTCGTTATATTTGAGACTCATCGGTTGAATCTATCATGCATCCCAATGTTGATGTTCACTGTGAGATTCGAACTCAGTCTGTTTAGTGTTAAACACCACCTCATTCACCACTAGACTACTGAGTTCAGATAGTCACACATGTGGAATGGGCGCATTGGTATTAGAATGAATTTGTATATTCCTATTGATTTGTTATAGACTGAAGCTGGTCAATCTCTGTTGCTATATGTGCATCCTGTGCATCTAATCCCACTGTAAACATCAACACTGGGATGCAGGTATATTCGCCTGACGAGTCCCAAACAGGACGAAACGCGTGTCCTTGATTCCACATGTCAGTCATAATCTAATTTGAATAATACTTGTGAATAAATGCTATATCAAGGCAATCCTCTCAGGAAGTATATATAGCAACAGAGACTGACCAGCTTCAGTCTATAACAAATCAGTAGAAATATACAAATCCATCGAAATAGCTTTGATAGTGTTTGTCCTCTTAAAGTAGTCATCTCTCACAACACCAATTAACATCAAACTCATGAAAAAAAACTACATTTAGTGATTGTAAGTTTTATTAACTTTTATTCATAGCACAGAAGAAGTTTAACGCAATTCTAACATGAACATAAGAATTAATTTGATATCACCGATTAGCCTGATATCGACAGCTCAAAACATAATATCAATGTTACTTATCTACTACTCCTAAAGCTCAGTCCAAAAAGATATTAACCATAGTTCATTTACTTAATGTGTTTTTAGTTCCTGTTAAATAGAGGCTTTAAATGTGAAACGATTACTTTCTTGAAAACTACCTCCACCTCTATATTCTTATTAATGCAGTCATAATTATTAGTATTGGCCTAAGTAAGCTCTAATTAAAAACAATTTTAATTGTTTTAACGTTTGGCTTTATTGAAAAGAAGTAGTGACTGTTTACAAAAAGTTCGCTGTTTGACAACTTATGGAATCTTTTTGTTCGACTATCAAACATCTGAATTTCGAAGACTGCATTAGTGTAAAATATTGCATATAAATTGGTACAAAAAATGTAGGCGAAGTAAAAATGAAAATTATTTTCTTAGAATTTCAAAACACTGTAGACGTATTTAATTACTTACTTTTAAGGATAACCTGATTTAAAAATAATCATATTATTGTTTGTTTATTGTGATAGCCTTTTCCACATATGATATCTGACATTCCGGATGATCATCTTATTATTGATTGATATGTAGTGTCTGTTATGTCGGACTACTAAAGAAGAGTGAAAAACTTTCAGAACTGTGTTTTAGAGAACTGATTCATTTATTTAGATCGTGAGTAGTGTAAATATTACATTTCTATCATTGTTACGTTCATCTTACCCATACCCCCGTTTAGCATATTTGCTGTTATTATATTGTCTCTTATTATGGACTACAGTTAATTAATTGTGTACAAGTCGTCCCTACTCACTACTACTATTTCCTTAGTTCTGTATTCATGTTAGTTACCTGATTCGTTCGCTGTGTGGTCTGATTTTGAATATATATAAAGGCATAATTGACATACAATTCGATTAGATTCTGTCTGCTCGTCTCATCAATCGTTGTTTTTCCTCTATTCCTGCTTGGGGACTCGTAGTTGCGAGGCTGAAGTGTCTGTACAATGATTAGCAATCATCAAGGGCACTGTGCATTAAATCAAAATGCATAACAGTGTCTATTTACAAATGTCTGTTGACCAATTTGCTTGCTTAGTTTCTAATTATTTCCTGGTAAATTTTGCTTCTCGTATTCAAAGTTTGTATACATTAGAAAGACAGATAATTGGTAACTGCAGTTCACACGCATTAATATAAATAATCTGTCTTAGCACCTAACAATTAACTGAGTTCCATAAAGTTGAAGATACAAGAAGAGATTAATATTTAGCTGATTCCGCCTTTAATGGGAATTTTATGTTATAGGTGCCTATGACATCTCAAATTATACCAACGTTACAATCGTTTATTCCTTGTGATGATGAATGCTCCGTTTAAAAAATTAAACCAGATTTAGAAAGATAAAAGTTGTCTGTCTTTATACTGATGCTTTGTTAATTAGAAGGATTTCTAATTGTATGTATATTTTCCTACCTAGATGAAAGTATTTTGGTCGGTACAAGGTTTTACTGTTACTAATAATTCGTTTTTAAAGCTTCATTTTCTAAATATTTATATTTTAGTCGAGAAGGAAAGAAATAACATCTTTCTTTGTATTAGTTTCATTTAGTTAAATAGAGCTTTGACAAAAAGGTACTATCAGTTAATTGTTGACGAAGTGAATATCTAAACATTTTACCACAGTCTACAATTTTCCAGAAGCTCAAGCAGATGTTTATATGTTTTTTGCATCACTTGTGACATATTGAGCTCATCAAGTCTGCAAAATCCACTGATTGTTAGGTATTATACATTGTTAGCATATCACAAATTAGACAAGGACAAGTCTATTTGACCTCTTGGCTATTTAACGTCACAGTTGTCATACGTTGACAGATATTTTTACGACCTTTTTTATCTTAGCGTTTATATTAATTAACTCAAGAAATATTTCTAGCATTGACAGGATGACTGAGTGATATATTCCATCACTTAGTGGTCAGTTAGTATGCATACGTTTATATTTGCACATTATTTATTACATCATCACACTGTCATAAATTCATATTTCATGGTTCATAAATTATATATATATATATATATATATATTGTGTGTGTGTGTTAAGAATGCAATGAAAAAGATAATTCACCATTAGACCAGATTACATGCAAGCATTAATTACAACATTCTTTATTAATCTCATTTAGTATTATGAAAAAGACTGCCAATATAATTGTTAATTGAAATTTACGCTAAATTATATAGAGAATAAATAACAAATATAAACAAAATATAGCGACAAAACTGACTGATATGCAACAATCAATTCAAATATTTCCAGTCACGTAAAAGAAATCTATTTTCAATTATAAAATGAATAGTAGGACGCAAGATACCGAAGCATCATATTTCCTATGACATAATTAGGGTGTGTCCTTCCAATGTGTAGACGAATTTGTCTTCTTATGAAATAAATGGAATTATTTAAACGATACGGTACATTTTTAGACGTAAAACAACATAATATGCCCGAATTTAATTATGTTCTAGATTTTGATATGCTCAAAATAACTCATAATTAACCCCACTTTGTTTCATTAGTTATTATTCGGGATTACATTTATGGATATGAATTAATTCAGCTAACAACCATTTACTTCATTAAACTTGTATACCATTTTCAAATAACTAGTAATATAAGGTAGATACTGGTGCCTCACTTCTTAACGATGAATATTTTGAAAATATGTATGAATGTATAATTGAATTAATTTTCCCAATCACTCTAGTATACATCATGTTGTTGTAGTACGTTAAAACAAACTAGATTGTTATCAAACTTCCCAAGTGGTACAATATTTGCTTTATCAATATTTCTGTTGTTGACGTTAATACCTAAAACAGTATGCCAACAGGGTTTTCATTACAAAAGTTATTAAACTTTGATTAATAACAAACAGGGAATTCTATAATCCTAAATTAAAACATTTTCATGTTCAAGCCCGATAAATAATAATTTAAAGTACCAACTTTAACGCATGGATATATCTAACTGACAATTGTTCAATTAAGCAGAGCATATCCTCTGTTTATTGTTCAGAACTGTTCAAAGTATTGATTAAGCCCTTGATAATAATTTGTTCTTGAATAATTGCACATCGATAAGAATTTTTTCGAAATATTAAACATGAATTATAACTATTTTAGTTGGATTGTGACTGACAAGTGAAATCCAGGATGCGTGTTTCGTTATATTTGGGACTTGTCCGCTACATATACCTGCATCCCAATGTTGATGTTTACTGTGAGATTCGAACTCAGTCTGTTTGGTGTTAAATACCACCTCATTCACCACTAAACTACTGAGTTCAGATAGTCACACTTGTGGAATGGGCGCATTGGTATTAGAATGAATTTGTATATTCCTATTGATTTGTTATAGGCTGAAGCTGGCCAATCTCTGACGAGTCCGAAATAGGACGAAACGCGTGTCCTTGATTCCATTTGTTAGTCATAATCCAATTTGAATAATACTTGTGAATAAATGCTATATCAAGGCAATCCTCTTAGGATGTGCATATAGCAACAGAGGACTGACCAGTTTCAGTCTATAACAAATCAATGGGAATATACAAATTCATCCTAATGAACTATAACTGTTATAGTTAAATTATTAATGAATTATTTGTTATATTGATAGATAACACATAAATAGATTATTATAATTTGAGAACACTTTATTCATTGAATTCATATTCTCTACATTCTGATTTTGTGTAACTAATGTGAAAATAAATGAATTAATATAATATTATTATTTCTATGCCTTTTTAGCAATTAGTAATATTTGTTTTTTTTTTCTAATTTTAGAACATATTTCATTTCATTCTACATTGTCAAGAAGAATGTCTCGATTATCAATGAGACGTTCGCCACCACATATAATTGCATTGCCTAATCATAATCAACTTTTACAAAATGTCGAAATTGGAAAACATGTTGGACGTTATGGGCCTGGATTTATATGGAATTTATTTGATGCTATAGAATCAAATACACGGACAGTGAGTTTACAATTCCATTGTGTTAATTACTTTCATTATTACCTTTTTATGTAATTAACCAATGAATATTTATTGAAATGTATAGGATGTTGAATAAGTAGAACTTTAGCTGAGTTCTGAATGATGTTCGTCATAAAATCATATAGAAACTCCGATTGTTTATAATTCAGTTGGACTTGACTAACTAACTTTATGATGAAAAAACTTTAAATGGTAAAATGTTTTCATATAGTAACATGTTAGTCAACAGAAACCATGTTCTGATTTGTTGGTTAACATTAATATATATGAACTGTTCATTGTTTGTTATTCCAGTGAATGAAAATTGATTGAAAACTTATTGAAATGTTTGATATAGTTATAGGGAATCAATAACAAGACTAACTTTGTAATCAGTTTTTAGGTATCATTACCAAGATTAAACTTGATAACTTCAAATAGACTGATTATTGGATGAATATATTGCAAATACATTACGTAATTTTATAAAATTAGCTTCAATTGCTATTTTTGAATAAGCTTATATAATCATAACTGTTTATAGTTATCCCAATCGGATTCAGCAAATTCTAACATGAAAATTGATGAAAACAGCAGAATCTTGAAAATGTTGACTTAGACTTAAGATGAACTGACATTCAAAAATATTAATGTCGATTGAATGTTTAGAATGGGAATAAAATGATTGCAAATATTCATAAGGAGTATCATATCTAAACAGCTAAGTACCTTGTCAGTTAATTTTTTATTAAACTTATTGCTCATATGGAAAACTGATTTGACATGTCAATTGTATCAAATATTGTTTTTCTCAGATGTATCAGTTGGAGCAATGTAAATATCATTCGTTAAATCCGGATGACAAAACTAAAAGCATGTACGTAACTATGTGGTTAAATAAATAATAAAGATGATTATAATTAACTAGTAAGTGAAGTTTAATAAGGAATTCGTAAACCAAAACCTACATTTAGTTCAAAGAAATTTAATGCGCTTTTAACTCACTACTTTTCTTAGTATAATGCAATATGATGAGCCTTATTTGTAAGGCAAGAAATTACGTATAGTAAACTAACCGGTTGTCAGGTAACATTCTGGTAGAATTTGTAGTTCATGATGGAAAGAAATATTAGAATAGGAAAAATTCTGACATTAAGACAAACTCTATTTTGAATTGCTATTAAAAGATTAACTAATCCATTTATATATATGTATGAGGAGAAATTATGTAATTAAACTACACATTCATAAATCGATATTTCTATGAGATGTAATTGCTAAGTCCAAAATAGTTGTTCATTAGCTTAGAAGTATGTCTTAACAACCTTAAGCTGTAGCACAATTACCAATCGTTAAGTAACTCTTCCTAACTGACTGAATAATTGGTATATTATCTAAAAACCAACTATAGATATATGTGTATTGTTTATCTCCTATGACAATAGAACTACCGAAGAGTATCATAATGGTAAATACATTTGGAATATGAAGTGAAATAATAAAGCATCAAAAAACACAAAAATATAAGTGGCAATATCGAAATGAACAACTTTGATTCTTGTTTAATACATGTGATTGATAATGGTAATTCAAAATAAATTAACGAATATGTTTTAAGGAAACTAATTACTGTTGTAAGTTTTTCATAAATGTCTCTCTCCGGAAGTGAGGAAAATTAATGATATGCTGGAATATGCAAAAGATATTTTTCTAATGCTGACTTGTTTTCTTTGAAAAAATCCATTTTTGTTGCCTATAAAACGTATAATCTTCAGTAATGTTGATGCTAGTTATATAAAACATGAACCTGTTCATACTCATAAGTAATATGATTTAATCGAAAAAAAATTAAACTTTGAGCAATTTTTTTATTTAACTACTTTATTTGATATCTTTATTCATTAATCACAAAATAACCCCTTCTTTGGGCTCCCTAAAAATGGTTAATTCTTTTATACCTGAAGGTTCAGTATTAATTTTATTGCTCTATTGCATACATGACAAACTCCATCTCACTAATTCAATAACTAAGCACTTACCATAAAACCATTATAAGTCAAATATATCTTATAAAATTCTTCGAAATATAACTATGGTTAGTAGTTTATCTACTTTTTTAATTAACCACATTAGTGAAAAATAAGGTTTTGTCAATAAGTTGAATAATGTATTTACTATCTTGTTTACACGTGAGAGTGATAAAATTTATTCAGTTCAATGAAATGAATGAAATTATTTAACCAAATGCACAAGGAAAAGTAGTTGTGGGATATAATAATTAATATAGTAGACTTAATACCGATTCATGTATAATCCTATGAAGTTAAATATTCACTTCAGCTTGTATTCCACTTATACCATGTCTCAATCTCATGACATAATCATGCTTAATTCAAATATGAAATATAGTAGCGTTTCAATCATATTCATAACTCAGTAGTTGTGCATCTAACAAAGTATGGAATCATATGTCCAAAATGATCCCAAATTAGTGGAATTCGAAAATGCAATCCAGTGGATTCCGACTCAATACCTAAACAGCATCAGTTTGATTTCGTTTTTGCTAAATTTCAATAACCATTCTTTTATACTCATAATTTATGAGTTTATAACGATGAAATCAACACAATAAACTAAGTGATTTTGGTTACATTGTGTTATTCAACATCATTGACTCTCTTTAACTTTCATAACAGTATTTATGCGTCGTTGATGAAAAACATGTGTATAGATATTTACATTAATTAAGAAAATCGCTTTCGTAACTACATTTTTCAGATATCATTGATTGTAACAATTAAGGAAGCCCATTCCGTTGTAAAATCTAGATAAAGATGTATCAGTGAGGCAGACATTCGTATATTCGTATTCAACACATATCTGTCTATAAGAAAAGAGGGAGACATTACATCTTTTACCAAAATTATTAAAAATAGTTGCATTCATAATTGTCCAATTGAGTAGAGGTTCATAAATTATCGAATAATCATTTATGAAAGTGTCGTGTCATGTAACAGAATCGTCAGAAAGTAATTAAATTTTTCAAGTATCTTACAACTTAGTTATGTGACACAATATTTCCCTAAATGACTACTCGATAAATAATGAATCTCTATTTAATCGGACACTTGAGAATGCAACCATTTTTGATTATTCTGATAAAAGATGCAATTGCTCTGTATTTTATTATAGACGATTATTTGTTAAATTTACTATAAATACGAGAGCTCTAGTAGATAAGTTTGTCTGGAAAGAAGTCTTCTTCGCTGATACGTCTTTATTTTGATTCTATCATTGATTGTACATATAAAGCAGTGATATCCAGTCACATCTTAATCGATTTTTGAAGTTAAAATTAATAACTTACAAATAACTAACTTGTTCAATTACATAATAGGAATAATTTCATTTTTAATTATATTTACATTATTATTTTATTACGTTATCATATGACATGACAATTACTCTAAGTACTTTATATTGTTCCAATCCATTAATTAATAAATGATAGATCATTGTGTTTAATGGATACTTATCTTAGTCTTGTTATTCATAATCTGATATTTAGTTACATTATAATTCACGCATACAATGGAAAGTATACAAGCTTAATGATCTCATTTACATAGTGTGCAATGAATACGATGTAAAAGCTGATTCCGTAAAGTAGTTATGCTTTTAAATATTCAGGTTGCCATCTATTGTAAAAGTAAATCATTTTATGCAAAACTTTCGTCTAATATTATAAATATATTACTTTTGTGTTATTTCCCATAAACCATTTAACTACATGTTAATGTATTCTTCCTTATGATTTTTTTTTCATTCACTGGATTTTTTTTAATGGTAACTCACTACTAGTTTTAATCTCTATTCTCAGTAGTTATTCTACTAGTTTGCAAAATTTTGCTAACAAAGTTAGATGAACGCCATTATAATTATGATCTGGGGTTGGGTACAATCTTTCAAACGTTCAATGTGTTGCATCTAATGTTTTTAGCTAAATTGTCGTTCATTTACCTGATTAATGATGAATAATTCGGAGTAATTGTCATTAAAAATATTATAACAAGATTTAACCTTTACTATATTTGTGCGTTTTATCAAGGTAGTCAGGCGGCACAGCATTGGTTTGTGCATACTAGACAATTGTAGATGATTTCAAATGCTGAAAGGGAAATCTGTAGGGTAAACTGCACTTTAAAACAGAACCCTCATCCACCGGTAGAAAAGTAACCAAATTTGCTGAATATAAGACATATAGTGAACAATTAAACCGTTATTGCAATCAAACGCTCGATTTCACAATTACAAATGATATTCATACAGTAATAAGTGCAATGTAACTGGTGCACTTTCAAAACTACATTCAAAGTTACGGACGATCTCTTTTTACATATAATGTTATGAATGTTCTGATCTGAAAGCATAGACATAAAGCTAATGCAACCCGTCAAACTTTAAGTTGTGTATATAAAAACCAGTAGAGTGAGAAATAATATTTCCACTGCTAATTACTCTATACCAACAGAGTTCAGCAATTGAATAATAAGTATTATATGATTATTAAATCGTATGCATGGTAATAGGCACTAAACATTCATTCAATGAACTAAGTACCTTAATGCTTAAGTTGAACTGTGACTGGCAAGCAAAATCCTGGACACGCGTTTCTACCTTTTTGAGATTCGTCAGGTGGATTTACCTGCATCCCAATGTTGATATCCACACTGGGATTCAAACTTAGTCCAGAAAGTCACACTTGTACAACCAGTATATATGTAATTAGAATAAGCTTATATTTTCCCGTTGATTTGTTATGGACTAAAACTGGTCAGTCTCTGTTGCCATATGTGCATCCTGAGCGGATTGCCTCTATATAGCGGTAGTACACAAGTAATTTTTAAATTAGATTGTGACTGGCATTTAAAAGTGGTTGAAATGCACACTGATATAAAAGTACCACTTTAAAGAAACCTTGGGGTGGGGAGTATAAGAGAAATTCATTTATAATCAAATATAGAATAATTTGTATGGTCACTTATACATCTTTATCATTATTATTTTCATGTACAAATAACATTTTTGTCTTCTACGTGTTTTGAAATTTTAATTGAAAAATTCTTAGAATAGTGAATAATAGGTAGAATGTTTGATAAATTGTTCATGTTCAAAATATAGAAATGTGAAAACAATTTTTCTCAGGAAGTAAAATTCAAAGTGACTTAATTGGTGTACAATATTCAGATTATTAGAAAATAACAATCAATTAATTTTTCTTATACTTCAGTTGAAAAAGGTATTGATATTGAAACGTCGTTTAATTATCTAAGAATCCTATTAGATATTGATGTGGATTTAGTATCATGAATCAGTTTGAATCAGAATATCATCCTTAAGCTGGAAATATTGGACAGATATTTCACCAAACTAGTTTAGTAGTGTTCATCTACAACACTACAGAATCAAGTCAGTAATCCTCAGGTGTTGCTGCAAGCGCCAAACCATTAGACCACATTTTGTTGATCAGCTTCTAGGTGACTGACATTTCTAACTCACTAAATTGGTGATATATTTGCGTAACCTCATCAGTCTGCCATCAGTGAGTAGCTGCTTCGCTCGATACAATCAAAATCCCTTAGTCAAGTCTTCTTGCATGAACTCCAGGAATGATCTCTAAAATTTGGTTACGAATAAGTTAATATTTATTACAATTTTAATCACGTTCAATCATGTACAACTGTATCAAATGTAAGGCAGTCGCTAACCAATGACAATGTTTGAGGTCACGTAAATATTTCGAAAACTGTCTAAGTCAGAAACATCAACCATTGGATATTAGCTGGTTCTGTGGTCCAGTTGTTAATCGTTTGCTGTGATGCCTGAAACTGATGGGCTCAAAATCGTGGTAAGATCATAGATGAGCAGATTACCAGCAAATATATCTTCAAGAACCTTATATAAGAGACCGCCCATAGTTACTTCATTTGTTAAACGACATGATTTGTTGTTGAATTGAAGTGAACGTTTTTAGTGAGTAGTTTTGGTATTTGATTGAGTACTGACCTAAGTGTGTAGATATATTTTGAATATTGATTGATGACATCAGTTGTGGATATTGATGTTATTTAATATGAGACTACAAGTTTATACGACATATTAACTTTGTCCAATTTTATTAAAAATTTGAATACATTATTTATACGCATGATAAAATACCATTGTGAAAGGGATTGTATGACCTGTTGTAGTTTGGCCAAGAATCCAGCTAGAAAAGGTGGTTGAAAAGATTTCACACTGATTCAACTAAATAGATGTATCCATGAGAATGTTTTAAAGGTATGTTCGGCAACTACCTACGATATATTTTAATTAACAAAATATTTGAAAAAAATCTGTTCAATATAAAATTGATACTACTTACCTTGAATTCAAAATCACGTTATGTATATATACGTTTAGCAAACAGCCAGTTATAGGGCATCATTTGCATCATTCGCATATTGTATATGTCTATTGATGTAAAGAAAAGAGTGATATAAATATCTTTACATTATAAAATACTATTCCTATTCGGGTAATGAGTTTTCACAAAGGGTTAAAAGTAATTGCATTAAACAAAACGTAATGAACTATGACTCGGATGAATGACACCACTGTAAAACTCTTATGAAATTTGTAATATTCGACTCTATATAACTTTAAACTTTGCATTTATTTTAGTTTGCCTTTGTCATGAAGTTACTTGCTTACATGATAATATTAAAAACATTGTCCCAGTTTATATCAGGTGATCTGCTTAAATTGTATTAACTCCATTTTTAGTTTAGCTCCTATCTACTGGCGATTTTCAACTAAATATAAGTATAATTTAGTTACCATTTAAACTGTTTTTTGGTCCTATTTTCTGTTACTAAATTTATAAAATTTGTTTTGTCTATAGAATGATCATTTAAAATCAATTTACACATTCTAGTTTCACTTGGTGTATTTTTTCGAACTGCCCTCTTACAAGAATTAATAAAATTTAGTATTAACTGTAATAGTTCATAACTATAGAATGTTGATGCTAACAATAACTGCGGATATAACAAGGTTGAAAGAATATGTCATGTTAAACAGTGATGATATTTGATTAATACGGTCAACGTTGTTTGTTAAATAATGAGAATAGTAGTAATGGTAGTAGAGTTGATGTGTTTAACTAACTGTACTAATAACGACATTGATGAACTAATGAACATGGTTATAAAATAAGAAGACAGTTTGTTCATATAAATATTACTAATATGAGTATGAGTGTTTTGAACTAAGGTTTAAAAAAACGGTAAAAATAACGGTGATAATAATAAAAAGAAACAAAACATCAATATGATGTCATATAAAAGAGGTTGAATTTGCATTTATAACTCTGATTTGTTTCGATTATATGAAGTAGGTTTAGTTTATTACCATTAGGAGATTTTTATATAATTAAGAAAAGTTTACTCACTTTTTTTATTTAATTGATTATCAAGATTAAGAACTTATCGTAAATGGTTTTTCGCTCCATCATTCTTTCGTTTTGAAAATTTCATGGGGATTATCACCTTCACAATGATTCAATAAATCAATAAAACTTTCTTTTTCTTAATATTATGTCAATGAAAATGCTTTCAGATATATCCCCTAATAATATTAATAAAATCTGAAATTTTCCATGTATATGTATCTATTGTGCTAAAGGATAGTAAACAACAGGAGTAGATTGTCATTAAATCATGAAGTATAACAAATAAACATAAGTAAAACTAATCCTAGAGAGAAATCCTGATTCATGGAGTTTGAATGTGGTAACGGATGGCTGTCTCATACTATCACAAATACGTGGAAA
Source organism: Schistosoma japonicum (assembly GCA_025215515.1). Classification (NCBI taxonomy): domain Eukaryota; kingdom Metazoa; phylum Platyhelminthes; class Trematoda; order Strigeidida; family Schistosomatidae; genus Schistosoma; species Schistosoma japonicum. The sequence continues at coordinate 63,622,737 of CM046069.1, read as the reverse complement.
TGTAAATTCTTCCACTGGACGCCAACTCAGCGGAGCTGGTGGTTAAGCTTTTGCTACGTCACTTGAGTGCTCTGGACTGGGTCCTCTGACGAAATCGAGGATGCGCACTGCTGAGGAGTCTCATACCAGGATGAAACAGCTGCTTATTACTTTCTGGTAGCTGCTGGTACCCAACTTAGGCTAAGCTATTACGAATGCAAGCAGCAAAGATAATAAAATCCATTTCTTTAACTATTGCAATCTAGCTACTAAAGTGGAAGAAAAACATTCATTTTAAGCGTGAATAAATTTTTCATTTCTCAACCGTAACATTCAGTTCATATTTTTTTAGATAAAGAATATAATCAAGCATTTATTATGACTTAAATAAATGAAAAGCGAATAGAAATGTGTATGTATAAACTACTTAAACACCAAAGTGGTCATTACTCTTTCTATATTACATACTACTTTTAGAAAATGAGCTAACGAAGGTTCACTGAGTATGAATAAACACACATATATAGTTAAGTTACGATTAGTTTAAAAAAACAATCTCGTCTGAGCAACATAGTTTTTGCAGTAAATGTTATGTTCGCTGGTTCGCCAGACTCAGACTAATTGTCAAGTTAACATTTTGCATTTGGACGCAGTTATGTTTATTGGTATGTTTCTGATGTTGATGTTAAGGACTGCAATTAATCAGTCACTGTTTATCTACACATTCTAATACAAATTCCTTATTAGTTTGTAAGTTTTATTAACGACTGATTGTGCCTGAAAAAAATCCACATGGAGCGTTCTATTATATTTGGATGACATCAATTGATCGTATCTGTTTCCTAGAATGATATTCACACTTGAATTTCACTTATCAATCACAATTAAACCTCAATAAAAAATTTAACTTAACATTATTAAGAAGTCATTCACTTAGAGTGCATTCATGACCTTAATTACTGATCAGTGGTAGTCCTTAAAGTTTAAAACAAAATAGCACAATCCTATGAAAAATAAATTTATACCCATTCTACAAGGGAGACTCCTTAGGATCGGTTGCTCAGTGAATAAACATTTTTAAAATATGTGATCTGAGTTTCATTAACCATTTAAATACTAATACTGGAATGCAAGCACATTCATTTGATTTGTCTCAAATGAGATGATAGGTGCTTTGTCAATTCAACTTACCGATTGTAATTTAATTTTGATAAAATCTGATAGATTCTTTGAAAATTTGAAGCATGTTGCTCGTATATATATGTATAATATTGATTGGATTTGTAACAGATTACTGTTTGCTTGGTGTCACTGAAAACCAGGGAGCACTGAACAGCTCTTCCGTCCTAGTACGGGACTTCTCATCAGCGTGAGCATTAGATGCTTCCCCAGGGACTTAAGGTTGGCGAATTCCTAATCATCTGCATCACTGCGCAAGTTTCCAATGATAAGATTTCCACTTTCCACTAACTAAAACTTCGTATTATTCTCCACAAACCACCTAAATTCAAAAAATAGAATCATCAATAACAAGTTTAGACTTTACGTAGTGTTTTTGATATTATGCTTACAAGTACTCTTGAATTTGTTATTGTGCTGTCTGTAGGGGAATTTATTGGTTTTGAGTATCCCCAGTCCTATAATAAGTTTTAAGTAAAACCTGAAAATTATTTACTATCACTCTGTAACATTTATTCTTTTATGTACTTGAATTAAGTTTACACATGTAACTTTAATATGTCGTACTTCGATCAGTTAATCATTCAGTAATCTTCAGTTGAATAGGATTTAATAATATTTATACACTAAATCACTTTACGTTACACCATGACTTTAGTTGCTCTGTTGAATGGAGACAGTTATTGCTTCCAAACTCTAAATTTCATTCAGTGTTTTGAAAGTCACAGGTTTTTTCCCTGATAGTGTTATTAGCAGTGACTTTTGTAAAATATTAAACTAAGATGTAATGAATTCAAACTACTCACCTCACCCTCCTACCTTCAAAGATCCAATCTTAAAATAAACTGACAGTTCTATACCTACTGATTAACATAGAATCCGATGATACTAGTTTTGAACATTTGAGAAAATTTTATCAAATACTTTTGAAAGTTTGAATTAACTTCAGAGTCATAATTTTTGTGTTCGTCAATAAGTTCAGGGGAATAAATGGAGTAACCAAACCTAAATAGTTTTTTTCTACAGTAACTAATGAAAGCAACTTTTCACATTATCAATATCAATTTCACACTTAAGTCAATTAACTATTTATAAAAATGGTGTCATTAATCTATTTTGTTGCCTTTTAAAATGAGTAAATCGAAATAAAAACAAACAATGCAAGATATCTGAAGTATATAGCTGTCACACAAACACATAAAATGCGTCGAAAAAGTCAACACTGATCTAGATTAGTTTGTAGATATCATTACTACAGTTAGATTTAATAATCTCAAATAAATTGGGCATTGAATAAGTAGTTTATAGAATTAGGGAATATGTTTGAAATATTGCATTAATTAGAAATTAAAATTCACGACTTCGAAAATTAATGTAAGCTACTTCTTCAGGGAAAAAATAACGGATTGGGTTTACATAAGCATAAGTAATACAATAGAACAAATTGAAATAGTTAATGCAATCAAATTATAAGTCTGAACGTGTTTAAGTTTTGTTATTATTGGTCACGATGTTTCATAGTGAGATAGGTTGGTGTGTTATTGTGTGTTTGTCGATTGCTAGTTAAAGTCTAACAAAATATGTAATTCTACAGCTACACACTTTCCTCTATACTTAAAAAACTCTTATTGACAAGACCAGATGTTGTGTCGACTTTGTATATATTGTAAATAATATGTGCTACTATCAATGACTTGATTTACCACTTTCCAAGAGCAACAGGATTACCACAAGGTCGGTTTGTTTACAAAGCTCACCTTTGTATAGAAGTGGGTCGGAAATTTTCTTCTGTTTTAACCAAAGCACCTCAAAGCATGTAGATTGTTTTGTAGAATGCTTGAGTTCCTTGATATTTTAGAATCCTTCATAATTCTTCTGTCATATCATGGAGATGATTCATGACATTTCACTAAATTTATCATTAATTAACGATAAGTCGTTCCATTTTTGTATATTTTTAATAATATTCATTTAAAAAACTATTAAACAGTGAGACATTTTCTATATCCTTAAATCCCAGTTGCCTATCTTTATTCGATGTAATAAGTTTGATAGCTTTTCTGAAAAGATTTGGAACTAAAGAAATCTCATAGAATGAATGCTGTCAGTTGAATTCAATATGGAGATAAAAATGTGTCAGCTTATTGCAGATGGTAAGATTATGAGTTTCATTTGAATGTCATTTTACAAGGTAGTCTAAAAACTTATTAGGCTCCTCTTCATTTATGGGAATGAATTTTATTGAAGACCAAAAGGTACTAATGAACATTTTTAATAATGACAAAAGTGCTGTCTACATGTCTAAGCCAAATTCCTGGTTTAATCAGGTTCGTAAAATTGAAGGATTCTATATAAGACATAAATAAATAGGTTATATTCAGAAACCAGGAGGTTTCTGTTGCTAATCTGTTAGTTTGCTGGCATACAATCCCTTTCAAGTTGAACAGGTTGAATTTAAGCATAGATTTAAGGATTTCACGATTGAACTAATACTTATGAGACATCAAATAGATGATGTAAGAACATTTTCCAGTAAACAAACGTCCATCAATTGGAATACAGAAATATAAAGATGCAACATAATGGCACATCATCGTTTCATTAATTTCGACTATTAACTCAAGAAATGTTTACAAACCTCAATTTATGTTCATTGAAATGCCACAAATATATTACTTAATTCTACAAATGATCTCAATTATTATGATAATTATGATAAATCTACTTATTCAATTTTTCATTTTCCAGAATTAAGTATAAAGAGGTTATTTACTGAATAAACAATTATTAATAATTATCAGTACCGTATAACTGTAGTAAGCAAAGTAGGCAATTACTTTACTTGCTAAGATAGAAAAATTATTCATGTGCAATTAAGTAGTATTTTGTGTTTTATCAACAATGAGAAAATGATTTGTGTAAATTTATTAATATGATTCTATGATTTATTCTAAAATAAAATAACGCTTCAATAATTACTGTAGGTTTGAAACAATAATATTGTTAGTTTGTCTTAAATGTGTAGCATTTATTCTATTGGTGCTGAAATTTAGCCATATTGGGTGTTAGGCAGTTGCCCACCAATGACAATGGATATGTTTACGGCAACGTATTCCGAATTGACTGAATTAGATAGATCAATCGTTGGGAGTCGACTCAGTGGTCTTATGGTAAAGCTTTCTTTGCGGAGCCAGAGCATCCTGGTTTTGGTCCTTTCTTCGGTCGTGGAGGTGCACTTCTAAAGAGTCCCATACTCGGAAGAAACAGCTATCCAGTCCTATCTAGTGATCATTGATAGTCTAATTCAAAACAATTTATAATATTAAATTAGTATTTAACAATCTACACAACATCCAATTACAAATGAAATGCTCTATATGAATATCAGGCATTCATCAAAGTGATAAGTCTTTGGGGGTAACATTATAATATTCATCAAGTAATTGATAACTTTCTAATTCATGTGAAGCGTAATTATCTGATATCAGCGATGAACTAAATTTAAATGCGTTTCATCTTTTGTTGGGGCTGTTTTCATCAGAAACACTAAAATGTTATTGCATTTATGTTTCTGAGTTTATCTTCGTACCATCGAAACTGAAGGTAATTGACTAAATATATTGTAACCATGTTGATAAGAATAGTTTTCAAATAAAATCTTACCAAAACTTTCATTCTGCTAATCAGCTGTCCTTAATTTTGAATATATTTTAGAAATGCACAACATTCATATGCGATAAAAAGCTGTTGGATCGTATGACTAAGAACAAACGACGGGAAGGAACATTGGAAATACTACGTAATGACTTGATAAATTTAAACAAACTGAAGCATCCACGTTTTCTATTACTTATACATGATGTTGAAGAAAATAAGTAAGCTGAAAACGATAATATTTTACTGGTTTTCATGTAATTTAATTACTAGCTTATTATTGTAGAGGAAATATATCATGACAAAACTAGAAATACATAGAACCAAATAACTTTCCAATTTTAATTTGATATCACTCGTTGATTGGAGTTACAAATCTGATATCACGAAATGATCTAAATTAGACAACCATCGATCACCAGTAATCACTCAACATCTGTTTCGTCACATTATGGGAGTATTCAGTAGAGTGCATCCACGATCCTACCAAAAAATTGACACTGGGACTTTCTAGCTTCTCGATGTTAGCTTAACCATTGAACCACTGAGCCGGCCGGTCACCAACGGTAGATATATTTTACTCAGTTAGTTTTCAAAACCGCAAAGTCAAGAATATGGTCTAAAGAACATCGAAATGCACTATAAAATTTTTAAAAAATGATAATCTATTGATACTTCGTTCAGATTAAGGTTCTAGTGTCGTCCTGATAAATACATTAGAATATATCATAAAAATAAAGTATATTCTAAGTGATGATACCAGGTTTCAAAATGATAAATTTAACAGAGGTTTAACTTGTGAAACAAAAAAACAAATCAAAAATCCACTTGAAGAATTCTTAAAAAAAGGATTAATTGATAATATTACATACAATAACCTAATGCTAAATAGGTCTCGAATACCATATGTACATGGTCTACCAAAGATACACAAACAGAATGTGCCACAGAAACCAATGTTATCAATAGTCAATTTGCTTCAAAGCGAAGTAGTCAAATAAAGAGCTGAAATCTAGGATCTCTCCATCAACGACTGGTTCAATTTTACGGGAAAGGTTCTTTCCAATTTATAAAATCATATAAACAATCGCTGATGAGTCTTTGGCCTACCTTAATGTTACGTCCTTATTTACCAAAGTACCCTTCCTTGAAACCATATGCCTTATCTACCAACATTCTGACTCACTTCTTCTGCTTATTGTGGATTTCAAGAACTTATGTATCTACGTACCAGGGGCACCAAGTTTTAGTTTGATGACACAATGAGTCGTGAAATTGATGGTATAGCAATAGACAGTTGACTAAGTTTTATTCTTGCGGACATTTTTATGGCTAATATTGAAAACATAGTGCCCACAAGTACTGTCAGTGAGATAACACATTATTTCAGAAATGTCGACAATACATTTGTTGTATGTAATAATCGACAATACGTATCCAACCTATTGGAACTGTCCAGCATTGCACATAGTAGCATTCAGTTTACTAAGGAAATTAAAGAAGACAATCAATTTTACTTTCTTGATATTTCTATTCAACAAAGAAAAGATGACACACTTTAACGCTTTATTCTTAGGTAAACAGAGTGAATTATACCTGAACATTAACAGCTTATGTCCTATAAGCTACAAAAAGCACTGATAAAAGCAGTGTTCCATAGAGTAGAAATGTTATGTACTGAAGATAAATTAAATGAGAAACTGATTAACATCAAACATTACCTAAATAACAGATACCCATGAAATTCATTAACAAATGCCAAAGATGCAAAAACCAGAGTTGTAAAGAAATTACAGCTAGCAAAAAAAACCTGTTTCATTAATCTTAATTTCTAAGGAGATAGTGCTGTAACGACAATCAGAAGATAGTTGAGTACGACAGTGACAAGAACATACGCTGCAGTAAAACTTATTATTATGTATGAAACAATATGCTCTCTTAATCAATCAATCAATCGAAGATTGAAAGGTATCCTTCTCTCGTTACCGCCAACTGTTTTGATAAATTGACGTGTAATTGCCAAAGTAGTAACATTCGTAGAACTGGAAGAAAAGATTACCATAGATTTAGTAAATATGTTCCAAGGTTTCTTCATAAGGCACGTAAACTTTCAGCAACTTCATTTACGAACACTCTAGCGACAGTGGACATGAGGTGGATATACCGAGGTCCTTTAAAGTGTTCTATAAACAAACAATATCCAGTCTTTTGAAATTCGCTGAAGGTAAGGCTATCAGTTGCTTAAAATCGTAATTACGTGTTTAAAAGGAAATAGTTATCACTTTTTCTTTACCCTAGTAACTTATCTCTGATTCCATTACATCAGTTACAACAATTGATTAATGTTTTAATTACATCATTTCCTCCATTTTTAAAATATTTTGACTGGCTCATTACGTCATTTCTTTCGTTCATTAGTTCTGTTGCATGACTATACCACTAATACCATATCAACTTGATGTCAACCTATTTATTACACAATCACATAATTTTTTAAATTCCTTGTTATTATATTAATCAATTATCTAGAACCATTTTATACATGTTATATATACTACCGATATTCTCTGATACTTTCACATTACTCAAATTATTTTTTACACCATGTTAAAAGAATTTCCATCTAAATTTCAACTAAAATTAGCAGTGTAAATATGTTGCATTTATTTAAATGTTTGTTTTGTAATGTATTAGGTTGTATTTAGCTGATAAGAACCAAACAAAATAAAATGGATTCACTTTATTCGGCTCAACTATTTGTTCATATTCTTCAAGTTAATAAAAGGAACTAAATGAATGTGATTTTCAATACATTATCATCGCTGGGTAACCACCTCACACTCGATATGGCTAAACATGATTAAACCGCGTTATGGCTGTAATAAATATCAGCTCACTTGTGACCGAATTCCAAAGATCATTCTTGGAGTTCTGGTAAAAAAACTTATCTGGTGGAGTCCAACCATGTCAAGTGTGAGACAGTTATCCACCGATAGAAATGAGTGAAATCGCGTAAACGTATAGCTTATTTACTGTGTCAGAAACACTAATCATTATATACTGATCGGCTAAGTGGTCTAATGGTTAATCGTTTTCCACGAAGACTAAAGAAGTTGAGCTCAATTCTGTGGTGAGATTGTGATTGTAAACTACTGAGTAGTTCCATACAATAACAAAACAGCCGTCCAGTGCTTTCTAGTTTTCAATGATTATTTAACTCAGGTCAATTTGTGATATCGAATTCAACGATATCCACAACACCCAATTACTCTTCCATTTGTTTAAATTTATTCTGTGTTGGATACATTTTTTTCGATTTAATCAATTAAACAAATTTAATTACATAAGTACATATAATTTATATTTAAATAAAATATAATGGTATTAGCAAACATTGGTTTTTTCTCATTTCGTATAATATCATTGTTCTCGTATAATCAAGTATACTTTTTACAAATGAAAACAAAACAAATTAACTAGGTTTTGGCATAAAGGATACTATATACAGTGTTTCAGCAATGTTTCATATAATGATTTCCCTAATAAACTTAAACAGAAGAACAGCAACAAAGATTTTGGCATATTAAGATGAATCCATTGTAATTTTATTTGGTTCTCATTAAGTGTTTACAACCTGTGATATTTTAAAATTAAAACTAATTAATTGAAATGCATCATCCTTATGCAGTGGAGTTAGCTGTAAGCTGTTAGCCGTACCATCATGACGAAACAAACCTGTTGATAAACCACAGTATTAAGAATTTTAATTAAAGAACAGCTGGATTAAAGTATACTAGGTTCCTTAACTCTGAAGTATTTTCGATGATTATAATGACTTATTAGCTAGAAATTTCATTGCTCGAAATGATAAATAAAGAATGTTTTATGAAAATGACTAGGCAATGTTTTGTGAAAACCACGAATAGCCACACATCTTAACACTTTAAACATACAAAAATGAAATTATATTACAGATTTAGCTTTTCATTAAAAACTAATATTGTAGTGAGCTAACTTAACTTAAAAGCACTTACTGATTTTTAGTCAGTTACAATAAGGTAGTGCGTTGGGTTCGACTAATTCATTAAATTGTTCATGGAAAATAACCGTTTTAGCTAATCAGTGATGATCAACTTAAATTCGAAGCCAATCAAAAGCCGCTTATTACAATATCTATACTTAACACCCAAAAGGTATAAGATTATTAATAAAACCATTTATTATTGAATATTTTGATTAGCTAAGAAAGATTAATTGCGAAATGAGACTTGATTTCTTGAGTTTAGACGATGTTGACAACGGACATAAATTACTAAATTCAGATCAGAAGTCACTAGTATCTCACGACAAAAATATTTCCACAGATATTTTGGTCTACGTTGTAATAACATAAAAGAGTGATATTGATTGCGATTTCGACATCAATCTAAAAGCGACCTTAGAAAATAAATGACTCTTAGATAACAAAATAAACTGAAGCATATTGTCACTAACTACATTCCGTCACATATTTAAACTGATTTACGAATAAGGGCTATTTGTTTAAGTCTTCACGAATGTCATTGTGGTAGATGTAATTAAACGTGAGTTTGTCACTAAGAGTTTGATTTAATGAACATTTACTCTATCATTTTGGTTAGGTGAAGTGTGATATGTTAAATACACAGCTGATAACTAAAAAATTCATCTTTGTAGAGTAGTAGTACTCAAGACTATAGGAGCTGAAATGTTTGTAATAGACCAGGACTTTATCAAAACATATGTTTTCGTGGTTAAATAAAGTATATATGGTTTAGTAGCTGTATTTTTATTGAATTGATTTCAGACAAAATATCCTTGTTACCTAACTCGCAAATATGAAAAACGTTAAAAATTGAAATGAGAGTTGACTATTCATGCTACTTAAAAATATTCATCATGAACATAATGTTCGGGGCTGTTTTTTTCAAAATTAAAAGACATATATTACGTCATCATTATTATTTACCTTACCTAATGTCATTACATATTTATGTTCATTTTTGTTTTATTTTCAGTGAATACCTCACTTTTGTAACGGAACCAGTAATAGGAAGTCTAGCAGACATGTATATAGATGATAAGGTACGTATGTAGTTTGTTTATTATTTCTCACTGTCTTAAAAAGTAGTGATCATTGATTGAATTGTGTATCCAAGTAAAGATATGACTGAAAAAAGTTTAAATTTAATAAAATTAGAATTGACTAAAATAATTTTATATCATAAGTGATTTCCTTTATGTCAAAGATATATTGAATGTAATGAAATAAAACGATCTAAAATTCAAGATTTACAAGAAGTATCAACATAATACAGGTTCATCCAGACGATGAATCCCAAATAGGACAAAACGTGCGTCCTGGATTTCACTTGACAGTCACAATCCAACTTAAATAATTAAGATGGTAATTAAACTGAAATAAGCAATGTACAAATGTATCTACAACTGATCAACATTTTATTCATTTTGATTGAAAAGTAAATATTGAAATTTTGCAACATTTGCAACAGTATAGAATGATGTATCGGTTTAAAATTAAATGTTGAATATTATTCGAAAACCTGAATAATACATTCTATTCAGTGATGTTGTATCCTGTTATTCATATGTCATTAGTCTATCCAAATACAAACATTCATTTCGACTAAAACATTAATGTTATTTTATTCTTTTATGTAAATAGTGTTTTATTTAGTAGATGACCTGTAAATAGTTTAGACAGAATGAACAAATAATTGTAATACAACAGAATGTGTCCTGTCCTGTAACACACAGGAAGTCTTGATAATCAAGAGATCATTAAAAAATATGTAACAGCATAATGAAACAAGTAAATGCTTTTAAAATGATTTATTAAGTATCTTCACTTAAGAATCTTTTAACTATGTTAAGTATGAAACTTGGATTAAGGAAACTATAGTGATACTTACTTTAGAGAAGTAAATAGAAGTTGAAATATGTTAAGTCAACGATTTCACTATATTTAATGTAATGAAATTGAGATGTGGTAATTCGGTTGTTGTATAAGTTAGTGATTTATGTTAAAGATGTTTCGATTAATCAGTATTCCATAATGAAAATTCATTTAAATTATTTAATGCACTAAGTTTGTATTATGATTTGAAAGTTGAAATCAGGAGGCATATCATGTTCAAATCAAGATTCGTCAACTGGATGTAACTGTGTGTTAGTGTTGATGTGCACACTTTGTGACTCAACCCTAGTTCTTTCCTGTTAAACACCACTGTATTTACTACTGAAACTTGAAGTAAACATGAACAGTGAGATGCATATACATCTAGCTGATAAGTCAAAAGGTGACACATGGTACAGTCTAAATTTCAATTTCCAGCTACTGTACAACTTGGCTCGTATTCTCAAACTATCACTTCATTGACGGATTCCTCTAAAGATGTGCATATAGCAACATAAACTAACTAAATTCAGTCCATAGTAGTATCAACTAGAAGTTACCAAAACTTTCAAATTATATTTAGTACATTTATATACATAAAATATGTTATGTAAATTTAAATATTCATCTTACTTTCAATTTTAATAGGAATCTTCTTTTTGTGAATTAGAAATTATATTCGGAATACATCAGGTAATTTGATTCATCTTTAATTATATAATTTCATACAGTTTTAAATATTAATTAGAAAAATGCAAACTGATGAAAGCAAAACTATAAAATCTCTGTAGATAACTTATGATTAAAGATAGTAAACAAGAATATAATTCGTTAAAGAAGGTGGTGAAGAGTGTTAATGCCAGTTTGCAGAAACAATAACTGCCTAATCTATATAAATTATAAAATAGGATATTCTGTGCGTTTCGAAGCGTATCATGCTTGCATCTCTGTAGTATTCTCAGTTTTCTGTATTCAGTTGAGTGCTTTGTATTCTAAGTTCCTTTTCTTAATTTTCACTTCATAGTTCAATTACTATTTAGATAGAAACCATAATAGCTATACCCTGAAAACCAATAATTAAAATTTGCTCGAAAAATTATATTTGATCAAGAAAACGTGGGAAATGCATTGTATATGGTTCAACCTTCATTCTCACATGGAAATTATCATCGTTTTTCATGGATGAATGAACCTATTTAATTAATTTTCTTAAAACAACTAATCATTTATTTGTAAATGTCCTCCCATTATTGTAACAGATTATTTGTTTTCACGCATTCATCAGTGCCATTTTATTCATTACCTGTAACCATTTATTCAAGACTCAATATAACTTTACCTACTATCCTAAAATGCATTTCGGTAGTATCGTGGTACAAAGTAGATCACAACTTTAAAAATAATTTTTTTTAAATATGATGATGAATAGTGGTTACAGAAACTTAAGAAGTGATGAATGAAATGAATATCTTCACTGAAAACGTTGAAAGTTTGTAATTTGTATACGACCTTAGAATATTCCGAAATTATGAAATGCAACCTTCAGGTTCATGACATTAAATATAGTGTACAGCAAAAGTTTGAGATGTACATACACATCCCTAAGTAACTAATGTTCTAGAAGTGAAATTTCGCAGATCACTTTTAATCTTTTTTTCACATTAATGCAACAATGATCCCATTCCCTAAAAATTATACTTTATATAAAGCATGAGACTACTTCCAGTTTGTTTTTATATATTTGAAATAGGAATTGCATGGACTGTAACAAGTATATTCAGGGCATATTTATACTTCAATACATTTAAGAGATACGCTTACTATACACATAGTATGTTCACTTACATCAATCCACATGATAAACATATAGGTACTCGATGATATCAACCATACGTTTATGCAAATCAAAATGTTGCTTCTAAAAACAATAAATATATATGACATTTTCACAATTATAACTAACCGCTGGATAGAACTCATCATGTCACACAATATTTAGTCACTCTTTCATTAGTATAAACATAATTTTAGTGGGTTATTTATAGTTCATTCCAAAAACACTTGAAAGTGTTATTTGAATTTTAAATTCTAGATTTTACATTGGCTTCTGCATTTAAGTAACTAATAAACTACACATTGATTTGAATATGGTTCCTTTCATTGATAAAATATACGTAAAACTATCAGGTTCAGTACTATACAAGCAAACTTTATACACAGAATTTACTGAAGTTTAGTTTCGTTGAATATATACGTCACAGTATGCAGACAAATGAATACAACTTAGCTCAAATAATTCGTAATAGAATTTTCGTTCACTTTGAATATGATTTTGGAACCATTTAACTGTTTTCGAAGCAAATAAGTGAATGTGATTATCTTTTAGTTAGATGATAATTGAAGCTGTGAATTTTCTTGGTTCATGAACAAAGTATTTTTGGTTACAATCTCTGAATCGTATCTGACACCAAACACAGCTAGTTAAAATTAACTTGGTGTTTTATTCAGAATTAGATACGATAGTTCTTTACGGAGTTAAAGAAATATCATTCTCATAATCTTCATTTTAACGATTCAATTAAATGTCATTTATTCTCATATTTATTCACTATAAAATGATATCATCAGTTAAACTTGACTTTATTAACTTGTCATACTTGGACATTGAATTAGATGCACACAAAGCAACTAACATTGAATGAATAAGTTGATTGCCAAAATTATAAGAAGATTTCTTTATCATCATCATCATCACTTCTTTTAAATTTCTATTTTAATTAACAAACAAAGACACATTCTATATTCTATGTTTTCATTTATTATTTTATTTTATTTTATAGATTACAGATGCTCTACGATATCTTCATAGTACTCAAGAATTAATGCATTGTAATATAAATTTGGCTTCAATTTTATTGGTTAACAAAAGTATATGGAAATTAGGTGGATTAAATTTTTTAGAAAAAATTGTTGATACTACAAAAGTATGTAAATATTTTTTATGTAAAATATGAAAAATGTACTAATGTGAATGAAGATTATATGAAAAAATATATACGAAATATATTATTACATTTATATTTTAAACTAACTGATGCATGTAGGATGAATTTTTACATTCCCTTTTTGTTTCTTATAGACTGAATCTGGTTAGTCACTGTTGCTATATGTGCATCCTAAGCGGATTGCCTCGATATAGCCAATATTCACAAATATCATTTGATTTGGATTGGGATTGGTAAGTGGAATCTAGGAATCCCACTATGAACATCAACATTGGAATGCAGGTACATCCAGCCGACTAGTGCCGAATAGGATGAAACGCGCGTCTTAGATTCCACTTGCCAATCACAATTAAAATTAAATGATAACTAATGTATGCATCTGAAAAGTAGGTTGAAATCTTAATTTACTGAATATAAATAATCTTTAGTGAAATAAATGCAAAAGTAAGATCTTGTAATCTGAAGAACATGTTGTTTACTATGTACTTACTTGATAAATTTTAGAAGGACATTTTTAAAAGATTATACAGTTATAATACTTGAAATGATATAAAACTTTAGGGAATTCAAACTTATCATAGTTGAGTTATTTAATGCAGCAGCTAATACATAAAGAATTCTGTCATAAACAAATTCCTATATTCATATACACATAATCAGTTGAAAGAATACTTCCACGATATTTCAATAAAAAGTTGGTATCTGTTAAAAGACCTAGACATATTACCGAATAGATCATGAAATTTCATCAACCGATATTTGCCATTTCTTCATGATTTTAATACTTACACGAATCAGCTGGATAATATTTAAGCAGGGGAAAGAACAAACTTACTGAACTATTTTTATTTATACCATATATTCAGAAGCAAACAAAACATACCATAAAATCTGATTACAAGAGCTAAATGACAACATATTTTGCAGCTCTTGACAACGGATTTTATAAATAATCACATTGTAGTCTATTGGACTAACACCAGCAAGAAAATATTGATTGACAGGAGCATTGAATACTTCTTAATTACTCGCCTGAAACTTTGCAGCTGTTTGTAGTTGTGTCCAGAAATTATCTCTGAATCAATAAATTTTCACCGAGTTTTAATAAGGTCTGTAGTGTTTGATTTAATTATAGTATCGACTGTTAAAATGTCTTAAAAATGTAATAATAAGATTAGCCAATATTTCTTTATTTGAAATAATTGCCTGAATTGTTTTTAACCACAGCAGGAACTAAGTAAATTATAACTCATGTAACACAATAAGAACCGCAATATGATTGTTTTTTAACTGATGATTTATTACTAATATTCTGGTAGAGAATGAGTAGTATCCACCACAACATAATTAACAAATGGGTACCAGACTAGTTTGATCTTTTTTTATTTAATAAACAGATTAATACTAATAATTCTCAATAAAAGGGAAAATTAATGTCACATTTACTTTATTTGTATTTATGACTGAACTTAATTATTACATAATGTTAAACAAAGCATCTTTACAATCGAGGGAGAGGGAAAGTTATGGAGATAGTTAATTGTCAGTCCTGATATCACGAATTGATCTGAATCAGACAACCAATGATCATCTGGAAGCACTGCGACAGCTATTTCGCCCTAGTATGGGACTCCGTCAGCAGTGCGCACCTACGACCCCATCGGTGGTTGAACCCAGGACCCTCTGGCTCCGCAGCAAATTTATATTACATCACAGTGAATTAATTAATTAAGAGTATGTCATTGTTAGTTTAATTTAAACGTACTTCCTTGAAATCAAACTATCAACTAAACTTTCTTCATATAACAATATTATACAGGAAGTGTAGTGTTAGATGTTCAGTAGTTGATAACAAATATTTAAATACTTCATCTAAAATTTCAAAATTGAGATTTTCGATAAACAGTGTATATTTACGATTGTGTCTATGATTTAGATAAGTATGGATTAGTGAAATGTTAGCTAGTTAATTAACTCATAACCCTAACAGATGATCAACTAATACACGACATTTGGTTATTATTTAACAGTCTTAACGTTAAGAAGTCTATCCTAATAACGCCTAACTGCTGGTAGGAATGAGAAGAACATATGATGCAAAGATATCCAATCCAGGAGCGAGGGTTACTACTACTCATTTGTTCCAAAAATTTGTTTATTTTCATTCATATAAGCCCAGACTGTACAGAAGCCCACTTAAAGTGCTAACGTTGATGCAACTATGTCAGGAATGATAGAAAAGTGTGATGGTGAGTTTATGAATGAAAAAGGATATTTAAATGGAAATAGGTCAAATGGAAGGTTACAATGATGAAAGTAGGAAAAGAACACTAACAAAGTGTTTTTTTAGCTTCTGACACTAAATAATTAAAACATACTACATATTATATAAGTGAGTGACTTTGAACTTTTTAGAAATTTTGTATGTTACTACTATCTTAATTGGATAACAGCTAAAAAAATAGTGTGAATCAAAAAGCCATAGATATGCGTTTTTTGATACTTAGAACCGACAGACAATAGTTTTCAGCCTACACCTAACACAAATCATTATGTCTCATAAATGCTGATGAACAAGATGTATTTGTAATTTATTGGCCCGAATTTCTACTATTAATAATATGGTGACATTACTTGGTCTTTACTTTGCTAACTCTCGATTCTAATAGTCTTATTAGAAAACCAATTGCCTATGTATAAAAACCTAAGTTTCTGAAATAAATAATGAATCTTTCTACGTATTTTCAATTTTTGGAAGCATAATTCAATCTTATTATACTCAAATCCGTTTTCTTAATTTATCAGTGTTGATAAATCTGCTCGTTTATGTTTGCTTACTGACTAATAATTGTCTGTTAGGATGTAGAGCGATTGCATGAATGCATTTAAATGTACAATGCTATCACGTTAATTTATTGAGGTGGTCGAATAACGGTTAATCATACAGAGTAGATTTACTGATATAAAGCATACAAATAAACAGATATGAAAAATAGAACAATCATTCAGTTGTAAGTTACTTTCAACTAGTAAAGTGTTACACATAAAAATAGAATAAATTAAATGTGCTTAACTCTAACTCATTACGTAACTAAAAGATTACATACAATTGTTCTAAACAATATCATTATTCACTGAAGCGACTCATCTATGTGTACTTGCCTTTTAGAACTATTATAATGATAAACATTCATCGACTCCCCTCCCTTGGGAGTTAATATTCAAATAGATTTCTTTCGTCTCATCTAAGCAAAAATTTAGTCAATTTTCAATATCCAGTTATGATGATGCATTAAAGATGTTTGGTTGTTTCTTTTTAAAGGCAGTCATTATATATATATTTTCGTCTTCTGATTACTACCTTAATTAAATAATTCATCATGGAATTGAAATTACAGCATATAAACAAGAAGAATGAATATGAATACATAAAGATACACATTTCTCTATTCATTACTTACCTTAAAATGACTAATTAGATCTGTCATTATACATTGTTTTCATGTAAATAAAGGCAACACAAAGAATTACTATTATCATTATTTTATTGTCAACCTCCTACAGAAAGCTTGCATTTTTATTAAATGAATCAGATGTTGTTTAGCATACACATAACAATGATATTAATAATAATAGCAAGAAGAAGAAAAACAGAAATAGAGCTAAGCTACTAAAACAAAGGTATCTAATACTTTGCTTGGTTTCACGAGTGATCAATTAACTGCATTAAGTAAACCTTTTGCATATATATATATATGTATATATATATATATATAATCCTAAGATATTCAACCACTGATTTCCGTTATTTCTCAGTATGTGACTGAAGAAATATGCTTCTCACTAACCTTACTTAGTTCGAGATTAAATAACTTTGTATTACAAGGTATATTTGACTACATATGAAAAATTATCGACGAATTACTTTTAAGAACAGCTAATTTAATTTAGGATAAAGATGTTAATAATTTATTCCTCTACGATCATAGAACATTATTTCACTTGATAAGATAATACACGTCTCACTGTTAGCCTATCAGTTAAAATGCATTCTTACGAACTAAGATTAATATGCTGTTTGTTTAGTGAATAATGAATCAAATTCCATTTCATAAAGGGCTAATAAGAAAATGCTAATGATGCTCGTTGAAATTGTTTCTTTATTGAATGATAGTTAAAATTGATTACATTTGATAAGTATGCATAGGAACTGATTTTAAAACAAAAAAAGTATGAAAATTTCTTTTCTATGAAATCGAAATCAGTAGAGTATAAATATTATGTCTTACAAAACTCTAAACAATCTATTTTCAAACATTGTCTAGCTGTTATCTTAGCAAAATCTTATCAAGCGGTAAGTGTTATGACTTCTTGTTCATTTATGAATCGCCTTCAAAACTCATGACATATATTCTTTCGTGAATATTCCAAAGCATTAAGAGAACTTAGAATAGTCAATATAAACAACATAGTCTGCATTAGTTTAAACATTAATGGAATCTTGAGAAGAAATTTTACCTACTTTTCTCTGATTAACAATGTTAACTATTTTATCTTAATCTAAATGATACAGCACACATCAATATAGTCACATAATAGAGAAAACAGATTATTACCAATTAGTGTATTCTACTGCTTTAGTTTCAATAGGTCAAACATGATAATTACTAACGTTTAACTTCAAAGTTGTTTCTGTCAATATACAAGCTCGTATTAATGATGTTCAGCTAAAAAAAGATAATTGATTTCCTATTAACCTAGTTATCATACCAATTTAGGTTCAAAGAACTTCTAACAGTAACCACTCATTGATGATGATGACGATGATGATGAGGAGGAGGATAATGTCAAATTACATGTCATTCTAAGTTATATTTTTTCTATTAAAAAACACTAATATAAATAATACAATTCAACAAATGCTTTACAGTTGTCTATGTCAACTTTCAAGTTAGATCTTTTGAAGTGGTTGAAAAAAAATTGATGGTTTTTGATTTAGGCTTAATTTTCATGGAGAATTAAACATAAACCTGAAAAATGTCGTCATTTGGATATCACTTTCAGTCGAATAAAATGGGCATGACGATTAAAAACAAGATACCGTAATAAATTTTTTATATAGTAAAATAGGATTTAATTTTCTGTGCATCTAAAAATTTAGATACAAATAAACTTAGAATTCATTATCAATTCTATTGATTATGAATAGTCAAGTATTCTATTCAGTTGAGGTAGTTTCGTAGAGATTAGTATTTTTTGTAGCACTCTGATCTCGCTTCGGCACCACTGGAAACCAGGAAGCCGTGGAAAGATGTTTCGTTAAAGTATGAAATGCCTAAGCGGTATACACCCTAAGAAATCGAACACAGGACTTCTAGGTTTTCTGGATAAATGTTTAGACATCAGTATCGCTTGATAAGAGTTCTGTGTTACAGTTCACACTTTAGTCAACCCAGTGATATAAATTGATAGTCACTCTATATCACTTGTGATTACAGTTTGCCCTCAGCGTGTTTGAAATTTACCTGTCACGACTTCACATCAGAACATCAGAA
Organism: Schistosoma japonicum; assembly: GCA_025215515.1. Lineage (NCBI taxonomy): Eukaryota > Metazoa > Platyhelminthes > Trematoda > Strigeidida > Schistosomatidae > Schistosoma > Schistosoma japonicum. The sequence goes on along the minus strand of CM046069.1, from coordinate 63,603,430 downwards.
TCATTTTGAACTAGCCATTACGGAATCTTTATATTACATTTGAGATGACGTGGTTTTTAATAGTACCTAACCAAGATTAGTTAGTGACAATTAGAAAAATAAATTTAATTGTTAACATAACAGCTGAATGTAAGAGAAAATTTTAATAAATGAACTTGTATGTTTAAACCACTAAACGTTTTGAACAATAAATTTTAACCAATAAATTGTCATTGTTATCGGTAACATAACTTAGAACTTATCTACATCAAATTATCCCTTGTCGTTGTCAAAGTTTAAGATGTAAACGAACTACTGTCATAGAAACAAACCAATGTAAAACACTCCTCATTATTTATTTCCTCAATCAATTAGTTCTATAATTGAAATACAAATTATTGGAAGTGTCATAATCCTTATGAAGTATTGTTTCGTAACATAGTTAAAAATGACTAGACATAAAATGTAACCAACAATAATGAGTAAAGACTACCTATTAAAAGCATAATTATGTGTTAGTGTTTAAATTGAATACTCAGTGTTATTTTTATCTTAATTCTTCAAATTTTAAATATCTTAATAATGTAATCAGTAGTAATCAACATTTTTTTTATCTGCTTATTCATTTGGTTCCACTTTTAGTTCGAAATTCATATAGTGTTTTATCGTAGATCATCTTGTGTTAAATGTTTCAGTAATTCACTGTTTGTAAACTAGACACTAGAAAGCGAACTTTCTCATTAATCACTTGGTAATTACTAAGAAACCTAGTTGTTACTTTCCAAGAAAATCTTAGTCGCATTTCTATTTTGAAGTTGGGATTCTATTAATTTACCTTTAAATAATTGTTAGTTAATGATTGATATACTTTGTACTATTTTATTGTTTTAGATAAACCCTAGATTTACTGGATATTCAGTAAAATTACCATTTTGTGCTCAACCAGATTTAGATTTTATTGCTCCAGAAGCTCAAATGTATAATTCAATGTCTCCATTAGCAGATATGTTCTCCTTAGGAATGGTAGTTTGTGCAGTTTATAACCATGGACGTTCTTTGATTGATTCCGAGCAAAATCCAAGTGTTTATGTAAAACAATTACCCGAAGTAAGTTTAGTTTAGTAACGACTATATATCATGCTTAATTATTTCCATATCATGTTTTATCTGTAAGTTAAGTACCGAAAACAACCAACGGAATTTTATAAACGATTGTATATTTTAATAACAATTGATTGAAGAAGTGAATCTCATGGTCTATCACACTCTCCGAGTTTTTAAGTGGATGAAATTACTTTCGGCTAATTTAGGTACTTATAGTGTTACTGCATTATTTAAGTTGTATTTCGTAGTACCAAACACTTACTTCCCTCCTTCGAAACTTCTTACTAAGAATACTTCAGATAAAGCTCTGATTAAACAACTGTTAAATCAGTCTAAAATAATGTAAATTATTTGCAATTAGAAAAAATTGAACAAAAGATAATTCGATTTTATTCTACTAAACTCATTGTTCATGTTCATGTTCAAAGTAGTAATGAAAACAATATGTATAAAGTAACCCTATGGTTTCATTGAAAAATCACGAATATAAAAATGGATTGAAAATGTTAGCTTTGAATTCCTATTGTGTGGAAAAACATAGAAATTAATGAAACTTCCTATTGGAATAAATTGAATAGATTAGTAAACTGATAAAAAAATTGTATTGTACTATTGAATGATAAATATTAAATAAAAAGACTACAAAGTTCTTGTCAAACATAATTTCTTCTTTACAAAAATACAAGATATCCAAACAGCTGTTAAAAGAACAGAGACATCTCTCAGTAACTTGAACCAGGTGATCGAGAAAAATCAACAGATTTCGGAGACATTTTTTAATTTGATAGACTACCGTAAATTCATCTTGTCAGCCTCCGAACACAATGAGGAACAAAGACCAAATCTGATGTATATTGAAAAGATGTCTATTGAACTGTCGTAAGCAATACTGAGTAACGTAAGACATTGAAAACCTAATGGTGTCAGGTAACTCTAGACAACTTTTCAGACTAGTACAAGAAATCAGGGTTAAAAGTACAGTTTTAGTGAGACAATGTCTGGAAAATATAGAACATTTATTTGGTCTCAGCCTAGACTGAGTCCACGGTCTTTAGTAAACATAAACGATAAATATGGATTAAAAATTTAGTCATTTCCTACACTATATACTGCTGTCTTTAATCTACTGACAAGCGTCGTTTACAAATATATGTATATACATTTATACTGTAAATTATCTTACTGAAGAACGTTAAAAACAACCATAATACATTAATCAAGTCGACATAAATACAAAAGATATATATATATGCCAAGCAGAAAACCAAAATAATAGGTATCGTATCTACAATTACCACCTGAAGCCTATAATATAATTCTGCAGATTACTAAGCAACGCTTACGATTAGAAAACCACATATACAATTAAAGCCTTGCTATTAAAGATACCTGTAATCGTTACTTCCATGAATCATTATAAATATCAATTAAATGATATTCACAAATAATCGATAGTATCGAATAGTAAGTGCATTTTTGCACTGTATTGCAAACCATAAGAATAATAATACAAATCAATATACTGATCACACTTTTATTCTCTTCTTACTGAATAGATTCAAAATGGTTTTGAAAGAATATGTGAACGATTACCTAAGGTTTTATTAGAACCTGTACGTAAAATGATCAGTCAGGATGTACGTGAAAGACCAACTTCACAGTTATTTGCTTTAGTAAGTTGACAACTGTTTTATTTCATAATACAATACTTTCTTCATCAATACATAGAATTACAATCAAATGATAATCTGTGACGCACGTCATTGGAACGGTAAATAAATAAAATACAGTTTACATGATGTTAAAAAAGAAAAGAATCATCACTAGTGTTTAAAGTCAATGAATTATTTGAATGGGACTTTATATGCCTGTAATATACAGTCACAATAATTTCAATTATGTTGATGCCCACAGCCGATAATTGAATAGTTCAGTCTAACGTTCATGGGTCAGTGGGTCATAACCAACGTGGCATTCGATACATTTTTACAATTACCGGATAAATAAAGCTTGATATATTGTGGTAATGATGCAGTAAGTATGATCTCAGTAACTGTGGCGGTCACACTACTGTAATCTATTTAATTCAAAGTAAATTGTTTATTGAATGATATGTCTTTACAGTTCACTTCATTTCCGTGTATTTTAAAAAAATGTCAAAATTAGTGGTTGTAATTGTTAAATTAAGAATCTTACGAGTTTTATGCAGCACAAAAGCTTCTATCTATTTGTGCTATATCTAAAACCATGACAATAAGCTTGATTATACGATAATAGTAAGTTTAATAATATATCCCTATATTTCCCTGAAGAAGCTGGAACCAGCTAGCGAAACGTTGAAATTTTTCTTTAATTTCATCCGCTGAGATTATTTACAAATATATTCTATTCACATGACTTACATACACCCAGCTCCCTAGTTTTGTAAATATTTTCGTTCATTTTTGGACGTAAATACCTATAAAATATTCCTATATTCATTTACAAATATAGGTCTTGACCACATGTTTACAAGTAACCGATTCTATATAAATTCGTATTGTTTCAAGCACATTTTTGAAATGTCCTATAATACTGATATTAAGCTGAATCTACTAAACAATTCGGTTGATGCAGTTCTTTAATACACCAACATAAAATGATTCACATTTAATTCCTGTTTCACATTATTTTTACATATTCGCCTACTTGATATTCAAATGCATCATAGATCACTAAATAAAATCTTCAGTAATAAGTCATTTTAACAGAGTATAATCAAATTCAAAAAAAGGTTGTAATTAAATTTTATTCACATCATGCCATCACAGTTAAAGAGGCAGTCAATGATGCTAAACTTCACAGAATACAAATTAATTATATCAGTTATTTAATATGCAGAATGATATTTAAGGAGCTTGTGTCAGCTTACTTCGTATTTAATTTAATCTATACTTTAATAGATATATTATATACTAATAAATCATCAATTTTCATATATGTTTTAAAGCATTGTAAGAAGTAAACAGCATTAAAACTGTTTGTTGAAAATATTGTGTACCGAGAATTGCATACATTGTCGACTGCTTAGTATTAATTTTGATATATTAATTTGTAATGGAATTGAGATGGCTAATATTTGTGGAAATTAGTATTTTTAACGGGATTGAATAGGCCACAAAATGATATCAGTAGAGAACCAATGAAAACCAGAAAGCACTGAATAACTGTTTCGTTCTGGTGTGGAACTCCTCAGCAGCGGGCACCTTCGTTTCGCTACAGAGGCTTCAGGCTGGTGAATACCGAACCATCTGCACTACTAGACAGTCATCCAATGATAGAATTTCCACTTCCATCAATTTGTGATATATTGCGTGACGATCATCCATTATCATCGGTGATATTAGTTTGTTTTGTTATCACTGACAATTTAACAGTGTAGTGAAAACTAGAAAAATAAAACATTATTCAAAACTGATAAATGTAGTCTGTCATGGTGTATTTACTAATAAGTAATAAATTTTTGAGCGATACATAAGAGACATTGTGACAGCAATACGTTATAGACTACAAGTAATTACTTTTGGCACGTATTGTTTCACTTAACTGTTTTGGCATAAGTTTTTCCAGAACCTATCTGTAAAGTAATGTTTTACACCATTATGATTAATCAAGCAGATTAAAACTGCCTTCAAATATTCACCATGACAAGTTACGTCATACAAAAGTTAATACGATTAATTAAAGTCACTACTTGCGTTATCTGACATGTTATTAAGTAGTTTAGATGCAATGAAAATTCACTTGGATAGCACGTCAATATGCTAGATAACCAAAGCCTAAATATTGTCTGCAATTAAATTTGAAACCGAAATACTTCGTTTAATTAGCATTTATTTTGCAAATGTGATTGACCCTAATATATGTGATCCAATTCGAGATAAAATACTGACCACCTGATCGATTAGAAAAATTAATCTATTGCAAACTGTAATTACAGGGATGATTTATGTACTGTTTGTGATACTCAAACTGGAACTTAAATTAGTTGACAGTACAAAAGGTTGAATAATTGCTTTATTGTTGGTAGGTCTGTAATAAATATATAATAATTTATTATCAAGTGCCGCTGATTAAACAGTTTAGTATTCAGCAAAACACTTGTTAAAAAGTTAGTCTGAGCGTCAGTGTCAAGGGTTAACCGATAAAATACAATATTCAGTGCAATTCAATATATCCGAAATAGCACATTTTCTGTCAGTTGGATAGCATCAATAGAAATCATGCAAATAAAATGTAACATAGATAAGTACATAATCCTTATTAATAAGTTGAAACTGTAAAGGAACTTTTCTTTAGTTTTAAAGTCACTGTAATGGATTTTAACCTCCTGTATTGCACAATATTCTGCTAAATATTGCATTATAATGACACATTAAATGATGTAAAGGATATCACGTTTGATTGATAGTTAGGCTTCAATTTCCTATGTTTGTGAATAGTTTACTAGACTAATATCTAACAAGAGTTGTTGTATTAAATGCATCTCATTCATGTTTAGTGTAAAACATTTTGTCCCCATGCGTGTTAAATCGTTGTATAAGAAGACTTACATTTTCTGACATGTTTTCATCATGTGATATCCGTTACTAATCGAAAGAGTCGGGTATTTAGTCTACAATTCAGATATGTGAGTTAATATCGATCGACTGAAACCAATACAATTCATAAACCCTATTTTTCTGTAGTTATATCAATATTTTGTTGAAATCTAAACAGTTACTTAAAGTTTTAATTTGCCGGCACTCAAACAGATAGCAAAAACAAAAAGTCGTAAACATTGATGAAAAAAATTATTTTTAGTGCTAAACTTAATGGTAACTGAAAGGATGGCCAGTTTTGCGAATGTCGTTGATAAACAACTATCAGAAAAAATATAATCACAAAATACAACCATTTGATTTCATCTTATTATAGAGGAGATTATCTAAAGATTAGAAACTAGTAGTATTGATTTAATTCGTCTGCAAATATCTTATCATAAATCTATGTATACCTTAAGAAAAGCATACTATTGAATGAGTAGAAATCAGAAGTATTCGAAAAGAAATTTCAAAAAAATTATTTGCATGTTTTATAAAATAAACCAATCATTTGCTTTAAAAATGTATGTTGTAGCATAAAACAGATCATGTTGATCTTAATAAAAATAAGGTGACATGTGGAGACTAGTAATACGTTATAGCTGATTGAATTTACCACAGATTGCTGTTAACAGACTACCGTTGAAAACCAGGAAGCACTGGACAGTCGTTTCGTCTAGGTATGGGACTTCTAAGAAGTTTACACCCTAGATTCAGCCCCAGGGGCTTTAGGTTGGCCAATACCTAACTTTTGGCAAAATCGAGTAGACATCCAATGGTAGAATTCCCATTTCCATCAATTTATGATATTGTTAAACAAAGTCGTGGAGTTCAGACTTGTTGAGAATGAGACATTTATCACCAATGAAATGGATGATCGTTGCGTTATATCACAAATTGATAAAAATGAAAATTCTATCATTGATTACAAGTCCATTTATGCAAAGGGTTCGGCCTTCGCTAACCTGAATCTTCTTGAGCAGAATCACAAGTGCGCACTTCTTGGAAGTTCCATGCTAAAATGAAACAACTATCCAGAGCTTCCTGCTTAACACTGGTACCCTACTAACGTCAATTTATAACGAATCCAATCAACTATATTGATTTTGCATGCCTTATGACTTCTGATAGAACTATCAAAAACATCTGATGTATCTTGATGAAAAAAATTATTAACAGTCAATAAATATGATAATATCTCAAATTGTATATATAAGTAGATATTATAAAAAGCATAAAAGAGTAAAATCAAAACTATATGAATTGTATTTTGTGAAATGAAGTAAATTCATTCAATTTTATATAAAAATATATTCTGTTAGTTAAACAATCATTTTCACTTCATGAAATTATTGAAAATAACGTTGAAATCAATAATGTTGATAAACACCGTCAGTTAGTTATGCTAAATAAAAAGTTTAAACAAATTAATAACAACAGGATTTGTAGAAGATAAATAAATTGATTATATTTAGTGCCTTCTTACTGGATGTGTATATCCTGGAATCAGATTACTTACTTACTCACTTACACCCGTCACCACTCCAAGAGGAGAATAAGCCACTTACCAGCATTCTCCATTCAACTCTGCCCTCATCAACCATTTCCAGCTCTTTCCAGTTGCTGTTCATCCTTTTGATAGCTACTTCCGATTCTCAATGCAGCGTGTTCTTTGGCCTTCCTCTTTTCCGTCTTCTAACATGAATCCAAGTTACTGTTTGCCTCGTTATACAGTTTGGTGGTTTCCAAAAAGTATGCACTATCCATTTTCAACACATTTTCCTAATCTCCTATTCGGTTGGAATTTGGTTTGTTCTCTATCATAGTAGGCTGTTACTGATGGTTTTCGGCCAACAGATATTCATTATCTTGCGTAGACAGTTGTTTATAAATACCTGTACCCTCCTGAGGATGTTTGCAGTAGTTCTCAATGTTTCACATCCATGTAGAAGAACTGTCTTGACGTCCGAATTGAAGAGTCTGAATTTCGGGTTGGCTGACAGTTGTTTTGAGTCCCATATATTTTTCAGCTGTAGGAATGCTGCCTTTGCTTTGCAAATACTTACCCTTACATTTGCATCGGATCTCCCTTGTTCGTCGATGATGCTTCCTAGGTAGGTGAAATTATGCACTTTTTCCAGAGTTTCACCATCAACTTCGATTGGGTTGGTGCTCCCTGTGTTGCATTTAAGGATGTTTCTATTTCTTTTATGTACGTTCAGACTTATTGATGCTGAGGTCGTTGCTACACTGGTTGTTTTCACTTGCATTTGTTTGTGTGTATGGGCTAGAGGAGCTAGATCATCCGCGAAGTCCAAACTGTCAAGTCGCATCTTACTTGTCAAATGAATTCCATGCTTCCCCTCAGATGTGCAGGCGTAACCGCAATTAATAATATTATTATTGTCAACGTGAAACATTATATAGACATTGAAATTGTGATTAAAATGTCACAAGAAAATATAGTGAGAACACAGACACAAAAGTATAATAATGCTAATTATATCTAACATAATACTTGAGATAATAATTAAGTTTTATGGTTTGAAAATGATCTTGGTAGGATGCCATTGAAAAATGGATTGCACTGGACAGTTATTTCGCCCCACGATAATGGTATAGCGATTAGACAAAGCATTCCTGTTTTTAGTGTTTTGTTTAAGTAATCCATATGTAAAATATTTGATTTGAGGGGGTTTTGTAAAGACTGGCGTTTTAATTGTAATTTAATCAAATTAAAAGGATAGGCAGCTTACTAATTACTAACTTTAGGACGTTTCTAAAGTTTTAGTTTGAAGTCATAACTGTTTAACTTCTAACTCTCTGGGAGTGGGATATTTTTTCGCAAATGGCAATGGATGGTAGTTACGCTGTATCATATATTGATAAAAGTGGGAATTACGCCATTAAATACCAACCTAACGATGTTGATGGTTTAACGTTCGGATTGAGATGTGAGTGTCCTGGGTTTGATTTCGTTTGGGAGTCAATGGTGTGCAATTTAAATGAGTTCAATATTGCATTGGTACCTAAGTGAGATCAACCTATGATGAATACAAATAACGTAGTAAAATTAAATGCTGATCTTCATAAAACCAGTTCGAATCATCTCTTAAAATGAGCTAAATAAAGAGGTTGGCTGAAGGGGTATGATAAGGTGAAACAAAGTCCTATAAATTTTAACAGATAAGTAATATATAATCACTCCAAACAATCAATATAAAAGTAAACAGAGTCAGAAACGAAAACCACTTGGATAAAATTATTAAATTTATGTAGTCGACAGTAGTAAAAATCAAGGTAATTATTTTACTATGGAAAAGAGAGATTTTCCGCACTTTCTTTATGGATGCAAAGTTCAGGTCAACAGCGCTTGATTGAAATGACCTTCTCTAAACGGTGTAAAAGTGATATCCTCTGCTTCTTCAAAGGCCTTTGATATGTTCATTATACGTCCATTTTCGCTAAATACTTAGACAATGCGCTTGTGAAAACTTTACTTCAAAAATAAGTTTACAAGGCAATCTTGAGCAAACCATGTGGTTGATCTTTCAACCTTACCTATATACTTCCTGCTACAAATACACACAAGCTTATAAATACTCTGTAGGTAACTTTATTAGGTGACAAGTGCTAACATAGCTATCCATACTGACTGTTTAGATGTACTGATACCCATGCACTTTAATATTTTAAAAGATATAGAACTCCATATTTCATGAAACAAATGTAACTGCATGTATGTGTTTAGCAAAATATAACAAATGTTAATTACAAAGCAATTTTATTTTGAAAAAAACAACTATTTAAACTTAATAAACTTGATAAAGTTGAATACTTCCCTTGTTAGAACCTTTTGTGATAATATAGGTATCATGAACGTAATGGAAATTCGTTTTGTACTAAAAAAAAACGTAAAACCTTTAACACACGATTTTGTAGAACATATTTGCTAAGTAGAACCCTAAAGTCTTATCCTCATTTGTATCTCAGTAACTGTGCATCAGTTTTGACTAAGATTCCTGCTATTTGTGAATACTTTGGAAATGAATAGTTTAGTTAAGCAGTAGCATTATTATATATATATATAATGACTAACCTGGCAATCTGTAATGACCCAAATCAAAGTATGTTTCGGTATGTTTATTACAAGATAAGTTGTCATTTAATGGAATCACTACCACTAATCTTTTACATAAATTGCAACAGGTTACCTCCTTAGAGTTCTTGAAAAGTTATAGATCAAGGGTCTTTAGTGATAAATTTAGTGTATCGTAGAACCATAATACGACGCATTAATTATAAATGCCAAACTAATTTTTGTTTATTCACCTTTTCTTCTCCGCTTGTTCATTTCTATCGAATCCATTTTCGTACTTTCAATAATATAAGTTTTATCATTCAATTTATGACAGTTGTTTTCTCAGCTTTTGCATAAACATCTATCTTCAAGTGTTTCAGTTTCTCTTGGTTACTTACTGAGTATATCAATAATTTATGGATACTTGACACTGATTTCATATTTATATGTCGTTATAAAAAAAGTTTGAAGATTCTTTTTAATTTTAATTTTCCCGGTTCTCTAGATTATTTGTTGAAATAAAGTATTGTAATGAATAAATTAGGAATTTAGAGTATGCAGTAACTTGGCAAGTTTGTGAAAGATTAAGATACATGGAGAAAATGAAATTTTTGCATACTCTTCAAAATTAAATCGTAAATTTTTATATCTACCTGTATGTAAATCTACAGACCAGCTTTTATTGAACAATTTCACATGACTGATTACTATGACCATTTGAAAGGCTTGAATTAACTAAGAATAAATGATTTCTTATCATACATATGGATGTATTTCTATCGTCATATGATCCATTCGATTATCAGCTGTCAGAATAGATTGTAGCAAACAGGATAATAAACAATCTCAACATTAATAAACATTTTGTCATTATCAGCTGTTTATTTGTATATATTTATATTTATTTATGATCTATCTCAAGATAAACAGAATGATAGAGTTATAGTCGATTATTTAATGAGTTTTGATAATTGAGTTCCTATTTATTAAACTTCGTTCATGTGATTGTAGCAAATGTTTCATTTGAGTTGTTGATGATATTTACAGATACTACTGTTGACCCCATCGTTATTATAGTTTATGTTTGTTGTAAGTAAAAAAGGACGAATGGTTATTTACACTTCTTCAGATATATATGTAAATACTCAATATTTCATGTATACTATTTTTGCCCTATTCGTGAAAAAACTTCGGTTTTCTTGACTAATTGCTTTAGTATTCATGAACAAATACTGATAATATAGTTTCAGCTACTTTTACTTATGATATTCTTTCTATTGGTCTAAGTTTACAGTAAATAGGTTACCGAGTTAAAGTGACAAACGGTGATTTACATAGAGTGATAAATAACTGAGTAGTAACCAATGTCATCCATGTCTAGTCGTTTAGGGATGATAAGAACATAGCTATCTAAGCAACTCACTGTCGTATGCAGTATGTATTGATGTTTAGTGATCAGAAGTAGTCACCGTGTATCCTATTTTTATGCTGTTTAACACAAGTTAGCACGATTATTAAATGGCGTATGAGATGATTGGTTACTTAAACGAATAGCCACAGTAAAGAATCATTGTTAAGATGTGACAAGCATTGAACAAAACATTTGTAACTAATAAGTGGTCAATTAGCGTAAATATCTAGATGCTATAGGAGTTCACTGGAGGAGGGTGCTAGAATAGTTTAATGATAACTTCCTTAGGATAAATAAGTTATCATGAATGTCATTCAGCAGTACAATTCAAAACAAAATAGTATTTACTAATGATAACCAATGCGATACTTGGCTTCACAGTAAAATCAAATTTTTAGTTAGTACTTTATAAGACGAATACATTTAGATACTAATAATTGATTCTTAGTAATTTTGTTTAGATATCATCAAATATAAGGATTATTTCTATCAAATTTCCTTAATAAATGGTAAGATCTTCTTAAATTAATTTCATAATCATGATTGATAAAACTTGGATTACTAATTTTATAGATAATGACAGAGATTACTTAGATGTTTGATAAAGAAATTAGAATAAATTAGTATTTAAACATCTGATATTGGTTTGTGTATTAATTCCAGTTAAAAAGTAATAATAATTCTTTGTTCATTATTTTAATTTACTTGGTCTATGAATAGGAATGAACATTATTTAAGTAACCATATAGTCATGATTAAGTTTAGAATTAAAAATTGATTGATCGTTCAGTGACTAAGTCACTTAATTGACAATGTTCCCTTAGTTGAGTTTTCAGTGAAAATTACAAACTACTGGTTTTGTGATTTAATCTCTTGTGAACTAATTTTATTTGATTGATTAACACCAACTATTTAGGATGATTACATGTAAGTTTATCCTTCACAAATTCTATACAATAAGTAATGCGTTAAAGATACATTGTAGTTTATACATTCTCTATGGTATTTTGTTTTTAGTTAAAAGTGTTCAATGAACCAACAGTTCTTTCATACGAAGGTTTACTTACATTGAACGATAAAACAGTAAATCAGAAAAAAGAATTCCTTAGTCGGTTGACTAAAGTTATACCCTTATTTGAACCTGTAAGTTTATCACTTTAGTATATTGTTACATTTCTTTACATAGCCAATATTTTGTCTTAAAAATTACTAAACCTTCAAAACAAAACAAAATGAACTGTACGCAAGTAGGAATGTATTCATATTTTTCACGCATCAATAAGGTTCATCGTAATAACAACTAGTTTTATAAAATATTATTGGAATTTGAAGTAGTTTGCACTACAAAGTGACATCAGATAGAGAAACCTGTCATAAGTAGAAAAAACCAGACGACTGTTTTGTCCTTGTTTTATGTGTTGTTTATTATAACCAGTCTACTCTCAACATTATCTGCATTAAGTGCATTTGAATCCTCTGGTATTTATCACAGCGATGACTTGTGGGCCTTCTGGAATTGTGCTTGGATATACACAGGTAACGTTTATAATTAAATTCTTCAAACAAACTCAAATCAGGATGGTTAATTTTAATGTATGTAAAGATGAAAATATGTAGTCTAAGCGTTTGAACAGGCCATCTAGAACTAAGTGACAGTTCTTAGTAATGGAGTGTCGTTCTTAAACTGAGAACTAAGCTTATGTATTCGATATTCAGTGCTATGGATTATTGGAAATGACTAGATAAAATATTCTTTTCAAATTAAACGGATATAGATATTACATTTTTCTATAAACTTCCAGTGCTTATATGAGAAATACGGAAATCTTTACTTCCCAACTTATGATAAATATCTGCATTTATGATACTTGCCCAGGCGAAGCTTATCTAATTAAACTTTATTCACTCACTGTAAGGCCCAGTAATATATTTAGTTTGACAAACTTTTGTACCTTAATAGGAAATTACTAAGTATATTGTTTGTATTTGCTATAAATTCATTTTGGTTAGTTATCACTGAAAACCAAGAAGCACTACACAGCTGTTTTGTCATAGTATAGAACTCTTCAGTAGTGCGCCCTCTCGATTCCACCTCAGAATCTAACTGAGGACCTTCATTTTCTACGAAGAATGCTTAACCATTAGCATCAGTTAACAAGTGACCAATGGTAAAATTGGCACTTTGATCCATTTCATTGGTAATAATTTTATTACTCCCGACAAGTCAACAAATACTGAAAATTGATCATAGTTAGAACTCTACCATTCGATTCCAGCTCAGTAGTGCTGACCGGTTAAGCATTCGTCAAGAAAACCTAAGGTCCTGAATTTGATGCCCTAGAGGATACTCACTACTGAGGAGTTTCATGCTGAGACAATGCAGCTGTTTAGAACTTCTTGGCTTTCAATTATTCTTAACAGACTTCAATCTGTGACAAATTCAAACAACAAACTAAATATTAATTTCTAAAAAAAACCAATTCAAATTATTTACTAATTTCAATTATATGGTTTTCTAATGTTTTTTTTTCATCAAGTAAAAATTTTATTGATTTCTAACAAAAAATAAATCAATGTTAAAACAAGTTTATCGTTTCGACTTTATTGAAAAGAAAACATTTACAAATTATTAGTTAAGATTTAATGGATAAATTGGATAAAATTTACTTACATGAATTACTTATGTTTACTTGACCTTAGGCAATTTAAAACAATTTTTTTATTATTTAGTTATGGTATCGTTCATTTGGTTGAATGAAAAAAAATATAATTTTGTTTTGTAATAACTAATAATATCTTTGCCTTATTGATAGCTTACTTGATTTTAGTTTAAAGAGTCCATTCGGATCATTAAAAACGTCTATGTAAAAAATTGACCTCAGGCAACTTCATTCAGTGTACTACTCACAAAAGTCATTGCGAAACTGATTAAAGTTTCATGAATGCCACTCTTTCTTACGAATATTTATTCGTTGAAGTGAGGTGGTTATCATTCTGTGGATTGGTATTTTAATTGGTTGAATATATCACTGACTGATGTTAGTAGGGTACCATTGAAAACCAGGGAGCACTGAACAACTACTACGTTGTAATGTGGAACTTCTTAGCAGTGCCCACCCCCAGATTCCGAACAAAGGACATCGGGATGGGTTGGCATCCAATGGTAGAATTCCCCTTTCCATCAATGTGTGATATACAGCACAACTACCATTCATCGGTTTTGATAATAACTGTCTCATTCCTGACAAGTCTGAATCTATTTTTGTATTCGTTATTTAATAACGAATATATATTAAAATTATTTTATCATTTAAAACGACATAAAATTACATCAATGGATGCCTAATTATGTGTTTCTCAGAAAATCCATTGAAGAAATAACACACTTTCGCTAATTAAAGTATTACTTCAGTAGTGAATTAAATGGATAATTTTAGTACATACAATTAAAAACCACAAAGGAAATTTTCATTTGTATATTACAGCATAGACTAGACACAGTTTTATGAAAATAAAAAATACGTCTAGGTTTCGCTTAAACATGTTTATTATAAACCAATCTGCAAGGACAGCAAACTACGCTGCCAGAGAAAGAAATAAAAAAACAGCTACGTGACACAACAAAGAAACTGGCAGGCAAATATAGTAAACCAGAACGACCGGTCAAAAACAAAGAAGGCAAGCTAATCACCGAGATTCCAGAACAAAGGAACAGATGGGAAAAACATTTTGAGGAACTCTTGAATAGGTCAGCTCCACTGAACCCACCAGCACCGGAGCATCATCTAAAAATCTCCCGATAAATGTCACTCGACTAATAGTGGAAAAACTCAAGATGGTCACCAAACAGTTCAAAAGTGGAAAAGTAGCAGGACCTGAAAATATACCAGTTGTAGATCTCAAGTCACATATAGATGAAATGTCAAGAATGCTCCACGTTTTATTCAAGAGGATCTCGAATGAAGAACAAAGGCCGGAAGACTGGAAAGAAGAACACCTTATTAAAATACCAAAGAAAAAGATTTGAGCAAATGTGAGAACTACACTCGGATCACACTACTATCAGTACCAGGGTAAATCTTCAACACAGTGTTGTTGAAAAGAATGAAAGATTCAGTGGATGCTCAACTTCCAGATCAACAGGCTGGTTTCTGTAAAGATCGGTCGTGCACAGATCAAATCACAACAATTATTTAAATGGAACTCGTCACTGCACATCAACTTCATTGACTATGAGAAGGCGTTTGACAGTGTAGACAGGAGAACAATATGGAAACCCCCTCAACAATACTGCCTAACAAAGACACGCGTCAACATCATCCGAAATTGTTGCGACGGATATAGTGAAAATCGTGCATGGAGGACAGCTGACAAATGCATTCCCAGTCAGGAGCGTAGTCAGACATGGCTCCCTACTCTCTCCATATCTCTTCCTTCTAGTGGTTGATTGGATCATGAAAACATCCACATCTGAAATGAAGTACGGAATTCAATGAACAAGTAGGATGTAACTCGACGATCTGGACTTCGCGAATGATCTAGCTCTTCTAGACCATACACACCAACAAATGCAAATTAAGACAACCAGTGTAGCAGCAACCTTAGCATCAGTAGGTCTGAACATACATAAGTGAAGAACAACATCCTCAAATTCAACACAGGGAGCACCAACCCATTTGAACTTGATGGTGAAACTCTGGAAAAAGTGCATAATTTCACCTACCTAGGAAGCATCATCGATGAACAAGGAGGATCCGATCGAGACGTAGAAGCAAGGATTGGCAAAGCAAGGGCAGCATTCCTACAGCATAATAACATATGGAGCTCAAAGCAGAGTTGAATGGAGAATACTAGTAAGCGGCCTATGCTCCTCCGAGATGGGTAACAGGCGTAAGTAATCTCAAGATTAAGTGTTCCTTATTGATATTTTTTCTTTTTATGTCTAACTAGAATTTCATTTTCTCAATTACCATTTAATATATTTACTGGTTAACTTTAATATAAAATTGTAATATCTTGGTAGGGCTCCCTGAATTATACTTCAAACAAATATATTATTCCAATTCTTATTAATGCATAGTCATAAAAAAGACTCACTGAGTTGATTAACATACCGATAAATTGTAACACATGCGATTTACTGAAACTTTTTCAGATTCAAATGAATAACCACTATTTGTATTGTTTAAAAATATATTTGAATAAAACTTCAATCACTTTAGAAGTTACACTTTGTTTAACTTTGAACTGCCTACATTGTTTCAAATATTCATAAGCCTTCATTATTTATTCACATATGCGTTCATTTTGACTCTGTTACTGTCACAAAAACTATTATTAAAAAAGTAACCATTTATATTAAACCATTTCTAATCTTTCGTTTTCTAAACAATAAATGCCAGTAAGTTGAATTGTGGCTTACAAACGGAATCCAGGACGCATGTTTTGTTCTATTTGGGACTCGTTAGCTGGATGTACCTGGATCCATCACTTGTGAACTTTCGCTATATCGATGCAATCCACTCAGGATGCACATATGCTAACACAGACTGATCAATTTCAGTCTATGACAAATCAACGGAAAGATCTAAATACATTATAATAAATGCATTTGTTTCATATTTTATTTCAGATTGTCAGATATAAATATATTCTCCCACTGATCTTACAATGGTTGTATGGTTCAAATGAATTAAGCCCATATGTTTTGCCATCATTTTTAACTATGATTAAAGTAGCTGAATCTGATGATTATGACAAGTATTTAAAAATTCACCTCCACAAAATTTTAACTGAAACAAAATCACTTCAGGTAAGTTGTTTGGTAGCTATGAAAACTAAAATCATTTTTATTATCATTATTTTATTTATGCCTACTATTTTTCCGGTTAAATGCATGAGTCAGTTCATTTGATTTCACAAGTTGCCCTTAATTAGCCAACCACTGATAATTAGGAAACACTAGACAGCTGTTTTGTTCTAGTATGGGACTCCTCAACAGTGCTCCTCGATGACCTCTTCAAGGTTTAAGCTCGGAACCCTCTAGTTCAGTGGCTAAGGCTTTGCCATTAGACCACTGGGCTGGCTCCCAGCAGCCGGTTTAGTAATCTTCAAAACACTAAATCACTTGAATTAGGGTTATTAAAAATAATCATTGACAAAAAGAATAAACGATGGCTTTAAGAAGCTAGCATAATTAGTTAACACTGATGATTGCATAACCACTTAAATTAGATAATTAATGCTATCTGTAAAATTCTATCCAACTTATTCTAAAGCTTTAAATTATGTCCCTTACAGACAGCAAAGTTATAAGAATACACCCAAATATATCAAACCTTCGCATACATAAAGAATTTGTTCATTTTATCAATTTCATTTGGCCTTTTGTATGACTTCAGAGCTGTTCCTGTTTCTTAAAATTTTTCAAACTTTTCAGTTTTTTAATTTTAATTTCTCTCCTACATGATCATGAATTTGCTTCAATCTTAATTTTAGTCTTACATAATCTGATTCTTCAATTTTGATTATATAATTTTCTTTGCATTATTTCATCAATAAAAATACTAACAACAATTTCAGCTTATGAAATTAGTAATACATTCTATTTTGTTCATACAGACCAGATACGATATTTAACCAACAATGCACTTTTTCTTATTCAATATTTTATGAAATTACTAAGTGACTATTATATTATTTGAAACTGTGTTGCTAATCGGCTCTTTACCATTTACCTTATATTAACTTCATATATAATTGCATTATAGAGAATTGATGAAGATCTCATTAAAAAGAAACATATCTTTGCTCATTCTTGTATTCTTAAATAACGACTAGTCACATATACAAAGCTATTGCTTTGCAGAGTACTGATAGCTACATTCAAATTGCATTTTGTGAAGTCATGAACGATAACATATCTAGGATGTTTAATTCAAAGATTCTGGCTGTAATGTACAGATCTACTGTGGTGCATCATCACCAGTTAATTTACCTTCATTTTAATGTAATAAAAATATTGTTTTCGTTTACATAATTCTTAAATGAGTAATATTCTATATGGATTATCCCTTACCACGTAACTTTAAACGTTCAAGTCATTCGTAACTGACTTAACAATAAAAACTGAATTACTCATTCATTGAAATATACTATGGAAAATTTGCATACAACACAATTAAGAATTTTTGTGCTTACTGACGCGTAACCATCTCCTTACTAGTTTTATATTTTAATCGAACAGTGAATATATCAGATATATTACCATATAGGTTGTAACTTTTTATATTGCACGACTAGTATTATTATTCGTCTTTCCCTAGTCACCGTTTTATGTGTATCTTTGTCATTGTGTGTATGTATGTTCTCATTCTAATGAATTCATTAAATAAATTAAGCTTATACTCAATCAACCAAAATAAGTTAATATTAGTAGATTTATAAAAGAAAAACAATAGGTAATCTGTTATCTTCGTCAACAATAACATTATCATAGAAGAAATCAAAACAAAATGTTGGTGAAACTTTGGTTGTTTTCATTTTGAGTTCTCAACAAAAGATAAATTTATTTTCTTGGTTAAAAAGTGATCGATATTGAATGTCTGGCTCAAGTGTATGCTTAGTTGATCTGCATGTAGTGTTGAATGATAATATAATCCATATCAAAGATAATAATTTTATCATCTAATTAAGGTAACAACATTAAAAATTCCAACGATTGATGTTAACTGTATAAGAAAACTGTTAGATATGATCAACTAAATGACCAAATTAAAACCTTTTTATTTAACAAATAGCAAAGTAATTTCATAGTATGATGAAATACATAAACTGGATGTATTTATTCAAATACGATGCAAATAATCAGTGGTGAATGTATTACTAAATTACAAATCTTATCAGTTGTTAATGTCCTATGTCAACAACAATATATGATTGTTAACTTTAATAAGGAAGTTATAAACAACTGAAGAAACCTTTCAAATCATCGATGCAAGTATAAAAATTTATTATTGGAAAGAATCATTAACTACTCATTTACTTACATTGTTCAACGGTGCTCATAATTAGTTTTACATACGGTAATTTAAAATGAAATTAAAGGATATGCTCCTTAAAGAGAAGCATAGGCAGCTCACCAGTATTCTCCATTCAACTCTGTCCTGACCAATCCTTTCCAGCTCTTCCCAGTTGTTGTTCATCCTTTAAATAGCTGCTTCCGATTCTTGACACAGTGTGTTACTTGGCCTTGCCCTTTTCCGTTTCCCAACAGGATCCCAAGTTAATACTTGTCTTGTGATGCAGTCTGATGATTTCTACAATGAATCTCCTATCCATTTCCAACGTCGTTTCCTGATTTCCTCTTCAGCTGGTAGTTGGTTTGTTCTCTATCATAGTAGGCTGTCGCTAATGGTTTCCAGCCAACAGACATTCAATATCTTGAGTAGACAGTTGTTTATAAATACCTGTACTCTCCTGAGGATGTTTGCAGTAGTTCACCATGTTTAAAATTTATACAGCAGAAGTGTCTTGACGTCCGAATTGAAGAGTCTGAATTTGAGGTTGGCAGACAGTTGCTTTGAGTTCCATATGTTATTATGCTGTAGGAATGCTGCCCTTGCTTTGCCAATCCTTGCTTCTACGTCTCGATCGGATCCTCCTTGTTCATCGATGATGCTTCCTAGGTAGGTGAAATTATGCACTTTTTCCAGAGTTTCACCATCAAGTTCAAATGGGTTGGTGCTCCCTGTGTTGAATTTGAGGATGTTGTTCTTCACTTATGTATGTTCAGACCTACTGATGCTAAGGTTGCTGCTACACTGGTTGTCTTAATTTGCATTTGTTGGTGTGTATGGTCTAGAAGAGCTAGATCATTCGCGAAGTCCAGATCGTCGAGTTACATCCTACTTGTTCATTGAATTCCGTACTTCATTTCAGATGTGGATGTTTTCATGATCCAATCAACCACTAGAAGGAAGAGATATGGAGAGAGTAGGGAGCCATGTCTGACTACGCTCCTGACTGGGAATGCATTTGTCAGCTGTCCTCCATGCACGATTTTCACTATATCCGTCGTAACAATTTCGGATGATGTTGACGCGTGTCTTTGTTAGGCAGTATTGTTGAGGGGGTTTCCATATTGTTCTCCTGTCTACACTGTCAAACGCCTTCTCATAGTCAATGAAGTTGATGTGCAGTGACGAGTTCCATTTAAATAATTGCTGTGATTTGATCTGTGCACGACCGATCTTTACAGAAACCAGCCTGTTGATCTGGAAGTTGAGCATCCACTGAATCTTTCATTCTTTTCAACAACACTGTGTTGAAGATTTACCCTGGTACTGATAGTAGTGTGATCCGAGTGTAGTTCTCACATTTGCTCAAATCTTTTTCTTTGGTATTTTAATAAGGTGTTCTTCTTTCCAGTCTTCCGGCCTTTGTTCTTCATTCGAGATCCTCTTGAATAAAACGTGGAGCATTCTTGACATTTCATCTATATGTGACTTGAGATCTACAACTGGTATATTTTCAGGTCCTGCTACTTTTCCACTTTTGAACTGTTTGGTGACCATCTTGAGTTTTTCCACTATTAGTCGAGTGACATTTATCGGGAGATTTTTAGATGATGCTCCGGTGCTGGTGGGTTCAGTGGAGCTGACCTATTCAAGAGTTCCTCAAAATGTTTTTCCCATCTGTTCCTTTGTTCTGGAATCTCGGTGATTAGCTTGCCTTCTTTGTTTTTGACCGGTCGTTCTGGTTTACTATATTTGCCTGCCAGTTTCTTTGTTGTGTCACGTAGCTGTTTCATATTTTCCTTTACTTACAGCTTTTACGCTGTCGTTGTAAGACCTTTGATGTACTTACGTTTGTCGATTACACTGCTATTCTTAACCTGCTTATTCGCTTCTGTGTATTCAGTTTGTGCCTTGATTGCCTTTGCACTTGCTCGGCTATTTTTGATTTCTGTCTTCTTGTTCCTCTTTCGTTGAATTTTGCTCATTGTCTTAATGGAGATTTATTCCTTATAATGGTACTTCTTGCTGCTAAGAACCTCTCGACACGTTGAAGTTAGTGTTTCTTTTATTTCTTTCCAGTTGTCTTTCATAGTAGTTCCTTCTTCCTTCAGTAAAACATGTAAGGCTTGGAACCTGTTGTTGAGAGCTATTTTGAATTCTTGGAGTTTGTTAGTATCTCTAAGAGTGGCTGTATTGAACAGTTTTAATACTGTTACTCCAGTTGTCCATTACTTCTTTAACTTCACTTTCATTTTGATAACTACCAGGTGGTGATCTGAAGCTATGTCAGCTCCTCTCCTGCTTCTCACATCTTTCATTGACCTTCTGAATTTTTTATTGATGTGTATATGGTCGATAAGATTCTCTGTTGTATGATCCTATGAACCCATGTCGCCTTGTGTATGTGTTTGTGGGAAGAATATTGTACCACCGATAACCATTTTATTGAAAGCATATAGATTTGTAAATCCTTCACCATTTTCATTTCTTTCTCCCAGTCCCTGTAGTACCATGATGTCTTCGTATCCGGTGTTGTTTATTCTGACTTTGGCGTGTAGGTCCCTCACCAAAATTGTCAGATCGTTTCCTGACATTTCGCTATAACTGATTGCAGCCTATCATAAAATTTATCTTTATCCTAGTCGTTGCCGTTGTTGGTGGGTGCATAACATTGGATGATATTCATTGTAATCCCTCTCTTTACTGTTTTGAAAGATACTTTGATGATCTTGTGTCCATGTGTTTACTATCCTACAAGTGTATTACGTACATCTTTCGAGAGAATCAGAGCAACTCCCTGGGTGTGTGGGGCATTTTTCCCTTCGTGACCAGAGTATATTAGCATCTTTTCCGTAGTTAATGTTTTCTGTCAAGATTGAGTCCAATCGGTTTTGCTGATTCCGAGCACTGTCAAGTTGTATCTCTTCATTTCTGCTGTTATTTGATTGGTCTTCCCGGTCTCTCACATTGTCCGAACATTCCATGTACCTACAAAAATTTTTGAACTGTTTGTTAGAAGGAAGGGCATCGGCCTCATGACTTCCGAAGAATCTTGGCTTTCATTATAAGGCTTCATAAGCATTCCTTAATCTCCCTGGGCAGAGTTTAATGTTAGTTGTTAAGTCTGGTTAGTGTTTTTTTTAAAAGCTTGTGTTTTACTGGATGGGAACGGTAGCCCCATGACCAATCCTCCTCATTAACCTGGGCTTGGGAACGGTAGTAACTTTGTAAAAACGATATTCATAACAAACTGTAATAGTGGTGTGATATTGTTTTAAATAAAGTCATAATGATGCTTATAAGAGGCTTGTCTACGTTTAACTAATTGTTCTGCCCAGAACTGTTTGAATCATGTACGTTTTTTAGTACTTCCTCATTTTTCTATAATAATATATCTGTTATATAGATGTTTTTTAAAGAAATATAAAACCAATTAACTTAAATGACAATATTAATGATGTTGTTGGCGTTAACGATCTTGTTCATTTTTCCATATTATATACTATTGTATATAGTGTGTACATCCGTGATAGTGCACAACAGCGAGTGTGTCAGTCTTCTCAGCAAACTTTAGTTTTCAATGGATGTCTAATTAGAATCAATTTGTGATTCGAGAGTCAAATTCTACACTCCACAAATCAAACTACACATAATGATTCTATTAACCACAATGGTTCAACCATTCTTGATAATCATTTCTATTTGTAATTGTAAGACTTGGTGAAAACTTATCAGTTGCATGCATTTACTTAAATTGTCTTCTTAAGATACATAATATTTTGATGTAATTATAAGTTGGTCAGGAGTTATGTGATCAGCTAAAGGATGACAAGGAGTAAAGTGAATACAGTTTAAAGATGATTATTTTGTCTGAAGAATAGGAGAATAAAACAATTTAGTGAATAGCAAGGGGTTCAATAAATTAGGGCACAAGGTTAAGATCGAGGTAAGTAAGAGATCAATCATAGTGGATTTCTACACATAGTTTAAGTTAGAATCTGTGGATTTCTAAAGCCATCGAGTTTTGATACCCATTTCTAAGAATTATATTGTTATGACTTAATTTGATTAATTATAAAGATTATTCTGGTAAATAATAGTGGTCATAAATTACATAGTGCCTAAAAATACTGTTATGAAACGACTTCCCAGAAACCTTGTGAACACTGACTACACTCAGACACATTGTTAAAATGATTTCTTCCTTTATGGATATAATATCCGGCTTCAACAAATTAAAGCCAACGTCAGTTTTCTCATATCAGGGATTTATTACCGAATTTGACAGTTCAAGTTTGTGAAGGCCGAATAACTACTCATTACACATTATACATGGAGTTATATAAAATATTCACTTCCGGATATGTGGATCAGAAGGGATTTAAGAATTTGCTTTGTACAGCTTTGCTAATTATTTAGGTGAATTTCGGTGACATATTTTTTAGGTAAATTTTGCCCTGCATTGATATGGGCCTATAGAAATATATTAAAACAACAGCGTACCAGACTGTTATATGTTTTTCATTTTGAAGTGTACGAATCAGTTTAAATTAATTGTTGTGCATAAAGTTTGACCGGTCACTCATAAGTCAAGGTGAGATTGTCTTATTCAGATCATTCAAAAGCTGACATTTTCCAGATGCAACTAATTTATGATATATTAATCGATGGGTAGTCAACTCTCTTACAATTTGGCTATCTCCACAGATACCTCCACCCAAAGTTAAATACTATTTTGTATCTTATACTACATGAAAAACGAATTTGAGAATATACATTATACAATACAGTCTTATGTCTTATCACTTCGTCAGTTGACTGCATTTTGCGACTAAATTTATAAATGAAAGTGTAATTCATGAATTTTTTCTTGAAAACACTACCTTGTCAGATGTATACCAATTTATCGGTTGGATTGACTTAACTATTTTCCTCAAAATAACATTGATTTAAATGGAATACTTTTATGTAGTTACATTGTATTATACTTAAAATGAGTAAAGTTAGTTAATATTCGTAAACTATGAAATCATACGGATGACTGAGTTCCTACAGTTTCAATTGCCATTTTAATAGATTATCATTGTTTTAATAAAATTATTGTTACAACAGTAATAAGTGAGGTCATTTAGTCTTTAGAAATAATTATGTATTATGCGCATAGATACATTAAAGTTAAAACAACAACATAAATTCACTTTACCTATATCTAAGGTACTAAATGTAACTTATCTTGTTTTATTTATGCTTCAACATAAATAAGACAATTATTATATACATTGTGACCTAATTATAATTTTTGTTGATGTTATACATTATCACAGATGCTGCTTGTTTATTTACATTCAAAAAATATCTTCATAAATAAAATTAATTCTGCCGTATATATGAATTGTTCTTTAATTATAATTTAATACATTTAAATGATGAGAAGTTATGTTTGTTAACACATTGTTTGCCGCCACATTCAAAAACTCATAGATACTAAAGCCATTAAGTTAAAAAGCAACTGAAAGATGTTGAGTCAGAGTCGTGACTTGTTTCCCATTCTCTCTCCCTATATATATATATATATATATATATATATATATATATATATATATAACGTGTTTCAAATAGTGTCTTAGAAAAACACATTTGATATTGAGTATGGTAAGAAGAGCAAGATTTGGCTACATTACATCAGTTAAACAATTCATTCTTAGATCTATAATTGAAGAACTAGCGACTGATAAACTTAGCTTAAAGTTTCCAGTTTGAATTGACATATTGTTTACTGTGTAATGACCAATTTGATGTTCGTCAAGTTATTTATAGTGCTAACAAAATTCTATAGACCTATTTGTGATGTGGCCATTAGTCTAAGTAACTTGACGTTACTGTCACTATGTATATATTGAAAGTTGTTTAAAAGTAGTCAGTAGGAATCCTTGAACCTAGGCCTTGTGCTATTTGACACTAGTCGCCAAGACGTACGCGGAATTCTTGATGTAACTTATGTGTCTCAGCAAATTTGATCCTGGTTCACCCAGTTTTATACTCTATGATCGTTATTACTGTTAAGAACTTACCAAACATCATTTTAGTCACTTCACACTAAACAAATATTGTATGCACCTTAGTCTTACAGAGGGTCACTGACGGCCCAAATAGCTAAGTGGTAATGGTCGCAAAACGTAGAAATAAATGATCCGGGATTGAGTCAGCAGGAGAGTATAAGTTCTCTCAAAGAATTCCAGGTGTGTTTTGTCCATAAGTGTTCAGGGTTTTCAGCCAACTAACTAGCAAAACTACCTTCCGTTTTGATTTAATTGACAATATTATTAGGCAATAAATAAATAATATTTAAATTGTTACACACATAGGTTTGGTAATTTCCTCATTTTTATAGCATGATAATTTTCATTGAGAATCTTTTTAACACAATAAATTTAAACTGTAATTATAACTATATTTATAATTTAGTCACTTACAATGTTTAATGCTCCCATCTATACATCAATTAGCTACTAATAAAGTTATTAGCATTCAGTGTAATAAGTAATTCAACAATCTAAATTATTCTACATTCATATGTTTTTTTCATGTTGTTTAACAATTGTTTACAGACATCTATGATTATATTGGATCACTCTGATTTGTTCATTAATCACATTAGTCAAGAAGATATTAGCAATCTCCTTGTTCCTGAACTATCTGTTTGCCTTGAACCTGGCACTCCAAAATCACTCGTAAGTTACCATCTTAATACATACATGATTCTTTGTAAACAACTTGAAAATTTTCACAAATTAGTTTTATCATTTACAAAGCCTGTTACAATAGAATACATTTAAGCGTATTCTTTTCTATATTTAATGATTATCTCATTAAAAGTTTCGAATTCATAATTCCAGGATACATCTACTACTACTAAATTCGTTTTAGTTGTCCACATATTACTGTTATTATGTTACTAATTACATTATTACAGGTGCATTCATTATATAAAGTTAATGATGTATCGTTGGAATAGACCCGAACTCAAATGACACTAGTGTTGATATTTTATTGAATTCATAGTATAATATTTACTTTCCCCATGAAAACCATAATCTTTTTATTAAATTCATACTTATTCAAAAATTTCAAATGTTAAGTTATAAAAATGAAATAAATGAATTACAAGTTACGTAATAATTTTGATAAACGATATTATAAAATTTAATCGGAAGAAAGGATGCCAATCTATAGCTGGATCAGTAAGAATAAGTTTACTTGTTAAATAACAGTATGAAATTACTTGATATTATATTTTTAGGATTTTTCACCTCTTGTGAATTACTTCGTAATCACATACAACAGTAAAACTACAAATCGATGTCAAGTAAATAATACATTCAGATATAACATGTGAATAACCCGAACGCTTACATTAAGTTCGAATAAGATAAAAGTAGTAGTATACATGCAATTAAAACGGAGTATAGCTGATCAGTTCATATAAACGTATATACATCCTAAGCAAAGTGTCTTGTTATACACTTATAGTCACTAATGTTGTTATATATGTAAACTGTGGCACAAAGTGAAGTTATGTCAATCAATAACAACATAATAGACAAGTATTAATTACGTCTAATTACATCTTATTTTGAAGCAAATCAAATTAAAGTAGATCCTAACTTACATGAAAAGATTCTATAATGCACTAATAACTGAAGAATACTAAATATGTAGTTGTATAACGTTAAATATTTTTTTATTAGAAATGTGACAATCTGATTAAAAATCGGGAACATTGTTGTTTGTGAAAACTATTAGAAACTAAGCTTTATAATGTTGTAATCATGAAAGTTTACGTGAGGCAATGTAGCAGCTACATTGATCAACACATTATTTAGTAGTTAATGTATTCCTCCAAAAATAAATCTACCTTCTTATGAGTTTCATCAGACATATTTGCAAGATTTTCATGATGATAGCTTTTGATAAATGCTTCCTGTGACTTTGTCATTCACAAAGTTCTGATGTAATGATAAATTTAAGATAGTTTTATCTTCAGATTGACATTAGAGACTCAATGTAAAATAGAAAGTATCAGACAGCTATTGAATTCTGTTTGTGAGGATCCATTCAGCCACACTAAATTCAATCACTTAAGGAGCTAGATTATTTCCAATATAATTTTCACTAGATACATTTATTAAACTACATCTTGCTTATAAAATTAGTTTCATTTAATATGTGTTGAATGTATAAAATGGGATTAATTTGATTCATCCCATAAAGTACGGTGTTATTGTCTTCTTAAATTTGTTTCGAATAAGAACCAGTAGTGTGATTCTTATCTTAGATTAGTATACGTTTTAGTTCTGCAAGATCACTATACTACCCTAGATGTAGCTTAGGTTACATAAAAAAGACCAATAAATAGATATTATAACAAATACTTCTTACAATCTCACTGTATTTGGCAATTAGTTTGCTTTCATCCTGATACATATACACTGACCTTTTACAATGTTTCCATTGTTTTCTCTTCAATTTATTTGAATATAAAATGAATAACAATTACAGGAAACTGTACAGAATGCAATTTCAGTTTTATCAAAATATCTTAGTAATACACAAATTGTTCAATCGATTTTACCACAATTAAAAGAAATTTATCAACGTAAAACATCAAATCCTAAGGTGAGGTCAAATACTGTAATGTGTGTTATTCTCATGTAAAATTACAAAGTTAACAATGACATTTTATAGAATCTTATTTAAAGATTTTCTTTTCTTTTTATCTTCTAAACAAAAATTGATATACTTTAACTTAATGAAATTTATGTGGAAAACAATCTATTAGTTAATAAAAGATCACTCGTTATTGAGATTCGACAATCAACGTGATAAAAATCCACATCAAGATCAAAACTAGGTTATTACCAATATATACAAAAGATCAAAGAGATTTATATAATAATCTCTTTATCTGATTAAGCTAAATAATACGGATATTTTAAATCTATTAAAGTAAATACTCATGAACGAAATGAGTATAATAAATGTTTACAAGACAATCTAGAACAGCATTAGAGAAATTCCGGAAAAGTATACAAGTGATTACTGTTGACCTACCTATAATCAATTAAATGTACGGACTAACATAAAACAGTTAAATAGTATGGAATGATATTCAGAAGGATATAATTCAAATGTAATGTCATTGAGTATAATGGAACTTAATAAAAAAATCTCTCATAAATAGTATCTAAGATTGCAGACAAATGAGTACTACTTTCAAGTGTCCATTCAATCTTTCATAGAACTTCCGCATATTATCAGGTTGATTAACTGTAAGCTCGATTCCTGGTTGCCTAAAAGTTTAACTATAAATGTAGAAGTGACATTGATAGAATCATCATTTAGCCAGTTGAATTCAATACGAAACAGCTCTTCTGTATGTATACTACGTTTATATCTGACTATAAACTTAGAAAAAGAATATTTCTTATAGAATTCCCTTTTAAAGATTTACAATCCAAGCCTTAATTATATTCATATACATGCCAAAATAAAACAAGAACTCAGCATTCTTTAGATCTCCACAAAGAATTCAGAGGCTGCAAACTTTTTCAAACATTAATCAGTCACTAACTACTTACTTCACGAACTCAATAATAACGAAGGATATTTATTAAATTGACTAATTTATTTATGTAATTCATAACTATGAATTATTTGTCATTATTTCTTTGTAACTTTCAAACAACATCGTTTTTCTAAAAGATAGTTTAATCACCTATGGCTCTAATATGTGCAATTCTACAGAAAAAAATTAAAACTTGTGCTGCTGGTATTTATCAGAGATCGATGTCATTTGAGTGGCAATGAAATTCAGGGAACACTAAACAACTGTTTTTTCATAGTGTGGGACTCTATCGATGCATGCCCTTGATTCTACTCCCCCCCCCCATTATTTTGTGGTACAGCATGTGGACCATCCATTGATATCAACGATTCCATCAGTCACAACGTTTCATTAGAACTCCAGGAATATCCTGAAGTGATTCATTAGTGAGCTGATAGCTGTAATTTGACTGAGGTGTTTTTGATCGTCATGCTATATCAAAACTTAATGAAGGTAAAATTGCTGCCACTGAAAATCCCTTTAATGATGCATAGGGTTACGGCGTTTGCAAACCTGAAGGCCCTGCGTTCAATTCCCTATCTGTATTTAGAGTGAGTACTGTTAAAAAAGCCTACACTAAGACAAAACAGTTGTCCAATCCTGCCTAATTTTTAGTGACACCCTACAAACATCGATCAGTGATGAATACAAGTAATTAAATATAAAATCTCACTCCACAAAACCATCTCAACTCAATTAAAAACTTTATACAACACCTGAGACATGAATAATCCGTTGATAAGTTAGATATCATTTAAATTAATGGCATCTAAGTGAACTTTAAACATTCCATTTTCTTTGGTGTTTTTAAATAAAGTATGAAAAACACAATTTGCATAGTAATACATAATCATGATATTTTAAGTCTTAATCTACTTCAAATTGTCTAAGGTAAAAAAAATACTTTTGTTTTTCATCAACAAGTTTTGGTATAATTTAGTCTCTTTTGTTAAAATAAATGTTCAAAACTGATTAGATGATCATAAAACGTAGAGGATAACACAACTCATTGTAGTAAACATGGTAGGTGAGATTGATACATATTCATATGCTGAAAGTATTATCAAGTAAACAATGTGAAAGTTGAGGCTCTAATTATTGACGAAATTGTTTATATGATCAATTACTCTAATTACTACAAAAATGACTTAGTATACATAATTAAAACGCTGTGTAAAAATATGATAATGCATTGAATTACACTACTGAATCCCGGTTATTATTATCAGGACAAAGTGAAAACCATTATACTTTCCTTCAGTTATTCTGAAAGTTCTTAATGACAACTCCCTCTTCAGAGGAAATTAAAAGTGGATGCTGCTATTTAAGACTACGGAGATATTGCATTCCTGTTTACGATTCATTATATGTTCTGCAATCACACTGTGGACCTTATTAAACATATATGATGAATCGCGATCGGGTGTTGGGGAGATTGCTGAATGTTAATTTGACATCACGAATTGGTCTGAATTAGCCAACCATTGATCACCAGGAAGCACTAACAACCGTTTCGTCCTAGTATGAGACTCTTCAGCAGTGCTCATCAACGATCCTATCAGGGATTGAACCCGAGACTTTCTGTCTTTGCATCTAACGTTTTACTATCAGACTACTGCGTCGATTCCTAAAGGCTGATATTTCTAACTTAGTCAATTTGTGACACATTTGCACGACTCCATCCATCGCCACAGTAGAACTCCACGAATCATGTCTTCTCACTAGAACTCCAGGAATTATCACTAAAAGTTAATCACTAGTGAGCTGATATTGATTGATGTACATAATCTTAATTTTCCGACTAAATATGAACAATAAGTGTGCAACAAATGTAACTTACTAGACTAATATTGGGACTCCCAAATAAAAGTTAAAAACTCACAAAGGGTAAATAACTTTTATAATTCAAAAACGTGAGCAGCAAAATATGTTATGTGACGTTCTGCTACTTTTCTCTGCTAAAAGTTCATAAATGATACCAATGAATTAAACATGTGATTCTTATCTTATTTACTTCATGGTCACAAAATACTCAAATTTCATTATTTCAATGGAAAATTGTATGCAATATTCAGTTCTACCTGAATTATTATGTAGACATGTCTTAATTTTAATTATATCTTTCAGTATGTTTGAATTATAACATTTTTGAGCAATCTTTTCTTTGTATTATTTTTATTCCTTCCTTTATAGATTCGTATTGCATGTTTAGAATGTTTAGGAAAACTTTTAAAGAATTTGACTATGTCAGCCCTATGTGACGATCTGCTGCCATTTATTAGTTCAATTAGGACAGTTGATCGTGAATTAGTTCTTGCTGTTGTAGGTATGTCTAATTTGGATATTTTCATTGTTTGGTTTCGTGTTTTCGAGACGTATCATACTGTCACACACAATACACTTCCAAAGTAACAATTTTGTTGCGATTGATTCTATTTCAAAAAATAATTTGTGTAAACTTCTAACACTAATCAGCCGCTTGGTAGTATTAAATATCTTGATGATTTATCCTTAATATAGATCAGATTTTATCCGTCACCTATACACCATAGCCCCTAAACGGAGTAGCTTGATATTATTGTACATTCAGTTTAACGTTAAGTGGAACCGAAAGTAGTCAATAAGTTTATACGAAGCTCATCATGGAAATATAACTACAATATTTGAAGAATTACCTAATTACCACAGATCCAGCTACCTTGCCCGATAGTAGGATAGTAAAGTCCCCACTTAGATTACGAGTGCGTTACATAGGTAAAGTGTTTCATGTAGACGGTCTCTAGCCATTTAAAAACAAACAGAAAATTGATATAATTGCTACATAATAAATGTAACACAAAGTTCAATCAGTCCTCCAAACTAGACAGCATACAGCTCAGTGACTAATAGATTGAGTGATTTCAGCCCTGTAAATGGTTAACCGTTGATCAAATGACTCTCTGTTAGTGTAATTGTTTGTAGCACAAAGTAATGAATGTCTGATTATTTAGTGGTAGTACTAAATTCTGTATTATTATTATTTCACACCATAAATGAACATTATGTATCACAAAATATACGCATAAGTTTAATCTCTGATTATTTTCAGCCATCTAGCATATTAGTACATGCCTAGGAATGAAAATAAATAAAACCTTATTATGACATCAATAACGTCTTAGCTCGTTTTTTATATGACATCATAGTATATTAATGAAAAAATTCCCATTTATACATTAAGAAAAAACGATAGGAGCGAAGAAATTTCTTTTCAATTAGTTTTTCATCAAAGCTCTACACTAATATATATATATATATATATATATATATATATATAAGTTTGCAGTAGGTTTAAAATCATTACCAAGTAATTGGTGGTGTGTTACATAATAATTTTCCAGGTTCAAAGGTATTTGTAAAATAATTACAACTAATTAACAAAGCAATTATGACATGAAGGTGAATAAGGTAATTATTGTTTTGAATGTGTGCAAATGATAAGTGAATGGGTCGGCATACTGTTGATTACATAGTCTAAATCGATATGCCTATTTGAGAATCATCAAACAAAAATTTACGACAACAAGAATCACAACAGTCATGAACAATAATGGTAATGATTAAGTTGATTTCACTATGGTCATACATGTCAGTTCATTAATCCGATTTGGCGAAATAGTATAAAATAAACATGAAATAACTGACTTATGTGAATAACCAGAATGACGGAAAGTTTTAAAGAATTCAAATGTGAAGTTTAAGGTTATTGATATTGAAAAACCAAATAAACTAAAACAGGTCGATTCGAGGATTTACAAATTAACTGAAACCATTTCTAGAATAGTGCAAAAAATAATTCAAATGGTAAATATAAACGCTTTTCAGTGAACGTTTCTGTACATAGGTCCTAGAGACCTTCTCTTTACCTATATAATTTAGTGAAGTAATATTTAATCGACAAACTATCAAGTCACAAATGGACATCGGTTTGATTTATTTTGATAGCTTAGTTAATACCCAATGAATATAACATCTTCAAGTCGTTGTTTTAAAAACCAATATCATATGGATTGATTTTAACCGATGGCATATTTAAGTATTCAAAAAAAAATAGAGCTTGACAGCTATACAACCATTATTTTAAACTGACTTCCTTGAACTATCTCAAACTCTGAATTTCAAGTTTACTTTATCAAAAAATTACGGGATCACAGAAAAACGTACTGCAATAAGTGATTGCATTTTCTTATTTGCTATCCTATTGAAGTGGGAGATTGTATCATTAGTTAACCTCATTATAGTTTAATCCTCAGTTATAAACAAATCTTGCAATGCATATAGGATAACAGATAAATAGTAAATGTTTCACAGTCCTTTATTCCGTTACTTCGACATGGATTAATATTTTATAAAAGGTTTTAACATATTAATAAATTATCCTTACATACATTCATGATTATCAAGTATCGTTTAAAAAATATCCCCCCCTTCGTATAAAGCCATTCTGACAAGAAACATTTTTGTGTGCACAGTTTTTTTCTGTAAGTATTTTGTTTTCCTTATCGTGACAAACCATAATTATAGTAAAATTAATCTAAACCCAGAAGTAGAAATACAGTTTTTCATATAGAATCATTGTAATCTAAGGCTAGTATGCATTTATACAATAATATTACTGTTTACTTTGTCGTCCTATTCAACTGATTTTGTATTTATGAAACAATTTTTACAAAAAAATGGTATAAATTAGGAAAACAGTAACTTTAGCTCTGTTTTTTTGAATCTGGAAAACAATAAATTGATTATTTATATAAATGATTGAAGTCACTTGGAAGGTAATTCATGTCCATATAAAGTTTTATTTCGTGATGTATCGTATAAACGAGATAAAACAGTTAAAGGTATATGTGATAATTAACAATACCACATGGATTGGTAGTTTGAATACAGAAAATAGATATGTCACATATTAAGATTAAACATTTGTAAAGTGTTAGTTACCTAGGCAGGACAGGGACGACCTTGACATTGTCGATGTGAAAATTGACCAATAACAAAGCGGCTTTGGATGAAGTGATATAATTACTAGAAAAATCTTTCAAAATGAAGTATTAGTCAAATGTGTACAATAATTTGACATGATTAATAAATGTTTCATGATTATCTAAAAGTTGCAAACATTTAAAATCAAAGTAACTTCTATATAAATACTCGGCCATGTGGCTATAGAGCATTTTTCCACGGGTTTCTTTATATCTGTGAAGATAAATTGTCAATCAAGACCACATGGCTTTTATGTTATTTACGTGAAATCCTGTTAATGAATCTGCAGTGTCGGCTGTGAACGACGATCTATGACGGTATCCAAGTCCTGATAGGCACTTGTATGATGTTAAATAATCGGTGTAAATTGTTGTTCCTCGTTCAACATACCCCAAATAATCGAAATTAAGGTAGTTTTTTCCAGTTAGAAACTCCTTCGAAGTGTCCTTTTCCTAAATGTCGATCCTAAATATTCAATATCTATAGATATTATAACTTAGGTTTTAATGTACAAACTAACTACCCACACTGTATGTATGATTATCCTCTATTATATTTCCGTTTTCTATGAACCATCTCATCGATCTCGACAATTTTACTAACGTCTTCCATTGACATTGATGTTCTCATTAATATCTCCGAGCATATATATCTACGGTACTGATACTACTGCACAGATGTAACTACGGTAACATCCGCCATGGCTGCAGCAGCAGTTACAGGTGTCTCCAATAATCACTGCATTACAAGAACCATTATCTGCTGCATAGAAATTTTGGAACGTGTGAAAAATGAACAAGATCTAAGAGATTTATTGAGCCGGCATTTGTCCGGGTGTATAGATTCCCCATAGTCACATGAACACGTTCTACGAAGTAAACCATTCTCGTGTAAATGGTAAATGATAACTTCCTCCTGGAAATAAGCGAGTATGCGATAAATTGTCAACATTGTCAACTAAACTGTGTGCAATAACCTTGAGATAGAAAGTTGCAATCTCATTAGTTCCTTCCTATTCTATACTCCTGCAATTAGCTACAAGTAATACATTAATAAAATAATTGAAACAAACTATCATTATTAACTAAGTAAACTACTCCGTCTGCCTTTTTATTCACTCTCTGTAATCACATCAAGAGTAGAATGACTTGCTTATTCATACTACAAAGTTATAAAATGTTTCTTTTAACTTACACAGTGTTTTGTTAATAATAAATAAATTACCCAAGACAATTAGTTAGTTCCAAAGAGGACTATTTGTCGAATGACACTAAAATCTGTGTCCTGTTGTAATGACAACTTACACCATATTTTCTACATTAATAAATCATAGTATGCAAACAGGAGTGATATAATTTTGAGGCTAAAATTATACTTATTGCTTTATTGAAGAAAGTATTTCCTGTCTGATTTAGAAGGTGAATAAGTTAAAGGAAAATTAAGAATAATAATAATAGTTTTGTTTTCGGGTTGTACATACATTTACATTTTCAATGTAATTTTCATCACTAATTAACAAAAGATAAAGTATGAATAAAAGCCAGATAAAAACGATTTCATTTGATATGATAAATACTCATTATCACTTACCGATAGCTTCACACACATTAGAACTCAAATCGTTCAAGTTGTAATAAATGTATAATAGTTTCAGACTATTGTAACAAAATTAAGTAGTCTATACTTCCAGAAATTGAGATAGAGTTCGATTATTATCTAATTTCAATGATAGGTCACTGTGGTATTGTTGATTAAACTGACTTATAAATGATCGATTATCAGTTAAAAGTTTGGAAATTTCAAATCTAGCTTCTATTGATCATATAGTCACTATAACTGTGCTGAGTGGTTATCCGATTTGTATTTACTCTGTGGATTTAGCTGTAAATAAAGAAGATAGTCAGGTGTTAGTGATTGATACATGGGTATAAAGCAGAAATATAAAAGGCCATCTTTGATATTCACTTTACGTATGGTCACAAGAACCATTTGTTAAAAAGTATTGTTGTTTCCTTACTCAATAAAAATTTACAAAGAATATCATGCATTAACCGATATAATTGTGAAATATATTTTTCTGTCTAAATGTTTATATGCCTTTCAAAAATAATTTCAGCTTTAAATCGTCAACTTATATCAGATAGAAGTAATGAAATTTCCTACACTTACATAGCTGGAATGTTATTACCATCAATGGTAAACTTTTTAGCATTGAAAACATTGACGATTTCTGATGTGAGTTATACATTTTTAAAATTTTAATTCATTCTAAGTTATTTGAGTTGAACTGTGGTTAGCAACTGAAATTCGGAAAGTGCATTTTATCGTACTTGAGATTCATCGGCTGGATACCTACATCTGAGTGTTGATATCCACACTGAAACTGAAACTCGGTTTGTTGAGTATAGAATGCTACAGCGTTCACCATTATGTCAATTGGCCCAAACAGCTACATTTGTGCCCATATGGCAACAAAAACTGATCCACTTCAGTTCATATCGAATCAACGGAAGTTTTTTAAAACATCGAAATAACTGTTATTTTGTTTGATAAATATTTAAGCTCACTAATGTTATTAACTGTCTTGTTTTATTAAATAAGTAATCAAATATTGAAAACAGCTTATAGATCTCCTCATTCATTCAAATCTACTTTACTGCATTATAGCTATTCATTCTTGATATTGTGATGGTAATTAATGAATTTAGTTTGGTAGTAAACATTGTGATAAGTTGAATCAGATCGAAACACATTACTGTTTATTACGAACTCAGTCTATATCTATTAATAAAAAGTCAGCTTATGTGAAAAAAGGTTTAAAAACAGGAGAGAGTTATTGAACTATTTGGTTTGCATCAGTTTCCCAACACAAATTCAGGCTAATATGTGGGTGTCCCAACTAATAATAGAGGTTCGTCAACAATCCTTAAAAGTTATGATTATCCATAATACACATTGTGAGTTATTTAGAAAGTAGTATAGTTTTGAATTTCAAAAATTCACCTCTTAGATCAACTGAAAGAAACAGTAGTTTTCCTAAACTTAGCCCTAAACGATTGATAGAAGGATGAGTAAAGGCAGTGATTAACTACATACTTTAACAATGAATTAACAGTGAATTAAGTAGAAAACAAGGTTCGTTTGAAGATTTTTCAAACTTTATCCTATGTTTTGCGGCTTTGACATAGAAACATAGTATAAGCCGCTGACATTTATATAAATTAATCTAACCTATAAGTTCAAAAGGCGCTCGTATTGCTTGTGGTTTATTCTGTAGCATTCAGTTCAGTCTCAACATGCGTATGAAGTACCAGTGTATCCAATATGATGACTAAGCATTTTAAAACTAATCACAACCAATTATACCAGCTATTTACAATTCCTTTCCTAGTTAGAACAAATAAGCGTTATTAGAATAAAGTTGTATATTTCCGTTGATTTGTCGTAAACTATAACCAGTCAGTATCTGTTGCCATATGTACATACTGAGTGGATTGCCTCGATATAGCCATATTACACGAGCAATGTTTAAATTGGAATGTGACTTGCAAGTGGAATCCAGTACGCGCGTTTCGTTCTATTTGGGACTCGTCAGGCGAATGTACATGCATCTCAATTTTGATTTTATCGTTAGAGAAAAACCTTACAGTACAAGACTTACTAAACAATCGATAACTGGTGTTCTTACAGTGAACATTCAGCAGTTATTTTTTGATATCACAAATTGGTGTTAATTAGACAACCAATGACAACCAGGAGGTACTAAAAGACTCTACTATTCTAGAATAGGACTCTTCAGCAATACACACCCATAACCCTACCAGGGATCTAGTTTTGACTCTGAGGTGAACGCTTTGTTACTAGACCACTTAGCCGGTACCCACCAGTTGATACTTCCAACTCAGTCAATTTGCAACATATATTTGCGTGACCTCGTCCTTCATTATTAGCTCACTAGTGACTGACTTCACTAGGTGATTCCTGGAGTACTAGTGAGAAAACGTAACCAGTAGTGTTCACTCATGCTGGATATTAGGTAGTTACCCACTGGTGGCAATGAATGAAACTTCACAAATATATATCACGAATTGGCTGAGTTTGAAATATCAACTATTTGGAGCCAGCTCAGTGGTCTAGTAGTAAATCGTCCGCCTAGAAGACACGAGATCCTGGGTTCTGTATTTAGTGAGGTAGCGAATACGCATTATTGAAGAGTTTCATACAAAAATGCAACAGCTATCTAGTGCTTACTGGTTGTCAATGATTATCTAATTCGTGATATCAAATTCGATAATCACCACAACCCCCACCCCAGCTACATTTTCGTTGGCTACTTTCAAATAACTTTCCACAGGCTATCAAATTAGTTCATTCTTTACGCTTACACAGTTTTCACGGATATAAGGGCAAAACAGATCATAATGTTTACAAGTTAATACAAAATCGCCGAATTTCTTTAATCTTATCATAATTATACACAACACGACAAGTCCTGTTGACTTATTTTTCGAATGAATGTTAGCACATTGAATAGGTTTACAAAAAGTAACTATCCGTAACAAAATAGAAGCTTACTTAAGAACGTCTATCTAAGTTTAAATTGAGAATAGTTTTTAAGAATTTCCTACAAGTAAATATGATATAATGGGAAAAACATAATTTTGTTATGAAACAGGTTCAAGTGATTTATAAGAATGTAAGGGACCATGTTTTCGAGTCGTACTCACCTAATTATAACAATATTTAAGAAGGGATATAGGACAATTTCCTTATTGTTCAGGTTAGGTTACAAGTTAGTTGAAGTTCTGTCACCATTTCCTTTCCAAATACTTAAACTAGATTTTACTTTCCGAATTTCAATAATCTCATATAGTTTCAGTATGGCGAATTGTTACTTTTTATTAATTATTATGTATATAGTTATCATGACGATCTTATATCACGTTTCCAGGTGGTTTAGAGCAACAGAACATTGTAATCGATACATTACTTACACAACTACAAAATTTAAAAAATATGTGATTTTGAACATGTATGCCTACTGGTTATTATCTGCACTGAACATTAATGTGTTAAATGGATATTTCTCTTCTTTATGTTATTGAACATTTAGGTTGCATTGTAACTGGCAAACAAATTCCATGACGCGCGTTTCGTTTTATTTGGGATTCGTAGGTCTGATACACCTTCATCCAAATGTTGGTGTTTACACCGGAATTCTAACTCAACCCATTTCGTGTGACCTTCCGAACTCAGTAGTCTAGCGGTGAACACGGTAGCGTTTGACACGAAGTGAATCGAATTCAAGTCCCATTGTGAACATCAACACTGGAATCCAGGTACGTTTACCTGACGAATCCCAAATAGAACGAAACTCGCTTCTTGGATTTTGCCTACCAGTCACTATCCAACCTAAACAATACTTGTGTACTATCGCTATATCAAGACAATCCGCTCAGGATGCACATATGGCAACAGAGACTGACTGGTTTTAGTCCATGACAAATCAACGGGAATATACAAGTTCATCCTAGTTATTGAACATTATGTTATATAGTGAAGTTTAAATATATGAAACAGTATAAAGTGAATACGGAAGTGACCAGACAGGATATAATTTGCATCCTGAATGTCATTGATAGGCACTGTCCGTAGATAAGTCATTTTCACAAATTCTTGGATTAGTACTTTTAATACCAGGTTATCACATACTTAAAAGTGCCTGGTGAATACTATAATCTTAGTTAGATGCCATGCTATTAAAATATCGGATACTTATCTTTTCATGCATTACTAAAGTTTAATTTAAAGATTTGTAGAAAATTCTCAGATTACTTACCAGTTTCAAGTAATCCGTTTCAACTTTTGTTATCTAACATTCAGCACTACTGTATTAGTTGCAATGTGAAGCAATCCTTTATTTAATGTCTTAATTCTATATATAGTTTCGAGCTGTAATTAGTTTAACTCGAACAATGCTAGATCTCATAGATCGACAACGCTCAATTGAATTAAGATCACAAATTGGATCGAAATCAGTTGGTGGAAGCTGTTCTGATATGAGGTTAGTAATATTTATTTAAATACGTTTAAGTTTCCATTTAACTGTTTTCTCAGATGAGGCAATTGCGTGAGTTCTTTAAGACTTACTACGGTCCGCGATACGATACAGCAAATTTATCTAGGGTAGTTGGATCCTATGTGTGATTCCCTCGATAGTTTGCATTTTAATCGGATACCATGATTTGTTCCTTCCCACCCCACAGCTACTGCAAAAGACTAGACCAGTAAGAAGATTATATTGTGGAGCAAAATATATCATGATGAGAATAGCAAACAGCTTTTACATATCTCACATATGAAACTGAATTAATTAATGTAAGTATACAAATCAATCCTACAAAAAACTCATTATACCGCCTTTCGCTTGATTTAATGAACGATTGTATTTTGGGGGATTTTGACTTCCAACAAACTGAAACCGATCTATGAATAAAAATGTATTCGTATCGTTAAAGTTAAACGCTATATGTATTAAATCTAGGTAAACGATAAGAGGATTTCAAGAGGATTGCAGAAAATTTGTCACTGATTGAGTACATAATCAATAATGTAATTTTCTGTGTATAGCCAGTCAAAGCCAATTATAAGCAAAATACGAATGTGTACAGAGACTCAATGGTAAAAGCTTCACTATAATGATATGCAGTACAACTTTTACCATTTCATTAAAACACCATAAATAAATATAGCCTACACCATGAATTAGTCTTACAGTAGTTAAAGGAGAAATGATGAAACCAGTTATCCATATGTTTCGTACTTATGAGCGATTCATGATTGAACATACAATTGTATTTAACTATTCATTTAAAATGTCTTCTTAAAAACACTAACACTGACATTTGTCATAACAGCATCACTTACGAATTACTCATAGAACAGTATACTAGTATAGTATACTTAAAATGCCAAGTGCTTCTTTATCGTTGTATATTTTCGGCCTATTCTCCTTAGTCATTGTTGAAATTTTCTAGAACTCTTATTCGTACGTGACCTTTCGAGTTTGTTTTGTACCTCTTTTTTCATATTACGTAATAAAACTCTAGAATATTCAACTAATCTACTTATAAATACTCCAAATTCAACTTCTTTATAGTTTTCACTACTTAGACAATCTAATGTTATCAGATAAACAATTCCGTTGACAAAATCAATATGTGTATTAATATTCTGAGTTCATCTAAAATCAATAGCATGTGTGTAGCTGATGAGAATGCAACGAAAAACATTGAATTCAAAGTATTCATGCAAATATTTTCGTTCTTGCATTATTCAAGTAGTGATTTGTCCAGGACATTACTGAAATCCCTACCATTATATTATCTGTACAAAGCCACAAAAAATTAAGTGAATACTTAACATACAGATTAATTATTAGAGAAACTTTAATTTCTCCATGTTCAGTGTATTTAGTCAATCAATAGAGGAAGAAGAAAATCAACTTCGCGAAAACGATTTGTCTACAGTTCACTACAGCATTAGTCATATGACGCTTTAAATATTTTATTTTTAAAAATGAATGAATAAGTAGATATTGACATACTCTAATGTAAGTATACGCTAAAAAGCATACACACTGATTACGAAATATTACAGCTAGTTTTCATTGCAGGTACATGTTTTTCATGGTATTGAGAGATCAAAGTTAAATAATGCGCATATGTCATTCAAGTAAAAA
Organism: Schistosoma japonicum; assembly: GCA_025215515.1. Lineage (NCBI taxonomy): Eukaryota > Metazoa > Platyhelminthes > Trematoda > Strigeidida > Schistosomatidae > Schistosoma > Schistosoma japonicum. The sequence continues at coordinate 63,561,788 of CM046069.1, read as the reverse complement.
TAAGTACCTCAATTACTTTGTTCTGGTGACTTTGATTCAAACTGATTATATTCACAGATGTTATTATCTTAATTAATTCCTTCATTCCACATTTACTATTTGATAAAATATCAAAAACGTGAAGAAAATTGTTTCACTTAATAATGTTACGTCTTTAATCTTAGTACCAATTACTCACATTAGATAAAATCGACAAAATACAGGACTCACTGTAGACGCGACATTATCTAAATGTCATTGAAAAAATTTACATAAAATTAGAAAAACTTTGGGCTTATAATTTTGAAAAGTAAATGATATTCATTACATTTCTTTTGTTGTCGCGTTTAAACGTAGTGGACACTATTGTTTCAGAGTATTCAATAATTACACAAAATACATGGTTGCCAATCCAACAAATTATCAGTGAATTCACATTAAAAAGAATACCAAACTAATACAAAAATGTTACTTTGTCTTCCTGGTCCACTAATTTGCAGCTGAAGATATTTACTAACAGATCATGTAAGAAAATGACATATTTTCCTTAGGAAATATTAGCTACTAAAAGAACGTTACTTTTTGCAGAACGTAAGCTATTATACACACTTCTTACTCGACTTTTCATAGTTAACTTTGGTTTACATATACTGGTAGGTATATACCATTTAGCTATATTTGCACTCTAATCTTAACTAAGATTTTGAAATTTAAATAATAACAACTAAACTTCTATCATTTGTTAGTTCATCATTGGGTGTGCCAAGAAATCTTCCACTAATCGCTATGCAACGTCCAACGATAGATTCTGAACTACTATATGTAGATATGGATGATCCAAAACTTTCAAGATCAAGTTTAGGTAAGAATTACTACGTTTAAATAAAATATTTTATCATATGTTAAATCTTAGAATAAACCATAGTAGTAATTGATCTCTTTGAATACTTCGGTGTACAAAACAAATTCTGTTTCACTTTTCAGTTGTTTTTAAGAAGATATTTACGTCGTTATCCACTCATCTTCCCTCTATTAAAGTACTATTCATTTGCTTTTATGATCAATTTGTTAATTACAATAATTTATTTCCGAAGTGATTATTGAAAAATAACATAGTTAACGAAACAGACATGACGTAATCTTAGAGGTTTCTATTAGTTAGTAATTAATCTGATAACAATAACAATAGGAAATGTAAAAGCATGCAACAACTTAGAACGAAATGCAATTTGTTTTTAACTAAGACACAATCCAATTTATTTTGATACAGAATAAGGCCCACTCATATTATTTGATTAAAGAAGAAAAAAATAAAAGTAGGCAGGAATAAATTTAGTGACCATAAAGGAGGAATGTAGAAAGCTAATAAAGTGATAGTATTATATGCATTCTTATTGCATGTAAATAAGCTAAGCATTAATACACTCCAAACTCACTACTGATTGGTTATATCAACTGACTGTATGAAACTAACAGATTAATATAAAGTAAAAAGTTATAACAACTAGATAGCACTGAATCTTATCCCAATATGACCATTACTAAGTAATTCCTACTTTATTATCATTTGTCACTGTTCATTACGTAGGATTAATTCACCTATTTTGTCTCAGTGTTCAAAAACATCATTCAAACCACTAATTTTTAATTTTGTTATTCGTTAGGTTTTGTTTAAAGTGCATAAACACTTATTTTATTACTAACTGGCATTCATTATACAGCCTTTGATTTCCAATATATATATATATATATATATATATATATATATATATATATATATATATATATATATATATATATCTGTGTCATTTCAGACTGTTGTACAATCTTAGTTTAAAAGGTCCACAAACACATTACCACATGCTATAGGTTTCACAAGGTGTCTGCTGTAATTGAGTTACTAATTCAAAATTCAGTGATTAGTGCGTTTATATTTAACTAATTGGTAATATATCAAAATCATCACCTATTGTCGTTGACAATATCCGCCTCATTCAATGACAAAAGATAATTTATGTACTTTATTCTCAACAGATTGATGTTCTAACAACTTGGGACTTTGGCTATCAGTCCAAACAAGTAAATTTATTCTAAATATAACCTAGACTATCCTCGAATGCACAATTTTTAGGAATTATGTACACACATACAGACCCCTTACCATGATTTGAAAGTATATAACACTGAATGATTCGTATTCACACATCAAACCGTATTAGACATCTTACTGTGATTTAAACTATTATTTAGTGCAAACTAGTTGTATAACCGTAACTATATTCGACAATACTGATTTGGATTATTTTGTAGAAGAAGCATGAACTAGAATGTCATGAAACTTTAACATAAATTTATTTCATCAACTAAGATTTTTACAAATATGATATCATTTTTGTTAAATATGGTGTTAGCTTATGTTTGTCTTAATATTAAGGATTAGGCCAGTTTCATCAGTGAGTCTAAACAACTATACGATCTAGGTTAAACAAGGTTCCTTTTTGACTGCACTTATTTCACCTGATGTTGTATACAGATACTGTGCTTTTAATCGCGTTTTCATATGTGTTTGTATCAGAAAACATCTTTGTATAGGTTAAGCAATTATATTTTTACTTTTGAATAATGATTTTACATATAAATTAAGATTAACTGAATTAAAGTTCTCTCATTTAATATACTGGTATACTAGGCAAACTGTTAGGAATAAATTATTGTTGGTTTAAAAAGAGACATCAGATACTAGATTAGAGAAACTAAAGCCAATACCCTCTATCTGCTGTATCCATCTCTTGAAATTCAACGGTTCGATAAGTGTTTACATTATGCGTTCTATAGTATCAACTTCAAAGCCGTTAGAAACAAATTCTTCTACGAAATATTTCATTCACATATGCATTACATTATCATGAATTGTACAATTAAAATATTACCTCCTAGTACTTTATAAGAACGAGTCTCTCGTTCAAATAAACATTTTAAAATTCAAGTAGCATAAATTCTAATGAAACTATTCGACGAGTTATCTAGCCATTGCATATAAATGCTTAGTGTATACGAGTTGAATTAACGATTCGAATGTCGATATCACTTTTGAAGGCAACACCATTATGCAAAATAATTATTGCATTAACCCACAGATTATCGTCGAAGTTCTGGGAGTGAAATGACTGGAACTAATCGATGGAGTAGAAACAGTTTGCTAATTCAACGGTTACAAGCATCAAAGCATCGATCAGAAAGCCTACTCTTCAATACAAAACACAGAAACTGTAAGTTTCAAAAATATGCTCATATGCATTTATGGTAAATACAGAAAACCATTTTATTAACAGGGGTAGTGTTAATAATTTAATCGAAAATGTATTGATCTACCATGTTACATGATTCTGATAAACAGTATCTTCGTCTTTCACGGAGTATAATAGTCGCACTAACAATTTTAGAGTTATAAAACTGTCTAACTGACATAAAATTAAAACTAGCACCTAAACACACTAAACTGAAATTTCAGAAATCTTTGTATCAAGTTGTATGTCAGAAATGTAACTGTAAAATATAATCTACCTTTAAATCCAATAACTTATTGTTGTTCTGTTTTTAAAATCCACAGTTACTTACTATTAATGCTATTATCACTTTGAAAATGATAAAACCAATAGCATGAAAAAGATTTGCAGTTTACAAAAAGAAATTTAGAAGTACTATGTTTTCTGAGTTTCATGGTTTAGTTTTGAAGCACTCGTCAGCTAATTGGCTGACATTATTAGCACTTGATTTAAAATGAGGTTAGCTATTAAATGTTCTCTATAATTGACTAACCCATTGTTCTGTTGGTCACTAATTGAATTCGTTGTTGTTCATAAATATAATACCACTGTGTGCACACAACAAAACTTTACACTCTCAGGGATTTTTTGATTACAAATTTTTAAAATATTAGATTGTCCAGTAAACTTTTACAGTCACAAGACAAAGTCTACAACAAGACTTTTAAAAGACTTGAAGGGTATTTAAACTACCGGTAATAAACTGATGGTCCACCTTGACTAAATCAAAATTAGTAACTCATAAATAATGACACAAATTCTTTAAACACAAAAAAATATGAAGTAAAAATCTGGAATGGATAGTTGTATTTTGTCAAACAAAATATTGTCAGTTAAAAAATAAAATATGCAAGTACGCAAAAGTTGCGCCAATTACATCACTAATACTACAGTTTATCACAGAAACAGTAGTGCAATTGCCATAAACTTCAGTCATACCAGCAGTCGAGTTATGTTTTGGATGCACTGTATAAATGACATCTGCCACCAGAAATGATTAGTTAGAAGATATTTAAAATTTAACCAACAACGTCTTTGATGACAAAAATGTTGCAATGAAATAGAATCAAATAACAAACTACCACTGCCTGGTGTAGTGGTTAGCTGAAAGAATACAGGAAATCCTAGGGTTAAGCTACATCAGAAACTATCACATAACTGATTAAACCGTCAATGACAACAGTAATAATCCAACGAAATGTACTGAAAATAAGTAGCAACCCAAAAAATTTTGTCACTAAATGTTGATCAAATCCCGTGTTAAACACGAAATTGACAGCCAAAGTTAGCAACTAGGCAATTTTACTTTATATAAAAGACATTATATTAAGACCCACAAATGTAGCTTACGAACTCATATAAACTTGGAAACTAATACTGCAAAATAAAGTTTCAACTAAAAAAGACAAAGTTGATATCATTCTAGGGATCGATTACAAGAATCGTTATGAACAGTACATCAAACAAAGCGTTTTTCTTCTACTTCTAGGTAAATGAACACCAACTAGCTGATAAACACAATGACATCTTTACTTGGATTCAACTCAGAAAATATTAAAATATTAAAGAGTGCAAACATAAATAAAACCTGGGGATTGTTAGAAGCCTGGTATTTAGATCGTTTACCAGTCTATAAGTATATATATTGATCAGCCTATTCTATCATCAAACAATATACAGATATTAGCAAAATCAAGGTCAGAGATCTGATCAATGAAGAAGGATATCAGTAGAAATGTATGCTAAGCGACAACACATTTAAATCCTAGGTTAACAGAATATAGGATTACTCATATGTGATGATATTCCAAAGGTTCTTCTTCAATTTAAAGTACATACTGACCATGTTGGCTAGTGAGTTGATAAAAAATTCAAAACCAAACTATTCAGCTTAAATAACACAATGTTTTTAAATTCAGGGTCAAAATATTGAACAAAATGTTTTCAATAATAGTAGTCATGTTAATTCGTTTCAAGGTGATCGTGTTAAGTGTATAGTAAATTCATTGTTGTACAACCTACTCATTCAAAGTAGGCTAATACTTTGGAAATGAATGTCTTATTCCTTCAACACAAATATATTTTCCAGTAATTTATATCTAATCTGAAAATGTTCGAGTTAACTTAGTTCTTGATATTAAGATAATAAATGTTATTCAGAGGATTTGGGTTATCACTTTCATTAATTTAGATCTAAGAAAAAAAATTGTTGTAAATTGTCAACATTTCAAACTACCGATAATAATACATAATAATCATTAAGCCAAATAAATGATTATAAATTCTCGTCATGAATGTTCTTGATAACATCAACAAAGTGTAATTATTTAAGAAAATCATTGACAGAAGAGGTTCTGACAGTGTAGTAAATTAAAGAAAACAGTCGAATATAGTCAAATTGATCTGATAAAATTCTATTAACAGACAAGAGTTGACTTTTTTGAAGATCTGTCTATCAATCGATGCTTAGTACCACCCCACCCCCCCCCACGTGTAGCAAAGGTCACCGGCTAGTATTCTCTAACCAACTCCATCTACAACTTACATTTCTAGTTATTCCTAAATTTTATTCATTCCCTTCATATCTACCTCCAATTCCCAAAACAATGTGCTATTTGGTTTTCATCTTCTTTGGCCTTAAAGATTTTCAAATTAGTGCTTATCTTGTGAAGCATTTTGATGATTTCCGCAATGTGCCCTATCAACCTCCAGAGCTATATTTTAATTTCTCCTTCAGCTGAAATTCGGTTTGTTCACTGACATAGTAGGTTGTTGTTGATAGTGTTTAGCCAAAAGGTCAGAAATATCTTCTGCAGACAGTTGTTTATAAACACCTGCATCTTTTGAAGGATGTTTTTCGTAGTTCTCCAAGTTCCAGATCCATATAATAGAGCTGTTTTGGTGTTTGTATTGAAAATTCTGACTTTAATGTCGTTTGACAGTTGCTATTAGTTCCAAGTATGTTTCAGTTGTAAAAATACTGCCCTTACCTTGCTAACCCATACCATTCATATATGCATCAGATCCTACTTGTTTACCTATAATGATACCCAAGTATGTAAACTTTTTGACACCTTACAGAGTTTCTCCGTCAAGTGTAATTTGTGTGGTGCTCCTTGCTTTGTATCTAAAAACTTGTTTTTCCATCTGTAAATGTTGAAGCCTACAGTTGCGGAATCTGCTGCTACACTGTCCGTCATTACCTGCATTTGTCGCTGCAGTGTGGAGTAGAAGAGTAAAGTCCAGGTTGTCCACTGTATTCCGTGCTTATCTTGAGATATTACAGTTTTTATAATCCAGTCAACCACTATCAAAAATAAAAGAGTGAAAGTAAGTAGCCCTTTCTGAAACTGATTTTTAATCCGAATGAATTCGTTAGCAGTACATCTATGCACGATTTCGGAGTGTAGCCCGTCGTAATAATTCTGTATGGAATTAACTATCTCCTGAAGGGTCCATAACGTTCTCCTGTTAACGCTGTTAAATGCCTTCTCACGGTCAAGGAAATTATCGTAAAGTGGTGGGTTCCATTCAATTGATTGTTCGACAATTATCCGTTTTATCGCAGTTTGGTCAGCTGACGGTTGATCCTTCCGGAATCCGGCCTGTTGATCTCAAAGTTGGACGTCGACTGGATCTTTCATTAGAATCTACAACAGTCAGCTGAAGGCTTTTCCTGGTACTGAAAGTAAAGTGATGCCTCTGTAGTTCTCACAATTGCTAGGATCTTCTTTCGTTGGTATTTTCATGAGGTACTCTTCTTTTCAATCTATTGACACTTGTTCTTCCTCCCAAATCCCCATTTAGAGAATGTAGAGCATCTTTGCAGTTGTTTCTGTATCTGACTTAAGTGCCTCAACTGATATGTTTTTTGACCCTGCTGACTTATTACTGTTAATTCGTCGGATGGCTATTTTGATTTCTTCGATTGGTGGCGGGTTGAAGTTTATATAGAGATCCGTGGCTGTTGCTTCGATGACTGGTGGGTTCAGTAGGTTTGATCTATTCAGAAGTTCTTTAAAGTTCTTTACCCGCTTACTTTGTTGTTCTCGGGTCTTAATAATTGGCTAACCTTCCTTGTTCTTGATTGATCTTTCCGGTTTACTGTATTTTTCAGCTAGCTTCGTTGTACCGTATAGATGTCTCGTGTTTCCTTCTCTTGCTGCTTTTTCAGCTGCCATTGCTAGGACTTTCACATAATTCCACTTATCACCTCTAATGCTTCTGTTCACTTGCTTATCGGCTTCAGTGTATTCGACCCGTGCCTCGGATTTTTCTGTTCTTGTTTGGCTGTCATTAACTGGTGTCTTCTTGTTACTCCTTTCTTGGATCATATTCAATGTGCCGACAGAAATTCATTACTTATGGTTGTGCCTTTTGCGACTCCAAACCTCTTGACAAGTTGAAATTATTACTTCAGCGTCGTCACGGTTGTTCTCGATGGCAGTTTTCTCTTCTTCTAGTAAATCGTGAAAAGCTTAAAATATATTGTTAATTGCTTTCTTAAATATGTTGAGTTTGTTAGTGTCTTTAATAAAGTATGAATTTAACTTTTTAAATGTTGTTGCTCCAGTTGTCCAGTGCTTCTTTAGGTTCGGTTTTATTTTCAGTCACCATCAGGTGCTGATCTGAAGCTACCTCAGTTTATCTCTTTGTTTTCACATCTTCCATGGTTCTTCTGAATCCATGTAGTCCTGTGTATGCGTTTGTGGGAAAACATGTTACCACTTACTGTCATTTTATTGAAGGCATATAACTTTGCAAACTTTTGACCTTTTTTATCCCTTTTTTCCAGCCCATGTCTTTCCATGATATCTTCATACCAGTTATTGTTTATTCCAACCATGATGTTCAGGTCTCCTGTCAGAATGGTCAGGTCCTTGGCTGAGCATTTTTCGGCAATTGCACTAGGAGTCTCGCACAGAACTGGTCTTTATTGTTTTCGTGGCTAGTCGTTAGTAGGCGCATAGCATTAGATGACATTCATTTTGAACTCTTTCTTATTTGTGCTGAAGGATGGTTTTATGACCCTAGGTTTATGAGGCTCCCGCCTTATAAATGCCTTTCCGCATTTGTTGGAATAGCATTAGTGCTACTTCTTGTGTGTGCAAGAAGTTTTATTCTTCGTGACCTGTGTACAGTACATCCCACGAGTCTAATCTTTGATATCCAGCTTGTAATCGGTGAATATTATCCAATTCAAGTATCTCTAGGTCACTTCTTTTCATTTCTATTGCTGTTTGGATATTTCTTCCTGTCTTCCATACTGTGCGAACATATCATGTACCTACATTAATTATTGCTCAAGTTGTCAGAAGGGGCATCGGCTTCGTGACATCCGAAGAAACTCGACTTTAATCATGAAACATCATGACTCATCAAGATTAATATTTTCTAAGTCTAATGACAGAGTTGGTAAGGTAGAATGATTTACAATAGAATTATTTATGTAACAAGACATAAAATCAGAAGGAAACAACATAAACGTGTTCATCCACACTAGTTAACTTTTTGAACTTAGCAGTGACTATGAACAAGTAGGTTTCACATGTAAAACAATAAAGACGATTTAAAAAACAGAGGTACAACTATGAAAAATAACTGGTGAAAAGTACGTTAATTACATTTCTATAAGTTTCTTAATCTGGTTTATACCTAACATACGTAACTGTCATAGAACTTAGAAAATAGTAGTGCTTTATCTTAAAACGTGGTTAATGGTTTAAGTTTGCTTACTGAACATTCATTTTTTTTCATTATGATTAATATGTTTTGTGTAAAAGCTAAACAACCTGACTCCCAGTACAGTACTGTGAAGGTTCAAAATTTGTGCTCAGTAAAAAACCTATTTTATTTCTTGTAGGAAAATTCGTACTGATTACAAATTTTTTTGCCACTAATAGACATCTCTTAAAACATCATTGAAAACTTCAGTGAATACACCTGTTGGTTTGACTTAGTTTGAGACTTATCGCTGGCATTTACACAAAATTTCACATCATATCCAAATCATAACTCCTAAGTGTCATGATATGTGTGATATAATGAATTCACCTCGTCAGAATCATGTGATATACATTTTCAGCTCCCGTTAATTTAAGTATGTCCTATTCCGTGCCAACTATTACTAATGAGTTATTACTTTACTTTCAACTGAGTTGATTGAGTTAGTCACTAAATATATCACTAGTAAACATATAACTATCTTTTACACTGTATGTTTCATTAATTGTAAACTTAAATCTAAAAGTATTCGATTATGCAACAAACACCACTTTATGACAATCCGTTTCCATTTAACATACTTGAACGTTAGATTGAAATAAAATACATTATAACCAACTAACATATTTACAATAGTAATGCATATAATTAAAAAACAATCAATCATTAACTTATATATAATAATAATTACATAATCTACTGATATGAACTAACTTAGTAGATTATTAGAAATCATGAAAATAATTGTTCTCATTTGATTCATAGTACAAAAACGTTTCATCAAAGCAATAAAACTGTTATTCTATGCATAGAATAATAAGAAAATTATCATTTTCCTAGTGGTATATAACTAAGATGTATTCATTAGTTAATCAGAAATTACTTTTTAAATCTACACTACAACTGAATGTGAATGAAATACAAAGATTTTTTAATTCATCAATGTCACTGCAATATGTTATGTGTTACGATGCCTTTAGTTGTATTTCATACATTGATTATTAGTTACCAAAGTAAACTGAAAGAAAAATCATTCTACATAAAACTTTTTTTAGTAGGAAGTGATTGAATTTTATTTAATCCATTTTCTTTATAACTAATATATAACCAGTAATATATTTATCAATGATATTTCTCTTTACTATTCATACATTTAGCTATTGGTGATCATAGATTTTGGAATGAAACTGTAAGTAATCCAAATTTCAATTATCATGGACATTCCAGTACAAATTCTCGTATAGCAGCTAGTCCGTCTTATATTCTAAGTCCATCTTGTGGAGATTTCTATAAAATGCGAAGATATTCTGGAAATATTTTAACACGGTCAACGGAGAATCAAGTGAACACATATGTTAGTTAGATGTGTTTTCACAAAGTTAAAAATTATTTACAAGTCTCTTCATGATTAAGAGTATTTAAAGATTCACTAATCACCATACACCTTTTATTCATAAACTTATATGTTATATAATCGGTGCACTGTGATGTCTTTAAAGTAGGTCTGTGTCACTGTGATTTCATAACTGTTTAAGGTTGCTCCTCAATAAGTGACTGTTTCAACTGTATTCATACCATATTTTAGTGCAACTTCATATAACAATTATCATCTTGGGATTTATCATGGCTATTATTATGGATAATATTATCCTACCATCATTTAAGTTGCACTGGTAAGCAAAATCCAGGATAGGCATTTCGTCCTAATTGGAATTCTTCGAGTGGATGCACCGGCATCCCAATGTTGATATTCACACTGGGATTTAAACTCAATTCGCTTCATGCCAAACACCACCGCGTTCATCGTTAAGCTACTGAATTTAAACACTCCACTTATGGCCCAAAAAAACTGGGATTTAAAATGAAAATCAAAGTATAGCTACTTAGTTACCCATGTGCATCATGTCTGTCACGAAGCCAGGTTCTAGTTTTCATCTTTGCTGTGTCATCAAGATTGCACAGTACTAAAAAGTTCAAAAAACATTGAATACTGCTATTTAGAGATTTCCAGTTTTCAGTACTTTGTTAGATATCGGTTCCTAATGAGGAAATCTGTACTCGCTATCTACTCAAAATATAAGCTTGTGATTAGTGGTACTAACTAGCTTTGAGAATAAACCCTAATATTTCAAGCCATATTCTGTAGATGTGTAGTTTGTTAAAAATGCTGCAATCGTTCATGATATTTCCAGAAGAAATGATAATTACTCCTTAGTTTGTAGTAATTCTAAATTTGATTATAGTACTCGTTTAACGTCAACCATCGACAAACCCTTCCAGATCTATATTATTCTTAAAGTCTAAAATTTTGATAATTGACTTAATTATAATAACTTAGAAACGGCCTGCGAAAACACTATTTCCTATATATTATATACAAAAGTGCATGTTACCATAGCAAATATTTTGTGCCAAGTTTTACAAAATAATATTTACAAATGTTATAATTGAACTGAGACCCTACAATAATATTTTTAACTGGTTGATAATTACGCTTTCTGTGACTTGCAAACGGAATCCAGGACGCGCGTTTTGTCCTACTGATGCTGATGTTCACTCAGTCCACTTCGTGCCGAACGCGGCCACGTTTACCAGTAGGCTAATGATTTCAGATAGTCACATTTGTGCAACAGTTATATATGTAATTAGGATGATTTGCATCTTTTCGTCAATTTGTCAAGGACTGAATCTGACATACATTATAAAACATATGACCCACCGGAATATTGATAGGTATACTTCTTCAACAAGGATAAAGTTTCATATATTAAGAATTAAACCATCCCATTGCTGTTATCGAGCACTACAAATGACGATAATGTTGGCTTTAATTAACAGTATAAATTTTTTTACAGTAAGAAATCCTCAGCTCCAGCTCAGTAATATTGCGAAATATTTCTGTCTACCATGCAGTTAGTATGTGTTTTTAATTCTCAATCTCTATTTGTTTACTGCTAGTTTAGCCGCTACAACTATTCTTTTCTTCCCGTCGTAAAGAGGATATATGGATTTCAATATGTTCACCTTTTGTTTTTTATAGCTTTTTAAAAGTACATACGTAAGTAAAGAGCCTCAAAGTGAATTCCTCAGTATTTAGCATTTCGATAATTTATATATCTTTTGGAATAGCGTTTGAACGCATATAATCTTGTTTTCTTTAAACAAATCTACACAGAATGATTAATCTAATGCATGGAAAGGTGGAAAAAAATTGCCTGAACATTTTATCAGTTCTATGAATCTGTTGATGTATATGCATTTTTAAAAAAATTTCCTTGACATCGCAATTTATTTACAAGTTTACAGTAAGATGGGATTCGGGTAGTAGTAGAATCTAGCTCTGCGGATAACGCATTAAATTTTTTTATTCAAATATACTTGATTCAAATCCTGATGGAAACATTCATACTGATACACACATCTAACTGACAACTCCTGTAACTTAATGACATCTGTCTCTGAATTGGTCAAATCTCTTTAAATATACCTTCAAGATTCGTTATTAGATACATAAATCATTACAGTGAATTTTTCATCATGGGTTTACTGTTCAAATTTACTGGTATACGATCGTTTGACATGAACAAACAAGGACATTTCATGCACTAAATTTTCAGATTTATTTCATTTCTGCTAAACTATAAAAAGTTGCAAACTTCTATAAAAAATAAAGTAATTAGATATAAATTATAAAGGAAGAAACCAAGATCTTCCTGTAGAGTATTTCACTTTAAAGTAAATGTAATTTTTCGGTATGTCACACACATTTCATATAAAAAATGTCAGCATAACATTATGATATTCAATTAGTAAACAGTTAAATAATATTTTATTATTTCACAAAACTAATAAAGTGTATTATTTTTTTTAAATATTTATTTATTTTTGTTTAAAAGGATCATTTAGGTTCATTAAATGTTCCAAGATATAATAATGGTTTTCTTGATCCTAGAAGGCATAGTTATGGTTTTACGCCTAGTACATCAACAAAATCTTTAATTACAGTTAATGTATGTGAAGGTCCTTTTGTTACACCACTCAATTATCGAGGTTCTATACGTCGAAATTCCGGTTGGAGTTGTGGTCAGTTTCCTACTTCTCAAGTGAGTTTTCCAATAAATTTAATTAATTTATTTCTACCCATCTTCTAAACGCATATCAGTTATACTAGCATAGGTTAGGAGAAACTAGAGTAAGTTATATGCACTTATATACTGTATACTTGGACGAGTACAATTACTAAGTTGAATGTTGCAAACAATGAAGAGAGAGAAAGTTAATTATTACCTCTGTTGCTCACAATTTTCAAGCTTAGAAATCAATAATTTATATTCTAATGATTATGAGAATGTAACTGACTTCACCTGTACAATAAACAAAAGAATGAATTGAAAAGTTACTATTATGACTACATATTTGACATCTGTACTTACCTTGGTTAATTTTGAAAAGAGTGAATCAGTGAATACAAGAAGAATAAGTGTCACTGAAAGCTTAGTGGCGATTTTAATGAGTACGGTATTTATTTTTTTGTCGATGTCTAATCGAATCGTTTATTGTTTTCCTAGTAACTATAATCAAAAGAAACCCTCCGAGAACAATGTATAGCAAGTAAATATATGACATTAAAGTGTTCTACACAAACCACTACTCATTCGTTTAAATAATTCACGGTCGATATTAGTTCCAGATGTAAAATATCTCGTAATCATGCAGTTTATTTTCAAAACCTCTCAGAAAGCTGTACCTCACTACAAGTTTGACTCACCATAAGATTATTGATAATCACAAATGCTGTCTGAAACAGACAGTTAAACGAATTTAAACTAACAACAACGTAATTATAAGGAAAAAGATGCCATTACAGATATTGTACCCCTCTAACCTTAAAATAACAATCCATATGCAACTTCAGCATTCACGATTGTAAAATAAATTGCTGAAGTTTCGGGTATTATTTAATAAAGCATATTCTATATAAAAATCACTCAGATGAAAAATACACTTCACTTTCGCATTTAGTGATTTATTTGATTTACAACTTAGCTGATATATTACTGGTCTATAAACTGCTCCGATTATTTTGGGATCAGTCTGATAATACATAAAAATGAATATCATCTTCTTGGTTTTGTACATTCTAAAGCATCCCTCCAGAAATTAATGATTAACAGATCAATGTACACTATATAGAACCATTTCTATCAAAATTAAGTGCATATAAATATATATACATATATAACTTCAGAATGATCGCTACATTTAAAAACTAGTTGACGGCTAAAACGTTAGCCAATAATTGTGAATGTGTATTATAGATAGAAATCAGTTCTTCCCAAACTTGGAGAATTTTCATTAATAAAATTGTACTAATTTAAGGTAACCTGATGTAAAGTGTTCATAAATATCTACTGAAAGACTCTGATTAAAGTGAATGAGTAATGAATTTCCTTTAATATAAAATATTCAAAGCAAAATGATGTTGCTTAAAGTTAATTTGCATAAAATCAATTTGGTTCATAAAAGCACTGAAGGTTATATGTCCCGACTATAAGACTAAGTTTCTATTCACTGTACTAGAACGATAAAACAAACGTTCCAATTAAACACCTCATATGAAAGCCAAGTTTATAAGGTAGTACTTAATTAGTTAGTCTCGTTAATTATGCACAATCTCAAAACCGTTGTTTTTAGGAAAGACCTAATATAAATTCATCAATTAAATTCTGGTGCATATTTTTTTTCCTATACTAATAATAGTCACTTTTCTATGTAGTTACAACTAACACTCAAACATTGCAAACTAAATACAATTCGTACATCCATACATGCATATGTATATGTATATTTTTATTCTGACAATCAGGTAATGAATTCCACTGAAGAAGATATTCAAAGACGTTCCAGTTTGAATGTTATAGGTGATATGCTGGTGAGCTTCCTAAATCATACAAAATTCAATTACCACTAATATTATGCATCGAAATGCTTTAATACAAAATAGATTACTACATATAAATCAGGATAAACTACAGTAAAATGTGTATAGTTTATTCTTAGTATTTAATTTGTAGTTTCTAAGCATATAAATATGTTTTTAAATACTAGTTTACTTTAGTTTATTAAATATTCCCTCCATATTTTTTAGTTCATATACTTGATAGTTAGTTCAAATTAATTAAGCTGTATTATATACTACTTACTACTACTACTTCTACTAATGACTGCCTAATATGGCATGTAGATATACTGTTTTTCATTGATTTAAGATGTCTTTATTATTAGAATGAGATAGTTAATACTTTACTTTACAATTTATTTTATATTTGCTCTTTTTTTCTCTCTTCAGCATAATTTATTTAACTAATTCAAAATAATAATGATAATTGTTTATGTATGTTTTAGACAATGAAGAAATTTTCTTGAAATAAAATTTCATCTCTATAGTTTAATTACTTTCTTTAACTTTGCTTTAGGCTGTTAATCAAGTTTTAATATAATCAATGTAGAATTTTTTTATTGATAATTTTATATGTTTATAGTGAATTGTTTATTGTTATATTTTCTTAAATATAGACATTCCAATTCTTTGTGAGAAATACGAAAATTATAGAGATAGGGAATGAAATAACAACGATTGTAACTAAAAATATCAGCTCACTAGTGACTAGCTCCTTGAGGTAATTCCTAGAGTTCTAGTGTGAAGACGTGACTGATGGAGTTCAATCATGTCGGGTATTAGGCAGTTACCCACCGATGACAATGGATGAGGTCGCGCAAACGTATCACGAATTGACTGAATTAGAAATATCAACCGTTAGAAGCTGGCTCAGTGGTCCAATAGTAAAGCACTCGTCGCGGAGCCTAAGGGTCCTGGGTTCTGATCCCCAACAGAGTCGTGGATGCTCACTGCTGAGGTGTCCCATACTAGGACGAAGCGGCTGTCCAGTGCTTCCAGGTGATCAATGGATGTCTGGTTCAGATCAATTCGTGATATCGGCATTGACAAATTATGAGTTTAGTGAGTGCAGACATCTGTTTTATTGAATTTCGATAATAGTTATCATTATAAACTGATCATAGAAGAAGAACAATTAAGTAGTAGAGAATAATGGTCATTACATGCTTAATGTTCTATATCAGTGTATATTCATCAATGAATCAAATCAAATAGTATACAGTAATGTATCATTGTGAATAAATAATGGATCTAAATTTAACAGTATGTATATTTAACTTCAAGTAATTTGTTGTATAGTATGAACGTTAAGATACAGTCTAATTTACAACGTAAATAGCATTACTGGCTAAAGCTTCTTTGCATTTGGCTAACATAAAGGTTACTGTTCAATTGAGATTGTACTTTTTGTATGAATCGGTATTTTAGTTGATTGAATATGTCACAGATTGATGTTGGCAGGGTACCATTGAAAACCAAGGAGTACTGGACAGCTGATTCGTTCTAGTGTGAAACTCCTCAGTAGTATGTAACCCAGATTCCACAGAAGGAACTTTAGGTTGGCGAACACCTAAGCCTCTGCATCTCTAGATCGCCATCCAATAGTAGAATTCCCACTACTATCAATTTTTAATACATAGAGCGAGGATCATTTGTTGTCATTGGTGATAATTGTCTCACTCCCGACAAGTCTGAACTCCATCAGTCACAACTTCACCTTAGAACTTCGGGAACATCTTAGAGTTAGTCACTAGTAATCTGATTATTATGGTCCAACTAAGATGGTTATTTTGTAATCTCCACGAAATTTATATATATGCATATATCTGAAATAATGCTAAAGCTTCTTGTCAGTTCAATGAAATTTTAACATTTTTATGGAAAATAAATTACACATTAGTAGTTTGTCATTTCATACATATTAGTATTATTCTTCATCTTAATAAATAAATAAATCATATTATTGACATAGTCGACATTATGATCTATATTTTAATTAATTACATTTATATAATTAATTTGCATTTTTATAAGCAACAACTATATCATGAGTTAAGTGTCAAAGTGAATTCATTTTCAATTGAATTGAAAGCGATACTTCATTAGCACTATGTATAGTAAAGTAATTTACTTCCTAGTTAAAACTTATACTACATATTTTATGATGTTGATTAAATTAAATAATGTACCTAGGTATTCTGTAAAGCTTACTAGGATTAACTTTTTCTGTTAATCATAACAATTACTCTACAGATAAAGTTACAATTACATTTAATAATGGTCATATGAATATTATTGTATATGTTATATAACTGATAGCTGGAAACTTTAACTAGAAGGCATATTTAATTGAGAAACAAAAGTATGCATCTGGATCTTCAATAATAATTTATTGTATAATGATTGATTGACTTAAATCTTACAAACAAATACATAAACCTTAGTTGACTGAATTAGTGACAGTTTAATTTTGGTAGGATAACATCAAAAACCACGAAGCATTGGATAACTATCTCGTCCTAATATGCCTCTTAGCAGTGTGCACTCTAGATTTTGCACAAGCGGCTTTAGGATAATAAACGCCTGACCCTCTGCACCACTGTGCCGGCATCTAATGATAGAATTCCCATTATCATCAATTTGTGATATAACCCAACGATTATATATGAAACATTTTAACTCATTCAATTTATAGTTAACCTTTGATTAAAATTTTAGGCATTTAATTTCTCATGTTAATGTTTAATCATCATATTATGTAATACATGTATGACATTTTTGAATACATTGATTTCTTCCTTAAATTCTTTTATTTGTTTTTTTTTTCAATTAGATATCAACATTCAAAAAGGTTTTGTGATTAAATTTTTTTTTAAAAAAGAAGACTATTCATAAACAAAACCTCTAAATATTATTATTATTATTTTATTATTATTGTTATTATTACTATTATTATTATTATTATTATTATTATTATTATTATCAGATTTATGTTTATGTCTGTTATTTTGATGTGTATACAAATTTTTCTTTTCAATTTCATGTTAATTAAATGTGTAAAAAATAAAGATTCAATAATAAAATTTCATTTCATTAAGAACTTCATTGTCATTTATTTACTTAGTAACTGTAAACATTGAAACGAAACAATTGAACAAAATGAAAACAATGTTTTTTTCACTCTTTTTTTAAAAAAAGTAAAGTAAAATAAAATAAAACTTATTGTGAATTTTCTTTTCTAATTTCTTTAAATATATAAAAATGTCCAAATTGAATTTGTCAAAGAAAAAAAAATCAGTACAAAATAAATTATGATAAAATGTACGTTTTGTTCTTTACAACACTAACTTATATTTGTGAAGATAAACATTCTGTTTAGTAGAAGAATTAATTCGTATATTCCCATTGATTTGTTATAGACTGAAGCTAGTCAGTCTCTGTTGCTATATGTTCATCCTGAATAGATTACCTGGATATAGCAAATATTCACAAGTATCATTTAATTTGAATTGTAACTGGCAAGTGAAATTCAGAACGCGCGTTTCGTCCTATTTGGGACTCATCGGCTGAATGTACCTGCATCCCAATGTTGATGTTCACAGTGGGATTTGAACTCAAATGCGAATTCATCCTACTACCGATTCGCCCATCGCACAAACGTGACTGTCTGGACTCAATAGTCTAGTGGTGTACGCGGTGGCGCACGCGGTACGCGCGTCCTGGATTCCACTTGCCAGTCACAATCCAAACTAAATTCTGTTTAGTATTTGCGATTCTTCTCATCAAGTAACCAGTAGTACATATATATATATACATATATATAAAGTTCAGATGATAAGTTTGTTTGTAAAAGCTAAACATTGAAGCAGTTCAACTGCAACTTTACATTTCGAAATCACTCATTACACTCGATTTCGAAATGTAAAGTTGCAGTTGAACTGCTTCAATGTTTAGCTTTTACAAACAAACTTATCATTTGAACTTTATTGTATACGCTTTAGAAAATCATTCAGGATAACTTATTCAATCTGTTGTTTCATAGATATCTGCATACTTTATTGTATGTTTATAACGAATGATGATTAATTGAAGTTGATAAGAAATGGATAGCTGTTTCCTTCAGCCTACTTTTTAAAAAAATAAACAAACTAAAGAAAAACTAGCTTATTTGGACTCAGACAATACAGCGAGGTTAGAAGCTTTCTACAACTGATTTAAACTCTTGTGTCAAAATTTTCAGCATCAGATAAATTTGATATTGAGCAATTTACGACTAATAAAATCGGCCAGTTACTATCTCATTTCAAACTTGTTTTGCTTAACCGGCCAGCAGTTTCCTTCTAAACCTAAAGAACTTTATTTGGAAATTAATTACCAATAAGCATATGAAACATTTTATCAAATGTTAATGATGTATCTCATTCACTGACAATAAGTGTTAATTAAAGTTTCAGAAATAAAACTTTACCAGGAAGTTAATTTCATAGAAACCATATCACTTCATGAACAGATCATAAGAATAAATGAAAACAAATGATAAAACTGGCATACCGGACAATACTTTCACGTTTTTCCCAGAAAATCGAAAGGATTTAATTTTGTACTATACAACAACTAACCGAAAAAATCTATGACATTAACAGTTTTCTGCCTTTTTTACATAACCAAGTAATGTAACAATTCTCTCGATACTGCTATCTGTTGAAATATGTAAGATGAGGTAACGAAATTTACAAGTTTGCTTCAATCAATACACATATTCTTAAATTATAAACTAGTACATATTCAGTGAATAAATATTACTACTCAAAAACAATTGAGTATTTGAAAAAGCGTGCACAAAATTCGATCATTATAAGTTAATTAAATAATACTTTCAAGTTGAAAACAACAATTTACATGTTTGTCTGATAGGTATTGACATTTAAGTTAGGCTAAGAGAAATTAGTTCATTTTAAAGGAAATCTTAATGATCTTACTGTAACCTCGAAACAACTACTGTGAAATCCAGTATTTAGAATTGTTAATACTGAATAATTTATTTATGATTTTCATACACATTTTTTAATAAATTGATAACTGTAGAGTTTGAAAGAGCTTTTAAAAGCAATTTTTAACTCGAATATTCTTTGATTATAAGTTTTATGGAGATAAAACATATACCAATATTCAGTACTACTTTAATAATTGTGAGTAGTCTACTAGTATCGGACACTAAATACATGTGTTGCACATAAATTGCAAATTACACAAAGGGTATTAAAGAAACAGAGATTACACGCAACACTTAGACTGTAACTAGTAGAATGGACGATGACTCTTAAACTCATGAATTACAAATTCATTCATAATTCTTGTGCAACGTAGAATCCGACGCGTATTTTCATGGATTCAACTTGCAATAACTTTCAAATTGAGTTCTAATTTTACGAATCGTTTAGAAATAATTCATTCTACAACATCCTGGCATCTGCATTAATATTGTTTACGTTCACAAATCAACCCAAAGAAAACAAGGTGGATCTACTACTACCAAAATATAAATTCTGTTTAACGAGGAAACTTAACCCAATGTGGAAATATTTATTTCCACTGGAAAGTACAAATCCTTAGGTACGTATAAATGGAATTTGGCAGCAAGTTGTAAATACATATGTCAAGATAAATCTTTAGGAAAAAAACATAGATACTATGCCAAATAAAAACTGATTCAAATTTTTTCTAATTATCAAGTTGAGTTATGAAAGTTATATTATATAAAACAATAAGGTAGAATTGGATCATGTATGTATACTAAAGGGATGTTAAAATAAGAGCGAATAAGGAAAGTAGAAGAGTAATAACTTCCAAAACCAGAAAGACTTTTTTACTGCAGTTCATATGTTGATTTTAAGGCCAAGGTACGAGAAGTGAAGACGTCGTTTTTGAAAGTATAGGTCGAGGTTGGATTGGTCACTCTGCACTTAAGAATAGAACTATAGATCACTTTACATTCGTGTATCGATAAACTTCCAAAATTATCAGTAGTAACTTATTTAAAATTCAAGGTACATGTGTCTGTTATAACTAGTCCCATAGAAGTATGCACTCTGGTAAATTAGATGCACCAAAAGAGCCTTTTGCCTTTAAGACATCTCTGAATCATTTGTTGATAAGATAATTTGAAACTCGTCAGTATGTCTTTATTAGAGACCTTATCAGTCGGCCATTCAAACCCACTCCCACTAAGATGCCTTTAAATTTACTATTCATAGACAGAGCTTTGTTGACTAATATTCTTTCTTTTTTATTTGTTTGGTTTAAAGTTTCAATTAGGAAACCTGAAATCGTAATCATTTTTACTGAGAATTTACCAGATTTCATTCACTTCGCTAGCGATTATATACGAGGTACAAATACGTTTGCCATCCAAAAAGAAAATATTGGTGAAGATCTTCCGTTCCAGCTTTGCAATTATGCATATAGTTCATCTCAAGTTGGCTTTTATATACTGACCTATGTAGATCTATACATCCAGTAAAACACGAAAGTGAATGAATTCGATAATTGCCACAATTCAACTACTTTCATATTAGAGCCGGATCATCTTTAGACAATCTTATGATCCAAGAAAATGCCTAGATATTACAGTCGGAAAACAACGTTAAGAACTATATAATGTACTAATATAATACATTTCTGACACTCTGATCATACAACTAACTTGTTAAGATATTCATATATTAGAAATAAGTGCAAACGGGACAATTGGAACACAAGACAACGATATAGGAGCATAAGTCATGTCACGTGTGGATACACGTACACGCAAACCAACAAAAAAAAAGCAATTTATATGTATATTAACCACTACCGCTTAAATGTTTTAAGTTCCCCGTAACGTTATAGTACACTTTCTTGGATAAAATTCAGAATACAAATAATCCTTCTTATTACGCCGAACATTTTGATTCAGTATTTATAAGTTACATATTACGGGTCGACTCGAGTTAGGAAGCTTCGAAAACCACGAAATACTGGACGCGATCCCGTCCTAGTATGAAGACTCATCGGCAGTCCCCACTAGGTACCGAACCCAAACCACTTAAGCTTCGAGATTTTGGGCGAATTCATCTATTCCCACTAGTGATTAAATGCTACATGCCCGACATGGTTGGACTCCACCGGTCACGTCTCCTCATAAATGGTAATAAATGCATCAGATAGTAATATATCACGTTGATTGAAGTCGGGCATCCAGACGATTATATACCGACTCAATGGTTTAGTGCCCAATTCGAAGCTTGAAGTTCCTGGTTTAGGGTTCTTAAGTATTGTTTACATACTATCAAACGCTACCGAACACAACCCTCAGCCATCATGAACCAAAATCGAATGGTCTAACTTTCAAATTTTGTGAAAAGGTAACTATTTATCCATTAACTATTATGGTATGTTCGATGTCAACGGTATTAGGAATATATCGATGAAAACTGTACGATCATACAGTAAATAGTAAAGCATGCAACCCTTCTTTTCAATGAAGAGTGTTGACTAGTAAAAGAGAAGTTCAAATAACTATGCATAATTGTTTTTGAGCTTTGACTGACCTCCGAATACTATCGATAATGCGAGCTGACAAGATTGATATTGGTTGTTTATACAAGAATGCAGTTTTTATTCTCATCAAATTGAATAACGTTACAACTTTCATCAGCTATTATACGAATTATCAAATATTTAGATATTTTGCTTAGATATTCAAGTTAAATAATGCTATTTAGTGAATACAATACACACAAGAACTGATTCGGTACGAAACACCGTCCACGTTATTCAGTGTCATAATCGAGTAACTGATTTAGACGACCTTACACATGATTTAATCCCCTCGTAGAGTCGAAGATCGGAACGCTACTACTAAGTGGCTTATTGAAAGCAAAACTAATTTTATTTTCGTAGTCAGTTGACAGTCAGTGTTTACCTAATTCAATAATTTAGCAAACGAATACTTATGAATAAAGTGATTTTTTTTATGTCAGTTAGTAACCGATTATCTTGATTTGCATGAAATATTTGTAAACTAACAGATGGTTATGATTAAACATTCCTAAGAGAAACTTATCAGTAACTATTAGGATAAATTTGTATATTCCCATTGATATGTTATAGACTGAAGATGGTCAATCTGTTGCTACATGTGCATCCTGAGCGGATTGCCTCGATGTAGCGACGAGTCCCAAATAAGACAAAACGCGCGTCCTGGATTCCACTTGCCAGTCACAATCCAACTTAAATAATACTTGTAAACAATCGCTATATCGAGGTAATCCGCTCAGAATGCACATATAGCAACAGAGACTGACCAGCTTCAGTCTATAACAAATCAATGGGAATATACAAATTCATCCTAATACCAATGCGTCCATTACACAAGTGTGACTGTATGGACTCAGTAGTCTAGTGGTGAACGCGGTGGCGTTTGACACAAAGCGGACTAAGTTCCAATCCCACTTTGAACAACAACATTGGGATCCAGGTACACCCAGCCGACGAGTCCCAAATAGGACGAAATGCGCGTCCTGGACTCCATTAGGTAAGAAGATCTTCAGAGCAGTCATTCTTGTTTAGGCAATTATAATTTTGGGTAATATCTCTCTACTATTATGTGGCATTCGATTATTCTTTAGCCAGTGTCAAATTTCAGTGGGAATCACCCCCTCAAAGGATGTACAAAATATCCACGAGATTAATGTAGTGACTTTACAATCAATCTATTCTGAACCAAGTGATAATTGCTATTTTCACGATAAAGGTTCAAGTAATGATGAAAAGCTACAATTACTGCATATCGGGATTCGAGATGTGCCCACAAATGTCAATTGATGGCAGTTACGAAATTTATGTAGATTAGCGTATGATAATAGCTTAATTCCAATCTTTTCTAAGTCCGATATTATACAGGTCTTGATGTCAGAACTTTTGAAGCTATTATGACGCAAGTATTCACCGCCATTTAATTCCTAGTGGACTTCCGGCTATAATCAGTCTATTATTAAAGCTGCGTAAGGTTTAAGTGATTCAGTATTAATAGATAGCCTAAGTGATTGAATAGCCACTGGTTTATTCTTACTGATAAGCACTATTTCACGCAGATTAATCCAACAACCAATCTATAGTACAAGTAGATGTCTAAAATAAAATAATAGGTGATGGATATATGTTTAAGAATACCTGAGACGGGATCATACGACTGCCACTAGCTTCATTAACTGATCGTCAAGTTTCGTTTTACACCAACAGTGAATTATACAATCCCCCCCCTCAAGTCGCTTATTACAAATCAGAAGCTAACCACAGAGATATTTTTTTAATTTCTTATCGAATGCTGTTAACTTACACACAAATTGAGATGAAAGAAATAATCACATTAAAAGAATTATTTATAAAATGTCTTCACCCTTCGAAGCTTATATTATGCAAGTATAGGTGACCACATACGTATACAAATATAAACTCTGGTATTCACTGGCCAGAATGTAACGTCCGATTGAAAGCATTATATGAAGATTCCAAATCAAAAAGCATTTGGCGTGCTTCCGTATCAGACAATTCATCGGAAGCTTTCATCTGATCCATTTTATCTAACCTAATAGCAAGGAAACAAATATTAATCAACTATCGAAATTACTCAAAATTTATGGAATAAACTGTGTATTGTACATCTGGACTTATCGAAAACAATAGTATTTGTTATAAACGAGTCTGTACTTGTAAATATATGTACAAACCACCGTACTCGGAGTCATTAGAACACAGTAAGCATCGTTCTAAAGTCAAAGTACTTAAGTTACTTCTATAATGGAAATCATCACAAAACTCGACGAACGGAAGCTAAGATAGGGATAACCTCAAACAGTAGGTTTATATAGACATATTATTAAAGTAACCGAATACTAATAAAACCGCTTAACTGTTTCGGATTAATTCAGAAAGCGAGAGCAAACTTTACGATGTATCTGAGACGACTGAAATTTAATGATATGCGAAGCAAAAACACTTCAAATGTTATTAATACATGTGCACAGAAATATTGGCGTTTCGTAAGAATTACTTCACTATGTCCATATAGGGCAACAGAAATGTACAACTCGTCTATACATAAACTAACTAACCGGAAAAAAAAACAGAAAAATACAGGACACTAAGAGATAAGGTAGTCAATGATGTGAGAACAAAGTAAAGTGCAAAGAATACGTAATTGTAGCCTGTGGAAGAACTTCGGCTGGCAAAAATCAGAATTCAGGTTCACAATTGACAGAACAGAGTTATCTTTGAGAGAATTCTGACCATTAACAGTACATTTAATGAACAGCAGTGTCGAAAATTCGTTCTAGTGTGACTAAATGGCGCTGCAAATGTAGCTGAAAATTTTAAATTAATAACACGTAGAGACAAATGGTTAGACTTTACATATAATCTTAGCACCGTAAGGATTATAGCTGATTAGTTATAGAAAATGATTTGTAACCGATGCACACGGGGATGAAAATAGTACCTATACGATTCAAACAACATATGACCCGAGCATGTAAATCAGCATAATAGATAATAACTTTCTAAATCTTCAATACTTGATAAACTAAACTTACCAAACTTTAACTCTATCTTTACCCTCAAAATCTGGAGGTAAAATGCTCAACCGACATAGAGTTTCATACAATTCTCGAAGATCTGGGTGAATCTGTAGGGAAACTTTATCAATAGATGAATATATGTTACTTCATCCACTGCACGAATTTCTAATCGCAGTTTATCCATAACCGTAATAAATAACTATAAAGAAAATAAAAACAACGAAATGGAAATTTCTTCATAAACGTGAGACATATATATTATTTTGAAAACTGAAGGTTGGAAACAAGAAAGATTATCATACATAAACTTGTTTCAACTACATTAGTAAATGGCAAAAGAAGCTAGGGACAAAACGCTAATAAGTAGAGAAAAAACAACAAAATTATCACAAGCTAATAAACATGGTTCCTTTTAAACTAAAGAAAAGCGCAGGTGAAATTACATATATCTATGAACAACTATGAGGTGAATACTCACATCATCATTTAATTCTTGCAATTTAATCAATAAACGAATAAAATAAATCCAATGAAAATTGCGTTAAGCTATCTACTGGTAAAATGTAACTTACAGAAACAGTATCAGCGATACACTTGTTTATATTTTGTTTATTATCCTTAATAGTTATTGGTCTTCCCTCTTTAATACGCTCCAAAGCTGCCGGACAATCCATCTATGATGTAAACGAAGCATAAGTGTATGTAATAGACGAACTTTGTATTTCCGCATAAAATCCTCCACAGTGCTAAATTCATCTCCTTGAACCTGCTTAAATGCAGCCTCATACTGGACAAGAAGCTTCGAGCAGGCAGCAGTATACCTAAATTGTTTAGAATATGCTGAAAGGTGCTTTGACTAAACTCTGTTGATTCCACATGATCTTTAATATATGCTTTTTGTAAGCATTGTATGGTGTTGATAACAGCATAGAGTTCAGCAAGATTATCATACCTAAAGGAGATTAAACTCCTAGAAAGAACTAACTTTTCTCTTTCGCGTGCATTACGATAAAGTTTTACTTCCTTAATCGGGAAAAAAATAATGAATATTGACGTACTTCATACAACTCGGCACGACCATCCACTGTAAAAGGAGAAACATAACCAGTTATTTATGTTAAAAATAGTTTTTAACCAAACGAAATACTTAAAAAGAATGAAACTAACATTTCGACAGGTCACTTATATTATATATGTAATTAAGCTATTCTACATGTTAATCTCCAAGTACTTATCTAGATTCCGATCATGTCAAAATATGCGTCAAAATTACCATGCACCTTGGTGGACGAAAAATAGCTCTAACAAGGTTGATACAAATGAATTGACTGTAAACTGTGCTCCAACAAAATATTAACTCAAACTAGGTTCACGGCGAGCTGTCAGTCCGTCAAAAACTGTAAATATATACATGTATTTATGTCACAGATGTCTAGTGAAGTCGTTTACTGCTTCTAGAAATATCTCGGTTTTTTAATTAACACGCTTTCACAGGCTCCCTACAACGGTGATTCGCCATACCAGATCATGTAAACTCAACTCGAGGGATATCACAAAGTTTGCATAAGGAATAAAAAAACTTGGAGATTAACCCATGCTAACGAACTCAGTGTCAGTTTTACATACTAAATAATGAGACTATTTTAACCTACTTAAACCATTAGCAGGAAAAATCTTGATGTTAATCAAATTATTCATAATTTAATATCATTTTAACTAATAACCATTAAAAATGTCGTGACTGTTGGATAGAGGACTACTAGAATCAAGTTTTTAATTTGCCATTATGACGTCGATCGAAACTGTTCACTGCGCTTGATTTACTAAGTATAACCATTTCGTTAGAATTACAAGCCCAATTTCTGCTTTGATTGCTGATTCCCTAGTACTACCAGAACATCTGATGACAATCAGTTAGCTGATGTGACCAGCGAAAAATGAAGGCAAGAAGAGTTAATAGAGGATATGGCTTCTTATGTTAGAGTGGTTAGTCATATTCGAAGCAAGTGTCAATATGCTCCAAAAGAGTGTGTGGCTGTCTAACCTCTCTTTGGAGCTCTTTACTGTAATGCTGGCACACTTCCTTATGAGGGATGTCCCGTGTAGAACAGACGTAATAAATAGAGCTTTACCTGAATGTATGCTCCTGGACAGGCGATGCGTCGAAGTGTACATGCGGAGTAGAATGGTAGGGCGGTGACAAAAGCCCGTTAAGGTTCCAGAGATTTTCAAGAGATTATAAATCATGATCGGATAGCCTCTTGATTGCTTATAGCTTAGAGAAAATAACGCTAGTTAACGAATACGGCTTTCATACGGTTTATTTCGGAAACCCGATGACTCACTTCATTGTTTGCATTTGGACTCATTCTGAGATTTGCATCCCTATTGAGAGTGGGGGGAGTTGCGATACTATGGGTTTCTATGATCATAAAGAGTTCAAGAGTCAGCATACTCAACTCTCTTACAACTCCATGAAGCATGGTGTATGCATTGGTGGCACTGGCATAGGTCCCCGAACTCTCAGTGAGGTTGAAAAGGCTATAAGTAACTTGAAGTGAGCGAAAGCAGCAGGACCAAATAGGTTTTCTACCGATATCTTTAAGGATGGTGGTCCAGTTTTAGCTGGTAGGTTGACTGATATATAAGCCAATTTATGGGAATTGAACATCATCCCATCTGATTGGTCTCGATCACAGATCGTTCCAATTTACAAAAAGGGACAGAATCCCTCTTGTGATAACCACAGAGGAATCAGTTTGACTAACATAGTATCTAAAATAGTATTCTCTATAATCATTCAACGTTTATCCAACACTAGAGAACAGCAGACTCAGGAAAACTAGGTTGGTTTCAGACCTGGACGTAGCTGCATTGATCAAATATTCACCCTGAGCCAGATTTTTGAACATAGACATATGTACCAACGTCCGACTATAGTTGCATTCCTTGACTTGGAAGCAGCTTTCAACTCGCAGACCGTGAAGTCTTGTGGCAATATTTGTCATTAAAAGCCGTACCCCAAAAGTATATAAACCTTATAAAGGCTCTCTACTCGGTCACTACAGGTCGAGTTAAAGCCTATGGCGAATTGTCACGAGAAATTACATCATCAAGTGGGGTTCGTCAGAGTTGCCCCTTATCCCCATTTTTATTTAATTTCGTCATAGATATACTCTTAGAAGTCTAACTCACTTCTTCTAACGCCTCAGAAATTATTCTCCATCCAGGAGATCCTCTCATCGACTTGGAATACGCAAACGATATAGTCCTATTTGATGAAGACGCTGACAATATGCAGTCTCCTGATCACCTTGAGTAACAATGCAAGCATATTCGGGATGCGCTTCTCCACTTCTAAATGCAAAATGTTACTCCACGACTGGCATGCTTCTCCACCTAGATTAATGATAGGGAGTGAAGTAATTGAATGCATTGACCACTTCACTTATCTCGGAAGTCTCATCACCCCTGGTGGGTCGGTGTCTGACGAAATCTCAGCACGGATTCAGAAAGCCCCATTGGTATTCGCCAATTTACGCCACTTGTGGTGCAGGCGAGATATACGTCTCTCGACGAGAGGCCGGGTATACTGCGCAGCAGTCCGCGCCGTCCTAATATATGGCTGCGAAACGTGAGCTATGAAAGCACAATATATGCGTCGACTTAAGGTGTTTGATCATAGAAATCTTCGTAGCATCGCTCGGAAACCATGGAACAGTAGAATAAGTAATATGAAGGTTAAACAAAATGTTCTTGGGAAATATAGTAAATCAGTCGACGAGGTCATTAACCTTCATCGACTGAGATGGCTAGGACATGTGTTGCGCATGCCAGACTACCACCTGCCTCATCGTGCGACGTTGGCTAGGGTTGAAGGAAAATGGAAGAAGGGTAGGGGCGGCCAAACCAAAACATGGCATCAGTCCATGAAGTCTTTGACTGTTGGTCTAAGCCATATTAGTAAATGCAGATTACCTGGTTGGGGTGCGCGTGATAGTCACAATAAATGGCTGGTGACATCGCTCAGAATCAGTCACTTTGGCGCAAATGTATTCACTATTTAAATTTATCTAAATCTTGAATTTTATTATCAGTTTCTGCCCAACTTTACTTCACTCTCCCCTTTTGTATTCTGTTATGTTACCTCTGTTATCTCGCAGTGCTAATGTGGTATGAAAACTTGAACCTATGGGCGTATTTTCCCGGTTCTACGTTAATAATGATGATGATCATGAGGATGATTGGTAACATCTTAGTATTTGTCACTAGTGTCTAGGTTGTCGGTTTAAAGTAAATTCAGATTACGTTCCATTGAGTTGTGACAATACTGTGGTTGCATACGAAATAACCTGTTCAGTTCTCCCTTGAGAAACGAAAATAGATCACCCAAAGTTTCTGTAGGTTAAATCCCAAGACGTGTTTGCATCCACTACCCCAATATCAATTGGCCTTTTAGAGATTCCATAGTCAACGTATCTGATGGTTATCCATAGTTCTACGCCATCCGCGTAAAATAAGTATTAGTAAACTCATGTTTAATGGGTGGTCGTCCATTATTATGAGGAACAACAAGAACACAACCTTGCAAAACCACTGAAGTTAATAACCTCCATTCCAAGGACACTTCATCTTGTAATAGGACTCTTCCCAAGTATATAGTTATGTAACCAAGAAGGCAGTTGTTCAGTTAACTCCATAGAAGTCACCTTTTTCAGTGAGAGTGTTGTATTTAGTGTTTTCCGGGAAATCAAAGAAAAAAGCATGTGCGAAAACGTTTGAGTCACAAAAAGGGTTGTCTAGTTGTCCTGTGAAAACAGGAAATGCCCATACTAGAGCTGTGTCGAGCCTTGCAGGGTAGGTTTCTATGGTTGATGAACTTTCTTATCTGCTCACCCACGAGGTCCTCAGATACTTTAGACAATATTCGGAGCAATTAAACGGGCATATAACAGGTGGGGTGCTTTTAATCTACATCTTGTGAAGATCAATTGAAGAATGGCTCTTATTAGCTTCATAGTAGTTGCTAGAGGTGCAAGGAATGTCTGAAACAATAACATATAGGATAACATAGTGATCCAACTTGGATTAAACTTAAGGAGGAACTGAACAATCTAAATGCCGAAGCGTTGAAGAAAGGAGTCAGTGCCAATGAAATTCTCCATAAAACGTAAATATGACTGGTTTCGCAGGCCTGAGTGTGATGTATTCATGCTATAAACAAAAAATATATTTATCATCATCAAGATGAGCAAAGTAATGACCCGAAGGCAAAGGGGGAAGGTGAATGGACGAGACGACGAAGTTAGATGGAAACAGTATTCATTAAACCTAACCCCCTAGTAGCCTTCAACGGCGAGTTAATCCAGAAATCAATACCTGAAATGTAAACATCTTCCAAGAGCACATATAATTACCGATAACAAGAAGCTTTATTTATAACTTAATTGTGAATTCCAAAAATAGATGACTATACTATGAAAAAGTTATAAAGAACCTGAATGCTTTCTTATACAATCTGTAACAGAACACAGCGAATTAAGCAGATGTAGCACTTTTTAACTTTTCCTCACTGATTAGAACCTTTAATCTTTAAAAATACTAAATAATAATAACCACACTTTTCTGACGAAACTCATAATAAAACTTGGGATTCATCTCACTTGTTGATACGCAAATTAACGCACACTTTGAAAATGCACTCTCGTTAAATCACTTCAATATTTAATACAAATTTAAAAAACTAGACTAAACAATTGTATTTCTTGATTTCGACCTGACGTTCCGGGTTCCTGGGAGTTCGCAATATGGAATTTTCGGCTAGTCAACAGCGAAATCCTCTCCAGTTGTAGTAGTTGATTTGTTTGTTTATGTTATATGAATTGGTGTTCGAGTGTGGTGATTTTAGGAAAATTAGCAGCTAATACTTTCTTAGACAGTCGGTTAGCTAATTTTGATACAGGGAATAGCATCATTATAACGCGAAAGTATGGTTATATGAAAATGACTAGTTGGACAGGCGCTGATTATAAAATAATCAATTGATGTATACAAAAATATAAGAAAGAAAGAGAAGATACAAACAATAATAAAAGGCACTAGATAGACCAAATTAGCTGCCAGTAGGAGTGTATGCTATAGCAATAGATGTAAAAAGCAACCGGTTATTAAAATGCAGTCAGTCTCTGAATCAAACGATGGACAGAAATCAGTGTGCGCTCACCATTCGTCCGATCGTGAATGAAGGGTGATTAATAGGTCCACTTAGGCCACGACGGTGAGTAAAGCAATCCAAATAAGACATTTCCGTCATAAGTAGAAGCTCAACTTGATCCGAGTGTAAGATCTTCATCATACAGTTTTGCGAGGATTGTCTAATTGCAAACAACAGGAAACCCAATGTAATATTAAATAAGAAGTCGGAGCTGGGTTATTCAGGATTTCGTTAACTGTCATGAAGTCACCATCTGTTAGTCTGTTGTCAAATGACAATATACCGAGATAACGTAACTGGTCCTTGTACGACCTCAGACTGAGTCTTATGACAAACTTCGTAGCTGGTTTCTGAACTTCTTCTCACAAGCTTTCGTTTTGTTTGTGATTAGGAGGAACGACTATGCTGCATGCCTCGAGACGTGGTTGATCTTCAAACAAAGCATAGTGTAGAGTTAGCTCCTGATTGTTGACACCTGTACAGTGACTGTTGGTTGTAGTAAGAACTTGATCTCGTTCTTTCACATCGTCAGAAAGGCAGTTTCTGTAAAGTTAGTAACACTGCTTCTGCTCTTCTTGGATACGAAAGTACGTGATGCGGTACCTATGGGTGTTGAACCTCAGGCAACTGACTCGTGGTCAGTGTTTGAGTTGAGGTAATTTCTATTGTAATATCTGCACATTACAGTCGTGATGAATGGTTCTCCATATCTTCATGACATCCGCACAGATCAGCACTTACTTGGTTATCCCATCGGGAAGGCAGTTGATAACGAGGAGGTAGAGTAGAAATCTTCTGGGAGGTTTATAAGGGAATCCAGGAAATGTTTATCTCGAATTTGACTTAACTGTGCTCACTTTGGTGAGTAGTTCATTCTCTTGTAAATATTTTTTAAACCTTGTGAGTAGCGATATAGAGAAGCCTATAAATGAGATTCGCACCAGCAAGTCAGTATGTGGCTTTGCAGAGCACTTTGGATATTTGGGTAGGCCTGACAATCATGGTTAGCATATGATCCATCAAGGGTCCAAAAACAGATCCAACTTAGCAAATAAAGTCGTTTAGGGAATGCATATGTTGCATTGTGGAATTTGTGAGGTATTCACGAGATCAGTATACTGAGGAAGCAACTTCCATGGATTTAATGAGTTGCGTACTGAAGTCTTCGGAAATAATTGGCTTATCTTCATGTCCAGTAATTTTCGGAGCAGCTGGAGTATTACTCATTGTAATACTGACTGCATGTTAGGGATGGGGTCGCATATTCCTACCTTCAGAGGATTATGGTGTTTGCTCTAAAATTATATTAATACTATTCCATGAGTTCTATGAATGCTAAATGATAGAATGTTGGAGCATTCGGTCGCTCATTGATACAGATTAACATTTTACCCTCCTGTCCTCTGATCTCTGTCTATCCTTAATAGTTCCATACCTAAAATATCTACTTTGTAGATTGTGATGACTTCTCATATATTATATGCGTTGGCAGCCAAGTCCACCAGCAAACATCATCCAGGCAAAGTTTGTTCAGATTACCACAATGCAATACTTGGATTCCGCGAACGACATTACTTACTAAGTTGACACTATATTGGGACTAGTTACCTTATCTTGGTCTATTCTCATTCGATAAAACACAAAGGGATGGTGACCTGTTAATGGGAAACGAAATCCATAATAGCACTGCCCAACTTTTGAATAAGATATGGCGATAAATCTTGTTTTTCATTTCTAGGGATCCTGTTGAACCTCATTCCTTCTGTTATCACTATATCTATCCTATATTATTGTTGAAAAATGAAGTGTTAAAACCAAATACCAACTGTTTAAATTTTTCAATATGTGTTACGTATAATTGAACAAACAGAACCTCTTTTTGTTCATAGAAAATAAAGGAAGAAGTGTAAATCCCATTCTTAGATATTTACTTCCTTTCTGTAAGCTGTAAAACTTGATGGTACAAGACCCACAGGATCCTACATCAATCATCGAACATCCTGGTCTAGTCACATTTCTCACAGAAAAGCTGTCTTGTCTATTACGCATTTCATAACCGTTTTCACTTCAACCAACCAAATAAATACTTTATGAACGGCTGGACAAACATATATGTACATATGGAACTTTTCCTACCTCTAAGAGTAGAAAGTGACTACGTCTGTGTCAGCTTTAAATTTTGCACACCTATTATCTACTACTGCCACATAAACAATAACTTCGTTATTCACCGAGCCAATCGCCTAATCTGCTTATTGTCATCTATATCTGTTTTCCCATCCTTTCTTATCTTACTTTGTCCCCTTCCTTTCTTTTCATTTTCAAATGCACTTGCTTGATGCCACAGTAGCGTTTGTCGTATAAGCAGAGCAACTTCTAACGATTAAATCCATACGCAACAATTAGAATAAACAAGAAGTCAGTGAGGGATGGAGGAGATGTTATATGTAGTTGTTGGTAGAGCGTCAATGGAACAACAACGTCTAGATAGGCTAACTAGAGTTCAATTCACTTCCTACATCGTGTTGTTTCGTGTCAGGATCTGGTGGTGATGAGTAATCGAGTGCTATCAACTTGTCGTGTTCGCAAAATAAACATGGTCAACATGGACGTGGAAGCCTATGCGACCATTTATTTAGGGGATTTTAACCGTCAAACTTTCTATTTTCTTCTCATTACTCTATTATCTAGCTAGACGTTAAGGAGAGTAACATTTTCTGGTCTGGGCAGACTCACTGCTCTAGGGTATGCATTCATCCATTTTGAAGAGACATCAGTCGGCAATCTAACTGTTGAATCCTGAAGACATTGTGCAGTTGAGTAGTCAGAACTCCAACAATTAATACTATCAAACACTCAAGACAGCACTCGAGCACCAAGACACTGTCCTAATGAAAACAATGATCTAGATTGTCAGAAGGATATTGGATATTGGATTTTCAGTACGACCTATCGTTGGCACGACAACAAAAACGCTCACTTCATGAAAAATATAATGTAATTCATTTAAAATCGAAGTTTGACAGTCATAAGTTTATTTACTAGATTTCTTTAGTCGTAAATACTTAATTGGTTTTGTGATTTGCTGTCAACTAAAAAAAGTCAGCTTAAACGTTAACTTATTTTTATGTTATTTTTCTCTCTCACAGATTTCCTTCCACAATGTGCTTTTATTAATCACCCAGAACACAGCATACTTTCAGGTTGGGACCAAAATTCACCAACGGTAAACAATTAGTTGCTAGAACTGAGTAATGACAAGCATAATTTATTCTTGGGTTACAAATGAGTTAAACTTACGAGGTTGGTTGTACATTCTGTCACGTGATATCTGTAAATTATAGACCAGCCAATTGAAAAATTTTTTGCAAATGGTTATTTCTTGGGGAAACTGTTACACAAACATAACAAATTCCAGAAATTTCATCTTTTAAAAAACTCTAGGTATGAGTGGTTTTTATAATTTCGTTAAGCTCACCGAATTCTGTCATCCAAAACTTTACTTACCTTCAATCAGCACTTAGTGGGATGGGTATAAATGTTGATGCCAACCTGAGCCATGACATTATCACGGAGAAACCTGGTAGTATACAAACGGTTCTGTACCAAATTTATGTTATTTTAAGTGGAGCAGATGGATTTGATAAACACGATGCTATTGACTTTTGTAATGCTGACCATAGCCAATTAAATACTCTCCAAAATCTCGCCTACAAGCATGTGAGTGAATGATGTTTTTGTTAATGGATCATATTTTGGTTAAAGTGTTTACTCTACTGTTATACAGTTATTGTAAAATTATTTGCCTAAAGTAATCAGATCATTGATGTTGATTGATGACCATAAAACTGATGTCTACGTTCCTGTAAAAATATTTCTGACGTTGTACTTAAGTTTTTCTCGTATTAAAAATATTTTAATCGTTTAGTTAACGATTTTACCAAGAATCTACAAGGAAGCCAAATTATTTACTTACTTACAAATTATAAAGACATAGGTTTGGAGGTCATCTCCAAGGAAAGATGCGCAAACAACAATGTATCTGGGAGAATATACGAGTGAAATTTATAAATAATTGTAACTAAAATCACGTATATAAATATTTATTACCAGAACTAACAAATAAACACATATTTGAGTTGTTATTTATAAAAAATGTTGTCTGCACTTAATTAAACACATATTCAGTGTATTTTACGGGAGGTTATTATTTAAATTAGATTTACTTCCCTCACTCATTATTTCTTTTAATGGGTTTAATTAAAAATTGTTTTTTCATTCTAAAGGCTTTTAAGATATATTCTATTATTTCTACAAACCTCCTGACGAAAGCTCATCTTAAATGTTGTTAAATTGATTCAAAGCCCGTACCGCATTTACATTTTTGATCACAATATCACAGTGCTATGATCCTTAAACCCACTACTTTTAATTACACTTATGACACAATCTACTGATAGTTGAGTAAACTGTATTAATAGATAACTATATCAAAACTTTTGGCACACATAACATCCAAAAAATGTAACAGGCTTTACCCATTTAACTTTGCCACTGGTATTTTTTATTTTTGTTCAGACAATGTTTATTATTTTTGAGTCATTATTTTACACTTTAAAGCGATTAAGGCAACTGATTCCACGGCAGTCAGATGTTAGTTTGGCTCAGATACTATCACGTTTTGAAAAACAACGGCAAATAAATGAGAAAAAAATCAAGAAAGCAGACCTCATGGATATATTGAAGAAAGAAGCTTTAGTCCAGAAGCATCGGAAATCAAGACTTCAAAGAAGCTACAATTTACGTATTATGCAATCTGAATTAATGGCTAAACTAGAGTAAGTAGTTGTTTTTACATTTTCGTTATATCACATAGCTAGTAATAATGATCTTTAAGATTGTCTTGTAGATTCTTACGCCTTTATTCTAGTGTTAAGTGGTGCGTTGGGGAGAATTTTTCGCCATTATAGTTTAATCTTCATCAGAATCCATAATTACTTGATGGGTTATTAATGACAATAGAGTTCTGTAAATATATTTCATTCTAGTCTTTTAGTCATTAGTAGTTTCCTATGGTGACAGACAAGATCATTTTTAAAATCTTGAACCCTGTGATAGGTGTGCTATATTTCTCCATTAAACTGTCGATGTTACAGCAAACAAATTTTCTCCCAATCAGTTTAATTTTGTAATACTCATGTGATTTAGTAGAGTTGATTCATTTTTCTGGCTTTTAATTTATTCATTAAGACAAAGAATAAACATGTTTTGTATGATGCATTGTTTTGCAATCTGTTGACCGTATATCTTTTTCATATAAGCAAACTTGGTTACCATAACATGTTTGGTATGTTCTTTCACGATTCTCATATTTAGCATGTTTTTACATAGAAAAACTAATTAGCCACTAAAAATATACTACTAATGTTATACACATATAATCTTAAAGAAAACTAGTACAAAGTTTAACATATTTCTTGATTTTGACCATAGGTTTTCATATGATTGAAGTATTCATAGCCTAAGGTTTTAGATAAAAATGCAAAGTGATTAGAACTATGAATCTGTTTCACTTTATCTTCTCACTTAATAACCTTGAAAATATTTTTACTGGCTTAAACCTGTCCAGTAAAACCAAGTACAGGGCTTTCTTCATTATTTTAATTTACTACCGGAAATAAAAGACCCAGTAACTGAGAAAACAGCAGTGTGCAAGGCCTAGGATCATACTTTGTAGGTAATAACCAATAAAACTATTCAGTTGCCCGAATTAGACTAAATGGTGCCAGGTATTTATCTTGCGTCTAAATACTAGAAGTCAATAAAAAATAAGTACTGAACTATTTATTAACATTTTACACAGGTGACTAAAATAGTGTTTAGCATGTGGCTGCTGCAAATCACCTTGTTGCTTACTAAGACGATTTGATAATATGTTAACTCTCATGCATATTATTTATTTCATTTTAGTCATCCATTTTATGCACAGAATTTAGAATTTCACTTTAATATTTAAAATATATTTAATGTTTTAACTCAATTTTAGAGCGACTATTATTAATTTACCAGGTCACATTGGAAAGAAACTTAAAAACAGAAGTTTGAATGAAGAACAATTAAAGCAAACATATACAGTAATGCATTTTAATAACTATTTTTTATACATCATTTTACAAATGTTACTTCTTAGCAAACAATTTAAAAGTCATTTCATGTAGATGAAATTTTGATTAACGTTATACATTTAGTAGCATTCATAAAGAGTGTTTGACGCATGTTTCATAAATCCAGGTACTTGTCACTGCCTGCCTTGAAACATTTGATGATGAATAAAATAGTATGTGAATTTTTACTGAATATTAGTTGCTATACCGAGGAAGTGTACCGAGAATTAAACGCGACCCACCTATGTTGGTTCGCATGTGATGTCGAACATCTATCTGAGATTTTAAATTATAACGTTTGGTTAGTACTTACCAATTTCGGCTGGCTGCGTCATTTAAGACAGAACTGATCATTTGTATATGTTCACTTGTCCTAAATGATCAACTCAATCAAAATTAGGAAAAGCTCTTAAATTTTAAGCTAATAGTTCAGATAACTGAGTTATAAATAGCCAACACTTTATTTGTTAATTTCGATTAAGCTTACAGTCGAATTTTAAAAAGTATTTTAAATTTTTCTGCAATCCATCTCAAAATCAGTCAAGTTAAGTGCCTTTTATGCAACTAAGTGTCAATCTTTATGATTCCTTTACTATCACATATGTACACGACACTAAGTTTCTAGCTTCCTAATACTGTTGACTCAACAATGAAATGGTTAACATGTGGTGTAGAGGGGTTTAAGTGCTCAACTAGGTGTAGTCATTTGAATTCATCAGATTCTGTTGTCTGACGTTATTCAAAATGTTTTAAATAAGTTATTTGATTGTTACCTAAAACCTTAATTTAGCCAAAATAACAATCAGATTGACTTCGTTACTTTCTTGTTTGCCTTTCTATAAACAAGATCAGCGCGTTAATAAATGCCACCTCCTTAGATATAAATAAGATAAATAGCTTAATGGCTAATTTATTGATACCACACAACTAAGTAATACATGAGTAAAACTTTACAATCAAGTAAGGGCTTTGCAAACGTAAAAACTGAGTAACAGCCAAATATTTCTTAAATTATCAGGAATATAAAAAACGCTCACATTTTTAGTAATTACCTATAATATTCTTTAAAACATTTAATTCTAGTATGAATTTTAATATTTCCACAATCTTAATCATCTGATTATGCTACTAGGACTAACAGATAGTAACTTTATGAATCGCCTCTGTATCAATTTTATTTATTTATTCCTAACACAAGAAAACTAAAAACATTACTTACAGTTTATTGCTTAAAAACTTTTTCTGTAGTAGATAAAATTTCAGTTAGGTAAAGTGTCTACCATTTCAATCATAGAAGTGCATTATCTCGCACTCACTGCACTGTGTCTCAAGAAACCTGTTTGTGTGAACAAACATATGTATTCACAGTTCATTATAGATATTATTTAGTAATATGATAAAAACAGCCTTTTATTTAGCGTTCAACAGTTATAAAATTTCAGATTACTTTATGAAAACGTATTTCATTTGCAGAACAGTATCATTTTAAAAGAATTAGATGAATTCGATTCACGTGAAGAAAACTATGATTTGTATAACAGTAATACATTTAAGGCAAGAGCTAAAAGCGGTGAACAGGCAAACTCAAATATAACAGTGAATACATTAAAAGATTATTTTAATGAGGCAACAATGAATTATATGGAACAAATTCATAAGAAAGCTAACGAGGAGAAAAAAGCCATATCCGAACGTCAGAAAAGAAGAAGACGGGTTATTATGGATATACTGGAAGCACATCATAATCGACAAGTAGGTTGCTCATTAAAACTATTATGACAAATGAAAGAGAAGAAATTCTCATTCTATAGATAAGAATATGAGATACTTCTTAAATCCAATCTAGGGTAGGGTTCTTAAAGAGAGGGTAAAAGGCAACATTTTGTTTTTTTATTTACAACAAAAGTGTCATCTAAATTGCAGAGAATTTAGTTCTGATCTAGGGCCCAAATAAGTTGTTTAGTTCAACAAAAGATTCTAAAATATATTTTAAATCTTATGATAAGTGAGCTAGTAATGGTCCAAACTGGTCGAGTTACAATTACATACTTAGACAGAAAACGTCCTCTTAATGTTTTTTTAATGATATTCCAACTCTTTCTTCAATAACAATATCAATAAACTGAGTACATAACCTTATCGTCTTTAGTATCATCTCTATACTGATAATATCCTACACATACTCCACTTTCTTTAAATACGTTTTCTGTGCTGATTTTGAAGACAATCACTAGTTGAATACAAAACGCAGGTACAGTACACGTTACGGGGTTACTATTAGAGAATAAAAATTATCAAAATAAATATTCCAAATATCATTTTTAAGAACCTCAGTCATTCATAAATTGCCCTCATTACGAACAAGAATAACCTGGAGATCTGTTAAGCTCAGAAGGTTTTAAACAAGTCTGAAACTAATCTATGTAATTTCAGATTAATCAGTTTATCAGTAACCAATCTTAAAGTACAATAATTTTCACTTAAATCAGTTTGTACAGACTAACTAAATGAGCCAAATTATAAGTTTATTTGGTGAATGTATTATAAATATACGTCTATGTTGAAAAATTCCAGTACATTAGTGAATTGGTGAATCTTTTTAAAATCGCAACTTTATATGACTACTTAATTTTTAGGAAGAAATTAGATCAAAGCAGATTATGCAACGTTTTTCACGTCAATCTCATTTAGAAAGTCGTATCTGTGTACAATTAGAACAAATTCAACGAGAAAAATCAATAATTTTAGAAAATCGTCGTGAACGCGAAAAACAGTATGAAGCTAGAAGAGAATTAGAATTTCAATTAGCAATGGATCGTGAAAGGGTAAATCTTATTACATGCAAAATAATTCGTAAATAATTAATGAAATGTTTAATAAGTGTTGTTACTTAGTAACTAAGTTTCTACAGTATGGATCTGATTAATCAACTCTTATTTTAGTGAATGGTTTTGTGGAAGCTTTCTGTCGTAGTATAATGAAATAGACTAGATGGACCACATTACCTACATTGATGTTAATGCAATAAACTTGGTTCTTCTTCGCAAATTAAATACATGCTAGGATTTCTGAACACATTATTGGCCTAAATATAAACAGTGCCTGTAGTTAATGCTGTGCACGAAAGTGTATTGAAAAACCAAGCTATGTAACCAACACACAAGTCACTCATGATATTGTAGTTGTACCACTTCTTAGTACACTTGTGTTTTTGTGCACTATGTATTAAAAACGAAGTCATGCTTACAAGATTCATGACTTTTACAATATATGTATACTGAATATAATGCTATACTGTAAAATGATATTACTGATGCTATACACTTTAACTACAGTTAGTATTTCATATTGTTGACATTTTTGTGACAAATGTTCAGTTGAAATAATGTACTGAATGAAGTCTTTGCGAAAATTTAACCTAGTATTTTTAAGTGTCGCAGCCGGTCGGAAGCCCTTGACCTAGGATATAATAATTGATGAATACATTTTATCAATATTAAAGAATTGATATTGTAACCATGGTTGTTACTTAAACGATTAAGTGGTATAATCACCCGATTCACATAGGAGGTTAGCTGCAGCTTACGTAGCTCATTAGCGAGGCCTCTAAACCACAGGATGGTGCAAGTTCATATCTCGTAGCAGCATTATTTACCTCAGTGCTAAGGATATGCCTTAAGGCACGGTATCAATCTAAATGTGTTCTGTCCACTGCTTTCAACTACCTGACATCATAAACGAATTGAATTTTAATAAATCAAAGTATTATTGCGCTAGCAAATGCAACAACTAGGAATCTCTAAAAGCAGCAAACCAGTTGGTTTGGCCAAAGACTAAATGAGAAATGATAAAAAGATGACCGATAAAAAAGATTAATGAGTAGGTAATGGAAATACTAGCTACCTCAAACAATCAAAAAAAGTGAAAACAAAATAGAATTATAGGGTAGAAGTGTTTGTCATTCACAGTAAGTCAGGGAATAAACTCACTGATACATTGAAGTTTACATTTTTGAGTCATTGCCTATGGTTGTTACACTAATTCTACCCAGAAAATGTAAAACTTTAAATTAACTGAATCAACTACTTGAAAACGTATGAATTTTGGTAATATAGAATAACTGTAAATCAGTATGAGGTTACCATTTATTTAGCATTTACTAAGTTTCGATAATTTTAAACTATTTCATAACTCACCTAAGTCGTCAAAATAGTTTGAATATAGTGAATTGAAATCATCAAAGATTTCTGAATTGGTACCATTTTCTGCTATATCTAACTAGTGACAATTACATTTACTGTACGCTGAGACGAATGTTTAAATGTTCATGACACATCTTTTAATCACTTTAATCACACAAATTAAATTACCTGTTATAAATTTAGTTTGAATTAAGTCACTAAGATTTCAAGAAGAACCGAACACTTATTTTTAATAATAAATGAATTCAGTTGAGCAAGAGTTGAATAGGTTGTGCACTATTTTTTTATGAAAGCGTTAGGAATCTACGACAATTTTCGTCTTTAAATTATTGAACAGTTTAATAAACAGTCTGTGAATTATTTAGTTAATAGCTCTGTACATGAAATTGTGTAAATAGCGTTTGTATTATGGAGTTACACTGTCTGCAATACAGAAAGTAACTGAATAGAATAAGTCTACTGTAGTAATGCAATAATAAATAACATTGAGAAATTAACAATACTGTCAACACTAGCAACATCGTGATCAATATTATTATTTAAGTTAATTGACTTTATGTTTCTTCAAACAAAAAATCTATAAAATAGGAAATGTTACTTCAGAAAAAAGAGGAGGAGCAAGAAAGATTTGCTGAATTAAAACAATTCTGGTCAGAACAATTAGCCAAACGTAGACAAGCGTCTTATAAGCGTCATTATGACTTTATTCAAAACGATATCATACCACTACTATTACAGTTTGTTATGAATGTCGCTGATTATCGAGTTTATACAAGAAAGTAAGTTTGAAGGGTAGTAGATTAATTCTTGTTGATTAAAACGGTCAGTATTTTCTGATTTTCAATCTAATATAATTAATTTATACTAGAAATTGAATAAGAATTTATTGTTAAAAGTGGTTAAGCAAGTTTCTTGAATTTGAATTTTATAATAACAATTACATTTGAGGTATGAACCTGCCATTGACGAATCATTGTGTAGTGATAACTGTTATTCCAATCCAGTTCTTTATTGTTGATCTGATTCTAACAATCAAGTTATAACATGAGAAGTGCAACACTGTTGAATTAGAAGGCATGATACTAGTCATTTCTGAATAATCAATCATTTATAAGTATCCGAATCTTACAGGATGTTTGTCGCTGTCCGATTACTTCACTCGTAATGTTTTTTGAACTGTACAGCTAGACGGAGCGTGTTGGAATCCAATAAAAAAGGCATTCCTTACCTTAAAATGTCAAGCACGCCTTGCTTACGAGTTCCATCTGACACGCAGTCTATATCCTGACGACTATTCCTCCGTTGAATTTTTCAAATACTAAAAATTAGGGGTCTATGACTCACTGAAACATTATTTATAAATGACTATACTTATGGCAATTTTCTTTCTTTAACAATAATCTTCCTGTTTATTTTGATACTATCTCTCGATATTGCTGCAAAGTACACTAACTTATTTGTTATTTCGAACTGCAAGTGAATAAACTACCTTGATAACATTAACTTCTAGTAGACATTACCGAAGTTGGTAGATATGGAACATAACAGTGGTGATTTGGTTGTTTCGACTAGTTCTGTTACAGCCTACGATTATCAATAAGTCAGTTTCAATCTGCACTAACTTTTTAAGTAACGTCATTTTATATCCTCTGACCAGTTGATATTAATGCATCATAGTCAATATAAGAATTAGTAAAAGTATGTTTTGTCACCCCGTAATTAATTCACACCAATATGAGGGAAAAATTAAGTAGGTGATAATCAAGTATGGCAACATAGTAATAATACGAACCCAGTTCTATGCATGAAAATTAAGAAAATATCCCTTGGACAGG
This sequence comes from Schistosoma japonicum, assembly GCA_025215515.1. Classification (NCBI taxonomy): domain Eukaryota; kingdom Metazoa; phylum Platyhelminthes; class Trematoda; order Strigeidida; family Schistosomatidae; genus Schistosoma; species Schistosoma japonicum. The sequence goes on along the minus strand of CM046069.1, from coordinate 63,517,769 downwards.
AAAAGTGAGTGATGTGCTGCTGTTTTTGAAAGTATAACCTTTCTTTAAAAAAACAGTCACGAAATAAATTAAACCTATTTTAATCGTTCTGTTCAAGAGTTCATAGTAATAGAACATAACATAGTTCAGATCACCAACAAGGCACACGGTGATTTTTTAGTCCATATTTAACAAATTGTGTGCTATTTATGTAGGCTTCATACTTCAATAAAGGTTATTTGAACTCATCAAATGGATACGAAGTTAGTCCCTATACATATAAACTACTTCAACTAGTACATTTAAAATATAATTTGAAGTTGTTGTTTAGCTTGAAGTTTTATAGATTAACTTTGTAAATATTTGTACTATATGATATTACCATATTCTAAATATAATTCACTTAATAACACATGGATACAATACTCATAGACGGTTCATAAATAAAATAGTGATAATCTTTCATGCTCATAAAATTGTATTATACTGATTTAAGTGATATGATGTGTTGAATGCTTATTTTAAAGATTAATTCCACTAAGACTTTTCCGTCAGTGGAAAATTGAATTCGTAAAAGGTATTTTATTGAGTGACACATCATCAGCAGAAATTCAGATAGAAGACCATGTTGAAGATGAAATCAAGAATACAGCTTATCAACTTCAACTGAAACCTGACCAAATCATTGAAGAACAACAAGAATTATTAGATGAATGTGATTTAGAAGAATACCAAGTAAATCAATAAATAGTTAATAATTGTTATCTACACCACTTTGTTTAAATGTCTTTATTTTTCCAGTCAATTTTTTTGGTCAGCTGAAGTCGGTGTTATTATAACCTGCACACAATGATGCCGTAAGTGACCTCTGTAATATGGAAATGCTATAAGTTTTACACATTTTTTATCATTTACTACGACATATAAAAGACTCTGTATATGTATATATCTAAGACTTTCGCAAAAGTTTTCTTTTGGATATGGTTGTTATAGGTGAGGTTTATTGTGTATTAATCGTTCAGTTTATTTAGTCCAGCTTGGCTAACTTTTTATAAACAATATGTACAATTGTGTTTGTATCTCAGACTTCGTTCATAACAAATAATTTGTAAAAACCTGAATATGTAGTACTATAATTGTGAATTGCATAACTGAAAGTGATGTCTTAATGAACATACTACTGAAATGAAACCTTAACTTTACATTTTCATAGATTTTGAAGTTTTTTCTTTGTTTACACTAGTAAAAAAAAATAAAAATAAATGGAGTTTTTGGTCATCAAATAAATGATATCGAGTAGAAAAATATCCTGATAGCTAGATTTTACGAAAAGTCCCCTCATTAACTTCTTGAATTTTCTTGAATTACCTTCGCTTCAAAATTTAAGTCACTTTTCAACTCTATTTATTTTTAACAAGGTTAATCAGTCAATTTTCTTTTGATTTGCTAATGTCTCCCAGCCAATTTAGCTATTCAACACTGTAACTGGGTGTTGTGGAGATTGCTGAATGTTAGTTTGATGTCTGGAATCAGTCTTAATCGGATAGCCATTGGTCACCAAGAAGCACTGGACAAGTGTTTCGTCCTAATATTAGACTCTTTGCAGTGCACATTCACGAACCCACCAGGGATCCAACCCAAGACCAATTCGTGATATCAGATTAACATCCGACAATCTCCATAACATCCAATTACAATCAATACCAACTGACTATTAATTGACTTCTCTAAGTAATTCCTAGACTTCTGGCGAGAAGACCTGACTAGTAGAGTTTGGCTGTGTCGAGTGTGAGACAGTTACCCATCAACGGCAATCGATGAAGTCGTGCAAATATACTGCAAATTGACTAGATTAGGAATGCTAGCTGTTGTGGGATAACTCGGTAGTCTAACCTGTAAGCTGTTTGCTGAGAAGTCAGAGAGTCTTGGGTCTCCTCTGTGACTGGGTTGTGAATGCCAACCGGTAAAGTTTCATGCTAGGGAAAAACAACTGTCCAGTTCTTACTGGCGGTCAATGATTGCGTAATACAGACCATTTCTGGATATCAATAAAAGATATAACATTAAGCTATAGGTCGCATAAATTTATGAGTTTCTCAAGGAAATGAATAAGACAATCTTCTTATCTTTAATATAATCAGTGTCTCGCATAAAAAATCTAGAAATCCACAGAAGCACTCCATGTTCATATTATGTAAAATTAAATAGAAGCTATCACTAATTAGTTTCAAATTCCTATGCTTTTAAGGTCCACCTATGAAATCGACACTGAAGACTTCACCACTTGCTTCCTTGTTAAAGTCTAATACATGAAGACAAAACCTTATCATTTCAAAGCAAGTTCATGTTATATTTGAAATACACTGCACATTATATCTTCCTAATATACAGTCATAAAAGTGATACATCACACTTGAAAAAGTTAATGAAATTGTATTATTGATCGGATTAAATTAGGTATAATCCGTGTGAACAGTAAGTTTGTTTCTTCAAACAAAAGTGGATGACCTTAAGAATAACAGTACTGAATAGTAGTTTCTTTATGATTTTTGAGCACAAAAGATTATTTAACATGACTAAACATAAACGATTTGATGGAGTTTGTTTATTTTTTTAGACTTTAAAACATACACAATGTCACTATATTCATATGAAAACTTCTGATAATTAAGGGCACTAACTAAGAAGTCCTGATATGTTTATTATTATGATTGATAACTTTCCTACAACATACTTTTCTAATGACTGTAAGATATAAGTAAGATATAATCGAAATAAAAAAGCAGTTTATTTTATAATGTAAAGATGTACGTTTATGTACAATTTAGTATTGGTTAGACATTTATGTATAATTTTTATGCCAAATCGCTATCCGATAGTCACTTGGTTACAGACATTGACTAACTAGATCAGTAACCTGGCAATTAAGTTTCTATATCTATGAAAAAAAATTAACAAAATTCATCATACTACAAAACAATTATACCGAATATATGTATATATTATATTGTAGAACCTTACTGGAGATTGGGACTTAGCAAAAGTTGGTGCACTTTATATGAAATCATTGCCAAATGAATTAATTCCTCATATACAAGGTAAACCAATTGAATGGATAGATTTTAAAGATGAAATACAATCAAATAAATTCAAATTGCCAAATGATATAAATCAACTAAGAAATAATCCAATTTTAGAATGGATTATTAAACGTCTGTATAAAATTAATTTTCCAGCAAATGTGAGTAAACAACACGTTTTTAAAAATATTAACTATTTCATGAAGTGTTTTCTTGGGACATCTGAATAGTTCAAAGATGGTTTTCATGAATAACTGATATCCGAGAAGTATTAAAAATTGTGAAACACTGTACAATTGTTGGTATACAAAACGCTTCCTGAATTAAATAAGCATATAGTGAGGAATTACACACGCGCTCATTACTTAATTAACAGCATAAGTAGATGTAGAACAAAAGACTTAAATCATCATTTCCAATAACATGCACCTATTTTAAAGAAAAAAAAATAATTTTAAAAAGAACTGTATATAGTAATTCCCAATAGATACACCTTTACAAATAGAATGTTTTAGGATGAAGTAATGAATCCATTAATTTAAATTACTCGATTTCATCTTACTTCGCTCTGAAGTTCGGTAAAGCAAGTCATCACTGCCATTACAAAATGTACATTCATATCAAATTGTTGACATAATGGGATACCAATATTCTACAGTGGCTGAGTTGTCGGAAATAAGATAGTTATCGCCGATGACAATGTGTGATCGTCGCGTAATATCATAAATTGATAGAAGTGAGGATTATGCCACTATAATGGTGCAGTTGGTTAGGCATTCGCTAACCTGAAGGCCCTGAGATCAATCCCCCGGAGGAATTGATGGTGCACACTACTGAAGAGGCCCATACTAGGACAAAACAGTTGTTCAGTTCTCTCTCGATTTTCACTGGTACTCTACCAACATCAATCACTGACGAATCCAATAAACTAAACTTAGTACTTATCTCCACAAATCACTTAAATTCGATATCACTACTATTAGACTAGGTGATTTGTAAAGGCTTTGATCGAAAACGATAACTTGTCATTTTCGCGTAAATGTAAACAGCACTTTGAACCACAATATGATTATATTCCTATTGTATCACATTTTTAGCGAGTCTTTGTGTATATCTTACAAGTCAAGCAAAATATATACAAAGATAAACTATTTATAGCATTAACCAAATACGTTTATACTCATATAAAAAGTCACGTTACGCAATTCACTAACCAAGTACAACCTCACTTGACATATTAGGGTTTGAAATACTACCAAATGACTAAAGTATACAGCTTTTGACTTATCGTAGTTTAAATGATCTAAATCTTATTTGGTTATCTGGTGTTGTCAATAAAGTGAATTCAGAAAAGAAGCGACCTTATGAATAGTTGTAGATGTGCTAAAATAATGACTACAATCCAGTCAGGTGTCAGATCTAATGGTGGATCGTCTACCTACTTCTTCACTTTCAAATATCAAAGATAAAATTAAGCTAATACTGGATACAAAATTTACACTCTGGTTACCATCCAGTGAATAATTATTTCGACTTACCATTTATTTCTTCCAGTTACCTGTGTGAAGAAAAGTCTCGTCAATAATTAAAATGATTACTAATATCGTTTTACCTTTCTAATCATATTATGATATCACACTCCATATCAAGGCTTCATCATATACATTATGTAACTGCCTAACTACTAACTCATTCACATAAAATAGTTTTAATATGTAACACGAACATGGTTCTAAAGATAAAGACGAAGATGGTCAAAGAAAGTTGTTCATGCAGATGAACTGAACATCATTGAATTTCACAGGAAATTATACTAAAATAAGACACATTTCTTCTCCAAAACACAGCACAAAGTGCAGATATATGCGAACAAAAAACCAATTCAAAACAAGAAACTAAATATTTTAGCACAAAAAACGACTGTGTTGGTAAATCTATTTAAATATAAATTAGATAAGGTAATAGAAAGATTGTTGTCAAGATGTTGAAGCATATTCCACAGTGTCGAGGATTAAAGGATTAATTGGTTTACACCAGTACGATTGTCTGTCAACTCTATAATAGTAGATGTGACGTCAACATTTAAATATTTCTCGAAATAATAAATGCTCAAACAATTTAGAATTTATTCCGTTTTGTTGAAGCCCTTACTGTTAAAAGATTGAGACCAAACTTCTGCCAATACAGCATTACCCTGGTGACTTCAGTTTCAAGCACATAATTATGTGACACCTTACTTCATGTTTTTCAATTATATATTTCTTTTCACCATTCTTAGATTGTTTATGAGCTTTTCATTGACTTTACTTGATTATTACTGCTGTTATTCAGTTGTGAGCAGTTAAAGATAACCTATAAAGTAATTGAATACGTGTTGTTCTGTAACATTTGTTGTTGTTACTTTAATCAGATTCATGTATGTAAAAACCTTATTGAAAGTGCCTCTTTTAATGTAATCACTTTCATTATTGTTTCTTCTTCATTTAGCCTGAACCAACCAAATCAGATCTACCAGAATTTCCTATTAAGATAGCACTTCTTGGTAAACCGTTAAGCGGAAAAACGACCATAATAAATGAACTAGAAAAGAGTAATTATTTGTTTTGTTTATTCATGTGAAAATGAACTATCAATGATAACTTATATGATAATAATAATTTGTATAATTTATTTACATTATAAGCTTGAAATCATTAACGGACTTTGGTTAAACAATCTTTGAATACCAGGATGAACTGTTTTGTTCTAGTTTGGAACTCCTTAGCAGTTCGTGACCATGACTGCATTAGAGGAAAAACTCATAACCATTAAGCTTTTCGAGAGAGCTTAGCATTCAGTGGTGTTCATTAATCAGGCTTTTTATGCAGTAGACAAACATGCTGGGGAACTGAGTTTTAGGTAAAATACTAACAAATATATCAGTTATGCTCTGGCTAACGAATTAATATTACTTGTTGGAAAGAATTATTTTCATTTCTAAAGTTTTCTCAATATTACAGATTTCTTTGATTTTATACGGTGAATTTGGGCATCATTAGATCAAAATGTATAACTTCAAGATGAAATACGATCAAAAGCCAATTTTGAAATTAGGTGGAATTTTCTTGTGGCTAATTTAAAAGTAAAGTGTAATGATGTAAAAGAAACTGAGATCTTAGAAGCTAAACTCATCAGTTACTGCTGAAGTAGAGATTACTTATAGTGTTATTTAGATATTGCACTGAATCATAATTGGTAAAGAAATTTTATTAAAAAAATTTTATTCTTACACAGAATTCCCTTAATTAACTTCAGGAGAGCATGAGCAAAGTAGTGAGCTGAAGTTGTTAGTGAAATAGCGTTATTATTTAAGCTATGTTGACTACACATTGATTGTGTGTAACAACAAACAACGTGCAGTCATCCTGCTGTGGCATTTCAGCATAGTGTTTAAGAATGCTTAGTTTACCATGTGACATTAAAAATATGCTAAGTTCCACATACTTGATGCTGTAATACAATGAAGGAAGGATGAGTTTATTCAACGTTCAGTTTATTGCAAGGATAAATAGAGTAAAATTCATTTGAATTTTTGATAATTTTTCTCTAGCCAATTGTAAAATGGCACTAGCAAAGACACCGTTTCACAAAACAGAATAATATGTACTGAGAAAAATTTAAATAAGAATTAATGAGTGCCAAAAATGCCTGAAGAGCTAATAAGTGTCCAAGGGGACTCATAGACAAAAAAACGGGAAAACTAAAGGTGAAAATCTAAGAGAAACCACTGTAAATAAAATACCTGCTTTTATTCAACTCCAAATGAAATCTGATAATTTTTTCATAGACAAATAGTAGGAGACTGAATTCCTCACTAAGTAGAAATTATCCTACTCTCAAGTGTATCTCCCTTTACAAAACAACATGATTTCAATATATCGAAAATCGTTAGGTATCACTTGCGTATAACCGCCAATTACGTACACAAATTTATATTCAATCTACCAAAGTGCCTATATTGGTAAATTAGATGGAAGTCATTACTCTTAATTCCAATAGCGAATTCTCCTAAGTCTTCAACTGGATGAATTGAAGAGTAGTGCTATAATAAGACATTTGATTGACTTAGTCAATAAGTTTAAATTTTTCTTTGTCGTTAGTACTCATTCAAACTATGATCTTTTTAAATTTTGCTAAATCAATCCCAATCAAACGTTGCAAGCCAGATTTGTACATTCAAAGAGAAACAGTGGTAATTCCCTCCTTACCATGACAATATTTCACTTATTGCATTGTTTTTCAATCTTCTACTTGTTCTGATCGTGTTTTAATCCTTGAAATTTCATAATTCTACAGTTACTAGATGACTGATCTTAATTCGTGTTATTCTCTGTTAATCGTAATTCTTTTTGTTCAGCTATTGTATCATTCAGCCGCTCAGTCAGTTATCTGTGTTACTTTTTGTTGCTAACTCGATATTCTTAAATCATCACCTTCGGCTTATATTTATATGCATTGCTTTCCCAATCATATTAACTATACTTGAATTTTTCTTCAAATGTAACTCTTTGCACTGGACTCTAACCTGTTTCCTTTTTAATGTATGTTAGTTTCCATCTATAATTCTTATCGCGAAATATTATAGGTTGTGTACAGTTGATGAGAACCCAAAAGAATATGAGAAATTCATCCTATTCATTGTCCTTGCTTTCATCAAATCTTATTCTGTTTTGTGCTTTATCAGGTTAATGTAGTTTTGTTTTAGTAGAATTGTCTTTTTATTATTCATGATCTCATTAAAGTACGTAATTGGCAGATTACAAATTTGTATCACATTTTACGTTGACTTCTTTCTCGCCAAGGACCACAGTATATTTTTACTTATTTTTTTACTATTTCAAGATAATCAATGCATTGGAATTCATCCATACCAACTTATCGAAGAAGCAATAAAAGCCTATGAAAATAAAGAAATTGAGGAGTGTTCTAATTTGCTTATTGATAATTCCAACTTAGATGAAATGGAAACTCTGCCAACTACCACAGTATGTTACTCATTTTATCACTTTATACAAAAATGTTTTCGAGGTAAAATGTAATTATTAACTAACCGAATTACATTTCAACTTATTCTCCAAAACACCTTCATATTAACTGAATGTTTTGATTATAATTAATGTAGTAAACATATTTTAGACATAAACTTCACATTATCACCAATCTTAGCAACTGTTAAATGAAAGAAGAAAATATGCAGATTTGAATTCATATTCTAATTTCTGATAAAATTAGGAACACGTCTGATTTAAATTTTCGATATGTGCTCATTACTGTGTTGAAACGTTCTGAAAACTCTGTTTAGGATATATGACATATATGGCAACAAAAAGTAATCGATTTCAATCCATAACAAATCAACAGGATGATTCAAATACATTCAAATTGTATATACATACCCGTTGTGCAAGCTTGATTTACTGAACTCAGTGACAGCGGTAGCGTTTGGCATCAAACGGTCTTAGATCGAGTCATAGTTTGAATATCAATGCTGGGATCTAGGCACATCCAGATGACTAGTTCTAAAACAAAATGATATATGCGTCCTGGATTTCACGTGAAGTCAAAATCCAATTCAAATTATGTTTAGAATAGTTTACAGGAAACCTCGTAAATATTGTGATTTTGACAAATAAAAAACTTTTCATCTATTTTTCTTAGTGCATATAATGAAAGCGATGAATTCATTTCCATATTCCACTATCATCAAGCATATAAGTAGAAGAAAATTAAAAATTAACATTTTAAAAATTTGTTTGAAAATTTGCAACTCTGTATTCCTAGATTTTTGACCATCAGAATGTTCGAACCCCATTTGTGTATTCGAAAATAATTTTGAATTGTAGCTAATAAATCGTTTTCATTGAAAAGAATGATGTACTAGTGATTTTCTATAATTCAAAATTGTTCTGCCTTATATTTTCACTAGATATCTTTCTGCATTTAGTTTTTCTTTGTTTTCATATCATACTGTTTGACAAATAAGTCAGCAATTATGTTTTCTGAAATAGACTAAGCCAATACAACAGTTGTTTTTTCCAAATCATCATCTTTTCATCATTCTACGCATATTCATAAACGAGTCAGGTTATTGAGAAATTCCAACACCATTTTTTGTGAACAAGATATACGTCTGCTTAGCAAATAGCCAGTTTAATGCACAAAATTCATACATAACATGTTGATTTGGTGTCCTGACTTGGGTTTATGAAGATTTGTAACAGATCTCGCAATATCTTCAACTAGAGACAAATGTGTTCAGATGTTTCAATCTTTTAATTGTCTTTATCATTCTTGTATTTTATCACTGTTAATATTAATAAGTTTAATTAACTGTACTTTTCACTTCTGTTTCCAGTAGGTTAAAATAATTTATTCATAAATGTTATTTCTAGGTATCAGTTAAAGCTAAACTTGGTGAAATTTTATGGAATGATTTAAAAGTTGGAAAAAATATTTCTGATGATCTTCTAGTTGATTTAGTCTATGAAAAAATCAAGTGAGTTAGTTAATTAATTAGGTTTAACTGTTTATATGATTAGCTACGTTATATGTTTAGAATTTTGCTGAATGGAATAGTAAAGTAACTATGATATACTGAAGCGGTGTAATAAGGACTCCAAATGTATGGTAAATGTAAGAAGTCTGGTTGTACGTAGTTATCATTGTTGTCAGTGATAATTTTAGCTGAAGCATTCAGTACAATTTAATGTTTAACACATTATTTTGGTTTCAAATGAAGACTAGTTGTTGTTAATCATTAAGTTGAACTAACAAACTTTAAATGTCACTATATTTTAATTGACGAATGTATGTTTATGCATTTTGTATTTTGTGCCAAGCATACTTTGTGTTGTTCAGTTTAGTAAAAGTTTAACATCAGCTAAAGAACTATTGTTAACCAAGAAGCATCAGATAGTTGTTTTATTCCAAATCACAACCCCTCAACAGTATGTACCAACCATCTCACTAATAATCAAACTCAAGTATTTTCAGGTACCACAGAGGGAACTTTTCTTCTAAACTACTATATAAAAATTTGATGGTACAAGTTAATCCACCATTTATCATAGTCAGTGCCTAATGTAACTGATGATATCTGGTTCACCTTTGGTATGATGAAACTCCTCCGATCTTAGCTTCTTGTTAGAATTTAGGGGATTCTTTATAAAACTAATCACAACTAAATATCTGGTTATTGCTTAGGCTGTTTAATTTGACTGAGACATCATTTTTACCTAACTCGTTCAGTTTATATTATTAAGAATTAGTGAAATGATATATGTCAGGAAACCTCATAACATGTAACAAATATGACTTCGTCAGTAAACGACGCCAATACTGCATCGACACCTAAGTGTCTAAAGTTTAAATTGTGTTCCCCGTTCCTGTTTAGCAATACTCTGCAATCTATACAAAATAAGCACATGAACTCCATTCCAACTAGTGTACTTATAATTATTCTGTTATTAGATTTGCTAAATATTCACTGAAATTTACTTAGTATACATTGCGAACAACATACTTTTTACTACGCTCCATAGTATTTTTTGATGTTTTTCCTATCAAGAACTCTTCATCCAACAGTCGGCTTTATCTTGGATGGATTCCCAACAAATTACAATCAAGCTAAATTACTTGAACAGAAGTTAGCTGGAAACCGAATATTAGTTACTGACAACACATCAAATAATGCCTTATCATCCATAAATGTAACAAATTCTAAAATGAAAAATGGTTTGGATTTAATTATCATATTAGATATATCAGATGAAATAATCTTAAAGCGTGTAGCACATTCAACATTGTTTAAATTAGAATTGAATGATTCGTTAGTGAAATACACAACTGTTGAACAAATACCATTCAATAGTCAAGTTGGCATACACTCGAATAAATCATCTGATCAGATTTCAACTACGAACATTAGTAATAATTTACAAGTACAAGAAAACCAAAATTTCACTTATACTGATAATTTAAATTATTCATCATTCAGTTTACATGAAACACAAGGTAACATACCAGAACGTTTAATTAATTATATTCAATCATGGCCAAAATTATATAAATTTTATAATGAAAACAAATTATCGAAGTTATGTACAGTTAATTTAACAGATCTATTACAAAGTTCAACATTCAATTATGATGATGTAGAGAATAATAATGAATCTATGAAATTAGCTGTTTATTTAGAAATCGAAAAGAGAATTGAAGAATTTCTAAAACTTAAAGAAAATGAACCTTTAATTAAAACGTTGTCACCTGAAGTAATGCAGTATATTGGGAATGATGCAGCTGTATTGATTAATAGCGATAAAAATCCTACGAAAGTGACTGATGATAATGGTGGTTCTGAAAAGGTGGAAGAAAGTAGACGTACATTGTTTGCAAGTTCTACCATAGATCCAACTAATAATGATGAGCTGAATGATATTCATAAAGTAAGTGATATTTTATAGTTAGAAAAAAATAAAACTGTACAAATGCATACATGAAAACATGATTACAGTTGGTTAAATATGGTAACCAAATGAAGTGTACGTACTACTAGTCAATAAAGCTTTAATCGGATTTACAGAAATAAATGTCATAGAAACTGGATAGGAATTATGTAATTCGTTTGGGTTAATTGATATGATAATATTATCAAGATGAATTGTAATCAGTGTGATAAGATGAATTATGAAAAGTAGCCAAGTTCAGATGGACCTGGCAAGAAGATCAAATTGATGCAGGTATATAATGCTGGGTGGGGGGCGATAGAGAAAGAACTACGAAAATTTATAAAATTAAATAGTAAGTTTGAAAAACATAAGAATAACAATTATATAATGCTATAATAAGGAAACTTACTAGCTAGGTCTATGGTAAAATGACTGGGTGAACGATTTTCTTTTGTACACAGTTCCGGTTTCTCTATGTGTATGGTTACGGCCCCAGTGATGAATAAGAGTCAGAGTCAGCCTATACATTAGTTTGAAAGATACATCCTTACTAAACTGGTGGTTAGTATTGACTAGAAACCAGAGAGAAACCGCAGAGATTTGTTGAGTGCATTCCATTTTAATTAAACGACATCCGCTCATTTCATTTAGATTCATAAATCTGATCTCTATTATGTTATGAGGGTTTGATTTCGTGGTCTATGTAAAGCTTGGTTAATTTATATATTAGAAGTATAATCATAGAGCAGGTTAATTACTTTGATAAAAAATAAATCATCACAGCAACATATACATACTTAATTAAAGATGAAGAATGATAGAGGATTTTATAATATTTGTTCTATGATGCTATTCATGCCAGTTTAAGATAAAATACATAAAGAATGCAAAATAATCAGCATTATCTTTTTAACCGTATATATATGGAAAAATTACACATTTAATTGCTTATACCCAAATAAACGTATTGCATTAAGAAAACAAGCTGTTAACGTCATTTAAGGAGTCAAAATGGTTTGAATTACCAATTAATAGTTATGTAATAGTTATAAAAATTAGAAGACGAATAGATTACGTAATAGTCTAAATTAGTGTTGAAAATTTCTGTGAAAGACAGCATTGTAATAATTGTCCATATGAGAAATATAAAGACGAGAATAATTGAATGATGAAGAAACAGATAATTAATATGGATAATTAAGAGGGAAGTGAAAATCAATTATGAAGAACAAGCAAAGATTAGGGTCAAGGTAAAATAAGCTTTTGAACTTGTTACTTCTAAGCTTTTTGTTTATAGTATAATACACCACTCCAACTAGTCCTCATTTTCATAGGATTCACAAAATATAAAAAATACGAGAGCGTAGTCTTTTATCACTAGAACGAATCTGAGCATGTTGCATGTTTACAGTTGGTTTGTTGTAAACTAGATGATTTATTTTACCATGTAATTATTTAATTACTTCAACGATTGGGATAAATTAAAACTCCCAGTAATCCCAAAACTGTGAAAGAAATACGGTAGTAATGAATACAATATCACTTATTTGTTAAAAATAAGTACATATAGTTATTGTATTTGTAAATATGTAACTAATATCCTTTAAAGTTAATTTATCTTTCATTTTTTTGTTGTAAGTAATATATTTGCACAAATGAAAACTAATCGTTCTCCTGAAAATTTCTTCTTGCCTGGAAAATTTGATTAAAATAAGTCATATTCATTGAAATGTGTGCCCATATTAGCTAGTGTCCAATATGACATCACAACTTATTTGTTCATTAAATATCATTAATGTGGAATCATGATTCATCGAAGACTTCTAACGGATACAGTCATTTCACCAATATATTTCTCTTGCCTTTCTATTTTTATGGCTTACATGTCACACGTATACATTGTATGTACAACTTCTACTACGAGGCTGTAAGAAAGAAAAATAACTCTTCCTATCTTTTATTATACAATAAAATCTACAATTATGATGACTAAATGCTTTATTCATCCATTATTCCTTATTGTGCTTATTTCGCTTAATTTTTATATAGAAACTAGATTCAAATAATGGTATAATTAAAGAAAATATAGTGAAAACTAAAAATGGAAATACTAGTTTACCGCATCCTACTGAACGACCTGTAACAGCAAAATCGCCATCTAGCGGCAAAAGCTCTAGGAACTCCAGACAAAGTAATCGTAATAAAAAAGAAGGAAGTACTGAAAGTCAAAGAAAAACAGGTGGTTTATTAATTATAAAGTATTTGTTATAGCTGTATTTGTTTATCGTATGTTTTATAAATGAAAAGTTTGCTATCTAAAATCGTATGACTAAAAACATACCAAGATTTGGGTAAATTAAATCAGGAAATTGATTGTTTCTCTTGAATTTTCTTCAGTTTCGCATCACAGACAATTGACATTTTCTCATGTTGAGGGGAGGAGATTAGATGCACAATTTTGGTGGACTGAAATTGAGATAGTTATATCGTTTCATTCAGTATTCTGTTACTTGATTCTTTAAGGAAATAATCAAAATTATCAACCAGAAACAAGGTCAAAAACAATTATACCCTACTATTAATATCCATCTTAATACGAATCATGATCAAGGATAAATGTATATATGTACAGGTGATATTTCTTAATTTAACGTCTTCACTAAGTTTATTGCAATTTTTTCTAATGAATAGGAAGTAAATCCCCATCAGCAGGACAAAGTACTAAACCTAACGATAATAAAGACACACGATCGGAATTCGAGTGACCGAAACAAACCTACCGAATCAGCTAAGAAAACAACATCAAGAAGTCGTTCAGGTAGTGAAAAGAAACTATCTAAGAAATCTAAGCTAAAATCAAGTGGATTCACCACAATTACCTGAATTAGGAGGTCAAGAACAGACTGATACTCCACAAGTAAAGTTACCACAACCTGGGGATGAAAATTACCAGTTTGTCGAGTTACCAGTCATGCAAGTGAGTTAGGTATTTCATAAATAAAATGCATCTTCACAAAGTAGTCTGTATGAATGTGTATCCTATAGTCTTTTCTGAATTCAGTTTTTACACAGAAATAATTGTAACTGTAAATGTTAAACAATATCACTTATAAATGCTCCTTCCAAAACTGTTGAATTCTCTACAGCTTTCGTTAAGAATAGATAAAATCATATTGTGTTGTGAACCTACCTTCTACAATTGTTCGTTGGCTATATTGGACAGTCTTTATATCATATTCTAAATCAGTTTGAAAAGAAGTCGCTTTAATATCTTCAAATAATCACATTTTGAATTACTTTGAGGATCAAATACATAACTGAAAAGTATTCTATTCAACAAGATATCATCTTTTAATTAGTTAGAACTCCAGGCATTTCTTTTGATCTTATTAAATTCATTATATATAACAACTCCTTTCCTTTGATTATAACTGATGAACTCCCTTTGTTAGTTATTTATCGATATGTCACGCTCTTGTTTACTGATATTACTATATACGACTCGAATGCCTTGAACCCTTCAAATCTCAAGTCAGAAAACATAAGGAAGGCAGGATGGGATGTTTATTTTAGTGTGTCAAATATGTGCAGAATACTAAAGTATCCATAGTTTTCCATGAGACCGAAATCATCACTACAATGCATTCGATCCGCAAATAGTAGTTATTACCCTATCTTAATACTCTACTTCAAATTTCTGGAGAGTTTTGTCTAACGGTGAGTGGACGCAATGCCTCCAGCTCTTTCAAAGATTCTGAGGCCTTCCTTGGATAAAATAGTATTTACATGTGATCGTAGAAAATAGATCAATAGGCTTACCAATACTATACTACTTATTTAATACTATACAACAACAAAACACTGTACTGACAAATATTTGAGTAGCCGGTTTTTAAATGAATAAATAATGTGTACTTGAAAGTGCCAAACAAATATCGCAAAGGAAAGTTACACTTTGAGTGTGAGTTTTCGTAGCTACAAAACTTGGAAAAGTTAACCGTTATATTCCCAGCTTTATAAAAGTGTATATGTATCAAAATGAAATTATATTTCACAGACTGAAACTAGAAATATCTCTGATATTTTCCGTGACAGAAATAATCAAAAGTTATTGAAAGTATACACTTGACTTTTGTTCACCTTGTTCTTCCCCCTTTCCAGGAATCTGCACATATATTGTGGAAATTATGGGAAAACACAGAAACTTTATATAATCAGAATTTAAAGTCAACTTTTCGCCAAATTCGTCTTCTGAATTTAGATATTATACCACATATGTATCATATTAAACAGCAATTTTATAATTATTTATATAGACCTGATTCAAAACAACATTTTCTTAGTCAGTTCATTAGTGTAAGTTGCATATTTATATATTGGTTGTTAGCAGATTGCTTAAATAGTGCCTTTAGATACTAACTTTTAAAAGTTTGATAGTAGTCAGTAGTGGAATTCAGAACATGAGATTTATCCTATTTAAGATCCATCGTCTGAATGTATGAATGTGTGTTGCTGTTCGCACTGGTACTCAGACCTAGTGTCTTTCGCCTAAATACCAATACCGAAGCTGTGACACATGGATATTATTTTGAAGAGTCCCGAATACGATGAAACATTTGTCCGGCATTCTACTACTACAGATATTTAACCCATACCACAAGTACTGGACGTTGTTTAAAGCCAAGGGAACTTTCTGAATCCATTCGACGATTTTATCTGGCGCCGACAGATCAGATAAAATGCGACCCTCAAGACAAACCACGTTGTCAGAGTAATCAACCATTTCACTCCGTATGATCAATCTAGACTATTTTAAAGACTAGTCTCAAAGCATGGGTTTGCATTTGGATGGAGAAAAGTCCATTCCAAACATGCTTCTATTGTTGCCTAAGATGTTCGAGCGACTCCGTACTATTTCAACGTCTTCACCAAACAAGACTGATATCTGCACATTCTCTGTGTGTTTGCTAGATCTCGATGGGAGTGGGGGGGGGGAATGATTCCTAAAAATGTAGATCAAGACTGCATGATGTCTAGAATTGAGCTTTGATAAATAGTACTTGTTAGCAGTTTTTCATAAGTCCCCACTGAAATAAACATTTGAGTAGATAGCCTTTATAACACATATATTGTCTTTTGACACACCTTTGTTGGTAAACACCGTCAAAACGGCCTCTTGATCCAGTGGAAACGCATCATGAAATTAAACTATAGTTTGGTGCCCGTTATTTCCGTTTTTTTAAATTTGACGAGTGATCATTGGATTAATACATTTACATCATGGTCTAAAATCAGCCCAGTTTCCCAGATTTCGATTTTTCCAAGCTCCAGATATGTGTTGCATGATTAATAAAGACTAATATTTTAGACAATATTTTATTGCAGTCAACTATTTTGCAGTTATCGAGACCAGCTGGAAGTGATTACTTCCAGTTATAAAAGTCTAACAAGTAACTCATCTAAACTTAACTGCTAAAATTGATGCATGACTCTTTAAAATATCTTAAATCAGCTACTTAGTTCTTTCTGTTCTCGTTTGCTTCAATGTAACCTTTTCTACTTCGCTAGGAGTTTAGTGGTTTATGTCAATCTTTTGACTCGGCTTGCATGTAGAATGGCTGTAGATCAGATGAATTATCTCTTAAAGTGCTCCACTCATTGTTCATTATTTCGTAATTTGTGTTCAACTCATATTCAGCTGCTTACTTTGTCAACCGTTATCATTTCTTTCTTTCTTGGAATGGTATTACTGGCATGTTTATTGAATTCTGAATAAATGGATCCACCGTCAATACAAACATCATCATCTTACTCGATGAATATTACAGAATTTGTTAACTGTTGCAACTCTAAAGTAGACAAAGTTAATGATATTTGCGTTTTGCAATTAACAGTTAAATTTTTACAATTATGAGTTAATTATATCTATATTAAAATCAGTAAGGAAGTTGTAAAAACGATGCAAACAATATAAAATTTGATAAATATAGTGTCCCAGTCTACAGTAAGCCATTGTGAAATAGTCCTAGAGATTTGACACAGTTTTCTTAAAAGTACTTTTCAAAATCTCTGGTGGGTGAAACACTGTGATTACTAATAACGTTCTCTACTACACTATCAAACTTTTTCTAGCAAGAGGAATATCCACCATCTGATATGTCCACATAAGTCTGGTGAAACATGAATCTTAGGGGTGGGAGCTCTTGATAAAATCCTGCATACGAAAATCGATAATTGAGAGGAATAATAGATGATGTATACCAACAACTAAGTAAACATACATGATTCCTATCCATTTATTAATGAACACGTTGAAACCAATTAATGATACACAAGTACAAAATTCAAGGCTATCTGGAATATAAACATAATTATACATTCAGTATTAAATGAGTTACATAATAACTTGCTGGATTTGATTAAACATGTATGTGCTTATATATTTGTTCGTTTCAATCTCCAACAGGCATTTAATTCACTAATGAATGAAATGCGTTCGGATAAAGAGACAAAAGCTGATTTACACTGTCGAACAGATGATTTACGTGATACACTATATGAAATAATTGATGAAACAAAACAAGCAAATGAAAAACGTTTAGATATTTTGCTTGATATGCCTGGTTGGTTTACAGATAAACAAAGATTATTGATTAATTCATATTTGTCATTACTTCAAATTGAATTAACACGATTTCAAGAGACCGCACAATTGATAAAAGATTATTATAAGTAAGTGAACACATTGGTTGAATATTGTTAACAACTAACAATAAAGTTGATATTGGACTGCTGTGAATTCTTTTGAATCCTTCTTAATCTGACTTTTATTTATTGAAATTTCGAATTAACTAAATCCTCTAACTCGTATATGAATGTAACGAAAAACAATGAATTTATCGTTTTATGACAAAAGTTTTGCTAAGAATGATTCATAAGTTGTGTCTATCATGAACTGATCTCGGTTTCTATGCTATTTAAAACAAGGAATCCCTTAACAGCTGTATTGCCAAAGATTCCATGGGTTCCCCTCTAATTTCTCTCAGAAATTAGAAGGATGACACTGTCATTGTTCAAATACAGTAGCCAAAAGGCATGAAGTTAGTATAGATGATGTTTACAAGTATATAGTGTTTAAATTTATCATTCTAATATAGTTAACTTTCAATAACAGATATTATATTTCATTTGTAAGTTCCTGTTTCCTATCTACTAAAAGGAAACATTTTCTAGTTAATGTGAGTTTGCCCAGTAGGAGATAAAAAAAAATCCTTGTAAATGTATTTAGTACTCATGAGCTTATATTTTGGCAAATCAATAGTGTTTTCACATCCATCATCTTAGTTTACCTTAGTTTTAAACTATTGATAACACAACAAATAATTTGCCTGTCATAGTACGCACCCATTTTTCCCGTCAGTTAGTGGTAACCGGACGTCAACGAAATTTCTAGAGTTGAAATTCTCTTTTGTCGATGTAGGCTTATTGTTACACAGTATGCTTCCATTGCATAAGTACCGATGTCGTTAACCTCCAGAAGTAATACAAACCTGATCATCTATATCTATTAGGAGGAGAAATTGTTTCTAAATTTGACGTACTCAAGTTTAAATTATGAAGTTTGACACTCATTTTAAAACCAACTAAGATTTCTAATCCCTATATTGTCATATAAAAACCTTAGATTGAGTATATGACGTATCTTTCAGGTAAACATTAAGTTGTTATATCAATTTCTCAAGATCCTGATGACCAGGAATACTAGATTTCTTAAATTCTTTGATTAAATTTCATCCGTATGTTGTATCACTTATTGACTAATAAAAACATTCTATGTCAACATTTTTGGTGATAGAACAGTTCATAGAACTGAATTCATGCTCGGTCAATAACTGATACCGCACTCAGCTTCAAATTTTAAACCTACTATTTCGATTTCGAAAGGGTTATTTATACGCACTGTTGCAAACTCCAAAACATGAACTAAATAACTATCAAGTTCTTTAATGCTTGAACTTATATCATTCCATAACTTTTATTGTTTAGCATTTTTCCTTAAGCTACATTTACAGTGCCTCGACCATAGCTGAACGTTGGTTCACACTTAAAAAAAATTTAGTTCATTGAAAAATATATGAAATTTTAGTATTTAGTATACCAGTAAAGTACAGTTGTTTGCACATTTATTCATCACTCAGTGAAGATTCATTTTTACACTGTTAGTAAGTCAAAAGGTGACTACACATAACGAACAAAGTGACTTCAACATAAAAGTCACTTAGTGTAGCTTACTGATCCAGTAGATCCTAACATATCTCCAAATGTGAATAAATACATTTACTAGTAATAAAGTCACATCAAACACTAGGCTATACCGGGACAAGCGTTTATAAAAATGTAATGATAATCGTTTTTCTTTAACTACGTTTTCTTTAAAATGGAGAAGGATTGGGATTTATACATGTTCAAAGGCTAAAAGGTTCTATGGTAGCACTCTCATTTATAAACATTGAATTACATTGTGGAACTGAAAACAATTTAGTTCATCCGGACTGTGAGTATATTTTTTAAAAATTCTTGATGGTAAATAATAAAATAAGGTCTACCACTTCTATGAATCTCACCCTTGTGACAAAAAGAATTGAATGCTCTCATTAAAAGGGTAAATTATTACGAATCTGATTTTGTATGTCGTAACTAACAAGAATAATAACAATATCATAGATACGATTATCACTTTATATCCAAGCGTTTATGAATGGAAATGATCTGGGATAAATTTATTTGATATTATTTTTGTTACTGAATATTAACTGATTACGTAATTTTCAATTCAATTAACAACAAATATAATGACTTTTTAAATGATCACTGATTTCAGCGTAATGGAAGCTAAACCGCAAATAGTCGAAAATGAGTTGATTCAGGCTTTATCTGGAACAATAGATGCAGGGCACATGGAATATTCGCGAATACCATTAGTTAAAGTTAGTTTATATATATATATATATATATATATATATATATATATATATATATATATATAGTTCCTTGTTTATTTAAATCAATTTCTTATTCAGTAAGGAATAATCAGATAAATAACTTTCAAGGTTCTCGATCGTTCTTCTAGAAATATTTCATTCGCTTTTCATAGATTAATATCGACTGAAGAAAAGCTATCAAAAGAACTCTAAAATGAAATAAATGTAACATTTTATCAGTTTTTATTTATTCTTGCATTTCAAATCAATATGTATGTCCTAGGACAAATTGATACGTTATGCAACTGCCTGATCACCCTTAGAATTATTGTAAATACTTATATCTTAGATGTTAAGACTTTAATTACTTTTTCATAAATCAATCATATGATGATATTTTATTTTATTTATTATTAACTTCACAGACAAAAGTAAACTTTCATTAATGCTTCGATTGAAATTTCATTATCTTTGAAGCAGTTCGTACATATCAAAACGAATTACTTGGTGGAATCATAAGTACTTACTAACTAATGGATGCTAGTAATTAGAGTCTAGCGATTTTTTTATTCAGTAAAACAATTGTAAAAATAATATCTTCATAGCTCTATAGTGTTCATTCAGCATTCAATTCAGAGTATTTAATATCATGTTTAATTCATACTAAGAAATCACAATGTATGAATTAGTCAGTTCCACTCTAATTTTATTTTGGAAAAATCCTCTACAATTAATTTTTTGACTGTAGTCTAACGTTCCACTGGATGACAACGACAATGATGATTTTGTTATGCAGTATTTGTTTTGAGTATAAATCAAAACTTTCAATCTGTTTTCTAGATTCCTGATGATAATATAGAAAATAATGATAGTTCTGGATCACGTAAAAGTACATCAACACGACAAAATTCTTCAAAATCTAGTTCAACTAAAGGGAATAAATCAAAGTTAATCGATTCGAATAATGATGTTTTATCAAAATATCCAACTTCAGTTGATATGAAATTCGAAAAGTTACCTGTTGAATTTCGCAGTCAAATTAATTTATTAAATTATAATTCATCATTACAAGAAATATTTACGGCATTTACTAAAAGTTAGTGTTCAAATTGTTTTAAATATTTGTATTATTCACTATTTTAAAATAATCAAATTGATTAACTTTATCTACATATTATCTATGCCTACATATTATTAATGTTCTTTGTTGTTCTAGACAACACATCAGCGTCTAGTTCATGTTGAAGTAAATTATGTAGTTATTACGAATGTTTTATATCAGTTTTTTTTGTTTGGAGTAGTTTTGTTCGTATTTCGTTGTCTATGTGGGTCTCGTTGCTTTTGTTTATGCTGTATTTTTCAAATAGTCTTTCTTGGCCTAGGTTTGACCATGTGAATGATTCATCTGTTCTATACATACTGATAGATTAGCTCTATATCAGTGTTTCTATCGATTGATAATCGGCCCGAATATCAAGATCTTAGGGATTTTTTTGGATATAATTTTTGTTGTATATCAAGGCTGATAATTATTGTACACTTCTTTCATAGTAGTCTTGAGATTCTCATTTGACATCAATCCATGTCATAAACCGTCCTACAAACAACCATTTGACTAAATAATCGTCAAACAACTCCGACTACTCGATAGCATTGAAGCAGATGAAATCGGTCAGGTGGGAAACCTGGCAGTATATAACGTTTGTAGTTGGACAAGGTTAGGATTATATAAAGGGACAACTAAATGTTACAATTTAAAACCCTGAAGTTTAAATACTTGACCCCGTACTCACACGCTCGTCGTTGAATTAAACAGTGAAAACCATTCAACTATTTATTCATTTTAATTTCAATTAGTTAAAATATGTCTTACCTTTCTAATTATAAACAAGATTTTTTCACTATTACATTTTGGGTTCTGTCTGTTTTACTGGACCTTACTGAGACATAATATTCGTGAGGCGGGGAGAGGAGGGGAATCTTACTTGTTGGGCCATTGTGTTGGTCTACTCTTATTGTTGTATCATGCCTTTCGACCTTGCAAATATGTGTCCAGATTATCCTGTGATAAGTGATTGTGACATCAACGTACACTTCTAATGGTGCCTTTGTAATATCTGAAAAGTGTCGGTATTTATTCTGTATGTATAGAGATACATGGTTTCATGTTGTCCTTAAACTAATGGAATTTATTCCATTCCGCTTTACAAGCTAAGAACTCTATTCTGTCTAAGAACTCAACAGTAGTACTTATCATCGACTATACCGGCTTATTAAATGTCAACATGAACGCAAAAGGCTGGTAATACTTTCGTAATTTTATAATATCCATTAAATTTACTTGTCAATGAAAATGCTTTCTCTGTTTATACTTTTTGTCCATTAACACTACTTGTTAACAATAAGTAGTTCAAGTATTTTAAACTAATTTTATGATTTTCAGGCAATAAGTTGATATATTTATTGGCTTTAATGAACTTATCTAAATTTTGTAAACCATGTATTTGCTTTCTTTCTCCCTTTACAGCTTCATTTCTGCCTGCACACCACACCTTAGAATTTTGCTCACTTTAAAAAGTTTGCGAATTCCCGAAACAACACCTAATTTATCTCTCTTTAATTGCCATTTCCGTCTTAACAGACTAACGTAATGTTTCATTATGTACTTTATTTGCTCTAATCCTCCTATTATTCACTCATTTCTACAATGCACTTTCTTTCTGGCTAATCTTCTGTCTGATAATTCGGTCCTTAAGTACTTGGCCATTCGGTGTTTGTTAATTCTCATATTAGCACCGTATTTTCGGATGAATTGAAAATTTATCTTTCTTAATTTTACGTGTAAGCCTGCACTTTGTCAGAACCTTTAAACAGATTACATATCTTTTTCGGATCAGATGACACTCTTTTCTATTGTTTAAACGTCAATACACTGTATAGTTGTTCAGTTGTAATGTTTTCTTATAGAACAAAATATATGAAATAACCTGTGAAAGTAAATTACAAGTGCGGATGAATAGTCTTAGATCACAGGTTATTTCTGAGCCCCAAGAATAAAGAGATAGCAATTCTAAGGTTGTTTATAAGGCACTGGATCGCAAATTCTTAGTATGAAGGCAATTAAGGTATAATATAAGTGTATCGATAGAGGAAGTAATAAATATTTAGATTCAGATAGCTAAATATCTAGACTTCTTGGTCAGCTTCTTCGATACAACTTCAGTCAGTATAACCGAATTAATATAATTTAAAATAGATTACGCTGATGCATAGACATTCATTATCTTTCTTTCTTTAGATACTATAAGTTGAATCGTTTCATACCTCCTAATTCCCAATTCAAATATTTCTCTTAGGTTTACTTTCTACTAGTGCATGTTTCATTAAAATTAATTCTCTGACTATCTTGATGATTTGCGCATCTTACAACAATTAAGACAGATACATATTTGCACTAGTTCCTAAATTATTAATGTATCAGATGATTCACAAATTATATTCATTCTTTTCAGAATCATGCAACCACTGGTTATAAATCTATCCTTTGCATATTCACTCATTACTAGTTTTTATTTATATAAGTAAAAGCTATTAGTTGAGACATCGAGTTTCTGCAGCTTGAAATATGAATATTTTATAAACTTATTAAGTTTGAATAAACTACTTAAGTCTTTTAAGAACCATTTAACTATAGAAACTAGTGTATTCTAACAAACTTTTGACCTTTTTCTCTTGATAAATATTGATTATACTCAATTTGTTCAAGAGGATTGTGGAATCAGGTTGACTTCTACCAAACATCTGTTGAAGACTAAAGAGTAGTACACAATTAATTGGTTCTAATGTCAAACGTTAGTAATGATACTTATTTAAGTAGTTCGTTTTTCATATTCATTTTTTATTTTTCTACACAGATGGTCTACCTCCGATTACTCAGACTACGACAACTACTCAACAAAGTCAAAAAGGTGATAAAAAACCTGCTCCTGGTAAAGCAAATCCAACACATGAAAAGTTGACCTTAACAAATCCACTTAATCTTCTTCTAGATAAACCAACTCAATCAACAAATTCATTAGTTCAATTTTTGTATAATGCTTGTTTAAGTGTTATGCAAATTATTTTGAATCAAGTTAGTTATATTCATTAAGTTGATATTAGTTCTATACGAAATTATATGAAAAGTAATAATGATGAGATGATTTTCTAAATACTCATATATAATTTTTAAGTGGTTCAGTATTCAAAATAAACTCTATTTGTTGCATGTTTCAATTTAAATAAGACATGATCAATTATTGACACAGTCTTGCATGAACTAAGACGGTGGCCGCAGAAAATATGGCTTGTACAGCGATGGCGTTAAATCTACTTTAGTGCTACTGGTCATAGGCCGAAATGAAAGGAACACAAGATACTGAGCCCACCAGCCAGAATCAATCTATATTTTAGGTATGCCTTTATATATATGCAAGACCTGACAGCACATCAAAACAATTAGAAAAATAACATCAATACCAAATAAATGTAGCTACAATAGAAAACTGGGGTGACATGTACACAATTATTTATAGTTCATGAATTAAAAATGATATGGTAACAGTTAGTAGGTTAAATGGGTGGTTAGGGTGATGGGGAACATAATAACAATAAAATAAAGTGTTCACTACATATACAATCGAAATAAATAAAATGATCTCTTGAAAAACTGGTCTGAAAGTTATGCTTCTTGTCGATTTCTTTCAACCCCCGCCCCCCAACTACGCATCACATAAGTAATTAAATATCTGAATTATGTTTAAAGATATAATGTATGCAAAATTTTTGACAAAAAAGTACTTGATGGATTTCTTCTGTTTTCATCATAACACTTTTGTCATTTTCTCGAATATCTTGACAGAATAACTTACAGAATTATGAAAATTCTTCGAATAAAAATATATTTAAACGAAGAATCAACTTTTCTTTATCAAGATTTTGGCTGATTAACAATCGTCATATTTAAAGTTTTACATTACGAAATGATCTCATTTAAACAACCACTGAAATCTAAGATACATAATGTAACTATTTCTTTAAAACAATAAGCTTGTAGGACTCCATTATGGATTGAACTTAATATAATATCAGTTGAAAGGCCGAAACAGAAGGAGGACCATACAGTACTACAAGTACAAAAAGAGTTTTTTAAGTGGTATAGTTCAAAAGCTTATTTCTGACGAACGACTATGTACAATTTAATACTTGTAAATAGTAGCTACTTTAAGGATTCTTAAGAAGTTCATAATTTTCCCTGTCTCATGTATATGCTGTAAGATCCACGTTTAGTCATTTTATGTGGTAGACGAAGATTGAAAAACCGCTTAGTAATATCTTGACCTCTGACATTATAACTTTTTAGATATATATAACTTGATTTAAAGGAACTGGTTAATCTTGCAGAAAGAAAGATTCAAATGCTAAAACCTATCAAATGATGTTTAGTCTTATTAACATAATTCAGCTTTGTTGTGGCTTTTCATCATCACTGGAAAAATCATCACTTATTGAACCAGAGATATATCAAACTTGTGGGTCACAAGTGGAACAAAATGTTTCGTCTTAATTTCATGGATTGTTGTTAGAGAAGACAGTAAGAAAATTTCAGTGAGTCTGTTAATGACACTATTGCGTTTACTGTTTATTGTTTCATCATCAAAATTCAAATTCAGTTAACTACAAATATATTACATGTTGATTGAAGTCCTACAATATGTTTTCAGAACTGCATCCATGTATCGTTATAGAGATATCTGAGTCTTCAGTTCACATACTATTTACGAAATATCTCGTGAGTTGGTAACACAATGCTATTCGTGAGATATCAACTTGTTGATGACCCTATTTTAAACAAATTTTTAATGAATATTCATCTTTACCTTAATTGTTTGCTTACTGATGATCTTTTAAGTAACTAATTTATCTAAATGAACTTTAAAAACCTACCTACTAATTATATTACATTTTCTTCTCTCACTTGTCATCTAATCTTTTATTTGGCTTAAGGTGCAATCAGTACGAAGTTCTAGAGCCAGTGAAGCTATATTAGATGGATACACAATCGAGCCAGTAGTTAGGGCTGTTGATCCAAAAGGCGGTAAATCAAGTTCTGCAGATAAAACTAAAGGCGGACAACCTCGCAAAGGACAGAAGAAATCAATTGTACCTAAAGAAAAAGGATCCAAACCTGATGAACAGTTGATTAGTCCAGGTAAATTATTACCTCTGACCAACATTTATTTTTATGACAATGTTCTATAAACCATACTATATCATATACACTTTGAAATACAAGCACCCTACGAAGGATTTACACTACTGAACAATATGGATAACTAGACATGAATGTACTTATCAAAATGCTTTTGAACTGAATAAGTATTATTATGACAAATATTTCCTTTTATCATTGAATACTAAACGGTAATAACTGTTTTGTCATAGTTTGGAGTTTCTTAGCGCACTCATAATCCCATATAGAATTGTGCCCATTATTTCCGAGTGTTTGAGATACAAGATATCTGTGGACTACATCGTTAGCATCCAATTACCTACATTTTCAGACTAGATAACTACATAAAATCTGACTTCAATGGCTTCATCTGTTAGGGTTTATAACCGAAATTTTCTTAAAATCAATTTCGAAACTAATACAGAATGCAGTATTGATATTTGGATGAGTGGTTGTGATGAAATTTACTTGACAAAGTTGAGGATAGTTTGCATCAAGTACTAACATTAACTTAGAAACCATCTAACTAATTAATTCGAATTTTCGTTTAATATTGTTTTACTCAAATTACTTGGAGATATAAAGTTAGTTTCAGCTTTTATTTTCATAAATGGTACACGTCACCATACAATGAGTATTTAAAAAGAATGAGAAAGATCAATGAGAAATGATTTTTCATTTGAATAACACGAAAATCAATTTTCTTTCCTCAAATCATCAACTAAAGAACAACAGAGATTTCAATTCCTTATAGCTTAATCAAATGTTTTCTTTGGCACTTCACTATACTAACAAATTCTTTATGCATGTTAATTATAGACCTGTAATTGAATTATTTCGCTTTCAGTTCTCTACGCCTTTTCACTGCTACTTATAAAATTCGTTAGAATGGTGAATATAAAAAAGTATACTTTAAAGTCTACTATGGTACACTGATCTAAGTATTTCAGTTCAGCAAAATTAGTTGTGTTTTTTTTATTTTCAAATAAGTATTCGGTCTTACTGACGACGGAATTTTTCGCTTCGTTGTTTTTATTTAATAGAAATTACTGACGAAGATCAAAAAGCTAGAGAAACTAGACAGCATATTCGAGAAGAACACATAGCTGCTCTAGAAAAAGAAGGTAAATATATTGTTTACGGAAATTACACAGAATATGACTGTTGTATTTTTTTACTAACATTTCTGTTATTTATTTGTATTATTATCATAGTGTTAACTAACTAAAGTACCAATAAAATACAGATGAATGTAGGGTACGAAATAATACGATGTAACCGAGTGAAAACAGCGCCACTGAAACCAATCTAGACTGTAACCTAACACACACTAGAACTACTAATGTTAAATATTGCACGAGCTGTAATCTATAATTCTGCTACAATCATCTTGACTCGAACCAGCAGATAGTGAATTTTATGGATCAACTGTAAGTCTTATTCTGCCATCCCTAATATTTTTATAACCTAACCAAGATGCGAATAAAATTGTGTTAACAGAAAATTTCAACTATTTATCTCTCTATTTGCAGACAATCCTTTGATGTTTTGTTCTTATGCAAAAGCAATAAGACATAAAGTTCATGAGAATAATGATATGTTTGTTTGAACATTGTTATTCGTTAAATCTTTTGATTAAAATGAATGTTATTACAGAACACGTAGAATATATCAACCGGATAGATTCAGTTTGATACAACAAACTCCCAATCTTTGTATCCAGTTTATTAGCAAACATTGAAATATACTTCATGTCAATAACAATTATAAATACCGATTGCTAATCATTGCACCCTTGCAGAAAATAACTGCCCAGAGTTTTAAGGAGACTACACAACCTCATATTATTAAGTATCTTTAAGTGCCGCATATGAATTCTTTATGATTTGCTTTGCAAACTTCTTACTGATGACATTTACATGTTTATGGCGTCTTAGGCTTTCAAGCAGTATTAAAAGTCCTAACATACGTTATACATTGTTATAACCTAAAACAGCATCAATGAGACAGATGAAATGCAATATTTACATATGTCTAAACTATATCTATTGGCAAAATACTGGATATATTTTACTGAGGAATGCTTACAGTAAGAGACGTAAGTTATGTGACCTCATCCAAGTACCTCCATTAATCCAAAAGTAGATAAGTTCCTCACTATTGTTAAACACTAAAACATTATTATCACTAAGACCTAGTTATAAAGTTTATATAAAAGAATTTTCTAGTGTGAATTTTGACAAAACATTGGCTAGTAATCAAGTGTGTATTTGTTAAAGTACTGAAATAGTTTTCATTACTTTTATCATATTGAGTGTAGATAATTTATTACTTAAGTAATCAACTCGAAAGCCACTGAAAACCAATCATCATTGAATACTTGTTTTCTCTTGATGAAGTATTCTATTACAGTGTTCAACGAAAACCGACCACTACTTTAAGCTCCTTGTAAATTATTTGGTTATAGAAACTAGTATAAAACTGTACGGATCGATATATATCTAAAGATTAATTGGCATGCTGTAATGCAGTAGTATCTTATCATTTGTATCATAGTCAATTATACAAAGCCATCTAGCTATTCAATAGAACTTCAGATTCATAACTTCGTATATTTAAGTAAATTCTTAGTACTTTTTAATCCTGTTTATATTTCATGGTATTCGGTTCTAGTGGCAAGAATCAAATATAAATGTCAGGTCAGTGTTTTTAAAACAAGTTATAATTTTAAACCAAAATTTCTCATGTTTATGATGAAATATCTTTCGAAATTATTGGTATTCGCTATCTAATTAATGTATTTTGTTGTTGATATTTCAAATAGCCGCTAAAACTGTCTTTCGTTTCACATTGATAAGAGCTCAAGGATCAGCAGTTCTATCCGATTTGCAAGAGAAGACTTCTCAATTAAAACAGTTTATGACAGACTGTATTGGAATTAAAACACTAAAAGAACATGACGCGTAAGTCTGATGTAGTATAGCTTTAGTATGTCAAGCGATTACTCAACGTAAGACTTTAAACAAACCGATGAAATATATGCATAAAGTGATTATAACATAAATATAAGACAAGGGTAGTAATTGAATTTAAAACGCTTTGTTCCTCATTGTCAACCCAATGGTCTAATGTTATTTATCTGTTTTATATTCATTTTATAAGAGTGATGTATACAGTAAATTGGATTAAAAGTTAGCGGAATTCACTTACATGTAAGATACAAGAGTTCAGAATACTGTACTTGTATTGGTATGGATGAGTTATTTACTTGCTTTACTATATACGATACGATAGGTTATAGCTAGTCACAGACAAGCTTTATTCTTTACTCAGACACAAATCCAACTGATTGATCAAGATCTCAATGAATTAGGTGGAAATATGTATTACAGCAATAACAAATGAGAAATCATACAAAAAAATGAAAAGACATATGCATAAGTTACAATTATCTATTTACTTAATTATAACTTGCCGCTTATCTGCCTACTCGTTCATCAACCAATTATGACTCGCGTGGGGCTGGCGTGTTACAGAAATATCGTCTAACTATATTTCTTTAGAGTTCGTTAGAGTGTCTCCTAATATCACACTAACAATATTCACTTTAACTAAGTGATTATCGCCTGAAGTATTATATCTAGCATCCATAATAAAAATCGCTTATGAAGGAAAAATCCAACAAGTGTATGCTTATTTGATTTATGTATGCAAAATATTTATTGGAATAAATTAACTTCCACAAATCTTCCGTTTAAATATTTCACAATTGATTCGATTTCACATCCTTTAAAATCGTACATTACAGTGTAAACGATGCGTTAGAAGTTATTCGGTATATGATTGAGAAAGAACAGAAACTTCCAGAAAAAATGATATTAGATGGTGAACAATTTTATATTGATGAAGTAAGTATTACATTATCTCATAGTTAACTTTATCCTTCATTACAGTAGCTTTTATTACCATTTTAATTATAAACATTAAAACTACTATCCGACAAGTTTAACTGATCATGTAAAAAGTTCATCATCTGAATGACAAGTACTAAAGTGTGCGATACTGTTAGCCGCATACAAAGTTTGTTAAAACTTGTGATTGAAGCATATACCTGGAAGATCTGCACAAACTGTACAGATTGATCAGTTTCAGTTCAGAATATCAACACCAAAATATTATAAACCTTTACTAATACGTTCCTACCAATGAAACCGTATAGTGACAGTTTCGACAAACTAACTTAATCGATAATGTGTTTGTGTTTTTATGGACTGGAGTTGAATCATAATGAGAACATCAATACTATAATTCTGGTACATCCAGATAAAGACTTTCAGTTAGAGCAAAATCAATGTCCTTAATCTCACTCACAACTATATTCTATATATTTCAATTTTCCAAAGCGTATGTTTGTCTAAAGTGATATTCTAAATTAATGGTTTGGAAGTATTGTCCAGATTTGTTAAAATGAAAAGAAGAATAGGATTTAGTTATTAATACTATTGATCATTGATTAATATGTAAATTTTTACAATATTCATAATAAGTTAACAAATTAGCTTACACTTAGTGGTATTACTCATGTATATGGGAACCGTCACCTCGTTAATAATGAAGTAATTCACATGATACTGTATGGAAATAGTAAGTCTGTGTTTCCAATATTATGAATATTGAAAGTAGACACTGTAGTTGTTGTCTTGCATAACAATAGAAAAGGTTTTAATTAGTTAGCTCAACTCGGAGGATTCATTACTACTAAAACCTTCAACTCTTAGCTTTTAAATTATTCTTCCAGTGACATGGAAAAGGTTAAGTTTATGTTGTCTATTGAATAGATTACTATATATGTAACCATTAGACATATAACTTGATTCTGATTTGTCTTTATAGCAACAATTATGCATAAACATTCAAAAGTCAACTAAGTTATATCATTAAACATATATTCACTTACAGAGTTGCATCACACCATCTATTTCCAATGATTCTATATTAATAGAAAAACTTAGAATTCATCCACCGATTGTAAATAAATTGACTGAATCAGAACCACAATATTTTGATCTTATGCGTTTGAAATATCTCTGTGATAAGGTAAGTCATTACATACATTTTATTCGTCATTTTACTTAACTTTTTTGATAGATTTTTGGAAAATGAAAATTAACCACACACAAAACAATATTCACATGAAACTAAATCCCAGTGTGTACATCAACACTGAGATGTAGGTACATCCAGCCGATGAGTCCCAAATAGGACGAAACGCGCCTCTTGGATTCCACTTACCAGTCACAATCTAACCTAAATCTAACTAAATTCAGGTTATAAATACTAGTATTTGATTATTTTTAGTAGTGGGAATAGTACCAGTAATAGTTTCACAATGAGAAGATGTAGTTGCAATATGATTAGTGACAGTATTATTGAATTGGTGAACTAATAGAAGTAGTAGTAGTGGTAGTGTGAGTTATTGTTGTGGTAATATTTGTGGACATAAAATTAATATATTATCAAATAAGCTATGAAGAGGTTAGATCCAGAGTAAAAGACAATAATCGAAAATCAGTCGATAAAGTTATGAATCTTCACCGATTGAGGTGGTTCAGATATTTGTTCATCATGCCCATTCACTGCCTACCTCGACGTGGAAGTTTTTGACACGTAGAGTAGTAGGTTGGAACAAAAGTAGGGGGAGGTTGAACAAAAACGCGATATCAGTCAACCCAGCCATTAACTACTGGCCTGAGACATGTAGTAATTGCAGGTTACTTGATTGAGGTCCAAGTGATTACGACAGTTAATGCTTTAGGATGTTGCGTGACAATTCACAATCGATTGTAACGATACAGATACATTCATTTATCTTTCCGTACATCCTGAGTTCCAAAATGTCTTCTTAATTTTAACCACCTGAACTGTGTCTTTCCAAATCAACTTCGCTATTCTTAATGTTTTTACGTACCGGTGATATTAGTACTATTTCTATAACTTTAGTATTCATCTTGATAATTTTATCACTCTGTGCTGTTGTGGCATGACAACTTGAACCAATGATGGTATTTAAATAATTATAATTGTTTTCATTCGATATGCATACTTATTGAATTCTTACTTCTCTTCTTCATCTGCTTCTACATTCTTTGTTTTAGTTTTCAGCTCTAAACGATACAGGATTTATTGATGTGATCAATTTCAAAACTTTGTTGAAACCATTTCTTATAGAACGTTTTACTGAATTAACTGGTTCATGTTCTGGTGACACACTGAATGAACTGTTAACATGTCTTGTCTATAAATATCGTTTGTTATTTGAAACAGATGCAATGAGAAGTTCAATGTTATTGCTAAATGCTACTACTACTATGAATAATACTAATAATGATGACTTACTTAAAGTAAATAATACATACGATAAGCAACGAGTTTATTATATTGACTGGCGTCAATTTTTATTAGCAGCTTGTCAACCGGCTATTACATATCATCATTCCACTTTAATTACACAATCCACCCTTGTAGAATTATCACAAAGACTCATAGAATTAGATCAATCAGCTAAACATGAGAATCTACTCAATGTAAAAGTCACTAGAGCTCAATTTCAATTTGCTGCATTTAAATGGTTTCCTGTTGGTGTAAAGGTAAATACTGATACATTCAAACAATATACTTATTAAATGTATGTTTGAAAAGATCTGGAGATTAGATAGTGAGGGAATGTCCTTGAACATCCTAAATCTTGTTTCATGTTCTACGTTGTGAAGCGTAAAAAATATCGACTAAAAAAGTAAATTTGATGCCATTATTATTTAAATAACATGTTAAATGTATAAGCAGTTAAGCATTCAGAAGCTGTCCTGTTGAATAGTGTCCAAATATTACTAATAAGATAACTCCCAATTGATTTTGGCACGATTTTACCTACATGATCCTAAGTTTTAGAGTGACCAGTGACTGATCATATGTTGTGATTGCATCATAACCAATATTTTATTATTTTAAGAGAAACGTTATTTTAGTCATGTGAAGAAAATCAGGTTTCTGCTTAGTTGCATCACCTGAATATTAAGTGATTTAATAAACGTGTACTCTAATGTTTACACTTAAGAGCATCGATATCGAAGTTGGTCAATAGAAATCATTCAGATTCGGAAATACATATTTATTTCACTGAATAATCTGATAGCTGTATTAACAGTTATTATTGCTATTACCTGTAAGTGATTCATACAAGAACAGGATTTTGCTAAAGTAAACCGTTGATTTCGATCCAAAATTTTTAAGCCTTAACTGGTTAGTGTTTAGATAACACATATTTTTTCAATTATGTATGATAATGGTTTGTATCAATTGCAGTCAAACATTCATTTATTTCATCAGTAATGTCAGTGTGTATACGAATGAGGCACTACTACAACTAAATCTCTAATTAATACGTTATTGTAGTTCAGATGTTATTTTGTAAGAAAAAAAAACAGCTAAATTAATCTGACCAGTCTTTTCCAGTTATCGTCACACTAATAATACAGTTGTGGATAAATGAGAAATTGTTAAGCTGATTATCCTTTACAATTAAATGTAACTGATTTACAAAGAAAATTTATCATAAACTAAGGGGTTATAATTGTATAGAATAATCTTCTGAACCTCTAATAAAAATATCCAACCAAATGAAGAAAGAAAAATTTTCGATTGTCATTCATTTTCTAACTTTCTAAAATAGCATTCACTTCATCACTTAGTAACATACAAAGCAAGACAATACTTCTAGTGTATTGCATATTTGGCTAACAGTAGAATCTATGATGTATTCCTGTTTCATTTTTGACTCATCGGCTGGATGTACCTACATACTAGAGTGACTTGTATCTGAAGTAACAATGAGCTTTTAGAAAATCTAGGAAGATAAGTTCGTTCTTATCTTACATGAGTTGGTTTTCAATGAGTCCTTCTTTTAACTTACAAAGATTTTCCTTACAAAGTTGCTTAGTCCTTCGTTGTTTTTCTTGCTTTTTTCCTTTTAGTATTATGAAGAACTGCATGATTTCGTCTTTAGTATATTTACAAAGAAAGTTACTCAATCAAAAATTTATGAGTCAAATTCTAAAACTAGTCCACAAAATATTGAGACTAATATTATTTCTCAAAATGACCAGAAAACGACACTAGAAGAAACAATTGACTGTTCAGATCTGTTATTGAACATGTCAGTGATACAAGTAAAAACCCCTTATATTGGTTTTCTGCGTTGTTTATCCACACTTCTTGGAAGACATGTTCCATACATATCTGTTCAGAATCAGTTGACAGTGTAAGTACTATTGTAAAGAGTTACACAAAATCATCTGATATATCTATAAATGGAGTCGTTTTCTTATAAATAGATTTTAATTTTTCCCCTACTAATAAATTATAGTTCTGGATACTTTACAAATTTACAAGGAAATCTTGTAGATCCATGCAGCTGTAGTATAATCAAACCATTCAGTATAATAAATTAAAAAACAATATATTTATTACTTAATATGACTGAACTACTCGTACAATAAATGAATTAAAGATGCCTATCCTGTAAAGGAATGGTTACTAGTTGAGGACTTAGCATTCACTTATCATGATATCGGCAGTTAGTTTACTTTTGAATGATTTTAGTGGCTGTGTACAAGAGAAATATACTTAACTACATAAAAAGAAAGAAAAATTTTCATCCGACTATACTCATATCTGATCAACGATAAGTCAATTTTATAGTGTTTGTTA
The DNA here is from genome assembly GCA_025215515.1 of Schistosoma japonicum. Lineage (NCBI taxonomy): Eukaryota > Metazoa > Platyhelminthes > Trematoda > Strigeidida > Schistosomatidae > Schistosoma > Schistosoma japonicum. Next base: position 63,482,206 of record CM046069.1, on the reverse strand, counting down.
CTCGTTAGCTAGAGGATTCTCTCGATCAATTATTCAGTTTGCGTAGTATGCTTATATAAGTCTTAATGCTGCTAGCTTGTAACTCAGTGATTTTGCCTGTTTTATTATCATCATGTGTATAAATTCACATGACTTACAATTCAAATATGATTTTCGGGTTCCGGATCACTTTGAAACCTTCACTGACTAGAATAATTTGACATTAACTATAGAGTTTATGGATTGTAAAACGTTGATGTTAATCAAATAGTGTACCTAAATGAAAACTTATTGTTCATGTATTTGGATTTCATGTATGGAGTTAGATCCCTACGAAAATGACCAAAAACTATTAAAATTTACAATTATTCAACTCTAATACCTAAAAAAACATGAACGATTAAAATAAGTAGAATTCCAATTAATTTCTAAACGACAAACATTTACGAGAGTGATTCAAAGAGTGATTTAGTATACTACCTAAGGATAGCTTAAAATGACTAATCAGTGTGCCATTCTTCCTTATATAAATAAACCAACCCTTCCTGTGGTTGAGCAAGCTTATCGTGATAAGTCAGTCAAGCTTTACTGGAATAATCGTTTCTTCAGATCTTATGATGCCAGGTAGGTCAATTGAGGAGCGGTATACCTAAAAGTAGCAAAACTTTGGTCCGAAGACGAAGTCGTACTGCTGACTGTATAAAGTTATGATGGTAGTAAGGTGATTCTCCCGGGCAATCAGCATGATATGGCCCATGAAAATGGAAGATATATGTAGGTTACAGGTCTTTGATCATAGAAATCTTAGTAGTATCCCCTGTATATCATATAATGGCTAATTAAGTAACAATGATATTAGACGTAAGTACTAGGAAAAAGTGAAGAATCAGTAGATGTTGTGAACCTTTATAGAATTAGGTGGTTGGAAATGTATTATATATTCCCTAACACCGCCTATATCGTCATGCGACATCGGCTAAAGTAGGAGTAAACGAGAAGAAAGGTAGGGGCAGCCGAACCAAAATATAGCATCATTCGATGAAGTCTTCGACTGTTTGTCTAAGCCATGTTGGTAGATACATTTACCTGGTTGGAGTCTGTGTGATAGTCGCAATCAATGACTAAAGGCACTAAATAGCATTGCTCATAGTCAGTCACATTAGCGCAAGTGTATTCACTCCCTATCTACATCTAGATCTTAAGTTTTATTATTCTTTCATATACATCTTTACTTTATCCTTTCTTTTTGTGTTCTATTGTCACGTTATTTTTTTAAATGTGATCTCGTCGTGTTAATGTAGTATGGTAACTTGAACCTGTTGGCGTATATTTTAAGTTCTACGTTGTTAATGACTGACTGGCATAAAAGCAGAATGGACTTCGGATAAGTCTGTTTAAATGCACCAGTCTACTAAACCTCAGCAATAGTAAAATGTTAAGCTAGTGATAACATGTAATGAATCTTGACTACTAAGTCACTATTTCATCTGATAAGTTCTTGTTCATATATTAATGAGCACAAATAACTTTGATTTATTTTCATCTGACTTTACTTTCTTTCTGAACAGAGATCATTCTGACATGGAATACGAAGGAGTACCACAAAATTGTGTTGATGATCCTATACCTGAAGAAATTTTGGAAAAGGTCATTAGAATTTATAATTTTTCAATATTACCATTGAATGTCAACTCACTGGCTTAAAAGTAACGCGTTTGCGCATGACTAATGAATTGTAGTTTAGATTCCTAGCATAGCTAAAGACATGTGCTGTTGATAAATCCTACGATAAGAAGGAACGCTTGTTTAGTACTTCCTGGTTTTCAGTGATTTTTCATCTAAATTCAGTTCATAAAGTAAACAGTTTTTATTTAGTCTATTATAAGAAATGTAAACTTTCATCATATTCTTTCCCTAGCTGCCGACAGTAACATTTCTCTTAAAATAAAATGATAAACTGATTACTTTGTTACCATATATCTGAATTGTCTAACAGGTTTAAACAACGATAATAGGTGGTAACATTTAAAGTATAATAAACAAGTTATCAACGAACATGATATGGGAAGAATGTGATTACAAAAAGGCGAGATAATATTTTCATCGAAAAAATTGTTATATTAAAGGTTGATCTGGATGAATGAATGTTCATTTAGTACCCTTTCGTGAATAAATGAAAGGAACGAGAAAACATAAGTTCCAGTTGATTCATCAATACATGCAAAATCAGTTTAAGTTTCTATAATTAACCTGTCTAATGTAAATATCATTTGCATGGGGAATTTTACAGTCACTTCGAAGGTAAGTTTCATCACGGATTGACGTCAGAAGATGGATCTAAAATTACCAACCAGATACTACTTTCTAGGCTAATGACTTAACGGCAGTATGAATTGAAGATTCGACATGAAATAGATAACAATATCTGACTTCCTTAATGGTTCTCCAAATGACATCAACCCATTATATGACATGCTAAGAATCGAACGTGATAGTAAAATCTTAGTTATTTCGACACGAGTAAATTATTATTATCTACATCTTCTAATGTCTTGCGTTTTAATTGATCTTTAAACCTTTTTATTTGTTCACAGTTTCGCATATAAGCAATTTGTTTTACTAAATAATAAGCCTATTCTGCTATGGAGTTGTCAAATCTTCTAATTGGAGTGTGGGTACTTGTGTCAGTAATTCAATCACGTGAGCAGTTACAACTCCTCCATATCACGTTATTGCATAGCATTTATCGATCAGCTTTGCATCTTTTATTTTAACAACCCTTACGTACAGTAGATCACCCCACAAATTTCACATAAGCTAATGACAATCCAATCACCTGAGTAACTGGTGGGAAGTATTTCAGTCAGTTATAAGGAAAAAGTATCAATGTATCTATGTAGGTTTAACTTCAGATGAACACAAAAATTGGGTTGTAAATACTCCATATTCAGGAAATATATATTTGTATAAAACTTTGTCATCAGATTGAAGGTACCATATCACTGACTCTCTACTCACTAAAACAGCAGGTGAATTAAAGGTCAAAATGTCATTAGTCAAGTTCATCCATGTACTGTGATAGTATAAAATATAACACAAAACTCAAATGTTACAGTGTTGCTATACGTAAAATAAGTGTCTACATTTATGAATAGACTAGAAAATATATGAAATAAACTACAATAATATCAGATGAATCTTTATTAAAAGTTTAGTGTGCATTATCAAAATGCCTAATTTATACATAGTCATTGTTACTCAAATGAATTGCTATATAATAAACATTAGACTTTGTGAAATGCTCATGAAGATAAATTTCACTACAAACTGATGTTTTGTGAAACTCATTAGCAACCTGGACACCCATTACACAATAAAAGACCAGTGACATTGATTTTATAAACTTAATTTATTTCTCCCACGACACCACTGCTGACTTCAGTAGTTATAAAATTATTGCCATACTCTAGTTATTAAAACACTTTATTACTATTTAAAATTAGGCTTTAAGCTTCGGTCTAATCAACTACAAGCCAGAGTCGAAATGATGATTATGATCTGAATGTATCTCAAGTTTTGGATGCCTCTGAACCAGGAAGTTCCCTGATATCAGTAAGTAAATAAATTATAACAGGATTCAAACTGTATATTTAATCATTTCTCACTAGTAATCCCATATTAAGTTTCTTTACTCGATTTCTTAGCTGATTTAATTAGTGTTTATTTTTGTAAATTAAACTAATTATTGTAGAAATAAAAGTTTAATAATCAGGTAAAGGCTACTTGGTTGAGGTTCAAGTGATTACTGTAATTAGTGCTTTAAGATGTTGTGACACAATTTACAATCGATTGTAACGACACAGATACATTCATTCCTTATTTTCCCTTACATCTTGAATTCCCAACTTATTTCTTAATTTTAACTTTCCGAACTAACTCTTTATTTTCAAACCACATTCTTTATTCTTAATGTTTTTACGTACTGGTGATATTAGTGCTACTTCTATAACTTTGGCAGTCACCTTGATAATTTCATCCCATTAAGGTGATATGGTGTGGTAACTCAAACCAATACATTTATGTACCTAATCCTACGTGCTTTTACAACTGACCGGTTAACTGAGTTGGTGCAAATGGTTATATGCTTGCTTAGAAGTGAGTGGTGTTTTGAAAGTATATAAGTGGTAAAATTGGAGTACTAAGCAGCTGTTTCATCTCAGTCTGGGACTTGCTATAAATGTGAACTCACAAACCAGCACTTTAGTAACCACAGTCTTACGAACAAACAGATGGAACTAGACTACTTGGTATTTTTGCCTAAACCAAATATACACAGATCAACTTCTAAACCCTTGAGTTTCAGTCTTTATACCACCAAATTATAAACTAACCCTAATTACTTACTCTTTTTTTTTGATTTTAATTCTTTCAAATTACCAATTTCGGAAACCAATATGTATATCAGAAGAATACAGAATTATCTTCATTATTTTCGTTTGCAATGTGTCAACAGTCTGAAAATGAATTATAATTGAGAAACTAGGCTAAATTTGTATTCTTGAAATATGTATTCTTCATGATTTGATTGTTGTAACTACTTATCTCATTTACTGACAAACTACTGATTACCAGACAATATTGACCGACTGCTGACTATTGGACAGACTAGAAGTGAATATCATCTAGAGCATTTCGAATTGTTATCAAAACGCCAATAATCAAGTAAAAGAACGAGACAAAAGAAAACAGATTATATAAGTATTTTTGAAATTAGGAGCAAATTTGTTCTTCATCCTATCCTAATTTTGATAGATATATCAGGAAACAACATTATTCAATAATGAACAAGTTTACTGTGCCGTACTCTGTGATAGCACAAGATAATATTTATTAACCTAACAGGAACAAAATTGGTAAATATAAATATGGCAATAAGATATTGGTATCTAGAAATGTAGGAGGTAAACAAATTTACATCATTATGTTAAATCATAAGATAAATCACTAAATATCTGACTCTAGCCTGTGATAAAATAAAGGTTGCAATCAGCAAAACTCGAGCTTTCTTCGCGATTTAATGTGATAGTTAATGACTTTTCGAATTTCCATGACAAATGTAAAGCCTCTCGTGTTGCTATTCTAACTTGTTTAACATGATATATTTTCCTGATTCAGGTTACTCATGATTTACAGACTCATGAACTTACCTACCAGTTTCCATATATATCTAGTAGTTTTCACAAATAGTTTCAGTGACAACAACAATTCATTATAGAAAATAATTGATTTGAGATGGTTTGTGGAAATTGAGAGTAAGTTTTGGTTGATTGAGCTCGTCACAGACTGATGTTGGTAGGGTAGCACTGAAAACCAGGAAGCACTAGATAATTGTTTCGTTCTAGTACGAGACTCCTCTGTAGTACGTTCTCTAGATCCCTCCTCATAGGGTTCCAGTTAGACGAATATTTAGCTCTCTGCACAACTGAGTCTGCATCCAATGGTATAATTCCCACTTCCGTCAATTTGTGATATAGTGGGATGATCATCTATTGTCATCGGTGATAACCATCTGACTCCCGACAAGTTTGTAGACTGGAGCCACTGCATCCGCATATCAATTAAAACTTAGATATTCCATTAATATAACTAAGGAAGTAATGTAACAAGTACCAGTATAAAGAATTCGAATGAATGCATTTCTATCAACAGAAACGATTTCATGCTATATCATCTGATTCCAAAAGACTTACATTGGCTAACAAACTGTCTATGCGACGTAAAAATAATCACAAGTTTAAATTTTATAAATAGCTACCATGATTTACTGAAATGGTTTAGTATAACAGGTAATAGGTGTGATCCCGTGTGAAAAGATAAATTCACGCCACCTAGAGAGAAAAGAATTCTAAGCTCAAAACGGTAGGAGTTTTTTACTCCTTATTGGTTATCAAATGTTATTCAACTGAGACCAAATCTGCTATTTTTCTTCTTCGATACCATATTCTATGCATACCTGATATTGTTATCACTTTTTTTTCTGTATTATCATAGGATAAACTTCATGATATTTTCTCAAATCTCAAAAGTACTGGTCAATCATTAACACTCAATAATTTATTACATAATATAAATTTTCAAAATTTACTAATTAATTCTTTATCACAATTCAAAGAAATCGCACAATTTTCAGAACCATGGATAACAGCACTGCAAACTTATGCAAATAATCATTTATGTCATTTATAGAAAAGGTTAAATGATATCAAATAGGAGTGTGAAGTATCGATAACTTTCTAAATTCTATCGAAAGATTGACATTTTGTTGCTTTTCGTTGTTATTTTCCTTCTTGATCGTGTTGAATTATTTCAACATGAATTTTCGCGTTATATTTTTAGATTATTCAGGTATTGAAATGGAAATTTATTATTATTATTATTATTATTATTATTATTATTATTATTGTATGCATGATTCTTCCTTCAAAACGATATGGCAAAACCATTGAGTATTTATTTTATTCAAGAAAGAATTATGCAGATTGCATAATGTTTTCAACGAAGAGAAGTATGCAGTTATCAAACTTAGTTATATTCTAATGTTTATTAGTAAATAGCTTAGAAGTATGCTTCATAAAGCTCTAGTTGGAAGCTATGATATGTAGTATATACTAAATTAGGAGTTGGACCTGTAACTCAACAATGTGATTGAATACATTTATAGGGTTATCTTGCAAAGAAACTGAAGTCAACTATTAAACTTGACTTAGTGATCTAAAGGTGTGAAATCAACCACGATGTTTTAGTGTCATTAGTTGGATTTTGTGTAAAAAGTTGTACTCATATGCTGCTCAATTATTGTAGGCAAAAACAAAACAGATATTGAGTGCCTCTTAATTATCAGTAGCTCCCTAGTTAATGATGATCTATGTTAAAAAATAAAACCAGAGTTAGGATATTTTAACTTATATTTCCTCTTTCATACTGTTATCTTTAAATGTGATCGGATTAACCATGAGTACTAGTTTAAGCAGTCCTTACTTTAGCATCCAAAACGATGGGTGATGTGTTCGAATTTAGGCGGTAACAAATTCGCCTGTTGAGATCAGGTAACAACAAGAAATAAGATGAAGTTATGTCATAAATCCAGATGCTATGATGATGGTAAATAAAGACATCTTCACAGATCAAAATAATCGTATATACGTTCAGAATAAAATGCAAATCGAACAAAGAAATATATCTTTCCACTTACCTTTTCATCATGGCTCTATAATAACATGTATGTTTAAATAAACAATGAAGCTATTACTAACCAAGTAGTTATTTGTTGTTATGCTGTATTGTCCGTTTCATACATTTTGATAACTGCGATAAGAAGACAAAGCTTATCAGAGCTATGTGATTTATTTGTGAAATACATTTCAAGCAAACTGATCACACATATACTAGTTAAGATAAATACGTATGAAAACTTATGGTCAACTATACGTGTTAGAAGATAAGAAAACAAAGATAGTAGGGAAAACATTGTGAATCACACTGTACTCTGGATATAATAACAGTATTACCAGGGTAGGTATAGTGAAAGTACAAAGTTGTTTTGAACATTTAAAGGTGGGGTTGTTAGGCTTCAATAAACCTTAGTTTGCACCCTAAGGCACTCTTATACAACACTACAAAGGATGGTTTGATATCAATTTTATGGCCTATCTCAACTAAGTATTTAGCAATAGGATGATGAATGTTGTTCATCCTGTACTTTTATTTTGCCATTCAAGTTCGTTTGTTTCTGGAGCCATTTAGGTATTTGTTCAGCTACCTTAACATGCAGATCTTGATTGCTCTTCTCAACGTATTTATGGCCACACATACATGAAATCTGATAGATACAAGAGGATGTGACTCATTCGTTTATATGTTGTTTAGGTTTGTTGTGAATTAAAGACCTAGGCTTTTCAATTACAATGGCCTTAACTGAATAAAATGTCCTGTTAGTAACTTGTTTCAACCATCGTTTTGATCCAAGTTTATTTGGATCTCTTCCGAAACGTAAGGTAATATAGACTAATTCCTTCGGTGATAGAAGTATAGTAGGCCCTTAATACTGTAACTTTTCTGTCGATTTAATAACCTTTTTTAAGATATCTATTCAACATAAACGTTTCCGTTAATACATTTTCGTTTTCTACAATAGTATCATCTGTATAAATAAGGTTGATCGTGTTGAAGAAACCCTTTACTAAACCATTTGTATACTGTCCCAGACAATAACTATCAAACTTTATATACAGCCCTGTCTGTGTAGATTTTCTGTAGATAAATCGTTCTGATTGAACGCTCCTCCCTCAAACTATTAAATTTATGTAAGAAAGGGAGTTTGTTGTTCTTCTCCTCTTCACATGAAAAATTAATTTGATTTTGAACAGTCTTCGACTTACCTAATAAACTATTTTCATTATAGATTTCTTTCACAAATGATTAAGACATATATTATCTATTGAGTCTCTAGTTAGTTGTTTCGAATATACCATACACATATAAGTTAGTAGTGATCCTAAAGGATTACTCTTAGTAACTCTGCCAATTTAGAGGATATATTCAGCCTCAACTGTGAAATGAGTTCTATCCGTTCACAGCAATCATAAATCTTTTCGAATTGTTAAAGGGATAGAAAATGAAAGATTGTTTAAACAGGTATAATCACATAGAATAGCAATAGTCTTTTTCAGAGGAACATCAATAAATAAAGAATTTATATCAAACGAATACATTATCTTTTCTCTAAAATTAATGTCACAAAAATAATCAACCAACTCAAACAATTCCTTCAAAGAATACTTGCGTAATCTTCATCGAATAGAATTCGCTAATTTTGTCAGCCGTTTTGCGAGAATAACGCGTAAGTGATTGACACATGGATAAAATTGGATGTGCCGGACTGTTAATTTTATGACTTTTGGGCAATCCATTTACATACGGTGTTCAGAACTAATAGGTTTTAAGAAATTAAATTCCTCTTTTTTAGTAATATTCATATTCAACGGTTTCACTAAATGTGAATTTACTTTCCTTTCTAATTTACCACCAGCCATAAATTTGCACTTAGCACTCAGCTTGGTTACATTTTACTTTTTATAATTACATCTGATCATAACAGCTACACCAATTCGCTTATCAAGTTTTAGTAGGACAATGTTGGGATTAGTTAGTAACTTCAGTGCTTTAATAAGAAAAGAAGTTAATCTACTTTTCTGTTTTGACTGGAAGTGTTAAACCGATTAACTATATCCACTACCCTATTTTTGCAGCAACTTTGATTATTTAACGATGTAAGGGGCAAGAGCATTTAGTTGGTTTCGAGTTTAGCGAATTGGGCATTGATTGCTAGTTCAGGGGTATGTGTTATGGATAAGGAAAAATTAAATTCATATGGGTGTGCCTCCTTTTCGTGGGCACATAATATAATAGACAGACAGATACAACGCAGAGCTTCGTACGTACGTACATTAGTTCAGGTTGCCATACCACATCAGCACAGGGACGCAACTGTCAGTCCAAATCCGAGAGTGATAGCGATAGTAGAAGTATTAGCAGTAATGCAGAAAATTAGGGAGCGAAGAAATGATTCGAAAAGTAATATTCAGTGCGATAAATTTGAAAGAAGAAAGATAGAGAATTCAGAAGTTCACATTTTGAGAGAACACAAAGAGTGGATGCACCTGCGCCATTGCAAACGATTCTGAGCCATGTCGTTCAAGATCTCTAACCATTGGTGACTTTCGTCTCGCGGACCCCAACCACGCAGCCCACATCTACCAACATGACTTAGTCTGCTTGTCAGTGACTTCATCGATTTCTGCCATGTTTTGGTTTGGCCGCCTCTAGCTTTCTTCCAACCTATTCCTACGCCACAGAACATAGCTCGTCGAGGCAGTCGGTAGTTAGACATGCGTAACACATGTCCCAACCACCTCAACTGATGAAGTTTCAATACCTGATCTATTGATTTCGCCCTCCTTCTCTAGAACCCGTTTCCTAACGACAGCATTGCTCACTCGGTTGTCCCACGATACTCGAGCAATTATTCGGAGACACCTATGATCGAAGACCAGTAACCTACGAATGTCCTCTACTCTTAACGGCCATGTTTCGCTCCCGTATAGTAGGACAGAGCAAGCTGCTGCACTGGTACACTCGTCCTTTGGTTAGCAAGCGGATATCTCGTCTGCCGCCATAAGTGACGCAACTTGGCAAAAGCCAATCGAGCTTTCTGTATCCGTGCTGAGATTTCGTCAGTCACCACGCCATCAGCACTGATGAGACTCCCCAGATACGTGAAGCGGTCTACACGCTCGACTACTTCACTCCCTATCACTAGTTCAGGTGCCAATGCAACCCAATCCTGAAGCAACATTTTGCATTTCGAGGGAGGAAACCGCATCCCGAACATGCTTGCATTGTTGCTCAGGGTAGTCAGAAGACTCTGCATTTTGTCAGCGTCTTCACCAAATAGAACTATGTCATCAGCATACTCTAAGTCAGTAAGCAAGGCTCCTGGTAGAAAGTCAACTCCTTAAAAGTCAAACGAAGATAAGGTTATATCGAGAAGCATGTCTATGACAAAATTAAACCAGAATGGGGACAGTGGACATCCCTGACGGACACCACTTGAAGTGAGGAATTCCGATGACAGTTCGCCATAAGCTCTCACTCGACCTGTAGTTTTAGAGTAGAGAGCTTGTATAAGGTTAATGTACTTCTTTGGTACACCTTTCAGTGACAGACACTGGCACAGAACCTCACGATCAACAGAGTCGAATGCTGCCTTTAGGTCCAGGAAGACAACTATTGTAGGACGCTAAATGTGTGTCTGTGTTCCAGGACCTGTCGCAGTGTGAAGATGTGGTCTATACAGCCACGTCCAGGTCTGAATCCAGCCTGGTTTTCTCTAGTCTGCTCTTCACGAGCTCTAGTTAGGCGTCTAAGTATAATCGAGGCTAACAATTTAGAAACTATATTAGTCAGACTGATTCCCCTGTGATTGTCACAAGAAGACTTTTGCCCTTTCTTATAAATTGGGACAATCAGGGATTCAGACCAGTCAGATGGTATTACGCCCAGTTCCCAGATTCTACCTAAGATTTCAGTTAATCTAGTTACTAAAACTGGACCACCATCCTTAAACATTTAAGGGGTAAGCTTATCAGGACCTGCTGCTCTACCTGGTTTCAGATTTCCTATAGCCTTCTCAATTTCATAAAGACTAGGAGGAGTTAAGTCGATTTGCCATTCAGGATGACTGGGGATCGTGGGCAACCGAAGTGTGGCTGAAGGCCAGTTGAACTGATCCCTAAAGTGTTCTGCCCATCGGTCCAATCTCCTGAACTGAGAATAAATTATAATCCCATCCCTTTCCGAGATAGTCTCACTCACATTCGGATCCCTAATACCAGTTTCCTTAATAAGTCGAAGAAGTTGCCTACTGTTACCTATCGCCGCTGCCTTTTCCATCGTTTTGCTTTCGCCACCCACCACTGTTCACGGTCGTTGCGTAGGCTTTTTATCAGCCTGCGCTTAAGCTCACTTCGCTCTTCGTCATGTTCAGAGCCAGGTGGGATGAGTTTACGAGCATCCATCAGTTCGGTGGATGCTACTGAAATCCACGGCTTCATCTTAGCCTTATGACTTACCTTACTAGCAGATATCACTGCTGTTTCCACAGCCTTTGTGATATCATTCCAACCTGCTTCCGGATGGGAATCGCTTACACGGTCGCCTGACTGCTTTTTCTAGTTGTTCCTGAAATATATTCTTAGCTTCATTATCATTAAGTAAAACCCTAAGAGGCTTCATTGCTATGTCTTTCCTACGTCCAGTAAGCCTCAAACAAATACGCGCTTGCACCAAAGCATGATCTGAATCTAAACATGTGCCCCAGAACGAGCGACAGTCCTCTATCGAACCCCTCCATCGGTGGCTGATGGTGATGTGATCTAGTTGGGTCCAACGTTGAGACGATTTTGGGGGTCGCCAGGTCAAAAGATGATTTTCCTTATGCCTAAAGATAGTATTCGCTAAAAACAGGCGGTTATCTGAGCATAGTTGCAACAGACGGTCGCCATGATCTGTTCTTTGAGCCGCGACACCATAACATCCACCCAAGTGTCTCTCATTTTCACTTAGTCTACCTACTTGAGTATTAAGGTCACCAGCCATTATAACTATATCAGAGCGCCTAGCTTTTTGGAGGAGGTCCGTAAGCTTGCTGTAAAACTCATCTTTCACCTCGTCTGAACTGCAGTCAGTGGGGGCATAGGCAGATACGAAGAAGAGGCAACGACGAGTGTCCCTATCTTTCCGAGTCCTAACTGTCCCGTTCAGTCGGACAGCGCACAAGCGACTATCTACAGGGATCCAGTCTAGGACAGCTAGTTCTGCCCTACGACTCAATGCTATACCCACACTAGCGAGACCCTCGGGAAGCAGCATCAGGGCTACCGGATACATGAAGAGTAAATTGGGCTGCTTCTTTATTTTGATACGGTGAAATCAGGTTAATGATTTTACTAGGATCCTGTATGCGCGTTTCCGAGACTCAGCATACATCGGTTGAGCGAGATTCTGAAGTCCTAGCTAAGGAAGCCTGTTGCCCTATTTGACTCAATGTCCGTACATTAAAAGCTCCAGCATGTAGTCTAGATCGGGATTTCAAGAGACCAGGGATGACTTTTCGTGAGCTCGCATCGTTTGCATTAGCGGTGCGGTGAGATGAAGGAATGTGAGTAGAGTTAGTCGTAGAGATAAGAGAGATATTATGGGGTGTAGAAAGGATTTGATTTTGACCAATTTGGACTTTCAGTGCTTTTGCGGGTATGAGGGCAGTTGTCACTTCCCGGCTGCCCACACCGTGGAAAGGTGTTTCTTGAGAAACCTGAAAAAGAAGGTAGATTAGTGTCGGTCTTAGAGACCTGAGAGCGTGACCGCAGAGCCCAAGGGACAACTGCTTGAAGCCTGTCACGCACAGCCTTTTTATGAAGGGTTTTTTGAGTATTAGCTCTGCACTTAAAAGCCCTTAGTGGGCACCCTTACCGCCGGAGACGGAAATCCGTGAGGTAGGGTGAGGTGTGACATTTTTAGGGCCGACCTTTTCTAACCCTTCCTTCCTTGTGAGAAGGCAGCATCGCTGCAGATGCTGGTTGTCCGAGAGAAACACCTTACTGCTGTCGCACCCCTCTGCAATCAGCAGTACGACTTCGCCCCCAGACCTTGAGTAGCTGCTTTGAGTCTGATCGTTCTCCAAACGACCTGCCTGGCATGGTAGAACTTACAGGAACATATTTTCCAGCCAGTATAGCTCGGTTGGGTCATCAAGATAGGCAAGCCCGACCACCACGTCATGGTAGCAGCCTACGGTCGGGACATAATATAATAGATGATTTTAAATCAAATAATGATAATTTCTCATTGGACCAAAATGAAACGCATTAGGCTAGGAAAATTTATATTAATACAAAAAAAAAATTGATGTTCACTAGGGCTATGTCATAATTTTCTATATCCATTCACATTGTTTTTAAACTACATGGTCAATAAGGTCATTTATCCCGTTAGGCGTATTGCAACCTAGCCAATCAGATTTGACCAACATTAGGGATTGACAGGAAAACACTGATTAATTACCAAAGGCTGTATAGCGTGAAATTTGAGATTTTTATAACCATTTCCTTGATCCTTAAGAGCTGTCACAAAGAATGTGGTGTCATCGTTTCTGCATCTTGGCTGAATATTTGTACTTTCATACACAAGCAGAACATATGTTCAACTCTTCTCTATATTTCTTAATCATTCGCGTAAATTTTCTTACAAAAGGTTTATACAAATTATTATATTCTATGTGTTTAAAAGGTACCTATTATATATGAACTTAATTTAACTGAACTGGTCCTAGTTTAGTTTTAATTATGCATACTTTTCTTTCTACTTTCAAAAAAATCTAAGCAATCTAAGGCAAAAAGTAGGAGGACGTCCCACTGTTGAAGAAATTGTGACATTAAGGTATATATTCACGTACATCTATTAGAAACTGATCAGAATATCATGCATTTTCTAACATTCTCATTAACAAAAAGGCAATGCAAAGAATAGATTCGTATTGTGTCGGAAATCTATCTACACATGAGTAACCGCTTTTCTTCATATGCTTTTGGTGTAAGTTGAAGCATAGACGGTCAATCTTGTTCGACGCACAGCATGCCAGGAATGTGGTCAACCGAAGTTGTAATGCCATATTGGCATGGAGAGATGAAATTATTGAGAATAATGCCAAAAGAGTCTGTATAACAGTCATCTCAGTGGGAGTAGGAAGAAATAAAATTTGTGAACATTATGGAACGGAAACGAGGACATGAAAGAATACATAAAGGCTGGTTACATAACAGAAAAGTATATTACTATATCAAAGTCGTAAAATCTTACTCCACATCATTTGCTTAATGTGTACGAAAAATGTGTGTCAGAACCAATCATCTTCAGATAATGCTCATTAACAACGTAAATATACTTACTACATACGAAAGTTGAGGACTTTGCATATAGATGTATAACGCCGATTTCGACCTTCTCAAAGCTCTTGCCTATACAGCTTTAGTAAGAAGGACTTATCTTCAATGAATTACAAGTATGCTAACATAAAAAAGACTAGATAGCTGGTTAAGATGTAAGATATAAAAGAAATGAGGCATTAGAAAATACTGAGGAAATTATTGAAGCTTGTTTCATAAATTGTCACTTTTATTAGGGTATTTACATAATAATTCTTTAAGAACATGCTCATTCATTGACTATAAAAACAACTAGGATTGGGTAATAAGTAAACAAAATGTGAACTAATTCCAAGATCAATGGAATGGAGAAGTAATCTATTTATGTCTATATTAAAACTGAATTGATTCTATTTTTTTTAACATAATACTTGTAGATACATCTGTGCAACTTACCCTTAACTAAAGTTATGTAAACATACATTCTAATAAGAAGGATTAGCTAGCTAAAACATGAGCACAAAATCTCATGAATTGTAAAATAAAGCATTAAATATACCCAGTAACAACAACATACAATACCAGCCGACATCAACTTATTCTATAAAACGTAGGTCATATAAATGTAGGGCAGACCAACTATTGAAGTAAAAAACAATAAAAAAAACATGTTTATGATAAAGGTAACAACTTAGCATTTAATTATAATTAGATTCCATTAAGCTAACAAATCAACAGAAAATATGATATGCACTGTACATTATTTACCTAGCACTATGGTTATATACACGCAGCTAATTTATCCTTTTAATAAAATTAATTTGCAGTGAAAAATACTTTTAAATGTTCACTTTAATCATCAGTAACATAAGATGTAACACAGGGTAGGTAATGAATGAAAATGCGAAATTTTGTTTCCACCCACTCAGGAAGTATATTAAAAAATTGTTTAAACATGAATATCAGTGCATTATAATTTGCATGGATTGGTATTTATACTACTGCTACTATTATTATTACTACTACTACTACTACTACTACTACTACTACTACTACTACTACTACTACTACTACACCTGTTACCCCTCTCGGAGGAGCATAGGCCGCTCACCAGTATTCTCCATTCAACTCTCTCCTGAGCGATCCTTTCCAGCTGTCTCCATTTACTGTTCATCCTTTTTATGTCTGCTTCCAGTTCTCGACGCAGGGTGTTACTTGGCCTTCCTCTTTCCGGTTTTCCAACAGGATTCCAAGTTAGTGCTTGTTTCGTGATACAGTCAGATGATTTCCTTAATGTATGTTCTATCCATTTTCAACGTCGTTTCCTGATTTCCTCTTCAGCTAGGAGTTGGTTTGTTCTCTTCCATAGTAGGCTGTTGCTGTTGATTTCCGGCCAACAGACATTCAATATTCTGCGTAGACAGTTGTTTATAAATACCTGTACCCTCCTGAGGATGTTTGAAGTAGTTCTCCACGTCTCAGCTCCATAGAGAAGAACTGTCTTGACGTTCGAATTGAAGAGTCTAACTTTGAGATTGGTAGACAGTTGTTTGGAGTCCCATATGTTCTTCAACTGTAGGAATACTGCCCTTGCTTTGCGAATCCTTGCTTTTACGTCTGCATCGGATCTTCCTTGTTCATCGATTATGCTTCCCAGGTACGTGAAAGTATCCACTTCTTCCAGAGTTTCACCATCAAGTTCAATTAGGTCGGTGCTCTCGGTGTTGAATTTGAGAATCTTGCTCTTTCCCTTATGTATGTTTAGGCCTATTGATGCTGAGGTTGCTGCTACTATGGTTGTCTCAGTTGCATTTGTTGGTGTGTATGGGATAAAAGTGCTAGATCATCCGCGAAATCCAGATCATCAAGTTGCATCCTACTTGTCCATTGAATCCCGTGCTTCTCCCCAGATGTATAGGTTTTCATGATCCGATCGACCACTAGGAGGAAGAGGAAGGGCGAAAGCAGACAGCCTTGTCTGACACCGGTATTTATGGTTATATTAGATTTTTGATCTGGTGATTTGTCATTAGTATTCGACTTTTGAATAGACTGCATTCACATTAAATACTCCGTCTTACTGTTTTTATATTATCACCGTTTTAAGTTTCTTTTCAAACCATTAACTGTTACTATATCGTTTACAGTTCATAAACTAGTAGTAATTATTTATTTGTATTATGAATATTTTTGTTTTGTAATGAAATTATTTCCCTAATTTTTGTTGTTGATTAGTCTGCATGTTTAATGGAATGTTTGAAATAACTGATTATGGATCGACTATAAACATACTCATCTACGGTAAGACAATAAAAGTTGAGAATATCTAGTGATTGTTGAAGGTCGATGTATTACTGAGCCAACAATAAAATAACGCGTTCATTGACTAGTAGAGATCATTTTAAGAAATTGTTCATTACAAGGATATAATAACTAGAACCTAGGATTTCAAACTAGCTAGTACAATTATCTAGCTGATAATTTCTTTTGCAACAAACTTTGTTTAGTATTTTTTTTAAAGGAAGTTTCCATTATAGTTTAACATTAAACAAAATGCTACTAAAGACTTGTTATTACTGAACAAATCTCTTTTCTTCCTGATTATGAACTATCTAACAATGCAAACTAAAAAACATTACCAAAAGTCTAATCCAGGTTCTAAAATGTCTCTTATGATTTGTCTAATCTTTCGATCATCGAGCTCGCATCGAATATTTCCTCCTTCAACCAGCTACAATACAGCCTGAAAATCATTTGATGCTATCAGATGAAACAGTTGTCTAGTACTCTCTAGTTTTCAATGATTTCGATTCATAAACAAAACTGTCTTCAAAATGAACAAGTCTCTTATCAACAGAGTGGTAAAAAAAAATCAATAATTTAGTCATTTTCTCTTCCTGACAGGAAAAGAAGAAGAAGCGAGAACTTAAAACAAAGGAATGATTTAGACAAATAAACGAGACAGAAACAAACCTGAAATTTCACGAAGAATGCAAACAGAAAATAGTCAAGGCAGCCTTATGGTTTACTTAGTCGTTCATAAATATTACTAAAATTAATAATAGGTTTTTACATTGTTGTTGTTTTTTTTGTTTGTTGTTCTTCATTGCTGACATATTTTGTTTGGTAATTTTATCGTGATACTGCTACTACCCAAGCAAGGCGTATGTGTTTGTGTATATGTAGATTTACCTATCTATACACCTATTTTATTTGTTCAACATTTATTTAAACAGAATCTAAATGACCAAGGTACATGTTACTCATCTTTTTATCCTCTGTACATGTTTTTTTTTAAATATTTCTTCAATCCAGCTACTAATAAACTATCAGAAACATCAAATTAAATGTCAAACAGAGAAAAAAATAAAGAAAGTATAGTCATCAAACTATTTACTTGTTAACTTCAACATGTCTTCATCATCTTTACTTTATAATGTTTAAGCTTAGAATTATACAGAGTGAAGAATGGAAATAAACTACAACTTAGGAAATAGAATATTGTCACTTCATAATAAACTTACCCATCATTTCAATATTTTAATTTATTATTGATAGTTTGTATTGTTTCATTTGTTTAGCTTGATCTTTTGACTAGCTTTACTCACAACTTGTTCTTTGTTCACCGAGTATCTTGAATCAAATATTTTCTTCAGTAGTTTACCATTCATTTAGTGAGTCGTTGCAGAATATTAGAGTGTCAATTTCAAAAATATTTTTATTTCAGGCGTCATATGTAAAACATGAAAATACTAACAGTTAGATCTTTTAAAGAAATTTTAAATGAAAGTTCTATTATAATCTGTAACACTCACCCACTAAATCAATGTAAAAATGATCAAACTTGCTAAGTACAACACATAGTGAACTTTGGAAATATTGCGGATAACATGCGAAGCTTTTTAGTTTCTTTTTATTTTCTTGAGTTCGTTTCAGTAAAGTATCATAAACGAGTAATTACTTCTAACGAGCCTAGAATAAGACATGAAAAGTTCTTTTCAACTTACGTAAATGTGTCGACGTTTTAGTAATTTTCTAAAAGTAGTACTTGCCTCATACAAACTACGGCGACCGTAATTACTTCTGAAATCGGGATCGTTAATCAGTAAGTAAATCACAAAATGAAGTGAAGTAATACGAAGCCGATATTCTATGGTTTGAGTCAATCTACAAAAATCGCTAATCCTTTGTTTCTTGTTTATTGCTAAGACACATATGAAATCTAATGCTTCCCTTAGGATTTTATCATGAGTAATGCACATTACCACTGTGATGTTCGCATTGTCAGTGTACTCCTATAGGACTGAGATATTTGTAATAGCTAATTATTAAATGTCTGCTAATATCACGCTGACTAGTTCTGGGTATCGAACAATCGCAACCATGTCAGCTAAATTGAAATGTCTGTAGGTTGGCTAAGGTGAACGATCATTATATACGGAGCCAATGATACTAGATAGTTGAAAATCAGCCGTAGAAAATTCTCATAGTTGTGGATGAACATGACTGATATCAGGCAAAAGATGCCTCACTATAGAGTTTCACTTAAATTAATGATGAAATGTCAACCAATCTGACATATATAACGTTTAAACCAGTTGGAAGAATATGAGATATCAGTAAGCACAGGATAAATGATACGTTCACTTTTAGGACTCCTTATTAGTCTGTTCTCATGGCAGCAGTAAAGTGGTAACTCACAGATGACACCAGGTAGTAAGCACATCGTTTCAAAAATCGATAAAAGTCAGAAATATTAACCATTTATGAATTGACAGTATCTTCAATGTACTGTGGAGCCTTAAATATTTATAAATTATCAGTGATCATAATTATTGGCTCTTCACAATTCTTTACAACTCAGTTATTAACTAAAGACATGAAAACTCTCTAGGTTAGATCCCAATGTGTCATGGAAATTCTAATTTCTTAAATATTAATAATAATTTTTCATTGATTTATTCCTACTAATATTGATTTATATTGTAACCCACAATGAAAATAACTAACAAAAAAAAATCAAAGTGCATTTATTCACCAGTAAATGTAATGCTATGATGATTTACTGTTAACATATTCTCCTTTTCTCTACCTTAATCATGAAAAGTATCATAAAATGATGTCGTATACAGAATACAAAATTAGGTTCATACCTAATTTAAAGACATTTAAATAGAGCTGTTTTTTTTTATTATTGTCTAAACTTATTACCCAGACATTATATTGATCCATTTTACTGTTTATTATTTCACTTTAAGTCTTGGCTAACCGGTGTATTTCCAATTCGTTAAAATGTAATTCGATTTATCTTGAACTAGAACTTGGATATTCTTGATTCAATACACTTGACTAACTTATATCATATTGAATAACCAAGCCAAATCTAATCATAATGGCTTATCCTGTCTACATTTTATGCATATTTATTAAATGTAATACAGCAATTCAATATGGTAAAACATTGGGTAAGAAAATACATTTAATTTAAAATTAAGTTATACTTACACATGAAGCAGGAATCTCCAATTTCACTGATTAACCACCATTTTGTCAATGATTGAACACATAACATTCATGTTCTTCTGTGAACCCTATAAATTCTGATTATTCGTAGCTGACACAATCATCTACAATTACTTCATAACAATATACCCTGTGAATTGTTGAATACAGCTGGTAATACTTAAACTACTTTTGATATAGATAATTGTACTAGAATCTCAGTATACGAGTAATAAATTGTAGATGAATACAGTTTCACATAACTAAAAACGGTCCATACGAAGACCATAGAACAAATGTTATGTTTGTTAGTGTTCAAACAATATTCACAACATTGAGAAAACAGCCTCTTCCACGTGAATTCGAAACTAATTACTTTATTCAAGGTTCAGATTCCTTACCAACATGTATGGAAATTGAGCTGATTGAATTTAGTCAAATAATATTTCAATGCACCAACCTTCTTAATAATCATATTATGAAAGGAATGAATATTATTCAACCAATACTAAAGGCTAGACAGCATGACGCTCAGTCATAACTCCCGATAGGTTGATTATAAAGAGTAATACGGGCTGAATATCTAATAAAATATCAGTTCATATTTTACTAGATAGGAAATCAGTTTACAGATTAGTTATATTGTGAATAATAATAATAGGCTGTTACAAGTCTTCATAGTTAGTCATGCAATGACTAATTTCAACTTAGATAAATAACGTAATCGTGTGAAGGAAATAATCATTAATTCCTATGTTATAATATAGTTTAGAAACCGCATGACATTATTGTGTATACATCATAATAATGAAACCAACGTTAGTTTAACATAGTTACAATCACTATAGTAAAATTTGTTTTTAGCATATTTTCTGTCTTCAACTATGGATCATCTTATCCAATCAAAAATTACCTAGTAATAAGTAATAGTATTAATTTGACTTATATTTGATGTGCTATAAAAAGGTAATGCATTAACTGAATGATCACTTTCTGAACATTATGATCCTGAAACAACATTGACAACGAATCGCCGAGTGACGACAACATATGCTTGTCGCCAATTCTGTGTCAGTACGAACACTGAGAATCTATTCTTAACTATATTGTTGTTGGTGGTATTTCTTTTGTGAAATTCAAATCCCCAAAATACATTTATTCATAACTTCAAGCATAAAACTTTGATTTTCAGAGTTATGACGCAAAAACTATCTGCCTAGTCTATACCAAATTCTGAAGAAGACAAATGAGAAAGTATTCTAAAATCTGTTTATGATTGTAATTATGACCCTATGTCTAATTTTATTTTTGATACATGGTTTCATCATTGTAAAGTTATTATTCGTGTTGAAATTTTTTATATTTGACGATGTTGCTGAAGTTCAACTTCTCACAAAAGTGAATACTAATGAGCATATTAAGTATAATAATTATACTCTCCCGAAGTACCCCCGGGATCTGTCATTCTACGAAACTGCAACATATTTTCTCAAGTATTCGGCAAAATAACTTTTCAATCTACGTTATCAATATTCACAAATTGCTAAATCTTCAACTGACAATTATTTAACTTATGCAAAGAAATTTAATCGAGAACTCGATCAGGTTAGAGTTAATGACATTACTGACTATCATTTCAAGTGTCTAATTTTCGTTTATGAATTAAAAAAATGTAATGGTTGCGGATATTTGTGCAGGAATGTAAGATTTTACCAAACAAGATCCGACCTACCGAATACTAAAAGCTTCCAAACTTAAAATATGTCACGTTAATATTAGAGAGTAAATGACAATCAACACGGTAAGAATACGTAAGCTGTTAATTAAACCAAAGTGTCTACCTCCTGCTCAGATAATACTCAACCATCAAAATGCTATTATTTTGGTGGTTGGTACTACATTAAATTCTATTCATTTGAGCAACACAAGCGACACCAAGTTGCTTTGAGACTAACACTGGTGGTAGACTGGTGATAAGTTAAGTTTACCAAGTAGTGCTAACGGAAGTATATATTTCTGTCATTTACCAAGTTCCGTGTTCACTAACTAGAGAGGATTCGAATTAGTTTAGGTGATCCGTAATATTTTGAAATAACTAAAGTATTTACATCATGTTTTGTGATTCATCACACTGCAAAGTATTTAAATATTAACGTTCGAATTAAAACAAATTCTAGTATATTTCAGTAATTTAACATTGCATTGAATATTCAGACCCTCTTTACATTTTGATTACACAAGTTTGTGAACCTAATTAACCTTACTGAAGATGATCATTATTGTTAAGTTAAATGGGTTAACTATGAAAAGAATTGAAAATGGATTCGATCTTCACTGAGGATTAAATAAATACAGTACTGGTCACTACTCAGCAGTGTAAATAACTAATCTCTACAGGAAGTCAGTCGCAACCT
Organism: Schistosoma japonicum; assembly: GCA_025215515.1. Taxonomy (NCBI): domain Eukaryota; kingdom Metazoa; phylum Platyhelminthes; class Trematoda; order Strigeidida; family Schistosomatidae; genus Schistosoma; species Schistosoma japonicum. The sequence goes on along the minus strand of CM046069.1, from coordinate 63,459,771 downwards.
GAAATGATCTGTGGTAACCTCAGACTGGAAGGCCTGAATCGTAGTGTCAATCACTATAATGAAATATATCCATATGATGAGTTTTAAAGGTAGCCTGAGTTCTTTCCCTATAAGGTCGTGAGTTACTCACTGCTAAACCATTCAACACTAGGGTTAAATAGCTGTCCAGTGTGTATTATCAGTTGAAAAAATCTATTCTTGTTTCTAGATTTGTTGGCAATTTGATTGAAAATGTAGTGATATCATTTATAATCAAATAGTTTGAAGATAATTTCCTTTAGAAAAATAACATGACTAGACAAATAATAATCATACTATCATTAATGACTTAAGTCTAAATTGATTTAATAAGGTTCTAGGTGAAGTCTATCACTAATACATTATTTTAAATTCTGATTAGTACAATAGTAAATTAATTATATTGAATATGACTGAATTACTTGAAGTTGAAACAGTTGACAACTGGATTGAATTCCAATTTAATAATCTAAACACTTCATTTTTTTTGCTATGAAATATATAAATTCTTTGTATGTATATATCTGAGGTCACAAATGTGTGCATAACTGAGGAGTTCTAAACAAACCCTGAAATCATAATCTATTTTCGCCTTAGTTATCGTCAGAAATTTAAACCAATCGGTGAACCATTGAAAACTATTTCAGAACTATGTAAATCTTTTCATAAAATAACTTAATAAGTAATATTAATTAGTGTTAAATAATAATTTGTAAATATCTGAATGCAAATTTAACAAAATTATTTACTCTTATCACTACAAGTAAATTACTTTTGTAATGTCATTAATTTTAGTTTAAAATAAAGAAAACTAATTTTTTTTAATTTTTAAAAATAAAATATTCACTTTATTTCTAATCACTATGCTTTTTTCTATACAATTAAAACAGAATTTCATTGAATCTATCATTTGTTAATGGAAATTAAAATGTTAAGAAGTGAACATTTACAATGATACCATTAAGAAACACAGTTTCTAAATGACTTCATTACATTAACAAAAAGTATTCATAATTATTTTTTTAGTATTTTTTAATAAACTATCAAAAAATACAATAAATTAAATACTACAAAGAGTGCTCTTCATTCAATGTTACATTTAAATCTATATTTGATGATTCGATCTTGAACACTTTTTAGTCCCCAGAAGGCATTAACTCCTGAATCCTGAACAACAAATAAAAGATGAAAAGTATCGAATGAATTCTTCTCCGAGTGCTAGTATATGAATAAAAAAACAAGAATATTCGTATATATATATATATATATATATATATATATATATATATGTGATTTTCTGATTTTTAAACTTTATAATGACTTGTTAAGATCAGTGGCATACAGGACACGAAGCATAAAGCATTGCTTTTTATGTTTTATTTGAAACTTCTTAATAAACTTTGATTGGATAAAATATTTCTGGTACCATTTCAGCTCCTGAAGACTTTTCTGTGATAATTGTCAACAGCTCTTATTATTAAGATAATGGTCTTTAAGATAATCTATTACTTTTATTGTGTATGTCAGTGGGTCATTTTAGTTCACTTTTCATACATTTTGTCAAATTTAGTCCTTCCTTGCTAGAATTTACTGAATTTAAATAGCCAATTATAGTATGTAGTAACATTGGCTGCGGTGAACCACTTAGAACAAATGATTTTACATGTTATGGAAGGCAAAAGTTCAGATTTATTTCGTGTTCCTAGCAATTGATACAGACAAACACTATACACTTCATATATAATTGTTACTGACGTTCGGCTTTATTTTTAACAATATTGGTTTATTTACTCATATTCATTTTTTCTGGTGATATAAAGTACTTTTGAAATCCATGTCTTCAAATGCACATGGATTATTGATGCTCATTTGTTACTATGTGCTAATCATCTGACCAACCTAGTTCTCAGAGATTCTATTTCTCATTGATTGACACTCCAAATTGTTTTCTGTAGTTTAAGAATAATTGAGATTTATTTACAAATCACAAAACATTGAAGGGAATATTATGAAGTCTGTACAAATAATTTGTGAATTCTGAAAACGATTTAATGAAATTTGTCAGATTGAATGAGAATTATTAAATGAAGCTAAACTGAGTAGTTTAACGTATTCGGATATAGTAGCTGAATAATATTGTAAGTGTCCGAAGACCTGAATATCATTAATTCACTTTTGTGTATGGTTGTTGGTAACATGTATGCAAAGCACACATTAAACTATAACTATATTTTGTTGAATTCCTATATAGCTGTCGTCATCACAGCAACAGATATTTTATGACCTCCAGAAAATAAAACAAACGGTTAACACACCTTTGTCCATTTCAGTTATAAGGAATATAACTACATGGTTATTTCTAAGAGTTTGGTTGGAGAACCAGGTTTATAGTCAGGTCTACCAAAGGAAACTGGTACAAGATGTAAAGAGGCTTTAAAATAGTACATCAAACTGACTCCATTTGAAGTAGGTTTTTATATATTACTAATAAGTAGGCCGATGAACTTTTACATATTTCATTATAATGAAGTAAATTCGTAGTTTGAAATGATACACATAAGCTCAACAATCTCGAACTTGCAAAAATATACTTCAGTATAGACTGTAAAGGCCCACTTTAGTTGACTGTCGAAAAGTTAGTGCAAGAAAAGGTGCGTATATTGAAATCATGTTCGCTAATCAGTTTCAACTAACTGACTGACTTGAATGTGTTGTCTTCATTGTGAGACATAATTGTTGTGATTTCGGTTAAAAATTAGGTTTATGAAGTGACCGTGTTTAATTATCTTAAACTATAGGCAACCAAATGTACAATGTCTATTAGTTTATCAATTTAAGTTGATTTCACAAAGCGGAATTGTCAAATTGTCTTTAATTAATGTGCGTAGTACGTGTAGCTGAGGATCTGCTGAAATTCATCTGCATTAAAAGTGTCCAAGATTATATGTTGTTTTCAGTACTAAACAGTTTATATCTATTTCATACATCGAAATAAATATTATTCATTTATGACATGTACGAAGGGAAAAGTTAAACGAAGAAATATTTCTTCGCTTTTACCACACAACAGCCTAACGCTATTCTATGAAAGTTTGTGGTAATTAAATTAACATACGTATTAGTAGGAAAGTAATTAGGTGCAAAAGTAAGAAATGAAGAAGTTCGAATCCAGAAAACAGTGATAGGTTACACGGATATAATATAGCTGGAATTAAATAACTGCAAAACATTCAAACTGTACAACAAATGAATTTATTATTCACTACAAAAGTTTACAAGTTATAAGTAATTTTAACTAAATATCCCGAATTGGTTTGAGTTAGACAACCAATGACAACTAAGAAGCCCTGGAGAGCTGTTTCATCTTAGCATGAGACTCCTCAACAATGTGCTACCACGACCCAACCAGGGACATTCGCGGTGAACACCTGACAATTAGACTACTGACCCAGCTCCCAATGTTTGATATTTCTAATATCAATCGATTCGCGACATACTCGTGCAATCTCATCCAATTTCGTCGATGAGTAACTGCCTCACACCTGATCAAGTGGTGTTAATTTAGTAAATAATACTTTAAACGTTATATTAGTAATGAAAATAATATTGAATAATTAACGAAGTGATTTATAAAGGTTAAGGTAAATAGGGTCACTGAAATAATCAAAGGTTTATAGGTTAATAAATATGTTGAAGCAGGTTATTATAAGATTGATAAATTATATAGTATTCATTAAAAAGCTTATAACATCTTTTTCTAAGGAGTAAACGTAAGTATGAAGAGATGAATATGAATAATAAATATGTGAGAATAGATAAATAAATAAAATTTGAAGCATATGTATGAGGTCATTTATAAGTTGGTCTGTTTAGTACATATTAGCGGGTGAGGTTGCTACAATCATCATAGTCGGTCTCATGAAAAACCTTGTTAACTTAAATCGTAGAGAATCTGAATGAAATAGAATAAATAGTTGTCGAGGTTTATTACACTAAAACTGATGTCCTGCTATTTACCAAGTAGACAAATAGAGAGCTCTTTGTAATCCTTACTTTTATATTACTTATCAATTGAGGATTTTGTTGTAAAAATAATAATGAATTAGCCTAACTGTATCCCGTCTGGTAATCTCATTTTCATTAGTATATTCTCCAAGATTCTAGTCGGAAGTTACGACCGAAAAAATAATTAAGTCTGGGGTGGTGCAGTAACTTTTCACATCATATCTCCTCTCGATCGAAGTTGAGAATTGAGGCCATTTGCGCTTTAGTCAGGTAACATATTGTTAGCGTCCTTGTCGTAAAAGTAAATGTGTACCACCAAAAAGACTCTCTCCCTTATTTAGTGAGACGGACAATTAGATTCAACTGCTAATCACTATTCAAAACATATAAACAATTATTCAGTTACTTGTTTCAAATTTTCTAGTAAAAATATATAGATAGCTTATTAAAAAAATTAACTAAATCCAAATCTACGCTTGTCTTTTGTCTTAGCAACAAGAATAAATTGAACAAACTAATCAGTCTATTAATTGTTTGTTTCATATTTATTTTTTAAAGAAATTTGAGAGTAAATAATGGCCAGCAGTTCATATGCATATAACAGCTGAGGCACAGTACAAACCTAGTCTAGATATAAACAAAAACTGACAATAATCTACAATTATTATACTACTATTTCTAAATAAAGGCTTAGCAACATGTTTCAATTAGTGAATAAGTGGTTGAATGAAGAATTGAATAAGTTGGATAGGTAATAAGCTAACTTAATAAACAAATAATAATAAAAACAAATTTAGACAACATGAAATTCTTGTCTCACACAAACAAAATTAACAGACAACTGGTATCTAACATTGTCATCATTATTTCTTTGAAAACTTGAAATATTCATTTTAATGTTAAATAATCGACAGATGATACATGCTGTAGAGAATATTATAATTAAAATGAGTTAACTAGAAGAATAGGATAACATGCTTGACTGAAAGCTTCACTTCATGAACTTTGTTAAAAAGATATCGTAAACGAAAAAACATTGGACTACTGTTTCGTTTAAGCGTAGGACTTCAGCTAAATCTAAACATGATTAGACTCCACTGGTTATCGTCTCTGCGATATGAGATTAATGATAATGAGTGATGATCACATAACGTGGAGAACTTACTGATTTTCAACATAAAATATGTAATGGCAACTCAAATGTTTGTATGTTAAACGCCACACTGGATTCACAGATGTCATTGGTTCGGTCTCCAGTGGGCTCATAAAAACTGACGTCAGTAAAGTCATATACTAAAATGAAAAAAACTATATAATGCCTCCTGGCTTTCAATAAGTTTATAATTAAAATTAGTCATTATTTTCAATTCAATGATCTCTACATGCTCATATGCTAACAATTATTAACATCTAATTTATGTACACAAATATTACTATTCTGCCTATCACGATAGTTCAAATGCTTCAAATATATCATTACACTTGTACATTATTAAGCTCGATTAGAAATTACTGTAAATATATATTTGCTTAAATTATGTTCTCAAATGATCGTGATGGGGCTATTAAAATTATATTAAATATTAAAACTACTGATTTTACTAATCAGTATCTTTGAACTAAGAGAATAGCCCCCCTCCCTTCACTCCATAAATTTAGGCTTTAAATATCGGATATGCTGCTAAGCCATTTGAATTTATTGAGTCATCAGCGTCTAAGTTCTTTTAGAAATGAACTCTAATTGTATTTGAATTACTTGATGGCATGTCGAATACTTACTTACGCCCGTTACCCTTCACAGAGGAGCATAGGCTGCTTACCTGTACTCTCCAGTGAACTCTGTCCTAAGCAATTCTTTCCAACTGCTTCCAGCTGCTGTTCATCCTTTTTATGTCTGCTTCCAGTTCTCGACACAGTGTGTTACTTGGCCTTCCTCTTTTCCGTTTCCCATCAGGATTTCAAGTTAATGCTTGTTTCATGATACAGTCAGATGATTTCCGCAATGTATGTCCTATCCATTTCCAACGTCGTTTCCTGATTTCCTCTTCAGCTGGAAGTTGGTTTGTTCTCTTCCGAAGTAGGCTGTTGCTGATGGTTTCTGGCCAACAGACATTCAATATTCTGCGTAGACAGTTGTTTATAAATACCTGTACCCTCCTGAGGATGTTTGAAGTAGTTCTCCACGTCTCAGCTCCATAGAGAAGAACTGTCTTGACGTTCGAATTGAAGAGTCTAACTTTGAGATTGGTAGACAGTTGTTTGGAGTCCCATATATTTTTCAACTGTAGGAATACTGCCCTTGCTTTGCCGATCCTTGCCCTTACATCTGCATCGGATCTTCCTTGTTCATCGATTATGCTTCCCAGGTACGTGAAAGTATCCACTTCTTCCAGAGTTTTTCCATCAAGTTCAATTGGGTAGGTGCTCCCTGTGTTGAATTTGAGGATCTTATTCTTCCTTTTATGTATGTTCAGACCTACTGATGCTGAGGTTGCTGCTACTTTGGTTGTCTTCAGTTGCATTTGTTGGTGTGTATGGTCTAGAAGAGCTAGATCAGCCGCGAAGTCCAGATCATTGAGTTGCATCCTACTTGTTCATTGAATTCCGTGCTTTCCCTCAGTTGTGGATGTTTTCATGATTCAATAAACCACTAGAAGGAAGAGAAAAAGAGCGAGTAGGCAGCCATATCTAACTCCGCTCCTCTCTGGGAATGCATCTGTCAGCTGTCATCCATGCACGATATTGTATTGTAGTCCGACGTAAGAATTCTGAATGATGTTGATGAGTTTCTCTGGAACACCGTAGTGTCGAAGAAGTTTCATTTGTATTCTCCTATCTACACCGCCAAACGCCTTCTCAAAGTCAATCAACTTGATGTACAATGACGAGTTCCATTTAACTGATTGTTGCGATTTGATCTGTACACGACCAATCCATACGGAAACCAGCCTATTGATCTGGAAGTTGAGCATCTACTGAATCTTTCATTCTGTTCAACGACACTCTGTTGCAGAGTTTCCCTGGTACTGACAACAGTGTGATCTCTCTGTAGTTTCACATTTGCTCAAATCTCTATTCCTTGGTACCTTGTTAAGGTGTCCTTCTTTCCAGTCTGTCGACACTTGTTCTTCCTCCCAGATCCTTCTGAATAAAACATGGAGCGCCCTAGCCGTTACATCTATATCTAACTTGAGAGCTACAACTGGTATATTGTCAGGTCCTGCTGCTTTACCACATTTGATCTGTCTGATGCCCATCTTGAGTTCTTCCACCGTTGGTCGAGTGATATCTATAGGCAGATCTGTAGATGTTGCTTCGGTGTCTAGTGGATTCAGTGGAGCTGGCCTGTTCAAGACTTCCTCAAAGTGTTCTACCCATCTGTTCCTTTGTTCTTGAATCTCGGTGATTAGCTTGCCTTCTTTGTTCTTGACCAGTCGCTCTGGTTTACTATATTTGCCTGCCAGTTTCTTTGTTGTGTCACGTAGCTGTTTCTTATTTCCTTTACTTGCAGCTTTTCCACTGTCGTTGTAAGTGCTTCGATGTACTTCGGTTTGTCAACTCTAATGCTTTTCTTAACTTGTTTATTTGCTTTTGTGTATTCAGTTTGTGCCTTGATTTCCTGTGCACTTGCTAGGCTATTGTTGATTTCTGCCTTCTTGTTCCTCTTTTGTTGAATTTCGCTAATTGTCTCAGTGGAGATTTATTCCTTATAATGGTACTTCTTGCGGCCAAGAACCTCCAGACAAGTTGAAGTTAGTGCTTCTTTGATTCCTTTCCAGTTTTCTTTCATAGTAGTTTCTTCTTCTTTCAGTAAAAAATGTAGGGCTTGGAACCTGTTGTTGAGAGCTATTTTGAATCCCTGGAGTTTGTTAGTATCTCGAAGAAAGGCTGTATTGAACCGTTGCAATACAGTTACTCCAGTTATCAATTGCTTTGGCTTTAGTTTCATTTTGGCAACCACTAGGTAATGATCCGAAGCTATGTCAGTTCCCCTCCTGGTTCTCACATCTCCGATTGACCTTCTAAATTTTTTATTAATGCGTATATGATCGATGTGATTCTCTGTAGTATGATCCTGTGAACACATGTAGCCTTGTGTATGTGTTTGTGTGGGGAATATTGTACCACCGATAACCATTTTGTTGAAAGCACACCATTTTCATTTCTTTCTCCCAGTCCCTGTAGTACCATGATGTCTTCATATCCGGTGTTGTTCATTCCGACTTTGGCGTTTAGGTTTATCACCAGAATTGTCAGATCCCTTCCTGAACATTCCGCTATAATTGATTGCAGCCTATCATAAAACTGATCTTTATCATTGTCGTTGGTGGGTGTATAACATTGGATTATATTCACTGTAATCCCCTTCTTCATTGTTTTAAAAGATGCCTTATTGATCCTGGGTCCATGTGATTACCATCCTACAAGTGTATTACGTCCATTTTTGGACAAAATAAGAGTAACTCCCTGGGTGCGCAGAGCATTTTCCTCCTCGTGGCCGGAGTATAGTATCATCTCTCCCGTAGCCAATGTTTTCTGTCCATGTTGAATCCGATGGGTTTTACTGATTCCGATAGCTGTCAAGTTGTATCGCTTCACTCCTGCTGTTGTTTGATTGGTCCTTCGGCTCTCCAACGTTGTCTAAACATTTCCTGCACCTATAAAAATTTCGCTGGTTGTTAGAAGGTGGCATCGGCCTAATGACTTCCGAAGAAGTTCGGGTTTCACTATGAGGTGTCATTATCACTCCTTCCACTCCCAGGGCACAGTTTAAATGGTGTAGTTTGTTTAATCTGATTAGTGTTTTTTTAGAAGGCTTGTGTTTTCCATGATGGGAATGCTAGTCCCATGCCAAACCCTCCTCCTTTAACTGGGCTTGGGACAGGCAGTAACCCTAGGAGAGCTACAGGCGGAGTTATGTCGAATGACCAATTCCACAATAAATAACTAGTTCCGAACTTATTACAACTGAAATGTTTTGTAATTTTAAGCCCTAGCTCAGATGAATGTCATTGGTAATTTGAAAACCTTGTCATTATTATTCAACGGGGTTTGTGGTGACTGTCTAATTTTGCACTTGATATTACCAACTAACTGCAGTTTGATAATCAGTGAAAACCCGAAAGCTCTAGATCAGTAAATTCTTCATCTTCAGTAATGAAGGGTAACCGTGCAGCAATCCGAATGGATCGAAGTTTCAGACATAGACCATTGGATTCTATCTCAGTGATCTTAAGGTTAGTAGTTTGCCATGAAAACTAGAGGTCCAGGATTTTATCGCTGGCTGTCTTGGAAATGTGCACTTTCAAGTAGTTGCATACTAGTTCGAAAGATATAACTAGTGATTCCTATTTTTCGATTGCTGTCTATCTACAGGAATTCTGTGACATAAATTATAAAAAGTTTGCAAAAAACGTTTTTAAGGAGAAAATTGTACATCAGAACAGTACGTTTGAAAACAGTTTGACAAAATTTTATACGGTATATAAGATAAGCATATTTACTGTTATATTATCGAAAGTGAAGTTTGTTGCATTAATTTAGTTTAAACGAGGTAAACAGTATTATGATTTCCCTCAAGTTATTGTGAGAAATGGTCAGCGTTAGTCGGTTAGGTCATAGATAATTGTGAGAGATACTAAGCCAGTAATTGTTTGAAATTAAAGGTACTAATTTATGAAATTTCAATGGAGTGAAGTGAACAGCTTCTTATTGTCAAATAAAGTCGTTAATGGATAAATGTTCAAACGATGTACGAAATAATCATGAAATCCACCTTCACCTTAAATTATTCTATAACTAATAATTGGTTGCTAATGAAATCTGTCATTAAAAAGTAAAGCTAATAAAAAAGAAGCTTATATTTATGAAATTAGCAAGAAATAATTTACATACAACAATAGGGTTATTCAGGTGAAGTACCTAACAACGTGAAGAAAATGAGAACTAGTTAAAACACATTCTTTAATGATTTGCCTTAGTAGATATTAACTTTTGTCACCTGCATTGACTGTCTCTTCAGAAGAGTAAATTGTATATACTGTTACTTATCTAAAGTACGCTCATAAACTAATAGGCAAATTAGTTCCTTTTACATATTTTGATCTTTATATATATATATATATATATATATATATATATATATATATATTTGCCTGTCTGATGAAATGAGTATTTTGTTGTGTCCCTTTATACAATGACGATAACGTATATGCTTTCATATTAACATTACCCTGGTTTGAAACATGACAGATTTTACTAAAAGTTCCCATCGTTAATTTAAAGATAAGAAAAACAATTTTCTCCTTATTTTCCTTCTTTCTACCCATCGATGTTAATCTGTGTTCAATTTCATTATCTGTACAAAGAATGTTACAATTCTCACCCGAGTAAATGGTTGAATATGTAGCTTCCCTGATTGACTGGTAGTTGTTATACTAGTATTAATGTTAGAAGGAACAAGAGTATCTTATCTAATTTATTACGTAATCATGATTATGTTATACAGTGATAACTAAAAGCAATTTGATGTTATCGGCAATGTATTAATGTGTGACATCTTTTGATAACAATGAAGATATTTACTAACATTCAGCAGTCATTCTATACGAAGTAATGGCTGGGCGTAAAACATTACACAATGTATTTTAATTCAGCGAGGAAACGATGCAATGTTATAAAACAAAATGAGGTAGATATCCATTTAATCCTGTTTTTATTTACATGAATATATATATATATATATATATATATATATATATATATATATATATATACAAAAACAAGATTAAATGGATATCTGCCTCATTTTGTTTTATAACATTGCATCGTTTCCTCGCTGAATTAAAATACATTGTGTAATGTTTTACGCCCAGCCATTACTTCGTATAGAATGACTATTATCACTGAACACTAATGATGAGTGAGTGGAGGCTGTTTGTGGAAAACCCAGCTATCTCTAGATTTCGTGTTAGTTGACACTTTTCAGTAAGGCGCATCGGCAATTTTGAGGGAACTGATTTGCCTGTGGGATTCAGCTACCTCTAACTACACAACACCAAAATACAGTGCTGGCGATGACAAATCACTTGGATCAATAGATCCACTGACTAATAATCGGAATATCCGATCAACATTAAAGACCAGTAGGTATGACGACGGATAATACTCGGTGATAAATCGACATGACTAAACATTATTACTTTCAAATCAACTAAACCATTAGTTAGAAAATTCCTGAGTAAAAATAATTCATTTCGAGGTATATATATATTTGCAGTGTGCAATAATATATTTGTGATTATACAATTTTGTCAATTAAAATGGTAAAAAAGAGAACTCTTTATTGAACTAATCTTTCTTGTTTGACGAAATTCACTTAACAGATTAGCCGATGTGAAAACTGATAATGAAAATTGGTAGTGTTTAATGTTTGGAGGGAGAAGAATTGTTAATTATGTTTCAGATGTTTTTGGGCATAGAGTATTGTATACATCGTTGGTAGAATTACATTTCTGCTAACCATAACAATTTGGTAATTATGTGCTTTATTATTCTCGTAGCATAGTGTACAAGCACCTATTTATAAGTCACATGTAACCATTTTAAATCTATGTTTTGATGTGCTATTGTTAATGATACAGCCCTCCAAGAATATAATTGAAGTTTATTTATTTTCAATAGATATGTTTGATTTTAATGAAATTTGTTTAAATTGGTTCATTTTATGCAACAAAGAAAGAAATGCTTTCAGTTTTTCATGTTATTATTCAACATGTATCAAGTGGAAAAGTTATTAAAGTATTTGCATTAATTATGTATGCAGTTAGAATAAAATACATTTTGGAGACACTGTCAATTATCAATAAGGCGATGATAATCTGAGCACTCACCAGTCCACCTAAGGCAACATATCTGACACAGTGATTGGGAGCGTAATTCAAAATGTGAGATATTACTTTGAATGGCATTATCATGTACTGATTACTCAATAATTAAAGTAACTAAAAGTGTAAGCAGTAGGTTCCATGTTTGATGTTCGTTTCATCTATTTCGGTCTGGATATAATTACTTTATATTGTTTAGTATTCACACCAAAGAGTATTAGTTGGTGTAATTTAGACAAATGTCAACTCATTTGCTAAGTTGTGTTAATCTGATAGGTAACTCTGATCTAAACACCAACTTTGAACATATCAAAATGAGAAAGTTTACATTTAAGAGAAATGCATCATAGTACTAATTATATAAGCACTAATAATGTATTGGACACATGTATTTATCTCCATGGTTCAATTCTTACACATGAACTTGTAATTCATAAAATCCATTTATTGAAATTTTTTTTTAATTACTTCGGTGAATTTCAAACTAATGATATTGTCTTCATTCCATTTTTTCTAATATATTGCTATGTACTGGTTTTGAACATTGTCAATTTACAAGCATGTATACAGGCAATAATGACAACTTGTATCACTTTTTACTTCATTTGAATCTCTTTCAACTGGTAGGACATTTTTTACAGCTAATAGTTCGTCAGTCACTTGCTTCTATGTAAGTAAAAGGTTAGTCAGTATAATAGATCACCATTGAAAACGATGTTATGCAGTTAGAAGGTATTAATCTAAATTTCCGATGTACTTTCTTAACAATAATCATACTAAGAAGTCTGGAAGATTCTAGACAATACATTAACATGAAAAGTGGTGCAGCGTACTATTGACTCACCTAATTAGAAATCAAATTTCTGCTTAGTGGGATCGATTCAACACTAAGGTCTAAGATACTGATTTTTACTCAATTAACGATTAGCGTAATGAATGGATATGACCCATAAACTGGGTTAAATCAGCTAGATAAGAACTAATCACTTTTATAATCCTAGTTTTTCTCTCTCTCTCTCACTACCATATTTTGACGAGGATAAATAGTTGATTGTCAGCGCCAAAAGGTAAATGAATGATATATATAATATACACGATATAAGAATAACTCAACAGAAATCTCATGCCAAAATCATTAGTTGATTTGTCTGATTAAGATAATGAATACCGGGTTTTTAATAACTGGCTTTAGCTACTATTTATAACAATAATAACGATAATTCAGCTTAGAAGCGTGCCAAATGAAAACATATCTCTACACGTATGTCTGTATTCATCTATCGACATATCCATTTGTCTGTCTATCTATTGATTTATTTGTTTGTATGTGTCTAATGTTAATTTGTCTATCTTTCGTTATGCGTTATAAATCTACAGTATGCATAAATTTTTATTGTCTCAGAAAACTTATTTCTCTCTGCCAAAATAAGTTTGATCTAAATTCATAATATCTTCACAATCTTCAGTCTGACAGTAAGAATAGTAGTAACAACAAAAAATGCTAATGGATGAAATTAGTTGATGGATATAACATTTTACATTAGTTGATAACTGTGTAGTGACCAGTTTGATATTTGTCATAGTTCTTTATACCACTGTTCGAATTCCATCAATCGAGTTGTAATGTGTTCACTGGTTTAAGAGACTTGACATCACTGGCGCTATGTAGAGATGGAATGTGGTTTGGTCAAAGTCAACAAGAAAACGTGGATCTAATTTCAGTGCTACATGACACTCATCAATGTGGCGTTCCTGCAGTCTTTGGGGAAACTTTTGCTCCCCGGTGGATTGCATCCCAGGTCACCCGATCCCACTGTCTGTGACCACTTCCACTGATTCGTCTAGGTGGCAAGTGCAGGGGTCATACTCAGAAGTGAATCCTCATAAAGGTATAAGTTCTCTCAAAAATTTCACATGCACTTTGTTGACGAGGGCCAAATAGCACGAAACCTAAGTCCAATTTGTTCTGGCAACTTTTTCCAAACCCCTTTTTATATCCACATGAAATTTTGTCTACAGCATTAAAAGTAAGTAAAGTGCGGTGGATTAAAATAGAGTAGGCTAGGAGAGGAAAACAAATGAACGATTGTTATTCGACTTAATGAGATATTTATTCGTCTGATTATACAATCAATTTAAACGAATAACTTATTAACAGGCTATCGTTGATATATACAATGTATCAATCCAATAGAATAGATAATGATGACTATTCTTATTTGTGTACATAAACAACAGGTGATGTACTAGTGTTTGTTATGCAGCACATTGTACTAGTCGATATGAATAACTGGAGACAATGTATGTTTAATGCTCACCATACTTGATAACATAGACAGCGATTGTAAAAAATATCTCTAACCTGATTGGCTCCAGTGCATTCAGTTGATGCCTCATTAGTCATAAAATTACCATAAGACGTATAAATTTATATGGTGAAGAAAATTTGAAGCTCGCTAGAATGGATATAATAAATGTACATTCTTTACGCTGGGCGGTTTAATTGTGACGATCTCACCATCATGAGGGAACTATGAGCATTTCTAGACAATTAACTAACTACTTGTTCCATTGACCTTGAATTTGAATCGTTATTATTAACACTTGTTCAGTTATATTCTGTAAATTTGTTTTGATTTCTCCCCTTCCCTCCTCCTTCATAAAAACCATTTTAATTTATTATTCATTGTCTAAAATCCTGCATGAAATATCTCGGTAGATTTTAAAAATAATACTATCTAGATATATCAAATAACACATCTTAGAGACAATAATATATATGCTATTATTCAGACTCTAATATGAAACAGAGTGTTATGTAAATAATGCTAGGAAATAACTTATTTCGAAGTGAAGTAAATAAATAATAAATCTAAACTGCTTTTATGACACTTTTGTCAAATGATTTCAACACAATAAGGCTATATTTCCTATGTTTACATTCGTCGACATAGTATCCATTTCAAAAGAGACATGTCGTTAGTCTAAGAAAACAATGTAGAATTTAGTCAGAAAAAAGCAACGAAATTGTCTAGGTAGTATGAACGATTTAATTATAAAATTTATGAACATAATATATTCCCATCTTTGCGTTTACTAATTATTATAATTTACAATTGGGAAAGGGGGTTGTAGAGATAGTTAACTTGCCAATCCTGATATCACGAATTGATCTGAATCAGACAACCATTGATCATCTGGAAGCATTGGACAGCTGTTTCGTCCTGGTATGGAACTCTTCAGCAGTGCTCATCCGCGACCTCATCGAGGATCGAACCCAGGACCCTCTGGCTCCGCGACGAAGGCTTTACCATTGGACCACTGAATCGGCTCCTAACAGTTGATATTTCTAATTCAGTCAATTCGTGATACGTTTTGCGCGACCTCATCCATTGTCATCGGTGGGTAACTGGCTAATACCCGACACGATTGAACTCCACCGGTCACGTATTCACACTAGAACTCCAAAAATTACCTCAAGGAACCAGTCACTAGTTACATGAAATTTATTTACAATTCGGGGGTTTGTGGAAATTGTTAATTTGTCAATCCCGATATCACGAAATGATCTGAATCAGACGACCATTGATTATTATTATAATTATTGAATTAAGGTGGTTTGTGAAGATTGGCATTAAGTTTTAATTGGTTGAATTCGTAACAAACTATTGTTAGCAAGATACCAATCTCCACAAACCACCTCGGTTTAGCTACAATAATCACTGCTGACTAACTTCAAGATGTTCCTGAGGCTGTATTGAGAGATGCGACTGGTGGAGTTTAGACTTGTTAGAAGTGAGACAGATATCAATAGCAACAATGAATGATCGTCTCACTATATCACAAATCGATAGAAGTAGGAATTCTACTATTGGATGCCACCCCACCCCACCCCCAGTAGTGCAGAGGATTAGGCATTCGCCAACCTGAAGACCCTCGGGTGAAATCTAGGGTGTGTGCTGCTGAAAAGTTCCACAATAGATTGAAACAACTGTCCAGTGCTCCCTGGCTTTCAGTGTTACCCTGCCAACATCAATCTGTGATGAATTCAATCAACTAAAACGTATTATTATTTTAGTTAATGTCGAAATCGAGGTTTATTGACTGTATGTAATTGATATACATTCGTTATTATAGATCTAATTGACTTGATATGAGCTACAAATTTATATTTAAACAATATCACAATTACGTGTGACAACGAAATATATTATTACTACTTGATTGTGCAACAGTAGGAAATCAACGGGATTCTATTAACTTTGAGTGACTGCATGTCGAAATAGATTTGTAGGCATATCTATGGTTACATTAGAGTTTTTTTTATGCTGGTCGCTAGAAAACTATTTACTTTAGAATTTGTTATTTGTAAAAAATTGATTATTTCAAGAAATCTGTTTCTAGGTTATAATCAAATTTATACTACATTTTAGTACATATTAACGTTAACACTGGGAGGCAAAACTAAGTGAATTGACTTAGTTTAATATAGTATCCTATGCAATAATGTAGTATTCAACATAACATGCAATATTACTTCATTTATCTCAATCCCGTTATATGAAGAAACTGGTTATTTTAATTGATAGACTTAAGTTGTATTTTAGAGATGGTATGTAGTTCATTTAATTACTCAATCAACTACTTTTATGCTTAATGTATACACGCAATTAAAAACTTCAGATGGGACGTAATTATTAAGTGAGATGTTTTTAAAGTGTGTAAAAACTATTCTATTATTTTTCAGTGGTATCAATTAATCCCAACTACTTATCTCAGTTCTACATTTGTTAATGTTTAGAGCGGTTTAATTTGATCCGTTTGCTGAACAACAATTATTTAATGGTATGCAAACTGTTGTGGATATTTTACAAGTGTCATCTAACTACTCATGTCCTACAGTAGTATACTCAATCAAGTAAGAATAATATTCTGCTAAGAATTAATTTATACTTTCAGTTTAACGGCAATATTTTTTGTCATATAAAGTTGAATATATACGCCTATCATTTCGATTCCATTTAAATGTAATTATATTAATTAATGTAACAAATTGCTGTATCCTATTGATTATACGTTACTCAGGAGTGAAGTGAGTAGTCACTTTACCCCACTTGTTAATGATCGTTCAGTATTGTTTACATTTTTATTTTTATTAGTGTCGTCAGTGGTAAACGATAAATTAAAGAAAACTGACGAAAAGAGACCTAATCACGCTGATCCGTGACTACATTTTATCAAATGGTAATTCATCAGAACTTGTGTATGTGTTTTAAAATCTGTAATTTTAATGGCTTTCTAAATCTTATTGTTCTGTACACTAGTTAAGTCCCAGTAAATTATCAAAGTCGAGTTCATTGGGCATACGTTAAACAAACTAATTTCTAGGAATTTCGTATTTCCCTGCAAATAGAAATGCTCATTGATCTACAGATTCATGTTTTAATTCTTCCAACAAATGTTGCCTGTTATTCTTAATAATTAACATTAAATAAATCTGGGATTAACAGTGTACACCTAGCTGCTCTTCCTTGATAGGTGGTTAAAGTTGTTCAACTCAATTTGCAACCGTCAATCTAAATATCCAAATCAGATGGCTGTTGAGTAGTGGGTTAGTAGATGATAGCTAGAGGTTAACTCAGCCATTACGGAAGCTATAAAGACCGGGCATTACAAACACCTATTTTAAAAGTAGGGCGCTAATCTACTATCCTTTGAAATTGTTTATTTAGTAGTCGATGAAACTAAACAAAATTCTACTATAATTATTCTTTGTTACTCTTTATATACTTTTTGTTATTGTTACCTACTGTGAGCGAGAACGCTTTGTTCTTTTCAATTTAAAAGTAAACCATTAATGGTTCTTGATGTTAGTGAACCCTATCGAGATGAGCTTTCTCTAGCACTCATTAGACTGGAAGCCTGAGTAATCTATCGACCTTACTTATAATTATACCAAGAGTTATCTACAACCATTACAACTTTTTTCACAGGAGACTAGGGGAATATTTTTTCCTCAGGAACCTGGAGATAGGAATTCGGATGAATGTTTACGTTCGATTTAAGTGTTATGGCTTTTAATTTTATAATTTTACTACTTTATGCTAGGAATCAGGTGGTCGAAAAGGTTATTTCAAATGTAAGTCTATGTTTTTCTAATTTTTCCCCTACTCCGTACATTGTAACGGTAGGATTGTTGATGATGATACGTAATGACGTAAATCGTGAGCGATCAACATTACCTTTTCTATCTCGAACTTACATCTTTTATATTTTAAACTTTCAAGACTCAATACACACTCCCAGGAGTAGTCTGATTTCAAACGGTAGGTATCCCTGTCATTATTGCTCACTTGGGTCACTACCTAAAGAAAATCAGATATTACATCAAGATACCGAGGGTTGTCAATAAATTGTTTCTAATTTTGTGAACATTATTCAAAGTCAAGATGGAGTAAAAAGGCAAGTTTTCTATCAAGTCAATCAAGTAAAACAATTAAAAGTCCTCCAGTTCAAACAAAACCTTCATTTCAGTGTCAATCATTCTAATGGCAATTATCGTTTTCCCACCTGGTTGCTTGTTCACTAATACCTTAAATGGTATTTGTATTTCGTACAAAGCATCTGTATGGATACAAAATTCATTTTTTTGATTACTACGAAGTCAGTTAACATTTTGTACCTATTCACTGTTAATAATTAAACTTTCTGCTTGTAGTTTTGTCAGTTAAAAGAACAGAGTAGTTTATTATCATACTAACAATTAAACACGAAGGTACTCCTCATTGCGAACTAGTGTCATCTGGAGAACTGATGAAAAATAACGGTGGACTACTAGGCAACTGTAAAGGATTAGTTCGGGACTGAAGTACTGTAGCCCACTGGGCCTGCTAACGAAGCATCCATAAATCGTGAAAATTCGTTTGTTTGAAAAAGGCACTGACGTATTTTTACCGTGAAGTGAACAAGAGATCATCATTTACACTTGATAACGATAAATGAATAAATCGAAAATATGTACAAATATATTTCCAACGAATGATGCGAAATTGAACGCTTTTTCTATGAACCCTTGGAGTTTCTACTTTCAGATCTTATGAGTGTATACTAATGAAGAGTCATAAACTAGAATATAACCAGTACAAAAAAATCCCGTTTATCAATGATTTCCACTGATATCAGATAATTATGAAAACTAACTTCTAATCTATCACCTCTAACCAACTCCATTATTTAATAAAACCGATTAAATCAAGTGGTATAATGTAAATGTCAGCTTCAACAGAATAATTGGCATCATGATTTTGTGCTCAGTACTCTATTCATTAGTACAATATTATTTATTAACACTACATTCAATGTAGTATATTGTGTATTCTAAATTAGTAAACAAGGTTACTGTCTATTGATGTTATTTCTAATATCACTATTATTATTCAACCTTCACCTTGGTGTATTACAAAGTTTATTATTGTGAAAACCTTAAATGTTCTTAACAAATTATTTTTACGGTAGAAATAGTACAGGGCAATACCGTGTTTCTGTGCCAAATATGTTAGATTATGTATCTGGACATAGTGAAAAGCATAGTTCATATAATAATGATCAAGGTTCATAAAAAATGCTAAAAACAGTACCCCAAATTATTAGAACAATCAATTTCAGATTGTTTCTCTTGTTCATCTTTGATTCTAAGAATCATCCAAAAAAATCCAAATTTACTTAGATAGAAACTGACTGTAATAGACGATGTTTACAACGTATGTGGCTTAGAGTGTGTAGATGTAATTAAACCATATTCATGCAGTTATACAGTTATTCAAATTTAAATCGTGATTGACTACTGAATAGTGATTAGTATCGTGATTGTATAGTCTTTAACCCTGAAGGAATAGGTTGAATTGCTCACTGATAGGGATTCAGGTTTAAAAACTGAGCAATTTGAGTTCGAATACCATAGGAAACATAAATTGCCCTCAAGTTTGTATACACATCTCGTTGACGAGTGTCAACTGACATGTAACATAAGCGAGGAGTCAGTTCCTGATGACTACTTCTAGCCACCTAGCATCAAACTAATATCATCCTCAAAATTTAATTATGGTTTAATGTTTAGTTTGTAGTGGTAAGTAATCCCCGAAATAAAAAGTTGCATAGGGCTCTCGACATTGATACTAATAATGTTTGTTTTAGGCGGGCACGACTGGTTGAAGGCGCGCGGTTACGCATCACTACCAGATCACGACACAAACCACTATGGGAAGCATCTCTCTCCAGTTAGCCAGCCTAGACGTTGCTATCCCATTGAAGCTCTGTTTACAATCATATATAATTTCTCCTCGATCCTTCATCGCCTTCTGATTTCTTCTCATTCGTAAGAGTGGGTTCAGTCGATAGAAGTGGCTCTGGTTGTACGTCGAGCGTAACTTGGTCATATATCGGGGTGCACTTTAAGTTCATCTTGTCATTAGAATGGGTACAATCAAATGTAGTTATAATCTTGAAATAGATTTCTGAGTGATGAATGAATTTAAAAACACATTAGAGGTTCATTTGACCAATTATGTGCAATAGTATTACCACAATAAAAAATTCACTTTTAGTCCTATAATCCTAAAATATTCCCGAATATAATTATCCTCACAGTACTATAAGTTCTATGTTCAAGGAAATCTTTTTATTTGTTAAAAATTTCCAATCCTAGACTGTGAATCACCTTATCCAGTGAAAACTAAAGTAGTGGAAGGTCATATCAACGGTATGACCGTTAGTTGATGTACTATAAACTAGATATACATTAACTAAATGGTCACTTTTTATACTTTTTGAGCATAAACAACATTGGTAACGAATCGCCTGCTGACAATAATATATGCTTATTACTGGCTGTATATACGCATAGTCTGTTCTGAATTTTTTGACATTTTTACTAAAGCTGAGTATACTACGTGCCCACTATAGCAAGCCTTGATATGTAGCACTTATACTATTATAAAAAGCCAGTCTAGAAAATATCAAAAGTTATTAATGACCATGTTAAGTAACAATGTGTGTCCAAAATATATGTAACAGAAACTTTTGATTCATTTTTTATTAATTGATCTAAATCCTATTGATAATGAACTTCCATCGTTAGAGTTTAAAATTCATATATAAAGACAGATTATTGGTTAAGATGGTAGCAAAAATAAATATCGTGATGATTGGGTAAAGAGCTATACAAGTAAACAAAAGCATTACGCTACCAAATCAGTCCATACAACTATCTAGTAGTTAACTTTTCCATGATCGGTAACAGAAGGCTGTTAGGCTTTGTATCAGACTTTACACCACAGACTAACCTTAGAAAATTAGTAAAAACCAAGAATCACTGATAACTATGTTGTCTAGGTATGAAATTCCACAGTAGTACTCATATGGGTCTCTACCAGACATAAAACTCAAGTCTCGTAGCAAGTCTTTGACTTTTAAACTACTAGATTAGCATTAATTAATTTACTATTATCACATTAGTGAAACTGATTGATCATTATCCATTCCCAGTGTTTAATAATTGTCTCAAGCCCAACATGATAGAACTAGGATAGTTTAGTGCATGGTTTCTACTTGTTTGTTTGAAGTGAAAATAGTTATCGTTACGGACTGATATTTACTGAAGGAAGATCTGTTTGAAAACAGGAATGTTCATTTACTGGCTACCAAGGAATTTCAAACGAAAAAGAAACAACTGTCCATGCTACTCTGGATTTTAGAAGTTATCCAGTTAGATTGACTTCAGGATACAAACTACAAGCTTAACAATTTCTGCCGTTATAATGCACTTATTTTGTAGTGAAGTTTACTAGTTAGTTTTACAAGAGATTATTTTTTTTCATACATGAAATAAACAGAAACTTTATTAGTTGACTAAACTCGACACAGATTGGTGTTAGTAGAGTACCATTGAAAACCAGGGGGGCTGTGGATAGCGCACACACTAGTGAGACATCCCATATTAAGACGAAACAACTGTCCAGTGCTCTCTGGTTTTCGATTGTATCTTACCAACATCAATCTGTGACGAATTTAATCAACTAAAAATAAATCTTGATATCATTCACTACGAACCACTGCAATTCAGAAACTTTGTTAATTTTCGAGATTAAACTAGTTAAAATTTTCTTCATATTCATGATTAAACATTTCTATTAAGAGGTAATCATTTCTTTCAGCAGAAAACCTTTTTTTCTTCAATTAACCTTCAGTAAAATATAATTATTAATTCCATTCTTGCAGTTAATTAAAGAATAACGTGAATAGAGCAAATTGAAATAACTAAAATATATCAGTGATTCTCTTACTTGATTTTGTCTCAAATAAGCATTTTTCTAAATACCCAATAATTAATGTACAGGTACAATAAAGTAGACCATAATTTTCTATCAAGTAATTATTTTCTGTCTAGCATCAACATTATGTGAATTTGCTTTTAACTTACCTACATCATTGTAGACAGATATTTTTCAACTAACCTCATTAAAATTACCCCAGAATTCGCTTTATAAACAAGTTTTCTTATAAGATAACTCTAAGGTTAGACTTCTAGTTTGTTTAAAAATGAAAACAGATTAAAAACAACTAAAATTTTTCACAAATTTGAATTTCATATACAGATGAAGTTGATGTAAACAGAGTAATTTGGATGAAATTTAATAATTGGGACATAAATGATATGATATAAAATAGAAACAAAAGCAAGTTTTAGAACTATTCTTGGCAATATATTACACTTTAGAAAAAATACAACATCCAACTGCTTTGTGAGATAGTTGCACTTTTGAATGAAAGAACTAATGGGTCGATAAAATGACTAATATAGTAAGAGCATATTTGAACGATTTAATCCCTTATCTTTCACATATTTTATCTACTGTCATATAAACTTTGTTTAATGATGTTGTTGTTAAACATCAAATATCCCTAACTATTGACCGAAACACTAATAATAAACTCGTACATGTAAACGTAAGTAAATTTACATCGAAGTAATATGATAGTTAAATCCCTTCTTTACTCCATTCCGAAGAAAATAGATTAATTTTGATTCATTATGCACGAGAAGTCCAGACAGTATGATCTTGAATGGGTAGCTGAAAACAACAGTCAAAAAGACGCATTATACAAGCAAGTTTACTGTTAACTAGAGAATAAAACTACTGCCTTTCACTATGACAATTTTGTAGGGCGGCTGGTGTGTAGGTGAAGCACTAAGTTGATGTCAGGGAGTCAAAAAATACGGATCACAGATCATCGCTTATTTAAGCTCATACATTAATTGAATTACAGTGATTATGAGTTAAAGGAAATCATCAATTGAACAAACTCTACAAAAGTTAACATAAGTGTTTATTTTGCAAACTGCACCCCAAGTTGCGATGAATTAATTACTACAATTAATATCATAACATTGAGAAGTGAAGTAATTCTTAAATTAAATGGAGATAACTCACACTAAATTATTTACATATGATGAGAGTTCAACAAATCAAGCTCTCAAAACAAATCAACACAAAATCTTTCACTTGGTCCTTTAAGGAGTCATATTTTTGGGGATTTGGCATCAACAACAAAAGCTCATGTCTTCATTTGTTTATATATGTGTGTTTATCGACCCATCAATATAGGAAGAAGTAATCAAACCGATGCAGATGAACTTTGATAGAACGTTGTTGAAACATTATATACCCCATTTAGTATCGTGATCTCAAAGAAGCATATATGGTTACCAATCATACTCATCTATAGTCAAACACATTTGGGGCAAATCATATGACTGACCTTAATATTATCTTTTAAACTTTTATAAAGAAGCATTCAGGGTCAGTTTCCTAGGTTTTACGGGACCCGAGCTGCCAAAACGGTAAGCTTCTTTTATATCTTCGAAAGTAAATTAATACCTACCTTCTTTGTAACTTCTAGTCATTTTATACAGCCAGTGGTAGTTTGAAATTTGAACTACCTGTAGTTTTCTTTCTCATCTTTCTAGTTATCATTCTCTATTCATTTCGGCTTCTCATTTTATCTGTTATAACAGGTAATTATGTCATCAGATTTTTCAGAATACACCATGAGAATAAATCACGTCTGACAGGTCTAGAATTATCTGATGGTGTGTCAAGATAAAAGTCCCCTTCATTACTTTATACTTCTAATAATGAAACTCATTTTAGAACATGATCCACAGAATACTAAACTACCACAATAATAATTATTATCAATTACTAATATCTACTTCCATCATTCTTTACCTCATTCAACTGATAGAAAGGCTCAGTGGATAAGGATACTTTTAAAATAAAGTAATGGTGCAAACATTCTGAAATGACTACGACTGGGAAAGAGAATTATGAGAAAACATTACTACTTCAGTTAATGTGAATGGATTTGTATAGGATCGATATGCTTTTAAGTGTTTTGATATCAAGCAATACCATCTTGAGAAATATTGAAAAACGGGAAGTACAGAATTTTTAACAGTGTTTATTTACTACCTAATCACATATTACAGAGAAACTATCTTAAAATCCTCGTTAGTAAGTAAATAATCTTCTGAAGTTCCTATAGAAAGTCATGTGGAGTTAGTCCGATGTGGCTTCAGGATAAAACCTATCCATGAAATTATTCCTAAATATTTTTTTCAGTTTGACTATCATTACTTCAAGCTTGAGCATCGGCTACCTCAGGATCAAAAGTATACCTCGTCTAAGAGAGCAAACTAGGTTAGACCCAGGACCAAGAAAGGTCTCCAGCTAAATACATCCAACTACCATACAACAAAACGTGAATACGATGTCAAGTCACTATGAGCAATCGTCAAATTTCAAACTGATGAGCAGAAATAGAATAAAGCTAGAGAAGCGTAACCTTGATCACTTTCAGTAATCAATCACTGTAGGTGACTACTACCATTATGAGTAATGTGACAATTCTACTTCAATAAAGTATTGCTATGATGAGCAGAAGTTTAGAATTCCCGTATTATTTAATTAGTATATCATAATCATGTACAAAGCTATAGAGTTAGTAGGACATACACTTACAACACTTATTCGCCATGAAAACAATTTAGAGTAAAACAGTTATTATCAAGAGCTTAAAGAATTCAAACGAAAAAATAATGAGACATTTAATTGACGTTGCATAATAATTAGAGCAAAGTAGAATTAATTAGTCTCAGTTAACGATGACTGAGTTGATGATAATGATTAGACAAAACTGCTCATATTCAATTAAAATTGTAATTATTTTAATTACTTTCATTGATTGGAAATGAACGAAAAATCTTAACCTCTAATTTTTAGGCGGGAAAGTAGGAAACATTATGTAGTTGCTAACACTGAATATACTTTTGAATTTTCATACACGTAATCACGCTTAGATAATTGCAAACAAGTTTAGTATTAAAGAAGTTTTATGATGTATATAGCAATCCCAAAAGTATGTTAAATTGAAATGAGAAACTTTCCATAACTGAACGAATATGAACTGAAGAACTGGACAAATATTTCATCTTAATTTTGAAACTCATCAGTTGTGTATACTTATAACCACTCCATATATGACTAGATACTAGCTTCATGTTGAGTTTTCATTTGTTATTGATATTTGTAAATTTGATCAAGTGCGGAACGATATAATTTCTCGTCAGTGGTATTAATCGAAGGTTGCCCCATATCCTGAGTCCTCTAGGGTTAGAAATGCTGGCTACTGAATGCTATTTCAGTAACTGAAGGTTTTGGGTTTGATATAGTATGGTACAATATTTTCCCACTGTTAGATAACAGTAACTATGATTAATTATGTGTTCGTTGCTAGCAGGTGCTTATTCAGTCTCCGAATGATGTGAATTCAAGCTGTGAAACATTTTCAAACTAAAAACTTCTCCATAAATTACTTAATATAATAGCATATGTCATTGTAACTAATACAGGGATTCATACTGCATCTGATGATGGACATGTAAAGTGAATGACCGTATACGTTTATTTGTAAAACTATTTATTTTAAAACTCAATTGTTACAGACAATACATCTGGCCATCAGCTAATTCACATAATTAATACAACCTCCACAAATACATTCATGATTTTACTCTTCTATCTATCTCGCAGGTCAGTATCACTTTACTATGTACTCTGATATCCAATTACTGTTTATTTCTTTGACTAGAATAAATAAAATAATTTCGTAAATTTTATTATGACTATTATCAACCGCATTTTGACATATTGTGTACTTTCTTCCGACTATTTGTTCGTGAGTCACAAAAGTTGACCTATGGTAATTTCAACATTACATTCTCGCAGATTAATTTCTACAAACAAAACATAACACTGAATTATTAAGTGAAAACCATGTATTACTAAATTTCATATAACTAATCATTTGCTTGGATTTTACTGTAGGAAAATGTAAACAGTTTCCTTCCTTAAACAGTTAACAAGAATGATACATAACGGTAAAGAGTAAACACTTGCTATATGCATCTTTTCACACATTCTCTGTAAAATATTTACCCGGCTTTTCCCAACCTATGCGTGTTTAGAAGTTAAGAAATGAAGTGATTTTATGCAGATTTCTGTGATTCACAAAGACGTCAGTTGACGAAACGTTAGAAACAAAAATGCACTGATCGTTTTTATTCTTGACTTGAAAATAGGCTAGAGTATATACTCATAACTCCGGAAGTCAGAAAATTTACGATATTTAGATTTGGAGGCAATAATGACACTACTGAGATTACTTATAATGGTTAATATTCCAGGTTTTACTGATTTAGTGCAAGTGTTACCCAACATCACAGGTGCATTACTATCTGACCAAAGATTCGATTGGTGCTATGGATTACAGCTATGTAGACTGAAAGCCTGGAAGTTATTGACCTGCCACTGCGTAAAAACATCCGTATACAATACTGTATACTACTATATAAGTTTGATATAGTTCTTCAGTGCTTCTTGGATTAACAACCACTGCTGTCATATTATTGTGAAAACGATTTTCAAAATTTTAAAAGCACGTGAGAACCTACATTTAAATCTGAAAGACTTAAATCAATTCTCATTGTTGTATGTAATGCACAGATAATAATCAATTACATTTTTTCAGATCTTCGCGTAATTGCATGCATTAATTAGTAGTTGATTCTGTTTTAATGAGATCCTCAAACATTATTCATTATATTACTTTAGCGTCCAAAGTTTATTACTTTAATCTTTAATTTTGTTCTAAATATGAGGTAATCAGTTAACAATTAATGAGTGTACCTTTAAACTGCTTTCTTATTTCCAAATTTAATTGTGGTAATATTCATCAATTTCCATTTATGTTACCTTTTTATCATCATTTCATTTTAATTGTGCCTATTTAAAATGAATATTTCAAATCTTAGACAAAATCTGTTTTGTTCATGATGTGAGAATGCATTTGTATGAAGGTGATTTCTATGTAGAATGAATATCATTCAACAAGATATTGAAAGCCATGGGGAGCTAACTTGCCTTGTTGCTTTAGTTTTAATGTAAATATGTCAACTGTGGGTGGCTGACACTTTACTGTTATTGTTATTATTAAGAGTAAACACATTATATCAGGTTAATTTTAATGATGAATAGAAGTATATAGTTTCGAATTAGAACAATTAATTGTCATATTTGCAGTTGATGAATCAAACAACAAATGTCATTTTTAAAATCCTTCAAAGTGAATGAAACTAAAAATGCAAACCGAAAGGATTAAAGTGAAAGCTGAATTGGCGTCGCGTTGATTATGATGTATGCAAATTAATAGACGGATAGATTAATGAAGCATTGTTTCTTATTTTTATCCCATCGTTGTTGTACTCTTAATAGCATTATTTAAAAGAAAGTAACCAACTAGTTTGTAGGTGTCTTTTGTTGTAAATTAATTTCAACTGGCAAACCTCTGAAAGTTATCGGATAATAATCTAAGTTTGAGTCTCCTATGGAGTGCACATTAGTTGACATCAGTAGGCTGTGATAAAATTTATTGTGAAAACCAGTTAAATCAACAACGAACAACGTTGGTATTTAAGATAAATCGCCTACTTATTACAATTGAGTAAATATCTACATCACTATTAGTTAAAAAGAACGTATTCTATGTAAACCAGCATAATTAATTTAAAGTGAAAAATTATCTCGCTAAAATGTGTTACTTGTGTACGCTACTAAGAGACTTGATTATTGAGTGAATTCGGATACCGTTTCTTGTTAATAATGCTTGCAAACAAGTTATCTCATCCCAGATAATAGTGACTTGTCTAGTAATGAGGCGACAATAAGTCGATTAGTATTCGCGTCAGATATGTTAAAGTAATCTTATTTGAACAGCCAGTTGCTGTATTTAAAAATATGTAACCAAATTCATACTAATAGATAATCTATTACTGTTGGTTTTTCAGTTTGTTTATGTTGAAGATTGTAGGTCTTAATACTACAATTACTATAGATTGGACAGACTTGGTAATATGTTGCTGAATTTCAAATGTAATTCAGTCCTCTGAGGGGTTATGGTAAGTCTGGATGCTTTATAATTCGTTTCTCCAATGACAATATAAACTTCAGGATTTATTTTAAAGTCAATTTATACTTAGTCTTATTTTAAAATTTGGGTATTTACTTTAGCTGTGTGAAATAAGTCGTCAAATAAAATAACAGATAAACATGTTCATACGGGGTTTGTAGAGGTAGTTATATATTGTTACTTACATCACACACTAACTGCGGCTAAACAGCTATTAAAAACTATGGAACACTAGATACCTATTTCATATTAGTGTAGGACTTATTAGTAGTGCGCCTGTACCACTCCTTCAGAGATAGAGTTCAGGATATTTATTTTTCGTGGAAAATCCAGTTAAATGTAGGTAACGTTATATAATGGATAGGCATCATACCACACTGACGTCGCTAACATTTTATCTAACAGTCTCAAAGATGGTAACTGTAAAAATAGCATTTGTATGTATGACACACTAAATGGTAAATAGTGATAATAAAATACCTTTGTAGAGCAGTTTATCTGACAGAATGAGATACATAGAAAGATGCCTAAATATTTTAACACATCTTAAACTGTCTGTGATCGTTACAGCTTTGTATTCAAATCCAACGACGGACACCAATTATTTAAATATTGAAGGAACACTTTGATGGCATGTGTCATGTAGCACGAGAACAAAAGTAAAGTATGGTTTTCTACTGACTAGTTTCAGTTAGCTTTCTGTTAAACTCGATAAATATACTTTCAAAATGACATCACGAAAATAAACATATGTTGTTGATATCAGTCGAAAAGGTTCCTAAATGGTATCCCTACTAGAGAAAATACAAAATAAAAAGGCGCTTAACACTGATTAACTAATACAGGCCTTATATACAAAACTACATTTTGTATTACACATTGACAGAAATCATATTTCAATTATTTATATCCAGTCTATTCCAATCGTCACTAGAAATACAACACAGACAATCATATATTATTCTTTCACACATCTACTCTTGATTCTAGTATGCTTAAAGTAATTAACCTATAAGAGTGGAAAAAGACGGAGTATAATAAGTGTAATTAGGAAATACAATCTTCGTTTATAAAAGAATATATGTGCGCTACATAATTCAAAATATTGTAGTCATCTGCATTTCCTTAAAAGTTCCTTCATAAGACAAAAAAATACTTTGTCGGTTCAGCGACCTTTGAAAACTTTTAAGAAAAACATAAGAAACAACCCATTATGGTTTTTAAATTATTTATTTAAATGTCTCTTTTGGATATATTTGGGTTTTCTATAATCTTACTGACCCACTGCTGCCTTTTCTCAACCATATTTCATGATGTTCCCCAACTCTTTTAGATAGAATCCTCACCTATAATTTCATGACACCTTGTGATTTGTACACAGATCAACTTATGAGATGCAGTTTCAGTAATGTTTCTCACCTTTTGTTTGTCATAATGTAAGAATTTTAAAAGCAGATAGAAAATTACAGTCGAAAGACTTTATTGTATACGCTAATTATCTATGCAAATACTAACTTGAAGAATAATTCATTATGACTTAATTTCTCAAATAAATATGACTAAAACAGCTTATTTATTACACCAATTCTAGTGTAATATTCTTGAGTGCGTAAGAATTCGTCTATAAATTGATTGTTATGTACTGAATGCACTTCAGAATAGAAAAAAAAATGAACAGGTATGTAGACTTCATTCTTATTATTCTTTCAGGATATTATTAGTACTTTGTTAATTAAGCACTGTATTAACCTGTATAGTTTAATAAAATACAGTTTAATGATATCTAATTAGTTTATGTTATTTTATTGAACTTTAGAGGAAAACTAAATGAATCAATGGACGATCGGTAGCCTATAAAAATGTGTGCATATGAATTTAAACAACATTATTAAGTTAACATTTAATGAGTGTACGTCTATACGTCTTAAACAATGATAATAAGAATGAAAGCGTAAATATTTTTTTTAACGAGACACGTATGTATTATGTTTTAAACTGAATATACGTCATTGACAAATAAGTTTACTTATACTGGTGTTCTATACACCACTTCTCTATTCTCATATTATGCTCTGTGAAGAACAATAAGAACGTAAGTAAACAAGTAAACAAGTCAAGAAAAAATCAATTAATATATTAATGAATTATTTAATATTAGTTAGGAGAACTGTACAAGAAATTTAGGTTGAAGTCTATATAATGGAATGGACGAATATGGAGAACCGAGAAGGACAGCATTCTTATTGTGGAAGGAAACTAATTAGTGATAAGTAATTAGGATTCTTTCAAAAATTTCCAGTATCCAAACAAGTATGTTACATACATTTGAACAAGTGTTCAAATCATCAATTAATATTACTGAAGTAAATCACTGAGTATTATATCAATATAAATTACTTCAGACAAATATTTACTCAGTCCGTCATCAGAAATATATAAACATATATATAAAGGCACTAAAGTTACCATATTCTGATGCAAAATACCACGAAACAATTAACCACCATTATTATATACTCACTTAACATCACAAACTACAATCCACCACCACTTTATCAAATGCCATATTTACAATTATTCCTTAAGTGTTTGTCCACGTGATTCAATCTACTCATAATACATACATGTTTTGCCAAACAAGGTTACATACATTAGTCCATCTATCATTCATTATATACTGAGTCTGTTGTAGTTGACTCAAATAACAAATTAAACTAATCCGATATCATCATTACAATTTCCAAGAAAACAATTCTCTCACATTTTAAATAAAACAAATATTGACTAATTCAGTGTGGTCACACCAATTCACATTCACCACATACACATCAACACACTCTCACTCTCCATTGACTGACTAGCTGGCTGACTGATTCACTGATAAATGCCATATCGAACAAAATGGTTCATCTAATGTTCGGTTTATTCTATGGTAGGCAATGTGAGTGATCAACTGACTGGAGTCAAAAATCAGATTCAAGTAATAGTTGACTAATGACATTAACTGATGAACAACAACCTCATTCAAATTAGTTTTGGCACAAATCCAATGTTGTGATTTGTGCACTTTGACTCGCCTAACAGATTTTATAACTACCTATTGTTAAAGAATGCTTGAAACAGATCACCAGGTGCCTAGAATTCACTTGATTATTGTTGGAACGTTGATAACTGTATGCAGTTGGCCTAGTTGTTGTGTATCTTGTGATAATAATAATAATAATAATAATAATAATAATAATAATAATAATAATAATAGTTTTAAATGACCATTGTGGTTGGTGGATTGGAATATTGATGTTGAGTTGATGATTATTGGGTATTGAATTTACTTTCCTTACTCAATAAGAGTACTCCTAGTAAGCAGTAATCCGAAACGTCTATGATTTTGATATCTTTTGTTTGATCTACAAGAATTTCGATATATTTACTGACATATCAGATAGTATGTTTTTGTTCACAGTGTACGCTACCTATTAGTACACCTGAAAAATAATATATGAAAGTAAAAATTCGTCGAAGTAGACTAAATGTTTTAAAATACTTATTGAATAAGTGAAATTCGATAATAAATGTTTTCAGCCAGATGGTTTTAAGCCATATATTTCATCATTTTTCGCTAAAAATGTTAGCTTCACTATACAGCCTATCATTTCACTCCAGTATGTTTCACTCTCACTATCTTTAATAGGCACATTTAGTTCGGGGTTTGTCAACGACTCTTCGTAAAATCCATTTGTAGTTGGACTTCGTTTGCACACCATATCGGCAGTATTCCCTCTCTAATCGGTACTATTTATGTTGGTAAATTGACAATCTCATAACTCATACGGAAAAATACAGTATCAACGTACAGGACTTATATCTTATTTCTCGATCGATGAAATAAATTTTCAGGCTTTAGAAACCTTCAGAAATCAATCTTATTACAGCTGAATGTGTAGTATTTCAAGTTAGTTAGTAAGAAATCCTAATCATTATTTAAGGTCAGTGATATGACACTAAACCCCAACTAAGTTACACTGTACACATTGGCCATTGGACGTCGAATGATTTATTCCTACTCATCAAGGTCGACAATCCTTCAGGTACACAAATGAATACACTAAATGGACTCGGGTAATCACATTTATTCATCAGAACATCCAGATTTTTACGAGTAACCAATTTTTTAACTATATTAAAAGCCAAATCATTTTCGTGTTGGTCTATTTAAAACTAAGGTAGTTTTAATAAATTATTACCGAAACAGATAAATTTACAACTGTGAGCGTCATTTGTTAAACGGCATAGTTAAGTCAGTCGATTTAAATCGTTTACGTAATACACATCGCAATTATATTACGTATAATCGAACTATGCCTGTTCATCAATAAACATGTATAAGAAACGATTGAATTAATAAGTGTATTCAAGCAAGTGTATTTGTCTATGAAATACTTAAGTCACCTGTTATGCAATCTTTATCTGATTCACTGTTGCCTTAAGTTACATTTAGATGAAATGAACTCACATATTACCTGTAAACATTTGATGTGAATAAAAAAGAATGTGTATAACGACAGGAGGAAACTGAATAATAGACATAACAAAAATTGAAGCGATCAATGCAACGAATACAGTATTATTGATTTCCCGTTACTTAAATACCCTGAATTCAAGTAAGAAATATCAGTTCTTGGCTTAGATATAAGATCCTATGTGGTTATACAAGTTCGTATCAAATAAGTGGAAGTAATTGATGCTAATACTTAGTTATCTCGTTATGTAAATGAGCAAATTATGTTACTTCCCAGCTTAGTGAACAATAAATCCCAGTGAAGCATATCAGAGGTGTTTTTTGAAATTATGTTTCTATGCTCTAAGAAATGTGTTTTTGAATTCGTACCAATGCGAAATTAAATGATTAGTTTGAGGTAAAATAAAGTAGTATCCTGTTTTTATTTTTATTTCGTTTTTCCATATATCTGATACAGAAAGCTTAGCTGTCAATCTACTGAACATATTTGTTCAATGAATATCTACCTGTAGAAAATATAATAACTGAAATAGTTATAATTTCCAACTTAGTCAAATCAATTTAGTTACAATGCGGCTGAAAATTGGAACTGAATAATATTAATTTTTGGTGATTTATTGAGACTCCCAAGTAAATCAGGTTTTTGTCAACCCAGATACATTTACCTTAACCTATTAAAGTTCTGGATACATTAAGCTTAAAAAAATATGTGTACTTCCTAGATTCACTTGATTTCACTACAACAGTGTAATCTGTAGTCATTAATCGTTCTATATTTAGCCTGTTGATATTTTGCTATTAAAAAAACTCAATTACAATGCTTAGGTTTGATAGGAGCTACTCATTAACTCATTACAAATATTTGAATAAAAGAGGAACTATGAAAAAATGTAACCCAACTATTTGGTGAACATGCCAAAATCCAGGCACATTTACTAATAAAAACAACTTGTATAAAGTAAGTTAAGCTTAAATTTGAATACATATTTATATTTTTATATATTTACATTATAAATTATAGTCATTTGGGTAATTGTAATGGTGCATACTACTAAGTGTAGTTATATTTAGTAATGAAAGTAATCGACCAAAATGAAGAATAATATATTCGTGGAACAATGTTGATATTATAACTGAAAATCGAAAGAGATTTGAAATCTGTTACATAATAAGTTTAAGTTAGGTTTTAAATTTGCAGAAATATATATCATTTTATTTTTACTTATTTTGCATCAGAAATCTCTGTTTTGATTTGAAGTGCCAGTTAATTTCACTAGATCATACACATGTAGTGTAAGTCGTAGACAAGTACTTGGCTCGTACTATATATAATACAGTTGTCCACATATTTCACTTACCATTGCTTTATTTTTACCAAAATACTTGGATAAAATGTTCTGTACTTAATATCGATTTAGATATATTTGAGTTTCATTTTGATTATTAAAGAGATTCGATGCCAATATGTATTACAGAAAGCAACAAAATATGATGCTTAACGGCGAAAGAAATTCTTTGTCTGCAAAGACCAGATAAATTTAGGAAACACGGTTGAGGTATAAAACTAATTGCGCACTAAAATTTAATATTTTTATTTGTCATCACGAAATAGTTTGAGTTAGACAAACATTGAACACCTGGAAGTGGCACTGAAAGCTATTTCGTCTTTGTATGGGGCCTCTCAGTAGTGTGCGCCCACGACCCACCAGGAAATCAAACCCAGAACCTTCAGGCTTTGCAACAAACGCTTAACCATTCGATCACTGGTCCGCTTCCCACTGGCTGACATTTCTAACTCAACTGATTCACCGTAGAATTTAATATATTAAGAATCAGTGAAGTTTTATACAAATGAAACATTGAAAATTAATCAATTTCCTCATTTTTATTCAGATAAATAGGTGTAATTTGACTGTACTTTGTATGCAAACACTGCATAAAGATCATGAGAATGCAACAAACAAAATATTTCTGAGCATTTGCTGTTTAATTAAATCTCCTTAAAATACCCTAGAAATTCATGTTTTAACGAGACAGCTGTTAAAATTTATAATTTACAGCATCCCGTACAATTAAATAGAATATATTTGTAGATAATTTCACCTAGTGAAAGTAAAGAAATTCTAAAGTTTCGTTCGGCATGCTGATCCGAGCTTTTTTCAAGGAAATAACCAATACACGTTTTTACGACATCTCACAGTTTTCTTTTATCAATAAATTTATAATTAAATCCCCCCTAGACTAGTGATTAATGTAGTAGTGATTGTGGACATGAAATGAAATCAATATAATGTAGACTGAAGAATGTAAGATACGAATTCGATATTCTATTTTCAATTAATTCGTGATATATTTATGAGACCTCATCCATTCCCGTCATTGGGTAACTGTCTGGTGGGCTAGTGGAAGCACACTTCTAAAGATTTCTATTATAGGACGAAACGGTTATCAATGCTTCCTGGTTTTTGACAGTTACTCAATTCAGGTGGTTTCGTGATACTAAATTAAAATTCAAAAATCTTCACAACACCCAATTACAGTCACTATCTGCTCACAAGTGACTTACTTCGAGAATCACTTCTTGGGGGTTCTAGTGTGAAGGCGTTCTAAATGGAGTTCAGCCATGTCAGAGTTAGGGTAATTACTCACCGATGGCAATGCACGAGGCTACATCATATATCATGAATTGATTGAAGTTAAAGATATCAACTGTCATATACCGTCCGGCTCAATGGTGTAACTGTTAGCAGTTCGTCATGAAACCTGAAGACCGTAGGTCCTATCTTTACGTGTAGTTTTGGATGCACACTGCAAACAACTTTTATACGAAGCGAACCTGATGACCAGTTGCCTCTGGTCTTCAATGGTTACCTAACTGGAGGGACTTTGTAACAGTAAATTCAACAGTCACCAAAACACTCAATTATAATCCAGTTTTGTCTTTTACTTTAGATGGGGCATATTTCACTATGATTTATATAATATTATAAAATCAGAAGGTCACTTCTAATTAACTGTAATGAACTGTTTTCTTTTATCTCATTACGTGGAGAACTGTTCAAAGGAACTATTAGTGTAATATTAATGTATTACGCCAACTAATTATTAGTGAAACTTCTTTAACTTTGAATTAGGCATGATAGAAAGAAAAAGAAAAGGAGTGATTCTTTAAACTTTCACGTAGTTATCTTTCATAGAGTATTCTGTAAGTCAATCAATCAGTGCCTGTTACCCTATATGGAGCATAGGCTGCTGACCATCATTCACCAGCCAACTCTATCCTGGGCTTTCCTCTCCGCTCTTCACAAGCGCTGTTCATTATCTTCATGTCTGTCACCAATTTTCGACGCAATGTGTACATGCATAGATAAGTATATTTGTTAAGTAGTGCGAATAAATTAGCCTTGAATGTGTGTAAATTCTACCGTAGTTGTATACTAGTGTGTAACTTTCGTAATGCATGTATAGCTTATATACGGGCAGGAATTTTCAGACAATTCTAATAACAGTTTAACCTAATCAAATTCACATATTTTGTTAACTAGTTACTTTTTTCGAAGATAACTTTCATCTTAATTATATAGCAATTGGAAACTAGGAAGTTTTGAAAAGTCATTCAGTCCTAGTATGAGTTTCAGTCATAGGTGTCGTCACCGTTGTCAGTCGATTTTCATACTTCATTCTTTCTATTACTTTTTTCCCTAACATACTCATAAGTAAGTCATTTCAAGAATGTCTACCCAAGTAGTTCGTTTTCCACGTATTGTTGACTGTAGTTGAACTTTTCGAGTATATTACTAGATAAATATTATAAACCATATGACTGTCACTTCGTCGTCCTATACAAAACTGGTTAAATTTGATATTTACAATTGTACATACTAAATATGAAGTAATGTCAACAAAAACAGTAAAATCTATGCCAACCTGCCACATTAACATACGTAAAAGGTGCAGCATCGCTCTGTAATGGAGCTAAACAACTTATTTTGTCGGAGAGATGTTGCAATGATTATCACTACTACCAAGCAGCAAACAAGTCAGTGGTAAGTAATACGAATCAGAAAAGAAGTGAAGAAATATATATTTACTTTCTGACCCATACTGACTTCGACACAAGAAAATCTAAATAGGATATATTTCAGTGCGTTTATCTGCTGATAGGTTCACATTTAGTTTAACCCGTAGAAATATTTTGTCCTTCATAGGAAGGCCTTCTTTATAAATGCATCTAGTGTAACTAATACATTCAATATTCAGGCTCTTCTCTTAATATGGCCATTATGACCTGTCTACTTACAGATATGCATTGTTTCACAACTGATGAGTCAAAAAAAATATGTTCATGCAAAACAATTATAAGACATTTCAAAAATATTTTATATTGACATAAAAGCATTTCATATGAAAAATGTGTGTCTGAATTATGTATCACTAACTG
The DNA here is from genome assembly GCA_025215515.1 of Schistosoma japonicum. NCBI lineage: Eukaryota > Metazoa > Platyhelminthes > Trematoda > Strigeidida > Schistosomatidae > Schistosoma > Schistosoma japonicum. Next base: position 63,422,318 of record CM046069.1, on the reverse strand, counting down.
AAGTTTAATTATTTTGTTATCTTGCAATAAGTAGTCATTTTAAAGTCATTATCTATATGTCTGACACTATAGTTACACCTGTATTCTCTTACAGATAATCTATTAACACTCATTACAAGCCAACTTTTCTACCCCTGGAACTTATTTATTTGTATTTTGCTTTGAATTATTTGAAAGAAACTGAATCTTATTTAACCTAACTGTTTACTATTGGTAGCTTTTTTTGTTTTAATTCAATCTTTTCAAAGATGCAAGTGATTTTAACCCTCTTTTGATAGTATTATATAATTTGAGCTTTCATTTAGTTAGGTGTAAATGTAAATGTTAATTTACAAATTATAAACACAAGAATATCGTCCAAACAATGTACCATGCATTGCGTAAATCATTTCTACATTAAAGATATGAAGCTGGCCTTCTATTCGGTAATAACTAATAACAACGTAAATCTAATAGGCTTAAGAAACTATCAACTATGAAAGGTGATTTCTGTTAATGTTTACACTGAGATTCTAACTCAGTGTATGGTGCTGCTGCAAAAAATGTGTGGCTCAATATTAGAAGGGAAGGAATAAAATAATAACAGATGATTTTTTAACAGTTAGTTGATGATTTTATAAATCATGGTCAGAGCCTCATACTTCATTACATGATACACTAGAACAATACGTTCTCATCCGTTCCAATTTAGTACCATGGATTGTTTTACTTTCGTCTTCAATGTCAAAATGGGTTTATTTCGTTAATTATAACTTGATTTTCATATTAATTCTACTATTAACTTTCGTTTCATTTTGTTTTTGATTGGAAACTGTTAAAGAAAAAACAGATAAACAATCCATCAACTTATCTTAATAATTCATTCGAAAATAAAATGTGAACATACATGGTAACATTAATTTATGACTTTATTTGTTACTACATTAAAAATTTTGTAATCAGCTGATAATAACCTCAAAAATATATATATTAAACAAGCACAGTTTCGGTAAAAATAAATAGAAGGATAGGAATAAATGAATTGAAGTAGATGACTTTTAAATTAAAATAAAATTAATTAATTTTACAGAGATGAAAGTAGTTATCTAATTCTAAGAAGAATATTTGGAGTTTACTTTATTGCCTAACGATTACTTCACAAGTTAACTCAACAGAAATCTTAGGTTTAAATGTATTACTTGAAATCTTGATAAACTTTCCATTTCCACATCTGATAAATCAATTTATCAACCAATCTATATGGTGAGTAGTTGAAAGGGAACATTGAGAATGGATTCAACGCTGTGTATTGATCATCAGCAGGAAGCAATGATAGTCATGAGAAAAACAAAACTTCCAAGAGACTTGAATTGATACCAGACCTAAGTGTCCACTATCATTTAATCAAATGATCTTTGTCAGTTCTGAAGTGATATGCAACACGAAGGCAAACATTTAGTGTACAATATATAGATAATACTTTTCTCCGAAAAATCATTTAGCGTTTATGAATTTAAAAATCTTGTGCTCTTATTTATTGTAACTAGTGATGGAGAAAATAATAGTCACAGTAAACAGTAAGCGGATTTTATTGGGACTGGACATGTTATCCAAACAAACCAGTGTTAGTTACAGAATTTGTTCCAGATTTTAGGGTTTCTCAGCAGCGCACATATAAAGCCCTCGATTTTCAGTTGTGTCAACTAGTATAACATAACTTGTTAATGGATATTATTATCAAATTATATGAAATAGCAGATTGAAAATTCGTTAGCAGATTTAATTATGACACAACAAAAGTTTATATTTGAATATGCAACAAATACTCATAAGATAAATACAGAAATGATTCTTACTGCTATATTCAAGGATCACTGGGTAATAACAAATTCCACAATTGTCTGGTTCTTATCACTGGTCGAATCCTATAAAGTAAGTTGAAGTCAATATAATTCAACATCGTGTGCAATATGTTTTGTAGTTAATAAGTTGAAGTTAGTCAAAAGGTAATTTTCGACAAAGAATTCCTGTTAGTTGGTGCTTGTCAGCAAGACAAAACTAAAATATTCAGAGGAGTAATGCTCAAGATAGATTAAAATCAACGTCACCAAAAGATGTAGTCCAAAGACCATTCTCTGCATTCATCCTTAGTGCCAAACAATCAGAATGAATAATTAACTATGTCTGTTATTGTATATCCGGAGTACTCATATCGGGTAATGAAAGTAAATACAATACCCAATAATCATCAACTCAACATCAACATTCCAATCAACCAACCACAATGGTCATTTAAAACTATTATTATTATTATTATTATTATTATTATTGTTATTATTATTATTATTATTATTATTATTATTATTATTATTATTATCACAAGATACACAACAACTAGGCCAACTGCATACATTTATCAACGTTCCAACAATAATCAAGTGAATTCTAGGCACCTGGTGATCTGTTTCAAGCATTCTTTAACAATAGGTAGTTATAAAATCTCTTAGGCGAGTCAAAGTGCACAAATCACAACATTGGATTTGTGCCAAAACTAATTTGAATGAGGTTGTTGTTCATCAGTTAATGTCATTAGTCAACTATTACTTGAATCTGATTTTTGACTCCAGTCAGTTGATCACTCACATTGCCTACCATAGAATAAACCGAACATTAGATGAACCATTTTGTTCGATATGGCATTTATCAGTGAATCAGTCAGCCAGCTAGTCAGTCAATGGAGAGTGAGAGTGTGTTGATGTGTATGTGGTGAATGTGAATTGGTGTGACCATACTGAATTAGTCAATATTTGTTTTATTTAAAATGTGAGAGAATTGTTTTCTTGGAAATTGTAATGATGATATCGGATTAGTTTAATTTGTTATTTGAGTCAACTACAACAGACTCAGTATATAATGAATGATAGATGGACTAATGTATGTAACCTTGTTTGGCAAAACATGTATGTATTATGAGTAGATTGAATCACGTGGACAAACACTTAAGGAATAATTGTAAATATGGCATTTGATAAAGTGGTGGTGGATTGTAGTTTGTGATGTTAAGTGAGTATATAATAATGGTGGTTAATTGTTTCGTGGTATTTTGCATCAGAATATGGTAACTTTAGTGCCTTTATATATATGTTTATATATTTCTGATGACGGACTGAGTAAATATTTGTCTGAAGTAATTTATATTGATATAATACTCAATGATTTACTTCAGTAATATTAATTGATGATTTGAACACTTGTTCAAATGTATGTAACATACTTGTTTGGCGACTGGAAATTTCTGAAAGAGTCCTAAGTACTAATCACTGAACAGTTTCCAGCTTGGAAAAAATTTACCACTGGCATAATTTTTACCAAGTAGCTCTCTAGTTTTACATTGTTTTCAGTGGCACTCGACCAGATTTATCTATGATGAACAGTCACATGAAACAGAGAAACCTTTATTGTCAGTTATTAAAGCTTATAAATGATGGTGCATTTATCAAAACGATATTCTACTGTTGTGAAGCGTAAATTTTTTTTGTTTGATTAATGATGGGATATTAGGGGTGAACTTTTAGGAATTTTCATACTTTATCGAAATCATGGATAGCAATCTTTGTCAGTCAATTTCGTAAAAGTCAATTATCACTAACATTTTGTAAATGAACCTGTTTTTGTATACTATTCCGGTATTCAAGTCATTTTGTTATTGTGTTTCGATCCATTGATTCTTTAAACTGTATGGCGATTTCACTGAATGTGCCTAGAATAACCTCCTAAAACGATTAATGAGGTTAACATTTGTATATAGGAACTTTCACACTCTTATTATTTTATGCATAAGATCATGACAGAAGCATTTATCGTGAGAGGCAAATATTCTCACTTAGCTTTCATTTTTGTACATTTCTGTAGCCAGGATGATACAATGTAATCTATGAGATTGTTTTGACTTCCTTTCACGTTTATAATCGATTGGAGGATTTAATAAATAATTCTTATTATTTCCGTTAGCATACTAGTATATACTATAATCCAGCCTATCAGCTACTAAATGATCTTTGATAATAATAATAATAATATGTGCCTTATTTAATGTTAGATGTTTTGATAATACATCACTACTCATCATTCCACTACTTCAAATCTGAAGTGTTAACTTGTATTTCTGAATTAAATCTGCTGATACAGCTTTTACTGATAAATTATTGCATTTATTATGACCAATGAAAGGACTTCATTAAGTACTAACTTTTTGACATTGGAGAACATTTCTGGTGATCAGTCGACAATTCTCGTTTTTTTTTCTTAATCTCAAATTGGTTCCAATTTTCCGTTCAAAGTCAATAGTATAGCACAATGAGGTATGGTGAAATATTGTTATCGCTAACTCATTAGTATATTTTAATGAAACACCATCATATATAACAAACACACATTTTTTTTAATAAGAATAAGAGAAGTAATTCTCTTTACACATATAATTAACAATTCTTTGTTCTTTATATAAAGAATAGTAATTATGTATTTTATTGGTTTTAATCTACTGTGCATACCAAGTGAATTTCATTCCTCAAAGCACTTGTTTTTCTTTTTTTGAGATACAGCTAATCTATTATTTGTTACTATGAGTGAAATAAGATGGGATTTATCTATTTAAATACAAGCCAAAAAGAAAGAACTTATGGTTGTTTAAAAATTGCGAAGATATTGACATAGTAAAGTATCTGATTATGGCTATAAATCAGCGTAAATGGAGACTATTAATCATTTTTCATTGATAAACATTTAAGATGCATATTACTGTCAATCTAAACCAAATTTCTACATAACAAGATTCAAAGAAAAGAAAAGTTTATTCGTACTAATTCAGTCTAAAAATGCGTTGATATTAAATGGCAAGCCAACGAAAGTTGGAACTGTTACTTTTTCTGGAGCATATGTTTGGACTCTAGCCATGCATTAATGATAACGCGTTTTCATCCTGTTTTACTGAACGCAGAAAGGTCACAGCAACAAGAAACCTTACATTCTACTTCTAGAATTAATGGACTGATATTGCATTTAGAGTAAGATCGGAGAAGTGCTTAGTCGATCATGTTCAGTAGGCTCATCCCGAAGAAGTTTGGAACAATTTTAAAGCGATTGTAAATGGAGCAATAATATCTGAATCCAACCTAAATGCAAAGTATGCGAAAGACCAGTAAATTTTAGAAACTTCTAATGAACTGATAGAGGCTTGATGACTCATTCTGGTAGGCTCGGGGAATGATGAAGAGCGAATGACAATTCAAACTCAAACTAATAAAGGTTTGTACAAGGATCGTCTGCCGTAGTGAAAAACCACAGTGAAGGCAATGAAAGTGACTGTGGTAATATGCAATACTAGACAAGTGTTCTGACGCATCAAGGACACCGGTATTAGAATATTGATCGTTAGTGAAACTATTTAAAAAAAAGCAAGTCCAAGAACTAAATTCAGTCCAAAAAATTCAAACCGATTGGTGGAATATTTTCAGGAATAGTTCAGCTGGACTCTAGCTACCCTTCAGTTACCCACTATCCTTAAACTACCTGAGCAAAGTATTGGTACTTCCCCCCCCCCCAGAAAAAAACCCATAGAAAGATTAAAAAGGCTAAAAATGATTTGAAGCGAGACAAATAAGTAGGACCTGACAGGTTGACCACAGATATCTTTAAGCATAGTATTCCATTCTCGTCAGACAAAGTGACTGGTATTTTAGCTACGGTCTAAACGTGATCCCATCTGACAGGTCTTAATTGCTAATCGTTCTACTTAATACGAAAGGATAGAAATCCTTTTGTGATAACCACACAAGAATTTTTTTAATTACCATTTCTATTTAATTTCGTCGTAGATGTCCTCTTAGGGGTCACACTTCCTTCATCGAACATTTCCGGAATTAATCTCTTCCAGAAAACCCATTTATCGACTTATAATGTGCAGACAATATAGTCCTTTTCAGTGACAACGACAACGATATACGGAGTCTCGTAAAATCTTTAAGTAATAATGTAAGCACATTTGGAATTAATTTCCCTCCCTCTAAATGCATAATGCTACTTCAGGACTGATCTGTATCATTGCCTAGATAAGTCATAGGCAGTGGAGTTTTTGAGTGCATTGACAACTTCTCTTATCTCAGGAGTCTCATCAGCCTTAATGGGTTGGAGCCTGATGAAATCTAGTCCCGGATTCGGAAAGCTCGCTTGGCTTTCGCCAACTTGTGCTACTTGTGACGTAGGCGAAATATATATTCTGAGTAACGGTCTACTCAGTACTAATCTATAAGGGATAAATATAGGCCACGAAAATAGAAGATATTAGTAGGCTCCAGTTCTTCAATAGTATATCATCGAATGACTGAAAAAGTATTAATAATATTAGACATAGGGTACTAGGAAAACATGACAAAGTAGTCTAAGAGGTTGTAAACCTTCATCGACTGAAGGTGGTTGGGATATGTTGTATATCCCTGACCACCGTCTGCCTCATTGAGCTATGCTGGCTGGGGTAGGAGTAGGATAAAAGAAAGTTAGAGGCAGCCAAACCTAAAACGTGACATAGATCTATGAAGTCTTTGACCATTGACCTAGGTCATGTAGGTAGGTACAGACAATCTGGATGAGATCCGCGTGACAGTCGTGATGAGTGAATGGGGATAGTGAGTAACATGGCTCAGATTCTACCGTAGTGGCGTAAATGTATTCACTCCTTATCTTTCTATAGATCTTGAGTTCAATTATTCTTTCATACTTTCTTTTGTTTCATTCCTTTCTGTTGAATAATAAAAGTTTTGTAAATTTGAACTCGTCGTGCTAATGTGGTATGGCAACTTATACCCATTCGCATACGCGTCAGGTTTTATGTCGTTCACGATCGATTGATTGATTGATTGTATAATAGATATTTCTCTAAAAATTTTCTGATTACACAGAATCACCTTTACGTGTTTGTTTTCTTTAAAAAACATAATCTATAATTATAATGTGATATTGGGAAATTCCGAGAAATTTCTTTGTTGATGTTTCGACATTTGATTTGGCATTAAATATCTATGAATTTTTTTAAATCAAGCAATTTCAGTGGCTTGAAGTTGTTTTTTATACTCATTGTTTGATGAGTGTGTTTATTGATAAAGCCACCTTAGGAAATGAATGGGGTATACTTCATTTGAATTAAATCATAATACTCACCATGTGTTGATCAATTTTGTTCAGTATTGCATTAGAATCTTACTGGTTACATTTAAGAGATTTTTTCAATTGAGAATAGAATTTAACAGATGATCCACAATTGTCTTATAGTGCATTGTCATAAAGTGATTATGTACTTTTGTATTTACTAATCAACTGTCATTACAAAATAGCTCACATGACCTTCTAAAACAGTATTTGTACATGTTTATCATAGTTATACCATACTATCACTCCTTAAAAGAATGATATAATATTTGTGTTTGAATTATATTTTCACATCATCAGATGAGAAGGGGGGGAAAACAGTCAAATGTTAAGTTAAACAAGTTTTATCCTGTTGTTTAGGTTTGTCAAGGTTTCATTATCAATAAATTACAATGTTCTGTACCATCTCATCTGAGTTAAGTTAAAGGTCAAATGACATATGCTTCCATTATCGAAAAAAAGATTATTATTATTATTATTGCTAATTTGATAAATTACAACTATCGTAATAGATAATACAGAGATAAGGTAATAGGAACGATTTTAATGATGAAAACTCGTAATTAGACAGTTCAGACCGGAAGTGACAAAATAGTATCTTAAAATACGAGTTTGCTTGTCGTGTCCATTTGTTATCATAACGTCTCCGCTTGTATGATCATCTATGACAGAGGTCGATCGGTAAACACTTAGAAAAATGTTGAGGAAATACAGGTACTATAACAAGGAATATTAGAAAATTGTATGAGTATTGAAGATACTGTAGATGTAACTAACTACAGAGAAGTATCTATCCAGCTATCTAATGATTAAACCCCAGATGATAAGCAGGTAGATGACAATAACAGATAAGGAAACACAACGTATTTTATCATATACCAAATGTAGATGAATTTGCAGCGTTTATACTACTTATCTGCACACGTCGACTTATTTCGTGATGTCCATTAAAACTAACATGGTTGACATCAGTGTCAAGTGCTTACGTAATTAATTATTTTGATAATTCCTTTCCCATTAATATATGCATTATTTATTAAAGAAACTAACATTTATTTACATGATTACGCATGTTAATGATCCTATCTTATCACTGAGACGGGTGTGTCATCGTCTATGAAATACAATTAGATATCATTTTGTCTGTCATACAGTCAACTGAAAATGAACGCTTAGAAATTTTAGAAAAGTGAAAATCAATTATTGAATGCTGAAAGTTAAAGAATATGTCTCTGAATAGATGGTGATATGATTATTTACTAACCTAATGTAATGGAACCAGAGTCGTTACCTTATTTAGTTTGCTTCGACAGCATATTAAGGCGATTTCAAATTAACCTCATGTTGGCTACCTTTTTCGCTTACTCTTAAGCAATTTCGTTGATGCAATGTAATCCGATGGGAGGTGGGCATGGTTTATTCACCTCTGAAATAGGCTCTTATGTGAAATTTTATGTCAGATTGCTCAATAACGTGATAAAGTCAAATAATTATCGATTTCGGGTGTATGTATAATGCAACTTGAAATATGATAATTCTATTATGTTGTTTGCTACCATGTATCAATTTTTTAACATTATGGTAATTAGTCCCAGGAGAGCTGCAATAAATTTTTCGGTCTAACGAACAAATATGTAACTATTTCAACACAGTCTTACCTCACCAGTATTTTAATTGGTATCTAAGACTAATCTTCAATATATCATCGCCTTATATTTATCCAGAACGGAATAATCGGTGATGGTTATTGCACTAAAGGACATTTCGATACAATATAATTCTTTCACTTGAGGAGTAATAATGTTTGTTTCATTTGTACTACCATCACCATATTCATGTTTCTAATTCTCGATTAACAGTTTAACTGTGAAAAAAGAAGTCCTACGTCTTTATGTGCAGTCACAATAGCTGATATAGTGAACAAGTGATTGATGAATTTTGACCAGGTAAATAAATCTATTAGTCCTAAAAGTTCACCATAGCATTTTCGATCTAATATATAGTCCTCATATACAGTGATCAGAAATACCCTATTTGGTTTGCCCGATGTATCAAACAAAGCTAGCTAATGATATGAATAAAACTTTTTATCAGGAAAAGGATCTTATGATTATATTAGTGCTGAGAATATAAATCTGTTTAACAATCATTGGGAATATAGTCCACCAAAAATCTATGTTGCTTGATGAAACACTGCAAATTAAATATCTTCGAACGACTTCGTTCCGACTGAGGACTAGTTTATTATATGTCACCTACCTTCCTATTAAAATCAAACCTACTACTCAGATTAGAATAATCTTGTATCTTTCCGTCAATTTATAATGGACTGGAAATGGTCAGCCTCTGTTACCATACGTGCATCGTGAGTGGATCGCTTCGATATAGTAATAGTACACGAGTAATATTTAAGTTGGTTTGCTACTGGCAAGGGGAATTCAGAAAGTGGGTTTCGTCCTGTTTGAGACTCATCAGCTGGATGCACCTACGTCCCAAAGTTGATGTTCACGCTGGGATTCGAACTCAATCTGTCTCGTGCCAAACGCCAGCAGATGAGTCCCAAGTAGGATGAAGTGCGCTTCCTAGATTCCGCTTGCCAGTCGCAAACCAATTTGAATACTACCACTCAGACGTTTCATATCATTAATATACATAAAGGGAGGCATACCACAGATCATAATATGATTACGCCTAGCTTATTTGATTTTTTGTGGATATAAGTGTAACGTTTAGTTATATTTTCTGGGTAGATTAATATATCTTTGGATAATTTAATGCTCTATTATTCTTTTAAGCTAGTGAACTCCAGAAACTGACGTTAACTAAAGGAAACTTAAAAAAACACTTGTTTCGTTTTAGTTTGGATCTTTTTACGATACAATACAAACTTTGATCAACATGATATAAAACTCTCCACAAATCCGATACCACAAAGCAAATTAATTAGATGACAATCATTTACTTCTATAAATTCATTTAAAATCCAATCACTAATATAGGATTATGTTTTCAGTTGTATAGAGTTTATGTGACCAAACCAAACCCGAACCAAGTTATTTCTTTATGCTATACGTGTTCCCATTTTGCGAGACTGGTCGTTTGATACTGAATTAATTATCCCGACTAGGTTGTTGCCAAGAATCGTTTACATTCATACTCAGGCAACAACGTAAATTCACTGTGATACATCAATGTACGCATCCTATTATCTGTTGCTTGGCAAGACTGCCTTTTATTCAGCAGAACCCAAAGAAACAAGAAAGCCTAGTCACCATGCTTAAAACGAATCAACCCGAGGAGTTATCAGATGATGTAGTTTCAGCGTAAAATGAAGCTATACTATTCCAACAGAATAGAGTTACCAGATGTACACCTATTACTGACTATTTCAGACGCACAAACAATTGCCTCTTTGTAAAAAAAACAGTAATAAATTTCTAAAACTCTATAATAAAATGTTTATGTACTTGTCATCTTTTCATACTTTTTATGTTTGAGAACTAGGCATACTTTGTAGTTTTTGAAATTGAAATAGTATGAATCAAGGTTCAAAAATTTCATTGCTTAATTCGCAAAACAATTTAACCTCTAACATGAATGCTGTTCTACTTGTTTTGATAACAATCAAATAAGATCATTTTGTTTTACATTAATGAATTCATTGATCTGTTGTAATTGTTTCACTTTCAACCTAAGTTTACAGTCATTTACATAAAATTCCTCAGAAATGTTGACATGTATGGTTTTTTCGCGACCAAACATGGTCCTTTTTTTGTTTCCATAGCTTTTCTCTGCATTTGTACTTTCATACTCTTCATTAATTCTGAATTGTTAAAAAGGAAAGTTACTCGAGAAATCGACAGTTGATCAGAATGATTTTGATTATAAACAAAAACAATTATGCATGCACACAATTTAAAATTCAGTCTGATCTTTGTATTATATGTTGTCATGTTAATGTATAAACGATGTAATAAGGCTGATGTTATCCACAATGTTTTCAGAGTTCACTATTTGTGGGTGAGAGATGCACATTAGTGTAATCTTAGTTAAGGATTTAATTTTGTACCATAAATTTCAATATATATGTGATTTTCATCCAGTGTGTTTATTCTAGATAGATGAGGATGAAATGCTTAGTGATAAATATATTCTAGTAGTATAGTAATCACTTGCTAAGCGGGCGAAACAAGACGGAGAGTATTAGGTTGTATAAAAATAGAAAATGTTGTAATAGTTACAATTAATAGCAGTACTAACGGTAAACTTTCAGCAGATTTTATTTATATTAGAAAGACACCATTATATATCAAAATATGATCAAATCATTCGAGTTAGTGCGGTTGAATTGGAACTCATTATGCTTAACGAACGTTAAATTTTGCACAAACTGCAATGAAGATTCTTAGAAACAGAAAGTACATGTTTGTTACGGATTTGTCAGTCGTAACATCAAGTACAATAACACTGGACTTATTATAACTGTTCTACGTAAAGTAACTATTCCTTATCTTCCAAAGAAGGTTGAGTACACTGTGCAGCAGTCCACTCTGTTTTAACATATGGGTGTGAAACATGGACAACGAAAATAGATGTAGGCTACTTGGTTGTAATCTGAGTGACAGTCGGGATGAGTGAGTGGAGACACTGTGTGACATGCCTAAAAAACTGCCACACTAGTGTAAGCGTATTCACTATTTATGTTCTAATAGATCTTAAGTTCCATAATTATTTTATACTTTCGTCTGTTTCATTCGTTCCTGATGAATAATACAATTTTGTTAATCATGTGAATTTGATCTCGTGTTAATGTGGTATGGTAATTTATACCCTTGCGTATATATCGGGTTTTACATTGAACAGGAAAGAATAAAAGTAGATATTTGCCCTTATCTATTTGTCTGTGTTAAGGTGCCAATTCCAGAAACGGGTATGAATAAAGCCCACATAATTTTTATTGCTATAACAACATATTTTTATGATTCTTTATAAATCTTTGAGTCAAGGTGAGTGCTATGGAGATCGCCCCTCTTTCTCAAAAAGATGATCACTATAATTTTACCTAATTTCCAAGGCTTCGTATATTTTTTATTTCTAATGCTAAGGACTGCTATCAGTAAATTCTTATTGCCCTCAGAGAATTATTTCGATACAGCACTATATCACAAATGTTTCATATTCCTATTAAAGTTTGATCGTAACTATCAGGTGAATTTAGAAATAACACTTATTCTCATTTTGGAGATTAGTAGCTGATACTTACATCTGGACTGAAACAGCATTGTTTCACTGTCCTTATTATTAATCCAAATCATCAACATCAATGAAGACATTAGAAACGGCTGGTTTGTAAAAGTACTGTTACATGTCATGAATTATCATCAGTAAAATAAATACATTAGAACTGGTTGAGCTCAGGATACTCAGATCTTGTGAATAGCACGTTGCATATCGGCTGCTTAGTTGGTACTTAATTATCTACAATTTCTTCAGCCATATCTGGTTTTCAATAAATGTTTGGTTAAAACCAGATCCTCATTGAACTAAAGCTAATAAATAAGTTGTTTGTTATTGCTGTCATTAAATTAATAATTAAATACAAGTTTGTGTGATTTCTATTATGCATTCACTTTGTTTGGAGAAAATAGATAAAACAATGAAACACTGCACTATTCCTATCCAGACTGCAGATCCTGCTAGGTGAACATTCAAATTGTCATATAGTGTCAACATCAACATCATCAGATCTCATGACCACTACAGTAAGTAGAAGGGCAAAGTCATAAAATGTTATGATTTCTAAGCCACTTACTTATTTCGGATGATAATGTAGGTACTTTGCACTCATTCACTCTACATTCTTCTAATAGTTTTCTTACCTGCAAGTCTGTTAACTATAATTTCATCATTCTCACATATTGTTAAGCATTACGAAATAATAATTGATAATACTTCCACAAATATGACTTCTAATATTTATTGTCCACTCTAAATTAGCGATACATTTGTCGTTTATTAAATAGTCAACACGAAATAATGTAAACACTAATTACTTTTCTCTTAGAATGAACTTACTTTAAGTTCTGTTTCTTTTGCGTAAACAAGCGAAACCCCAGTTATGATAAAATTAAAAGCGCAAGTGAGTACACTGGTGTCGGATGATTTGAGATAGCACGTTTTAGAATATGTGAATAAAAAGTGCTAAGTTTATTTAAAGTTACTTGAACAACGATTAAAGGTAAATTGTGGCTAGTAAGTGAAATCCAGAATTCGTTTATTACTTTATTTGGGATTAGTCAAATGGATCTACCTGAATTTACAACCGGATGCGAATATCAACATTGAGACGAAAATGCATCCAGCTGTTATTATCATCATTCAGCTGTGAGACTCATATAGGATGGAACGCGAGTCCGTGATTACACTTGTCAGCCATAACTCAACTTAAATCACATTTGTAAACGATTGCTGTATTGTGTTAATCTGTCCAGGATGCAAAAATGACAACAGAGATTTAAGAGTTTTAATCCTAAACAAAACCAGATTTAAGATAGAAACTATTCTTAGTCAATTAATTACTTCATTAACTTATAGTTTTGCTTTTATATTGTTTGTAGTATAGAGGGATGAAAAAGTACACTTTCTTATTGGATACTGCATTACATTCATTCATTATATTCTTCTGTGACATTGTTTCTTGGGGTTTTTAAAAATCCGCTATCTTGTTCAGTTGTTTTTTCACTTTGTTATTAATAAATATCCCCCCCCCCCACTTCACCAAGTGTTGTGGATTTAATTTTTTAACTTTTAACATCATCTAGCAGTTCGACAAGACAAACCGTCAGTTCATCAATTAAAAATAATGCATCGATTTAACAATAATGGCAAACTGTTTTAACTAATTCATTGTAAGTGATAAACATGATCAGGTTTGTTCACAGTTAGACTAATTTGCACTATGTAGCAGTTATCCTATTCATCATCTAAGCGCACAGTGCATTCAGCTTTAATAAACTTTAGTCTCACTAACTCACTGGGATAGAAATTATTTTTTACCAAAAATAACTATAAACTGCGCCTAATACCCTTGTACTTTCTTCACGGTTTTGTGTACATGATAGTGCTAAATAAGCGTTTATTCGTTCACTACTGTTACCAGTTTCATTTTTTAGGCTTCCTGATCGTCGCCAGTTCACATCTTCCCATACACTACAATCTTCCACAGTGTCACTCCAGCAACTTGTTAACTTACTCATGTCTGGAAATTTATTGTATATTTGCAGCGTTATTGATAAAGAGAAATCTTTGATTACTAGTGCTACATTGTAATTTAAGCAAGTAAATCTGCAAGGATTTCACTCACGACAAATACTATTTGAGATATAATATTATTATTATGGAGTGGTGTATAAACATTTCTGTAAGCATCCAATGTTAATGCTGGCCATTTTGTTTTAAGGGACGCTCACACACCACTTCCTGATAAAGGCACGACAATAAGTGAAATAATTCTTCTCTAGGTAGTCGCTTTATAAGCCACATGCTCATTTACTTTGGCATGCTGCCAGATATGGCATTCCTCTCGTTCACTATTGTCTTCTATTTATCTGAGTTAAAAAAAAAGACTATAACTTTGCATGGTTACCGTGCATAGATCAACTTCAATGTTAAATTAATCCAATGGACCAATTATATGACTCATTTTAATGATGTCAGTTAAAACATTAAACCGTAATAATAATGTAACAATGACACAAAATAAGTTTGACATGCCAACTGAATGAGTCTTATGATATCACAACTGACATCAAATAGTTATTTGTAACAAATAAAGATGAATTATTCAGTGTAATGACAAATGTTTCATCAGTTACATAACTGGTTAATACAATTAGTCACGAATTACACCTATAAATGGATAACAATTTTAAGTAGTAAATAAATGGATAGAAAACAGTCTTAAGGTTTTAATTATTGCAAATGTACTTACTAACGTCTTTGTTTTGCCTTCATTATATCGTTGTTCTAATCATTTGATAGCTTCATTGAAATATTCTACAAGGTGAAGTATATTTATTATCATTAATTTGATATCAAGAATTGATCTGAGTTAGACAACCACTGACAACCAGTAAGCACCGGTCAGCTGTTTCGTCCTAATATTGGATTCTTCAACAGAAAGCATCCATGATCCCATTAGGTAAATTGTTGAATTTAAGCTTCACATTAAGAGTGAGCTTTAGTTTGGCAACCATGGAAAACCAGGAAGCACTGAATAGCTGTTCTGTCTCATTGAGTATGTATAACCTCACTGTGGATCAAACCTAACACCTTTAGATCATATGGTGCGCATGATAGCCTTAATCAGCGAGTCGTATTTTAGTAGTCCTCATTTAAGACTGCATCCTATTGGCGATACAATGTGACTATCATCAGCAATAATAATTCATTAACGTTAGATTCCGAATTTTTAGTATGTTGTCAATATCTAGACGTAGAACTTAATTTTATGATTACATATTCAATATAAGAAAAAATAAGAAATGTAGCATATTTGTAGTTGTGCATGACTTCAAAAATTCCAAAATTTAATTCCACTTAATTCACTGTATACTACTAATTAGTCATTACAGTTAACAGGTTTAAAGGCAACTGCTGTCAATTTTTAGTAATTCTTATTCAAAGTCAGCAATCAACACTAACTTGTTAGTAATTGAACTCAGAAGTCAATTCGTTAGTTCTAACGAGAGCACTCAGTCAGGGAACTTTAACCACATGGGGTATTTATCAATTGTCTACCAGTGCCATTAGATCAGGGAATAGCATACTGTTTACAAATTGAAATATGACTAATTTTTGCCTCAGTACATTTTGCATATTCATTCATACTTATAAACTGGTGACTTCATATATGCCATCCTTACCCAGTCACATTACAGACTAAAGTCATGTCATATTCTTGTCATCTACTGAATCCAATATAAATACTAGTGACAGTAGAGAAGATGTAGCTCCTAATCCTTTGGTACTTCTTTTATGAATTCTGATACTTGACACAAGGTCTACGGCTGTAAAGGAACACAACTAAAATGGCCGTACATTGAAAGCTGTGAATGCGAAATGACATTTGTTATGACAGAATGTTCGCTCAAGTAGACATCATCAGAGGCATCTGTACCTACAGACGTTCTAAGACATGCCGTTATGAATGTGGATACACGGTGAATGCTCATCCTTAGTTCACAGGTGTATCAATCGAAAACAGTTTATGGAACCAGTCAAATGTTTTTGCGGAAATGTTTACAGTTGGCTTTTGATACTCATGGACATTATTTGAACTTAATTTTGAAGAAAAGTCAGACAAACCAATTGACCCAAGTTGCATTTCGAAAAGATAATGGTTTCCTAGATACCATGTATTTCTTACATTTGTAAGTATTTTATTCTTACATAATGTTGTTTCACAGAAATGTGTTCCATTTGCTGCATTGTTATTGGTGTTCAGTGATATGGTTCTTAATATGGCGATAATTGAGTGGTAGGTATATGTTGCTATATGTTTAGTCATCAAAGAGTATACTTGACCGCTTTTAGTAAATAGTTGGAAGAACTGGGCGGTCTTGTGAAAATGTTAGGGAAACTCTAGTGTGAAACAGTTCGGGGAAAAGTTTGGTTGCATTAATACTTTGATTTTCCTTATTACGTTTGGAGCTTTCAAGTAGGATGTTAATACAAATGCATCCAGTCTAGTTGCCTCATATATTGTTAGCGACAACGACCATACATGCGTGGATTTCACTGAAGTTCGCATTCACGACAGTTTGTATGTCGCTTAAACAAATAACATTTTATCAAGGCTAACCGTGATTTGTACATACATTTGCCGTCAATTTTACCTTAGTTTTATGCATATGCGTTGTTATATATCCCGGTATGCGTTTTAGCTGACACATTATCATGGCTGAATGTGCTGTGTACTTCATTTTTAATCACGTATTTGAACTTTCTTAAAATATATATACATCGTTATTTTCTCATTCACCTTTAGAGATTTAAAGTGTACTGAGCGTTAAGAAAGGGCATCTGACTAAACTGTCCTAACCATATCTCCCGATAATGCTGCATGAAAGCACTTGTTTGGGTGAAGATGCATGTGTTTATTACGAGTCACTGAACACCTAAGGGACAATATATTCATTGGATTGATACTAGGTGAAGTTCCTTTGTTTTATGACCATATGAACAGCCATCAAATTATTGACACCATCATAATCATCCGTGATGTACACTTATAAATAAAGCAGGTAGACACTAAGTAGGATTAGCATCTGAGGATATACAATTCGAAACATTAATTGCACAAAACAATGCTCTACATCTTATTGTTAGCAATTATTTTCAGCATAAGTCAAGCTGCGATTAATAGGATGTCCACAATTAGTTACTTGGACATATCAAGTCTATTCATATGCTCAACAGACAAGACGAATAGCGTTTCACTACTATATGGCTATTAAGAAATTTAACCTAAGGTTACTTTTCTGAAACTTGAAGACAACTTTAATAGATGAAGTATTATTAACCCTTAGTATTGATAATAAAATCCACGTGGTCATTTTTGGTCACTCTATTTACATAAAGGAATGTTACTGTACCACCCATTGAGGTAGTCTTTAAAATAGTTTATATAGAGAAATATATATTAAGATGGCATTACATTGTTGTAATGAAATACTGATACAGTGTTGACAAGCTAAGTCTAGCATAGATGAGTAATGCATCGAGAATATATCGCTATATGAGTAGCAACTCGAGATTACATGTTTTTGTAGTAGGCTGTAGTATGCCATGTATTGGATCACTCGTAATCATCGGACATGGAAAAATATGTGAGCCGTAATTACACATAAGCAAAGTGAAAGAGAGGAATCGATGTAAACATTGCAGTAAGACTAAATATTGAGAATGTGACAATAGAAAGGGATGCATAAAATAACACATAGAAGCTGTTTATTTTATAAACACATCATTTCACCAGTCGTAAAATCTTTATAGCCTTGTTAAATAGACATAAAAAGCATTGTACTTCTTGAAAATACGTGAATAACACCCATTAACGATGCACGTATAGTGACTACACACGCAGTTTAGAACGTTCGATATAAATGCATGACATCAATTTTTGTCTTTTAAAATCTTTTCCCGGTTATATGATTTTCATAAGATTTCATCTGTGAATTACAAGTACAAAATCATAAAACCAAATGAAAAAGCTAATTATACTTTAAGATACAAAACAAACAAAGCATCAATAAAATTATATCGATACCTTAGAAGCTTATTGCAAAAATTCCATCACTTTGGTGGGTTATTTACAGAACATTTCTCTTAAGGACATTCCCATTTCCTAACTATCAGACTAATTAGGCTTCGATGTTATGAAAATGGAGTGTGAGCTATTTGAATGATCGCTGTAAGACAGAAATGAACTTTTGAGTCATTTTACAGCGTTTCCTTTTTCATACTATAACTCGTAGATATAGCCTTGGAACTTGTTCTTAATTGAATGGTTGTGTAGTTGTACATCTTATTAAGAACTAACTAACCAAGGAATGATCATAAAACATTAGAAACCGTTAAATAAACTCATCAGATTTACCTAGAAACAGCATTACACAATATCCACAACCTACAATTATTTCTACAAAACATGGACTTGATACGGTTACATAAATTTAGCACAGCTGTACTGTGAAATAGACATCATGTTTACTATAAAAATAACGACTCAAAATAAAAACGTAATTAAAATCAGTCAATCAATCAATGCCTGTTACCCCATGTGGATCATAGGTTGCTGACCAGTATTCTCCAATCAACTCTGTCCTGAGCTTTGCTTTCCAGCTCTTCCCACGCTATTCATGTCTCTCTCCGATTCCCGACCTAATATGTTCTTAGGTCTTCCTCTTTTCCTTTGACCTTCAGGATTCCAAGTTAGCGCTTGTCTTGTGACACAGTCTGATGATTTCCTCAATGTATCTGTGTCTTATACACCTCAAGCGTCTTTTCCTAATATCTTCGTCGACTGGAAGTTGATTTCTTCTCTGCCACAGAAGGCTGTTGTTGATGGTATCTGGTCAACGGATCCGAAGTATCCTACGCAGACAGTTGTTTGTAAATACTTGTATCTTTCGGATGATGCATTTCGTAGTTCTCCAAGTTTCAACTCCATACAACAGAACTGTTTTCACATTTGTATTGAAAATTTTGACTTTTATGTTGACTGACAATTGGTTTGAGTTCCATATATTTTTCAGTTGTAGAAATGCTGCCCTTGCCTTTCCGATCCGCGCCTTCACATATGCCACGGATCAGACCCAACTTGTTTATCGACGATACTGCCACCCAAGTATGTAAAGGTTTCTACATCTTCGAGAATTTCTCCATCAAGTGGGTTAGTGTTCGTTGTTTTGTATAGAAGGATGTTGCTTTTCCCTTTGTGGATTCATTTTACATGTTAATTGAAAGGAGAATTAGTATATTGGTTATACATTATCTACATATAGATATGATTACTTACAGGTAGTCAAAATACATATTCCAGAGTATTTAGATTTATCACTTTTATTCTAATTGAAAAAAAAACCTATTTCTCGTTTTTAACTGTATTCAGATGTTAAAAAAAAAAATTAATAACAAAGATGTATTTCACACTAGAATATATATGGATACATACACAAAATCTATGCATGTATCACTCTATACATCAAAGTATATATATATGATAATCATTGTTTAATGTTCAATGATATTGGTGTTATTTCATAAATAGAACATAATTATCGAATTAATTTATCACATTGACCTTTCTATGAACTTCATATGTGTAAAATAATCATAAACCAAGAACAACTAATTTTAAAAATCGAATTTCCTAAACATGTAGTTCTAACCTATTAGAGTTAATTATACGATTAAAAACAGACTCTAATCATGTATAATTAAATGTCATTGAAAGCAACAAAATAAGCGAGTAAATATTTCCTCCCAATTAGTTCCTCATCAATAATTGACACTAATATACAGTTATTAATTTGTAGATAAAATGAATTGAATTAAGGTGATTTATGGAGATTGGTGTTAAGTTTCACATGATTGAATTCGTCACAGATTAATGTCGGAAGGGTAACATTGAAAATCAGAGAGTATTGGACAGCTGCTTCATCCTAGTATGGGGCTCTTAAACAGTGTGTACTTTAGATTTCGCCCCAGTGACTTGAAGTTGGCGAGCACCTAACCTTTTGCACCACTAGGCTAGCATCGAATGGTAGAATGCCTACTCCCATCAATTTGTGATATAGCGCGAGGATCCTTGTTCATCGGTGATAATTGTTATGATTGGTGGAGTTCAGACTTGTCCGGAGTGAGATCGTTATTACTGAAGACAATGCATGATCGTCATGCTATAAAATATACCAATAGATGGTGGGTAATCAATAGTAATAATAATAAAACATAGTGCAAAAGGTGATTGATGAATTCTCAATGAACATATCATAGTAAAGACATGCTTAATCCAAATTGAAAACTAGTTAGCTACTCTAATTGATTAAGCTGAAATAAAGGATGAAGATTAGATTTACAACTAATCAACTGATTATTAGAAGTGATAACATAATACAATCGAAATGAAAAATAAGATTTAGAATTAGTGGAAAGAAGATGTACGCTTGAACTTAATTAGTCAGCCAAAACACAAAAGAAGCCGATCCTTCTTTTCCGAATACAAAGATTTCGTTTATTAACATGGATACTTTTGTTTAAGTTGAATTGTAACTCACAAGCGGAATCCAGGAAACACGTTTCGTCCTATTTCGGACTCACCGACTTGATATACCTGCATACCAATGTTGATGTTAACACAAATTCATCCATACTTATTGATATCGCTGTTTGTAGAAGGTGGAATGTAGATATAATAAAGTTCAATTTATTTTAGGATTGCATTATCATAATTAGCATATTCTAGACGTCATCCGTAAAATTAATTATCTATTAATAAAGTAAAAGAAAAACACTTTAATAACAGTAAAGATGTAATGAAAAAAAGAACAGCTTCTCTCTGGTTGCTCGAGTATCACAGATGTATCGTTTTATTAGTTAATTCACAATCAAATTTTCTTAAATTCAGTGCATATTTGTTTGCAGTTTCTATAATATATTTTTTTCAGCTTTATCAGAATAAAATCCTATTAAAAGAAGACAAATATATTATTGATCATGAACATAACTGAAGATCAATCTACTTAATTGAAACAGAAGTCAAAGTTAAAAGAAAACACGAGAAAAATAATGATATGCGTAGCATAACAATAAGTTAACAAATTGAAAAATAGTGGTTTATAGTGTGTTTTCTTCAGAACCTCCTTGAATGACAAATGAATATACACATATCTGTCTTTGTTAGAAATAAATATATCCAATGTACAGTGAAATCTGTAAGAGTTTGAAGTATGTAAAGCATATTACTTAGTGTTTTTCACTTCATTCATACACTGTTCTGGTCAAGTGTGCTAATAAATTCTGGACAGTAGGATTATCCGAAATTTGTCTAGATTACTAGTTAGAATATTTTAAAAAAAGTAGCTTGTTATATTGATGAGTTTAGAAAAGTTACACTGAGTTATTAAACCATAAACATTTTTATTTCATTACAAAAACTTAGTGTTTTACTACCAGTAATTAAGTAACTGATTGCATAAAAGTGAAGTGATTGTATTACCAGAAGCGAAATTGAAATGATGATCTTAGATTAGTTATTGGATTTCCAGGACAACCTATTTAGCTTCTGAAATAACTGACTCATATCATCAAAAATGTTTACATGTAATGTTATCTGTAATAATCAAGAAATAGTTTGCACTATTTTCGTAACGAGGACTCAAGAATATTACTCTGCTTTAGTTGTTATGAAGACCTAAATCGGGAGGAAGAACACGAAGTAGGACTTTCTTATACCATAGATTGTGGAATTTTTATACTCGTAAAAGTAATCAACGAATTTCTTCGAATTAATATGCAAATCACAAAATGCTGAAATGATTGTTCGTTGGAATATTTCGACGCATTAAATGATAGAATTCGCTTATATTTTTTAGTCAAGAATAAAGTGATGATAAAAAATTATTCAACTTTATTTAATGATCATCAGTAAGCATTTAAATCCGGTTGTGTTCTGGATAATTTAACACATTTTACCTTAACAAATTTAACGAAGTCTAAAAGAGTAAAAAGTAACTTCATCAAAAATGATTCATTTTATCAATTAAATGCTTTCTGTATGTACCTAGGACTATAAGTTATTGATGCAAACAACTTTTTTCTAACAAAGTATAGTAAGAAAATAAGCTATAGGATAGTTAAATGCAAACTATCAGATGCATTTCGTTGTGTATTCCAGTTGTAGTAATCACTATTTTGAAGCTATGTGAGTGAGTGTTTATCGACACTTAATGTCGAGAGTGCCATAAAATACTAATTACTGTGAATTTTCGTATTACGAATACATTTGAGTTAGACAGTGATTGGAAGCCAGAAAGCACTAGAGAGCAGTTTAGTTCTAGTATTGGACTACTTAGTAGTGTTCATTTAAAATCTGATGAGAGTATTTAACCGATGACCACTGTTTTCAAATTCATTAGAATCTACAACATCTACTTACAATTACTTAATTTATTGTACCTACTGACCTCATGTTCTAAATTATTGTGTTTCGTCTAACTCGATTTGTTTTACGTTTTCTACACTTTGACATTTAAATTTACTTTAGTATAGAGGGTCCCGGTAATATTATCATATGCTCACTAGTGACTAACTTCAAGACGTATATAGCCAAATGATTGGGCAAAACTATGATCAATAGGTTGCAAATATTATGGGTTTGTAATAAATAACACTAAGGAAAATGGATGGTGGTCGATTAATACGACGAATTAATTAAAGTTAAAAATGGAAAGGCACTGAATTCCGAAATCACTAGTCTAATGGTTAATCTGAACATTTTGAGTCCTAACCTTGAAGAAAAGTATCTTTAAAGGACGTAACTACCACTTGATTTTCAACGGTTGTGCAATTTTGGTCAGTCGGGATGTAAAGTGACAAAATTAAATGTGATGCTGTTTTTCTCAAAATAAGTGAAGTGAATATATCACAATCTTTAAATTAGCTTTATGTTATTGTTTCACTGCAAAAACTGGTTTTAAAAAGTCTAATGCTTTTGAATTTTGGTCTGCAAACTCTTTTTGATTGATTATTCTTACTATTACCTATGAACAATAGCATAGCTCCCATTCATATGATTGAAATAAGCTGGCATATTCATATCTATGACTTTATGCAACTGAAAGAAGAATTCATGTTAGGGAATGAATTATTAAATTTATTATCATTTGACCATAGTCTACAAGATTTCATCATTCAAAGAACGACAGTTTAAGTCGTGGTTTTATAAAGCTAGTTTACTCTGTTTTGTCGAATTCATTACTGGATAATAAATAAAATTCCAATAGCCGTTTTGTGAATACTAAGAAATAAATGTCCGTTTATTAATTATTCTATCGAAATTCTTACTTAATCGAGTTATATCCCCATTAAAATGAAAGGAACTAATTACAGAAATTAAGATTGATCTACACGTATATGGTGGTAACTATGTGTTCACCAGAGTTTTAAGACTAATATAAATTGAATAGATTTACCATACCGTAGTAATCTCTCTCACACTGTCTAAATTTTGTTATTGATTTCGCCGATTAAATAGAATGAATATTTTAGTAACGAACTGGCCTCCACTAGTGGACCTCTTAACATCAAACTGAACTGAATAGTTGTTATATTTTACTCTGCGACTGCTCAATACTGAACATAAATGTACTTCAATATACAGCCATTGAGTATCACGTGTACTATTCTCCATGATTTATCACTCCATATTTATCTGAAAGATTGCTAGCGAAATAAATGCAGTCGCCTAATATAAACATAAAGTATCTAGTAAATAAGGAAACATGAGTGCAATATATCCACAGAAAATAACGGGATTAGTACTCTTACATAATTGCTAGTTTTCATTCACTTCTTAAAGGTCAGCTTATAGAATATCACTTAACTAAAATTCGCCTTTGATTTCAATTTTACTAAGAATAACTCTATTCATGTTTTAAGCATAAATAACATAATGAAACTAACATTATTTCTTGACTTGGTGAATCGATTCCGCGGACACTGTTAGCATTTTCTGTTCAGTTAATCACTAAACGTGATTCAGTTACCTGATTAGCTGCCAACAGTGTTAGTTAAAAAAGCTAATCGATAATTGAATTATTATTATGAAATCGATAACGATAGTTACTGATTCAACATAAACAATTGAAAGGAATCGCATACGTCATTGTTTAGGACAGTATCCTGATATTCACAATTTATAAAATTATCAAACGAAAACTCATATACTTGTAATCTAATCCAGTTCCATCTGGAAATGTATAGTTTAATAAAGTTATCAATAGCTCTTCTATAAACACTACCATGACCTATCGCAACAAATATTTATAAACACCATAAACACTATTCTTGTCTCGATTATAAAAAATTAAGGTCAAGGGTCAATTAACATGATTAAGGTTTAATGTCACTTTTTCAAAAAAAATAAACGTCTTTCCTTACGTAATAGTTAAATCGGATCTTTGTCGTGATAACTGTAAGCTGGATGATGTAATCAAAGTTTTGAAAAAACTAACTTTGATTGAAACCTATGTAAATGTTTAGGTCAAAAATAATGGATGGTTACAAATAGTAAATCAATAAAATTAGGCTAATCGGATTACATTAATTTGAAGCTGTCTTTATTTAATTCTGAAAGTATTTGATGATTACCAGGAAAATTTGAGACACAATTCAATTTATGGTTAAAAACTAAAACTTCTGATATATTGTCATAATAATTGTGGTTGGCACGTATATATCTCCTGTACCGAAAGTAGATTTACGTAATTCGTTAAAGACTTTATTTATCTATTTTTATTGTCCTATGAACCTTCAGTTTAAAAAAAAACAGCTGTCCAATGCTTCTTGGTTTTCAACGGTACTCTACAAACATCAATCCATGACGAGTTCGATCAATTAAGAATGATTCAGTTTAAATGTAAGCTTGATGTGCATGGCACAAGTATTATAGAATTTCATAATGCTAATGATTAACTTAACTGTCAGATCGAAGACTTAGGGTTCAGGGGAAACTAATTCAATTTGTGTTGCTTAAAAAGAAAATGGTGGAATTCTCTCTTACTTAAGCTTGCGTCCTGAAACTTTCATATAGTTATATATTTCTTACCATAAGGCCAAATGTTTTAGTAAAACACATTCACTAATGTGATTGCTTCAAAGACCGCCAATATGCTAAACTTAATTACACAGAATACTTAGATAATAATAGTTTCCGGCTAAATAATATCCAAGGAAATTCTGTGATCCCTTAAGTCTAGCCAAGTTAGCACCTAGAAAATCATCT
Source organism: Schistosoma japonicum (assembly GCA_025215515.1). Classification (NCBI taxonomy): domain Eukaryota; kingdom Metazoa; phylum Platyhelminthes; class Trematoda; order Strigeidida; family Schistosomatidae; genus Schistosoma; species Schistosoma japonicum. The sequence continues at coordinate 63,396,568 of CM046069.1, read as the reverse complement.
CCGGAGATATCGAATTACTGTCCAACTGTATCATGAATTGACTGATAATGATGTGAATATAGTTCAAACGTAATGCGCTTCCTATTACACCTCACGGTCCTGATTATATTCTTGGAAAGATTTTTTATGAGATCAGTTAAAAACTTTCACGATAAGATGAATCGCCAATCAAATATTCCGTCGTTTTCAACGATTCTGCAACTAGTGACAATCCACGATGAAAAATGTCCACATTTAACTTATTGCTGTAATCTATTGAACAAATTACTGATTAATAGTTGATATATAACATTGTTCAGTAATTCATCGTATGTATTTAAATAGTAAGAAGTGTTTTGTTAAATCCGTTTCTAGACAGAATGTCAATCAAGATTCATTTCATTTACTAATCAGAGCTTTATTAAATTTAGAGGAAGTGACGTCACAAACTGCTATATTGTAACAATAATCACAGTCCAGGAAATGTTTAACGAAAGAGAGGCATCTTCTTATATCCGAATAGATGAAAGTACTAATAATAGACTGTAACTAAAATTCATCAATTAGCGTTATTATTTAGTACAAGCATTTAATATATTAAGCTGTCAACTACTAATCATTAGGAGGGATTGAGAAACAGGTATAATGTCAATCATGTTTTATTTGTCTTTATACTCTTTCTTCATTGACTACATCTTAATTATCAACAAATTTCCCATAATCTTCTGAACTTATTACCAAAAATTCTACAGGTTACAAAAAGGAGATTAGAGTGAATAAATCTAATCAAATAATTTGTACTCATTAATAAACACACATATTACTGACTGACAATTATTTAATTTGATAAATGAGAAGTTAATAGAAAAGATAAAACTTGAATGTCAATCACTAAGATGTTTTAGGCGTCACTGAAACATTACTCTCTTTTAAAAACAGTATCTAGGATGGTTGTAAAAAAAATAGATCAGTCTAATTAACGTAATCAAAATCTGGGTAAAACATGCAGAATATTATTGAAATAATAATCGTGACAAAGTGATCCCGCCTAAAGGTGGTATAGATAATTTAAGTTTAATAGGTCTGAATATACCCGTTTTACAATTGAAAACAAACCAATGCTGGGAAACATTGAAGTCTTAAGCAACTAAATATGTCTAATTAGTAGGGTAAGGATACTCTTATAATACCCTTATATTTTGGAATAATTATTTTTCACTAGTAAGGATAGTATGTCAACTGATCAGTTTCTCTTTATAAATGTTTACAGATGATGCTGCACCACTTTTATGATACGGGTCTCTAGTCGTTTAGCAAGAATAGTAATGTATGCACTTTTATCACCGTTAGATTAATGGCATGTATAGGATTTGCCAGTAACTTTTAAACTGCTTCCAGTTTTCGCTAAATCACTTATTTTCTTGCAAATATTTGTTGGTTTTCTGGCAATTTTGTAGTTTCAATTAATGTCTAATACATGAAGCTGTGAGGTTTCCAGTTTTACTCTCATGCCAAACTGTTTATTTTTTACAAACACTATCAAGTAGTTCATAATGCTAATATTTAAAATCTCACTTTCATCTACACCTCCATTTATAAGTCAATTAGATATACATTAGAAACCTGTAAGAAATATCAAAATTCACCTTAATAATTTATGCAGGTTGATGAAATAGATTTCTATACTGTCTGTTCCTTTATACAATTAATTTATCCTAATAATCACTTGTAGTTTTTCATCATTCCATAGTCTCCTAATCAAAATTACATTGTGATCTTCATCCCTTTACTAAATGAGACGGATACAGTGTATAACGACAAGAATCAAGTAATGATAGAATTTAGGTCGTTTATCATTCAATTCAATCATAAACTTTTCATTACTAGTTTGTGTGTGTGTGAGTGTATGATATGTACAACTCAGAACTAGACAAATAATTAGATGCAAATCCTTAGAAAATATAGATTATCAAGTATGACAATTAATGAGCCGAGAAAAAAAACAAGTAAATACTTGATTGAATGAACGAAATCTTTGATCCAAGGTCATTCGTCTTAGAAGATTAATTCACTAATCTCCATATGGTTGATTTATGCAGCTGAAACAATCATAAGGGAAAAAGTCAATAACTAAAACCTGCTTTATCCGTATTTATCCATATTTTGTATGCTGCTAATGAACAGCGTTGATCAAAGCAATTCCACTTTGTCTCCAAATGAAATGAGAATTAGCCGAATTTCAGTATATTTTTCATAAATAAGAGTACGTACACAACAATTTTATCATGACTAAATATTATTAGCTAATTTGCGTGTATATCATATTTTCTTAGAATTAGAATAAAACTCTTAGTTTCAACAGGAGCTATGCATATACACATACATGATAACATTTTATGAAAGAGTTTGCAATTTTATCGCCCTCCGACTACTACATTTCATGAGCTAAACTTTAAATACTAAACTTTATCTCCTTTATGTAAGCTCCAGATTTTTGAAGCTTCGTCAGTTAAAAGTCACGGCTCGAAACAAAACGACAGATGTCATATATATATATATATATATATATATATATATATATATATATATCCTTATTTTATTCTCGGAACTCTCATTACATAAAATGATTTGTCAAAAGTAAGAAAGGACGTTTCGAAAATAATATTTCATGTGAAAATCACCAGTCATACGTCATATTTCTATATAATTCGAAGTTATCCATCACCGAAATTAGAGAAATAACGAAGCATATATCAACTGATGTTGTATTCAAATTTCATCAACTAATATCTAACACTTGTCATGTTAAGTACTATTACACCAAACCACATAAAATGCACCTATCTAAGTAGTTTCCAATAAAGGAGTGCAAAAGAAACATTTCGTTTCACAAGTTTCTTGGATAAAAACACGCTCCATATAACTAGATAACTCAGTAATCTACTGTATTTACCTTCATATTTCTCAGTAATGCTACCATATTCCAAGGCTTCTGCTACATGACATCTATAATATTCATCACTTACAATTATTACAACATCGTTTCTATACCATCCAAATGATTGAGATTAACGTATTGAGAAACTCGCCGTATAAGCTGACCGTGTTCAACACTCAGATGTTAAAAAAATTTGTTTCATATGTCTACAAACATGGCTATTATAGAGTCACAGGATAATGTGAAACTCTTCCTATTATTTATTTATGAGTATTCCGTTATGTTCACATGGTGAAAAATAATAACAGTTTCATTGTAACTATAATATTTTAATAGTGAAAAGGTGATTTATCTGCCTGATTTCTGCCTTAAATATTTAGCAAAACATAAAAAAAAAGTTTCTTAGGTGATTGCGCTGTCAATCATTTGAATTTAGAAAATTTTAGCTTATTAATTCATAAGTAGCTAATTTCATTTTATTGTTTATTTAATTTACTGCTTATCCATCGGCTGATTGAAAGAGACTGTGAAGTGAAATAACTTGATATGAATATTGACTATATAATCATTGTATACTGATAATATGAAGCGAAATTTTCACCCTGATTACTTTTGGATCGTTTGAGCCCAGGTATTTATTATAACTTAGTATTGTCCGTTAAACATTTTTTGAGAAAAGACATAAAACTTTGAAGTTCTCACAATGACGTTTACTTTGAATAAGACAATAAGGGAACTATGTTGATGAACTATATTACTTCAATAAGAGATACGCTAGCCATGTACAATTTCATGACTGAACCTAGTCTTTGAAGTATAAGGTAATTATATATTCCAGGATATGTTTTACCTTTTACGTTTGTTGTCTTTGTTATTATTTCTGTTGATTCCACTGAATTGTATGATTTTGAGCAAATTAAATCATAAAAGAAGACTAGAAATAATCATTTGTGACCTAATGGAGCTTCCTGATTTGTATCACTCTTTTTCACTAATAAATAATTTGGTATAACGAAATACAAAACAAATGATTAATTTAATTCAGTAAATTATAACAACGAGATTAAGGACAAACCTTGAGACATTATAATCAGATATTTTGTCACTATTATCCATCCACTTTTTCAACTTGACTAGAACACGCGACTTGTAACCTAGTCTCTAAACTAATTAGAACTTGGGAGTAGTAGATTTGTAATTATTTTGGTTGACGTTCGGGACTACATTTGATAAATCACTATTGGCCTACGGGTATCTTAAATGAATTATCTTGATACTGTCTTTAGCTACATGTTTTTTATAAACTTGGTGGCACTATATCTTAGTGTCAATATTAGATCAACATTGGAAAGCAATTGTATGCAGCTGATGTATCATGAGTAGGATGAAGTGTGTCCTAGATTCTACTAAATTAATCTAATATTCTAACAAATTAGAATTCTTGTTACTTTTGTATTTTATAGCTACATTATGATTCTATTTGAAAAACTGTATCTAAAAATCTACCAACACTAGAGTTTAACAATTGATATTACAGATACTTTTGAACTTGCTTTTAATTAATCTACATAATATTGATGGTTATTCACAATGTTTTCATTGCAACGTATTACATCCAGAACATTTGAATATTTTTCAGTTCATTTACAAATTTGGTGCTGCGTATTCGTACATAATTTTCTTTAAAGATTGTATTTCATGTGATATTGGTTATTAGTAACTATCTATTATAAACATATGAATGTAGCGTAATAGGATTTTTAGACTGGAAACATAAATACAACAAAAGTTATGGCTTGAAAGTAAATATTTAGAGAGAACTATGCACAAATATGTTACACTCACACAGTAATTGGGCTTAGAAATGATTGAAAATACTGAATCTAACTCACAACGTGAACGTTGGAAACTTTGAGGATAAGCCCAGTTTGAAAATCACTTCTTCCTTTTCCCTTTGATTATCAGTGCTTGTTCTCTAACTAAAATCAGAGCTTAAAGTAAACCACAAAATAATATTATTATGTTGAGTTTGTCATGTGTCTATGGATTTTCCACTTGCATTTATAATAATTAATGAACAATTTTCAGTCATGTCGGCACTTTTTTAACATTAAAATGCAATAATACATACATATGAGTATGTCTCTTGGTTAAAACTTATCACGATTTACATATCCTTTAACTGTCAATACCATCAGCATTTGATCTCGTTAATGAATAATATCGCCAACATATTTATGCATCATTTCATTAAAAACAGAATGACTGGTTTAAAATGGTGTCATACATTTAACATACGTGTTTTCTTTGAGATTCATTTGGATTTCGTAACTATATTTTCTAAGCATTTTAGTGAAGTCTCAGCAAGAATACAAAACTACTGAACAGATTTTCTTCGTTCTTAGTGGTTCACTAGTTTGTATCATTTTATGATAGCAAATAATCCTTCCTAAATTCCTGTCTACATGATATCTGTTAAGTAATCATTTTTATTTAGATTAAACCTCTACAAAATACCTCACCTGATTTATAGATCTCGATCACCCCAAATACATTATTTTTTCAGAAATAAAGCGTCAAAACTCAATATAGTTTTTTAGGAATATCTAATGACCATACAATGATTCCTCGCGTATGTGCCTAAACACTTTTTAGACGTCTTCTCTCCCCTAGTAAAAGTGAACGAATTTAATCATGCTACCACTAGTACTCTATTGCGGTGATATCATGGATATATATCCTTAGCCGTGTCCACAGACATGATATTTTGTAAAACGTGATTAAAAAACTAGTAGTTTTGAACCAATCACTGTCACATTCTCAGAAGTTTCCGATTCATCCTGACTACTTTCAAAATATATTAATAATATTTGTTAATGTTTGTTTAATGTAACTACAATTTCATATCTTATAAATTGATTTGGATTAAACAGGCATTGACAACCAGAAAGCACCGTGCAGCTGTTTTATCTTATTACGGAGCTTCTCAGTAGTGCTAACTCATTACCTCAGTGAGGGACTGAGACTAAGACCTTACCTTAATCGATAGATCACTAAACCGGCTTTTGATTGTCGATATTTCTACATTCAGTCAATTGCCTATATACTGCACCAACTCAATGATTTCGATTTGTTGCTAGTTACCTCAAATTTCACATAGCTGAACTCTAACAGTCACATAACTTCACTAAATCACCGTGACTTACCTTCTGAATTACAATTGGACATTGTAGAGGCTGTTGAATGTTAATTTGATATCATGAATCGGTCTGAATTATATAACCATTAATATACAGGAAACAATGGACAGCTGTTTCGTCATGGTGAAGTGTCCCATACTGGTGCTAAACAGTTGTCCACTGTTTCCTGGTTATTAATAGTTGTTTAATTCAGACCAATTCGTGATATCAAATTCAAATTACCTCCTGAAATTAGTAACTACTGTACTGACATTGATTATAATTGGGTGCTATGATGAGGAAACCATTATTCACCGATTCTTGAATTTCAATATAAATTCATATTCAACATTTTAATTTCATGGATAATTGTAACAAAACTGAACATTATTCATCTTTCCAAGTTCAATAAAAGTTCATAATAATATTATTAATATCATTAATAAGATATTGAAAAACAAAAAAATTGAACATATAGTAAAGGTCATTAGTATACTAACGTTAATCTTATTACTATCTATTGAATATGAAAGTCAGTATTAATAATAAATTAAAATAGACAAATCATGTTATTAATATAAAATAATAAATATAAATTGTTTAGGGTGTAGTATTGATATATAAATATACATTTAGTCTGTTGACAAAGTTTAACATGAGTAGTAGTTACTATTCTACATTATTCCAATATATTGTGATATATAGTTAGTATACAATGAATATAGATTTATTGTTTTGGCAAGTACAAACATGAAGGTCTATATGTATATGTACTGTGAAATGATTTTTTCATGAATGAGTCAGAAAATATTAAAAATGCTTACACTATTTCAACAATTAGTTAAATTAACATTTTTTTGGTCAAATACTTCATGTATTCTTGTTGGGTTTATTAGCCGAATACAAGAAGTAATCATATCTTATTAACATAAGTAGTAGGAAATTTTAATTTTATTGAGATAGAAGTAAAGAATAATATAGAGCTATTCGTTAACTAAATGGTAACTAATGCCTTGTTTAATATGTCACCATGATACCATTATTTTGAGTGTAGGTGGTGTTATGAATATTAGTTTTGTTTGTATTCTTTAAAGCAGTCCAATGTTCTCCAGTCGCCATGGTGATTGGTAGGTGATGAATACCGGTATAGTAACCCAAAAGTCAATGTGGATTAAAATAGGAGTGAGGTTCTCGCTAGTTTGGATTAGGATTCATTAGTATGGTTTGTTAAAGGTATCGCAAAGTTTCAACTTTAATAGTTTTCTTAATCTTGACAGTAAACATAAACTAGGATTAGTTTCGACTACCTCATTTTCTTTTGTTATTTACTAAGCATCATTCATAACAGTAGAGTTTTATAACACTTGTGAGTAAAAAATTGAGTCATTCAAAGTGATTCATCATGCATCATAATAGTTTAGAAACTGAACCTAATTCATGTACTACGTATACCATAAACATAGCTCTATGTGCTCAGAAGGAATTTGTGACACTCCTATCCCTTTCATGGAAGTATAAGGCTTCCGAAATGAATTTATTGACTCTTTACATAAATTATTATGTCTGTTTTGTCAATCGCTCCTTTAGTATCTCTTCTTCATTATCTATGTATTTAAATTACTTATTTACATACCTTCTATTGGGTAATTTTGTCGGTCATAATTTACATAAGTATATTTTCTCAGGTTTTTGTTATTAATACCACTGCTGTTTTACCTATCACTATACTACTAATTTTTGCCTGTTGCTTATTATGGTTATTAAATGCAACCCATTTACTTCATATTATAATTGACTCACAAATTACCATGATTTACTTAACATTTTCATAAATGTTATTATATATTAAGAGTAGTAAATGATGATGATATAGTTAAAACCAGTATGGTTGTTTCGATCGTCAATAGACTTACCTGTGTTCATCCATCAGCTACTAAGTTTGGTACTGTTCTTTAGTTAAAACTTTATGATACCTTCTGAGAACTACACATAAATACATAAATTAGTAAATACAACTGCAACTGATTAAGTTTGCATTAGTAACTGGTTATTCATTTCTTCTGTATCTAATCTCAATGAAACCGCTATCCAGTGATCCGCTGATTTCGGTGGCGGTCAATTGAAATCAATCTTTGATGAATAAAAACAGCAAGTTATTTACTATCCTAATTATTGTTGGGCTGATATATAGAATTATAATTCACGAAATATGTATCATGAATCTAAAAGTCAAACGTCACCAAAACTGCATAAGATAGGGCTGAAATCAATGTTTCATAATATATTTACATTTGAGAAGCTTAACTAATATAACACACAAGATGATTTCTCGTTTTCGTAGCTTTCATAAAAGTTCAATCGCATTGGAATTTCAAAAAAATTAACTCTTTCACGGGTTCATTATAAAGACTTAATCACGGTAGAATAATGAGGTAGTTAAATTATGATACAAATTTTTTCTGTTAACTGTCAACAATAGCTCAATTTTTGATTCTAGTCATAAGGACTGATACATTAAAGTCTAAATCTAAGTTTCCAGAATTATTGCTGAATCATACATTCTAATGGTCAATAATACTCAAAGAATAATTCCTCCCTAATGAACATCATAAAGTGCTCATTTATCTGAATCTAAAGGTAATTCAAGTTTAACTCTTTCTTGTAATTACTTTCTTAATAATGTAATTTCTAACGACTTAGTTTATTTCCGACTGTTTGTATGCTAATTTTAGATAACTGGTTTAACAGATAAGCTTTTTAATATTTTTGGTTTTATTTATAAAATACATTAGCTAAGATTACGATGATAAACTATGCATAAACGAGTTGGCTTCTACACAGAAAACAAAGCAATTTTTGATTCTAAAATCTGACGTCAATCAAGTGATTTTTATTTGCCTTTTTCATGTCTTTAATTATTGTATTTACTAATGACATAATACTTAAAAAGTTTCTGTCTATCAGGTGATAACCAGTTTGTCTAAAATCATTATTTTTTGAATCAGCTGATTTTACACAATACGTTATTTTCAAAATGGTTACAAATCAGTATTGGTCTATACTGATTTAGAAATAAATTTAGTGAACAAATGGTAAACCTTATTACTAATGTTGTTATTAGTATTATTCATAGACAGTTTTGTTTTAAATTATGTTCGTTTAAAAAAGGTCAACATATTTGAAAATACACGTAAAGTTATTCTGTTTCTATTAATCAGATAAAATTCTCATTACATATTTAATGCATGCTAACAAATGAAATTGTAAAATGAAAGTATTCATTGATGTTTAAGTCTAAGTTACGTCTGTTTTAATAATGAAATTGGTGTGGAAAACTAAACACTATAGCTATCCAACAGTTGTAAACGTTTCAATCGAAGGTATGTTTTGCAATTAACTGTAGATAAAAATACCTACGTACTATTTACACATAAATCCGACTGCAGTTCCACTAGGGTTGCTGTCGGTCCCAAGCTCGAATAAAGGAGGAGGGTTGGGAATGGGGTTAGCAACCCCATCCCGAAAAACAACAAACTTGCGAAAAAGCCGCTGACCAGAAAAAACCTTTATAACCACTTTAACTCTGCCCTAGAAGTTGGAAGGTCTTCATTTCTAAGAATCATGATGCTTCATGGTGAAAGCCGAATTTCTTCGGATATCACGAGGTCAATGCCTCTTCTGACAACCAGAGTAACAAGTAATATAGGTACGTCGAATGTTCGCACGATGTGGGAGACAGGGAGAAGCAAGCAAATATCTGAAGAAATAAAAGAATACAACCTGAAGATACTTGGAATGAGTGAAACCCATTGGTTACCAGCTGGACAGCAACGATTAGCGTCAGGAGAAGTGCTTTTACACTCTGGTCATAAAGAAGAAAACGCCTCACACACACACACACAAGAAGTAGCACTAGTTTCGTTCCAAGAAGCATGAAAAGTTCTTATAGGATGGGGACCTGATGGACCTAGAATCATCAAAACATCCTCTAAGACGAAGAAGCAAGGGATTACAATGAATGTCATCCAGTGCTATCCATCCACCAACGACAGCCGCGAAGATGACAATGACCAAGTTTATGCAAAGCTGCAATCAACCATCGATAAATGCTCAGCCATGGACCTGATCATTCTGATGGGAGACCTAGACACCACGGTTGGAATAGACAACACCGGATATAAAGGTATCATAGGACGACATGAACAGGGAGAAAGGAATGAAAACGGTGAGAGGTTTGCAAACCTATGTGCCTTCAACAAAATGACTGTAGGTGTCACCCACCGTATTCTCCCACAAACGCATACACAAAACTACATGAGTTTCACCGGACCACATTACGGAGAACTGAAGCTACCACATCCGCATCAACAAGAAGTTTGGAAGAACCATGGAACACTTGAAAGCAAGGAGAGGAGCTGACATAGTTTCAGATCATCATCTGGTGGTGGCTAAAACGTAACTGAAGCTGAAGTTGCACTGGACAACTGGAGCAGCAGTATTACAAAAGTTAAGCACAGCCCTTCTCCGGGATACCAACAAACGCAGCGAATTCGAAATCATTCGCAACAATAAGTTCCAGGTGTTTCATGATCTATTAGAAGAAGGTTATACTAATATAGAGGACAACTGGAAAGAGATTAAAGAAACAATGACATCATCATGTCAGGAGGTTTTAGGTAGCAATGAACAATACTATAAAGAATGGATTTCTGTTGGTACTCTGGACAAGATCCAAGAAAGGAGGAGCAAAATGTTAGCGATCAATAATTACCGGACAAGAACGGAGAAAGCCGAGGCATAGACCGAAGCCAACAAAAAAGTGAAGTGGAACGTCAGATAGAATAAAACGGAAATGTGTGGAGGACCTAGCAATGACAGCGGAAAAAGCTACAAGAGAAGAAAACATGAGGCATCCATACAATACAACTAAGAAATTAGCTGGGAAATTCAGTAAGCTAGAACGGTCGATCAAGAACAAGGATGGCAAACCAATCGCTGAAGTGAATGAACAATGAAACAGGTGGGTATAACACCAACCCCATTGAACTCACCGGTCATCGAAGTAACATTTACGGATCTTCTTATAAACGCCAACCTATCAACAGTCGAATAAATCAAAATGGCTATCCGATAAATCAAGAGTGGTAAATTAGCAGGGCCAGACAACATACCAACGGAGGCACTGAAATCAAATACAGAATCAACTGCAAAGATACTCCACAATCGCTTTATAAAAATTCGGGAGGAAAAACATGCACCAATAGACTGGAATGAAGGATATCTCATCAAAATACCAAGGAAAGATGTTAGCAGTCGAGTGAACTTTAGAAGTATCAATTAACTTTCAGTACCAGGAAAAGTCTTTAAAAGAGCGTTATTGATCCGAATGAAAGAACCAGGTAACGCAAAACTTCGAAATCAACAGGCCGGATTCGGTACAAACCTATCGTATACTGACCAAATCGCTACTCTACAGTTCACTGTTAAAAAATCAGCTGAAATAAACTCACCGCTTTACACCAGTTTCCTCCACATTAAGAAAGTATTCGACAGTATAGATAGGAGAGTGTTATGGAACCTTATTCGACATTTTGGAGTACCCAAAAAGTTAGTCAACATCATACAGAGTCCCTTCATTGGACTACACTGTAAATTCGTGCATAGAGGTCAACTTACGGTTGTATTTGAAGTAAAGACCGGTGTAAGACAAGGTGACTTTCTCTCACCTTTCCTCTCCCTGCTGATGGTTGACTGGATCATGATGACAGCAACATCTCAAGGCAATCTCGGAATACAGTGGACGACATGGATGCAACTAAATGGTTTGGACCTTGCAGATGACCTAGCTCTCCTATCCCACACACAGCATCAAATGCAGATGAAGACGGACAAGGTAGCATGAGCCTCGGTAGCCACCAGAAGGCCACAACATACACAAAGGGAAAATCAAGATCCTTCGATACGAAACAACCAACACTAACTCAATTTCACTTGACGAAGAAATTCTGGAAGTTGTAGAAACTTTTACCTACTTGGGCAGTATCACCGATAAACAAGGGGGGTCTGATGCAGATGTGAAGGGGTGGATTGGAAAGGCGAGGGGAACATTTCTACAACTGGGAAACATCTGGAACCCACACCAACTGTCAGTCACCATTATAGTCGAAATTTTCAACATAAATGTGATGACAGTTCTGTTGTAAGGAGCTGAGAACTGGAGAACTATGAAAAGCATCCTTCAGAAGGTATAGTATTTATTAACAACTTTTCGTATAAGATACTTCGGATCCGTTGGTCAGATACTATCAAAAACAACCTTCTATGGCAGAGAACGAATCAACTTCCAGCAGCGGAAGAAATTAAGAAAAGTAGCTGGAGGTGGATAGGATACGTTGAGGAAATCATCAAACTGTGTCACAAGACAATCGCTAACTTGGAATTCTGAAGGCCAAAGGAAAAGTAGAAGACCCAAGAACATACTGAGCCGAGAAATGGAGACAGATTTGAATAGAATGAACGGCACTTGAGAAGAGCTGGAAAAGAAGGCTGAGGACATCTCAGAGATGAGACGCATTGAGGTATTGATCGGTAGGCTTCATACAATATGGCATTTCACTTTAATTCTCTTAACCTTGATATATATATATATATATATATATATATATATATATATACCCACTGAAAACAATTTTGTATTTTTCGAGGCTATTTAGTTGGATGGCTAGTCTGTAGCTAGAACTATAAATCTGTCTAATTCTCCTTTCCATAATAAGATTCTTCAATTGATGACGAGGGGTGAAGAATACCCTTAAATACAGTAGTGACTTGCACTACTAGAAATATTGTACACCTTTAAACCTATTTTTTCTTATCGAGCATTAAAATGGGGATTTTAGCAATAATTTTCATTTTTCCTAGGATACGCCGTCGTATATCAAATTAAAGGAATCCTAGAGTTTTTAAAAAAAATGATACACTCGGGCATTATAAAGAAACATTTAACTTCAGTCACAACACAGTGTAATTAAATTAACATTTGAAAATCATGGATTCACATTATGGTTCCTCTGTCCGATTATATGCATATTAGTAGGATTGACTTCGCTCATGTAATACTCTGAAAATATCTCCCTTGGAGCTATTTGTTAACATATCTAATAGTAATATCCTCATTTTTAATGCTATGCAATTTCATCCGGTGTGATTTTTTTCTGCTAATGTAAATAATGTGATTAGTCACTTTCCCGAAATACTATAAATTGAAATGAGATAAGTGGTAAAAATGTCAACGTTTTCACTGTTAAACTTGAACCAGAATGTTATTAAACAATCATTATTTGTTATTATTATGAAAAATCTACACGTTCACTCCAAAGCAAATCATAGTTTACAGGATTTAATTAATTGCTGACAGTCTTCTTTACATTGTAAAATGTCAGAAACGATTGGAAGAGATCTACAGTACTGAATGTCCTTCATTAACAATGGAATCTTGAGGGAGTTTATGCTTTCCGTGAGATTCGAACCTGAGTATCTATATACTGCATTTCAAAATATTTCTACTGGGACATTTGGACAGAAACTACCCTGTTAGAGGACTGCGATATTTACACTCCATTACTACTGTATATTAAAAAAAATGCTTCAATGTTTTAGCTTCATATCTCAAAAGAAAATTTAGGTAATTGAATTTATAATGTGAGTTCAGATATAAGGTAATTTTACGTGTGGTTTCCTGTTACTTTACACACTGAAATATTAGCTGACAACAAAGAATAAATTAATATGCGTTGGTAACAGTTATTTCGCTTAACAAAATCTGACATGTAATCATCTGCTTACATAGAATTCGGAAATCGTGTTTATTCAACAATAAACTGAGTCATTATATGGTCAATTTTTGTATATTTTATGCTGTTACATTTTAGTTATTTGTGTCGAGCATATAAAAAATTCATAGAAGTCAGAGATTTAACAAGTAGATTTGACAACTATCATTTAATTCTGATAAGGCTATTCATTGGATTTCACACACCTCTACCATCTCACACGTTCTAGCTAAATAAAACTAGTTCATTGCTTTGATTCTACATGTTAATTATGATATATGCTAGTGATGAAAAGTTGAAATGAGGATGTAAATGATGACTTATTTTCAATTTCGCTGCACTCTACAGTTTAATGTTAATGTTTCAATTAGGACTGAAACTCCTTACCTATTTTTTAAGCCCCAAAGGATTTCCCACTAGACTACTTAATAGTTACAGCCATGGTTCATTCGCAAAGGTATACATATGTGAAACCTTTTTAATAAATCTCAGTAATGAAATTTTATTGTGACTCAGTTTTCAAGCAAATATGTCGAGAAACTTCTATGATTTCATTGGTATGTTACTAATTAAAACAAGCAACTCAAAATTCTTGTTAGTTAGTCGTATAAATTATATTAATATTCTATCTCAGCTAGATTAATCTTGTGAGCTTGAAAAGGACAAGAATACTTAAAAGGAAGCTTTATCTAAGTAATATACATGTAACCAATTTCATTTAGTTCCTTCTTTTTGTATCGAAAATCTAAGTTGATAATTCAAAATACTTTAACTCTGATCACACTGGTCACGCTATTTTTGTATACCATATAACATCATTCATTTTAGGCTGACAAAGTTCATTTTGAATCTCATAAGAATATTTTTATTTCCATTTTTATTGAAATAAAGGTTAACTTAAAAATTATGGATATCACTTGATGAATAACAAAGTCCCTACAATCCATACAAATAAACTATGCTTATCATAAGCCTTATATAGTCTTAGTTGACAGATAAATGAGATGAATATTGGCTTGCATATGGATTTCATGAAGTAATCAACAGAACATTCAATTAATCATTTAATGCTTTCTATTTATAATTCTATAATGAATCAAGGTTATTTTCGTTTTCAGCTGTCATCCCTTTAAAAAATAACAGTTAGTAACTATACTACTCTAAGTATATTTGTCTGGCAGACTTGATTTTTGTTATCATGGCTGATGAAATAATCAATGGATACCTGGGTCAGATTAATTTAGACTATGGACAATACTTAAATCGTTGTTAGATTATTTTTTTCATTTATCTGAAGGTTAAACCTTCATCTAATCTGATAAAGGAGTTCTCTTGAGGTCACTTAACTGTCTAGTTGTTTGATTAAGTTAAATAATTGGTTGAATAATAGGTCGGAATAAATCAACTGTTCTACATCAATCCATTTGGGTGCAATAAATAAATTAGAATGACTAGACTTTAAAAATCCATATCCTATTCATGGTATGATTACACAACTTATTGACTACCATAAAGATGATGTGAAATTTTCCCACATTCAGTTTGGTGTCTTCTAATGATAGTTAATCAAATCAATATTGACTAACTCTTTTAGGTCTAACTGATAATTGCATTTTATTGGAACGACAGAGACGATACCATAATTGAAAGGAAAATAAATTCTATCTGATTATGATATACAGTAGAATCAGTAACCTACTTTTAACAGCATTTTAAAAGTTATCTGGTTGATTTATTGAGAGCCACCTAGTTGTGGCTTGAGATGGAATCTTTAATATGAATTACACAATTATATGCAACAACAACCCACTAAATGAATGTAAAATAACTGAAAATGTTATATACAATACGCATAGATAACATTGAAGACTTTACGGGTAAATCCAACAGGATTTCTCTATCAATTAAATGATGTTATTCACCAAATTAAATTATTCTAATTACCTCTTACGTAAACGGAGATAGCTGTAACTTCCTATAGTTGTTTTTGTAATAATCATCATAATCATCAACGTAGAACCGGTAGAATACACCCATAGGTTCAAATTGCCATACCACATTAGCACTACGAGATAACAGAGGTAACATAATAACAGAATACAATAGGGGAGAGTGAAGTAAAGTTGTGCAAAAACTAGTAATAAGGTTCAAGATTTAGATGAAGTTAAAGGGTGAATACACTTGCTCCACTGTGACTGATTCTGAGCCATGTTTCCAAGTGTCTCCAGCCATTTGTTGTGACTATCACGCGGACCCCAACCAGGTAATCTGCATCTACCAACATGGCTTAGACCAACAGTCAAAGACTTCATGGACTGATGCCATGTTCTGGTTTGGCCTTTAAGTCTATGGACTGGTTTTTATAAAGTTCATAATTATGTACAGGTGAATATTAACAATAATAATGTCACAACCAAATGGAAAACAATTAGAGAGAAAAACTGTCAAGTACTTTCAATTTTTAACGATGATAATATTTCCCTAACGAAATGTAGTCTTGCTATTATTATTTTGAAGAGATTTGAAAAAACCACTCGAGTAGAATAAAATGAATTTTTTTTAATAGGGACGAAGCAGCTGTTCACTGCTTCCAGGTGATCAATGACTGACAAATTCAGACGGATTCGTGATGTTAAATTGACAATCATTCTATTTTGTTGAATTCTTCTTGGCTACTTATAACCTCTAATGAATCTAAGTTAAATTATACATAGAATGATTATACTTATCTACGTGAGTTTGGTTTGTAATTTTGAAGACACATAAGCATAATGTAATAAGAAGAATCAAAATAAAGTCAAGAGACTATATGAAATATTACACATATATCATATATAATAGACTATTTCATACTATTAGTAATATGAAGAATTATAGAGATAAGTTGTTGAGTAATGCAGAACCATGCTAATAGTAAATTGAAATAAAGAGGGTAAAGCTCAGGTAGTTTAAAATTCAAAATAACTGAAATACAGGTGCTGAAAGAATGACATAATAAATCAACCAAATGATAGAAGAAACGAAGAATTACAGAGTCAAAAAGTCATAGTGAAGTGGAACAAACTGTTACCAAGGTATGATTAAGAAATATTCATTATTGAACATACAAATCAGGTCTCCCACGCCTAATAGATAAAACTTCAGGAACTTTAAGAAGTTAGAAATTGTCTATTTATTTGTCACTTTGAAGAAGTTAACGGTATCCCTTGATAGCCTATGAGTAAGGGGTACCTAGAATTTTCGTTACTAAGGGTTTCAATTCCTCTTATTAAGTTTTCTGGAACATGTTCAAAAAATATGAAATACGCTGCTCTTCCTTTTCGACCTGTAACAGCTTTAACCGGTACATATAAATTTATATTCACATTTGGTGGTAATATGGAATAAGTATTGGTCGACCAATGGCTGATTCGTTGAGCATATTTTTTTGTACAGCACTGTCAGCCTAGAGTAAGTTCTATTTTTTTTACAGCACTGAATATCCTCATGATTAACCTAGCAATATCGGCACCTTTAGAGTTCAGACAGATTTCTTAATGACAGGAGTTAATGTTATTTTGTTCTATATATGCGAACAAACCTTCGTGGATAAACATTGCCTCCTATACACTTTCAACAATCTTCATTTCTTCTCTCAGTTTGTCAGTTGTATGTATTTTCTGTATTCTATAAAATAGTGCTTTGAACAAGGCTTTTTTATTATGGACCGGACAAAAACTACTGAAGTTCATGTATTCTTTTAAGAAATTTAACGTCAGATTGCATCATCTGGTGTTTGTTGTATACTAGTATCAAGAATATGAAATTTATCATTCTTTTGTTTTGTAAACTTGATGCCGCTAACAAGTTTTAATAAGTAGATTATATGATATTTACTTTCAAATAACAAATGTGCCATCAACAAACCTAGCATGATATTTCATTAATTACTTGTAGACACTTTATCTTTACAAAATTAGCCATTCACTTATCTGCTGGAACAGGATTTAATTCATTCCCAATTGATCCAACATCAATCTAAAGGTATATGTTATTGGTAAACTAACATTGTTCACTTTCATATATATAAGGAGTGATCGTTTGAGTTCAGATACTGAGAGAATCAAAATGTTTAAACGCTGACGAATTATATCTCAAGTTTTGACGAGATCTACGTTAGTGAAAAAAAGATATCTAACGAAATCATTGAATCCTCTATGTCGCTCATGTGATTCGAATTTTCAGTTAAACGAAATGCTCTTTTCAAGCAGTTTATAGCTAGTTGTTGATGAATCGGATTTAATGTCTCTGCTAGTCAGCAAGTGACATTTTGTTGAGGTTACTTAGTCATCGATAGTATAAGTCTAAGTTCAACATTCAAACTGTGTATCTTTTGCGGACTCTATATATAATGTAAGTGATAATGTCGTATCCTAATATTATTGTGAGTAGAATTATCGACCAGTTACCTTAACATGTTACTGATTGGTTTCGCCTTTGAGTTTACTAGATTCTTATTACCTTTTGATTCTTGAGACGTGCTTGGTTATTTAAAATATTTTACCCCAGTCACAAAATTACTTGTACCCATAAGGACGAGACGTGCTCCTTTATTTGGCTGCAAAGTAGTGATATTCGTTGATAATTTGGTTCATTCTACTGTCTTGGATCCACTGTTAACTATAATCTAAATTTAATTTATGCCACTGCATACATAATTTTAGATAATCAAAGAAAAGTTTCACAGTGTACTTTCTATAAATTACTTGTTGTGTTTATTGATTATTTATTATACGACAAGTAGACATAATGAAAACAAGTAATAACGCCATTGGAATAACATCTCTCAAGTAAACTGTTGACATTTTAGTGAATTTTGATTTGAATAATGTCTTGTACTTTGAATAACTTCTGCTGTAAAGAAATAGTGCTACTACTCACAATCACAACTAATGCATCTTATTGATACTGATAATCTCTTTCATCAAATCTTCCCTATGATTAACTGAGCTACTACATTTTCTGTGAGTGCAGAAGTTCTTCGCTGTGCGAAAAAAAACAGTTTTAAAAGTAACGAAAGTTGCAATCTCCAACATTATCAAAGATAATCCCATCTTCGGAAGGTGAAGTTAAAAACACAGCAGCGGAGGTCCTACATAACCACTTTTCTAGATTTCTGTGAAAAATGTATATTCACTAAAATCTCTGTTTAAAAAATAGTCACATTAGTGTCTAAGACAAATAGCCACTTTCGGAGTCTGTGATTTATAGGTGTTGTAAATCATGTTATGTTTACCATATAGTGCACATTACAAAAACTCATATCTGAGAATTAAACTTTTGCTTAACATCTTCCAAGCTACGGTCAAGTAACCTGACTGAAAATTAATAAGCTTTAAAAAGGTGTACTGGTAGGAAAATTGTTCAGAGTTTAGTATTTATGAATTCACAGACGATAATTCTACATTCTTCATATAAGTTGTCACACGTAATAACGCACTACATACAACACTGAAATTATACTACAGCAGTCTGTACGAAGTGGTATTCATGATAATTAATGCATTAGGTAACCTACGGCCTCATCGAGTTGCATAAATAACTGAACTTTATCTGAAGAGTTTCATACTAGGATGAAACAGCTGTACAAGGTGTTTTGCTTTTCAGTGGTACGGAACGAAAATCGATTTGTGACAAAAAGAAACAGCAAAACTGAAATTATCTTTAAGAAAATATGAATATAAAATATCTTATTAATCAACAGAAAATTTGAAAATATATTATTTAATTGTTTAAATGTTTACTAAAACATACTACTTATAATGGTGATAATAATCTGATAATAATCACCTTTTTGTTAAAGATTGAATTTCCTTCGATACAATAAGATGTAGTATATACAAATGCATCTCATCTTGTCGGTTGAATAATTCAGTATACTAGACAATGAGAAATCGAAACTAACCTTATCGATTGGTTGATTATTATTTATATTTGACATAAATTAGAAATTATTATTTGTGAGTGATTTAACTTGAATTGTATTCACTGATGACAGTTTAACCACATCATCTATTTAGAAATGACCATTGGATTTATAAAAAAAAACAACTATCATGCATAGTAAGAAGTCGATTTAGTAAAGAAGGCGTTTATTCCTTAAAACTATTCACTATATTGGATGATGACATTAATCCATATTGAAGTTATGTTGGACTATAAAAATGATAACAATTAAATAAACAGCATTATTGCCTACCTCATTAATATATGAACAAACAAAGAAACAAACAAATTTGACCCCTTAAAATACATATTGATTACAAAGTGATAAACTTTAGGATAATTTATCATCTTTCTTTACTATTGTGTACATTGTGAATGAACATTCGTACTAATATTCAATTATGTTAACTTAGTTGTTCATTTAACGTAGATGCTAATAATATACAAGAGATAACCCAGATAATAATGTACTTTTCCTAGAAAACAGAACACAAACTGACTATAAATATTCAATAAAATTGGGTTGTTACTGGAAGGTGCAATTCATAACATACTTTGCATCCTATATGTAACTAACAAGGTGCATGTATCTACACCCCGTCATCGCTCGAACTCAGTCTATTCACTCCAAACACCATCAAGTTACGATTGGGTAATCGGGTTCAGACGAACAGTCTTGTGGAAATGGTGTGTATATATAATTTGTAAGTGCCTGTATACTCTCACTGATAGTAGTAAGGACCGAACAAGATGAATCGCTGTTGCCACATCAACATGCTGGCTAGATTGTCTTCATTATGTGTTAATTCAGTAGTATGAATAAACAATTCATAAGGTGAGTTTTGATCAACTTGTGATTTATTAGAATGAAAGATGAACTAAAATATTTGTCATAATAATTCACTCAAGATGTACTAATGACAAAACACATTCAAAATCGAATGGGAATATAAACACACACGCATATCAAATTAATCAAATCGTTATTACCTAACAAGCGTAGAGAAGAGACGTGTGTGATTGATGAATCACAACTCTCACAGAATAATTACTATCAAAATCGAGTTTTGGTTGTTACGATGCAATTATTAAGATAGTTCCTCACTCATTCTAAAGTAATTCACCATTATGTTACGACACTAATCCAACATTGCAAAATACAAGAATACAGTTCCACTCATATATACAACTAATCAAATACTCAATTCATAACTGAACGGTGATAATTACCACCTCCTCATTGAAGACAACAATAAGCTGTCACGAGTAATTTACACCAAAATATTACACTTCCAGTTAACTCTATATCCTCATTCAATGTGATCGACTGTTAGACACTATACTAAATAAATCGTTCACTTCAAACACAAATAATGAGTATTCTCCATTCTGTGTCAATGGAAATTAAAATGACGAAATATAGTCAACACGTTATCTGACAATAAATAATGTTGTCACTTGCAACGATGAACAGTTACAATACATATATCTGTCATTCAATACATTGTCAATGGAATTCATTCTGAATTAATCTACCATGAGACAATTTATTTATTTTGTTAAATGTTAATGTTAGCAGGGCACCATTGAGAACCAGGGAGCTCTCAATAGCTGTTCCTCTGTGGTGTGAGACTTCCCAGCAGTGAGCATTCTGGAATAACCTCCCCCCAAATGCTGCAGCTGGGGACACTTTAAACCCAGTGCACCACTGGGCCAAGATTCCGTGGTAGAATTCCCACATTCATCAATTTGTGATATATAGCGCGATGATCATCGATTGTCAGTGGTTATATCTGTCTCATTTCTGATAGGTCTGAACTCCATCAGTCACGATTTTTCACCAAAGCTTCATGTGTATCCTGAAGTTAGTCAGTAGTGAGCTGATTGTTGTAATTGATTTTCGATGGTTTCTGGAGATTGATATTTTTAGTTGATTAAATGGTACCTTGCCAAGATCAATGTGGGACCAATCCAACCAACTAAAAATACTAATCTTCACAGACCATCTCAATTCAATAAAAATTGTTGCTATTGATAAACACTTTATAATGCTCATGTTTCGGCTACAATATTACTCACAGGATGATAATTCTTAATTTGGCTATGCTGTGAAAATATTTGTATGCTCGACTCGTCATATTGTATTAGGGTAACAGACAGACTGTATTACTTCTTTGCTAGCAACGATACTTTGTGACATCAGTCAGGTATAATAATTGGGACTTTATAAATGAAAATGTATAAAAATTGCCGAACGCTGATTATTGATTTAAAGCAGTTTAAATAACTAATAAATTTTGACACGTTATAATTTTTTCGATGGAATGATGTACATTCCCTTTTCCGAATTATTATTAAGAGATATCTTATTGAACGTTCTCATGAGAACCCCCAAAGCGAAATTTCAAATAACTAAAGTGCTTCACCATACCAATTGAAAAGAAACTACTTGGTATCACGAACTAGTCTGAATTTGACAACCACTGGTCACCAGGAAACACTGGACTGCCGTTTGTCCTAGTATAAGGCTATTCACTAATGCGTACCCACGTAGTGACCAGGGGCCGAACCCTAGGCCTCCCGACTCCGCGGCGAACGCCTTACCACTAGACTACCGAGCCGACCACAGACTGTCGATATTTTAATTCAACTATCTTCACAATACCCAATTCAAGAAAAAAACAAGTCAGCTAAGAAAATTTTCTTTTCAACAATGTTAATTAATGAAGCTCCTATTTACCATGATACTGTTTATAAACGTCATTCTATAGATAGAGATTACATCATAAAGATTTTACAAGATTTCGAATATCAAAAAGAAGAAAAGATTGCGCAATGATCTGAATAGAGAAAGAGTTAATGTTGAAAATGATTTAAAGGTCAGCAAGGAAATTTAGGAAACTAGTAAACAAACATTTCGAAAAAGGATTGTTAGGGTCATAGTAAAATGTTACTCGTGCACGCAGAGTTAAAATTTGAACTGTTTGATTGCCAAAGTTTCTTCAGTTCACCAAATTCGTACTTACCCATTTCAAGCCCAGTTGTTTGAAGATATAAATTATGCAAAAAAGAAGTTTCAAATGAAGCAACAAGATTCGGATCAATAACCTAATCTTATATAAAGTTGATGACAAAATCCGATTCTATTTTAAAGATTTAAACCGGGAGGTGTTCAGTGATGGGTTCAAATAGTATTCGGTTTGTGGGGCCAATTTAACCAGATCCACATGGGTAAGTAAATGTGCAGATAAATATAGGCGTGACTCACAGATCAAGTTGGCCCTTAGAGATAAACGAATAATAAGTCGAAAAGATATAATGTGAACTTTGAAGAATTAAACGTTTTCTTTTTAATTTTTGCGAGTGTATCCTTCAAATTTTGTATTTGTGAAGAGAATTCTATTCGGAACAGCAGGGAATATCTCAGGTTTCAGTTATGGCCTAAGGTCACTTTCGACGAACATTGTAGGATAACCGTTCGTGACTAATGTACATCTTATTTAAGCAATTTATAGTCAATGGTGAAGTTGGCTATACATTCGTCCAGTTCTTGAAGTAAGACAGTAGATTACATGTATTTTCCAGTTTAATACAATTCGGCTGTGAAAAATCGTATAATGTATTTTCTAAGTTAGATTTCAGTATGTAGATCTTTTTCAGGAACCTCTTGACCTTATTGTAACAACACATCAGGGAAGTTAAATTCAATGTTTGCTTCTGATTCTAGTTTGAAATTAGCTGATTGGTGGCAGCAACTGGAATGTATCAAGAAGATATCCAGTTTTATATCTTCTTCACAAATGATAAATTTACCATTCAGTTATTTCTTATACAAACAGAAACTGTCAAATGCATGCTGAAATAGTGAATTTTCCATGGTCATGAAGTAAATGGCTAAGATAGGACACAGTGGTGGCCCCATCTAGACTTTATCGATTTTTCTGTAGAACTCATTATTAAATCTTAATTAAGGTTGAAAGTACATTGTAGAAGTAATCTGTTTAGGTAGTGTTTAAGAATACTGACAAGACTGATATTCTTAATATAGTTTCACGGCGGTGCATATTGCCATTTTTAAAGGAGTTATTAGTGAATAAAGAGGTAAAATCCAATGAAACCATTTTGTTATCACTTAAATTAATGCCTTGTTTGAATCAAAGAAATAGAAAGAATCAATTGTGTAGTTTTAACTGATGTGATTTCTAAACGGTTTAAAATTTTCTACTAATCATTTAAGTATCGCATGGTACAAAGAATTATTCATATCCAGTAAAAAATGTAGAATGACATCCTTCTTATGAACTTTAGGGAGACCATATAAACTAGGGATAATGAAGTTACACTATGAGAGAAGTTCTAAAAAATGCATAGTGGATGACCCATTTATCTTCTTCAGGATTTTTATCAGCTTCTGCTTAATTAATTCTGTTACATTTTTAGGGTGGTTTTTAAGACAATCTGTCGGCATCTGATCCTATGGAGGACGATTTGTCAATCTATTTCTAGAAATCCATGAGAACAACATTAGCACGTTTACTTGGACAGTTAAATACAGTATCCTTATTTCTCAAGTGTTATAATAACCTGCGACATTGTAAGTAGTTTTCTGGTTGTTAATTTTGTGTTAGTGCATCGATTACAACAAATTATAAGATATTTCAGATTAAATCAGATCAATAAGGGAGTAAGTCGGGGTTGATTAAAACATCATGGGACTTGGAGGGCAAGAGGGATCAATTAACCTACGTGGACGAGCGAGCGAGCGAGCGAGCGAGCGAGCGAGCGAGCGAGCGAGCGAGCGAGCGAGCGAGCGAGCGAGCGAGCGAGCGAGCGAGCGAGCGAGAGAGCGAGCGAGAGAGCGAGCGAGCGAGCGAGCGAGCGAGCGAGCGAGCGAGCGAGCGAGCGAGCGAGCGAGCGAGCGAGCGAGCGAGCGAGCGAGCGAGCGAGGAGCGAGCGAGCGAGCGAGCGAGCGAGCGAGCGAGCGAGCGAGCGAGCGAGCGAGCGAGCGAGAGCGAGCGAGCGAGCGAGCGAGCGAGCGAGCGAGCGAGCGAGCGAGCGAGAGAGCGAGCGAGCGAGAGAGCGAGCGAGCGAGCGAGCGAGCGAGCGAGCGAGCGAGAGAGCGAGCGAGCGAGCGAGCGAGCGAGCGAGCGAGCGAGCGAGCGAGCGAGCGAGCGAGCGAGCGAGCGAGCGAGCGAGCGAGCGAGCGAGCGAGCGAGCGAGCGAGCGAGCGAGCGAGAGAGCGAGCGAGCGAGCGAGCGAGCGAGCGAGCGAGCGAGCGAGCGAGCGAGCGAGCGAGCGAGCGAAGCGAGCGAGCGAGCGAGCGAGCGAGCGAGCGAGCGAGCGAGCGAGCGAGCGAGCGAGCGAGGAGCGAGCGAGCGAGCGAGCGAGCGAGCGAGCGAGCAGCGAGCGAGCGAGCGAGCGAGCGAGCGAGCGAGCGAGCGAGCGAGCGAGCGAGCGAGCGAGCGAGCGAGCGAGCGAGCGAGCGAGCGAGCGAGCGAGCGAGCGAGCGAGCGAGCGAGCGAGCGAGCGAGCGAGCGAGCGAGCGAGCGAGCGAGCGAGCGAGCGAGCGAGCGAGCTGAGCGAGCGAGCGAGCGAGCGAGCGAGCGAGCGAGCGAGCGAGCGAGCGAGCGAGCGAGCGAGCGAGCGAGCGAGCGAGCGAGCGAGCGAGCGAGCGAGCGAGCCGAGCGAGCGAGCGAGCGAGCGAGCGAGCGAGCGAGCGAGCGAGCGAGCGAGCGAGCGAGCGAGCGAGCGAGCGAGCGAGCGAGCGAGCGAGCGAGCGAGCGAGCGAGCGAGCGAGCGAGCGAGCGAGCGAGCAGCGAGCGAGCGAGCGAGCGAGCGAGCGAGCGAGCGAGCGAGCGAGCGAGCGAGCGAGCGAGCGAGGAGCGAGCGAGCGAGCGAGCGAGCGAGCGAGCGAGCGAGCGAGCGAGCGAGCGAGCGAGCGAGCGAGCGAGCGAGCGAGCGAGCGAGCGAGCGAGCGAGCGAGAGCGAGCGAGCGAGCGAGCGAGCGAGCGAGCGAGCGAGCGAGCGAGCGAGCGAGCGAGCGAGCGAGCGAGCGAGCGAGCGAGCGAGCGAGCGAGCGAGCGAGCGAGCGAGCGAGGAGCGAGCGAGCGAGCGAGCGAGCGAGCGAGCGAGCGAGCGAGCGAGCGAGCGAGCGAGCGAGCGAGCGAGCGAGCGAGCGAGCGAGCGAGCGAGCGAGCGAGCGAGCGAGCGAGCGAGCGAGCGAGCGAGCGAGGAGCGAAGCGAGCAGCGAGCGAGAGCGAGGCGAGCGAGCGAGCGAGCGAGCGAGCGAGCGAGCGAGCGAGAGCGAGCGAGCGAGCGAGCGAGCGAGCGAGCGAGCAGGAGCGAGCGAGACGAGCTAGCGATCGAGGAGCGAGCGAGCGAGGAGGATCATCGATCAGCTAGCTATCGATCAGCTAGGATCGAGAGCTAGCTATTATATCATCAGCTATCTATCTAATCTATCTATCTATTATCTATCCGATCTATCTATCTAGCTCTCTATCTATCTATCTATCTAATCTATCCTAATCTATTATCTAGTCTATATGTATATATATATTATTATATATAATTATATATATATATATATATATGAGAACTAATAGGCCATACCAAGGGTGAATAGAGTAGTATGTTTAATAAATTACAACTTTACACTAGTTGATTACAAAGTAAAATGCACTTGAAAATTGTTTACTAGACTTGATTTCCTTGTTCCCTGACCTTATTTCAATGTTTATTTATTATTTATTTCAGTAAACTAACAGCTGATGTACCGCAATATCTTGCCATCTTTGTATTTCATTGTATGCAGTTCTCTCTGATTTATGTTTATTAACATTGTTCGAGAAAAAAGGTAATGAATAAAATTAAAATTATGTATCTAAAAACACACTTTTCTTATTCTATTAAATGTGTCTACATGTCTGTTTTTAAAGTAAACTATTTTATGGAATATGTTAAGAGTTAAGTGTTGTTAAACATTCTAATGTTAAATTTATTCTGATTTATAAACTCTATTGAATTCAACTACAGAAGTAATAGGATGCATTTTTAACAATTTCTTTACATTAAGTTACTTTAACTACATATACGAGTAATATATTAGTCACATGTGGTCATTTAGAGTATTATTGACTACCTGGTTACTATACTAGTTACACTGTCATTAATATTATGTATCAGATTTTGTTAAAAATTTCTTTTATAAAGCTAAATAAATATAAAAAAGACGTCTGTGACTAGTACAAAGTCGAACTCTAAGGAAATTATCAAAGAATTTCTCATTTTTTATTTATTAATCAATCATTTCGGAATACATCAGGACTCTATAACATTATTCACTTCTACATTGAGTAGATGTTAATGTTGCCTATGTAATTTTTATCAGAAATAGATGGCAGCTAAAGAATATATTGTCGACCAATAAGTATTTGATAACTATTTTGTTCGTTCCAGTAGTATATATACACTGCCATACTTGGTATTAAATGTATTAAGAATGACCGATGGATTCAAACCTTTATGAGATTGGGTTAAACTTCTGATGAATTTCATACTGTAATGAAACTGCTGTTTATTACATTCTGGTTTTAATGACCCTTCTACAGATATTAATTCCTGATGAAAATATCCATCCTATACAAGACAATATAAACAGATGCATTTGTCTAAGAATACATAAATAACTATTTATTTTTTAAAAGATAAGGTTGAAAATCTTATGTTCATGCATACTTATGTATTAGTGATGACTTTAAATCCGACTTGTTTATCATGTATAAATGTCAAAATATGAATTCCCTATGATTAATTTGAATAATATTCCGTTTAGAGTTTTACAGTTTATGGATTTTATACAAGCACATTTTTAGGCTAGAACATGACTTATATCAACTATAACTGTATTAACCATGATACCGAGTTACTTCTGAATAACTGCGTATCAACTAACAACTTTAATAAATGTCCTTTACGAATCGTAAAATATGTATAGCAGAAGTCAACAAACGATGTGTCATTATAAACAAATACTTCACACAGGTCAATTTATCTAATCAAATTCTAGGTGAATGCGTAAGTATGTGAAGACAATGTTGAATCAAACCGTAAACATAAATAACAAAGTTGAAATTGTACAAATATTAAAGACTTAATAAAATGTTCATAAGCATGTCATAGGCTATGATATATTCTCTTTTACATAAAAAATGTGGTCAGTAAATTTAAAGGAAATACGATTGCAGAAATTTTTTTAAAATTGTATTTTAAAATCTTTGAGGAAAACATTCTGCTACAAAGCTTCGTAATGTGTTCTTTTATCAACCTATGATTCGAGTATGTATCAATGATAGGTATCAGACTTAATACATATCTGTGTGTATCTACTAGTTTAACAGCTTCTGTAGAACTTGTCATACTGGTAACACAAAGCAGACATTCTCTAAATGTATCTCAGACCATTTCCGTGAGTGTCTTCTAAAAAGTGGGTGTAAACCTTTATCCAACTTACTTCAAAAACACTTGATGAACTCTAGTCATGTAGTAAATAATTCCGTATAACCCTCTCCCCACTGAGTAATTACTACAATATTCGGTATGTGTTTATTCTGTATATCTGTTAAACGGACAATTATCTCTTCTTTTTCCGATCTGAAAATTATTTTTCATCTTGCAACATATAGTTCTTTCCATAACTTTCTTGTGATATTTGAAATCATTGGAATCTACTATATCTACATTTGAACAGCTACACTAAATGACATTGTCAAAAGAAAAATTTTTCTCTTTGAGCTATTTTTATTTCTTCTTCAATAGGCTTCTTCTGTTATTTAGATTATTTTTATTTTTTTTCATAACGTCATGAAAAGTATCTACTATAATTTACAGAGAATTCTAGCTAATCACTAGACATATTTCTGTGTATTATGAAAGTGTTACAATCATAAATTTATAGTTACTAACCGTGTTAGTTAACTATTATCAATTTTTTTTGCTCGAATTACTATCATTTATTCTATAATTTAGTGTTAAATGATATAAAACTGCATTATTAATTAATTATTATTGTAGTCTACAATAAATGTGGCATAATTATATGCCTACTACTAATTGTTTATCAACTGTTGAATTAAGCTACACTTTGATGTAAATTTACGATAATTACCCGAATGTGAATTAATCCTAACATAATTGAAAGTATAAAAATGACTTGAATACTCGTATTGTAGCGATTGATGAACGGCGTTTTACATAAGGGTTTATAACAAGAACATCATCTCAGAAAATGTCAATTGTCTTAAGTACGTGAGTTCAGGTAAAAAAAAGAAGTCAGTTAGCCCGTAGATAAAAATGCAGAAGTAAATATATTCGGGGAAACACACACCTACTACACAGTCTTATGTAGTCATCTTATCAATTGCTTCTATACATATTATCAAACAGTAACAGGTGTTATGCTATATGCAACACAGACGTAAGTAGCAATATGAGATTATCACAAATGTATATAATTAGCATTTGACGATTAATATAAGTAATTTGAGTGTTGATTGCTTATCAACATTCGTTAAATTATACTTCAGAATTCTGTGTAACGTATCTATTTTCATCCTACTTTCTAATATGGTGAGTTTTTACTAACCTAGTTTTCTCTTTAAATTTCACTTTTCCAAACTCCAACTCCTATTTTCCAAGAAAAGGAGTCATTTGAAGGTTGACACGAAATACATTTTGTCCTACTACAAGTAATAGTATTTTTGTAAAATTTCCTTATATACTACACAACAGCTTCTACATGAGGAATATGTATCACTGACGAAAACGGGTAATGATAGTTCAACACTTTAATGCAACTGAGATTTAGAATTGGAAGAACTAAATGTCAACTCAGAGGTCTGAAGTTTGGGATAATAGACGGCTATCGGATAGCCCCTCAATAGTTTAGGACGCACGCTACAGAGAAGCCTCATAGTGGAACAAAAAAGCTAGCAGTGATTCTTGGAGTTCATTACCTGTATAATTGAAGCCACTGGACGCTGATAAATTACTGAAAGACAAATATTTCCAGGACTGTGCTAATAAAATAACTGACCTCTAGCTAGCTGGATCATAGAGACATACTGATTAATGTACTGAGGATATCATGTCCAGCGTAGTATTTCAGATACATATATATATATATATATATATATATATATATATATATATATATATATAATAGTTACTGGGTTCAAATTAGCTGGAATCATGTTATGACCTGTCACTTCACAGCATGAAGATTCATCATACCAGCCACTACACACAAAAGAGAGTGAACACTGGCCATACATACACCTCAACACAACCAACACCGACATGTTTAAAGTTAAACACATTGGCATATACAGACACAAACATGAACAAATTTGACCCCTTAAAATACATATTGATTACAAAGTGATAAACTTTAGGATAATTTATCATCTTTCTTTACTATTGTGTACATTGTGAATGAACATTCGTACTAATATTCAATTATGTTAACTTAGTTGTTCATTTAACGTAGATGCTAATAATATACAAGAGATAACCCAGATAATAATGTACTTTTCCTAGAAAACAGAACACAAACTGACTATAAATATTCAATAAAATTGGGTTGTTACTGGAAGGTGCAATTCATAACATACTTTGCATCCTATATGTAACTAACAAGGTGCATGTATCTACACCCCGTCATCGCTCGAACTCAGTCTATTCACTCCAAACACCATCAAGTTACGATTGGGTAATCGGGTTCAGACGAACAGTCTTGTGGAAATGGTGTGTATATATAATTTGTAAGTGCCTGTATACTCTCACTGATAGTAGTAAGGACCGAACAAGATGAATCACTGTTGCCACATCAACATGCTGGCTAGATTGTCTTCATTATGTGTTAATTCAGTAGTATGAATAAACAATTCATAAGGTGAGTTTTGATCAACTTGTGATTCATTAGAATGAAAGATGAACTAAGATATTTGTCATAATAATTCACTCAAGATGTACTAATGACAAAACACATTCAAAATCGAATGGGAATATAAACACACACGCATATCAAATTAATCAAATCGTTATTACCTAACAAGCGTAGAGAAGAGACGTGTGTGATTGATGAATCACAACTCTCACAGAATAATTACTATCAAAATCGAGTTTTGGTTGTTACGATGCAATTATTAAGATAGTTCCTCACTCATTCTAAAGTAATTCACCATTATGTTACGACACTAATCCAACATTGCAAAATACAAGAATACAGTTCCACTCATATATACAACTAATCAAATACTCAATTCATAACTGAACGGTGATAATTACCACCTCCTCATTGAAGACAACAATAAGCTGTCACGAGTAATTTACACCAAAATATTACACTTCCAGTTAACTCTATATCCTCATTCAATGTGATCGACTGTTAGACACTATACTAAATAAATCGTTCACTTCAAACACAAATAATGAGTATTCTCCATTCTGTGTCAATGGAAATTAAAATGACGAAATATAGTCAACACGTTATCTGACAATAAATAATGTTGTCACTTGCAACGATGAACAGTTACAATACATATATCTGTCATTCAATACATTGTCAATGGAATTCATTCTGAATTAATCTACCATGAGTACAATTCACTTATTTCGGTACAAATGGACGTGTTTGATAAACACTATGATATGTGCATGAAGCGGTATTTCGGACAGGTTACTTACAGGTATAATGATATAAAAGTAATTGATGGAAACCCTACATTGAAACCCAGAACTCAACACAATTTCCAGCGTTATCGAGATGTTGGATAAAACTTTAGTAACGTTAGATCAACATCTAGATTGAAATCTTTTTGTGAAGTACGATGAACATTCATTTACTACGCATTCCAATAATTGTAAGTAGGAAACGGGGTATTGTCATATACGTACATACTCAGCGGAAAATATAAATTTTTTGTATTATTAGCAAACCAGGTAGAACACTGTAATGGGTAGATACAATATGCAAACTAAGAAAAGTTGTGACGAGCATTTATATAGGCACTAGAAATGCTTACTATCGTTATTAAGCAGCAAGAATCTATACGACGATATTTCGCATTGGCTACACACTGCATTTCACAATTCTTACACATTAAGATGTTACGATGTGATACTTAAGTAAAAAAAAGCAACTATCTATTCAGACTTTACAACGGTTGCTTAGTTTTGTTTCTAATGTGCTCATCGAGATCTTTTATGAAGTATGGGACGCGATAATTTTAAGTAGTACTAAGTATCAGTATTAGATTTAGACGTGAGAACAGATGTAGCAATTTCTTTAACCAGCAGTTGCATAAGCGGATTATGCAATTCTACAAAGCTTAATATATGGAGTCAACAAAATAATCATTCGTCTCTAAGACTATAGATTTGTGATGCTCTAGTAATAAGAACGTAGATATGATCTTTTATTATGAACACTCGCTGTCAAATGGTCAGGTCTCAATTTGAAATGAGTGAGGCTCTGGCGATAATATACCGCGGTAGCCGGTACGCTACGGACATTAGACAAGAACCCATGTCGGAGGTCTTAGTAGAACATGAATACATTCAGCGAAGATAACCCACTTAACAGGACCGCATGCTGTTAATTATCACAATCAAAATCGCGATTGGAACAATCCCACTTTGTGTAAAGGCGAGTAGGTGCTAGCTTATGATTTCACGACTTTTAATCGTTGTGAACTAGAGAAACCGGGAATTATTACGAGAACCTAAATATTTCAACTCATATACTAGTAAAATAACTAGTTTATGAAGAACTAAATGAGCAGACTTAGTTGCGGCTACTGAGAGAGAATTAACAATGGAATTCAAAACTATATAATCTAGTTTACAAAAAAAACGCGAACGTAGAGGGGAAGATAGATAAATAAATCTTTTGAATAATGCATATTCGGCAAAGGTTATTGTGTATGACAATATTTATGTACAAATTAAAAGAAAAACAAAAATACATATGAAACCATGCCAAGCAATAAAAAAACAGAAAGTAAATACAACAGAAGGGGCAAAAGCAACATGCATGACGGTATCTGTACAGAGGTCAACGTTCATGGACTAATGGCAAGCTGAAGACTGGGGTATTTATCCATAGTGAAGTGATGCATTAAGTCACTGACATCATATGCGGGATCAAAAAAGGTCTCGTCGATTTTTGAAGGGATGTCAGAACTTGAGTCGAAAATTAAGGAGTGTAGATCAACATGTTCTTCACCGCATGGACCAAAGTTAATATCATCTGCAACCCAATCAGCGTTATCTATTTCACTCGAAAGGCGAAAAGATGTACTATCTAGTCTGACACGTTTTTGATGCCGAGAATCAGAAACATTAATATGGTAAGACGGCAATGGTCTCTCTAACAGTGAACTTGAATCAGGGAATGAATACTGGAAGCAACCGGCAGTTAATCAATGCACCGGAGTTATCACTAAGACAAGTATCTACAACTTTTGCTGGATCTTGACATCCGTTACTTTCGAGATTCACAGATGCTGTAGAATCGGGTGGCGTATGCGAGTGAATTGTATCATTTGACGGCACGGTTAAGCATGTTTGCGGTTTGGTTGAAAAACTCAGTGACCGACAAGAAGCACTAGTTAACTGTTCAGTATTCTGGGATGGATGAAGACGATAGGAACTTGATCGTTCGTTCCTTGGAACTAATTCTGGACAGAACTCGCAATCGGAGGAACACGTGCGGCTTGACAATCCAAGGATCTCAGAGGCTAACATATCTCTAGACTTTACATCATAGTCTTCGACTAAATTACAGAATAATGTATCAAGTGAACGGCGTATGTGTTCCCGTAACTCAATTAGATACTCTTTGATTCGAAATCTTACGACAGTATGAACGACAGATAGATTCGCTTTTTTAGTAGTCCGTGCGGTTGTATTCGAAGTTCCACACCCACTTCGTGTTTGCAAATACATATCTCTAACTTGACTGAGGGGTGGTATTGATAGCTGAGCATCAATTAGGGCGAACGTTATAGACTCACGAGACCTACGGATCTGTTCAGCCTGACCATGGGCATGTGATCTTGGATGTGTATTTGGTTCTCGGGCAGGTTGGCGAGAACGCACATGAGATTTAGAATCATATGTATGGGTTGTGGAATCAGAAGAGTACCTTGATACATAGGATAACGATGGTGATGAGGAATTGTCGAGTGATGTTTCCTCAGAGTCCGACGAATCTGATCGACTCATAGTTCCAGACCATATTTTGTCTAACGGACTGGTAGTGTTCGTCGCATAGTTGCTACATGACCTAATATAAGGATGAACTTTAGGAAAGATGAGTTAGCATTAAATAAGACTTACCTCGCTTAGTATCAGTTCGCAGTCTCTTCACATGTGATGTCCCTTCAATGCAGTAGACAGGGGCAGTGTTAGTGTTGATCTTCCTAGCTGAGACACAATCATAGTTCCTCTGAGCAGATGGGGCAGTGAAACTGAAGGAGTGATCTAGGTATTCAGGACGTAGAACTATCAAAATTATACATATGGGCGTAGACAGTTACCTGATCTAGAGTTAATATGCATTGTTGCTGACGATACAGAAGTCATGAATACGAAGTATCCAAAATTTGTGTAGTTCTGGTAATAAGTCGACTAAATACAACACAACAGCTATCTATCGGCGTGAAACACGCGGAATCTGACCACACAACCCAACCTTGTCACGCCACTTTGATTTGTGAGCGTCGGAACTCTTTACCTATTCGAGACTTCGTTGACTCATTAAAACAAAATTGCATCATTGAACATTAATAAAAGATTTTTATTTTATCTTAATTAAAGATATCTAACTAAAAACAGGGATGCCACGTAATATTTCGAGTAACTGTTATCTGTTTGCCTGTCTAGTGGTTCATAGTCTAGATTTACATTTTACTCTTTTAATTATAAACGTGTTTCTCAAACGAATTTTGTATTTTCTTCAAGAATATCGCGATTTCTTTAAATATGTGTCACAAGTCAGTAAGTAAAATAATAATTAGACTTCAACTATCCACTATTAGACTTTAGTTCCTCGAATAGCGTTACGATTTGGACGGACGAGACTGGAATAGAAGTGTGCTGACTAACTTAAAGACCTTATATTTTGTTAAAGTTCATCAGTGTTATGTATGTAATAAGTTTTTGCATTAAACGTTATCAATACATACTGTACTAATATTGTTTAAATGTATCACTAATACCATTGTACACTACTACTACACTTTTATACACTTCGCCCTTGGCGCCTGATATTGTCTGCTGTTCGAGTGGCAAATATACTATCGTGGCAACGTTCTTCGTTTTGAATTGAGTCTTATTCACTGATTGCTTGGAATTATAAATAATTCCCGTTTTACAGCATCAGGACTAGACACTCCACGTCCCTGCCACTCCTCTCCGCTGAACCGACTGGAATAAAGCTACACTGGACCCTCGCGTTCATATATATAGCATGTGGTGATCATTTGGAGAACCTATCATTCGCCTCAAACAGCGCAGTTAGTCCAAGTAAACTAATTCTAATTGACATTGAATTAATTATATGTACTTGTATTAACTGTTAATATAGTATTTATTCTTACCTGACTGTTTGTAAGGCGTTTATTTACTCGGTAGTGTTCCGTGGTCTCCACAGAAGGAACTAATTCTGTACTTTGTAAGAGTTGGCATTACCCAGAAGGGTGCAAAAAGTTTTCGGGTTCAAACCTGAAAAATAGACAGAATTTTATGAAGTATGTGGGTTTGTGTATCGATTGTTTAAGGATTGGACATCTTAGGAGGTATATCTTTATTAGTCTGTCCGTAGTATCTAGTATCATAAATCAGCACCACCCACAGTTCCAACAGCTTACTTATGGGATGTCAGATAATGTGTTTTTTCTTAATACAACTAATAACAATGAAAAAAACTGTTTTTAGATTCGTCTACAATTAGTGAAACTAAGGATTTGTTTGCGTTTTCCTCAGGGTAAGGTCAAGTAAAGTTTCGAAATCTTCAACTAAAACGCATCAAAGTAGGGGTACCACTGTTTGCTAAGCATGACTTTTATTTAGATCGTATTAATAAGAGTTCTGTAGTTAATTTATTTGCTAGTGACTTCATAAAGAAGTATAAAAAAAATGGTCGGATAGATACAATTAGTAAAACTGTTTCGATGAAAATCATTTATGAACTAAAAACTCGTGTCGTATATTTTTGTCAATGTAAGTCGATTCGCTCTATCTCTAAGATAAAACCTATCACTAACAACGACTATTACAAGTGTGGCTGTTTTTTAAACGAAGTCGCTGAACCTACTACTATGATTGAATTACTAACGAATGAAACGTGCTGTAGAAATTCGGTTGATGATATAAATACATTTTAGAAACTAGTCCTACACTTTATGTCTGTTGTATACGTACAAAATGCAACGCATATCCACGAGAAAAGTTGTTGGCTTGACTCTTAAATGCGATAAACTGAGACTCTGACTCAGTAACTCCAAATGCAAATCACTATATCATTCACATACAAATGCCAACAGTACTCCAGAATTTAGCTGTGACCCCGAATGTGAAGTTATTTTTCCAAAGTGGTTCAAACGATGGGCAGATACATTAAAAATAGAATTTTCGAAGCAGCATGTTACATGGAAAACACGCCTATTAATGCGCAAGCTAGGCCTCAACGAATATGAGCGTTTTTCTGATT
Organism: Schistosoma japonicum; assembly: GCA_025215515.1. NCBI lineage: Eukaryota > Metazoa > Platyhelminthes > Trematoda > Strigeidida > Schistosomatidae > Schistosoma > Schistosoma japonicum. The sequence goes on along the minus strand of CM046069.1, from coordinate 63,359,884 downwards.
ATATAATGCCGAAGTTGACTCAAAAGCTCAGGTTCAAGGAGACAGTAAGACAACTGTCGGAGATATTAAGTGAATCTATGTCACTGTTTAGCATTCGTTATAAGTGCCTCAAGTTGGTGAAAGTGAGACCGATGACTATGGACAGCTACAAATGCATCTGGTGGTTTACTGAAAGTCGTCGGCAAATTAGATTGTGAATTTACCTTCAGTGGAATCAACTCTAATGGGACATTCTATCTAACAGACTGACCAAACATCGACCACTTTGGTTTAGATTTATTAACGACGCTTCCACTAATGGACATTCCTATCAACAGTATTTGCGGCCAAATATGATTTTTAGTAGGTAACCAAATGTTGTCAAAGAAGACAAGTGAAAATTTAGTTGGGGGGGAGGCTATGACATAAGTTTGCACCTGTCTTCCACAATAGTTCGGGTTGGTGAAACCTCATCTACCTGCGAAAGCAGATATTAAGCCTATTTGTCGTCCAAAACGTCCTGTACTGTATGCTGCTTTGGAACTGGCCGACCAGGAAATTAATTTTTTACAAGAAGCTGGTGTTATTCAGCCGCTTAACTACTCCATTTGGGAAGCACTTCGGTGGTCATCAAGAAGTTTAACGGGACTATACGCATATGTGTTGATTTTTCTACCGGATTATACGCTGCATTAGATTAATATTAGTATCTCCTGCCAGTCCATGAAGATCTATTTACCAAAATAAATGGTGGCGCATGTTCCACAAAACGATACTTTTCCAACGCTTATCTTCAAGTGGAAGTAGCTGATGAGCCTAGAAAGCTTCCAACTATAAACACTCATCGGGAATTATTTCAGTATGCCCGTTTAACATTTGGTATTAAGACCGCACCAGTCATCTTTCGGCATATAATAAACAAAATGCTGGCATGTATATCTGGAGTAGCAGCATACCTAGATGACATAATCGTAATGGGGGCAACTGCGAAAGCACGTTCGAACTATCTACACTCATTACTGAGTAGTGATGGATTATCGTTTTCGCCTACGTAAAGAAAAGTTCATCTTCTTCATGCATTCCATCAATTATCTTGGTCTCATCCTTGATAAGAACGGCTGTCGACCTGATCTAGACAACGTAGAAGCCATCCAAAAAATGCCAGAACAAACTGATGTTTCTTCACTACGATCTTTCTTGGGTATAATTAGCCACTACAGCACATTTATCCCCTGAATGCACGGCGTAAGAGGTCTCTAAAATGATAAACTGACGAAAGACAAACCTTGGCACTGGTTAGTGGAATATCAAGCATCATTTGACAAAGTCAAATCAATACACAGCTCGGAGCTCCTACTGACACACTTCGGTCTCAACCTGGTAGTTGATGTTGCATCTGATGCTTCTAGTCATGTAGTCGGAGGAGTGATATCTCATGTGTTCCTGGATAAATCAGAAAAGACAAATGCCCACTCTGCTAGATCACTCACACCAGAAGAAAGAAACGATAGCCAGATCAAGAAAAAAGCTCTTGGATTCATATTTGTTATCATAAAGTTTCATTATATGCTCTATGGGCGTGCATTCACTATACTAACTGATTATAATCCTTTAGTTGTAATTTTTGTTCTAAGAAAGGAATACATGTGTGTACAGCTAACAGATTACAGCGCTGGACGACACTGCTTCATGGCTACGAATTCAACATCAAGTATCAGTCGACAAGTGCCATCGGCCAGGCCGATGCTTTTTTTTAGGTTGGTCGGAGTTAAACATCCTAGACCTGGAAACACGATCATTGCCTCTATAGCTATGGATTCAAAAATTAGGTGTGTAGTAGCAGGTGTCATCCAAAACACTCCAGTGTCAGCAGGTGAATTGAGAGAAAAGACTTATCGTGACCTAAGTCCTACAACAAGTTAAAAAGTTCCACCTGGATGGGTGGCTTTTAAAGATTAGCTCTGCAGAGCTTCGACAGTTTTTAAGGCAAACTATCTCTCTCAATCATCGACGATATCATTTAATTTGCCGAACGTGTCATTATCCTGAAAAAAGTTACGACCGGCAGTGCTTCAACAATTGCATGCAAGACACTCTGGAATAAATAGGATGAAAGCAATGGCACTAAGCTATGTGTACTGACCTCTTTCGGATGTGCGTCTTGAGCAGTTATTTCGCTCCCGCACTAAATGCTCAGTGGTCTCAAAAGCATTGAGCAAGGCAGAGCTTTAGTCATGGCCAATAACAAAATCGCCGTGGTAGTGCGTACATCTGAATTTCGTTGGTCCGTTTCATGGTCAGATGTATCTTCTGTAAACTGATGCTTAAACTCAGTGGCCGGAAATCTTTTGAATGGATCACCCAACTACAATAAGTAAGTTACGACAAGTATTCAGTCGCTTTTTGCTCCCTGAAATAATTATTACATACAATGGGACACGATTCGTCTCTATCTTTTTCACCGAATTTTGTAGACGTAACGACATCATTAACGTGCAAATACCACCACTCCATCCCCGATCTAACAGTCAAGTCGAACGCTACGTCAGTACCTTCAAGAACACCCTACGAAGATCTGATGGGAGAGGATAACGGATGAGATCTTGGAGGAATCTTTATTCATCTATCGAACTACTCCAAACCCACAAACACCGAATGGTATTTTTCCAGCGGAAGCACTACTTGGTAGAAAGTTGCGTATGGCTTTCGACTAAATCCATCCAGTAACAATGAAAGAGCCTCAAGGAAACATATTTATGGCGAGGCAGTTTAAGCAACATCATGGGGTACAGAAACTATGTTTCACTGTCGGTCAAAATGTACTCGCAAGGAACTACCGTGGCAATCATCCCCGTTGGGTGGCTAGTCGAATCCTGCGAAGGAGAGTTAATGTTATCTACGAGGTATCAGTCGGTTCGTCAACTTGGGTAAAACATACGAACCAGTGGAAATCAACTTTTGCCTGTACCGAGGAAAACCATCATAGAATACCAATAAATATTCTACTTGATACTTTTGAGATTTGAAAACCTGTAGTAGACCCGGAGGACAAAATGAAAGAAGTTACATCTTTACTCCCAAAAAGGTAGACTGACAAAAAGTGTAAACAAGTGAGTCTGATGCAAGTGGATCATAATAACAAATCCTATGGATCTGTTCAGAGAGGAGGTGTTAGCACGAAACAATACTAATTAAAGTATAAGTAAACACGCTCACGAAGCTGTGTTGTGATTGGTCCATTTTTGGCCAGTCAGAGCCAATGGACAGTCAGGAAGTTTCTTGAACATCCTAATACCGACTTTTATATGAATTATTGTGTAATTATTTCCTTTATTTTTGCCTTTTGTCTTCTGCTATTATTTTCCCGATACATTTTGCTACCTGTTCTGCTCTTGTTCTGATTTGGTAACAAGACGCTGTTGTTGTCGAACCGTGAAATATTAAGCTGGATTAATACGTAATATTATTGGAGAAATAGATGCAATTTGAAAAAATGCTGAGTATTTCTAAAAAGGTTGGGACGCTATGAATTTGTGGAACTAGCTACTTTGAATATCGCTGAATACAACCCTGACACCAATATTCACAAGCTATGTGCACATTAGACTACTGTACTCGATTCGTTCAGTTTCGTTCTGACGAAAATACAGGCTCAACCCGGTCATATGTAGGATGCACTTTATTGGTAAACAAGACGTAAACTGGGTGCAGTTAGATGAGTGAGTTCGTCTTCACTCACGATTTTTATAGATTTTTGAATGTTGTCGCGTGTGCAAGTAGTCGGCCAAAACAAAGTTTTCTTCCACTTTTTCTTAATCGCATTGTCATATAAATACAGACAGTTTTGGTAAATTTTATAATAACCCAATAGACTAACTAACTTCCTTTTCTTATCAAATTCTGGAGATTACTAAGATCCGCCACAATGATGTTCCCTTAATAACAGGAAAGCCTTATGTAATGGAGAAGGAAATGACGAACACCTACAACACACTCGTTTCAGCGAATCATGTGAACAACGCGGATCGAAAAATTCAGGACAGGGGAGTTCTTCACATCAAGATCTTCATCGCAACAGCGATAAGAGAGAAACCTAAATTGGTACTGGTACCATAAAATTATGGTTAATTTTTGAAAAGCATGGGAGCCTTGATGTTGCTCTATTCGTAAGCCTATTGTTAGAGCGTTGAGAAACTATCAAACTTGCACACGTTAGTAACAATTGTATCCATTGGAAATAGTCACGTGGCATTCTGCGTTTATGCAATAATTACAGTTTGCTACCTTGTTGATAGTTGCATAAAGTTAGCGTCCTACTTGAAACTTCATCCAATCACCAACTAGAGGTTGCAGTCAACATACAGGTGGCCGACGATAATGAAATTTTAACGTATAATGGAAGGTACGTTTACTTAAATGCTGGTTTGCAAGAACCCACTTAAATTTTTACTATTGCCGATGTGAAAACGCCTATCACTTATTTTGTCACCATGTTTTGGATGCAGCCATTATATTTGATACCGTAAACTGATGAATCATTTTAGTACTGCTAGTTTAGACACTTTACTATCTTTGTTATAGAACATCGCCTTCTACCAGTCTGAGTCGCCAGCTTCGCGATTTGTTGCCTGAGAAAGTCTTCCAGATCATCGAGTAGAGGAATAAAAGATATCGCGTTGTTTTTTATTTGTTCTCAGTTTTTAGGCTAGTAGGTTCCACCAGCAAACCTCCCAAAACTGATGACCTCTCTCTTTAGATCCATTATTTCTTCCCGGTAGCTGGAGCCCGACGTCACAAAAGACCTTTTGAGTCTGCTTGACTGACTTGATGTTCATTCGAGATATCGTTTAATAACCCATATTAACACAGCACATAGACAGAGAGCTCATTTAGCTTCCAAAGTGCTCATTTCAGAAGATTAGAGAAGCTCATAATTATAATAAATCAGTGAATGAGGTGAATTCATCGTCCATGAAAATTTTTAATATGTTTATTAATCATACTAGGCAACCGCACAATTAAAATCGCACACACTCTAGATGCAATAATAATGGTTTTAGTGCAGAAGGAAACACTGATAATAATGAAGTGCAGCATTATAAAATGTCAAGTGTAAGTAAGTTGAGGTTTGGTAAATGTATGTCATACGGTCACCTTCATTAACGCAAACCATGTTTGCTTTGACATACTAAACGTTTTAACTGTGAAAGAAATTCCTTATTATTACGGATCATGAAGTATTAAAGTTCATCCATAAAGTCTTTATCTCTTTTGTTAATTGCCATCGTCGAACGTAGAAGTATTGCTCTGAGTGCTTATGGCATAAAATTTCAACACCGGAATGCTAAACATTTTCAATATGTGGGTTATATATCCCGACAGTCGTTAAAAGATAAACCCGATGATTCTTCAGATTACTTATTTGTGCAATCATTTGACAGTAAGCCATTTGGCCACCTTCTCTTTTGTTTTCTTGGGCAGCACCGTAGTGAATGTATGATTCGGTGCCCGATTCATTATCTAAGATACTAAAATGGTATCAAGATTCTTTGACTATCAGGATGGATGAGCTGAATGGCAATACATTAATCTTAAGAAAAGGTATCTACCCGATTATAAACCTGGCACTAATGCGAAAGTGATACAAATAAGGAGGAGTGTAGGATTATAAAGGTACGTAAAGTCATCGGAATGACTGGGCGTCACTTTACTATTTAGTTTATTATGGTCGATTGATGACTGATAACAAGGAAGTGGTAAAATAGTCAGAGGAGCGGCAGAGGATAATTCAGCTCTGAATACTACGGAAGATGGTAAGTGAGGTTGAGAAACAGGAGTATGAGAGACTGATGAGGTTTCCCTTATGGAAAAGTTGGAGGTGGAAAGAAATAAAGACAGGAAAGATAGCTTTGAAATATAAATATTTGTAGAGGGGATTAAAACTGTGTTTGGGGCAACAAATGGGGCAGTTAAAAGGGTTAAGGAAACAGCCGGAGGCGGGCATTAAAAAAGGCCAAGGGAGTACTGATGAGCAACCAAGAATCCGCCTACGGTACGATGCTACCATATGTCGAAAGACATAGTGTGGTCATAGTGTGAAGAATTTCTGGGAAGGTTAATTAGTTGTGAGGCGTTAGTGTGTACGTACTTAACTGATCGGAGTTTGGATGAGTACTTAGAGCCTCGTAAGATATGTGTTTAATGAGTCTTCCATTGATTATAATGTTAGGTGTTTATGGATTTCCGATGGCAGGCTTGGTGTATAACTAAGTTTCTCAGAGTCAGCGTTATAATTAGTAAGGTTATTTTTGATAGTATGAGTATTCATGGGTTCTATATGATGGTGTTTATAAGTGATAAGATCACTTGCTAGTTCGTGACATATCACAAGGTAAAGTGATTCGTTTATTGCGGATGATAGGATCTTAAAGAATGTAGAGGGAGCTTTTCCTTCTCCTGCTCCTGGTGCCTTACCTTTTGTCTGCACGGGTTTACTGGATAGATTTTGAGGCTGAAATATAACCTTAGGATGTTGTGGAGTAAAATCAATGTGGCTCGGGTGGTGCTGCATAGTGTATCAATGAAGACTAAGCATGATTAAATTTAACCAATTGTTTGTCATTTAGTGTATTCAAAGTACTTTTTTTAAGGAATAGAGGCGACCTGAGTTAATAAAGTTATTATCCTTACTTCGAGTCATATCAGTAGGACTTAGAGGGGGATTAGGTGGCATACAACCCGTTGACATATCCAGATTAGTAGATCCTACTTTACTCTGTGTACGCATTTTCTTAATTGAAAGGCTAACATCATGCTGACAGGTCCCATTGTTACGAGTCATCTCGAGATGGATGCGGTTATGTACTGCTGTTGCCATATGTCTTTTGAAATTTTTATGCTTCTACGTGGAATCGGTAGTCTAATGTTTTTGCTTGACATAAGGACTCTCTTAGCATATTGGGAACGATTAGACTTAGATAGAAGCGGCTAAGTAATCTTATTCGATCTTCTCCTAGGACCACACGCTCCCAGGCATATAGCCATTACTTGATAATGGTGTATGGTCAGGTACATTGTATACTACAACACTATAAGAAGATTTTAATATGCACTTAACTCTCATAATGTAGTCCAGATTTTTAGTGATCCCTCTATTTCATAAGCAGGTAAGAGGTGATGGTTAGTTGAGTTTGTAATAAATCTTGGTAAGTGAATTTTGTATTAGTTTTAATTCATCACTATTTCGTTCAGTATCACCGGTGCATATCATCAAGGATATTAAGCACTGTTACCTGATGAAAGCTAGTTGTAGGCCTAGTGGAATCTGACTGGTTACACAGTACTGAAATATCTGCATATTTGGGGATTACTTAATTTATGTTAACTGACGTGCGGTGTATGAAGGAGTAAGGAGTGGAATTGATGTTCGTAGTGAAAGGAGTGTTAGCTAAATAGCGCTCATACTCAGTATGCTGTGATGCAGGGGGTCTAGATCTTTCAGTGGATTTTAAAATATCCGATATCCGTCTCTTGGTAGAGTTTCCTGTTATGGTTATAACAAGTGTAAGCAGAAAATTAGAGATAAATGAAGAATAACTGGAGCCATGTGCGAACTTCACCTTTCAGAAAAATAGAGTTAACCTTACCCTGAAAAATGTACAAAAAAGTTAAAAGACAAACCACGTCGATAAAATGTATGATTTTTAATGCTTGGTGAATATAATTTTGCTTCTATTAATAACGCAGCGTCAACAAGTATTGAAAGGCAAGACCAGCTACTAAAGATATATAGTTTGTCCATGGATTCGTTACTGATGAGATGTATCTTAAGGTTGAAATAAGACATAATTGAGGATATAGTGGGTTATGTAGCCAATGAAACGAACAAACTAATGATTTAACTTTTTGGAGTCTGTGGAACTATTCATACTTTGCGCTAGGCTCATATTTTGGCAAGCGCGTAAGAACAAGTTGGACTGTGATGACCCTTTAGACGAGGTACTGGCTGATCAAGGTTAGGCAAACCCATAGCCTTGATTGGATTGCTCAAATGTCAGCGCTTCTCCCATTGAAACCAACAATAAGTCACTAGCTTATGAACTTACACTTGGTCAGTAACACCTTTAAAAGTGAGTTCAGCGCCGTAGTATATGTTCGCTCATGGTTAGGAGATCTAAGATAAGTGTAAATGTTATTCCAGGAAGCAAGAGTTGTAAAAACCAGTCTTAAGTCTGTGTGAGAATCTCGATTAATTAGTATATTGAACGCTCCTCACCCTTCTGAATTTCGTGCCAATTTGCGGTTTTATGTTTGGTAATAACTCTGTGTGTTAGTATGCCTATATTATGACTGTAGTTAAATCTTGTTTGCAATTTGGTTTTGTGTGCTACTGTTATTATGTGTTATCTGCCGTGTTTGTCTACGATTTGTTTTATGGAACATCAAGGACTTATTGCAGACCATATTGGTTTGCTGTCTTTGGTTTGATTTAGTTGGTTGTGGACAGAAATGGACTCCTATACTGATAAGAACTTAGATTTTTTGGGACAAATGAATAACTCAATGCTTCTTCTGCATAATGCCGTATCACAGATTTGTTGTAATGATTTGTTTGATCGTTTGGATGCATAGCTGGGAAAAGATTGTTTGAAATTTGTATCCTATAGTTACGTTTTCATATTGAACACAGCACCACTATTTGTACCCGAAAACTGTGATATCGCTGATTTGGCTTGGAAAACAGTGAGTTTCTGAATATCCTGTGTTTACGTACAGACAAGTTACGTTTGTGCCAGCAGTACATTTTGGCTTTAACAAGGGAAGTTTGTTTTAATTATATCACAATACCACATTTAGAGTTGACGATTGCAACTCTGGATGTTTGCTTGCTTACGATGGTCCGAGAAGGACTAGATCGACCTATTAATAATGCAACATTGTGGACTGACTCAGTGCTAGTTACATATTATTTGAAGAATTGGTCAAGAGAGTACATGTGCATTGTCACAAATAGTACTATGTATCGGTAACTCATAAAAACCATCGGGGTCACATACTTTCGAAGTTGAACCTCGCCGATTAAATCCCTGGAAGCAAGATAGATGTATATGAGTGGTCAAGTAGCTCACTTGCCTTGAAATATAACAAGTGATGACCCTACTTCCAGGTTGAAAAGTGGCATTCGGGATTTACCTTTTTGAGCGAATCGGAATTAATTTATTTGTTATAAAAAAAGGCAGAGCAATACGCCAAAAATATGTCAATTTTTTAAAAATGAAGGCAGCTAACATGGATATGGCTCTTACCTTATTAACGGAAGCATTTATTTTAGAACTCACCAGGTTTACAAACCCTAGTGGATTAACTAAAGCGATATTTATCTATGAAAGCACCAGTTTAGTAGGTAATCACGCAGATAAACAGAAGGGTTTGAAAGACTGTGAAGGAAAAGTTCGGGAAGAATTGATAAAGTGGAACATTAAAAGATATGTTAGCCCACGTAATGTTAGTCATCTAGGTGGTCCTAAGAAAGGATGATGAGAATTATAAAACGAGTTACAAATGCAATAATCAGCGGACGAAATCTGACTAGTGAAACTATGGAAACCTTCATAAGTTATACAAGAAGACTTTTAAATGGTAGGCTATTAAAATTAGTTACCGATAACATAGTGAGTTTTAGTAATTTGTCGCCTAACACGCTACTTTCACTTAGGTGTAACAGTGGCTTCCATATAGCTCGAATGTGAAAACAAGAAAGACTATGTTTTAGATAGGATTTCAGTGAAATATCTCACGACCCTATGGCAACGCGATAAGTAGGGAGAACCAAGAAAAAATTTTAAGATTAAGGATGCTGTTAAATTATGTTGTAATTGCTATATTACTCATGAATAGCTAAATGTTTATTGTCTATTGCACTTCACAGGTTAGTTATGACCAAACTTTCTAGATGTTGTTTCTAATGGTATGAATATTGTTTGTCTGCCAGCCATTTTTTACGGCATTTTTACGCTCGTATCCATATGGTGTAGATTACTGTAACTACTTTACTATTGTTACACAATCACCTTAAATGTGAGTGTCAAGTAGATTATAATTACTTGTTGTAGAACTACATGAGGTATTTATGCATTTTTCTAGTACATAAATATTCCGAAAACTCAAGACTTTCCTTTGACTTTATAGGCTTCGGATGCGTTATTCCGGTCGATCTGACGCTATTTCTGATGAATGTAACAGTTATTCAAGATTTTGTGTCAGAAACAACAGCACCTAAAATATAGTATGCCAGGCCTATAATTCCAAACAGATAATAATGAAAATCTTGTGATCTGCGACCAAACAAGCCTATACGAGAAGCGACTGGAGGTAGGGTTGGCAAAGCTGGAGATACAGAAGGTGGAGAAAAGGATCGCTTTAAAGATGCTACTACGAGGAAAAAATCCCCAAAATACCAGAGAGAAAGGAAACATGAAAAAATCCGAAAGAGTATTGTATTTTGATGAAACAATTTCAGGAGGTTGTAAAACAAGGGACAGTCGATGATACTATGAGTCGGAATTACCTTATCCGATTCAGTACAGGCAAGGCCACAAATGCAGCAGAACACCCTATCATAATGATTTGGAGGGCTTCGTCTTAAGTAAAGATATTTTAAAGAAGTTCAGTCAAAAATATACGGTTGCTGGGGCTTTAATTGATAATACAATTGATGGGCAGCCAGTTAAGAAAGACGACTTGACAGTGTCTGGCCTTAGTTAAAAAACGCGAGCATGCGCTGTGACCTCAAAACAGCATTTTACCAATCTGACTTGAATGCAAGTAGAACAATAAAAGCTACTGCCGCAAGGTTGCCTTCAAATATCCAGTAGAATATACGAAACAAGACAGGTGGCCAGCCTTTGAAGATTTAACTAGGTTTACTGAAGAACGCACAGATATAACATGTAGGAGATATGGGAAACTTGCGCTTAATCTAAAGTCGAGTAAACGAGTTCAGCAATTGTTCTTCATCAACTATCGAGCATACAGAGGAACATGTTTGAATTACATCATTCACCTATAAATCAACATGTGTTTAATTTGTATAGTTTTTAAAGACAACCACTTTCTTGACCAGTGTTTAATACTGTTATCTATGGGACTAAATAAATTGTTAGATTTAGCCAAAGATAAAAAATTTATGCCATTAGTGTTTAAAAGACAATCTTGTAACAAAAACTTGTAGATTGCGCAGAGGACATACAGTGGACGGTTGTGGTAGCAGAAACCAAAAATTGTTGCACGTTATCGGTGACGTCCCACAACCCAGTGATAACTTTGCTACCAATTACGTTTCGAAATCCCAACCGACGAACGAAGAATCTGGGATTGCACTTGCAGTGGTCCCAACAATTTCTCACCACTGACAGTGTGTGGTAGTGACCTTAGCATTTTTAGATAGTGGTCTAGACTTGACACTGGTTCTAAATGAAATTGTCGACGATTAAAGATATCCTGTAGAATGTACCCAAGTCTGGATAAATATTATGAATAGTCATGGAGAAATACAGACAACAGCAGTACCATTCGAAGAAACTTGGTACTAATCTAACGATATAATTTGTATTTAGAAAGCATATGTTGTTCCAAGTCTGCTTAAGGTTAAACAAGTGGTACCTGATGACAAGCAGCTGAGGTTATGTTAGTATCAGAAGAATATAGACCAGAGGAGGTGCGAAAATAAGCCAATAAGACTACTGGTCAGTTACAATGTTCCTGGTGCACATCAAATTTCGGAACAAAGGTTAGAAAACTGGGGAAAGCCACGCAATAAGAGCCATGTTTGGGACCCCTGGGTACCCATGTAACAAGTCATATTTAACTTAGTAATCCCGGTCTCTTAAAGACTGAAAGTACTCTTAAAGGATTTTCCCTGCAAGATATATTACAGGAGTGCCACCTTAATGATAAATTGCTGCTGGCCAAAGATAAGACAGCACCTAGAATCATGTAAAACTCTATCACTTTAAGAGATCATAATTATTCCATGTCACCTCCTTGGAAAGATTTACAGTAAGCATAAATTGGATAATAAACCGTACTATTTATATCCCTTGAACCCTTTACACAGACGATTGAATACCTCAAAAGACTTGAATAGATGCCACTAAACTGTAGAGAAGAATTTCTTTTTACGAGGATATGCATAGATTTTACGACTATAAATGGCTACGTTAACGTATGGTATTTACCGTATCACCCTGTCATTCATCAAGTGAAACCAAAATAAAATAGAATCATGCTCGATTCCAGCAGCTAAACATGAAAGTCGGTAACTGGATTACAGGCTGCTCTCTGGTCCTAATCTTACTAATACGCTATTGGGTATGGTTCTCAGATTTAGGTTGGAAAGAATAGCGTATTGGCTAACAAGGAAGCTATGTTTAATCAAATTAAAGTGCTTGAGCACAATATAATTGCTTCGTGTTTTTTATAGGGAACAAATTGAGAGTTTTATATGGCAGTTCACCTGTTTGAAGCAAAAACCTCCCCTAGTTGCGCTATAATCCGAAACAACAAGGAAATGTTCGATTAGAAAGTATATAACAGCTACATGCAACTTTACGTAGAATACTGCTGAATTAGTACTCTCAATACTGAAACAACGTATGGATTAGCGACTTAGTTGAAGAGCATGTTAGCAAAAGGAGGATTCAACTTAGCTCGTGTAACATCTCAACCGTACTGTGGTCTGAAGTATCACTGTTGATCTTGCCTGTAAAAATGACTTGTTCCTAATATCAGGAGATTAATTGTTGTTACTGTAAACAAACTAATCTACAACATGTTACAGTCCCAGAGCTTAGAAAAACATAGCTCAGTTATTCGACTAACTCAGAAAGAATGTTTCAGTGATGAAATTAAGCTGTTGTATCTCGTCTCAAGCTCAACATTTCAGAATGAAGTCGATTAGACAATTAAATGAGAAATACGTAAGCCTTCAAACCCACTACATCATCTGAAACTGGCTATGGTTAATGGAATTATAAAAGTTGGTGTACAATGACAGCGATCGAGTCTACCTTTCCAAGTAAGGCATCCAATTGTACTACCTCCTAATCATTTTACTACTCGTTTGATTCTTAAACATTTTCACAAAATGAACGAATGTATCAGAGTGAATTGTTAAGTTTCGGCAATCAGTGAAAGAAATTGGATAATTGGAACATCAGAAACTAATTAGTCAGTGTTCATGGAATGTTATAAATGTCATAAATGGGAACATCAGGGCTCCCTACACTTTTTCAAAGTGTCGTGGTGCCAGCACTGATCTAGCCTTTCTTCCTCACGCTGTCGAGATTAAGATCACCCTTTGAAAGAACGAGCTTATTAAAATTTCTTGATCTGTGTGTCCAGAAAACATTCAAACGTGTTGCACACTGTAGCTCTCAGTAGCATGGAGTTTTTTCTGCTGTGAAATAAAACGTAGTGTCGAATAAACGAGCCGATGTGTTGTGAGTGGAAGATAGGGCTTCAGTATACTACATGTACTTAAACCTGACCGATTGTGAAACCAGAATAACAACGGACAGTAGTTAGTGTATTCCAAATATCTATAACAAAGTAACCAATATGTTGTCATAATACAATCGCCAAATTTACTAATGGCAGAGTGTATGAAGTCCAAAATATTGAAAATAGGTTAGCACGCAATATGCAGAATCGTACTTCTGGATGATCTAAACTCCAGTCTGCATCACGAATGGTTTCAACCACTAAGTCTTAGGAGCTGTGCAGGTCAGTAATGGAACTCGTCTCCATCAAACAAAATTTAATTGTATCAGTAAACTGTTTACCCTCGTGGCATACTAACGATCTCTCCAATCCGGACTGCAGTGGAAAGCAGTTCATCAGATGGGCAATTATGGAATGTTGTCAAAACTCTTTACTAGTTAGGGCAGCTTTGATAAAGGGAGTTGACAAAATGATCTTTCATCAAAATTACGATGATCGATCACTTCTCGCATTCGAGACAATATCTTTATTATCAGTATCCATGTTTGGAATCATGAAATAATTTGTCGAATAGTTGTCTTCTGAACAAGCCTCCTCGTTTGAGGGTGGATTTTTAAGGGGATCATAAGATCTTAGATATTTTAAGCTGATGTGGTAAGATGCAACATATCTGTTCATTTTGTGCGAGGGCGACCTTACTACGGCCAGTTAAAAACCTGTGAGTCTGTCATACCATGATCTCTAAATGTGGCCACGCACATAAGAAAAAAATGTCTAATTTTTCGGCCAAGTGGGATAAGCTTGATGGTCGGGGCTTTAGAGGGTTTTGATTTTAATCTGTCCGGGTGTTTTTTTAGTCACTACAAAGTAAAAATATGTACGTATTTAAAAGTACAATTCAAAAGTGCATACATACATGTAGAAAAATGTAATAGATAATATCAGGTTTACCGTCAAAACATATTCTGAATACAAACAAGTTTTGAGTATTTCTACTCTGGGATGACATTAACGATTAAACTTCACGGATGCGAAAGACATTGGTAAATGAGGAGGAAGATACGTCAAGTAGTAGGTAGAGTGTTAACAGATTTACACACATTTTGCTAGCTGCTTGGGAAAGAAGTTTCTTCCTGCACCGTGTTTTATCGTAATTAGGTGATGATAAGTGACCAAACGCCTTCACCTGGTATGGTCCACCAAGATAAATATAGACGGAACCACTGATAAATGCCCACACAACAATTAATTTTGGGAAACTATTTACAGCTGCAGCTCTGCTTATCCTATAGGATTAAAAATAAACATACAAAGATGTATACAGAAGAGACAGTAACAGTTTAGTATATATATGGCATAAGACAATGCACTTAAACGAGGCCTTGATTATAGAAACACATTTGTATTTATAACTAGTAAGTACGTAAAAATCTCTTTACTAGATGAGGGTAAAAATCCAAGGTGTCAATATACGATTTAAATTTCACTCGTTCGGATATCAGTAATACGTTCGGGTTTCCCTTTGAAGTCAACTGATGTGATGCCTCTGGAACCTAATAAATCGAACAAGAATATATGCAATCAGCGGTTACATATTTTTTAGAGGAATATTTGATATCATCATTTCTTGTTTTTATTAGATTACGATTTACTTTGTTTCGCAAAAGTATCATTCCAAACTGTCTATAAATCACTATATATTATATTAACTGATACATATCCACAGCTCACAGGATGAGTGTGTATATTAAAATTCAGTAATTATGAATATAGGAAAATTATATTTGAAACAAAACTAAATCCGATAAGCACAAACTCAAAACAAAGGGTGAAGTGAAGTTATATTAGTTCTTGTGTTCAACCATGCTAAAACATCTAAACCATCTATATTGATTTATTTTATTCGGGCGACAGGAAATGAACAGTAAGAGGTTGTAATTCTGGAGGGCGTTACAAATTTCAAGCCATAAACCCGGTGTTAAAAATGACCTTAAGTACAGTCACGTTATAACCAGAAATGTGGTTTGACAAAGGACGGAAGAAGAAATAAAGTATAATTCTTTTGAATGACTATAAGCTGTAATAATTGTTGATCTTGGACATATATAGCAGTAACAGTAACTAAGAACACGTAGTATAAGGGATTTTATATTTAATCAACCTCCAGAAAAGCAGAAATTACAAGGAAAGAGGATCAGAAGGTCGTGGAAGAAGTTGTAATTACAATTAAACAAAATTTGATAGAACAAATACAAACGAACATATTGCTAACAATTGACACACACAATGTGTTACTAAATATTTAATAGAAAACTGGTGTTTTCATATCTGTCAAACTACACAATCTAAACTAAAATTAATGCACCCAGTGTCCTTGCAAATAGCATGTTTCTTTCAATTTTTAGTAATTATGATTTTGTAGGGTAGATGGAATACCTATCCCTACCATACATATCGTCCTAAATCTTAAATGGCCAATGAAGGTCACTGTTTAAAATCAATGGAAAAAGGGAATGTTGATAACAGCGTAATAACTGACTTAAACCATGAAATGAAGTATGTATAAGTGTGCTTGCATCTCTTCCGCAACTTCCCTCGCGCCTATAGGCTTGAATATAACCACTGACTAGTTTTGTTTAATCAAGGAACTTAAATGTCACGGTTAGAGCAGCCCTAACTAACGGAGTCGCCGGATGGTCTAATTGATAGGGTTCTCGAAATCAAGATATTATAATAGTATGAATGAGATAAGAAACAATGAAGGGCTACACAATGATAATGAGCGCAGCTAAGCAACTCTCTGCGTCTTAACCCGCTGACCGGAAGTTCAGGGTAACCAGGGAAATCGTAGTTTACAAGTTTCCTGGAGGACTAACAAACAGCCTGCAACTGACGAGCATATATACCAACAAAATTACAGTAAAGTATTAATAAAATCATCAATTGAGTATTACAAAATTGACAAACAATTAGCATGAAAAGTTACGTTGAATTGATACACTGATCAGACATATAGTTATCATACTTGAATCAGTGCAAGGTTTAAAACTTACATTTCTGAATAGATGATTGTTTTGGGGATCTAGCATCTCTATCAGTAACTTGCACGGGATATTAATTAAGTTAAACAGCTGCATTACGTCACTCTTCACGTGATAGGGATTAGGCCAAGCAGACAACCAAGGCAAGTGAGCTAGTTGAACCTACAGTAAAAGAATCATGTACTCTACATAGGACCAAGTTACGCTTTTGACATACTCACAGCAGCTTTTAACAATTAAACCCGCACGTAATAATAAGTCAGAAATAAGAAGACTGTGATTAGCACAGAGGAAGATATATTTGATCGTACGTAGCACGTAGGTGAAGGGGGTGTACCGTCTATGCTGACTGACAGAGGAGGAGTTGTTTTCAAGGTACGCTCTGTCGTGACCTGACTGTGATGCTTAATGAGGCTCTGTCATATAGATATGTTGACTACGGTAAATGGGGTCAGCATCGACAACGAGAGTTTACACAGTTGTTTATCGTGGGGATTTACTTAGACCTACTGCTCACTTTATCCCTAATATGACCAGGTAACTTTTGCCGGGTAACCAGAGCAACTTCTAAAGATTCAACCCACACGTGCAAATAACAATAAATCAGAAGGTAAAGAGGGACGAAAGAGAAGTTGTATTTGATTGTGAGTACAGCGTCAATGGGGTAGTAATGGTTAGGCTGGTTAATTAGAGAGCAAGTCTCTTTCCACATCGAGTCGTATCATGAGTTGATGGTAACGCATGACCGAGTGACTTTAACTAGTCATGTTTACTTAAATAAACGTGATCAGCATCAATAAAGAGAGCTTATGCAACTTTTTATTTAGGGGATTATTTACCGCTACAGGTTTCTGAGGACCCTATGACGGTTCATCCAAAGGATAAAATCAAATGCATTCAGCATTAATAAATATTCCTTTCCATAAATGTAGAGCCTACGCTATGGTGTTACTGCATAAAGATTTGTACAGCATTTATTCTAGAAGGCCTAGAAAACGAAGAAGGCAAATTTTTGAGTGCGAGCAGTTTCTATAAAAGGGAATAAATTTAGCAGCATGGTGAAATATTGATAATACTTAGGTATGTAAAATAAATATGACAAAAAAGTGATTTTTAATTGATTTCTTTTAACAAATACTTTAATTACAATTGATTGAATTCACAACACACTGAAAGTGAAAAAACGGGGACAAATTAAGTTGTGTAGGTGAAATACTCATTCAGGTGTCCTGGGAACGACACAGTTTTACCAGAATATGTGGCTTCAGCGTTATGCAGCTCTTTGAAGTTTTTTCTCGTTTGTCTGTCGTTAAATGGGGAGTATTAACTTTGCCTAGACTATAGTTCGGAGGTGTTGTAGAAAATCTGACGTTAAGGAAGTTGCTTACTAGATACACTCTATTGAGACTGTTGATGCTGACGTTTTCCTCCTGGCCCTTCTACCTATAGTTTAGCGATTTGATCTCCTCTCCAATACATTGTACGATCCTTCATAGGTTGCATTGAGAGGTCGGCGTAGAGAATCACGGTGTGCAAAGATGTATGTACTGTATTTCATAACAGGTCGGATAAAGGCGTCTGCTGATTTCTATCTAGTTCGGACTGGCCTGACTAAACTCACAGCATTCGAAAATTGGTCCTCATAAGAGTTAAGATCCAGGTTTGTTGAAATAGGAGATATCTCCACGTATTCACTCGGAAGTCGAAATGTGGTTTTGTCAACCAGTTTTCCAACACTGTACCTAATATCCATTTTCATGGCACTGCAAATCGCCAATAAAACTAATTAGAAAGCATCGATCCACAAAGAAACGTTCGTTACTGCCTTCAGTTGACGATGAGACTCTTCCATCAAGCGATTGGGTTCTCAGTAGTAGGGGGCTGTACATAATAGGTTTTTAACTAAAATTACATTTCTATTTGAGCCTACTTTTAGTCCTCTCAACAATGAATGCGTCCAATACCTTAACATAATTCATATTCTATAGAGTAAAGTAATAGAATGAGATAATAAGTAAATACAGTTGGCCCAAAGGTGAAAATTCAAACAGAGAGGTCGAGGTAAAGTATTTTTAGCAAGGTAGAGACTGTGACCTTCCTCCTAAGACTTACTGTCTTTTAAATTGTACGTTTTTTATGTGCGCGGTTTCAATATATGTTGGAACTTCCTCGTTCTCTGCGAATTCAAATGAAACTATTTGTTTGCTGAATTCTGCTAGTTCCAAATACAGCATCACACATCCGGTGGAACCACTTTTTATTTTGCGCATATATTATCACATATATTTGTGCATGAAGTCAAATCATTATGCACGAGATTTAATGCACCTCAACCATTCCCTAAAGATGATTGCATATTTGAACCTTAATTCTCTTCGCAAGTGTTAACCATAGTTTCCAGGTCATCTCACCAAGTAGTATTTTTCTACAAGAACAGCGGGTCGAAGATAATCAGTAGAACTATCCTACAAAGGAAACTTTAGGGTAATATTAAGATGACCGTGAGGAAACTTTAGCAGATAAGAAAAAAGACTATGTTAACCATGTTCTGATATTATTACGAAAACGCTAAAACAAGATAATTTAAATTGGTTAAGTAAATTCTACATTATTACTAAGCCTTCGAAAGTTAGTTAGTTGTTCAGTGTTCTTATTATGAATGGTAATTAGAAACTTGTCCACATGACCATATACTTTGTGGGAGTGATGTGGAGCATGTGGGGAAAGTACTTAAGGCTGCATTACGGATCGCAAGGAAACATATCATGTAGTTATGTGGACTAGTCTTTTTATCGTTATTTATTCGAATTCGAAGACATTGAACCAGAAAATAACTTTAAGAGGCCTATTAATCCCGCAAATTTGATGTATCTACTTTACATCTTTTTAATGATACTTAATTATAATCAGCATATGCTTCACTATCACTTTGGATTTGCAGGATCTACTTTGCAGCCGCATTTAAGAAGTCGAGAAATGTACTTGCCATCCTTTACTTTGCACCTAATTTTATTCATTATCTGCCCATAACTGCAGAACATTATACTATGCAGTACTCTGAATATTGATATTAGGCATACTTGTATTTTGAAGTTATAACTTGATGACTATCTTCTTTTGACTTATCCTTCAAAAATCAAAGGTTACACGCGATAAGACGATAAGATTACAAATAATGCACCTTCATCAACCATTAGTTGTGAAGTACTCTCACCGAATCGAAACACCTATGTTTTGCGGCAAGGAACTTTACTGTCGTCCGCATATTCTCAACTACTTTTGAAACATTAGAAACAAACCCTTCGTCGATTTTCTGGAGGAAGATGGAAAATATTCAAGTTATTATAAATAGATGGGGCTCCTCCTTATGATATCAACAGTAGTGAAAAGCCTATTTAGTGAGTGATTTTCTAAAGGAAACTTGGTTTTCTACAAGCACAATTTGTTTCTCTACAACAACAAAGATGATAGTAAAAAGTTTATTGATTGTTTATTATTTAGCTCAGTACGGAACTTTCAGTATACAATATTTTAACAAGTTCTCTTTGCTATTTATGCACGTCCCAAAAATATATGTATATGCACAAAATAAATGAAACTACATAAACTTAAATTACAGTGAGAAACGTTTACAATAATGACTAACACGAATGCTCATGGTAAAAGGTTAGGGTCACGCATCCCACATACGGGTACTAGTTCTAATTTTTCTAAAAGCATACGACAGCGCAGCTTCACTTCTATCTTGTTTTCAAGGTTTGCGTGAAAGCAGAGAGTTTTGCATCTAGGTAAACATAATTATTCTTGAACTGTTAATAACCAGTGCAATCCAAAGTCAATTAGTTATAATTTATGCGGACAATGATGAATTGTGAACTATTTTGGTTTCAGAGGATCTAATGTCACTACAATAATAAGTGACGGAAAATCATTTGACATTTAACCCATCAAAATGTCGAGCAATGTTCTTCCGCACCCAAGGAACACAACGATATATATATATATATATATATATATATATATATATATATATATATATATTCAATCAGTCTTTCTAACTTTTTTAGTTTAAACTCTGGACAATAGCTCCAGCTAATTAAGTGTAGCAAATATTCATACCACACTCCGCTTATCTATTACTCTTATAGCTATCTAATCAATTAATGTCTGTTACTCCAAGTGGAGCATAGACCGCCAACCAGCATTCTCCAACCAACTCTGTCCTGAGCTTTTCTTTCCAGTTCTTTCCAAGTGCTGTTCATTCTTTTCATGTCTGCTTCCAATTCACAATGCAATGTGTTCCTTGGTCTTCCTCTTTTCCTTTAGTCTTGAGGATTCTAAACAAGTGCTTGTCGTATGAAGCAGTTTGGTGATTTCCATAATGTGTGTTCGATCTACTTCCAGCGTCTTTTCCTAATTTCTTTGTAGGTTAGAGATTGGTTTCGTTCTCTTACACAGAAAGTTGTTACTGATGGAATCTAGCCGGCGGATTCCAAGTATCTTGCGCAAACAACTACTTATAAACTCTTGTGTCTTTTGATGAAAACTGTTCGTAGTTCTCCAAGTTCGAATTCCATACAACAGAACTTTCTTGACGTTTGTGTTGAAAATTCTAACTTTGGTGTTGGCCGGTTTGAGTTTCAGATGTTTTTCAGCTGCAGAAATGTGCTCCTTACCTTGCCGAATTGTAATTTGACATCTGCATTAGATCCGCCTTGTTTATCAGTGACACTGCCCAGGTATGTGCAAGTTTTAATGTTTTCCAGAGTTTCTCCTTCAAGTATAATTTGATTGGTGCTCGTCATTGTGTACCTAAGGGTCTTGCTTTCACCTTCGTGTATGTTGAGGCCTTCTGTTACTGAGGCTGCTGCTACACTGTCCTTCTTCATCTGGATTTGCTTCTGTGTGTCAGAAAGAAGAGTTAGGTCATCTGCAAAGTCCAAGTCATCTAGTTGCATCCATGTTGTCCACTGTATTCCGAGATTGTCTTGAGATGTTGCAGTTTTCATGATCCCGTCAACCACCAGCAGAAAGATGAAGGGTGATAGTAAACAGCCTTTTGTAACATCGGTCTTCACTTCGAATGAATTTATGGGCTGCTTTTATAGCTTTGTAAGCACCATAAAATATCATTTTACTATTTATCTTCATCAAATTAATAAGTATGGCAAAACAAGTGAATGAAAACATAGCTATCTATCTTCCGAGTCATTTGTCTTAGCTAATAACAACCTCAAGTAAATGTAAGTCCGAAATTAATTCATCATTCGCCGTAGAATATTTAGATTGCTCTTCCTATTTTCCTGACGTTGGGACATTTCACGCATTGGAAATTCTCAACTGTATTATACTACCTATTACGAGATTTTCCTTTTATAGAATTTCCCATTGAGCTTGTTCATACTTACTTAATTTACATCCATTTTACAATCGTTTGTTTTCCGTATCTGTTATAAAGGAATATTTTGACAGACTTCAAAAAAGATAACAGTATGAACGTTCATTCTATTTATGATATGAAATCGGGCAAACCAAAACCAGAAAACAAGTATGGTAAGGTCAGTTGTTCAATCATACTGCAACATGCGTACCAAGATAAGAATGCACAATAAATGAAATATTATGTCTAGGGTTATCAGTGGCTGCTACAGGCAGAAATTTTAAATTCCTATCAGAGTTTAGCAGCATCATATATTTACCAGCTGTTCACCAATGTGGATGTCCATACTTATATTAGTAGCACTTTTAAAAGTATTAATTACAACTCTTTCTCTGGTGGTTGATAAAATCTAATTTCCGTCTCACTCCTTGTTCTTACTTACTATTGTCATTGTCGCAGATATTAAGAATCTATAATTATGGCTTCTTATGATCTAATCAACAGGTTTACCCTCAATTTTTGTTTATCGTCGTCTGTCAAATAATATATTCATGGTTATAACATACATAGTCCCGTGGAAGGAGAATTGTATAACTTCTTATAGAAGCGTACCCTTCTGATAATCATTTACTGTTCTCCAAGTAACCTAATTTGATGAAGGCTCTTTTTTCACAAAGTGTATTTGCAATAATTATATTACATACTTATTAAAAGAAAAAAATAATTAATGACTATTAATTTTGACGTTCTGTTTATCGTGTTCCGCGGTAGTCATATGATCTGTCGCATGGCTTATGAATATTTAATAAACAAAGAAATATAAATATAACATGCATATGATTCATTTAATTTGGATACAACTACTGAAATGTAACCCTTAATTGCATTATTATTATCATCCAATTTTTTAAATTGTTGTAAAATGGAAATTGATACAACGCAGTAAAAACTGTTAAGTTTGATGATAAACCTACTTTCAAGTTATTAGTAGTAAGAAAATTACACCAAAACGTTTTTTAAAAAGTGAATTTGTACTCAACCTCTATTTTTCAGATAAGTTTATTATGTTTAACTGATAGGTTAAAGGATTTTAAGGGTTCTGAAGAGGAAAATAGGTTTAGCGTTGCTCTATTATTTATTAATTTTATTGATAGTGGCGCATTCATCTAGTCATCTTCGTGGTTATAACTCGGGAAAAAGCCTACTATCAAAGGTCTGCAAAATATGTAATACATTTATATAACAGAATATTTTATTTAAAATAAGCAAGACTGAAATTCAGTGAGAATATCAGTAATTGACTGATATCGATCTTTTAGGTCGCTCACAAGCATATGTAATACACACAAGTTCAATTGTTGCCTCA
This sequence comes from Schistosoma japonicum, assembly GCA_025215515.1. Taxonomy (NCBI): domain Eukaryota; kingdom Metazoa; phylum Platyhelminthes; class Trematoda; order Strigeidida; family Schistosomatidae; genus Schistosoma; species Schistosoma japonicum. Next base: position 63,336,618 of record CM046069.1, on the reverse strand, counting down.
GTACATCAAACAAAATATCAATCAAAATAACGTGTGATTTCATAATAAGTTTGAATAATCATAGACAAAGTATATATTTGTTTCAACTCATGAGTATATTTCGACTGATAAGTTCAGTAAAAACAGACAATATTATGATAACTGGACTTTACAGAGCTTATACAGTTTAGTATCAAGAATTGACATAAGTCAGACATCTAATGGAAACCATCCACTGATATTGGAAAGCTGTTTCATCTTAGTATGAGACTTTTCAACAGTGTGTATCCACAACCCTACCACAGAAATGAGCCCAAAACATTCCGGCTTCACGATGAACGCTTAACTGTTAAACTCCTAACTTGACTGGTACCCAACGATTGATATCTCCAACTATAGTCAATTCGCATTGCATTTGGGCGACTCATCGTTAACCATTCAGTGACTAATGAAGTGCGACCATGTTGAGTTTGAGGCAGTTACTCACTGCTAGTGATGGTAGAAATGGAGGAGGAAATGTTGTGAACTGGCTGGAGCTAAAAATACAAAGAATTCGATACCAGCAGGCTCAGTGGTTCAGCAGTTAAGCATTCACAGTGAAGTCATAACAACAATAATTCTTAAAGTAAATATACTAAGAATACTTTATTTCATTTACTACCTTCATATCATTTCAGTGACTTTCACAATAAAACACATTTAGCCACATAATTAAAGCAACTCACTTGATTTTAATGGTATTTTTATTGACAAATTTACTTTTTAATCGGTTAGATAATACAATCAATTTCACTTTTGGAACAAAATAATTTTAGAAATAGAAAATGAGAAAATACAAGCCAGAATTACTAATCTATTTCTTTGTAGTGACGTGAAATAAATTAACGTTATTAATAGAATTTCGCAGAGATAGAATGAAATCTAAATTAAGATTCAATAGAATCAATGAACTCAGTTGTTTGTTTAAGTATATCAAATATGTACTCCCAAATATTAGAAACTACAGTCTTGAATAGTAGAACCATTGTATTTTTTTCATCTGAATAAATATTTTTCAAATTTTGTCACTAATGCTTTCGTAGAATACAAATATATCTTACAGTTTAATCCTATTGTAGTTAATTGATATGTCTTAAACCTAAGTCAATCACATTATACGGAAAGCGATAACCTTACTGGAAACCAATACTAAGATCAGACATAAAGACTGTTCTCTGCCCACAAGTCTGTCTCTTGATATTAGTAGTCCTCAAGCTGAATTGAAGAACACAAGACAATTAAGCCAACAACCGGCATCAAATTGTATTTCACTCATCTGTTTATGATTATACAAAACCCAATTACACAGCTGATTAATAAGGAAAGTAACATTCATACAAAACAAGGGCACTATTGATAGGAAACTTGGGAGGAAAGTATATAGTTAATTAGTTTCAGTTCCTAAATAGAAAATGATATGACAGCAGCTCATGAGTCTAATGGAATGTTAAGGTGAGAGGAACATAATAATATTAGAATTAAAGTGATCGATTTACATGTACCCAAAATTAGTGAAATAATCCTCTGAATAATAGTTCTAAAAGTTTGGTGTTCTTCTTACGTCGCCGGCTATATCATTAATACATTCACTAAGTGGAAAATTCTTGTCCTTACATTCATTCTGCACTTAACAACAATTAGAAGTTTATTCACCACTGTTACTTTGTATAAGTCGTCTAAACTTTTTTGTTAACTAATCGTCTTTATCTAGTCTTTATTGTGATTAGTGTACTCTTCAAATGATACACGATTATCAAATAGTAGGATGAATTTGTATATTCCCACTGATTTGTTATAGACTGAAGCTGGTCAGTCACTGTTGCTATATGTGCATCCTGAGCGGATTGCTTCTATATAGCGATTATTCAAAAGTATCATTTACGTCCGTTTCCTGTCAAACGCCAGCCGCGTTCACCACTAGATCACTGAGTCCAGACAGTCATACTTGTGCAATGAGCGAATCGGTAGTAGGATGAATTTGTATATTCCCATTGATTTGCTATAGACTGAAGCTGGTCAGTTACAGTTGCTAAATGTGTAAGGTGGCGTTTAAAGTGAAATGGATTGAGTTCGAATCCCACTATGAACATCAACATTTAGATGGAGGTACCTCCACCTGACGAGTCCCAAATAAGACGAAACGCACCTCCTGGATTTCATTTGCCAGTCACAATCCAACTTAAATGATACGATTATTCAAAGTTTGAATTGTTGTTATTTTATGGTTGAAGTCAATCGGTGTTAAATTATATGCAAGTTTTATAGTTGGCTAATAATAACTAGTAAGGTATTTTTGTAATATATGCAAATTTACTACCTTTCTCAATAATATAATCAAGAAATATACAATACAAAGTGTCGATATCCCTCAAATACCAATAATATCTATATGTAATTGTCTGTTCTATATGAACAGTAACAAAAATCGCAACCATACAAATTGATTGATTGGTGATAATGTATTGGAAATGAAACTATAACATTATAAATAGACATTAAAAGATATTTTTAATCAATTCCATTTCTTTTATTAGGTTGCATAAACTTCATTAATGTGATTAATGTAATTTTTGTAAAATAACAAAAGTTCATACTCCTAAATCACATTCTACATTTATGTTTGAATGAATGTGGTCAATGTTAGAAGACTAAACAGATACTCATCTATATGAATGTTGTATAAAGTGAATAGTCAAGAATGGTAAATATATTTTTTATGTCAGAATTTACTAATATCACTCAATGAATTACTGTTTTATTACATCCTCTGAGATCAGTGACTTAACAATGAAGTCTTAACTGTTATTATTGACAAATCAATTAGTAATTGAAAGTAAACATTTTTAATTATTCTAAACTCGTCAAATCAATCTGTTCTGGTTATTTAATTTGTGACTAGTTGTTGTTGTAGGTTTTATTACCTTTACGTTTCTTTGGTTATACCTTGGTGCATATGGATAATCGATATTATGAAGACTATCAGTAGTAGTCAAAGTCACAAAGTGATTTCAATTATCCACACGTTGAAAAAACAAGAAACATTGGACAGTTGTTTCGACTTAAATTGACAACTTCTAATGAATGAATATCTAGAACCCTACCAGGGGTATAGCACTGGTTACTCATGCTTTGTGACAAGGTCTTAACCATCCAAAGGTTAATACTTCTAACTGTTGTTGATTCTTAATGCTGTATGGCCGTAATTCACTGTCAGTGGTTATATTTATCTCACTTTCAACGGCGGTCGACAATATCTTAAGCTCCTCAATATCAATAATAATCATATACTAGCCAATAACTAACTTTCAGAGATAATTCCATAATTCTCAAAGAGAATTCGTGACTAAGAGAGTTCAACTATCTCAAGCGCATTTTATCCAACTTACTCAGTTTGGAAAATACTATCTATATTTAAAATGAAGAATAAATATTGATTAGTATAGAAGAATACATGTTCATCATACATGATCATGTCAAACTTTTGAGTTGATATAGTTTTCATCAAATGGACAACTAATTTAATATAAAGCTCATTTATGCGTGTAGATAGTTATTAACCTGATTACATTATTAATCTTTAAATTACATTTTTCTTATGAGATAGTATACATTAATAAATAAGAAGCTACATTTCCAAAGCGTCTCTATGTCAAAACGTTCAAATACTCACTCCGGTGAATGTATGTCAACCTTTGTGTTTATTAGCTAACTAAAGGTACTATTTTTGTATTTAATACAGGTTTTCGTGTACGTCAATCAAATTTGAGTTGTTCTTTATTTCATTCGGAATCAAGATGTATTTTCACGTTAGTATACTGTTAAAGAGCCATTTCGAAGCTTCATGTTTAGACGTATAGGTTTAATACGTGACTAATCACTCATTACACTTTTGTACTATCATCTTTGAAATGCATAACATATTAATGAACTTAATGACCCTTTTTTTTAGAAAAATATTTCAACAAGCACTATTAGATACACTTAAGGTGGTAATATAAGAGTTTTGCACCATATTGGCCTTACTAATCGTGAATCAGAATTAAACGATTGTTTCTGTAAATCTTGTGATACGTCTTTACTTTACTAAAGTTAACATATTTTCCGGGTACAAAGAAGAAAATAAGGACTGGCTGGTGCTTGAATGAGGGCTATCTCAAAGGATATCAAAACATTTTAATAGTCATTTAGTAAAAATTGAAAATAAAAAGAACCAGTACATTTCTGCTACTTTTCAATATTTGAAAGCACAATTGAACTTATTTTAGTGTACATATCATAAATTACTAAAAAGAGAAAGAATTATAAGATAATTTTGACGTGTCCATGTCAAATTTACTACACAGTGATCAGCTGATTCCTGGCGGATAAACATTATTTAAATTAATCACAACAAAGTTATTTTTGATGATTGATTTAAATATTTTTCTACAAAATGCTATAAAACATTCATTTATCTCGTTTACATAACTACAATATAATTTAATCTGAAGTTGAAATCAAGGTGTTCAATTCACTTGATAATAAACTACCTTGATAAATTTCATACAGAATTAACAAAAGCATATAATTTGTGTATTGTCAGTTCATTAATTTAAATAAAGTGAATAAATTATAACGGTTAGATTAACTTAGTGGTAATGTCTCAGACTGTAAAGCATGATAACTCGTATTCGATTTTTATAAATAATGTCAGTTTCCTCAAGATTGTAGGCGCTCACTACTGACAGATGCCAACTAACACAAAAACCTTGGTTAACCAGGATTCCCAGCCAATTACCTTTAAACCAGATAACATAAGATAGTAATTCACCACATAACATAAGATGAATATTGCATTCAAATCACAATTTAACATAATTTTCAACATTGTTTATTAGACATCGATTAATGGGGTTAAATGATCTTTGGTCACAACTAGACCTGAAAAAAATATGGATCTGGTGTTGTCATATGATGTCTGAGTTAAATTAAATTATTTTCTAGATGCATATTTGAGTACTTTCCTTCACGTACTTGGATGAAATAACTTACCAGTGACGAACGTTGGTTTCTAATGGTTGTCCGACTCCGGCGAATTTGAATTTTTGGTGGTTTATGAATCATACTATGAAGCGATTAAATGACGAACATAACTAAACCAAGTTGACTTAGTGCTTAGCTGATTTCTAGCAGATAGATTTTTTCGAGCTAAACAGCATGTTCAGAAATGTTGGTAACTATTGAACAGAAAAAATTTTATGTAAAACTTAAGGACAAATTTCAGCACCAATTTAGATTTAGCATTTAGGTGATTCTAGATAATCTGATTAGGCTTCTGCTCATTGTTGTTTTGTTCACCTTCCTACCTTGCAGACTGTTAATCTCTGGTTCCTTCAGTTGTTGACCAAATATTGTGACGAATTCACACAATAAATAGAGATCATTACATAACCTATATATTTACTTATTATATTTATATGCATGGCTTTTGTATGTTATATTCCATGTATAATTTTATGCGTGTGATTGTCCGTATGTTTACCTAAACTCCTTTGTCATACTGACCATGGTATTTGGCATATAGTATTGATCTACCCCACTTACATTTCATAGAATGACTCAGATTACGGACACGTACTGCACATATATATATATATATATATACCACACTTCGGATCGTCTGTGGGCTTGCATGTAATTTCGTTTTTGGTTATTACAGAACAAATCTTCCACTAGTACTTCTGCGTCCTCACTCATCACTTGGTAACTGCTGCATAGAGTACTAATTTCTAATAGGATCACTACAAATACGGCCGAACTTCACCGAATGAGCCATCCTACGAATGTTTATCGCCAACAAAGTTACTTTTATTTTCAGTGGATTTCATTCCTACTATAGAGTAAGACAAGAAATGCAAACGATGTAAATAATTAAATACCTTATTCTAATAAAATTAAGTATTTTATTTGGTATCACCTAATTTGTCTAGGCTAACCCACCACTGACAACCAGAAAGCACTGAACAGCTGTTTCGTCCTAGTACTTGACTTTTCGATAGTGTACATTCAAAATACCACCAGGGTCTTCGAGATTTGCTGAGAACGCTTAAACAATGAACAACTGAGCATGCTCCCAACGGTTGATACGGTTGCGCAAATATATCAATGATTGACTTAAGGTAGAAATATCAACCATTGAGAAAAGGGTCAGTGGAGCAATGATTAAGTGTTCACTATCAGCCTGAAGTTCCTGGGCCTAATTCATAGTGCAGTCATGAATACACACTACTGATGAGTCCCATACTAGGATAAAACAACTGTCTATTACTTCCTGGTTGTCCACAGTCGGTTAATTCAGACCAATTCGTGATATCAAATTAACAATCAACAATTTCTACAACACCCAATTATTATAGTTTAATTGTTTTGACAGCAACAAAATAACAACAAAATATTTATTTACATTTGAAGTATTTGGGAAAAATATTCAGTAGTTTGTTTAAAGTTCAAAATTGAAATTACATTCCAACATGAATTACATAAATAAAGTGATTTGTTAAAGCTTTTTTTTTTCTAACAAGTAAAAAAAATATTACAGAAATTCAATAATGAATTAATAATAATAAATCTAAAATAAAATGTAAATATTATCCACAGGTTTAGAAAAATTGTTAAAATACATTGATTGAGTTTTGCATCTTGAAGCATAGAAAGTATGAAAAGAAGAAAAGATGAAACTGTTTTATTTCTTAGAATGCCAGCCATCCTGAGGGAAACTTCGGAGGGAACAAGCTACTAGAGGGTTTGATTAGTCTTTCGCCTCTATACTCACGTTATACGATCGATTTGCACGTCATAGTTGCTACGGGCCTCCACCAGAGTTTCCTCTGGCTTCAACCTTCGCAAGCATAATTCACCATCTTTCGGATCTCAACGTGTACATTCTTGCTCCGTCCCGACGGTGCACACAACACAAGATGGCATGTCTACGTTATGAGACGGACCGGTGATACGCCCGCTGCTAGCGACTTGAAAGTGTGAGCAACGCAACAGGATCTCACCTTAGTCCGGACTGAAAGCCGGACCTTTACCTCCACTTTGCCTTTGAGTTTCGTAACACTCAGTGACTCGCTCACATGTTAAACTCCTTGGTCCGTGATGATAATAATAATGAATTAACAATTTTGAAATAGCTATTTATACAGTACATTTTTGTATCATAATATATTGAATAGAAAATTTATTATTTCAATAGTAGATTAAAAATGGATAGTGACGAAAGTGTTGTCTATTTACACCATATTCATATGATGATGCATGATTTCATAATAATCTAGTAGATTGGGTAGGACTCAACAACCATATGAATTAATGGAGCTTTCATGAACTTTGAATAAATATCAACCAGAATTGATTAACTTTGAATTTCAGATGAACTTAAGGTCGTAATCGTTCATGATTCTTTTTGGTGATGTTAAGTACTTACGATGATCAGTATATACTGTCATATTAACATCCTAAGTATAATGTCTTGATATTATAATATAATCACAGATTTTTCATCAAAGTGAGATTTAATCTAGAAGTGAAATCTACGACATGCATTTTGTTCAGTTTTTGACTGAATATGACTGCACCCCAATGACAGTAGTGAGGCAATCCACGTACGATACATATACTAGTCATTAACATCAACAACGTGAAAATAGAAGTCTTCTCAACAAATTCATACCCACTGAATATGTGAGTAGTTATCTAAACTTAGTAACTCAACAAATAACGCATTAGTAGTTGAAGTAAAAGTTACAGATTTCAATTATTAATGTGAACATCGATACTGTAATGAAGATGTGTCAAGTCCTAAATACTATGCAACGTGAGTCATGGACTCCACTGAAAACCAAAGTCGAAATTTAATAATAACATTTTCGTAGTGAAAAGCTATATTCACTTATGGCTTGAGAAAATATAATTCGTAATTCCCTAGCTTTAAACTTAAGAGAATTGTGGCGTAATTATAAAGGCATTCGACTTCCTATTACTGAGTTACGAATTCGAACCATACACTTATTACACGCGTTTATATGTCCGAGTAGTATTATTAACGTTCATACGAAGGGCGTGGCTCAAAGATTTGACAAACAAATATGTATATAATTAATGAATTGAAGTTGATAATTCATTTGATCACCTACGGTAAGCAAATATAAGTACGTTTAGCACATCTAATAGCACATATTCAGATAAAACCGTTATGCTCTTCTTTTCATTGCAGTTTTGAAATTAACCTTTGATAATAAACTCATTATTGTTTCTCTGTCTTCCTTTATCATAGGCTATATCCGAGGTTTCACTGGTGATATTATCTGTATTAAGTAAAATTTAACTCAATCATTGCATAATGTCTAAAATAATTAGAATAAAGTGAAACTCTTTGCCAAATTAATTTTGAATATGAAGTTTTTTTTAAAAAAAGAAACAGTAATCCTTAACTTCTTTATTTTTCATTTTGTTGTAAGCTAAATATTTTCACTTTAATAACAGAATCTATCACCAACATTAACATACTCCTGATCAATTTGGTAAATCTAGCCAGTAAGTTTACATGGTCATTTTAGTAAGAACAATAATGGTAGTAGGAAATGGCTGTTATGATCTCTTGTATCGAATAATAGATCCGAACTCTATAATCGATTGCATTTCTTGCTAGGGTAGATACGTTATGCAAAAGTGAAAATACTGTACTTCAAAGTGGAAGCAAACATTCTATCATCAATTTGGTCCAAGAAATAAAGTTGTGCAACCCTCATGTAAAACTTACTAATCAAGAAGGAAAACTCTAATTTATATTTGATTCATAAGTTGCACTGTAAACTAAATCAGTTAGACACTTTGTACTATTGCTTACTAAACGTGTCAAAAGATGATATTAAATAAGTAATACACTGGTAGTGATTATTCTCCTGTAAAACTGGAAGGCACGCAGTGATTAATTAATGAGTTATAACAAATACTTTATTTATCTATTCCTTAGTGTATTGTATTCTATTTGTGTTTTCGTTCGGTGTATCGACTGAGCTTCATACTGAGAATAACTTCATATACTTGGAATGACATTAGTGATGAAAATGTCATTCTAATATTCAGAAAAGTTTAATTGAGTAAATAGTACAAAGATAAAAAAAGTCTGGGTAAGACACGATTAGTGAACTCTGAAAAGAGTTAGGGAAAATGTTAGCCCCATAAATATTACTGTGACTGAAGTTCAATTGTAATCTGGTTATGCTACTGGTTCGTAAATATATATATATATATATATATATATATATATATATATATATATATATCCAACGTTACAAATTGCATAAAGCGCCAAAGTTCTTTAGTACAGTAAAATCTGACATTTAGCACACATACCGATAAATAATTAAATAGTACAAAGATCATTATGTTAGAGGGTAACCATAGCCTCTACAGAATAATTGTTTAAACTGTATAACTCTGAAAACTTTTCACAGTTGAATAAAAGATTAATGAATACCATGAAGTTGATTTAAATAATTCAGTTAATGTATAATAAAACTCGAAAAAATCTAAAATATTCATTCATATTAATGTAATGAAGGGTGTATCTTCATGATAATCACTAATAATTAATAATAATAATAATAATAATAATAATAATAATAATAATAATAATTTATTTCCTGATATCAGGAGCAAGCCCCCTTTTTACAGGCAAAATCAACAAAAATATATAAGGCGGTAAAAGGGTTTAATTGTTGCGCAAACTTATCATACTGTGATACACGAAGATAGTGGAATAATAAACTTTGTTTTAAATTTGTTTTGTAGCGTCCATTACAAACATGACTTTAGGACAACCTTGTTGTACAGAAGAATAACAGGATGGATTTATGCCACCATTTCGAGGGGTTACATTATGACGGAAAATGTAGATGTTCAACTTTTTTCGTAGTATAAGGCGATCTGGAAGTGCTGAAAAGAAAGAAGGAAAACAAACAGCAGACTGGAGCAACAGTATTATGACAGCTATACTTTTCTGATTATTTAAGCAATCAGAAAGTATAACTAGTTGAATTGGTAAAGACTTGGATATTAAAGTTCATTCGGTAAGAGTTGATTTGTTATCCTTGATAGATTGGCTATTGCAAAAGGTCACAGTAGTAGTGTTCAGACCGGGTTTCCGTAAAAGGTGAGGTTTAATAAGGGGCATATTTTCAGTGGCTGCAGTAGCTACGAGGGGAACTTGATGATTATTAATTTAGTTCACAGTATGTCGATAGATGTAATAAATGTTTATGTATGTGAATAATCTTTATTAATCTTAACTTATTAGGTATCAGCATCATGGTCTGTAGCGTAGAGGTCTAGTTTTTCTTGCAGTAGGATGTCCTGATACATAGGTAGTGCCAATTAAACTTTATATATGTGAGTTCGAGTAACACACATTAGAGCATTCCAAGCATCACCACTAAATGCTTGCTCATGTTAGAACCTTAGTACGTAGCCGTAAACATAAAACAGATTCTGCCCTATAGACAAGGGGAGTTTGAAATTATCTCCCACACCATTACGTCAACTGGTAGAAAACTCCACCTTCCCTCCTTTTATGATGTTGGGCTTATAAATTTACCGGTCCGACGGAAATCATATTGTTTTACTCGTTGCCTAACGACACAAGTTCCGTTTTAGTCAACCTTATCTAAGCAGGTCATGAAGACTACTAAGGTCACTAACCAGAAATTATATACCTAACTGTTACTGCATTGGTATGATAGGGATCAGTTCGGAGAAGTATGAAGTGATATTGGATGTGGTAAGGAGTGCAGTATCTGGTGGCTACACGAGTGGTCACTAGAAACTAACTTAGTGTCAGTGATGCTGTAGGTATTAGGAGACTGGCAAACCATAGGAGTAGTAGGTTTGAACAATATGTTGATGACACAGTAGTAAATAGAAAACTGACTAAAAGTGAGTGGAGAGTAAAATGTGTGAACACACTAGATTCTGGTTACTGATACACCTTATTAGTAAGATACTGGGTTCGGCGGACACCCATAGTGAGGGATTGGAGCCTGCAAGGTTGATTTTCGGGTAAACTTTCAAAAAATAAAAGAAATTTTTTGTGTTTAGTGCACAGGTATAAGGATGGTTCAAAGTATGATCCGATTGATTATAATTCGTTTAGTTCCTAGCAGGTGAATTGTAGACGAAGTTCAATGGTCCATTGATATCTTTTATCCAGATAAGTCGTCGTGTTGTATGTCATTGATATCCAATCTATTTCAGATATTAAGGGGACCAACTATTTCTAGTGTGTCTGAATTAGTGGCTTAATCAGCCAGGGGACTAATGTCTTTGTGAGTTACATTAAGTAGCTTGCAAAATACTGGGAGATTGTCAACCATGTGTACTTATACTGACACTTTGTTCCATATTTGACCATACCTAATAAAAATGTTTGCACGAGCTTTTGTTTTGTATTTTTCAATTTCAACTTGAAATAAGTTTGTTTCTCATATAATAATCTCGAGTGTAGGTACTGTATGTAATATTAGTTGAGGTGTGTGTCATACTGTTCAACAGTTTATATAAGAGGATTAAGTTTGTTCTTAGTTTGCTTTTCCATAGAGGTTCAAGTTCAAGCATGTGACATCTAGTTTTGTAGTCGATTTCGGAATTGCCTTTTATCATTAGATTATATAACAACGTCTGACAGCAGAAATGAAAGCAATTTTTACATAAATATTAAACAATATTGAGTAGGTTCAGTTAGCAACGTCAGCTTCTTTTTATCATGTAATTAAAATATTTCTGAATAAGGAAAGAACAACGAATTTAGCTATAAAAAAAACATTCATTCATCTGTTACCTTTCGTGAAACATAGGCAGTTGACATGGGTTCACCAGCCAGCTCTGTTCTGAGCTCTCCTTGCCAGCCCTTCCCAAGTGCTGTTTATTCTCTTCATGTCTGCTTCCATTTCCTGTTTTTTCATCTTCCACTTTTCGTTTACTTTTGAAGATTTTGAGTTAGTGCTTGTCCTGTGACGCAGTTTGATGATCTCCAAAATGTGTGTCCTATCGACCTCCAGGGTTTTTCACTAATTTCTTCTTTAGCTGGAAGTTGACTTGTTCTTAGTCACAACAAGTTGTTACTGATGATGTCTGGTCAACTAAGTATCTTGCGTAGAAAACTGTTTATAAATCCATGTATCTTTTAACGAATGCTTTCGCTAGTTCTCCAAGTTTCAGCTCCATACAATAGAACTGTCTTGACTTTGGTGTTGGCCGTTAGTTGTTTTGAGTTCCAGTTATAGAGATGCTGCCATTACCTTGTCACAACTGTATGAAATTTTCCTTGTTAATTGATATTGCTGCCTAGGAATACAAACGTTCCCAAACCTTTCAGAATTTCTCCGTTAAATTCAATTGGGTTAGTGCCCATTGTTTTGTATCTAAGGGTCTTGCTTTCAACTTCGTGTATGTTGAGGCCTACAGCTGCTGAGGCTGCTGCTATATTGTCTGTCTTCACTTGCATTTGCTACTGTGTGTGGGATAGAAGAGTTAGATCATCAGCAAAGCACAAGTCATCTAGTCGCATCCATGTTGTCCACTGTATTCCGAGATTACCTTGAGATATTTCAGTTTTCATGATCCAGTCAACCACCAGCAGGAAGAGGAAGAGCGTGAGTAAGCAGCCTTTGTGATACCGGTCTTTAATTCGAATATATCCGTGAGCTAACCTCCATGCACGACTTTACAGTGTAGTCCGTCAAAGGAATTTTGTATGATAGTAACTATTTTCTCGATTACGCCATAATTTTGAAGAAGTCTTCATAATATTTTCCTATAAACGCTATCGAATGCTTTTTTATAGTCAAGGAAGTTGATGTAAAATAGTGAATTCCATCCAATTGATTGTTCAACAATGAACAGTAGAGTCGCGATTCGGCTAGTACAAGATCGGTTCTTACGACATCCAGCCTGTTGATCTCGAAATGTGTACGTCGACTGGATCTTACATTTGGTTCAACAACACTGCTGGTACGGAATGTAAAGTGATGCTCCTGGAGTTCACACAATTACCGAGATCTTTTTTCTTTGGCATCTTGATGGGGTGCTCTTCTTCTCAGCTTGTTGGTACCTGGACTTCCTCTTAAACCTTTCTGAAGAGAACGTGAAGCATTTTTGTATTTTCTTCTACATCTGATTTCAGTGCCGCATCTGATATGATGTCTGGCCTTATTGCTTTGCCATTCATTATTTATTGGATAGCCATGCTGATTTCTTCGACTGTTGATTGATCAACATTTATAGAAAGATCTGATTTGCTGCTTTGATAACCGGTGGGTTCAGTGGAACTAGTCTATTCAAGAATTCTTCGAAGCGTTCTACCCACCTGTTTCGTTGTTCATTCACTTCAGTGATTAGCTTACCATCCTTGTTCTTGATTAGCTGTTCTGGCTTACTGTATTTTTCAGCTAGTTTCTTCATTTTATCGTATAAGTACTTCATGTCTCCTTCTCTCGCAGCTTTTCTCGGTTGCTTGATCACTGCGACTTATCAGCTCTAATGATTCACTTCACTTGTTTGTTTGCTTCCGTGCATTCGGGCTGTACCTTGGTCTTCTCAGCTCCTGATTTCTGCTAGTGGTTGCTGACTTGTTGTTCTTCCTTTCTTGGGTCTTATTCAGAATGTTAATAGAGATCCATTTCTTATGATTATGTTTTACGGCCCCAAACCTTTTGACACGTTAAAGGCATCGCTTCTTCAATTCCTTTTCAGTTATTCTTCACGGTATTTTCCTCACTTTTTAATAGGTTAGGTAAAACTTACAACTCATTGTTGAGAGTTAATTTGAATTCTTTGAGTTTGTCAGTATCATGAAGAAGGGTTATATTAAACTTTTGTAATACTTTTGCTCCAGATGTCTAATGTTTCATTAGCTTCAGTTTTATTTTGACCATCACTAGGTGGTGATCTAAATTTCTATCAGCTCCACTCTTTGTTCTTACATCCTTCTAGACTTCATATTGATGCAAATGTGATCAATTTGGTTCTCGGTAGTATGACCCAGTGAAACCTATGTAGCTCTATCTATGCGTTTGTGAGGAAATATGGTACCACCTATAATCATTTTATTGAGGACACATAGATTTACGAACTTATGTATTTCTCTATTTTTTTCTTACTTACTGTCTACTGCTTAGAATAGTATTTATTTAAAATCACAGCATATAGTTTGCATCAATGTAATGAAAAATAAGAAGAAAATCAGTTATTATGCAGGAACTATAGTCGTATTCAAAGCAGGTGAACATTATTACCTGAAATGATGTTGACATTTTAAAATGACATTTGAAAACATATAGAAACAAGTTTCATGGATAATAGAAATTGTAGATCAGAAGTTAAGGAATATCAATTGTAATGTAGATAAAGTGATGAAATAGAAGTAGAAATGAGTAATGTTCAAAAAGTTAAGTAAGAATGAAAAAGTTGATAGCTGAAATCAAGAAATAAGGCGTTATGCAACTGTCGATTGACAACTAAATAAGTTCAGTTTCAGTCTTCTGACAAATTCAAGTAAAGAAAAACTTATTATTAAGTATCAATTACGTAATCATGATAAAGGTAAATATACATCAAGTTGACTGCTTTATTGAATGGTTTATTCTACTTATTTTAATTTAAAGTCAAGCAATATTTTGATTTAATGATTCTAAACTTGGCAACTTAATAGATGTTTTGTGTATCTGTAAATTAGATTTTTCAAACTACTACAACCTCAAATAAAGATCAATAATAAGATAATTGGAATTTTTGGACATCCAAAATGTGTTTCAACTTCGTATATCATTTTTCTAGCTGATATGAAGTGAATTTATGCAAATTTGCATAGCATAAACGTATTTATTTTATTGAGATTGAATGTTGTGGAGATTTTTGAATGTTAATTTGACATCACGAATTGGTCTGAATTGGATAACCACTGATCACCAGGAACCACTTGATAGCTGTTTCGTTTTACCATGGAACTCTTAAGTAGTGAGCATCACACTCCAATCAATTTATGATATAGCTTGAAGATCAGTCATTGCCAATAATAATAATCTCGCTCTCAACATATCTGAATTCTACTAGTCACTATTTCCCACACCTATCAACTGCTACCTGGTTTTCGGTGATACACAAATCAGATCAGACTATGACAAATACAAACAACACAACATGGAAATTCTAGACCAAATATTATTGATATTCTAATGTAAAAGCATTCGTATCTTCCTGTTGACGTTTTCATGGAGTGAAACTGACAAGTCTCATTTGCGTAATGTTCATCCTGAACGAACCTGCCTCTATACAACGGCAGTTCACAAGTATGATTAAAGTTGGACTGGGACTGGTTGGTAAGATTCAGGACGCATGCGCTTTCCTGTCTGGAACTAGTCAACTGGTATGAATGTTAATACTGGGATACAGGCATATTCATCTAATGAATCCCAAATAGGATGAAACATCTGTATTAGTTCAGCTTGCTAATCACAATCCGTGGTGAATTCCGATGATAAATTCTGATTATCATATGAGTTATGTATTTCCTTGTTACATTTATATGACTAATCATATGACAACTACATGTTGTTACCCATATACATGTGGTTGTTTACGTGTCTGCCCACCTATTTCTTTGTTGTAACAATCGTCATATTGATTACATGATACTGACCTACTCCAATCAAAATCCTAAAATAATTTACATTAGGGACACTTACATTTTCATATAACTATGCATATATATATATGCATTACAATACAATGCATCTACTACTTCTGAGTTGTTGCTGCGTTAATTCGTGATTGTGATTTGGAATACTAAGCTCTAATAATAATAATAATAATAATAATAATAATAATAATAATAATAATAATAATAATAATAATAGTGATGCAACTGGTTTCACAAGCAGGATCCATAGTAAGATCAATACGGAATTCTAGAAATACTACATTCCAATAATATAATGCAATCTAATTTTAGATTGTCGAATATTTCGGTTAAAAATGTTTTCTCAGTTTATACAAAAAATCTCCTCTTATGATTACATTTTTAATCTACTGAACAGATAACTGATATATTGAGCTACTACGATTCATCATAACTTTCAGGTCAATATACATAGCAATATATTTTTAAATCAAGTAGATTAATTTCTAATTCAACTAGAAATATATTGAAAAAGAGAATTAAATAATAATAACAACAAAGAAAATAAACGTAATCAGATTTTACACTATAAAAAGATATTCAATTCATGAGTATTATCAGTGTTATAGGGAAACTGTAGTGTTTGTTGAGTTGATGTGATCTTATGAAACTATGTTGATTGTAATTAAACTCATAGTGTTAAGGAGATCGAAGCGATTTTTTTGGCAAACAAAACTTATAGTTCCGACGAACAAATGTAGACATGCGACATTGAAAACAATTTCACCAAGGCAAAGAGAAGCGACTGATGTTCATATGAAAACTAAAAAAGATTATAAGACAATATAGTATTTGTGTAACATTCATAAACTGTAAATACCAATAGATAGATGAAAACTGTAGTAGCTGTATCACAATGTACACTTGCATTACAATCCTATTCCTTAACAACTAACGTGCTTCAAACCAGAACCCTAATCTCAAACGTAAACTAATCCTAACCATAAGTCATAACCCACTCCTATAATCTAATGCATCATCAGGAACATTAGTCTTCGAAGTGCTAACTTAGAACAGCAAACAGACGATTCCGTTCTCGTAGATTTCTTAGTCTAGCAAACACTGTAATGAATTATCACATCTCCCAATTTTTGGTATTTTCAAACAGCCACTTTGATGGCCACAATTGCAAAAATGACTTGTGCTGTAATCCCACATCTAGCAAAAACTTGGGGTACCCCGCAGTCCTTTTAGAAATTAAATTTCACACCAATCGGTCTGGAGTAACAACATCACTTGTAACGACTTCCATCCCCCATACAACTATGCACAACGACATTGAAATCAAAAACTTGCCTGTGATTGGCTACAACTTTAACTTTTGCTCGTCGGAACTGAGTCACGTAAACTAGTTTTTTCCTAAACGTTTGTGTAAACTATCAGTTTTAAAGTAGTACCAATTTTCTAAATCAAATACATAGTGCATTAAAACATATTCAAAGTAACATTTCATAGAACTTTTCTGAATTTGACTATATAATCTATAGTTTAAGCAACAAAATAATGAAATACAATTAAATTTAGTTAATGTAACTCATTTAAATCAGTGCGAGTAACCTTTAGAAACCATGAGGTATTGGACAAACATTTTGGTTTATTTTGGGACTATTTAGTGGTGTAGATATCCATGATCATTTTCAAGGATTTAATTCTGAATCATGGTAATATTCTATTACAAATTTTTCATAGATAAAACCCTGACGTCTTAGTTACTAATTCGGTGAGTCAGTCTTATCATGCACATTAAGAGACGTGAACTCTTTAGTGTTAATGATGAAAACAAACCTCGAATTGAACAAGTCATGAAAGGGAAAACCGTTTTATTTTTCATTTAGCAGGATAAGACTTTTGGATACTCTCTAAGTGAGTTGTAGAAATCTTTATTAAATATTCGAATATTGCTTGAAGGTGGGGGTTACGAAATTGATTAGACAGTTATGCATAAAAAAAGGTGGTTGAATGACAGATTATTGAATAAAGTAATATGCTTCCAACTATAAGGAATTTGCTAAGGGAAATATAACAAACTAATATTGTACAGCATAAAAATATGTTATCTGTAGTTTTGAAGTAGTTCACAAATACTTCGTTTCAAGAGAAATATGAACTATTCTTTATTAAAGATGCGAAACGTAGTAGTATACTCATCAAAATGCCTCGCAGTACGGAAGAGGGAAGTAAACAATTACTTAAGATTTGAGTAATCTAGTATTTTATCTATGACTTTAATCTTAGGCTAAACTGTTGTTTTACAACGAAAAATCAACATCCCTTCACTTATACTTCAATAGTGAATCAGTTTAAAGCAGTGCATGTTTAGACGATTATCCTCAGATGAATTCGCGTTATAAATTGCATTTAAATAATCAAATAAAGAATGTGATGAATAAATAAAAATGACTCCGTGTTGTTATGATGGTGATAATTACAATCTTCCGTCATTGAATCTCGACATAATCTCCAGTTTATAACAACTTTACTAATGCCAAGTAGTGAATAATTATTTCCTTATTCAGGTTACAATATCAATTTTAGCAACAGTTCAATGTAATCATCAGTTCGAAATTATAGTCTGATTTTGAAGGGATCAATCAATCGATGCCTGTTACGCCATGTGGAGCATAGGCCGCCGACCAGCCTTCCCCAACCAACTCTGTCCTAAGCTCTCCTTTCTAGCTTTTCCCAAGTGCTCTTCATTCTTTTCATGTCTGTCTCCAGTTCCCGACGTACTGGACAACTGGTGAAGCAGTATTACAAAAATTAACCACAGCCCTTCTCCGGGATACTAACAAACTCAGTGAATTCAAAATAACTCTCAACAATAAGTTGCAGGCATTTCACTATCTACTAGAAAAAGGTGGAATTAATATAAAGTACAACTGGAAAGTGATTAAGAAAACAATGACTTCAACATGTCAAGAGGTTTTGGGTAGCATGAAACAACAACATCAAGGATGAATTTCTGTCGGCACTCTGAACAAGATCCAACAAAGGAGTACTAAAATGACATCAATTAATAACACCCGGACAAGAACAGAGATATCCAAGACACAGGCCGAAGCAAACAAGTAAATGAAGAGGAGTATGTGGAGGACCTAGCAATCACAGTGGCAAAAGCTGCGAGAGAAGGAAACATGAGGCGCCTATACAATACAACGAAGAAACTAGCTGGGAAATTCAGTGAACCAGAACGACCAATCAAGAATAAGGCTGACAAACAAATCATTGAGATGCAGGAACAATGAAACGGGAGGGTATAATACTTCAATCGACTCTTGAATAAACTAACCCCATTGAGCTCATCAGTCATCGAAAGAGTATCTACGGATCTTCTTATAAACGCCAACCCACCAACAGTCGAAGAAATCAACATGGCCATCTGACAAATCAAGAGTGGTAAATCAGCAGGGCCAGACAACATACCAGCTGCGGTACTGTGATCACATATAGAAGCAACTTCAAAGACACTCCATATTCTATTCAGAAAGATTTGCGAGGAAGAACAAGTGCCAGCAGACTGGAAAGAATGATACCTCATCAAGATACCAAAGAAAGGAGATCTTAGCAAGTATGAGAACTATAGAAGCATCACTCTTCTTTCGATTTCGAAGGGATACATAGAGTTAATGTAGTTTAGTCGCATCCTTTGTGCATGGATTAATAAATGAAGTATAGATTTTGTTATGAAATGTACAAATGACTAACCAACAGATACTGAAAAAAGGACCCAATTTTTTTATAGCTGTTTATCAATTACTTCTAAATACCCTTCATCAATCTAAATTAAAACTAGTACCTTGACCATCTTTTGGATTTGAGACAATGTAATTCGTAAACACTATTTCATTATTGAATATGAGATATTAGTTTATGTTTATAAATCAATAATAAAGTTATAAATATTCATGTGATATATCTTCTACCTTGATTACTGATTACTTAAAAATGAACACTTTGTATGAACTTTTTGGAATTAGTTGGTGGTTAACAGTTTTGTTATTATTCAGAATTTCTAAGTAGTGTATACGTATGAAGTCAAGTTCTTTAAAGTTAATAGTATGCATAATTATTTTAAGTTACTTTGATGGAAACACTTAATTTACGATTTCATAATTCTAACCAGCGGGTAATGTAATGATATTCACATCAACTCTTTGACATAGTCCTAACATGATGCTATAAAAATGTATTTAAAACAATGATAGAACTTATTACATAAATGTAAAATAAATTTTTTTCACATAAACGCCTCCGCAAAACTAAGCTCTCTCATATCAAGCACGTTCTCATTATTCATAAAATGTAACTCTATTGATAAATACAGTGAAATTAGACTGATTCTTTATTAGCACTTCGTTTACTCACAATTCAAAGGTCCTCATTAGTAAATTTCGTACGTATTTCGTACTTCACAAATGAATTTAACAACAATCATATGATTAACGAATACACGGACTGACGATGTTTGTTGCATACACGTACACTGTCTTCGATATGGTGATGCCCTGTTCAATTATTCCATGATTATGTGAATATTTGCACAAAAGTTGCGATTAACCACAACGCTTTCACTGTTCACGAAATTTGTTATATACAATACTTTCAATAATTTTGCTTACTCAACGAGTGATTATTGTATGTAGTACTCATTGATTAATACTAAAGGACAATTTTTCGTTAAGGACTTCTTTTTTTAGTGGGTAGAGTTATACACAACTGTCTGTTATGAACATTCCACATGGAAAACACAAATATGGTAAAAGAGAAGGCTGTAAATGAAATCTTTCGTGTAAATTCCACTCTAACGTGAAGTATACATCTATTGAAAGAACGGAAAACTGGCCAAAAATTCTGGATACAACTCATTAAATATTGGAAATGTTGCGAACAACTGTTCATCGTGCACATATGAATAATCATAATCATTATTCCGAAGTATCTAAATCGATAAGACTTATTAGACTTTTATAATTCTATATGCTTCAAGAATAAATTTTCAAGTTATTTCACCGACCTAAATGATACATTTCTCGAAAATAATGTATATCACTTTTATGATATTTACTGAGACAATTTATTGGTTTGTGAATTTTGTCACAAATTGATATGAATTACAGAACTATTAAATAGATGAAGAACTGAGAAACTGTATAGTTCTAGTTTTGAACTTCTGTCTGCAATGAATACTCACGATTCCTTACTCTTCCGAACTCGTAACGCTCACATGCTACAATAAGATTAATACACAGATTTCATTGAGTTGACAACTAATAGAAAATATTTTTAAATTTTTTCTATCTATAATTTCATGTAATCTCCACCTCCGGAATACTTGATTCCATATGACACAACCTACAACATAGTCAATACATTGATTCTAAGTAAACACCATTTGATATTTTAACAGTTACTCAATTTTTTTTAATAAAATATAATTTGACATTAAAAATATGAGTTTATAAAGACAAAATCTAATTGATCATTTGATTAAATAGGTATAAAGTTGTATATTTTATTATAAATAACTGTATGTAGTCGTAATTAACTATGTAACCATGGTTATCTTCAGTGACCTTAAACATTGTTTTCATTAGAATTTGCTTGTATTCAGAATAATTGTTAAAACACTTTACCTAACTACATAGTAACAATTAATTCTTATAAATCAATAATAACAATCGTGTACCCTGTAATTTATACAACTAAGTTTTATTTTATGATGGTTTATTTATTTAGAACTGCTAAAATATTTTATTTTTACTGTATTAAATGAAATAGAAATAGAAGAGTGATAGTTTTGACTGGGACATAAGAGAAATGTACTCAGTTCCATATTCTGTTGTTAACTTACTAGTTGACAATAAATAATATTTAAAAGGTATGTTCTATATTCACTGCTAAATGTGTATTACGATGAATACTGATGAGAAATTCAGCACATAAATGATAGCTGTGAAAGGCATTATAGTTTATTGTTACTTTCAATAGGAATAACATTTCAGGTTGAGACGTTACAGCATTTGGTGAGCATAAGTTGGTAAAAATTCATCACCCTGGAGTTTGACTATTTTTTAAAACTCATTGTAGACAAACATATTGAAAGAAACACAGCAAAACTCTAAGGATCATTATACAGTTTTATCTATTGAGAGTATTCTTAACGTCTTCAATGCACAATCTGTTTTATATTTAGTGTTTTCAGTTAATTTTACTTTCATTTAATGAGTGCTTGCCGGATATTAGGATATAATTTCTATTAAAAACTGCGTTTCAAGCCATAATATTTTCAATTCGATACGTTTTTTCATCTGGAATATTTCGGCTGCACTACACAGTTATGCCCATAGAATTCAGTTGCAGATAACTTTAGGCTGTCTGAAGTGAAATCTTTCATAAAAACTGTACTCAAGCATGGAGTAATCAGTCACGAAATGAGCGAAAAATGACCGAAAATCTGGGCTGTAACATTCGTGGTGAGACTCGAAAACGATGAGCATAACCTCAACTTTTGATTTTCGAAGTTCGGAGTTCACAGAACGACAAGCATAAACCAAAAATACATGCTTATTGATAAAAAATTTTAAGCACTAAGAAATATATACCTGCTTCCAGTTCCAGTTCATGTGACTTAGGGATACAAACTCCATCGGTAAACATGCTTTGTAATGTTTAAGAAATACTAATAAAATAAATCGTTATTTCTAAAATGCAAGGAAATAATAAGAATGAGCAATCTGATATATCAGTTGCTGAATAGTCGATTCTAACTACCGACTTCTTTATAATATTTAAAATACTGTAACTTTCCGGTATAATTGTTTACAAATGAGAAACGCATAAGTTTTTATCATCAAAAATGTTTTACGGTACAAACTATATAAGTAAAACAGTGAAATAGGACAAAAGTACTATCCAGGGTTAATATCATAGAACCTATTTAGTAAGAAATCACTGAAAACTAAGGAAAATCGGGAAACTATTTCAATCTTGTCTATTGTATGTTAGTTACTAACCAATAACATTGGATGATGAATGTATCATATCACGTATTAATTAAAATTGAAGAAAGATGCAAACCGCTTTGAAGTGTATACAGTGGACGCTCATTTAAAGTCATGGATTCAATCTCTTGTAGTATCATAGATGAGCATTAATAACAGACACCGAAACAAGATGAAACAGTTAACTAGTATTTGCATTTTTCAATAATTATCCAATTTAATGTTAGTCTGTGTTATGAAAAATCAGATTCATCAGTTTACATAACACCTAATAATAACAAACATGTTTTATTCAACTAGTGTAAAGTTATTTTTAATTTTCTAAAGCACATCTTTAATGTAACGAATTCGTATTTACTCAAATATTTTTGAATGATTAGTTAGTATACGTTCAGATAGAAAAAAATTAATAACGTTTAATATTGTAGTCAAAATCAGAAAAGTCTCAAAATTTTCAATATATTTTCTTCAACTACATCAGTCAGTTACAACGCAGAACTTCGTACATGAGTACATCAGTTCAAGTTGCCATGCCTCAATTAGCAGATAGAGATTAAATTATCGGACCAAATCCCAGAGTAGGCGAGGTAGTAACAGAATAAGTACTAATGAAAAGGTATAGAGATCGGAAATAAGATTTGAAACAAAAAAAATGTGATTCAGTAAAGAGAAAATTATGATAGCCTCAAAAACTTAGAATTTGGAGGAAGACAAGGCGTGAATGCACCTGCGCCATTGCGAATGATTTTGAGCCAAATCACCTAGTCTCTAACCATTTGTTACAATCATCTCGTGGGCCTCTTATAATTAGGTGTTGCGGAGATTACAGAATTTGTTGCCGACAATTGACCTGAGTTAGACAACCAATAAAAACGGTTTTATCCCAGTATTCGACTCTTCAGTAGTGCTTACAAACGACCTCACCAAGGAATCAAGCCTAGGGCATACAGATTTCATAGAGAACACCTGGCAGTTGGATCACTAAGCCAGTATTAAAATTAAAGTCTATTCCGTCGATTATTGCAAAATATATCTTTTAAATGAAGGGTTTTTTTCTACCTATATCTGTATAGTATAACAGGAAAACTTATTCGATTAAACAATCGTACATGCATGCAGGATAAACAGTCTATGGACTTCTATATAATTTTCAGCAGTTAAATATTCCCTATAGTTTTCGAATCTTGACAAAACTAAGCAATTATCATATTTTATATTCATTATAATTAAAGAAGCCGTGAACAAAAAATACAAGCCGTTTTCCCCTTATTCTCATGACGGATTTGATAAAGCTATGAATTAAATAGTTAATAGAATCAAGAATGATACACTAATTATCCAATCTCACAGCTTTTTATCACAACTTCACTGAAGTTTCTTTTAATAATGACTACTTAATTTAAACTTTGTTTAGTTTAATTACGATGAGTAACCTAAAATCACAAATCCAGTACACAAGTACACATTGGGAGACACTACTGAAACGTCCTAAACAAGAATTAAACGGTTTTTCATTAATGCCCTACAGGTCATCGCATGTCATCTAACTGAATTTAAGTGGAATAAAAAAATATCTTCAAATTGTACAAAATTTTCATAAAAGGGAACTCATTAATAATTCGTAGAAAGTACTTTATCCAATGGGGCATTAAAATCATTTAAATTTTTACAGAAACACAAGACGAGAACATCACGTTGTTTTCTTCAGAAGTTAATCTAAAAACCGTTGCCATTACAATAAACGTTGTAAATTAAGTAGAATACAGAATAACAAATGAGAATGAAGGATATATATATATATATATATATATATATATATATATATATAGAGAGAGAGAGAGAGAGAGAGAGAGAGAGTGAGAGAGAGAGAGAGAGAAACACATGAAGCTAGTGGCGTATACACTAGGAAACATTCGTAAAGCTTATTGTTACAGTGAGGTGACATGACAATAAAAGGTAGATAAAAGTATTAATTCAAGTATACAAATGAATCAATGCATATATTAAAAGCCAAGCAAAGAGAACACGAAAACAAAGAATGATCTCAATCAATGAAATGAGTAGTAATACTAATTATTTAAATATACACAATGGATTAATATAGCCAAATTAATCAGCAATTTTTCCAATTGTTTTTTTCTATACAGACTTCATCTAAGAAAGGGGAATAAAACATCCAACTATTCCTGTCCCTCTCAAAGTATATCTTTTTCTGATTTTGCTAAAAGAAACCTGTGACGGAAAGACATCCTAGACACAGTAGTTAATATAATTAAACAGAATAATAGTTATTCAAGAAACCTAATATTTGTAAATATTTTAATCAAACAGAGAAGTCAGTGAATATAAAATAGTCAACAAAATGAAGTATATAAGTTAAGCATACTTTTCACTTCCATAAAGGGTGAACAGTTCTGTACTCAGTTATAAGTTGGAAGGCCATAAAAGCGTTTGACATGAGTAAGTACATGAATAGGAATAAAAACGTACTATATATGCGAAAGGATAACTTATAGTAAACATTATTATCATTATCATTATCAAGAATTCTCATTTTTCACAAGAAAATAATTGAACTAAAGAAAATGCATAAGTAACATTTGTTGAGGAAACCAAAACAACATTTAAGGTGTGTACGATGAAGAAAACAGTACAAAGAAGCTAAAATATACAGACAGATAAAAATGGCATATTAATAATAATCACTGGAGTGTGTCATGGACAAACATCATGAAAGTCAGCTAACCTACTAAAAAGTTAAATATAGTTGAGATTAACTGGTTGGAAGGTAAAAGTTTAAGTAAATGAATTAAAAAAAACAAAACGACATCTTTGTACTTTTGTATTACTTTTGTGGTAGATTTTTAGTTTGATTTAAAATACTTTCAACTTGTTCAGGTATCAAATATTCAGTTTGTTGTAAAGGTAAATGATGTAGAAGAGGATCTTTAAGCCGACGTAGTTCTGATTTTAAATGAGCTAGTTCATCACGTAATTCATTGTAACGTTGAACGTCAAATGATGTTTTATCAGCTGATCTGTAGAAACTTTTAAGGTATTCACGATCAAATACCTGAGGAAGTGTATAATCCTGTAACAAATTATTTTGATATGTAAAAAAAAACAAAAAAAAATAGTTATCAGGTCATACAGGAATGAGTATGGCATTTTTATGATAGTTTCAAGGAAAAATAAACTGAAGTATATTATAATAAAGTTGGATTGTATGTAACACTGGAATGCAGAACGAACATTCCACCTAATTTGAGATTCACTAGGTAGATGCACTTAGATACCAGTTATAATACTTCCAAAAGTATGTAAAAGACTATTGATGACCATGAAGTACAAAACAGTCGTTTCATCTTAGTTAGAGGTTACTTAGCACCATTTGCTTTTATGCAAATGAGTCCGTGATATTCCAGAATTTCGGAGAGCACAAAATCATCTATTCACTGATTAAAAATTCTGTTTCCAATATTTTGTATTAATATAGAATTGTACACTGGTGTTACTGTCTTATTAAAACAAAGTGCTATAAAACAGTTCCACAGCATCCTAAAACAAGTCATAGTCCTCATACTTGTGTCATCGAAATTTCGAAAAGATAAACAACTATGTAATGACCTTATGTTAATGCACAGCTGAAGTCAACAATCACTTAATAGATATATTTCGTGCGTATAACTACTCATTGAAGTTCTCCTTACTGGAAGCATCAGCCACCATCCCCCCACCTTGAGGTCGCAGGTGTACCTTATTGACGAGTGACGATTTTTATGAAACAGTGCAGTTCTTTGGTGACAATCCATATCACCTAATATTATTAAAACGATATATTTCTACGAAAAGTTATTCCTGCTTATGAAAATAAGAATAGCATATCATACATCTAAATAAACTATTTTTACACTAAAAATTATTCCATTCTAAGCTTTACTTATTGAGATTGTTATTTTTTTTCAGATGTTAATAGCATTATTAATATTCAATATGACAGGTTGCTAAGCATGTTTGAAATTTAATTTTTATAAGTTTTATTCATAATATGAAATTGTAAACTGATTGTCTATATTATACTAATGAAATACTACTTAATTGAATCAGTCAAATAACAAATAAAAATGTTTAAATGTGACAAAAACATGTGAAATAATCTAATTTTCTCAAGAATAAATTAATACATTTATCTGTTTGACATAGAAATTTGTATGCTAATTTCAATAAACGTAAAATACATTTAAATTGTACTACGACATAATGTGAAAATTCAATAATAACTTAACTGAAATGCATAACTCTGAATAGTATGATCAAGATTCAAAGAAGAATCGAATGTCACTTTAATGCATTCTAACCAACTTGAATTACTAAGTAAGATTCTTATCCATTTTCATAGCATCAGGTAAGTGCTAGGGGGAGGGGAGGAGTAGTATATACACTATGAATGTTGAAGTGTATGTTAGTTTTATGTTTGGCGAATAAAGAAGAGTAATGAACTCTTAAAACTGTGTTTTAGAACACTATTTCAATTATTCTAACTGTGGGTAATGTAAACATTTCGTTTCTATGATTGTTACGTTTCTCTTATCGTATCCTCCCGATTAGTATATTTACTCTTAGTATATTGTCTCTTACTATGAATTACAGTTAATTAGTTGTGTACAAGTTATCCCTATTCCCTGCCACTATTTCCTTTGTTCTATATTAATGTTAGATTCCTAATTGGTTTTCTGTGCGGTCTGATTGTGTGTATATATAAAGGAATGATTGAAATACACTTCGATTCTGTCTGGTTAATCTATCGGCTTGTGTTCTTCTTATTCCGGTTGGGGACTCAGTGGACATAGGGCAGACGCACAATTATCGACTAGGCACACCTAATTCGCATCCGGTCAACCAACCAAATATTTCTCGCGTCATAACAGTTAGCAAGTTGTATTTACAAACTTTAAGATTTCTCTGTTAAAGATATTCCACATATTTTTGTCCTTCCAAAAAAAACATCATTAAGCCTTCCACACTAACCTGTCGTGTAATTACATAATAAGCATACATAGCCATACTAGTTCCATAGCCAACAAAATATGTTACAGGTTCCATAATATCCCATGAATACTCCCACCATGTTAATCTTGCCAATAATCCAAATTGTACACCCATGGCACCTAATCCAAGCCAAGTAAGCCAACGAGTTCGCTGTGCTGCTTGTTCAGCTATGAGTAACTTTTCCTAAACATGGAAATTATCAACTAATTAACATAACATAGTTTTCATTGAGAAAGAAAGTAAAAACGGAATTCATGAAATACTTAATTACAATCAATAAACTAGTTTAATCAAATAATTACAGACGAGATTAGAAATACAGATTATTTGCCGTAGCTACACTATGTCGGGTTTCGGCTGATGAGCAACAATAGGTGAGTTTAACGGCTTGAATTTCTGTTATTCCCATCACTACAGAGAAAGGAAGTTATCATGACGTAAAACAAAATACTCAAAACTGTTGATTGCCTAAATAACAAAAGACAAATATGTGGAATAAATAGTTTCGAAACAGTGAATAAAATAAGAAATTTAAGGCAACTGAATAATACCTATTCACAGAGTCCACAGTAATATCTGCAACATTTCAACCTGTTTTGAATCATGTTACTTAAGATTTCCAATCACAACATTTAGCAGTCTAGATGAACTCAATGAGGAAGGTTTCATCTCTAAGCATGGTTCTATCTAACAGTTAATGAAGTGTCAAACAGATGATATTTCTTAGTATAAATTTCGAGTTAATATATATATAAGAAATCTTAGAGATAATAAAAGCAGGTATACCACTTATCCTAATTTTATAGTTTTTACTTTTCAATTTCTGATATCTGTCTTACCAATAAATTAGTTAATGATACACTATTCATATCTCACTTAAATTAAGATAAATTTGATTCCGAATGAGACTACTGAAATGGAAGAACTTAGTAAACCCTACAATTGGACCTATTAAGTAAAAGGTAGCGCACATACATATTCTACAAAAAAAAGATTATTTCACTGATCTTAACGTCTAGTCGTACCGAAATTATTCAGTGCACATAACATTTTGGAAGAAATTAATATACCTTTTCAAATGGTTCCAATTGTAAATTTACGTCTTCTATACATTTTTCAAGTTGGCTAAGTTTTTGTGCATAAAATTCGTCAACATGAAGGGCATTGGCAAGGTTTGTAATCAATTCTCTTGCATTAGCTAAATCTTTTGGTAATAAACTAAACTGAGAGGCTATGAGAAAAAAAAAGAATTTTTTAGGATGTTTAGGAAATAAAGACGATCATATACACATAAGTCGCTGAGAACATATCAAATATAAACTTAACGATCATTAGTTAATAGCTTGTTATAACTGATAACTCATTCCTACCAGTTACATTTACAGTAAAGTCGGTAGATTATGTATCTGGTTATTGGAACGCACTTTGCTCTGATGGCCTAGAACTACTCAACTGGACGTCCTGAGCCCAGATTTTGTTTTAGTCACAGTTCGTCAACAAAGAGTAGTTAGAAACATCGAAAACTGTAGCTGTATCAGAGATTTTGATTTACATCATCTACAACTACAATTAAAAGCATTAGTATTGAGTTATTCGAAGTGGGATAATAACATTAATTGGTCAGAATGCGTAGTAATTATTCACTACTAAGTATATATCCACAGAAAATAATTCATAATAAATTAAAGAAGAAGAGGCTCAATAACATCACATTAAACTATTGATTTGCTTAATCCAAATACACTTTAGTATACAAATTTCCTGTGTAACTAGAACGTAAAAGCGGAAAAAATATAAGATAGGCTTAACGGCTAAACACTCAATTTTTATAGAAGTCTCTTTTCATTTAAACTTTACCTGGAAGAACTATAAATACAAGGAGAGTATCTTTGCATTTAAGTTTAATACACTTTTTATTATACTAAAAAAGAATCTTGATCTGTAGACTAAACCAGTCATAAGTATTATAGAACCTAGTTTATGCGTGAATTAGTCTAAGTCACGAAACCATAATAGCATAGAGAGGATCAAGTCATCAAGATGGGTATATCGATTTCAATAGTTGTCTAACCCAGGAATATTCATGTTGTCTAAAATCTAATTCTACAAAGAAATAGGTCTGAAATCAAAATGAAGGAGTATCAGCGAAGAAAATCTTATTTTTGACGAATATACTTTACTAGAGCTGTGCATCCGTATCTATAGTAAGTTTAGCAAGCAATTATCTATAATGAAATAAAGGCACGACATCATTTGTCAAAATAATCGAAAAATAGTCAAATTCTCGAGTGTCTAATTAAGAGGGGTTTATAATATTTCAGTTGGTCATCTAAAGAAGTATTGCGTCACATAACAAAGTTGTCAAAATTTGGTTAAACTTCTTGAGCATCGGATGCAGCAAGTTTAAATAACAGTAATTCAGATGAAGTGGGAGAGTCGTAAAAGGTAATTATTAACTTGATAGAATATTAAGAAGATGAAGAGTTATTAGTGAGACATGTAAGACAATTAAGACAGGTAAAAAACGACTAAATCAGGAACACAAGGGTTTTTTAAGACTATGATCAAATCAAGGATTGAACATACTTCTTTAGAACACAAAGATCAGGCTGGCATTGCTGAATTCCCAACTCCTCGGCTGTACACAAATTCCTGATCTGAACTCCCTTAGAACCAATTATTTTAACTATGTAAATGATTTTGAAGGTGAATTCACGGGGTGGCATACTACCTGAATTGACTAAATAATCTAGAATTGAGCTGTTGACGGATTTACCGCATCCTTTGAATAAACATGGAGGAAAGTGCTTGGGTATTCGTTTGGAAAGTGGGCGCTTTGCGCGGCCGATTCAATTTACCTTACAAGTACATGTAAACTGGTACATACGCATAGAGTTGGCTCAGTGACATTTTATCCTTGATACTTTCTCGGATGAGGTTCCTACTGGAGATAATTCGGAGGTTTACAGAATAGAATGTTTTTCTCAGAGCTCTCTAGAGCCGGTTTTCAAAGATTTTTGCTGCCGTGACTCCTTTGAGGTCTATGTTCATGAATATAGCTTTCTTCCCCACGGTGATGATATTTCTGGTTTGTTGTTCTAGTTTCATGTTCTTGTCAATGAATCTGAAAGGAAAACGATTCTCCATAAGTGTTTTGTGAATTTTATCCAATTTCTCATACGTTTTATCTACCATGCATATTCTTCTAGTCCTCGAAGATAAAAAAAGAATTAAATTCCTCTTTCCACTTAGTAGTACGCAACTTTGAAAGGTAGTATACTTTCTATTCCATGTTTGTTTTCTATAAACCGATCGTTTCAGGGAGCTATCTGGTCTTCATTTCAACAGAACGTCGAAAAATGAAATGCCGAGTTATCCTCTGATTCCACTGAAAACTTGACTGAAGGGTATCCATTAGTAAATTCTTGTGAAATCTTGTCACGATAGCTGTCTTCATCGCATACGATGAAAGTATCGCCTATTTACCTTCTATAAAAACAGAGTCCATTTACTGTTGGTTGGGGAACTGTATTTTTTAGGTTAGCCATAAAAGTGTCTACTAGAAGAGGACAATCTAATGATATTTATGCACGTTTTCAATGATCACTTCAAAATCAGAACCATATACCAGTATAAGGTATTTATTCATTTGACAGCAAACTATTTCTCGGTGAATCCGTGTTTTCATGGTATCCATTAATTTATTGATTGGACATTGACAAAATAAACAGAAAAAGGAGAACAAAAGGTTACATACAACAAATCTTTTATGCGATGTTTAGATTCAGTGTACTAACACACCTACGATCATTTTACATATAATTTCATCATTGTAGACTAATCACATAATTAAAGCAACAAGTTTTACTGATAACTGTATAGTCAGAAGATAATTATGCTCAACAGTATGTAGTATCATGATATATTTCAACTAAGGAAATCACAACTTGTGATGGATATACTTAGTTTTTACCTTGTAGTAGAATTCTTACATTCTATAACCATGAATCACGCTGTTTTTAATTCCACTTGAATCATTTTTAGACCTAGTTATACTTAACAATCTTTCTGTAAATCAAGAAAAATAACGATTGACTTATCTATTCGATTTTCTATAAATGGAGAAAATTGAAGACAACCCTTCCCCCCCCCACTCCGCATTGTAACGAATTACCACTACCTGGCATCATGAAAATATAATCGTCCTTTATCTAAAATATTTATTCTATTGGTTCATGTAAACAGAGAGAAAAAACAATAAAACAATCGATGACAGTAACCAGTTATGTACAAAACCTGTCCAATGATCAAGTTAAACCAATCACAATGTTCAGTTATCTTTATGTATTTTGCTTGAATAAAACAAAATACCAGTTATTATATACACAAATATAGGTAATAAGTTATTGACTTTTGAGAATGAAAATAAATGCTTATTAAACTATTCATGAAGCAAAATAACAGAAATATAATAACATTGACTTGGTACCATTCAACCAAGATATGTAAAAGCTTGACAGACAAACAATCTTAATATGAATATGAAGATTAATTGATAAATGAAGATATTCCCACAGATAATAGTGAGTTAAATTAAAAGGGAACATGGAACAAATTAGGACTCGATTCAGTCACTCTAGAACTACTGAAATGGGTTGTTTTATAATTATGTAACATCTACGCATACGAGAAGACAGCACTATAGCCTTAATAGATAAAATTGCTCCACAGACATTAAACTCAAGATGAAAGTGCATTATCTTTATGTAGCTCAGTTGCCAGATATAGATTCGTGTACTTATTTCCGAGCCACATTATAAATAAGATGTTACCAGGTCGATGAAATAGACGAAAATGAAGCTAGATTTGAACTTGAAACCTAGTGATAAAAAGTTGAATAACTCATCCATTAAGCAACCGCAATATTTATACCTCAATATCACATTAGTTACTGACTACTTAACGTGACAGCATAGTGGATCAAACAGGTGGAACTAATCTGTTCAAATTTTACTAAGTATAAAATATATGGTTTTGGGTAATACGAGTTGAAAATGTAAACAAATACATCTTATGATCAATATGATTCCACCAGACGACATTATGTATTTTAGGTATGTAAGGTAGTTATCTAAAAGGAATGAATTTCATGTAAAGATATAGGAAATGATATGGTTTGACTTTAGCTAAGCAATTTGAAAATATTAGCTCGATAGAAAAACAAACTTTCACTGGGCAACACTTCGGCTACTACCAAAAGTTAATTTCTTGTCAATATGCTCACCAAACTCAGATGATTAGTTACGGTCGGATTCTTTGAAAGATGAATTATTTGATGAATTCCTTTTTAAAACAACGGACTGAAATCTTTTGAAAAAATTAATAAAATCTAATGGCCATTTTATGATTGCCTACCATGAAGTATGAAAGAACCTTCACCTAGGTTTCAGATAAAAGTTTCACAAAAGTTGAACGCTGGGTATTATAGTTTAAGCTTAGTGGTGTTTATACAATCCTATTTATGCCAGATAAACAGGTCAGTATTAAACTGACTTATTTGAAGTATGATTATTACTTCGGTATTTCGACCAATACATATTAATGCTGAAGAGCCACTGAGAACTAAAGATCACTGGACAACAATTTCATCCTTCTATGGGTGTTTTCTGAAAAGATAATAACTATCTATTAAGTTGAGTAAATGTCATTTTTACTCAGATCAATTCTACTTATTCCGTAAACAAAACTTACACATTGATGACGTATCCACATGATATTTTTGATCATTGATAAGTATGTGAAAATCAGAAGTGAGTAGATCAGCGATGGAATTTGATTTTGCGATTCTCGTCCCATCTGTGAATTTAGAAAAATTAATATTACTGATAAATCATGTGGTAGATTAACCTGAATAGCTTTATTCCAAGTCATACACTAACGTTACCTTGATTAGAAGTGTGATTTGAAATCGATAGAGTATAAAGCACAGCGGTGCTCACTGTATAACAGGACTGTGGAAAACAGTTGTTAGAGACACATGAGTATATGAGGGCTGAAGTATCGGGTAATGGATGGTTTGTGTAGTGAAACTACTAGATTAGTAACATTGTGATGTATTGGGTACAGGGGATGGATTGTAAATATTTTAATGAGGTAGTGGATTTTCATTAACATATGTAATTGAGACATGTATTACAGATTACAAACCACAGTTTGCTCCAAATTTCTAATGTTGGTTAATAATAAGCTAATTGAAAAACATAATAGTTACCGAAATGGGACGTACCATACATGCAAATAGTCATCTATTTTTGGACTGAGGTATGTTGCGAAATGCAGATTTAAAAATTTGGTTACACAAAACAATCGTAATTTATGATTGGAGACTTTAGAAATTATTAATTGAAAACCGGCACATTGATGAAGGTGGATTTATTTTTTATCTTCTTCTAAATCTTGAATTTAATTTTTAAAAAACCCAAATATTTTGTCTCTTGATTTCATTAGTTCCTTCAGAATTATATTTTTTGGATATAAGCCTCACTACCCCGCTGTTATACTTCTTTCGACTTTTTTCATCTTTTAAATTTTATCTCACTGAACATGTAGGTGGAAACTTAGATCTATGAAAACGTGAGCTAAGTTCTACGTTATTCCCCCTGTAATAACTGACTACATTTAATAATACATCCAGGAACACAGAAGTCGTAAACCAACTCCAGATATCATTATTTTTTTTGGAGCATATTTACATAGCGATAACAGTAGACTGTAAATTTAAAATTATTTCTGAGAAACGATACATTTTATACTTTTTAGCATCTTAAACTAGAAGGAGGAACAAGTAGCCAATTTTACATGATAATTTACTCCACTAGTAACAAGAAATAATGTTCACATGCAATAATAAATGCCAAATAAATTACTTCACATCCAAAAATCACACATTGAAGTAATGAGATAAAACATATGTCTGATAAGCTATTCACTAAATGTAATCAAAGAATAAAATTCACTTGACAACAGAGGCTTTTTAAGAAAATAAAAACACAAAATAATAGAGACGTATTATTTGTTTATGTATTAATAAATTTTAAAAATAGTTGAATACCCCTGGCTTGTAATATAACGAAGATAGGATATTGTCAAAGTTTAGAAATGTATGTTCTTCTACACGAAATACAAGTTCATTTTACAACTTATTGTTTACTTCAGATGTGGTATGTAACGAGTTAGTCACGAAAATTTGACTGCAAGTTACAACGTGCTTCCTTAAGTGTAACAAAGTAATGTCACAAATTACTAGTATTTAACCAATAACACAAAAATCGTACTTCAGATTTTCAAATTAACATATTTTAACACATAGATTCGACAAAAATGTACTTTATTTTCTCAGGAGTTAAAAAAATGACAATAAAGGATCATCTTAGCAACAAAGCATCTTGTACATTATTTACTTAGGTAGTCAACTGGATATTTTAGTATCATTACAACGTGGTACTAAGTGCGGAAATTTGTAATCATGTAACGTTTGTAAGCTATTTTGTTGCAGTTTGCAATTCCTCATCTGCGCTTACCTATAGCTAAGTAGAACACAATAGGTTACATAGTAATGACAATATGATGATAGTATTATATTGCACATTGACTCCAATGCTTATATGATATCTAAATTGTCATGGAACCTAAAGGTTTTGAGTTCTGTATTGTGTTGCGTTGTGGTGAATGACCACTCCTGAATAGTCTCAACCTAAACTCCAATTCCTCAGATAACATACTTGTGACAGGTTATATACTTTTCTGTCTTCCTAACATATTTAATACAGTCTTATGTTGATTTCTACTATATAGATTTGTTAAATTCTTAGCTGACATTTAAAATCATTCTTTGTAAATATTTTTTTTAGTTGAAACAAAAATCAATAAGTCAACCTTGAATAATCAACAGTGATCAATTTTCAATGGATTTCACAATACCCATCTTATGCAAAATTCATCATAAAATTAAGCATAATTGTGAAGGCTGTAATAATGAATGGATAAATTATAATAATTAATGTGATGAAGTTGATTCTACTGAAGTGATGTACGTTAAGTTATTTATTTCATGATGCATAATAACATTAGCCAACAATAGAAACGACATGGCGGTTAACCTTTACAAATTCGTGGTAATGCTGTGACATCACTTATCCTCCCTGTATAAACTATTTACGAAGTAAACAAAAGTAAATATTGTTTTCTATGATTAGATATAAACACATGTGAAACTTAATAGTTGAGCAGTAGCTAATATACTTGTTCTGTGTTCTATATAAGGAAATGTGAAAGGTATGTAGTACTACAGAATCGTGATAAACATTGAAATAAATACTGAGTGCTTTTTCAACGTTAGTTCATTTATAATTAAATTTGCTATCTGGATGACATGAATTCATATCTGTTTAGTATAAAGTCGATTGCACTAGCCTTCATTTTATATTAAAACATGATATCACCAACAACTGACTTAGGAGGATACACTTATGACTGCATATGAAAATATAAATGAATAGTGTCGATATGCTGCATAACAGAAATTCCAATCTCCCAATACAACGCTAGTTACTAATTCAATTTTCTTACCTAGGATTTGAAAAGTTTGTTGTTTCTTTATTAGTTATATACATGTAAGCGTTCGTTTATTGGTATGAATCCTTCATCATCATTAAAATAAGTGCAGCTTTTTTATGTTGACTATCCTCATTTTATATCAGATGAAACGATTTTGCGAATCTGTAGGTCCTAGGTTTGGTTATCGGATAGTCGTGGATGATCACCGCTGAGGTGTATCTTACTGGGACTGAACAGCTCTGCATTCCCACTAGTTTTGATTGGTGCTGTAGATGATATCGATATGTGCTGACTACGATGTGCGGGACATCTTTAATATTCAAACAAGTTGGCTTCAAAACATGGTTTTTTTAAGAATAGTAGTTCATCAAAAATCATTTTAAATCATGATGTGTTAACTACTGAATCTTAATACTGTAGCTTTTCTGTAAAATGCTTATTGAATGACCTGAAGATTTTACGTTGGTTGAATAATCGAGTGTTAGTAACACACTTGGGTAATGAGATTGTAAGCTAGCTCAAAACGTCGATTCTTCTCTCTCGTCATCAGTCTATCAATTAATCCAAGTAAACAATGAAAATCGTCATTGGTGAAGAGACAATAACTCTGTTACGCACGCACCAAGCAAAGAAACGTCTACCATTTATTTTGAAACTTAATCAAAACAATCATTCATCCATTTGAATAAAGAAATCAACACTTTGAAATATCCTACATTTGAACTTCATAACCTTCAGAATACGGTAACGTAACCAAAGATGATGCAAAAGAAATATTTGTCTTCAATGAAACCATCATCAGGCTTTACTTTAATAAATGAAAACATGTAGAAATTACTATTTTGTTCCTTTCATTATCATATGACTTAATAAACAACTTAACCAATTTTTCATACTTCTTGCAGTCGTTTCTTTATATGTTACAGATTTCTTCTTCGTTATTTATGCATTTGAACATATTTACAAATTTAATAGCACGTAATTCTTACGATTGTTATT
This sequence comes from Schistosoma japonicum, assembly GCA_025215515.1. NCBI lineage: Eukaryota > Metazoa > Platyhelminthes > Trematoda > Strigeidida > Schistosomatidae > Schistosoma > Schistosoma japonicum. The sequence continues at coordinate 63,299,163 of CM046069.1, read as the reverse complement.
ATTGTTTTAGCAAGCATATTGTCCGAAGTTTTGACCTAACGTTTGTGTTAAAATATTTGTACTATCTTCTATTAGTTTTATTAATAATAAGGCATTAATCAACCTAATATCATTAGGTAAGTTCTACCTTTACCATAATGCACTATTAAATGTAGTACTGGTGTTTAATTGTTATCGCATTAGTTCTCTTCAAAACCAGAAAAATAAATTATAGAAGGGTTCCTTTTAATATCAACAGCTACATGACGACTGTGTTTACAGTATTTCAGAGAATATGTTGGATTATGGTGGGGTTAACTGCAGCATCTTCAGTGTTTCAGCATTTCGAGTTATGGTTTATATTGTAATTTATTTTCCAATAAAGATTTTATTTCAAGCTTTTAAAATACTTACGTTTCTATCTAACATATTGGGCTGTACTACGTTGAAATGTTCATATCAGGCAGCTGTCAATAAACTCAAACGCTTGAAACAAATTATTTATTGAAATACAGGGTACTGAAGAGACTACTTTAAATATAAAACAACTGAAAATGTCAGATACGAGTTACATTATGAACACAGAAGATGCTAAGGATAACTTAAGATGCTAATGTGAAATAGAGTGTAATGTTGGGTTTCGGTCGCATAGCATGTCGCCGATCGATCGTAACCCGGTCTATTTTATCTATAAGACAGTTTCGCACAAGAATGAATTTTAAAATAGAAAGCAACAAATCAGTCTCTGTAAATCACGTGAACACTTGTTAAAATTTAATTGTCACCCATCCAAACTCAAAATAACGAAGAATTTCAACATATAGTATGCAAAACGACAACAATCTACTTTCTACTCCTCTTATTCTGAAAATGGGTAATAAGCCGAATATCAAGTGTTTCATTTGATCATCACTATTAGAAACTTCTTAACAGTGCAAGCACTTCATATGTCAATAAAGATGACAATAGGAAACAATACAATACAATTATTGGCTGTTCAAATTGTGATGTTGCAATAATTTGAAAATCATAACCAAGACATGCCTCGTAAAAGAAAACTACTTTCCTGGAATGCAGAGAAATTCAGGCAGTGAACTTTAGGCGGTGAACCATTTCATTCATGCTTTCCAATATACGATCACGCTTTATTATTTTAACTTACTGAATTGTTAGTTTTAAGCTGTGATCATGTGTTATCTTAAAACTATTTATCACTAATTATTTTTCAGAAAATAACAAGCGTTTTCAAATAAACATCCATTGATTAAAACTAGGAGATGTTTACTATCTGCGGAAGCCGTTATAGAACTGATATAGAAAATGTAAAGGAAAATTGCTGTGTCAGAAGTTACTTAGTACATTGTTAATATGTGTAATTGGTTATTTTCTGTCTGCAATGATAATTTAAATACAGGGACGTCAATCAATCATCACTTAAGAAAGAATCTAGTGACAATCCCCATGGCCCACACTGTCACACTTTACATCAGCTCAGTGACATGAGAACGTTCACAGGATTAAAATTAAAGAGATATAAATAATCAAAATAAAGGATAATAAGTAAGTAGTGATGTTAAAACATAAAGTCTTAAGGGAGATGAAGATCTTCAAACACAGATAACGATTATTGTACAGCCCTCAACTAGAAAAACTATACCTTCCTACAAAAACCAGTCCAACATCGAGTGGTTTTATAGACCGATTCCTTGTTTTAGCTTTCTGTTATGATAACCAACATCAAGAGATTGGGTGGAATATATGCCTAAGCTAATCATTCCGAATAAATTTCACAGCTTTATCAATAGATTTATCATCTCTTTTTAGGGCCTTATTCCTAATTTTAAGAATACTGATCATATGTAAATAATGCTTCAAAATCAAGCAACATCGAGTACCTATGACCTACCCTTTGGATGTTATTATTGAGTAGTATGGTTCTAGTTTGTCTTTAAAATCTCGATCCCCTCTGAGTCCTATGTATTTTATCTAATGTATTTATTGCTTTTTGAACATGAAGCTATAACTACTTGCACATCTTTTAAAACAACATTTTCTCATTAAAAAAACATTGACAATCAGATAAGTACATATGTGCATCAATATTAACTGTCATTATTTTAAAAAATAACTTTCTTCAATTTAAGTTTTTAAAATTGGAAATAATCGTAAATTAAGGAAAATACGGAGGAATCACATGTGTCCAATTCAGTTGTCTTCAATTCAGATAGAATACCTTAGTCTAATCTAAAAGTTAACCACTAGTTAAGTACAGGAAGATGTTGCTGTATGCACGAATACTAAGGTCAGGTAATGTGATAATGATAGATCTTGCCTAATTCAAAGATAAGTGACCACAGAAAATTATCCTAAAGTGGAGTTTAAATACAGGACATTGTGACCACGCTCACTATCTTAATTTTGCATTAGTCAGAAAGCATTTTCAATCTTGGTCACTTTATATTGTTAGGTTGTTGGCTATACGTGCATTCAATAACTTAATTAGTGACTTTATTATAAAAAAATTTAGTTCTTATTATTGACTAAACTTTGCTAAGTCTATCAGAAATATCAAACTTGGCTGAAGTGAAGTGGCGTTGTGATCTAATTGATTTTATGTCAAATTATTAAAAGTAGTCAGTAAAACTATATAACCCCGAATTTTTCGTTTACTACACTAAACAACAAGTACGTTTGCACACAAAATAGATTATTTCTATAGTTTCGCAGACAAATACGTAAGAAGGTATTGGTACTTCAATTTGTACTGTCCTCTAGCATCTTGGACTAGAAACACTATGCTAAAAATACAGGAATTAAGTTGCAGCTTTTGTAACTGTTCAGCATTTTTGAGAAGTGGACACTTGAATTAAGCACCGTTTAAAGTATTGCAAGTCAACATTTTTTACATTCCAGTTACTAGCAAACATGATTAGCGGAACATTATAAGTATAAAGAGAATAGTCACGTTAAATTCAACACCGTAAACTGACAGACTGTAGATTAACAATCTGTTGTGTTACAGTCTAACAGTATAAAGTAAGGGACTGCTAATGTATAAATGGTACGAGCACTTAATTTAGAGAATAGGAACTGCAACAAGTCCCAAACAGCAGTAAATGAATTCAGGCAAACTTAAATAACTTAATACAATAAAAATAATGAGCAAACGATTAAGTCATTCGATAGATGACAGTTGTCACTCAAAAGCTCTCTTACCCTCACTGAAAAATGTTACTCGGTCCACACCACTGTCTTCACATTTTATAAAGTTTGATAGATCTCCAACTGTGTGTTGTAAGGGTTTGAGAATAAAAGAACATGCTTCCCGTCTGGACGGCAGCGGGACAATAATTTTTGGCAGACCATTTTCATTATGTACAGAGACAGTATCCAACGACGAAGAAACGGACGTTGAATAAAACAGAAGTGATTGAATATTTACAAGATCCAATCGCTTAAGTTAGCGTATTCGAAAATTAAAATAAATGATTGTGAAATATTAAAGAGAAGTAGTGTAGCAGAAATCTTACATACAATTAAAGCAATGATACATTAGTGTAATGGCTACTAAATGGTAGCTTATGAATAACCCTGTGAATTCTGAAATTATTCGATAATAAACTTTAATTCTATATTACTTTCTTTCAAACAATAATGGCACTTGCTTTAGCATCACTACTGTGAGTATACTCAAAATAATTCTCTGTAGAACTTTGTTTTTAACGTTCTGTTTAAACAAATAAGGAAAATCTTTAGAACTTCTAAGATCTACTAACATTTGTGGATTCACTCAGATGTTTTTGTTCGGATTAAACTGTATTTTTTAACTCCAATGATTGTGAAAGCGACTGGAAGATTACCGAAACAAAGCAAAGTTTAATAACCAGTGGCTGTCTACAATCTTCTACAAATAATTGAAAGTTTAGTAACTAGATTATTTTCTGAAATTCAGACATTTCTTTTGCAAGCTAACTAATAAGATTATTTTGTTCAAATAATCACAATTATATTTGCACATTTTAACACTGTTCGACTGAAAATAACTTTCAGACTAAGTGAATCTGCTAGAACGAGCCATCCGGAAGACATGGCTAATAGAAGCTATCAGCAAGTACTAAAATGCTGTTTAAATTAACAACAGATACCCATCGCCAAACAAAGTTTTATTTCAAAAAGATCGGGATTCATTAGTCCAAATGTTAATACTGATGGATAAAAACTAAGAAACAGACAACTATGAAGCCATAGATCCCTCTGTTAGGGTTAAACAGCTATTCAGTACCATCCAGATGTTATGCCCCTTCAGCTAATATCAAGGCTACAGCTACAAGCAAGTAATTTTGCCTAGGATGTGAAGGATAGTTTAATTCCAAAAATTGTACATTCATGAGCTAGTCTTTTTTCAAAGTAAATGTATACAAATATGAAATATATCTTGAAAAATGTAGGTTATATTTTAGTATTGAGAAATTATCCACCATGCCGCAATTTTCCGAAGAGTTAGTTTACGGGCACAGAGATTCAAATGGCCTATTTTTACATCACTATTAAGACCAAACTTGGAAGCTTCAAAAATTGTGTAGGAAGCTTCAAAAAAATTGGAATTGTGTAAAAATGCTTATAGAAACAATACCACAATGAGTATAAAAACTGTATTCCTGAAGTTTTACAGATTTTACTGGTGTAAAATGTTCTATATTGCTGCCTGGATAAAATCTAGAAGATAAGTTGCAATTCACATATGATCGCAGAGCGAATTATGCCTCTTCAAAAACGTATATTATGTAATTCCATAAGTATTGCTTTATAAAATTTTCACTTTAATATGTCTGCCAACATTTACTTGCATGAATCACTTAAAGATATTTTCGATATAGTCATGAAAATATACCTTATTTAGGCTTTACAGTCTACACTGTTAACCAACAATCAGTGCATTATATGTTTCAATCAACAGCTACAGAATTTATAATACGAGTTCTACAGTTCAATGAAAATTTCCGTATCTAATGCCTGCGTGACAACTTATCATATTGCTTGTTTATGAGTTCAGTAATTTATAACAAAAACAATACACTAACTGGCTAGGACAGTTGGAGTTGTTTACACTGAGTTTCAGGCGTTTAAGAGGTGACTTTGTTGCGGTTCACAACATTTTGAACACAACCAGACATCCAAACAAAAGCATACTAGCCGCATCGCATACCCTTAAGACATGAGGAAACCCTCAGATCACTGCCCACCGAAAAAATAAACACAGGTGACAGCTAGTTTATTGTTATTAAAGGTTCACTACACCAGGAAGACATTGACTGATGCAGTAGCCCATACACGTTGGAAAGTTTCGAGAGGAAACTTGATAAATATATGTTTTACTACAAAATACTAAGAGCTTCCTAGAACAGAAGCTGAACACTTACTATTAGTTATATTGACTTAAACAACTCGTTCCGTAGCTCTATAACTTCTATATCACTTACCCAATCTTATCATCCTTCAAAATTTAGTTCTCTTTTCTTATTCGTTCTATTGTAACCTTTTCAACTTTATCCATAAACTTGATTGCCTATAGCTGTGAGTGGATGGATTTCAATTTATGTACATACATATAAATAATGGAAAACAATAATAATTGAAAAAAAAGATCAACATCTTTCAATTTTTTTAAAGACGTGGAAGTTGTAGTTAAATTTTACAACAATAGAGCACTTTTTAAAGTCTATAACTGACACCTACTCTAAAAAATTCTCTTTGAAACGATATACGCCGTAAATACATAAAGGTCAAGATCGTGCCCTTAGTAACCTTAGGTTTGGTCTCATTATTGATACGTTCGAACGACGATTGAATTCATAATCCAAGTACATACATTTTTATTTTTGAAGTTGAGCATGTTTGTACAAACGATTTTTTATTACGTCTACGGTAAAGTTTACTAGATCACGAGTATATGAATCATATCAGATAGGGAAACTCAATATTTAATATCTGTTTGACAAGCGAGTATAAATCAATTGATTTCTATTGACTTGCGTCACAAATACTTTAGTTTGGTCCCATTTACTTAGTTTCTTTTAACAATATGTATCTAGCTGCATTGTTGCTCGATTCTTGACAGTTTCAATTATTTTTTTATAAAAAAACACAAACACAAACTTTATGTTTCACCAAAAAACAAAGCTACTTAAAACAGTTGTTTACTTTCGATACCGTCTTTATTGCTGCAATACAGTACGTGATTTTTCTCCGTTTTGAAGTTCAGTCCGTTTTTGGATGTCCGCTTGTTAATCCAAACCAAGACTTTCAGGAGATCATTCGCATTACCACCATCTCGCATTGCTTTCGTCTCCTTAAGTAAGAATTGACGAGCACATGTTCAGTGTAAAATGGTTAAAAATAATAAAAAAGGTTACTCATGATATAGTAACTCTGCCGGGCCCAGTAAATGCAATGGATTATCTATTGATGACAACATGTCAGCTGTGAAATGTAATGTTCACGAAATTGTAGTGGGGGGGGGTTTGGTGAGATACCTAACCCTATCACACGTATCGTCGTGCTTCTTGAATCCTAAATAATTGTCTCGTTTATAAACGACGAGGAAATAATGGTATTTATGATAGCGCATTAATTAAACTTTAACTGTATCTAGCACGTATTTGTTGATGTGTCTTTAACTTTTTCTATTATCCTTATCTTGAATGGAACCTTACTACCAACCAGTTCCATAATTATCAAAAACCCTGGCCACCAACGTTATAACAGACCAGGCTAATGAAGTTATAAAGCAGTGTAACTTTACGTAAGTCAAGCAGTCACATCACGCCATTTATTACGCGACATGAATCAGTTTAGTAGTTGAGCCTGCGGTTAAAACCATCAGTCCTATTCCCAAATTTGTTAGCACTTCTAAAATCCATGCAGAGCTTTTTTTATTGAACCCAATTTATGAACGACTTTTTTTTCTGTCATCTACTGATTATTGTCATAAGAGTTGATTATTGACCATGTATATAAGTTCCTTTACACTGGTTGTTATTCAAATTTGTCCGCCAGCTTGATAAATAAAAACGATTATACAAATACAACGTTTGCAGCTATTGTAGTTAACCAGGAAACATTGTTAGTTTGCAAATACTGCAACCTTTTACGTGTGATGAATTATTACCCACTGGTATAAACAGAGAAATCTGAGTAATGATATATATGCCCAACTAATTCATACTTACTGTAAGTAAAAGTCATTCATTTATTCATATTTCATATATCCATTTTATTGCAATCTTTACTTGTCTAACTTCATCTGCTGAGTCCCATTAACTAGTCAGACAGGAAACAAAAGTACCTGATGCACTATAATTTTTTATCAGTAAAAAGTTATTTCAAATGATCCCCTTTGGCGTCATCTGATACTTTACTTATACCATTCTAGAAATATATAGTGCTAACCTTCCATCCATGCATACTTTTAAAAGAACAGTACCAAACAAGCATGAATAAACCCAGGCGAATATCATTCTATTATTCAGTACAATTACATTTTTATGATGCACTATTTAGTTTTGGCAGATAAGCCCTCATTTATTATAATGGGCAGTACAGTGATGGGTTATCAAGTTGTAGTCAAATGGAGAAGATAGTCAATGCTACATAAGTCAGCACACTATTAAAAAATGGCATTATTTCCAAATTAAGCATTCAAACACATTCACAAATGCTAATTTTCAAACTCATCACAATGGTCTTTTAAAAGCGGCTACGTTATCTGCTTCATGTTCTAGATAATAGTCACATAGGTTACTCTAAGTTTAAAATTCTAGTATGTATTCCAGTTTCATTCCTCAATAGCCTGCGACTTAAGGTATCTGCGATAAGTGTTAGCCTTTTATTCATTTTTGTCTTATCATCTTTGTAAATGTTTAAATGGTTTTTAAATTAATCACCAAACTAGAGCTACATTGGTTTTTCTGCTTAACGAATAATTTAATGTAACCTTCCATTCTGCTCTACTTGATTTCTCCAATAAACTTATAATTATTTAAAAATATGTCTTTAATATAATATTGGTTGACAAGGTCAATATACAAATTAAACTTTCTGTGACTAGCATTATATATTCTTACTGTTAATTTTTTGTAATTAAACGGTTTGTTGAAACAGAAGACAACCCTATCTATGACAATTCGTAGAATTTTTAAAAACCATCATACAGCATTTTTATCGACAAACAATCATGAGGTATGATCGCTGCTATTGAAACTATCATAAAGACTTCCGTCGATAAATTCGCTTAGTAACTGGGAATGTTATCACATAGATGTTGTTAGCTGAAGTGGATTGCCTTGATGTTTTTACCATTAGCTGTCGTATTAAACTGTCTGTCAGTCTAACTGGTGGTCGTATCGATAAATAATAATTTGCATAAATTAACAGTTAGAGCGATTGAACAAACGTTTTACGATTTTTCAAAAATTATGGTTGAATTTCCCACATCACTGACAACCATTAATACCAATATCAGAGGCATACGACGGAAATTATACTTTTAAAGACTAAAATATGCTACTGGCACAAAACGTAGTTATCTTTCTTTACAGTCTTACGGAATGTGCATCATCGCACTGTTGTCAAGAACGCTGGTCCATTGACAAAATCAAACATTGTTCGGCTAAATTGTCGTCAGTCGTTGGACTTCCATGATTCCAACATAGATTTGGTTATGACGTTCGTGTAATATATTAGTAGGGAATTCACGTCTAAAAGTACATAATATTTTATACTAACCCATAGTTTCAGACTTGTTTATTTCTAATCATGCCAGTGAACTTAAGCTGTTGTAATAAGCGTTGCACTATCAAGTTCTCTGGCTGATTCTATGATACAGGCTTACAACCACAAGTGTTGCTGCCGTATTAGCAGGAATGCAAAGCGAAAGTTTGAAACCATTCTCCGCAGCTATACAGCCATAATGACGCAGCAGATTATCACAGTTAATCTGTACAACACTTGGTCGCAAAAGCAATTAGTTTCTTCTTTCAAGGATCTTAGTTCTATTCAGCATATGAGTCAAATTCTATTTGCAAAGAGCCAAGTTGAGTCGATTGCTTAAATGTAGGTGACCAAAGACGGCGAATCAATATGGCTTACAACAAGTCCTATAACTCAAGTAACATAAAGTATAGACAAGCATAGTAAATAAGACACAACAACAGTGGACACCAAATTGTAATTAAAAAATCATTACCAGTCATTGTAAAGACCTGCCAGTACACGAGGAGTTATTACCAACCAGGGAACTACAAACTAGCACCAAATGAACATTAATGATAGACGCTCAACATGCTCCTTTTAAAAAGATTTCCCCACGAGTTTAACTAGATTTTACCACACTTTCCTTGGTACCAACCTATGCCCTCACTGATAATGACTTGGTGATCTAATATAATGCAAATTATTATATGCTGCACCCTGTTAATCATCCTAAGTAACAACATCTCACATGAGTGTAGCGCAACAACATATCACTCATAGTCTAGAAACTGTTGACTACAACACACAGAGATTACCGGGCTTTGAATATCAGACCACCATATCATGTAAACCACGAATCTGTTCTAATGTTTTGACCATCAACGGGCAAAATACAACAAATGAATTCTAACTCATACTACGTAGAGTGCTTATATTATGGATTAATTTTAGCAATAGAGCTTAGATATTCTAGTTGAAACTACAACTTACTATTAAGATTAAAGCTTGGGCTAGTATTTTGGGCTAGATATTTCTTGTAAAATTGAGGTTTTAGGTTAAAAATAGGAATATAAACCGATTTACATAGAAAATAATAGATACAAAAAATATAGTTATTGGAAATAAATCTTTGTATCGTCAGCGCAATAAGCGCAATGATATAATATTTTGCCCACAAAAACCTTTACTTACCAAAAATGTATAAAGGAAACCACTTCAAGTATAATTTCTATGATTGAAATCATTGATTTATATAGGCCTAAACATATATCATTGACTTTATTGAAAACGTGTGTTAGTGAAGGGATATTCTATTGCAGCTTTACTCAAAATTCTTTAAGAAATGATCGATTACTGATTCAAGAAGATGGTTAGGTTTATATAACGTTCTTTTTAGTACTTAGAATTACGAATTACAGTCACGCAGTAGCACATTTAAAACTCAAAAGTAGTAGCAGTAGAATTGTTTGGTGGTCATCAGTAATAGGAATCCTAATCAGTCAGTGGTCTGCGCTGAACACTCCAGAGATCCAACAATCAAGAGGATCTAGCAATCACGCACTCCAGTAATAAATTAATTCAGGCTGTAAGAAACTTAACTAGGAAAATATATATGCATGTAGGAATGGCAATGTACCGAATATTGATAGTCACAAGGGTTGAGAATTGTACAGCCAACGACAAGTAGGAAATGAGAAGATAAGACTAAGAAGACAATATAACAAGTAACAAAACAAGCAGACACAAACAGAAAGGAATACATGAATTATAATACACGGTAACACATTTATTCAAACATCAGAAACAAAAGTACACAGATTTACATGATTGTATGCATTCACCTGAACCAGATGTTGAAGACTGCTACAGTTTTTTTGAACTTTAGGCACTGACATTTTCAACATCGACTCTGATTGTTTATAATTCGCAGTGCAGTCAAAGTGTTGCCGAATTCGCCTTACAAAGGAGTTTTTATCAAAGTTCAATAATCTAAATTTAAGCAAATATTAGCAAAATTTTATCTTCATAGGATTTCAGAAAGTAACGTTCGTTACTATGAAATCCATTGAAGTAATCATTTTGAACAACCTTAAAAACACCCGACGCACTCAGCTTTCCCGGATCTGGTTGAAAAAAGAACTCGGTTAAAGTAGAAACAAACCTTGTAGTAAAAACATTTCTAGTACCGAAACCAGTCTTGCTAGTCGTGCTCAGTCCTACTTATAAGATATGCTAATGTTTTCTTTTAACCATCAGTGACGAATGTTAACAGTTGTTCATAATTCCGACATAGTTCAAATGGTCGCCCTACCTTCGATCTTAAAAGAGGGACCTGAAATGCTTCAGAACTGTGGTAACATATTCAGTATTATTTAAAGGTTACTGTAGTGCCTAATCCTATCACATCTATCAACTCCATCTTAAATGATCATTGAAAGTCACTAATTGTCGCGAGACCCTCCTCAGTGGTATATGTGATACTGGCATTGTGACGTAGCCTAGGATTATTACCTTATATACAATTTAGCTACCACTTAGATTTGTATACATCGAGAAAACTGGATACCACGATTAAGGTGTGCCATTTTCAGATATCCAATTGTATGATGTTAATAACATGGGGTACAGCGTAGATCAAACTGGAACTTAACATGATATTCCCTCCGATTAAAATACATAGTCCTACATCGTCGTAGCACCTTCTGACAAATTTTTTACTTGTCCCACTCAACTATTAGGTGCCAAGCTTATCAACAGTGCTAAGATCTTGACACGAAACCATAAGTATGTTTGAGACACTAGCAATAAGAAAATGAAAACATGGACTACGATTAATTTCTGCATTAACCTATCTTACAGTGTAAGCTTTAAGGCGATCCTAAGTAGAAATAAAATAATTCTAAAAACAAAGCGAGATCAACAATATTGAAAACAAATAAATCAACGGGTTTTAAATAATTTCCTTAATAAGTATTGGATGTTCAAAGCAAGTTAGGCTCCAAATACAGGGTATGCGCCACTACTTTAGCCCTACAAGGTCACGCTAGGCGTGTAAAGTCGGTTTAGTTTGTTTAATTTGGCTTTGTTAATGCTACTCCAATTTATTGACTGTGTATACGCTCATTAAGTTGCGAAGTTTGAGAAAGACTTAAAAATGGTAGGGTTCTTTCACTTATTGGAAGTAACAACTCAGGAACAACAAGCTGCTGCATAATTTGCAGTTTCAGATACATCGTTTACTGTGAACACAGTCTAGAAACATAGTTCAAAGTCCCATTATAAACTTTTATATGGATTTAAGTCTTTATTAAAGCGATATTGAGATGCTTTTCCGAGTTGAGATCGGGCACAATTGTAGGATGTAGAGTTTGATTTTTTCTTGACCAAAAATACTCGTTACTCCACCGTGGCATTCTTGCCTATTGTCCGTTGCTTCATTGCTAAAAAATTATCTGGTAAGCAAAGAAACTGCTCAGTCAAAATTCATTTGATTCCGAAGCGCGTTGAGATTTACTATGTATGGATGAATATTTGGGTATAAATAATTTATTTTATCTGTTATGGCAAACGATTCGTTCAGAGGCCTGAGTTTCGTATTGGGTTTAAAGTTCAATGTAAAACTGCTATCAGATTCCTAAACAAAATTCAACGGCCTGCATATATTGTTTTGTAGAACGTTATTTGAAAGTCTCAATAATATCTGATATCCGTACGAAGCTTCACTACGTTTGAATCAATATTATTTGACCCACTGAATGCCCTTTAAATATTCACCAGAAAACTTCAGTGTGCACATTAAAGTATTTTAAGTTATCCTATATTTGCTTATTTCAGATTCCTGCACCCTCTTCTCAAACTCCCAATTCTTTCCACATTTTTACATGCTCTCCTAGTAACGATTCAATTAGCCAAAAGTAACGTTTTATACAGCATGGCTTATCTCCTGGAAAATGTACCGTCTCTTTCGTTGCCAGTGTAATACTTTCAGGTTATATTCGTCACAAAGAACGAAGATGTGAACGAAAATTTGGTCTCTACCTTTAAACAGTTTAAAAATTCAAATATTATTACACAGGTTGATCCTGCTAAATTTATGGACGAACAGTTCATTGCAGGGTTTTGTCGTCGAGGTAATTCTCACTGTTCTATAATGTTTATCCAAAAAAAGAATATAACCACTAACGTGATAAGTTATCTTCTGGTTAATGCAAGTCTTCTAAATTTATGAGGTATATATACCTGTTGCCCGAGTTCTGGGCTAAAACAGTCGTTTTTCACTAATATTGCCAACGAATCTATACTACCGTTATCTATCAACTCATTTTATCAGGTACATACTCATGTACTTGGCTTTGTGTCACATAATGGTATTGTGATACTACCCGACTACGCAAACGGAAATAGCTAAGGACATGTAAGATAAACTCGTAATTTGAGGATAACGACTGTCAATATAATAATAATTTAGTGTTCTTGCGATCGCGAGGCTACCTGTTAACAAAGCTACAAAGGATTTTCTTTGAAACTCCGCAAAAATTTCAACTGCTAAAGTGCTTATTTTCATAATAACTTCTGTTGTCAAATATGACTATGATTGCTGTTATCACCTAATAATAATATATTCCTGGTTGTTTCATTTAGTTTATAAAGGCTACTTTTGATATTGTCGTCATCTTAGTGTCTTTGTTACGGTTTATTGAATGTATTTTCAGCACTTTGAATCTCTAAGAGCATATCAGCTGATACAATTTTTGTTATTTTTAATCGGCACTTTTGATTTGCGTGTTTTGACACGTTTTTCCTCGTTCATCCTAAAAAGCTGAATTTTCATCATATTTTAAGACCTTTAGTTTGCAGCGTTATTATGGTTTAAGAAAAAAAGTAATTTACAACAACCAATCGTTAATGAAGTGAAGTTATCAAACAAGTCTGTTGATTCAGCAATCTCGGCGACAAATATACGATTCAAGTGAAAACCAACGCCAATGAGCAACTTGCAAATTTTTACTAATTTCTAAATTATGTTTTAGTATCGTATCAATTCATCTTTGAACTCAGTGCATATTCCTACATATGAATAGATTCAATAGTACTTTTCTGTTACAAGAAGCGCAGTGACACAAATCAATGTAAAAATAACTCACAGAAGACCAATATCTCTACTGTTCATTAATAGTAAACTAAAACTATGAAAATAAGTTGCGAACAATTAATACAATACAGTAGTCTCCTACTTAAATTGTTTGTACTTAATGTCTGGTAAGTAGATAGGAGATTAAAACATCGTATTCTTTGCTGTTGCGACCGAACTATTCCATCTACAAGATACTACGGTCTTTCGTTTACTTCACTGGTATACATCACTTTTTTAAAAAAATCTTTTTCTTTGAATTTCAGGTGTTGTTACGGTTCTACCACTTAAACCTCTACCAGAGTTTCATCTTTCTATTGAAAAATGTAAGATATATCCTGTTGATTATTTAATCCGTTAACTTTATTCCGATCAGTGGATATATATTTTTAAACCGTTTAACTTGTACGTAGTAACGTAAATGATAAAGACTATCTCTAGGTAACTTAAAATACAGTTGCGACTAACACTTTTTCACACTGTCTTCCCTTAAATTGTAAGCTTAAAACTTGTTTGTGCTTTGTCTCTACGATCTAATTCTTCCTCTCATATTTTATATATCCACATTTTTTCTTACTACGATTGAAGTAATTACCACTTCTACTAATTTGGTTCTCATCTTACTGTCCTGCTGAGATGTGATAACTTGAACAAATGCGTGTACCAGGTTCTATGTTGTACATGCATACGTGTAGTACTTTTCCAACATGCAAGTTATCTTAGTCTAATAGGTAATAATTAGTAACGATAGGTCTTAACTAAGAACGCTAGTACTTACTTAGATGAGAGTGGTGTCAGGTGGTGAGTTCTGTATAAAATAAAGTAGGCTTCCTAACCTTCTGTTAGGGATTCCTAATCCCTGAAGATACAATGATTGATTTAATTAAACGAAAGAAGTTGTATTGATTTTTTGTAAGCTTTATGTGTAAGCTTTCGTCACATTAATTTGATTTCAATGTGAGTCCTACTCCTGAGTACAGTTTGACAGTATTTCATTGTATTAATTAAGTGTTGATAATTTCACTTGATGAATAATCACTGTAAATTAGTTGATATAAAAATCGATGTATTTATGTAGATAAATTCGCAGTTCACTAGTGTTGTCTGGTTGACTTGTGTTCCTTCTTATTTCGGCTTGGTACTCATTGGAATAGGGCAGACGCGTATTAATCTACTGGGCACACCACATTTGGCATTCGCACACCCAACCACCAACGATTTTCGCGCATCATAACACCTTCATTGCTTATTATTACTTGAAATAATAGTCGTTAAACCTGTAGGTTTATAAAAGTGAAATCTCTAACAATAGCAGAAATACAGGAACGATTTTAGGAGCTATAATGAGAGGATACAATGGTGGTTAAAATTGCGGAGGAATAAATGAGTGAGTTCGTAAGTTAAACGTAAAAAAGTGTGAGATTTGCAGTCTATTAGGACTTAGACTATTTTTTTCACTTAGTTGTATTATACCTATTAAGTGCTTCTAGTGGATGGAAGATTTTTAATACTGAGTATGGTCATTGAAGTAATCCTGGTGCAATTACTCCATTTATGACATCAGTATACGACAATGCTGATTAAATGTTAGGATAATGCACAGTCTTATTCTCTACTCCATGTATTACTGTTAATGTATTTGTCTTCATAATATCGTCCAGCGATTTTCATCAAATAGTGTTGTGGGGTGTGTATATTATAATAGGCGATTGGGATCCCGTCTTCAGTAGTAACTATACACATTCAATGAAGTCACGGGTACTTCTACGGTTTTTACAGCTTTTATTTCTATATATTTTGCAAAGAAAATGATTCCTAGTTGGTATGTTTTCGATGACATAAACCATGACACATTTAAATTAGTATTAACAAAGTATCAGACAAATTATTCATATTCGGCTACTTAAAAAAGTAATCTGAATTTATTTTTTTTAATACTCTTTAGCGGTTCTAACCCTGGACATGTCTCCTGTTATATACTCTGGTTTTGGATTGTCTGCTAAGAGAATGAAGCAGGGGAAAAAACAGTTTTTCTATCGTGAGTTCTTTTCCAAACGTCGCACTCATGGAAGTCTTGGGTATACTGTCATGTCATACTAAACGGCTAACCATTTGTTTTTTGGTTACTTAAATTTAAATTTTACAGACAGTTATTGGTAACTCAGTAGTTAGATCCTCGACTCTCGATCGTTAATTATCAAGCTCGGTGCCATATTTAACTACTTCGACTTTAATAATCAGCTCTTCGTACTAACCCGCACACAAAGTTTGTCTGAATACCATGTAGACGAACTTGTATGCAGTTAATAAATTGTTGTTGTTGCTGTTTTCTGTAGGATGCAGGTACTTTAGTGTCTTTTAAACGCACTATTTGACTTTTTGGTGGTCTCATTTACTACGTTATTGTAGTATATCTTATCATATCTAGCAGGAAATTAGTAAGAAAAATAGAGGCACTGATTGTTCAGAATGCCTTGTTGATCTTTCATAGGCTGTGTACTCAATCTATGGAGTCAAATACGGCTTCCAAGAAAGCTATATTAACTATATTTATATTTTAAGATCTAATGCAGAGCAAATATTTGATAAATGCACCCTCGCCCAGGTTTGAAACCAGCCTAGATTTCTCGAGTTTGACGTTACTCGGCTTCAGATAAGCGTCGGATGATTACAGAGGCTAGAATTTTAGATACAATGTTAGTCAAACAGACTCCTCTGTGGTTGTTACAAGAAGATTTCTGTTCTTTCATACAAACTTGGACGATCAGTGACTAGTCAGAGATTATATCCAGGTTCCAGACTTTAGCCAATATATCAATCAACCTGTTTACGAAAACTCGACCACCGTTTTTAAGGATATCTGAGGTTGACCTATCAGGTCCTACTGTTTAGTCTAGCTTCAAATTACTTATAGCCTTTTCAACCTCACTAAATGTTTGGGGGGGAGGCCTATCGATTTTTCATTTAGGTGGTTTGGAGATGGTCAGAAACAGAAGAGCAGCTGAAAGTTAGTTGAAATGTTCATAAAATTTTATTGCCCATCAGCCTAACCTTTTAGACCAAGAATAAATTATAGACCCATCTTTTCCGGAAATTGTCTCACTAACAGCCGATTTCCTAATACCAGTGTCCTTGATCAGTCGGAGCAGTTGCCTAGTATTGCCTACTGTCTCTGGCGCTTCCATCGCTTTTGTTTCTGCCTTTCTCCCCACTGCTCATAGCCCTTGCGTAGACTTTTTGTTAGTCTACATTTCAGTAGTCGTCACTCTTCACCATTCTCCAAGCTTGGCGGAGCGAATTTTCTAACCTCAGAAGAAACCCATTGATATTTCCTAACCTTTATATTTGGTTGAATCCAGGTATCGTTGCTGCATTTACAGCTGCTTCAAAGTTGTTCCAAGCTTCTACGGGATGTGCCCTCTGAACACAATCGAATAAGTGTTTAGCTAATCCTTTTCTGAACGCACTCTTGGCTTTTTCATCCACAAACTGGCCACCGAGAGGTTTGTCTGTTATAATCTTTCTACGTCTGGTAAAATGTATGGAAATGCGAATTCTTTCTAGAGCATTGTCAGAGTTCAAACATATACTTTAAAATGAGCTACAGTCCTCTACAGGGCCTCTCCAACAGTGGCTGATGCTAATATAGTTTATGTGTCCATCATTGAGTTGATATTGGAGACCACCATGTTATACAGTGTGCTTGCTAAGAATAAACAGTAATCTGAACATAACTCTAGAAGACGGTCTCCACTGTCCATTCGTTGAGCTGGCGTGTTATAAAATCCGCCTAAGAACTTTTCAGCCTAACTTAGCTTACCGATTTAGGTGTTAAAATCTTCTGCTACAATTACTGTGTCTTAGTGTTTAGTTTTCTGAATTAGACTAGAGAACTTTCAGCTGAAACCATTGTTATCAGATGTCTGAAACCTGAAGTGTTTGTCCAAAAGGAGACTATTATAATAGTTTATTAACCTTGATAACATTAACTTAATTATTTACACCCACAACATTGGTCTTTAAAAAAACTTTTGCATTAACTATATAGTGTCATTACATCATTGCGTCGCTTTTGCTTGATTTCAGCAGTATTCATTAGTAACTAATTGAACTTTACTTACTTGTTTTAATACTTTTCACATACAATCGTGATTTATATTTGTGAAGAATGTGATCCTTTCCAAATGTGTAGCCTATATGTTTTTAGCGTGCGTTATTAGAAAGTTTTATACGTTCAAATGAGAACGATAGAACATCAGCGTTGGATATCAAATCTGTCATTTTTCTTGAAGTATTTTGTAAGTAATCACGCTAGACTTGTTTTATCATGTATGTATGCAGTGTAATTAGCACATAAATCAGATATAGTTACTAACCTGTTTCCAAACTTTATAATTTCCTATCTGTTTAATTTGTTTGGTTTAGGCTTTCAAGTTGATTTGAACAGTCCAAAGTTTCAGCGTAATGGACCATTACATAAACGTCTTCAATCCTTTTTCAGGGCTTTCACTAATCCCTCAGAATTGGGCACTCGTATCCCTCATTGCCTTGCGAATCTTGGACCTTTCTTCGTTGATTGGTTACCAGATTCTTCAGTCACACAAATAAATAAATTTCCTAAAATTGAGTCGATTGCTTCATATCTAAATAACGAAGAGCACATTGTGGTATGTTTTTATGCTACAACATATAGTCACATCTTTATTGAAAAGCGTTCTTTCTTTATCTACTATTCAGGTTTGTACATTTAAAGAAAACATACGTATAATGCCTTTGAGTATATCGATTAAGGCAAATGTGTGGTATATGTTTTTTCAAGGAAATTTTCTTATTTATATGTAGCTGGAGATTGTGCATTGCTAGTAGATATTTGTTGAGGCAATTTGTTTACATTCATAACGTATTGAATATTAGTAGCTATCCTTCTGTTCGAATCACAGTAATATTAGCATATTATCTGAGTCCCTTAAAACTACATCATTGCACACCTCACCTTGCTTCACGGATTTCCGTCTCCGGACAGTAAAGCTTTAACAAGTATGGGGCTAACACACAAAACAAGCCGTGTGTGGCCGGCTTCAAACAGTTGTCTCTAACCGATTGCATTCACGCTTCCAGAACATTAAGGTCAATCCTAACCCCATTTACCTTTCAGGTACATCAAAAGGAACTCTTCCACGGTTTAGGCAACTAGGAAGTAGTAACTGCCTTCATACTTCCAACAACACTCGAGATCACTCTGTTATCAATGAAATCCCTACTCTTCCTTACATATCCTCTACTTTCACTTTGAACTCCCACTTTCTTCCAATCGTTCCACTAGTGATTCGATTCCACAAAACACTATTTCAAGTTTCCTGAAGCTACGCTCCAAACTCCATGTTGAATCTTCTTTTTATTCGAACCATTTGTCGAATCGGTCAACAGCCTGCACTGGTTAAAACCATTGAATCTCTCGCCATTGATGTCTACCATATCCTCGAAACACATACATAATTCTGTCGTGATCATCCTATCAACGTTAACTGAACAGTACAAAGAACCAACACGATATACTCTTCGTTTACTTAGTAACCCAACAGCAAGTTCTCGTGGCCTTTCTGGTGTAG
The DNA here is from genome assembly GCA_025215515.1 of Schistosoma japonicum. Lineage (NCBI taxonomy): Eukaryota > Metazoa > Platyhelminthes > Trematoda > Strigeidida > Schistosomatidae > Schistosoma > Schistosoma japonicum. Next base: position 63,279,693 of record CM046069.1, on the reverse strand, counting down.
GTATCGCAATATGTTTACGAGCGAAACAGGCGCTCCTCGAATAGATTCTTGTTGACAGTCGCCTATGCACTATCCGTCTAAATGGTGCATTAAGAACGCGGAAAGATAAGGTCACACAGTCGATCATTCTTGTCACTTCTGTCTATGCCCTCCACCAATCGCAACTGGGGTGGAGAAATAAAGGTGTATTCTACATGAAGCCCACTAATTTCAAAAAACTAAACGTTCAAACACAGTATTCATAGCAGGAAATTTTAACACCTAAATCAGTAAGCTAAGTCAGGCTGTAAAGTTTTTAGGCGGATTTTATAACACACCAGCCCAACGAATGGACGATGAAAATCGTCTATGGCAAAAGATATATTAATGCTAGACACATAGTACTAGGAAAATATAGCAAATCAATTAAAGAGGTTGGGGCATGTGTTGCGTATGTCCGACGACCTCTTGCCTCATCGCATAATATCGGCTGGCGTAAGAGTAGAATGGAAGAAAAGTAGGGAGCGGTTAGACCAAAAGTGGCATCAGTCGACGAAGTCTTTATTTGTCTAAGCCATGTTGGTAGATGCAGACTACCTGGTTGGAATTCGGTTGATAATCACGATCAGTGGCTAGAGACACTGGGTGACATGGCTCAGAATCTATCACAATGGTCTAAGTGTATTCACTACTTATCCTCTTCTAGTTCTTAAGTCCCATTATTCTTTCGTACATATATTTGTTTCACCTCTTCCTGTTGGATTATATCGTGTTGATCTTGTAAATTTGGTCTCGTCGTGCTAATGTGGTATGACACCTTGGACATATGAGCATACGCACCAAGTTCTACATTGTTCATGATTGACGAGGAACTTCTTAATACTCCAGGGATTGATGCTTGGTTGTTTGCTAATCACCTTGAAGGATTTCTATGTATTGACTTGATGTCCTGTATCAAATAGACGTCTTGATAGTGCGTCTTTAAGGCTTTTCGTTTACCTAGCCGATGGGGTTTTGGAACGTGTTCGAAGAATCTAATTTAAGCTCTCCTTTTTGTTTGGCCAATGTATCCATTTTGGCAGGTAAACATAAATTTGTAGATACATTCGGGGGTGTGGGTTACATGAAAAAGAGTCGGTCTACCTTAGATTGAAGCAATGAACATGTTTTCGTGTGTAATTATTAATTGAGTTGGGGCTCAATCTTGTGACTGAAATTCGTGCTTCCTAATCATAAGTTAATCGTTCTGTAAACTGATTATTTGTAATACTTTTGGTAAGTGAAATAATCACTATATCTTGGTTATTATCACTTCGACATATTTAAAAATTGCTGCCCAAATATTGTCGTATGTGAGTAAAATCATTTTATCCCCAGTTGATCTCTACTAAGATTAAATCGTTATTTTCAAATACTGATTTTCTTAACTATCGCTAATCAACTCCGTTCTATGAATAGTTTGAACTCTTTGAAGCTCAGAGCAGGGTTAATATTATCAGTTGATATTTTTATACACAACCTATTGGCTACCATTAAGTCTATTCTACATTTTATAAATATGAGTGGTAACAGTTGCTACCCAGTTACCCAGACCGAATAAAGTGTGGAGCATTAAGATGTTTTTGTTCATACAAATTCTCTTTATGTGAAATATTTTGGGTCACATACTTTCTACCATTCATATATTTTATTGTTTTCTCTTCAAGTACTGAGGCGATTGTTGACTCACGGTACATAAGCTGATGATTCCGTGATTTTATCAACCTCGTTTTTGCCTGGTCGTCGTAGCGTGTTTTTTTTACTGTAATCACTATCGGACTTCTTTATTTTGAAGTTGTTTCCAAAATATGGGAAAAATCGTAATTTTTTTTCAAAATACACATTAGTCGTTTTGTATAGAAGTGTATTACGAAATAAACTTTTAGTCGCTTTCTCTTTACCGTTTAGTTAATACTTCATTTAGAATGATAGTTTGCATTAATTATTTAGGCCTCCAGATTAAAGTTATTCATTTTACCACTTTATAACACTGATTTCATAAATTGTTTCAGTAACACGTTAGTCTTTAATTTTCTTGACTCCTGAAAAACCAACTACTCTCGTTGACTGGTTTGTTTTATGCTTTCAACGTATAAACGCCTATTTGTTTAATGGTTTCTAAATATTCAACTGTTCACTTCTACAGTGTTTGTGACTAATTTAGTTATTCTAAGTGTATAGCAAAAGTTTCATCACGCAGTACAACTGCTACTTTCTAATTTTTCCCTTTATTTCAAACCACTTTTATTTTTTGTCGTTAAACTTCATAAACATAATTTGTAGGCATTGTTATAAAATTTTCAAGTTACTATTCAACTATTATTTCATGATGGTGATTTTCCTTTATTATTATTTTTAATATCAGCATAATGTTTCCTCAGAATTGGTTATATTGTTTCTCAATCTATTATGTAATTGATTCGAGCCTGAGGGTCCTGGGTTCGATCCCCAACAGAGTCGTGAATGCGTACAGCTGAAGAGTCCCATACTAGGACGAAACAGCTGTCCAGTGCTTCTAGGTGATCGATGGTTGTCTGATTCAGATCAATTCGTGATATCAGGATTGACAACTATCTCTACAAACCCAATTGTAATTAATCAAAATTGTTTTATTCATCCATTTATAATCCTAAAATACAAAGTTACTTGACCATTATAATTAATAAAGTAAAGTTACAGTATTTTATAAATTGGGAGCCTGAAAATTTTATTGTGATCGACACCTTCAATTTGTTTTTGTTTATTCAAAGATTCAACCTCAGTATGAAGTTTTTGACTACAGTGGACCACCTATACAAATACCAGAATTAATTTCATGGGATAAGTTTCTGGATAAACAAAAACAGAACACATGCACAAAAATAGAAGAAACTTCAGATTTTTTAAATATTGTAAATATTCGCCTAGGATTAACAGTTTTGTCATATTTAGCAGCTGGAATTTCATTTCCTCATTCATCTGTTTCAAATTGTGAACCAAGGTGAGGAATTGTATTTAAACTTTTCACAACTTTAAAAAAACCTCATAAATTATAATAGCAAAAGAACAATGTTTATTACGTGCATAGGATCATTTTATGCCTGTCGGAAACCCGATATGTATATCCACTAGGACTCCCCCCCCCATTTCATTCTCCTTCGTTCTGGTGTATGTGGCACAAGGTGGACGTAGTGTTATGAAGCTCAAGCTGCGACAATAACCGGGCTGATCTGATAGGCAGTAGTCAACATACGTAATACAAATTTGGTTGTAAAATATCATGTCTTATTAAAATATACATTAGTCTATTCTTGACGTTACGTAGAACAAAATACTACCGTCTACTTGGTAACTGTAGCTGCAGCTGACACAGCTGGTCGCTATATTCCGGTTACTGCCATTCCACATATAACTTTTTTTCTAATATTAGTAGTTGTAGTAGTCGCTACAATAATAGTAAACTTATAGTAGGCTAGTCCTTCTTATTCTTTTATCCCATGGTTATGAGCTAGATTTACTAAACTTCCTCTTCAATTGTTAGTGAGGTTTACGACTAATATATCTTCCAATATTTACTCCCAACTCAATGTTCAGACACTGTCTAAAACCTGTATCGAGTAGTGGTGAATACCGTTAGATATCATCCTTTTTCTGGCGATGTGTATTTCGAAATATTTGACGATAACAATATACCTAATCAGTAGTATATATATATATATATATATATATATATATATATATATATATATTCATTTAATCAGTATGTCAATGTTCCAAAATTAAAATCATTGCCAATTTAGTCAAGCTATCATTTTACCAGTTTATATTCTTTAATATTGGAAGTTATTTTTCTCCTTTCCTAGTGATAATCCATGCTTGAGCAATTCAACACTGTCACCGATTTATACACAAACTCTAAATGAGATCCTGTCACCTGTCTATAAACTGGAAAAACTGAAAATTATATATCTTTCGGGCTTATTTCTAGATTGTTGCTACTATGAATTGGAAGATAAGATAAAGTATGATTATATTCATTATTATAACTCAGTTAGTTACTAATGTTTAATGTTTGCTTGCGAATTTATGGATCACGCTGTGAATAGTACACCAAAAGGACGTTAGTCAAGGCAAAACTTTCAACTGAGTTTAGTTTTTGAGTGAGTGGAGGAATAGAGGTATAAAATAAATAGTAGTTAAAACCGCATAAAATGAATCTGCTTCAGCCTGACCTAGATATGAAATCCATAAAATAATAGGACAATATTTGGATATCTAGTTCTATGATAGCCTGTTACGTAAGTTCGTAAGTTATTTGTTCTGTCGCAACCCTAGACTTCACTTACTTCATTAATTTAGAATAATGACAAGATTTCTCTGGTAAAGGCTATAAGTGTGTGGTTATATGAAAGCATTTATTTAGTAAAAGTGTACTCTCTATCCTGAACTGTACCATTTAGGAGCTTAAAGAAGATTAATTTGTTTAGGAAGCAATATCTAAAGGTATCATAAATCGTGCATAAATACGCTACTTCTTATGATACAGTGTTTCAAAAAATATTAAAGCTTTGAGTTGAACACTAAACTTAAGTTGTAGCATAGATAATAAATCACTCACTTTGTTCATTTGCATTTTCAAGCCACTTATGGGTTAACCAATATAATCTCAATCTTCTAGCTACAGTACGAGTACTCTTGATGAGAAGTCAAACCGTTTACTGCTTTTTTAGATGTGTTCACCATTCTTATCTTGTATTTTAAGGTATGAAGATGATGTTTAGCGTAGTTTTTAACATATGTTTAGTAAGATATATTAATATTAATAGCTTCATATGAACATATAAATTAGTGTGTATGGTTAATGGTGACGCGTGACAGATGTTGATTTATATTTGTTGCTGCGCTTCGTGTTGTTGAAAACGGATCTATTCTATCAACTACTTCCAGTATTTTGAATAATCTTAATAAATAAAACATGTAATCCTCCATTTATATTATATTTATTTTAAATTTTCTTTTATTTATAGGTTCATGTTGACAGAAAGTCAATGTGAGGACGAATTGATTTACATGTGCAAATGTTCACTACGAACAACTACTGACTCAATACAGTCGTTACAGCATTCTGTTCTTCCTCTTGGAACTTTATTTTTAACTGGTAGAAAAGGTACTTCAGATTCACAATGTCCACCACTTATTAAAATTCGCTTTTAGCATTTTATTTTTGTATTTGTATATACGAAATACATTGTTAACAATATCCAACCCCAAATTCTGTCTTAATTCTTTTTGTCGTCTTTAGACTTGTAAAAATATTTGTAGATTTGTTCTCGCTCTTCACTTCGCAGTTCACTAGAAAAATCTTATTCAGTCATTGTAGGGCTTTGCACAAATGTTGTAACCTCTATACCAAATTATCATAGTGAAATTTTATTGAAAGCATGGATATCATAGCAGTCGAAATAATTGTAGTAACAATGATAATAATAATAATAGTTAGTACCTACCAATATGACTCAGTTCAATGGCTATTGATTTCATTGATTGATACCATGTTTTAATTAGACTTCACCCAGTTTTCTTCCAACTTAATCTTCTAGTCAACATTCATCTAGATTAGCAGTGGTTGGGTATACATATTGTATCCCTTTAACTTCGGTCAATGGGATTCACATCCTTCAACTTAGTTCCTACCTTTTTCTAGTGTTCCACGTCAAACTTCAGCATTGCTTAATCTATTGTTCCACAATCAACAAGCAATGTATCGAAAATATCTGTAATCAAATACTAACTACCTACTTATATCTATGTTCATAGACTATAGAATAGTGCAAAAAGAACTCAGTATACTCACCTTCTGGTTAACAAATGGATACCTTATCTACAAAATCGTTGCCTGTTGGCAAAAGTCAAGTGAGCTTTCTAAATTCGCTTCACTATTTCGTCAGTCACCAACCCACCACTTTACAAGACTTCCAAGTTAAGCAATGTGGTCAATCCTTTACTCATGACCAATTTAGCGTTGATACAGACTAGTCCTGAGTTACTATTTTTCATTAAGTAAACGAATTACACCTCAAACGCGCGTTGTTAATAAGGTTCTCTTAAGACTTTTCACCAAACATAAATCTATTTTTCCACGATTTGAACCTGAAATCCGATGCTTAAAAATTGTTCACGTCAGCGACCTGGATTTACACCTAATAGTATTCAATCAATATGCACTAAATTATGATCACTAGAAATATTTGTTTTTAATAAAAAGAAATTTCAGGAAAATCTAGTATTTTCAACAGAAAAGTATTTAAGTTTAGTACGAGGTGGTTGTGGACTAATATTAGACAACTAATGAAAACCAGAAAACGCTGAAAACTCGTTTTTTTTTTATATCATATTCAACAATACTCATCCACAGTGATGGAGCACAGAACGTTCAGGTCATGTGATACGCGCTTGCCTTTCAGATGGTCAGGTTAACATTCGTTGATTTACATATCTGACTTCAATGAGTTTGCGTATTTCTGCTACTAACATCCAACTAAATACTGATACCAATAACAATATCTATTCACATTTCGCTGCATACTAACAAACGTCAGCAAATACAGATGCATGTCTTTCCGAGTATGCCTTAAATAGAAACGCTCATTATTTCATGAAATATTCTGAAAACCTAAGTCAGTCTTGTACAACGTAGAACCAGGCATATTCCTGCATCTGTCCAAGTTACCACACCTCATTAGTACGGCAAAATTAATATCAAGTAAGTAGAAGTAAGCGTTATATCAGTGGTAATGAAAAAGTGGGGACATATAAAAAATGATACAATGCCGAAGAATTAGCTCATGAAACAAATGGTAGAAAATAATACTGAGCTCATCATTTAAGGGAAGACAAGTAGTGGATTCATTTGCGCTACTGTAACTGATTCTGAGCAACGTCACTTAGAGTCTCCAACCATTAGCTTTGGCAGTCGCACAGACCTAAGTAGTCTACATCTACCGACATGGTTCAGATCGAAAGTCGGTGACTTAATGGACTGATACCCGTTGGGTTATTCATATTCCCCAAAAATACAGTTGTCCATTAAATCAAGCGGAAAGGAGTTGTATTGTTTTTTTATCAACTTTTATCACATTAATTTGATGTGAGCCATACTCCAGAGTACATTCTGCAGTTAATTGTATAAATAAAATGTTGATGATTTCACTGTGATTTATGATTGCTGTAAATTAATTGATGCATTCATATAAATTGTGTTCGCCAGTCTCGTCTCAGTTTTTTCTTCACAATACAATCTTTTTACAAGCCTAGTCTTTTGGAGTAGCTGTGGGTTGGGAAGGAACAAGTCATCGTATCTGATTGAAGTACAAATATCAGTGATAACGTTTTGCATTAACTGTACCGCTTAACTGTGGAATCATATATATCATCCGCTACTTTGGATCTATTAGCTGTATCATATCACAAACCCTACTATATCAATAAAAATCTATGCGTTTTTCTCATTCGAAAATATATTAATACCACCAAGCAGCGAAGCGTCAGAAATTCGAATTTCTACTCATCGGAATTTTACAAATATATATCACCCATTTTTATAAACAACCTATCCAATGCTCAATTTATTTGAAACTATCAAGTTTAACTTTGGTAATGACATATATTTATACTAAGTACTGGTCTAGCAACTCCCATCTTCCATCATTCTCCAACACCAATCAGTATTGTATGTCGAGTTAGGTAGTGGTTGAGTATACGTAGTATATGTCCTAACCACTTCTGTCGACAAAGATTCACAACCACATCAACTGATTTGCGGTCTTTCCATAATATCATCTTCTTAACGTCATTATCATTTATCCGGCGGTCCCAACAGACACGGTGTTTTGAAAACACCTTCAAACAAAATATCAATGGTCTGTGAAATATTGGGCGGCTTAAGAAGAAAAACTTTCTTTCGGAACTGTGTTTTAGAAGACTATCTCGTTTATTTTGAGCACATGTAAATTGATATCTTATTTCTGTTATTGTTTTGTTTTTTTCGCCCTGACCTTTCACTAGACTCGTGAACTGTTATCATATTGTTTCTCATTCACTAATAGTAAATGTTTAACTAAGTATCTGTTCCGTCAGCTCTTAGTCATTACTATCCTTCTTTTGTATAAACTGATATTCGTTTTAGTGATCCCCTGTGTTGTCAGGTGTTGTGTATGTAAACGAATTAGTGAAATATAACTTGACTGGTTGATTGTCAGTTGACCTATCTTATGTTTTTGTGTCTTGCTTCAGGACTAGGAGTCACGGGGCAGACTTGTGGGCACAAAGTAACTGCCTTAATGTCTGAGTTTTCTGGTACTGGTTTCCCATCAAGTTCGCAGTCTTCGTATCTCGTGATAAGCCATAATCTCACAACATAATAGTCTGTGAATATCATCTACTTTTAATGCCCACGTTTTGTATCTATACAGTAAAATAGAACAGAGTTCTTCACAGCTTTACTCGTACTTTAATTGCTAGACTGAATATCTCGCCTATACCATAGGTGACTTAATTTAGCAAAGGCTAAAAGAATTTCTGAATCCTTGTTAAGATTATCCCAGATATCAACCCATCAAGGTTATAACTGTTTACAACTTTTTTAAATATCAGAAGGAATAATATTAATACATAGAACATATATACAAAATCTATATTTTGACAATATTGATATAAATTTTTTCCTAATGTAGACTGAAAGTAAATGAAAAATTATGAATGGTTAGTTGCACACAATGAGATATCAAGTGTAAATTTTTATATTTTTAGATGACATCTTTGATAGCAACAGTCAATATTAACTGATTAATTTTAATCATATTTCTTTGAATAAATATTGAAATCTGATTGATGATAAAAAAAGACCACTAACGTGGAGTATCGAGTACATGTACATAATGTTGTTGTATTAGCACTAGATGTTGATATCGTATACGTTAACCAACTCTAGATATTCTTATAAATAACCTAATGAAATATGTTATATCATTGTAATAATTAATATGAAATGAAATATTTGGAAGAAAAGAAGAAAAAGTAAACCAATAACATGTGATACTTCAGTACTCAGTATTTTGTTTTGTAAGGTTAGAAGGTGCAATCACTACTAAAATGTTGAAAATGAATTACTGACCATATTTTGTTGATTCATGTACTGATTAACTTGAGATGGTTAGATTAAATCTTATTCATTCTAACCTGTAGAAGAATGTTCATTCGTTAACTTATATGATGTTATTGTATTTAGTGCCTTTGTATTTTCTGCGGTAGGCTTTATATTTTTATGAGTTATTTCTTCCGAAGTGATATTAATTGTTTTATACCACTCAGAAAGCGGATTTTCACTTATTTCAACTTTCTTATCCGTAATTATTTGTCCTATTGAACATTTAGTTGTTGAAGCATCTCGGTTCCATATTGTTTTACACTTAACATCACTATCCGTATTATCATTGGTATCAATTTTATTAATATTCTGTTGATGATTTTCTGTGTTTGCTTGCCATTCAATAGAATCTGCTGCCATTTTTGTCGATATGAATGGAGTTTGAATATGTTCACTTGATGCTTGATAACACTGCATATCGAGATTCTGTAAAATAAATTAATAATAATTGTACTCTTTAGATAATAAAAGTTTGTGCTATCAGAATTGTCAATCACTCTATGTTAGCTAACATTATTAATCTTAGTCGTTAGTATTCATCAAATCACACAGGACATTTCCGAATTGAGTTTTCTGACTAGTGTAAATATTCATTATACGCTAGGCTTTATATTGATTACCTTCAGTCATCCATTGTTTGAAGTATCTAATTTCCAGAAATATCCCAGTTGCAGTGTAGGCTGAAAGCATTACCGGTAACAAGCATATATGTTGTCATTCTGAAATTATATTGAAATAGTAAATAATTTAGTGTCTAAAACCTGACAAAATTAACCAGATAGTATAAATATACTAACATGACAACTTTGTCGACTACCGAAACTCAAAATCTGTCTCGCAAACCTAGCAGCATTAGCAATAATCAGACAGTTACTTTAATTATCAACTTTTTAGTATACAAGCCGTCGTTTGAAAATATCTGATATTCAGGTCTGTTCGAACCCTCAGTAATCACGGTGACGTCTTGTGCGTATAGACACCTAATCTATAGTAATTTAAACCCCAACCTATCATTTAAGACTAGTACATTAAATAATTCATTCATACTACCAGAATTAGGTTTCGATCATTAGTCTCTGATATGTATCAACGACTGGCAGCAAAACTTTTTGATGTCTCAACCTTTACGCTCTTGACAAGTTGTTTTAATTAAAAAGGTTGAGAATACATGAAAATTCACAAATCACTATAAGAATTTATGTATGTATTGACCTAATAAGAAGTAATTATAATTGTAATCGGTGTGTGATACCTAAATATATGACTGATCACATTCTTGTTAACACCTTTACAAAGTAATTTAATGTATCTTCTTAGGTGATGAGGTGAATTCATAACATTTAAGCTATTGGTAGGATGAATCTATATATTCCCATTGATTTATTATAGACTGAATCTGGTTAGTCACTGTTGCTGTATGTGCATCCTGGGCGGATTGCCTCGATATAGTAAATATTCACAAGTAACATTTTTATTTGGATTGTGACTGGCAAGTGAAATTTCGAAGGCGCGTTTCGTCCTGTGTGGGACTCGTCGGTTGGATGTATCTGCATCCCACTGTGAACATCAACATTGCTAAGAATGTTCATTCGTTAACTTATATGATGTTATTATATTTAGTGCCTTTGTATTTTCTGCGGTAGGTTTTATATTTTTACGAGTCATTTCTTCTGAAGTGAATTTCACTTTGAGATAGTTTTCATTAACAGTTTGCACTGTACCACTAGTATAAAGCTACATCAGTCTAAAATATTTTTCATAGGTATCTTCGTCCAAAAATGAACGAAAATACATCAGTCTAGTTTAAAATTTCTCACCAGTATACATCAACAACTTCTTCAGGGATTAAACAGTGGATCTTCCTTTTAAAAGAAATGCGAACATTTTATTCTGAATTAAAGTCTAAACGTAACACATATTCTATACGACATTAGAAAATCCATCGTTTAGTTACTAGTGAGGTGGTGGTTAGGTACTGTGGAATAGCTCTGAGCAAAGATAAAACAAACTTTCGGTGCCTCGGAGTTTTAAATGATCTATCAACTGGATGTGTCCAAAAATATAACTGAATAATTATATTTGTGGAAGTCTTATATTATAGTATTTATACTGTTTTAAATTTGACCACGAGTGTATACTGCTTTTCAAATAAATTTTCTGATGAATTCATGTTACCTGTGAATAGTCCGGTTGACTGTTACTCGATTCACTTATATTTCGACTAACGGTATCATCAACTGGTGATTTTGACCAAGATGGCTGTTCATGTGTTAATGGAGTATTTGATTCAGAAATATTAGCTTTCGGTGCTTCATCCCACAAATTCGTTGTTACATTATTGTGTTTTGACCAAAACGAATTTTCAAAATAATCATTTCTATTAGAATGAAATGATGATATTGACATATTGAGCTTTGAAGATTCTGGTTGTACTTGGATGTTACTTGAATTAATATCCGGATTGTTATTATTTACATCATGAAATGTTTTAGCATTCATTTCAATTGCAACTAACTTCTGAAAAGATTCATATTGTTCATTGTTCAGCTGGCCATTTATAGATGACGATAATGACGGAAAATTCGGTAAGCTTATTTCGTTGTAAATTCGTAGAAGTGTGATCAGGACATTGATTTGCATAAACTGAACTAATAGTTTCGTAGATATGACGTTTACTAGCATAATTTTCAACCTTACAATGAAAGAAAAACAAAATGTTTCGTTTGAATTTCACAATGATAGGATTTTGAAATGTCTTATTTATGATATAGGTTTGACTCGTAGTCTATTCGATACCTCGTAGCTTTGTTTGTTACAATCTTGTACAAGGCATAGATTTCCTAAAATTTATCATCATAACTTCGTGCATAGTTTAGCTAATAAATAATCAAACAAGTGTCGAAAATAACTATATGAATAGGTAGCTTGTATCAGGTAAAATAATGACTGATTTCATATATCATGCTTGCTGTCCCGTATAATCAAATGCGCAATACTTATTTAATAACTTAGAGAAAGAATTTCAAACTGGGATACAACGGTTGTTAAAATTTCTTCTGGTTATGAAGAGCTTTTCAGATAATGCTAATTCTTGATAAAGCACCTTTAAATTATACATAAAATTTAACTACAAACATACATCTGAGCAACCCGTGTCAAGGCAATCCGTACATAAACCAACAGAAATCGATCAATATCAATTCAGAATAACGTCAACATGGGGAAACAAATACTTTCAAATCACAGATACACAAAGTCATTGGATTTGAATTATTCGTAGGCTGTATTCACCCCAGATTAATCTTAATTGGGGTATTATTGAAAACCAGGAACAGTTACATAGCCATTTTGTCCTGGTATAGGGCTCACTGGTAGTGTATATACACAAACCCACCAATAATCGGATCCAAGACTTTTAGGTCTCATGAGGGAAACCTAGTGATTAGATCCATCGCAATTACAACTGTAATCAGTTTGTGATTTAGCTCCATGACTATCCAATCCTATTGATGAGGGATCCTTCACTTCTGATATACGTGAATTCCATCATTTAGTAAAACCCCTACAACTGTGCTTAATTTATTTCTATCTTGATTAATTTAACTAATAATGATTACCAGTTATTTGTTTATTTTATTGTGATCATTCACCTTCAGAAAATGTATTTTGCACTACATTTCCTTTTATAAGAGATTAAGAACCGTCTGCATTAAAATGGTTCATATTTCTGTAAACTTAATGTATTTTATAATTTTTATTCAGTGTAAAAGTCAGTGTGTATCCTAAATTTAGATCGACTGATTTGTTTTAAGCAAATATTTAATGTATTAGCTAATTGGAAGTTGTTTCAATAAATGATTAGACTAACTGGTTCTCTGAACTACGGATACTGGTTGATTGTACACAGTAGCAAGCATACACGTATAGGTGCATGTGCATTTATACGACAGTTTGTTTTATGCATCTTTAGACTTTCCTATCTTTTTTGATAAAACACGAAAATAAAGGATTCTGGGAAATAAATGAACTAATTTTGTTCTCTTTTGATATTCTGATAATCACATGATAAAATCTGTACTGGAGTGGGAGGGGGGGACCAATGTATATATTTAGGCATAGATGAAAGGGTACAATATTAGTTATGTGAATGAAATATAAAGTTATAAATGTATCATTCATTAATAGCAGAATCTGATGATATCAAATATCACATATATGAGACCCTACATATTCAGTCGATTTTCGCTAACTTTTCTGACAGATGTCTTTGAACCCGACCATATTCCTAGTTATTTACTCCTAGTCAGTATTAAAGCAATTTACAGTCCATGAAAATGGATAATTTTAATAATTATGATTGTGTAATTTAATAATTTTAAATATACTACATTTACTGCTACACTCGATACGACGTTTAACCTTATAAGCTACATATTTCCTAAATATTTAAACATTTTTCTAATTAGATTAATCTTTATCACTTAATGGTGCCGGTTGACTGTTTTCGTCCTGTTCTAAATTACTTAGAACGTACTATTATTCTTTACCTGTCCTCTAATAGAATGTGAATCAAGCACAGAAAGCTGATTCTATGTAAAGTAAAATTGTGGTGATTATTATAATTAATGTGTATTTTGTATATTATTACTAACTTTATTTAAAATCCAATGCGATCTATCTACATTTGTTCACGGTCTCCTGTTTTTATAGATTCTATTCTCATATTGACTATTAGTTAATATTTCGAACAGATTTGGAAATCTGTGTTTCGTTAATTGCAAACATTACACCTAATTATTTTAGGTAAAGCTGCTTTACAATGCTTAATAGAATATATATATATATATATATTACTTGGTAAAAGCATTTGTAATTGAAGAATCAGTATGCAGCGCTTGTATTCAGAGCTAGACACTTTTATCTTCCATTGAATACACTCCATTACTTTCTGTAACAAAACAGTCGATTTGCTGACACTTATCGAGTGTTCTATGTTTTGAGTTTTGTTTCCCAACTCATTTATCGAATACAAATCCGTGTACTTGACTTTACTCTAGGTACGAAATATGTGGATCAGAGTTAAAACCTGCAACTTAGTTTATGAAACTGGAACACCTTATCCACTGAGCCAATGGTTCAGTATTGAACATAGCACATCAGGGATTGATGTGGTTAGTTATTATTTATATTCTCGATCATGCCAATTGTTCGATAAGATGAAAAGAAGCCCATATCAGGAACGAAGATAATTTTTATCATACACTATGAATTCAATTTTATGTATATAATGATAAGCTGTGACAAAAAATACTTAAATCGTGATAAATGAACTAGAATTTAGATCCATCAAACATATTAGGTGTTTAGACCATTAGACTTTATGTTGTAACCTAAGTACATAAATTCCAACTCGAATGAATATTTTTTCATAGTAATCATTACACGCAAGTGAACTTTGCTGATATACATTTAATTTAGAAATCTAGACATGGATTGAATTACTGAGGTCATTTTGTGTTTCATCCTGTACTATTGGATAATAATTTGAAGTTTCACATCAGCTCCTTCACCCTTTCATGAGATTCTTCAACAACGTTTGTCTACTACCCTAACAATGATGGAACTCAGAATAATCAAGCCACTCGATGAGAGATTAACTTTTAGACTATTGAGTCATCTATTAGTGTCAGTTAATTCGTGTTATCATGCAACCAACATTCATTTCGTGATTAGTATCCTACTCCTCGTAGGAGATTTACCTCATGAAGTTAATCAATTGTTAGAACAGAGATGGATGTTTATACAAGGTGTTGAAAGTATTTACATAAAAGCAGTATAATATATATATCTCACAAAGACATTAATACAATTTAAATATATTCACTCAGTGATTGTGTACTGCTTAAATTAATTATGATAAATCTTTTGTCTATTGATACACTTTTTTGAGTAATGATTATTTTTGTCACAGTTAAAAGTCAACTTTCTTTATTTATAGACCATGTTATGTCACAGTGATATATTAATGAAGCATTGTAAAGTCAGAGAAAACAAAGATTAGGTAAGCACTGTATGTGTTAATTTCAGTGATGAAAAACTTGCTAACATATTAACTTATTCATCATAGTATATACCATTTTGTTATATCGATTAATTCATGTAACGGTAGCACTCTAAGCTAATCGTGTATTCCATAACCTCCACATTGATATAACATGAATCCGTGCACTTAATTATTCTTCTGCAGTATGCAAAGGGTCAAAAATTAAAACGTAATGAGAGAAGTGCCCCCTCATTCGTATGATCAATCGTTAATTGTTTAAACGATGTACTAACTGAATGACATCTTTCGAAGAGGCATGCATAGAACACGTAAGAACCATTGTAATAAAGTAAAATGACTTTTAAACATCCATTTTCTTTCTGAAATAGACCTCGTCTAATTAATATGTTAATATCTTTTTATTTCTGTGTTAAGTATTACTCAGAGATTCTGAATAGTCGAATACTAAGCACTTACACTTAAACAGATTACGAATAAATGACAACCTAATTATTAAACAAATAAACTAACCTTATCACTTTGAATAGACTCATTCAAATTGTTGATCACATTAGACTGTTTTGACATAGATGATAATGAATAATTATCAGCGTGGTTATTATGACCTTGAAAAAGTGTAACCTTAGATTGCGTTGGTGGATTTAAATGTAGATGAATTTGATTATTGTCATCTGGGTTTCTCATATTAATTAATGAATCATGTTTATTTAGATTGGACTGAGCAACTACTTGACGTTGTAAACACAACAGTGGATGATATGTGATACCTGGAGTTGTCATTGTTTGAGTATTGTTGACATTAGTCGTTGTAGTGGTATTGGGAATAATATTAGCATCAACAAAACCGTTGAATGTTTGGAAAATGTTTGGATTCGGTAGATGATTTGACTTTAACACTGATAAGATTGGGTAGTCTCTTAATTTCATGTTGTTCTTAGTTTTATCAACTAGATCATTGTTGCAGTTGTCATTACAATAATCACTTTCTTCATTATCATAATCAACATCATCATTGGCTCTATCTATTCCATTCCTCAAAGGATGATTTGTTCTAGGATCGTCATGATTATCTCTGTGGTTCTTTAGTAAATTCTTATTAATTGATGTCATTATATTTTCTTCAATAAAACTACGTTTCTTCATGCTACAATAACGTTCTGTCGATGTGAAGTCAGTTTTAAATCGACGTTTTCGTCGTAAATATGAACCATTATCAAACATTCCATGTGCTTCAGGGTGTAAAGTCCAAAATGAACCCTTACCAGGTTTTCTGTCATCTCTGGGCACTTTAATAAAACAATCGTTTAAACTTAAGTTATGTCGTATAGAATTTTGCCAACCTTGCTTATTGTCTCGATAATATGGGTAACTGTGTTAGTAAAAGGAACAAAAACTAAAATTAATCATTACTACAAATAATCATATGTATGAATAGTTAAGAAATAAACCTAACTGGTGTGACAAGTGTGACAGTGATGGGTAGAAATATAATGAAAAGTCACAAAATGCATCGCCTAGTCTCACACTAACACATTAAAAATAAATCTACCAGAACACAAATTATATGGTATTAGTAGTCGTATTAGCTGTTGTTATAATATTAGTACCAATAGTGATAATAACTTAATAATGAACGTCAGGTGCCTAGTAAAGTAGTGAAGGTTAGTTGTGGCACTATAAGTTCAGTGGTAAACCCTCAGTGAAACTAAGAAACCAAGCAACGATGTTTTAACCTCACTGTGAGTATGAATTCATTAAGGATCACAATTATGCCTTACTAACTGATCCCGTCTATCTAGAAAGTTTCTTGTCAACACCTTTCAACAGCCTAACAATAGTCGCTCAACTTTTTTCGGTGACTAGACAGATTCTAAGTGAAGGTTAATTTATATTAAGTACATTAGGATGGATTTAGCTTAACAATATTACATAAAATTCAATTTTATCCAAACTACAGATTGAAATCTTTTCCAAAGTACTTATAACTTTTTACTAAGAGTTAAGTAAAGAATCCCATTTATCCTTTAGTTTATGGAGAAAAATACAAATCACTAATCTGTGGAAGTTCGACGCATTTCTTTTGATTACTTATATCCATCGCTAAATAAAATTTAGTCAATCAATCAATTTGGGGAATGAACCATTCTAAATACTCATGACCATCTAACACTTAACCATCATTATGTAATCCACATGTCTATACATATATCTATATTTTTTTCAAATACCTAAGCACATACATACACTTCCAGATAAATAATGCAAGAAAAGCATTTACAAAGATCACATGCAAAGTTGTTATTACGATTACTGATATCTCTTAAGTCATTAATCTGTCTCGTAAATATTCACTTCTAAATGGATATCAGATGAAAATAAGTATATCAGATCACTTTAAATTGTCGATTATAATGATTCAATATCCTGTTCACTGAAATAGATTCATATTGATAAATGTAATTGTTTTTCTTTCTTTGCACGTAAAAGTAGCACATAATTATTTGGTAATATATACCTTTAATTATATATATATATATATATATACGTAATAGTGTATAGAGAACAAACATCAAAGTTAAGTTGTTAGATGATTCTTAATTTTAAGATTGAATTAGATTAGTTGATCTACTTTAACTCTTATATAAAATAACAATTCTAATGAGTCACCTCCCCCCCCCACACTCTAGAAGAATTAATATATAATTTAAAAAGGTGGAATGGACATACAAAAACAGGAAGTGTTATTATCCCTAAACTATTGATGGAATAATGTAATCACATTTAAGATATTATCATAGGCACGATCAGGTTTCAAAACACAGTAAATGGTATTTGAAGAATAGACACTCATTAATTTCATCCGCTGAGATTATTAACAAATATATTCTATTCATATTTCATAGACACTCAATGTTAGGTAATTGTAAGCAATCGAGAAAATACCTCGTTTTCATTAAAGATGACAATCGAATGCATAGTGTGTGAAGTTCAACCTAAAGCCGCTCACTTCTCCAGTGTAGACTACTCGGGCTACAACTAGCTTCCTATTGTCATTGATTGATTTCTGAGTAATGACCAATGTCATGTTTATCTGTCCTCTAATGATGGACGAATCAGCCCCAAGTTTTTCTATGAAAAGAAGCATACTAAGAATAAGGGGCAGTGTGTGCGTATTGATTTCATTCCTGTCCACTATCAAATAACAACGTACTTGTGACAAAAATAATTTCTAATCGAACTAGGAAACATTAGTATTACTTAGACAAATTAAGATGCATTAATTGTTTTGAAATGTTTAATTTATCTTTAATTAACCATTAGGTAAATTGAAAAGTTATACTATTCTAGATGATCATTTAGTGTGCTGGTGACAGTATTAAAGCTTCAGAGTCATTTATTTTCGTTACTTTATCAATTCAGTTCTTTCGTTTCAAAGTGTACACACTAACCTAAACCAGTAGTTTACAAGGCACCTCTCTTTCTATCCTTGAATATCGAGGATTTCGCCTCCAGTTGGCATCACTAGCTCACAAATAATATCTATGTAGTAATAATTCTGTCCATCGAACTTTAGGTGATCGGTAAACTATTCCTAATCCCTTGATTCAATGTTATCATAAACCGATAGTCTTTGTCTACATAATAGTTATGAACAGTTGTGTATCGATCATAATATATGAAGCTGATGACTACTTTCAACGCATCTAAATCTATAGTATTGATAGCATTTCTTTCTTCAAAAGGTAATCCTTCATATCTAGAAGCAAATGGTTTATGTAACTTGTTTGGAGGTGAAGGATGGGTAATCAATCTATCAACTACGAACTAAAGTTGTTTGCAATGAATTACCTTCATTTTTCATCATTGTATTCATCAATTGATTAAACTGTATAAATGACTCTAGTACATCCAGCATTATCTCTATTGAGCTGTCATGTTGAATTACTAAGCGTAATTAAACCTTGAATAAAAACTAACGTCGGTTACTAACTGGGAGGGATCATTAATTAATTAGTTTTTATGAATAATGCCACCCTAAAATACTATAATTGTTACAGAAAAGAGATTATATGTCATGATGACATCAAAATGAGAGTCAATTACTTTAATTCACCACTTCATTTGATTTAGAATAGAATGATGTACAAAAAAATCATTAAATATTTCAATATTACTACTGAATACATTTTGATTAGGATATAGCTTCAGTGCTAGATTTTCTTTTCCTTAGTCCATTAGTTTAATTGTAAGTACTTAATAAACAAACTGCACATACATGTATAAACAGACAATACATCTGTTAATTTATGTGAATGCATAATCTGAAGTGGAAATGAAAAAATAATCCTCTAGAGCTTTAAAATGAACACAGGGATACTTTTTCCTTATTTTCCATGTGACACAGATATGCTATTACTGTTACTATATTTTTCAATTAGACCAAAGAGTTGGGTGTGTGCGTGTGTGTGGGGTGATAACTTGTTCTGTGGAAAAAAAGTTTTTAAACGTTTAATTTAGTTACTAAGTTGACTGTACACCATAGGGGTGTGAATTTGTAACACTTAGATGTGTCGATCACTGATGGAAAAATATCTCTTAGATGCTGAAAATATTTAACATGCATCACAGTTCGAAAATATAAGATGATCGAGGAAACAAAAGGTTGAATTCCTGATGAGTTTTTTCGAAGAATAATGTATTGAAATAATATGATTATGGTCGCACGGCGCATGTTTTAGTTATCAGTATATAAACTAACGCTGATGTCTAAACGTTTAGTTTTGGAAATATGTTTTTATATGAGATACTATAGAATGTGATTGAATCTGAAATCCTTATGGAAAAATAATTACTTAATATTTCAGCCTGTTGTAGCTTAACTTCATAGTGAAAAAATACTAACCGTTTGGGTTTACTATTAACATTAAAAATACTGAACCTAACCATTGATCATTCATTAATGGATATGTTGAAGTGAGAAGTTTATCCCTGAAAAGAAATCAGGGAGATTTCAATATATCTTTCAGAAATAATTACTAGCAAGATACCAATGAAACCCATGAAATATTCAACACCTACTTTGCCATCGTTTTAACTCCCTCTAAATCAGCGCTGATGATCCGTTAGACTCGATCTCATCTAATATTCAGTCACTCAGCCGGTTAAAACATATAATCACTCTAGAAAAATGAATCTACTGAATAAAAGGTGTGAAATAGTTTCAAAATTCTGCACCTAAGCGTAGACAAAATGTGAACGTAGACGACTGATTCTGAGGCATTCCAACCACTGGTCACGATTAGCCCGCCAATCCAATTGGATAAATTGGTTCTAGTTATGTGAGTTAGATCATAATTTAGCAACATCATGGACTGTGGTTATGTTTTGACTTCGTTGCCCCAAGTTAACTTTCATTCTACCCTCATGTCAACCGTCACTGCAAATCGAGGTAGGTAAAAATTGGGCTTACGTAATATACACCCAATCACCTCGGATGACGAAGAATCACTTTATTATCAACCGATTAATCAACTTTACCTAGTAACTGACGTCTGACTGTTACCTCGGTCGCTCAGTGGTGACATCACTTGTAAATAATACCACAAAAACAGTGATGATTAAATTGTAATGGCCTACAAATGTCCTCCTATTTTATGGTTTACGTTTTCAACCCTTGATTTGATTGTTCCCGAGAAATTCTTAGTAGAAATGAATATATCATGAAATCCATAAATGTTAAGCACACGGATGAAAACTGTTTATTACAATTCTATACGGTTTAGGGTTAACTTTCATTGTAAACTGACATCAGCTAAATTGGTTTAGTAACTAAGACATATGTCTGCCTACTGATGATAGCTCAAAATAAAATTAGCTCAATAAAAGTGATCAAGTAAATATCATAATAATTTCATGATTGATAAATGCTTGTTTTCTTAATTTTATTGTTTTTCAAAAATTTTATTGTCAAGATTTACTATGTATGAAACCTGGTCTGACTTTAGGCGTTTTGTCATCAAAATTTACGATTAGAGTAATCGAATTCTGTAAAGTTCTTTAAATATGCGCCTTAAGTGTTGGTTATCCAATTGGTAGTGTTCTTGTCATACAGTAAAATTATTCACACATAAAGAGAAGATTAGTAAATCAGTTTTTTGAAATATTTAACATACAACATTAATTTTTCATTTTGTGTGCATGAAACAAAACAGTGAAACAAGTCTACTCGTCGTATAACTATTGTATCTAGAACGAATATATTTCATAACATACAGCTGATCATTGATAAATTTAATCAAACTTTGCCAATTAACGGGTAAATAATTGAAGTAGTAAAAGCGGATGTCATAATTTACTACAACACTTCAGAAGCGACTGATTATATAAGTTTCTTACTACTCAAAAAAATACTATGAAATATTTGACAATAAAAGGAAGGTCAAGAGATATCACATTAAGATTTTGTACTTATCTTTCCAAGTATCTAACATTTACAATTCCAAGCTCAGTAATTTAATGTAGGAGAATGGCAAACATGCTGATTCCAATGATTGATGATTAAATAGTGACCGAAGTAGTATTTGTTTTGCCCCCAGTGGTAACCGAATACTATCGATCACGTTATGTGGCATTCGATAGATTATTTTGATGTAAGGTTGGTGATGATCTATAGAAAACATGGATTTAGGTTTCGTGCTAGTTGGTAGTCCTTAGGATTTCAATCCTCCGGAGACACCCTAGCTCGAATGCCTCATAGACAATGTATCTGACCATTAAACTAGGTGACACATGTTTGAACAACACGGAATATCACTAATTTCAGAACATCAAGTATCCATTATTAACGGGTACACATTAGTTGGAATTCTGGGTAATGGGTTTCCTGTTGACAGTCTCCAACAATCAACTGTCAGTGTATAAAAATATTACATAATTTTTCTTCAATGTAAACTTTGTGCCAAATTACATTATTCCGTTTGTCATTAAATGATTTGGTAAGAGTATTTTCTAGTCTGGAGATGAATCTATACACTGCAGTAATAATTTAAAATAACTAATAGTAACTTTCCGACATTTATCTCATTAACTCCAGAAAACGAAAATGATATTTTGTTTGAAATTTTATTCTTTTAAAATAATCGACTCCATTAAATGGTATTAATTAAAGAACTATTTGAGAATCAAGGGAAAGGTGGAAGATTTTTCACTACTTGTACAAGACTTCTGAATGATGAGTACTCAGATATCATGCGGTACTAAACTGTTGTAATTCAAAGCTTATATAAAAAATCTAAATCACACGAGACAAAGTATGTGAAAAACCATATATTAATCAGCATACAACCTCAGATATGGCATATTTTTTCTCAAATCGACAAGATTCTGACATGCTGACATCTTCATTGGTCCCTAGTGCTGAGATGGAACAAGTGTTTGTTTTGATTCGCAACGATTCCCTAACTGATTTCAGTAATTAACTAACAGAATCATCGAAACACTTAAATTAAACTTCACTACTGCTCGCTTTGAATAAATAAATATTACATAGACCGCTTTGGATGCACTCAAAAGAATAAGAAAACGTGTTAAATAAAATAAAATCAACTTTTTTGGCACATTAATCATAAGCAATTAATGGTTGTAGTTCGAATATGAATAATGAAAATGTTTTCAAGATTGTTTGTACCATAGAAAAATGACTAAAAAAACTGTGAAACACAAGACATGAAATGTTTTTAAGTAGTTAGTGACACCACATAATGAAGAAAGCTTATGATCCAGTTTGTAACCGTTTTAAAAACAGACAAGAACTTTCCTAATAAAATATAGTTGTTTGGTAGTAACTAATTTCAAGAATAACTTCTGAAATTCTACTGAAAGGCTTTGGCTAGTGATATCCAGAGTGAAAAGTTATTGAGTTCGAATCCTTTAAAAGTGGTTGTCGCATACTGATTGGGAATCCCAAATTATGTCCAAACAGTCAGCCAGTTTTCTATAGTTTTCCATGGTTTTATCAATGTCAGTGTGTTATGTAAATTACTCTGAAAATGAGAAATTTCTACAAAACTCTAATCCTGTGGTACTTATCGGACATATAAAACATTGATAAAATTATAAAATTCCATTAAAAATTTGCCTTTGCATGTTGTGATGAAAATTTTCCACTTACTTATCCATAATATAACGATAAATTCCATTCAGTGTTGCTTTCCCATCACATTGAGACGAAATAGCCATTGCTATCAATGCAATATATGAATATGGCGGTTTTACTGAATTATCTTGGACATTGACATCTGATTGATTTGTAACCACTGAAAACTTATTTGAATCACTTCGTTTAGCCTGCTTCTGATGTGTTTGTTGTTGTCTGGAAGATAGTTCTTGTTCCGGCTGTTGTGGGTGTAAATTATGTTGATAACGAAGTGTATGGTCAAATGATGAGTGGTATAATCGATTATCATAAATAAAAGAAGGTATATCATTAAAGAATGTAGGATTTGATGTTGAGGAATTTGATAAGGCAAAGTCGTTTGAATAGTCATTCAAAAAACTATTTCTGGTCTGATAAATAGGATACCCTCGAAATTGACAACTTGTTGGTAAATGTGACTGACTAAATTTTGTCGCCTCAGTAATTTTTTTAGAATCATAATATTCTTTTGATAATTCTAAAGGGTGTGGAACACACAGTGAGTGCATATAACTAGAAGTTTGTGTTTCGGATTCATATCTACTATTTTCATCAAGAACATCATTATTGCTATTTTGAAGATGAGAGCTACTCTCGGTGGTTGATCTATTCAATACCCGTTCCTGATATCCACCTGCAGTTAAATAATTAGTTAAATTTAATCCTTTTCCGAAAAAATCAGATTTATCTTGTGAATTGTGTGTATCAATCATGCTATTACAAACAGAATTAGTGTTATCATTATTAGTAATAGTATGATTTAAAGGTTTGTTTAATATATTAGAGTAGTCTGGAAAGTGACTGATGGATTTTGTATTCTCTGAATGCGTTTCAAATCCCATATGTTCGATCGATTGGTAATTATTGAATGTAGGAAAATGCATTGGGAATGAGTTAGAACATAATTCAAATGGTCGGATGCACTTATTATTATTACTACTATAACCGTCAGTTAAATAAGCCTGTGAATTATTACGTGACTCTTCATTTGCAGTTAAAACTCGGGCACGATTCATTGCAAAACAGTGTGAATCGATTACTCTTGAAGTGGCACTGCTATTAACATTAGAAGTAATATGCGAATTGTTAGTATTAGCAGTTTCTTGATTGCATGAAGACCATGGCTGAAAGGCAATTAATGGACGATGGGAATTAGTAACAGTTGAATATGGATGTAGCATCCTATAAAATCAAATCATTGTACCTATTATTCAAATATTTGGGAAAATTATTCATTATCTGTTGATTAAATTTTTTCGTCTGTTTCAACCCAAACGTTTCATGTCTAGTCCATTTTCATATATGTTATTTTTCAACTGACCAATCGGAATTAGCGTAATTCAAAAGTACTGTATCAAAAAAATTATCCGTAGTTGATTGGTTAAATGAAGCGTCATTTCTTCGAGTCCTTAAACTAGTAAACCAATGATAATGCTACAATTCTTTAATCGTCATTTTCACCTCCGGTTATTTATTCAAAGGGGTTAGAAACTCACGTATCATTACTTGCAGAATTCTTACAAAAGTTATTGTTTAGAAGATGATAAGCATTGCTCAATACAGTTCATATAAAGTTTTGACAAATATACATCTCAATGATGGTGGGAATGAAAAAAGAGTAACTATCTCACTTTAATAGTGCTTTCATTAAATATTTTGAACTGTTTAATTCCAAGTAACTGACTTAAAGATGTTGTGCTTACCGCTTGCATGATCTCTTGTGAGGTTGAAGTTGTACAGTTCTGTAGTCTTATTTCTCTGTTTCCAACAGTCTTCGAGTTAAAGTTAGACTTTGTTGGAAATTTCATTTAAGTCTCAGTTAAGTCTAGGAAAAAGATGGAAATTTGTTAGCAGTTTTCAATGAAATATTACTACAGCTACTTAAATATTGTATGTCTAGTTTCTTATTGATCATGCACAATATTTTATATAATATTTATCATATCAAGAAATTGCTCTAAGCATACAATAATTAATGACAGGCGGAATATGTTAGGCTACTCGTAAAAACGAGTACAAAGTCATGACACCTATCAAGAAGGTGTATCTCTAATCTTGAAAGAAATAATCCTTCTATTTAGCATTAAAAACCACGTCATGTTGTTAATTCCAGTGACACTATCATTGAGGTGTTCGGAGAGCGATTACATTTTAGTAGAACAGACATTTATGCAAATCAATCACCACTTACTATATAATTCTGATTCCGATTCCTCAGTGATAATTTAATTTTATCAACTAAGTTTACTTACATAGTTTTATTGCTCTCTAGCTTAGCGGTCATAAGGTCATGCATTCATCACGAGACCTAGAGTTCTTAGGTTTGGACCTTGGAAGTTTCGTGGATCATATTTTATAGATCCCTGTTGAAGGAAAAAACAACAGTCTAGTGTTTATACCTATTTAGTGGTCGTTATTCACAGCTAGTTGGAGCCGTATAGTTTACAATACCGAAACCTCCACAATAACATCTATTAACAACAGAATGAAACCAATGAGTAAGACGCGTGGAATGATACTAAGCTCAATGTCTTTCGAAAGAGAAATAATGGATGTACTTCGAGGCTAAAACAGATTTCGAGTCACCTTACCTAAGGTCTTTAACTATGGATTATAATTACCTCAGAGCTCCAAAAATTTAATTCATAAATCGTCTTCTTTGACCAACATTATATCTTACCCAGAACCCTACTTTTATGCTAACGCACAACTCATATCGGGGCAGAACTGTATCGCATATGTCCCAGACATCTCACAGACGAAGATTTATACACCGGAATAATATTCGTAACTCATTTTTTGAAAAATACTTTCGAAATCCATATAACTTCTATTTTAGTAATGCATGTTTTTTATTTACAAATCGTTGAGGTGCACTCAATCTCTATTAGAGAATTAGATATCTTGCACACATCAAGATCAGCATTAATACGAAAAAACCAAACAATCAATTTACGTCCGTCGACAGACCTCGTTACTCACCAATGTATCACAAATGACGAGGTTTTCATGATAATTGAAACGGTCAGAGTTCACAACTACTTTAGCTTTTTTAGTTAAAGTATGCAAAGATACTGACCGCTTCTGACACACTGTTGCTTAAATCATTTATACGATTTCACCTGGAACAACTTTATCACCTAAATAATTTAATGTAAATTATAAATTTCGTTATTAGAAGACCATTCTTTGATAGCTAAGTAAAGATGGAACCACTTTATGTACAATGCGTGATATGAAAATGTTTGGTAACTAATCTAGGACTATCATAGTAACAAAGCTACATAATAAACAAAATATCATGTCATTATGTAAGAAGTAAGGGTAGTCAATAAAATTCATTTCCAGCAAGCATCACGTTTTAAATAATGATTTATTTAGTGGGACAACTAGTAATAATTAATAAATAATACTGTTGAATTGAGATAAGTAAAACTATCTAAGTTGCACAACCACCAAGATAATAATTGTTTGTATTATTTATTATATGAAGTGATTAATTTATTCTATCGATTCTTTTCTTAACTTCTATTATAACAACTTGTCAATGAATAATCCCTCATATTGTACTGAGGACTTGAACGGAATATGCATTAACTAGAGTATTAAACCATCAACTAATACTTACTGTCACGTCCTTTATCCAAAACTTGATGTAAATGATATTATGTATTTATCTTTATTTATTGAATGGAAACAATGAGATCTAGTTGTCATGGTGGCTTGACGTTACCTTCAGGGAAATATAGAAAGAAAATAAATTCATTTATTATGCAATGGCTAATAATCTGCAGTTAGGACAAAATAATAAGTGTATGATAATGGTCACGATTCATTAATTTATGAATGTAATAGTCTTCTGTAGGAAATCGTCTAAGTCTTGAATAAGATTTATATCTATACATTAAATTTTGATCAGGTTTTGTGTCTCACATTACCATCGAACTATTAAAAAATAAACTCATAGACAGCTATGAAAATTCGAAATTATATTTTAGGCTTGAGTTATACATGAACCATGGTAATCATTGCTATTATGCTCTGAAAGAGTCTGTTTGTTCAGTATAATCAACTATAATGAAGAAAAATATGAATACGTTTCATGACAAAAGATTTAAGTATCTTATTTTAAAAGTAATGTCTGGCTTTCCAAAGCAGTATATATTTTCAGGCTTTATCTAAGGTAATCTGACCTATGAATAAGTACCTCTATTACATAATTAATGATGATGTGACTAACTATGAGTTTGCAAAAAATTGACAAACATATATTATTGATGAATAGTATGGATTTTTCAAATCAATAACCTTTAAATGCATAAAATATTTGCAGTTGTTTTATCTTTCAAGTTAAAAATTGTTTCCAATTAATAGTGAAAAATATGATTTACATTTCTACTTATTTCGAACCTATTAGCTGGACGTATCTACATCCTAACGTTGATGTTCATATCAAAGCTTGAATTTAATTTACCTGCCGCCTTAAATGTGAACGCTTTATTCATAGAGTTATAACTGTATGCTGTAAGCTATTGTATATAACTTCGCTCCGGTTTTGCAAGATATTGGCTATATGCACTCGATAGAGACATTTCTCTCAGCATGCATATATACCGAATGGGATCAATAGTTTTCAGCCCTCAATATCAGCACTAAGGAATCTTAAAGCACTACACATTACACATACAAAACAATTGAATAGTATGAGTTAATTACCTAAGAAAAAGATGAATTACTCAGAAAGGAAAATAAAAGCAAGCTTATAGTAAACGAAAAATTAATATACAAAGCGTATATTAAAGTAGTCACATAATTGATTCAAATAAAGCACCATTCCGTAATAAAAAAATACTTTATCAAGGAATTAATATAACAATAGTAAACATGAACGTCTCATTTATAAGTCACTCAAAACATGTACAATAGGCTATTACAAAAGCAGCATTTACTTTTACAGTGTTTGATTCTCTGAGCTAGGTGGATTAATTATTATTCTGGGCAATATGGTTGATATCTGTTTCAACTAAAAGTGAGCTTTCTCATTATTCCACAGGTGGTTAGTTAGTTTATTCTAATGACTTTGCTTATGGTATCTTCAATTGTCTCCGTATACCTGTTAATTGCTTTGTTCAGTCGATATTGTATTATATAACTGATTGGTCCCTTAAGTAAGAATTAACAAATTGGATGGATATCAGTATCCATTGACTGACGATTGATCTGAATGTCACGCTTGTAGAAATTCGTTAGCATTCTTAGATTTTACCAGTCCTGAATACCACCCTTTTTTATTCGAATTAATGTTTATATTTAGCTGTCTATATGTAAATCAGTGATAACATATCACATCGTTTCACTGCTAGTCTTTATTGTCTAAGCATAAGTGTATTGGGAAGAATGATCCACTTTGTCTACTGTAGTGTCCTTTTAGTAATCACTTAATTTGTATATATCATTACCAAGGCTAACTTTGATAATTTCAAATAAATTGAACATTGGATAGGCTGTTCATAAACCGAATTCGGTTATTCTTTTCTCTGAAGAAGCGACTGGCATTAAGCCGCAAAACGTCAGAAATTTTAATTTCTAATCATTGGAATTTTACAAATATATATCACTCATTTTAGAATCATTTAATTTGTTCTGGAAATGAAACCGAAAGACACTGATGATGATGATGTTCAAAATGTCTAAGAAAACGTCATAACTAAGCCTTTTGATTTCAAGAAAAAGATGTCATTAAAAGTATTTAAATGTGTTACAAATTTTTCTGATCATTTAATTATCTTATAAAAGATATTTAATACATAAGAAATACCAACTAAGAAAAGGAAAACGATTAGTCATATAGCTGAATGTATTTTATTCTTTGGAATGACGCCAGTTAAGAAATTATTTAGAATGATGTCACGTTGAATAGTTGTTCATTTCAATTCGAGATTCATTAGCTAAATTCATCAGTGACCTCAAATGGGACTGAATTTACAACCTATTTTGTTTTGAGGTTTTGCAGAAAACTTGAAGAACGAGGTGATTTTTTTCACTAACTGTAGTCGGCTATAAAATCGTTGTGACTAGCAAATTAGTTCTCTAGGTGATATCGATTCTTAGGAAAATCTGCTTTCAAATTATAAAAACTCCCGCACGAATTAATTTAACCAGTCATTAGTGTGTGATCAGTAACAGAATTATTATACAAGTATCTTCCGTCTTAAAAATCATTAATTGAAGAAACTAATCAGAATTACAAAATTAAGGTAACTGGAGATTGATGTAACACAGTGAAATGAATATTAACCTTTAGGCACCTAATTCTTAACAGCTATTTGAAACGTTTTACATAATCGTAACCTACTTATGCAATTATTATTTACAAAAGTGACAAATTATAGTTATTACGTCTTAATTTTAATTTTAACTTGAACAAGGTTCATTATCTATTCATTAAAACAAAATGCTGATTATGACTGATAACTTGTTCTTAGAATTAAAAAAACTATATATATATATATATATATATATATATATATATATATATATATATATAAACAAACTAATTTGTGGACAACGTATATATATATATATATATCGCATAGTATAGTATAGTATATTACAGTATAGTAGTATATATATCCATATACTATCTACACATAACTTTAATTAATTAATTTACAAATGCATTGAAATGAATAAATTGTATTATGTTCAATGAAAATTTTTAAAAACAATTTCAATGTTAAAACTATAACATAGTTTGAATGCGTTTTTTTTCTTTATTTTTCTTTTTCATTTAGATTTTGTTTTATTAGACGATTGATTGAATACTAGAAGTTTACATGAACTAGTCATTACAAATGATAATTTATTTTAATTGATGAGATTAGAATAAATAAAAGTTATACCATAGATGGTGATTTGAAAATACTCGTTAGAAAACCATAGATCTAAGTTCTGAGTTAAATAAAGGTGTTCATGTAATTTTAAAGAATTGATACTCTGGTACATATGATGGTTAACCACTTAGATTAGTAAGAACACTGCAACTTGATCAACAGGATTCTATCATCACTAAAATGATTAGATAAACAATATATTGGTAGCTAATTTGTCATTAGCAAGAGTAGTCATGTAGTCAAGTGAAAATATAGGTGTAGTCAGTTCGAAGGCTTACATACCGAAGCTCGGATTTCAAACTGTATTGTTATAAAAATTAACTAAATTTGTTACCGGATGGCAATGCTTAGGTTTTTTAAAATTTTGTCGTTACATTCTCGTACTGTGAAATAATGGTTACAGTTAAAAGTGTACAATAGTCATTTTAGATTCTTTGCTGATAATCCGATCTCTAGACTACAGTGTCAGTACTCAACTAGATAAGCAATAACATTAGACATCAATAAAATTATTTCATTATAAGCAGAAAAAACAACACATGAATTTGTAATATTTCACTTAGAAGGTAGCAGAAATAAATTCATGTTACCAGAATCATATGATTCCAAAAGGTCATAATCGGCAAAATTAAGATTAATGATGCAATTACTTGTATATTATAAACTGGTAATTCAAATGAATAACATTTTTAACCACAATAGTCTTTCCATCCTCTACAAGCATAAACACTCCCGAGACGGTCAAACTGCAGTAGTTATACCATCTCACTTCACTGTTTGACCTTAAAAGTCAGTCACTGGTATGCAAATTATGATACTTTTAACCATTCGCCTAATTGAAAATAAAGTCAAGAATTCAGTTTATGTGATCAGTTTTCACTTGGGAACAAAATTTTTTAACTTTAAGCGATCGATCTGGCATCCATAAATTTAAACAATATTCCCCAGCTATTATAGTTTTCATCACCAACTAGTGTAATTTGGAAGACCTTTAAACAGGTGGTAACACTAGAGGACTAATCACTGATTTGGACTCACGTATGACAGCACGATCCTCACATAATGTCATCGTTGACTTACTCTACAATCATTTTTCGTTGTGAAATGATCAACGTAATGTTTGTGCAGTCATTAAGGCTAATCAAATTCTATAGATCAAGTTGCTGTGTGGCCGTTGGCTACATACTATGGAATGCCATCAATGAGTTGTTCTGATCACTACTTATAGGACTGAGATAGTTTAAAGATTGGTCACTGAGTAGTGTTCGATGTGACGTTTGCTTAGTCTTGAATAAGCAAATACGTCATTCCTTAATGAAAACTTCATAAAAAAATAACTTGATTTGAATTGAAATTTATCTTTCTTTAGTCAGGAAGTATAATTTATCATCAATATTTATGGTTGTTTTGTATAGGCCTACTTTTTTATTCACATGTATTGCTTGTTATCATACTTTTATCTAGTTCCTAAATAATGAGTTAACTCCGCCTGTAGTTTTTCTAGGGTTACTGTCAGTCCCAAGCTCGGGTAAAGAAGGAGGGTTGAGCATGGGGTTAACATTCCCATCCAATGAAAAGCAAGCTTGCTAATAAAACGCTAACCAGATTAAACAAACTAAACCATTTAAACTCTGCCCTGCGAGTGGAAGGAATAATAGTGACACCTCATGACGACAGCCGAACTTCTTCGAAAGTCATGAGGTCGATGCCACTTCTAACAACCAAAGAAACATTTTTTATAGGTACATGAAATGTTCGGACAACACGGAAGAGCAGGATGACCAATCAAATAGCTGAAGAAATGAAGAGATACAACTTGACAGTCCTCGGAATCAACGAAACCCATTGAACTCAAGCTGGACAGAAAACATTGGCTACAGGAGAGATGCTATTATACTTCAGCCACGAAGAGAAAAATGCTTCACATACCCAGGGAGATGTTCTGATTCTATCCAAAGATGCACGCAATCCACTTGTAAGATGAAAACCACATGGACCCAGGATCATCAAAGCATCTTTCAAGACAATGAAGAAGGGGATTACAATGAACATCATCCAATGTTTTGCACCCACCAACGACGGCAACGACGAGGACAAAGATCAGTTTTATGATAGGCTGCAATCAATTATAGCGAAGTGTCCAGGAAAGGATCTGACAATCCTAATGGGGGAATGGACAACACCGGATACGAAGACATCATGGGACAACAGGGACTGGGAGTAAGAAATGAAAATGGTGAAAGATTTACAAATCTATGCACTTTCAACAAAATTGTCATAGGTGGTACAATATTCCCCCACAAACGTATACACAAGGTTACATGGGTCTCACTGGATCATACTACAGAGAATCAAATCGATCATATATGCATCAATAAAAAGTTCAGAAGATCAATAGAAGATGTGAGAAACAGGAGAGGAGCTGATATAGCTTCAGATTACCACTTAGAGGTTGCCAAAATGAAACTGAAACTAAAGAAGCAATGGATAACTGGAGTAAAAACATTAAAACGGTTCAATACAGCCTCTCTTCGGGATACTGACAAACTCAAGGAATTTAAAATAACTCTCAACAACAGGTTCCAAGCCTTACAAGATCTGCTGAACGAGGAAGAAACCACTGTAGAGGACAACTGGGCACTAACTTTATCTTGTCAAGAGGCTCTGGGCAGCAAGAAACACCATTATAAGGAATGGATTTCCACAGAAACTCAACAAAAATCAACAAAGGAGGAACAAGAAGGCAGAAATCAACAACAGCCGAACTAGAGCAGAGATAATCAAGGCACAAAGTGAATTCACAGAAGCAAATAAGCAAGTAAAGAAGAGCATAAGGGTCGACAGACGGAAGTATATCGAAGGTCTTGCAACGACAGCGGAAAAAACCACAAGTGAAGGAAATATAAAACAGCTATGAGACATAAATAAAGAAATTGGCAGGCAAATATAGTAAACCAGAGCGACCGGTCAAGAACAAAGAAGGCAAGCCAATCACCGAGATTCCAGAACAAAGGAACAGATGGGTAGAACATTTTGAGGAACTCTTGAATAGGCCAGCTCCACTGAACCCATCAGACATCGAAACAGCACCTATAGATCTTCCGATCGATGTCACTTTACCAACGATGGTAGAAATTAAGATGGCCATCAAACGAATCAAAGTGGTAAAGCCGCAGGACCTGACAATATACCAGTTGTAGCTCTCAAGTTAGATACAGATGTAACGGCGAGGGCGCTCCACGTTTTATTCAGGAGGATCTGGGAGGAAGAACAAGTGTCGGAAGATTGGAAAGAAGGACACCTTATCAAGGTACCAAGGAAAGGAGATTTGAGCAAATGTGAAACTACAGAGAGATCACACTGTTGTCAGAACCAGGAAAAGACTTCAACAGTGTTGCTGAATAGAATGAAAGATTCCGTGGATGCATAACTTCGAGATCAATAGGTGGTTCCCGTAAGGATCGGTCGTGCACAGACCGATTCGTAACACTACGGATCATCGTTGAACAGCCAATTGAATGGAACTCGTCGTTGTACATCAATTTCATTGACTATGAGAAGACTTTTTACAGCGTAGATAGGAGATCACTATGGTAACTTCTTCAACACTACCGTATACCAGAGAAACTCGTCAACAACATTCGGAATTCTTACGACGGACTACAGTACAAAATCGTGCATGGAGGACAGCTGACAGATGCATTCCAAGCGAGGACCGGTGTCAGACAAGTTTGCCTACTCTCACCTTTCCTGTTCCTTCTAGTGGATGATTGGATCATGAAAACCTCCACAACTGAGGGAATGCACGTAATTCAATGGACAAGTAGGATGCGACTCGATAATTTGGACTTCGAGGATGACCTAGCTCTTCTATCCCATACACACAGACAATCGCACGTGAAGACAATCATCGTAGCAGCAACCTCAGCATCAGTAGACCTGAACATACATAAGAGCAAGATCCTCATGTTCAACAAAGAGATCACCAACTTAATTTAACTTGATGGAGAAACTCTTGAAGAAGTGGATACTTTCACGTACCTGGGAAGCATCATCGATGAACAAGGAAGATCCGATGCAGATGTAAAGACAAGGACTGGCAAAGCAAGTGTAGCATTCCTACGGTCAACCAACCTCAAAGTAAGGCTCTTTAATTCGAACGTCAAGATAGTTCTGCTGTATGGAATTGAAACGTAGAGAACTACTGCAAACATCATCAGAAGGGTGCAAGTATTTATAAACAACTGTCTACGCAAGATATTGATTGTCCGTTGACCGGAAACCGTCAGCAACAGCCTACAATGGGAGAGAACAAACCAACTTCCAACCAAAGAGCAAATTGGGAAAAAACACTGGAAATGGATAGGACATACATTGCGAAAACCATCAAACTGCATCTCGAGGCAAACATTAGTTTGAAATCCTGTTGGGAAATGGAAAAGAGGAAGGTCAAAGAACACACTGTGTCGTCGATTGGATGCAGATATCAAAAGGATGAACGGTAACTGGAAACAGTTGAAAATGATCGCCCGAGAGAGAGTTCAATGGAGAATACTGGTGAGCCGCATATGCTCCTCTGTGAGGGGTAACGAGCGTAAGTAAGTAAGTAAATAATGTGTTACCATAATGAAATTAATTTTAGAGAATTTTAATGCCCTACTTATTTCTTTTTGAATTTAAAGTTAAAACTTATCGAACTATGATCATGATTTTAAAATCAATTACTATATTCTCTTTTCCTAAAATATTTCCATGGAAATAGTAAATTCATTGTAAAGATATTTTTTTTACTTTATGAAAATAAACAAAACTAAAATGTGATACAAGAAGATTTACTAATTGATAATTCAATGTATCGTTAATCAAATTAAGTAAGTGCCAACTTTAATCAACACATTAAAATGATTTTATTAATTTAATGAGGAATATTGAGATTTGAAGTGAGTTCAAATGAAGACACTAAAATGAATTATATCAAGCTAATGAATCCAAAACAGCATGAATGATATGACTAAACATTTGCTAAATGCATTTTTACAAAAGGCTAGTTTCAGTCTACAATGAAAATCTTTTATAAAATGAAATAATCCGACGCAATTCTATATTTCAATCATGACTTCATCATTTGCTAATTTTTTCTTGGAAGTTAATTCATCATAAAATAGTCACGTAAGTGTCTTTTAGTGACATTTTCTCCTCATCTGCTTATAATATTAAATTACCAACGTCGCCCCCTCTCACTGTGCAACAGTTATATGAATAAATTCCAAAATGTAGTACATCGCTTTAATGGGGAACAAAAAAATTGCAAAAGATAGAAAGATAAACAAAATATTGAATATAAAGATTTGGTAGAAGTAGTTACATGTTAAACTATTTTTATTTCAGTTGTATTTTTCATTTGCAAGAATTTCATGAAAATCAGCAGCATCATCGACAGTAATAAGTAGCTGTTATAAACTTTTCTAGTGGTCACATTCACTTGACGACTTTTGTGCATATGTAAAATGATTAATTTCATTGAAATTGTTAATTTATTAATCAATGTCATTATTTTCATTATGACTTATCATCCATACGTGCTAACTTGTTATTGTTCTGCATGTAACAGAACTACTTATATATCTTTTACCTTGTCTAATATCTTTAGTATCTATCTATTAAAACATAAATTACACAGTGTGTAAACATGTTCAACAGCGATGACAATCACATCCACCGTACATATATATATATATATATATATGTATATATATATATATATATATATATATGTATATATATATATATATATATATATATATATATATATATCTTGATAAACAACGATAAAGTAACAGTAATTTTACTGAGGTCAGTACGAAGAAGAAAATAAAAATAGAACGATTTAAGTACTAAATTAGCAGACGAAATCTAGAAATTTGCAAAAAATATCAGCGTAAGTGAAATACTTCTTCAATTTATTATTTCTAATACACTGACAATTAATGCATTTGATATGTAGCTAACAATGGAATTCAGGACTGTAGGCTATGGTTACGCATCACGTATGACTAGTCAGTTAGGTGTATTTACATCACTGAGGAAACTACTACTACTTTTTGGATCTCAACCTGTGTCATATAACTTCACAATCTGTAGCTGTTATCACTGACCTGTTCGGGTCCTATCTGTTAGTTGATCATTGATCAATCCATGCTATTTAGTATAAGGCAGTAAATGTTCACCGCTGAATTGGTTCATGATGTTCTGTGTTGTTTTCCTTTCACTGATGAAATACTAAGTAAAATTTTCTATTATCGAAATAGAATTCATCAGTGAACAATAAAATCTCTGGTTGATAAATAGTGACGAATTCATCAAGTAACTTAAATTAACCATTGTATGAAAATACCCAACAATGATTTATGTACTAATTAGCATAACGATTTTTTTATAACAATTAATGAACAAATATTTAGATATATTCACGTAGTTCTACTTGACACCTGTGTTTAAAATTGTACTTGACTCAGGCAGTCATACGCAGTGTATAACCTGGCAAATGTTCGTCGGTAAAAATTGTTGCACTTCCTCAACAAAGCCAAACTAAGTAAAAAAGATCAAAACCAAATTGACAGAAATAGAGGTAATACAGATAGTGTTAAAATAGATTAGCGATCGACAATATGATCTTAGAAAATCATAAAATGTATCATAAAAGTATGAAGTGATTTTGAAACTCAGGATCTAAGGGGAGACAAAGATTGGATGCATCTACTTCAACGTTGTAGATTCTGAACCATATCACTCAAAGTCCTCAACCACTGATAACAGTTGTCCTGTGGACCCCAATTAAGTAGTTTACATCCACATGGCTCAGATTAACAGCCAATAAATTCATATACTGATACTAATTCCGTTCCAACTCACTTCTGCACCAGCCAATATAGTCTTTTATATAGGTGATGGTTGAGTGTATGTAATGTACAACCAACCACTTGAATTGATGAAGATTTACGATCTTATTAGCTGATTCCTCAATCATTTGTCGCAACATACATAAGTAATGTTGCGAAGACGTATATGATTAAAGATTAGCAAACTGCAAATGTCATATAACTTTAAAGACTGTATCTTACAGGTATAATGACAAAACCAACAACATTGTTGATCAACATGCTTGTCTCTTGATTGGCATACAGATATGTAGTTTACACTACTAGCAACGTACACTGGCTAGAATCATCCGATTTTTCGGATCGACTATGGAGGTTTTAACAACACCGATCCACACCCAACTGTGAATTAATGTGTGATTTCTGAAAATATCTTCATTTTTAGAAGTGGTAAGATTTTCGAGAGCAAAACACACGTTGAAGATGTAAATTTCTTTGATTGTTGAGACTTATGGTCCAAATTACCCCTATCACAGTAGGTGTCATTGTTGTTCCAATTAAAAAATGATTGTGTATTACCATCGAATCTTTACGCTAAACAAAAATTTACAGGTTATTATTGCCAAATTGTTTTAATTAGCATTTTCTTAACACTGTCATTGACCCTTTCACGTATAACACATTATGTTCATACAGTTTCTATTTTTCAAATGGTCTCCTATCATATAAGTTAAAATGATTCGAAAAGGCGTGGGATTTACATTACAATAGTGTGGAAAACCCAGCTGGTGATCAGTATAAGCCATAGAATAGATATTTTATATTTCTGTTGTTATCAAATTTTGATGTTTTTCTTCACGATCAATTCACCTGATACCATGTATCAATCGATGGGAAATATGCACTAAAGTATGCAAGCTTGCAAACATACGTGTGTGCATACATATATG
Organism: Schistosoma japonicum; assembly: GCA_025215515.1. Lineage (NCBI taxonomy): Eukaryota > Metazoa > Platyhelminthes > Trematoda > Strigeidida > Schistosomatidae > Schistosoma > Schistosoma japonicum. The sequence continues at coordinate 63,241,512 of CM046069.1, read as the reverse complement.
GAGGGTGTGGTGTAAAGTAAAACACAAACACTTTAAAGGAATAACTACTAGAATAAAAACATACGGTGGACCTACAAACTAACAGTCACCATACTTACGTATACGTCATAGACGGATGAATCCTGATTGTATAATCAAGATAAACAAATTCCAAAAAATAATCCAAAACTGGTATGTCACCATTTTTCTGATGTCTCCCTTAAGCTATTTATTTATTGAATCTAAAGTTACACTGTCTGTGTGTACATGCAGTGAATCTGAAAGAAATTTAGACGTAAGATATGCAGATAACCAAGTAATAATATGTATATATTCATCTTTGAATAACGTTAGATAATCAGTTTAAATTGAATTAGATGAAACACAACAGGATTAAATGTTCTCTGCACTTTTTCTTACCTAACTGTACTTACTTTCTTTGCACAATACTTATAACTAAATTCTTATTGACAAAAAGAAATACTTCAGTAGTAAAGAATTACCCGCTCACATGGGACGTAATTTAGATTCAGGGTGACAAAAACATGTTGGAACATGACAGTAATTCAGTTTTTTTTTCACTTCTTTCTTTGGGTAATGCATATATAAGTGTGTGTTTTTCGATTTGAAGGTATATCTACTTTCTGTTTCTATACTGTAACCCATTGACATTGTACCAAGATAATCATCTTTAATAAGCTTTAAAACGAAATACATGATATGTATAGTCCAGTGTACATGACTAGTGGAGAAAAAATCAAAGTCATAATGCTAACTTACAATGAATGAAAATACACAAATATCAGTGGTGGAATAAAGAATGAGTATTATGTATCATTTTTTAACTGATCGTTGTCAATAGTAGAACCTTTTGTAGAGTCTGTGATCGAAGGAGTTCAACTACTTTTACATTGATAACAATATCATTATATATTATGGTTCTCAATGAAACTGAACACATTGAGTTTGATCCCTGGTTGGTTGTATGATGTGAACTATTAAGAAAATTAAAATTTACATAAAACAACATCTTGCTTTTGTTGATTCTTCAAATGATGTCATTCGGTGACAAGTTAATTCTAAATCAAACGATAATTCTTAATTTCTAATCATCAAGTTTCTTGTATCTCAGATAAAAACTGATCAGTTGTTAATATCACACATCAAATTGCAATGAAAGTTAATAAAAAGGATCCTTTGGTGTTAAGATAAATATATCATGTCATTCGCATAATTATAACAGAATGGTTTAATTTTTCAGGATTTTTACAGTGATAAACTACTATTCAGTGTGTATGTGTTCAACGTTGACGTTGTTTTGTTCTGTTTCATATTTTAAAGCTCTCAGCATTAAATTTATTTCATAATTAGCTTAGTTAATGATTACATGCAACGCTCAGTAGAATTCAGGACTTAAGTTTTGTCTAGTTTAGAACGCGTTAGCTTGAAATACTTGTATCTCAATATGTACTATACACACTAAAACTCATACCTAGTAGGTAGCTATTCAAACTACAGTGCATTGATTCAATAGCCACTGACTTGTTTAGTGGGTGTGAAGTTTATTTTTAAGGGTTTGTACTACCACATTATTGATATTCAAGGGTGAAATGTAACTGAATTTTGCTTGTTTAAGTGCATTTAATAGTTACAGTACTTGAAACTAATTAATAGTCTTTTGGAATAAGTAGATAGTTTCAGTTCGGCATATTATATAAATTTGATAGTACATGACGCATAATAAATCAAATTCAGATTACTTCATTTATATAAAGTTCATTTGCATTGCTGACACGAATATCGCTAGTTCACAATTCGTTGACTAGCTTACCGGAAAGGAATGTGAGAAAGACGGAAATTTCAAGAGAGTTTTAGCATTTCAAGGCATTACAATGAACTAAGTAAGCATCATAGTACATATTAATTTTGCGAAGACGAAGGAACCAAAAAGAATGTGTGTCGATCGCTTGGTATTATCAAACTGAACGGTCACGAAATTACTGAGGTGTGAAAAGTAGTAGTAGTAACTGATATAACAACTGCCAAAAATCGTAGTGATTTTGATTCAAATCAACCTTAACAGTCCCTGTATATTGAGCCTATGATAAAAAATATTACCACCATCATGTTACTATAGTAATTTAAGCATTTGAACTTCTAGCTAAATTGTTAAAAGTTGGTGAGCGACGAATATTGTTCAAGATTTACACTTACAGAAATTGTTTACATAAATGCAATAAAGTCTTATTGTCTATTCGAAACACTTAGCTGATAGCTATGTTTTACTTTACACAGAAGTATTCATTTGTACTGAACTAAGTGAACTAACTCATAGCGATCGTGGTATTAGTCAAATTCAAAATATTACGGCTACTGGAAATTTCTCTTTCAGTCTAAATGTTTTGTGTTTATATTATTGAAATAAAACGTGATCACTGATTAAAACCCCGAGTGACAAGTGATTATCTTATAGCATATTATGATGAGATCACTTAGTATTTGGAAAATCAAACCATTTTGCCTTTCATATACTTACAAAATATTCGTGTATCATATTTAGCATTACATAAGTTTGTTACTGGGTAGCAACTATTAATATCAGTTTACCTCTCTAATGATGACTGATTCCTATCGAACACTTTGTGATGTTATTATTAGACTGATTAACATAATGAGTACCAACTAGTCCGTACATACTTCTAGTCGTTCAACATATTTTAGACTTTCAATGATAATTTCGAATTTGATGAGATATTTATTCCTCTCTTTGGAACATTTCACATTTTGAAAAGTGACCAAGTAATCATAAAATTTCGATTATGTTGCATTTCAATAGTATTCGTATGTAAATTAAAATAAATAATTTTCGGCTGAGTTATTTAGACATTATTTTTAAGGAATGCTTGGATCACAACACGAAACTCTTGGAATACAAAACATACAAATTATATTCGTTTTGGTGTTTGTTTCAATCCAACTTAGTTTGAAAATATAACATTTACTTTTATGAGACTCCTTAGCAGTGCGCACTCTGGATTCTGCTCTAGGGGCTTCAGGCTGGCGAAATATAGGGTACGCACTACTGAGAAGTTCTATACTAGGACGAAACAGCCGTTTTGTGCTCCCTGGTTTTCAATGGTACCCTGCTAACATCAATCTGTGACGTATTCAATCAATTAAAAATATCAGTCTCTCCGATCCATCTCAATCCATTTACTTTTATCCTTATTATCGTAATTAAATTATATAACACCATTCAACATTTTGAAGATGAGAAAATAGACATAATTTGGTAGTTCAAAAATAAGTAAAGTTGAGTTACTGTTGAACATATATAATATTACGAATTTGTTGTAAATAAGAGTTGGACAGTCAATTCCTGAAGGTTAAAGATTGATGGATAAAACATGCATTATATCGAGAATCTACCAAAGATGTAAATTTAGACCATCAGGTTCCGACTAATAAGTCATGTAATATTATGATGTTCATGGGACCTGTGACTCAATGTTTCGGTCATACGCTTGGTTATAGGTGCTTCAAACTTCATGGCTTCTTGTAGTAGATATTGCTCGATTGAAAAGATCGTCTAACTAAACATAAGATATGAAAAACTTTTGAAAGCCAAAGTGTCCTGGACTATTTCATTTTAACTTGAGAAACCTTAGCAGCGTGTACTGAACTAGGCGTCATTTTTGGAACTGATAATCATTACATTACTTTCATGAGAGCAAGAACAAATATTTGTGCAGAATAAGATGAATTCATTCTATTTCGTTGGTTTCTCATCAGCTGCATACAACCTAGAATAAGATTTTACAAAATTAATATTTGAAACAAGTTTTAACATACTCATGAGAATGGATGAAATTAGTTGAAATCAAGATTACATAAACATGTAAACATGGCTTAAAATGTTGGAGAAAATGCTGTGAATATATATATACGATCCAAGAGAAGGTACTGATTTCAGTTACCCAAGTAATTTTAATTTTGATTTAGCAGTGAACGTCACTATGATTATTAATGTATTTGTAATGGGATCTATGAGTATAGGTCACATTAACTAGTTATATTTACTAGTTTAAAGATTTGTGAATTACACTCTCCTATAAAGTTACTAGTTTCAATAAAGCTGTTCTAAAACAACATTAATAGAAAGATATTGACCAGTTATCACAATAGTTAACATATTTTGCACAAATCTCTAGTCATTCCATCGACTTGTTGTTAAACTTATCATCATTAGCTTTCATTCAAATGTGAATTGAATCATGGACACATGGTAGATATTTGTATTATTCCCTTTTGTACAATATATGTAAAGAATGAGTGATAGAGCTAATTGTAGTAACGAATGACAAGAAATTACATATGAGATAAATATTTTGTTTATTTTAACTAATTAATCAGAATTCAATTCCGAAACATGCAATACAAAGCATACGACACTGTATAGTTAGATACTAATGTATGTGTGCAATAATAATTGTATATTCTATGCAGATTTGATCATATACATGGACGTATTTACACGTATGTGTGCTGAATACAACCCATATTCAATGTTGAATATAACAATTACATTTTCAAGTGATTTTTTTAAATTTAATTTTATAAAATCATTTTTCTTTCAACAGTAACAACAATTTGAAATTACTTTCTCATCCTATAAATAAATTAAAATAATATCCATGTAGTTGATATGGAAGTTAAATATTAACTTTAACAAATACAAAGATTAAGAAATGCATTTCACTTTGTATATATTCTATATAGAAGTTACTCTTAACCTGTTATACATACAATTGAATTATAAACAGGACATGTGAAATTAAATGTTACCCAGGTGTGTAAAGTATAGAAAGTGATGAAACCCTAACAAAAAATAACCAGATTATACATATATATATATCTATAACACCTGGACTATACGAGTGAATACATGTGTTAGAATTATAATTTCAGTGTAGAAGCAACAGATAATACTAGTTTCTTGTGAAATTTTAATTTTTTAAAGTTAATGTATTAGTTTATTCAAAGTTTTCCTTAAATATTCATTGATAAATTATGTGAGTTACAGTAGAGTTTGCATGAGACTGAGAGTGTACATCTACATTTATATCATTTTATGGTAAGATTGTCATTTACTCATTGTTAACTTAAAAAAAACTTAGCACCAAGTTGATTTGACATATCAACCTAATCAGATGAACAAAGAGGTTGATAATACTGTGAGTGATAAAGTGCTGAGAATATCTTGAAGAAAACAGAAACATGAGAAGACAAATTTCAGTGGAAGGAAAAATGAGTATTTGTTTAAATACAAATAATTAGTTAGAATCCACATAAAGTTTGACGAATACATTCTGTACATTATTCTTAGGTCATTTAGTTCTTATGATATAATATTTGAAAGTAAATGACTTCCTGAGAAATCATTATATATTAATAATAGTCATTTATAAACAAGATACCTAGTTTAGATATATCCAGCTTCATATTAGCACAAATAGGAAGAAAATATTGTGGACAGGAACGAAAAGAAAATACCGCTACCAATAGAAGTGATAAGAAACTAAGCAATATATATATATATATATATATATATATATATATCATGGTTAAACTTCATTACTGATTGATTAAAATGGAGAAGTAATACAACTACTCAACCACTTAGTTGTTTTGATGTTATCAAAGAGTGATCTATATAACACTGTGAGTTAAATTTTATGCAGAACAGATTGTGTACACATAAATCAATGACTTCTTTCGAAACTAAACGTTTATTCGATGTTGTTAGTAAAGATTTGTAATACACTGTTACTCAGGATCTAATTTTGATCAGCTTTTGTTGAAATGTCATGAAGTTAACTATTTGGCACTCTATTTTAGAATACATGAATTATCTTTAGCAGTTGAATCAAAGATGAATGTTTTATCCTATGTTGAGCTCACTAAATAGATATACCTCCAACCCGTTTTGATTGTACTATTGAAATTCGGACATATTACCGTTCTTTTTGATGTTCTTTTTAATTTTGGCTGATTTTTCACCACATGCCAGTTGGTGACAATATCTATATCCTAAGTGAAAAGATTATTAAGTGAATCATTGACCGCGAAATGATTTTTTTAAAAATTACATTAAAAAAGTATGTGAACTATCATTCCTACTTAACGGGAGCCTGTTTGGAATCTTGGACCACCATTTTTCCAAATATCTCAATAAATTGCTTTCTTGTTTCTTATAATCGCTTAAGTATGTTCAAAAATCGCAGTGTACCCACACGTCTATATAAAAAGTCTACGACCTATCGTGGATAATACAATGAGATCAAAGCGAAGAAATCATGACGGCTAGCAACACGCGTTTAAAAGATTGTTATTTATCAAATGTCTGATCCTAAAATCTTTAGTCTTAACTGCAGATCTCTTATCAGGAAATTGGGCCACCTGAAATTTTTTCGCAGTTTAAACATATACCGTAACTGTGGTTTAAGCACAGTCCAATAATTTTGGCTACATGACCTATCTTTCATCAAGATTGTTCTATCATCATGAAAAAGTTTGATGGTGTTGTAACTTTCGTGATCACGAACTGGTATGTGTACATGGGAAAAGAGTAATTTGTTGTAACACTGTATGCTGAAAATTCATATTCTATTAAACATACTATTGAATATAGCTATCGTACTAATGATTATTTAAAGGGTTTGTTTTTCCTTAGATGAATATCAGTTCAAACTATCAAATAAAAAGTTGGCATTATTTCCAATCGCTAAGATTTTTGTAGAAGTAATTTTGTTTTTTATTATATAAACAATGCGGTTATTATTATCTTTAGTTAGTAATTAATAGAGATTTCATGATCTCATTAGTAGTTAGTTGCATTATCCAATGGTTATATGTGTACAAGAAATTGTTGACTACACAGATAACACTAATAAACAAATATATACCACCATTATAGTTTCTTAATGTATCCTATGTCCAATGTATATAATCTTATCTCATCAAAATGTTACATCGACCTATTATATTTGTATATATGACAGTGTTAGCAAACACTCATTACGACACAAACTTTAGTAAATGGTTAATTAACTTCATTTATAGTTTCATTATTGAAATCTGTAGATATACATTGACAAAGTTATGAGGAAATTATATACTACATAAGATTACTATAGTTTATTTAATGAAGTGAATTATGCATATATGGACATAATTGTTTGTACATGTATATATGTGTACTTATGGGCATTTGATAAATGTAATAATCATATTATTGATGGTTTTGTTGTTTAGTATCAAGTTCTTGGAATAGATTCAAGAAATTTCAAATATTATGTAATTCCTTTTATGTTATTTTATCAATTATGCACAGTTTGATATTTCTCTTCTTACTCTTTGTCATAAATACTTTGTGAGTTGAGCCTTTTTATAATAAAATAGTTTTACAAATTAAGTATGTTTATTATTTATGATTTATGAATTTTCAATGAACAAATGAAATGTTGGAAGGCGGGGGGGGGGGAGGGGAACGAAGGTTAATATTCTGAAGGGAAGTAGACAATAGATGATTCAATTGTTATTTTGTTGATTTAACTGACCATAACTCAAATTTCATTTTTCTTATAGATATTGAATTTGTTTATTTTTCAATTGAAACAAAAACTATTAATCGAACAGAGATTACATGGTTAACTTAAAAATGTGGTTATTTCCATTCTTCACTGGAAAAAATAGTTGGATGTTAGACTGTTAGAGATAATTGAAAATAGGTATTGTGCCTAGATCTCATGTTATTTAGTACTGACTAATAAGGTATATCATTCAGTTTTACCGAATCGATATTTCTGGCACGATTCGAATCAACGTTACCAAGTATCACAATTAGAAGTTGTACAAAATAAATATCCTTCGTTCTGTAAACCACTTCTTGTAATACCTACTCTAATTTGAATCACTCATAGTGTACCACTTATCTAAAAAACACATTTTTCTGTTTGGTGTTAATTAAAACGAAAGTTAAGTTGGGATCTGCTTGACTAATCTTTTCAACTGTATATTACTGAGCTAATTAATATTATGATCATTTTACAGCTAGTCAGCATTCAGAATCAAGTATTGTAATATCGGTTGTTACTCCTTGATCAATTAGTAGTCATGGCATTTAAAAGCAGACATTTTATACTTAAGGTCACTCTTAGTATTCTAAGTTTAATGAAGTAAAATTAACTCGTTGATTAAGTTTGACAGTATCATGAAGTATATGATCAATACTAACATAAATATGACGAAAGTTACATATGATGTAACATACACACATAAAATGTATCTAGAGTACCTAATAGTACTTAATTCTCTATCTCTATTACAGACAAATTTATGAGTTATAAAAGAATTTTGCTTCAGTTATCTGATTATATGTCTTAGTTACCCGATTAGATAATGACACTAATTTTGCAGTCATAAGATAAGCACTAATTTTACTGTGTAGAATGAAATGGAGAGTTCAGACAATCGAGAAACGTGATATACTATTTTTATTTTTACTCTGAAGTGATAGTTTAGTGGTTAAGAAAGAAGACTGACTTTGAAGTACATGGCGAAAAAAAACTTGAATTCCTACCTACTTACTACGTCGTCGATAGGTGGAATGCTTCATTGGGCCTCACATATAAACTATGACTTAAAGTAAAAAGAATATGTCACGGGTAACTCCATTCTTCTAATAACTATCCAAGTACAAAGCAGTTTGCAATGACTACTTAAAACCCAAATGTGTACATATATTTTGTTTTCTTTTAGTTACACAATTTTGAGGAAGTGTTCACGGGAAAATAATGGAATGAATTCCCTTATTTTAATAAAAGTGACCTAGTATTAGGATGGAATATGAAATTACATAATTCATGTAGACGAAATGAAACATTGACAACAATAACAATGCCAAAATGTACTGTGTTTATCTGAAGTCATTACATGCTCATAATATATGTTCAGACAATATATGTCACCCTATACTCTATCTACCCACCTATCTATCTATTATTATATCACTCTCGCTACACATTTACCTGTTTAGTTTTCAGTCGTGTTGTAATTTTTTTTCTTCCGTTTAAAATTGCGTTCATCAAGTACATGATTTTTAACTATATTTTATGTTGTTCAATCTAATGTGTAGAAAGAATTACATGTATGCATGGGATGATATCTAGGTTGTACAAATAAATTCAATCTAAGTGACCATTTAAAAGTAAAATCTTCAGGAAGAAGGAAAGGAGATAAATGTTACTTATAGATGAGAAAATGAGGTAAATGAATTCTTTGTTAGAATATTTATCGCAAAGAGTGTCAAATATGCATTTTTATTCTAGAAGAATATTTATTACAAACCGATCTCAGTTAGAGAATTATGCAGAGTATGTATCCAAGACCACACATAGTTTCATGATTATGACATTCAGGTTATGAAGCCAGAGCGTTACCTTCTATCTCTTGACTTGAAATACTTTGGTTCATATTTCAAATATCTCTATTCCTCCAAAGGATTGTCCATTGAAAAACATGCGTGGATAGTATGTCAAGGTTATTTAATTTCCGTCTATTAATAAAGTTATTTGAGATAGTTTTGCTGATCACGACTAAATAAATCCCGATATAAAATGGGATTTACAACATCAGCTTCTTAGTTATCGAATAAGAGTTAAACAGATTGAAGTCCCGATATAACTAACTGATTTGGTCTTAAATTTCACAGTAGTTATGAAGCGTTGTGCCTGAACTAGAAGTAAAAACCTTAGTTAATTTTGCTTAATTCAAATAAGACAACTCAATAATTAGGTCTAAATTTACGAACTTGAGTCTAAATTGTATCTTTGTGTGCAATGATTGGTGTAACTGTCCAGATGAAAATGTCGATGCAAGTTGGATAGGTTCTGAATATATGACCTCATAGTTTACAGCAAACATAAATTTATTTTGCAAAATTATTTTAACATATAAAATACTATTGAGTAGCCCAGTTAGTAGCTACATTCCACTGACAACAAATGAAAAGGGTCACTAATCAGAGTGATTTATTTGACAAATCAATTCCGAAACTGTGTCTGCAATAATTTATTATATTTTACTTAAGTTGCTACTATTAAGTGTTGATAAGAATATGTTTCACATAGGAATGTCTGAGTGAATATATAGGATGAGGGTGTATACATTATGGATATTCTATAAATTACAGTTAATTATCACCACAAACTGTTATCAGTAGTAAACGATGAAATACTGAGTAACTATTTTAACCAAGCAGTACAAACTTAAGGCTTTAGATTAGACAGAACACAGGACTTTGAAGAATTTTTCGCTATTATGTAACTCCCATTTAATGTCATTTGTGAATTTTATCTCACTGTTGGATGAAATAAATATAAGTATATAGTTAATCGTTTTTAATTCTAAGTATTAAAACAATTTAACGATCATTCTTCAACAAACAACTTAGTATTTTTCATCAAACTTAGGATTATGCAATCCAACTTAAGCAAGCATCAATGCAGTACCACAATGGTTAGGTTTTGCAAAAAAAATATTAATATGTATGGACTTCTGTATAAATTAGTCATTAATTTTTGAAGTGTTAGTTGTCAATCTTTCAAAGTTTAGTTTGAATCCAACTTAATTATTAAGATGTAGAACGATGCCTATATAACTATTCTTTTCAGTATCTGTTTCGACTGTAAAAGTAGTTTTGACGTCTTTCTACTCAATGACCAATTAAAAGTCACACTACAATATATTAACAAAAGAAAACATAAAACGTTCACCAAATATTTGTGAAGTATAATTTGAAATAAATATTCAGTAGTAATCAGACAAGCCGGAGGTAAGACGTTTATCACTGATGGCGTTGATCGATTTTTAAGCTATATCACAAATTGAGTGGAGTGGACATCCTACCATTTGGCGCTAGCCCATTAGTATAGAAGGTTAGGCATTGTCTGTGAGATCTAAAGGTCCTGAATCAGCCCCCATGACGGAGCCGAGGGTGTTCACTACTGAGGAGTAGTGCTGTATGATTTTCAGTGGTAAAAAATCAACAACAGTATACGTCGCATACAAACAACTAGACTACAGGAAAAATTCCAGAATACTACTTATACTTGTTTAAGTAAACAAAATAGTTAATAAAAATAATTTGGCACATTAAATTATCTTTAATGAAGTATAATCATACTGCGTCTTTCTACATCAACATATAGGCTAATGTACCACTTAAATTTGTGATAGTCATCGCCAAATTCTTGATATGTTAGAGAGCTTGCTTGATATACACTCAATGAGTGCTTCAGTTGTAGTTACATGTTCAAAATGTACAATACATTAAGTGTACATCCCTTTCAATATAGTCCGTTAATATTAACACGTAATTGTTTATTAAACTTTTGACAAGTTCTTTCATGAAAAATGTTATACACTGATAGGATTATCTTCCTAAAATCAAAAACTAGAACTTAACACACAAACAAACAGATTAATGTGATTGAGATTTACGATTCAAAGCGTAAACAATCAGATGGAGATCTACTTAGCTCCACTCAGTAAACCTGAAATGGAACTCACTAATTACTTGCATGATATTTTCATACCTTTTTATGAAGACTAACAGGAGATCTTGAACTTTCAAAGTTAAATTATTTATGGCTGTGAAATATAATGTTTTGAGGTGGTCTATGGAGAATGTTATTAAGTTTTAATTGATTGGATTTATCACAGAAGTGGGAATCCTACGATTGGATGCCGACCCAGTGGTATAGATGGTTAGCTAGTTGCCAACTTAAAACCGACAAGGGGTGGAATCTAGGGTGTGCAATACTTAGGAGTTCCATACTAGGATGAAAAGCTGTCCAGTGATTCTTGGTTCTCTACAGTACTCTGCCAACATCAATCGACGACAAATTTAATCATCTAAAATATAATGTTTTTCGAAATTATAAAACAGCATTCATTGAATTTATTCTATTTCAAATGGAAGTCATAAACCCAGACTTACTATGAAGTAAGAGAGATAATTTCAAATAGCAGTAATTATTACGTTCATAATATAAATAATAATAATACTTATATCATCCTAAATTATAATTTCAATCATATTTTTGTTCAAAAAACTTGTTATAAATTACAATTCACAAAACAGACCGCCTAATTAGTATGAATCTAATTTGAATAGATTGCGATTTGAAAGAATAAATTGTGTGAAATATTGACAAAGTGACATAGTCCCAAATTGTTGATGAATGTTTATTTTATAAAATCACGAAAGTAAACAAATTGTTCACTGATCGAGTTATATTACGAAGCTATTAAACTTGTAGTAATAACGCAACACCGCCTAGAATCCAACGTGATGGCTTTTCTTTTGTTTTCATATTGAATGTCCAAACATAGGTAGGTCCACGTTGTTTTGTCTTATATACTGGACAGGCATATGTATTGCGTAAATCTTGTCTGTCAACAGGTATCGCTTTTAAAAAGATTACTGGTAGACTTGGTGCTAATTCTTTTAGTCGAGCTTCGGCTATCATATTAGTTTGTACATCCCATCTGGCACCTTCCATAAAGAGACCATGTATATAGGCACCTTCTCTTGGTGGTGCACTCATTTCATCCTTCGTCTTTTTGGTGACATCACACTGAAGTACCATACGATCTAATGGCCATTCATTTTTTCTAGCTGTTTGTTGCATAATAGCTGTTAAAAATGATTGTGGATTAAATAATCCACCTAACCAAACTGTATTAGGCAAAGAAAAATCATTCGTCCAAGCCTCTAACTCTTTTACTCTAGATAACATATCAGCATACCAAATACCCAATGGATACATGCTTGGATAAGCTCGTTTCTCCCATTGACCTGGTACACTGTCTATAATGAGTGAATTAGCTAGTTCTTCCATTTCTGGTGTTGTAGTCAGTTCACCTTTTAAACCGAGTGTTAATTCTTTTAGTGATCTACGCATTTCTTTTATTAAAATATTCATACGTTCACATTCTTGAAAAGCGACTACGACATATGGTGTACGTTCTTCCGGTGGAACTTTACCTTGTAGTTCTGACATATTAAAATCTTCGGGTAATTTCTCAATGATTTCATCAAGAACACTCTGTAATTTCTCTTCTCTACTTATTCCTGTACCGCTGCCAGCGCCAGCATCACGAGGCTGCATTTCAAATACAGTACGAAATAGTTTTTCTGATGTATTTGTTAAAAATTCCATTTCTGCATTTGGATGCAGGCCGTACAAGTATGGTGATTCAGATGGCAAAAACTCATCAATATACTGATGATAACCCTTATAATCAGTATTTTGTGGCGTTTTAAAATTTGGTGCCAAACAATGGTCACCATCTAACATTTCCGGTACTAGATATTCCTCTAGATATGTTTTACATAAACGACGATCCCAGTCATCTGTGATATGTCCACCATACATAATATCACCAAATAAATATCGTAAATCTTCCCATGGCACTTTACTGTTTGCTTCTAAGTAATTATATAGTACACTGACACTAATGGTTAAATCACCTGTATTAAATGGATAAATACGATTCCAACCTTGTGGTCCAAATTTACGTCGTTCACAAACAACCGCATGAAAATAGCATAAACCAAATAGAATTGTTTTGAATTCATTCTCACGACTACACATTTCAAGCGTATCTTGATTAAAATTATTTAATGCTTTGTGTAGATTAGCATACATACCAGTTGGTGGTTCATTTGTTATTTTGATAGCATTCTCCAATATACCTTGCGGTATAATATGATATTCTGGGTCACCGGCTGGTTCTGCACTGATAAATAATCTATAATTTGCATGTCCACTTTCAGCTGATTCTTCCATTAATTTCTCTAATGTTGGCAACCATTTAGCAACCAAATGAACATTTTGTAACACAACCCAGTGACCTTCTTTTGAAGCCAGCTCCATAGCTTTTGCTGCAACAACTTCTTGGCCTTGACCTAAGGAGACATTGTGGAAATTTTGGTTATCACCAGTAAAACCAAGTTTACGACCAAGTGCTTCAACTTCTTTCAATGGATCAACACCAGGGGATAATATAAAGAAAATTGGTATAGACGGACCAGATTCTTCAAATGATTTTACAAATGATAAACCGCCTCCTTCGGTATACTTCTGACCTAGTTTTTGTCCTACAAAGTCGGTTACAGCATAACTCATACGATCTGGCCGTAAAGCCCGGAGTATACACAATATTTGTAATGGTGTTTTATTTTTCCATTCTTGTGGTAGCTTTTCTTTCTCTGGTGCTTCACCTTCAACCAATTTTTTCCAACGTTTTGCTGAACCTTCAATATCTTTATCTAAATTACGAAATGCTTCCATATTTGACAATGCTTTAATCCCACCCCAACCATTATTTGTAATAAAGTCAACTGGAGATGTTAAATTTGGTATAATTGGAAATCTTAATAAAAAGTCTAATTCAGTTGGATTAATTTCATTGGCTACTGATAATATTTGAAATGCCATTTGTGCAGTAAATATTAATTTATCTTTCTCAAATAAACCTCTTGATGTGTACATATAAACTGAGTAAGTAATTGAATCAAGTAAATTTTTAACACGTGTTTGTATATCATCTGATGCTTCAGATCTATCCATAGCTACTTCAAATACACTACGAAATGCTTTCAATGAAAATTGATACATAGGATTAATTTTATTTAAATCATTTAATACAAAATATAATAATGATGCACGACATGCTGCTGGACGATATAATTCACGTGCTTCATTAATTTGAACTTCAGTAATTTTAGCTTGTGCTACTTTTTCTACAATTTCAATAGCTGTACGTTTATTTGTTTCTAAGTTTTCAACTAATGCATAGTCTCCAAGGAAATTACCTTCAGCCGCTGATAATCTTGCTAATAAACTATCTTCTAACTGTTTTAAAGTGATTTTAAACTGATTTTGTTGTCGTGTCAAATCAGCTTTTAAGTGTTCCAAATCTGGACGTTCTTTGCTAACAACACTAGCCAATAGTTGATCTTCCAAACCATCACGTGTTACAGTGAAATTAATCAGCGTAGTTTGTGCTTGCATTTCTGGTTTATAGTGTGGATTAGCTAATTTAGTCTGTAAAATTAAACGAAATTCTGGACTATATTCAACTTCTTTATCTCCAAGACGTATTGCTCTACCTTTTTTAACTGTCCTTCTACCTAACAATGGATCCAAAACAGGATCAACACTTTCTTCAATATTTTCTAGCAATACTGTATCACCGGATGAAATGGCACGTTCAATTTCATCCAAATAACCTTTAGAACCTAACCGTATTACTTTCAAATCAGTTGCATAACGTGTTTTAATCCATTTTACACCTTGTAACTGAGGATCAATCATTAATGGCCAACGTTCAGCATTGGTTAAAATTGTTGCATTTTCAATGGACATCCTATCCGACGGTAGACCTTCATTATTCCATGCAGCGATAACTGCATCGTCAATCAGCATATCTAAAGGATCCAAGTCACTTGTGATTGGTATTGATGGATTAATTGATTTTAAAAATGGTATCCAGTGTTGATCGAGTAGTTCAGTGCGATAACGTTTTGTAAAACAACCAACGTAAGATAAAAATGCTGCAGTTAATAAAACATCACCGGGTAGTGTGATTGCTTGCTCTTTATATTGTTTTACCTGTTGTGCCCAACGTATTTTCTCTGATGCCAAACCACCAACTAGACGATTAGCTAATTCAATTGTTTTATATGTTAATTCTGCTTCATCTTGACATTTTTGTTTTTCCATTGTAGCTGTTTCAAATTCATCTGTTAATTTTTTTAATTTATCTTCCAAATCTTTAATTTTTTTCTGAATAGTCTCTAGTTTTTCAGTTGCTTGACGTAATTCTTCATTAGCTGCATTTAATGCATCACGTTTAGGTTTTACATCACAATAAATATTATAAAATTGTACAATATTAATAACCCATGAGCATAGACCTGCTGCTGCTGTAGACTTATTACGAATTAATTCTGGATCAAATTCTGGATCTTTTAGATATTCTTGAACAGCTTTTAAACAATTCTCATGTATATTTTCCTTGTCATAATTAATTAAATTATCCAAGAATAAATCAACTTTACTCATTATGCCAGCTTTGGATGCTTTCCAACTACGATCTTTTGGTATTTTACCATCACGTGCTAGTAAAACCATAACAGCAGCTGTAACATTGATTACAGCTGCTGGTGGTGAGCCGAATGATTTCATTTCAGTCAAATTATTTTTATTCAATGTATTCAATGCTTCTTGTGCTGCAATCAATGCCGGTTCAGCTTTAGCTAAGTCAATTTCACAATCTTTTTGTTTTTTCGATACTTCAATTTTAATTTTAGCAACTTTTTCTTCTTCTTGGTTTGCAAATAGTTTCTCTTCTTTGACTTTCTCTGTTTCTGCGCCAACAATAGTTAGTAACTTATTAGCATCTTCATTTTTCTGTGCTAATTCAACTTCTTGTGCTGCTAATTTTGCTTTCAAATCATCTACTTGTTGTGCAGTACTTTCTAGTTTTTGTAGACCATTTTCTAAACGTGTCATTTTATTAATTAAATCAGTATATTTTTGATTTAACATATTTTCATATAGTTGTATTTGTTCTAAGAATGATTTTGGTGTTGTGTAGTTATACCGACGTTCATTCTGTAAATAGGTAATACTTATATCATTAACTGACTGATGAGTAAATGACATAAATTCAGAAACAGAGCATCGAATATTTTCCGGTAGTAATTCTATGCTACTTAAAAATCGTTTCGATACTGATAATAATGCTTCTTTAGGCCATTCATGAAACCAGTCAATTGACGTACAATTAACAATAGCTGGAAATTTTCTGGCTCTAACACGTAGCGTTGAACCGACTGGCGAAAAGCATAATACTACTTTTAATAAACGACGTACTTTATCAATAAAATAACTCCAACAGTTTTCCCGAGTATCTTGTATACCTTGAGATTTAACTTCTCCTCGCATACCATTTATGACATTTTCAACTTCATCATCTGGTAATAGTTCTGGTATATCACCGGATGCTAATAAATCATTGATAAGTACTAGAAATTTTTCTTCAACAATCTGACTATCCGTTAATAAAAATACAGTACCCGTATTTTTTAATCCAGCTTTTAAATAAAGATTTGCTAGATCAGACTTCAAATCAGCAATTGCATAGCCTTTACGTAATGTAATTTGATATACTTCTAATGAACTAATAAATGCAGCTAATTTTGATAAAGATTGTTTACCGGAACCACCAACACCAATTAGTAATGCATTACCACGTGGAGATTCCAATATACGATTTATGCGCAATATATGTGAAATAGCATCTTCAAATAATACTAAATTCATTACTGCATTTAATTCATTGTAATTATCCAATGCTTCATTTAGTAATTTATTTAAATCATTCATATTAGTTACTGGTAAGTATTTTGGTTCACCAATACCTTGTGTAAAATGACAAAACATATTTGGTTTACTAAATAATACACTTTCATCCATATCTTCGAAACATTTTTTAGTAATATCTGTTAAAATTTTCTGAAATGATTCAACATCTTCACGTTCAATTAATTTATCCGAATAGACACGTTCACATTCATGCATCCATAAACGTACTAGATCAGTTGGTTGATGGATACATTCACTTGTTGAAAATAATAAGCCCTGTGTAATATATGACACAAAAAGAAAGAAAGAAGGTACTGAAGTGAAAAATATTTGTACATATAGCAAAACGACACCATCAATTTATTTGACACTGAAGGTACTTATTTCGGACGAGTACTAACCAGCAAGAAACTTGGGTGAAGAGTTTCATACTAACTACATTCAATTATCTAATACCAAAACATATTGTCTGCAATATTGAGTCACTTATACTAGGTACCACTCATCAACTTGAAGGATGAGATTTGATAATTACTGACGATTAGAAGAACTTGAAGTCACCACTATTCATTTAACAAATGATGTAAATATTTTGGTTCTATAGATCGATTGTAACCCGAATGATTGAAAAACAACTTCTCATGTAGCGTAGGTGATCCAAGTTCGAACAACATATAGAGAATCATATACCTCAATATCGTAAGTTCGCCTTTCCAGACTAGTACCAGGAAGCTTGGAAACTAGATCAAACAGGGTTTATAGCCGATCGCCCCTAAACACTTAACATAAAAACACAGTTTCTTGAATATGTCAAAGTTAACTCTGCTACAGGGTGTGAATCCCTAGGTAGCTGTTTTGTCCTTTTTTCTGGTAGTAACTCTAGTAATGCAAAAATATAACGTCACATGTTATTGGATTAAAAAACATCCTGGTTCCAAATATACTTATTCTATACTTTTATTCAAATGCTCACAGTTTTGACATCTTGGATCTAATTATCTCTAGCTAACTTATTTCTTTATTTCTCTAAAGTTTCCTTCCACTTTCAAAGTTTTTATGCTACAGAAAGCTGAAGTAATTCATTTCTAAGTAAAGTTCCGTACTACTGCACCTAATTAAAATCTAGATTATTAGAAAAATAGAAATGCAGAAAATATTAATTAATTTTCTAAAGAACCTTTTATGTTGACAATGACTTATCAATAAAGTCTCATATACTTATAACCGGAAAGTGCAGCACCTTGCAATAAATAATATGAAAGCTAAGACTACATTTCCTCAGTAGAATTTGTTTAGCATCAAGAGATTCGATAAACATTACACTGGTCAATACTCAATGATAAATCAGTATAAATATATTAGTCCGATATGAGGTTATTTTCAGCCTGAACAGCTATACTGTAAAGCTTTAAACTGTGTGTGGGTGACAAACTCCATAGGGATAAAAAAATTCCCAAAAGGACTGAAAATACACCTTAATGACATTAGAAAATTACACTGTTGATTGTAAAAATTCACTAGTTAAACTTACTTGAAATATGTTAGATAAATCACGTAAATTAAATATATAATGAAATTTGATAGCGGTTGGTAAAAATACACTAGCCACTTTAGCATGTAATAATAATGCACAATCAACTACATTCAAAGCAAATTTTTGTAAAGTTGTTGAACAATTAATTAATCCTAAATGTTGAGTTAGTATAGATGAATAAATTATTTTTAATGCTTCTTGACCAGGAAAACTTAATCCAAATACACAGAAATGTCTCTAAATAGAAGAAAATAAAAATACAAAAAAATGTTAGTGCAAATGAATGTTTTTTTTCTCTATAGAATGAAATTTATAATCTTTGCAAGGATGGTTTCTACAGAACAATAACAACATAGCATTCAGTGTATGAACAAGATAGTTGTTTAATAGGTTTTCGGACAATATGTATTCTTAATTAAAACAAGTAGTAAATTAAGCCAATTTCTTTGTAACCAACAACAGTATAGTGAATTTATTTCAAAAATAAAATATTTGATTATTCAGCTAGAGATGAATCAGTAGGATATTCAAAATGATAAACAACGTTGGATAGAAACCTAAGTCGAACTTGAGCAAATACCAGAGGTCTTCAAAGGTTACCCATTTCGTTATCTATTGCCATCGATATAAAAAATGGATATAATTTCAAATCTTACTTTAAAATGTAAGGTGAAGTTAAATCTATATGAAAGTACTACCATCTTAGCTACTGCTAAAGATAGGTCTTGATTTTTATACGCTTCTCCTAATTAATTTATTAAAATTTGCTTTGGCTTGTCAGTTTGTTTACCTTACGAATTTAATTCTACCTTCACTATTGTTTTTCACCTTACAGTTATCATATAACTGTTACCTTGGCATCATTTTACGTGTCACTATGAAGTATGGTGAGGATGATCTTTAAGAAATTTATCTACAACCACCATTTACTGACAACAGTCTAAGCTTATATGTGAATCAATTTGTAACTGTACCAAATAAATTTGGGTCATTTATGATGTAAGATGATCATTGTTCGATCAGGTAAAAGCTAGTTATAATAAGATAATCGTATCTTAGGTTGTAGGATAGTGGTGACAGTTGCAATCAGGGAATGTAATTGATCGCTATAGCGCCTTACCTAAACAGCAATAAAAATTACTGGTGTACTCGATAAAAAGTATTTTTTCTGGCCGTGAAATTTTCTGTAAAAGTTGGTTCTCAGTGAACGGGTGACATTTTGTATCTTCGTTAGTTAATCACTGTGACTATATGTGACATAGCATGCATTGTTCAAGTGTATTCAGTAAGTATTACTGGAAACAATGATGTAACTTTCTTGCATTCTCTGTCAGTTAACATACCGTTGTGTCAAATAAATCTGGGTCATTAAAATGGTGTGCTACCAACTATTTAGTCAATCAACTGATTTCTCAGGATAATTTCGAAAAGTAAACGTCGTTTTCATTCAATAATTTAAAAACAATTAAAATATCGTAATGAACGATATAATACAATTTTGGAAAGAAGCGTCTCCATACTTACTTGTAATCTTGGATCAATCGTGAAACTTCCAGATGTCGGATTCATACATGCTACATATTGAGTGTTATTGATTTCCTTCAATGTCAACTTTGTTCTATCATACCAATGTGAATGATCAATATGTTGTCTTATTAAACAATGTGGTTGTACAGTGAAATAAGTATCAACTTCCGGCATATTTAAATCATCAATGAAATAGATTAAACGCTTATTACCAGGTGGACCATAATTTCGACCAGCTTTCTTCTCTAGTGGTTTTTCTAAAATACGTTGAAGCATTTCACTTGTCGTATAAAAATTAAATGGTACATTTGCAATCACAATATCTTCATTGAAACTAGTAAATGTATCTTGTACAAGTACTGTTTTACCAGTGCCTGCATTACCAACTAACATGACTGGACGCTTACGTTGTAACAATAAATCTAAGAAATAACGTATACGGACCGTTTCTGTTGTTGGCACTAGCGTAGCCTAGAAGAAAATAAGGTGACAAAGGTGATTTTGTGTTCATGCATAATATAAATAAGGAAATAATTAGACTTAATATAATTCAAACATAACGGGGAAAATCATGAGCTCAAACAGATCTATTTGATGATGCTATTTTCTCAGAGTTGGGTGAATTAATTAAAGAGGAATAATTATCCCTCTGGACAATATCATCATAATTAGAATGCCTGAATTTGTGCATAACTAATAATATTAGGAAACTAACAAAACTCAGATTGAATTGAGATGGTTTGATGGGGTGGAATCTGGGGTGCATACTGCCGAGGAGTTCCACATTAGGAAGAAACAACTGTCCAGTGCTCCTTGGTTTTCAATGGTACCTTGCCAATATCAGCCTGTGACATATTAAACCAACTAAAAACTCAGATCGCCAATCACGATTTAAGGGAATTAAACCCTGCTAAGTGTTATGATCGAATTATATTTTTAAAATTTATTCCTACTTTAATGTTCAACAACGATCTGTTCATGCTTTGACTGCTCTCTTTTACATTTTAATACGAATGCTGATTGAATTACATTTTTGTAAAGTAAAAACCAATTAATCAATATACTTACATAATAACAAATACTAATCATAGATGTAATAACCAATATATTGTACCTGTTTAGTAGATGGTATTTATCGTGTCTGAAAAGATGGGTAAAAGTTGTCTAAACAAACTCCTTGTTATAGGAATGTAGGTACATTCAGATTACTAGTCCCACGCATGGTGGAAAGGAATATAAACGATTTATTAAGAATAAACTCTGAGTATTAAGTAGTAGTGGAGTTCAAGTAAGAGATTTTATAAAGGCAATGGGTAATTGTAAGTACAACAAAAAATAAATAAGTATGAAAGCTTACAAATAATGTCATTAAATAAACGACTTACCTGCAACGGAAGTTCTGGGTCTAATTCAAAGACTGGCAGTTTCTTTGACCATGGTTCAAATTTTTTACTTACAGGATCAATAAAATAATCGTATATAATTCCGTTTGTTGGAAATTTAACACTTTTGAATTCCGTTACCCACCATTTACTAAATTCAACACGATGATCAACAAGCTGATCTTGAAATAATGATCCACCAAATGCCCAAACAGCACAAAATACAAAATATAATTCATATAATTCTTTCGGACAGTCTGGTGGTGTAGTTTCCGGCGTTAAATGACAATCAAGTAAATAGCATAACATTTGTACATGAGCTATTTCAGTGATTGGTGTAATTTTTTTAAAACGTGACCGTAATACTTCTAAACATGGTGGAACATACTTATCGAATAGAATTTGTAAATTAGCCTGTTCTGATTGTAACTCACGTGCAGCTAACCAACTGGATATGAATGGAGTTGTACCAAGATCCTATCGTTTAACAAGAAAACCACACAAATAATAATGAATAAAACTTATTGTTATTACTTTACTGATTATTTGGATAACAAGGTGACTGGACAATATTTGCTTTAAATAGTCATTTGGCCATCAATTTCATGGACATGATACCTCTGTATAAATAAAGTCAGAACGACAATGTTTGCAAAATATATTGACCAAATAGAACTGATGAATCGGTAGCTTATTAACAGCTTGGTTATATAATATGACTAAGACTTACTAAAATAAACGGATTAAAATTTAACATAAAAATGATACAACTTGAGTAAATTGAAAATCACTTGATCACGTAATAAATGAAGATAAATGAAATTAAGTAACACAACAGAAACGCGAATTGTATTCATAAATAAATAACTGACGAATAACAAAAATGATAATAGCTGTTCATGCCAGTTACCAAGACAGTTGAAAGTTCGATGCTGATTCCTCTTCGATACAAAGGTCAGGTTTTGATGTAATAATTGCGATGGCTTCAGTAAATCTTAGTGTTGTAAAACTGCTTTTAAAAGCATTGATTGTGTTCACTTCATGTCCTGTGTCTAGAAGACGTTTTGAGATTGAACTAAGGAAAATATTTCTGTCTTCTGAGACGTAAATTCTTTGGGAAGTGTTCAATAAAGCATGAAAACGCCGCTTTTTTGTCCTTTTGATATACCTGCCCTTAAAAGTACGTGTGGATTTGCAAATGCAACTGAAAACGACATGTAACAGGTTTTTATCAATTTTTGTTTGAGATACTGAACGCTATGTTACGTGAAATTGGACGAATTTTACAGCAAATCTGTTTGAAATTTTGGTTACCATCAGTCGCTGATGAGTTTTAATTGCCACTTGATTACATCTGAACGCTAATTGGGTGAATACTGGTCTCTCTTCTGGTTTATTCGTTTTCTTTATTGAGTGATATTTATTGAAATATTTCTTTACACGAATTCATGGGTTCTCATTTTCTTGAAGGCACCTATATTCTGTTTTGAATTCTTTTTTATGTCTATCAACTGAGTATAGCATTTGGACTTTGTAGTGGTGTGATTTGACAAAAACATATTGTACTTTACTTGACAGAAGGTGTAAAAGTAAACAAATAGTTTACTCTAAGTTATTACTGATATATAAATCTCTAAAAGGTTTAATTATTCCTTTAGGAAATACCCAGGTTCAGGTATTGAAAATTGTTATTCTTTTCATGTTCCATTGCAAAGATGATGTGTAAGTGAGCTTTACTGAAAGTTTCTAGCAGTAGGTTTGCTTGAATTTTATCGTTATTTACGCTGAATATTGTAGCAAACTTATCCTCTATATAATATTGTTTGACTGATTGAAAACAACAGCTTTGTTCTTTCTAAACTTGATACAAATATGTCGGCAAGAACTTCATTTAATGAATTTCCGATAGCCACATTACCCGTTTAACAATTTTGTTTATTATTGAATTGGAATTGGACGTTTTTTGACGTCAATTCTTAAGAGCTGCTACAATTGTCGCCGAAATGGATATGCATTCGAAATATTGGCTAATAGTGTTAACTTTTTCTTATAAGGAATGTTCATGAATAGTGACGTTGTCACAGGAGACCATACACTTGTTTGAAATCTTTCGTCGATCTGCTATTTCAGCAAAACTTTAATCTATGTTTAACAATCAGTAAAAAACAGACGATGATAACAAAAGGACAAACCTGTTGGGTTTTGTGGATGTTATTGCTATTTTAAAGTCCGTTTCGATTTTCCATAATCAAAATTAAATTTCTGTCGATCATTCATTACCTTAATGACATCAATTACTAATATTCAACAGAGTTATGTCTCATTTCACGATTGCTGTTCTATGATGCACTTAAAAGTTGTTTGTTTATGCTTTTTATGTGGGTTTTACTCGTTATTACTCTTTTATTCAAATGTATTTTTATTTTTGGAATTAGGAAAACCTCATAAAATTTATTTCGTAATTTATGTACAATCATTTCTTTCATTTATTCCAGAACTAGCTGGTATCTTTGTAGAATATTTTTTGACTCTTCTGAATCCAACTTTGATCATACAACACATGTCATTATCATCTCTTGGTTAGACCAATATCTCACCGCATAAATAAAAAAAATTAGACAGACTATTTCTAGGTAGCTGACATCTATACTTTCCACTGTAAACACATGAATAGGGATCACGAAACAAACAAACTCATATTATCCTATTGTGCGTTTTGTTGTTGAATTAAAAAATATGAAATTATTAGATTCTTTCAGTAGACTAAGTACATAAGTAGAGAAATTTATAGTTAATTAGCTTACATAAACTAAAAGCTATTGAAAAAGTAAAATTATAACAGTCTTATAAATGCAATGAGTATTAAAGTGTAGTATCGGCTAATTGTGAACTTATTATATTTAGATTATGACTTATTCATGGAATCTAGGAAGTACGTTTCATTCTCGTTGTGACTAGCTAGCTATAATTAAATTCATCTCACTGTTAGTCATGTATAAAATTATCTTAAAACTAAATATCAATGCTATCTTCCTTGGGTGCCTATCTGATAAAACAGAGTGACCAACTACAATCCTTAACATCAATGATGATAAGTGCGAATCTTTACAAATAGATAAGACGGTTTATAAATGGAATTTACTTACTTGTGGATTGATATATAATATCCCAGCACGTGAAACAGTAGCTGGCGTAGCTGTTTTCAAATGACTTATTTCAAATAATAGACGCATCGAAGGTGTTAATGGGATACGTTCATTACTGGATAATGTTAAAACTTTATTGTCGTCCATCACTGTATTTAATGATTCAATCCACATTGGATCAATATCACCATCAAGTACTATCCATTTAGGTCCATCATGTGTTAAATTAGCTAAGTCTCTCATGATCACTGAGAATAAACCATCTTTCCATTCTCGTGTAGCTGGATTAATAATACCGAATAACTCATCATTTGTGACGGCTTTTGGATCTAAGTCAACAGCAACTGGTTTCTTTTTCATATTTAAGTTTGTACGATATAATGTTTTCCATACCATAGATTTGCCTGTACCAGCGTTACCTAGTACAAATACTGAATGTCTTACAGCGAACAATTCTTGCAGTTGTATAGCTTTTAATATAAAATTATCTTCAGCTTGTAATTTCAAATCGATTGCAGCTTGTCTAACTTGCTTTTCAAGTTCTAAATCACGTTTTCTAGGTACATCTAAAGCTGGGAATAAATCACCAATTAAACCCATAAATACAGGCAAGTCATCAGTAACAATTTTAGGTATGTTAAAATCACGTAGTGCACGCATTAGTACTTGATCTTCTGGTCGACCTGGATCACTACGTTTCAATGCTCCAGCAACAACTAATACAGATTTAATGGCTCTTAAACCCCAATCATAATGATCTTGTTTCGATAACAATTCTTTGCATAATTTGTATAAAGTTAAAAATTTTCTGGCTAACAATCTTGCGTCCGTGAAACCTTCAGCAACTAACATAATTTCACAAATTAATTCAAAATCTGGCACAACCATAGCACATGGACGAAACAATGCTTTTAAATTCTCTGGTAATTCAGCACGTCCAGCGTAACCAGGATTCATTGTAATAAATAACCCAACTGCTGGATCCAAACTAATCTCTTCACCTAGGAAGTTAAATCGTTTCTTTTTATCTCTTATGGCATCTTGTATACATTTTACTTGTACAGCAACAACAGATAACACTTCAACAGAGATACGATTAAATTCATCAAAGCAACCCCATGCACCAGATTGAGCTAATCCTTTATAAATATTTCCAATTGACTTGTAATCCATTTGTTCTGAACAATTAAACACATATACCATAATGCCTAATGCACGACCTAAATCTTTTGTTGTCTCTGTTTTACCTGTACCAGCAGGTCCAGCTGGTGCACCACTCATTGTTAAATGTAATGATTGTGTTAATGTAATATAACAACGATCAGTTAACGGTGTTATAACTAATCTTGGTGTATTACCTAAATATTCATGAGCATAACGAAATTGTGCATCACATATATTAATAAAACAATCTTGTTGTTTTTCATCCCAACGATGTCTTAATTGACTAATCCATGTAAATGATAATGCATTATCGATTTTTTGACTGATTAATTTACTAACAACATCACGATTATGTACATCAATAGTACATATTGTCATAACTTTTTGACGATCTTGTGAATTTAATTCACCAATTAGTAATGTAATTAATGCGTTTAATTGTTGTATTTGTTTTTTATTATAATCTTTCAATGCATTTTCATAACCTTCTTCTAATCTAGCAAAATTTATGTTAACTTCTGTTGTCCAACCGATTTGTGAACCGGCTAATGATACTTGAGCTGGATAATCAAATAACCACTGATCACGTGATTTTTCTTCATATGTTGATACAGCTTCTGCTAAATAATAACGTATTGTAGCACGCATTTCATCTAATAATTTATTTAACCATACTTCAACTTGTCCATCTAAATTTACTTCTTTGGATAATTTAACTTGTTCACCATCTTTAGCACTCATATGATATGCAATTTTTGAATTTCCTTTATTACCATCTGGACGAAATTTCAATGAAGCCATTGAATCGAATAGTTTAGTTAAATGTTTAGTAACTTGTTCTGGTATATTACCATTAGACAAAATATCCAACAAATCAGTTGGTGATACAAAATAAAACCGTGGAAATGCTAAACGCTTAGTTTCTAAATATTCAGCTAAAGCTTTTTCACATAAAGTCAAATCTTTTTGTATTAATTCTAAACGCTCATATAAATTTGGTCGACTTGTTGCTTTAATCACATTACGATCATCACCGATTTCATGGATTAATTGACGAAAATCATGATCAATTCCATCAAATCTTAAAGAATCTTGTGGTAATTGTTTACGTATATCTTCAGAACCAATAAATATAGATTCTAAATGTGACCATGTACGTTGTACTTCAAACCAAATAGTAATTACTTGATCAGCAGTAGATAATTTTTTTTGCCATAATGATACATCATCAAGAAAGTAAGCAATATACTTAGATGTCATCATATTTTGTAATTGTACTTGATTTTCTTCAAGTGTTTCAATTAATTCTTCGCTTGCTTTTAATAAATGTAAGCTTGTCCTTGAATGTGTATCTTGTTCAAATGTCATTTGTGACCATGTTGCATTGATTTCTTTTAATACTTTTTCCATACTCATTTCTTTTACAGATTTATCAACTAAATTACGTACTTCATCTTCATATTCATGTAAATTTAATGATAGTAGGTCCATTAATGTTGTATTTTCTGTCATTTGGAATTTTACTCCAGTTGCTTTCATTAATTGTATCCAATGTCGATCACGTATTGCTGGATTTTGTAATTCACTAACTGCTCTCAAAGATGTTAACATATTTTTAACTTTTTCTTCTATACCAATATATGCATCCCATGCACGCATTTCCTTATCTAAACTACGTAAATCTTTAGCAAATTTTTTACAATCTAAATCTAATTGTTCAACATTTATTGTACGCCATGAACTCAATGTCCAATTGTGTATACTTGTTTGAATTAAATAAATATAATCCCATAATATTTTTAATAATTTCAATTCTTTTCGACATTGTTTGATTTGTTTAAATTCAGGAACATTCACTTCAAATAAACTAGCTGATGTAAGAAGATTAGACATTTCATTTTCTAATACTAGTAAACTTTGATGATGCTGTTATACAAAGAAAACAAAGTATATAATAGACAGAAGGAAAATAATAAAACTACTAAATAATTTTATGAATGAAAAATAAACGATTTGGAATGATGGACCAAGAAATGGGAGTCTTCATGCTTAGTTAAAGAAAACATTCATTTAAATGACCTACGATAATAAACTGGTCAACTGTGATAATGAAGAATTCGAAGATAAGGATTAGGTTTTATGGTATATCAACTGAAGCTGTAAATGTAGAACACTAAATTACCATAAAATGGTGTAAAAATGTCGTGATCATTATGAAATTTGAAAGTTCTAGGTTCTTCCTACTATGTATCGTAAAGCAGATTTATCTATGAGCCACAGCTTAAAATTAAAGGAATGTCCGGTAATTCCTATCTTCTATAATTCTCTAGGGGATTTCAACTCGTAATAAAATTTGACGCCAGATGTATCTTGAGTACTAGAATTCTTACTGGTTCTTAAAGGACATCTTTCTTTTACCACAGTTAATAGGTTTATCACAATTCTTTATTAATTAAAAATCGAGTTTAGTGCTTGCTATCTCAATTTCATGACTACAAAGTGAAGTATTTAGTTGCTCTATATACTACCAATCCATAGAACACTTTTACAAAGGATTTATTATTGTCAGTGAACTCAAGCAACATTCATTAATGTAACTGGAGTTTTGTTAAACGATTCAAATTCTAGTATTTCAATGACAAGAAAGATGTTGTTTGTCTGTTGGCAAAAACAAATAAAAAAAGATCTGTATTTAGACATTAGATTTTTATAAAACCAATTGCATTTCTTACGAATTTTTCCCCATTAGAAGTTGGATTATGCGACTGACAATCAATAAACTTCATTCTTAGGAACGACATCTAAAATTATTAAAGCATGGTTTATGTCATTCGATTATTAAGTTAACTTCACAGGATTCCTGCTGTTAATCTTTATTAACCGGTAAAAAATATTTACCAACAATCTACTCAACAGAGAATATTGGTTGTTCGTGAAATAAATAATTAGACTGATTTTCGGTAAAAACCTAAAGATTTAAAAGTAGTTCATAGTCTACTTTTACCCCTTGAGTAAAAAGTCTGAAACATTTCAGACACTGAAACATTTTTGTTTACTATTAGTAACTTAAACCTAAAAGTTTGATTAATAGTTCAATGGATGATATACACTTAGTTGCTGTTTTGATGGTCACTACTACTATTACTGCACAAAATACAATCTACTGTATTACAAAAAAATAATATTAATACAAAACAAAATAAATCAATACCTTATCTATAAATTCATAAGGATTCTGACAATTGTAATTAAATGGTGGCATTTTACGAAATTCTTCACGAAAGATGTGCTGTTTAACATCGAAATGTGCACATTTACGACGTATATTAGAAACTTCGTTATTTTGTAATGGTGCGACTGCTTGCTTCATTAATATAGCTTGTTTCTTGACATTATTCCA
Source organism: Schistosoma japonicum (assembly GCA_025215515.1). Lineage (NCBI taxonomy): Eukaryota > Metazoa > Platyhelminthes > Trematoda > Strigeidida > Schistosomatidae > Schistosoma > Schistosoma japonicum. The sequence goes on along the minus strand of CM046069.1, from coordinate 63,211,879 downwards.
TTTCTCAGGTAACGTCTAAATGAGAATATGTTTGGAAAAAAGCAAACAAAAAATATAATTACACTAGCAGGTGCATTAATGAATACGTCATCCAAACTTAGAGAGGTTTAGTATGAAGACTTTTAAAAATTGAGAAGACTTTCATTTTATATTGTGTGTGGTCACCAGCTGAATTTTATTTCGGAATGGTTGCTTAGGTATACGACATCCAAGTACCCTTGTCCACACTGAGCTACATGTTAAAAGTGAGAAAATTTACAATAACACCATATTGAAGCGATCCCCAAAGAATATACATACAATAAAAGAAGTCGATCACTTGGATTTCTTATATTAACGGAGGGAAATTACCAACCTTTACTGTTAGAGAGAAATTCAGTTGAAAAATCCCCTGTTTCAGTTATATTTTGATTATCATTCAATACTAGGAGCTTAATCAAATGATGCGAAAGCTTTCAGCTTATTTTATTTCACGTGAATGATTTTATAGTTGTTCGTAAGATAATCAAAATTTATACTGAGAAATATTTTTAAGTAAATCACTAGGTTTCGAAATCGTTTACATTAATGTTACTTGTATTATCTTAAGAAGTTGATATTAAAAGAAAATACCTTGTCGGACTCTTGTAGTACCATATTTTAAAGAAACTGAATATAAAACATTTGACTAATTATTTCAAAAGTATTCTAATGTTTGCCTAACAAACAGAATGTAACAAGTTACAGTTTGACTGTGATATAATGTACACTTACTACGAATATATACCAATCTTTTAATAACTATTCAGTATTATGAAGTATATAGACTTATTTAGTATTCTTTGAAAAATAAACAATGTAAAGTTACTTTTATTGAAGTTTGCACTTGGTGAAACAGGAAAAATTTAATTTATTTATTGCAAAGAACTGTAGTGACTAAGTATGTTTTATTGAATACTTGATAGGTAATAAATTCATTTACACTTGTGAAGTGAATATAGACAATCAATTGAAAATGTAAGTTGCTAACACAGATCCTAAATTTTATAGATTAAGGATGGTAATTATGCTGACTGAGTAGATACAAGAAAGTATTAATACTCGTTTTTATTTTCAACACTACCTGACCTTCTGTTTAGGTTCTGATTGATTCTTAATTATCTTACCTCAAAGAAATAAATCTACTCTGAAGTTATTATCAACTAGTTGACGGTATGCATAAGGAATTAAAAGCGCAACAAGTTAACACCAAGACTGTTCTCTTTTTAAATTTATGCCTGTTCATCAACCTTCATAAAGAAGGAAATTCTTGAATATGCACCTTCGATTTAGAAGCATAACACTAAATACCGGAGAATGAAGAACATTAATACTAAAGATTTTTATCATTTGCTTCATAACGTTAAAGTTGATTAATTTAAATACTGGGACTATACAACCAATTATTTAGAATCATGTACAAGGACAAACTTATTACCAACAGATTTCGAAAAATTTAATTCATAGTTCCCTTATATCTTTATTTATCATTGTGATAGTTACTTCTAAAGTTGAACCAACCTTTTTTCATAGAAGTCAGATAATGGAAACAGAATATACCTTGAATACAGGCGTCTCACAAATACAGTCTGGCTGTTACATGACTACTTTGTTACTGCATTACTCTGAAGTTAGAATTGTTGCTGTTTAAACAACTGATTAAAGAATGATTACGGTGTTGTGAACATATCTAGCAAGGTTTGTCAAATTGTAATCACCCTTGAAGTCCACAAATAATTTCTATCATTGCGAACAAACACTGAAAATTGCAGATTATTGAATCATATGACAAGCTTGATTAATTTCAACTTTTAAATAAGAAACCAGAAATATTCCATTTTCAATTTCAGTCAGTTTACAAAATAGTATGGCTGTTATGCAACATAATCGGTGATAACTCACTCACCATAAAACTTACTGGTTGTATAGGAACAACTCAAATTCACAAACTCTTCCATACTACATGAATTTTACCAAATCTCCAAGTAATGTAAGTTTATGAAAAGACCTATGAAAATTTTCATAAAACTAGTTCCAAGTAAATGGTGTATAATCATGAAAGAGAAATATTTCATCACACGAAAAAAGATTATATAGTAAGTCAAGATAGTGACTAAATTATAAAACTACTTACTTCCAATAATTGATGTACTTCATCAGGCATTTCTTGATTATATGTTTTTAGTAGTTCAATTGTTTGTTTTAGTGGTTCGAACATTTCATCTGTTGCTATTTGACGATCTTTTACTTTTCCTAAATGTTTCATAACACCAATTAATGCGTCATAATTTCCATCTTGAAGATCTACGCTTAGACCCTTAGTGGAAACCTTAATGTAGGGAAATATGAAGTGTAAATGAACAAACAAACAAAGAATATAACATACTAGGCTGCAAGGTCTAAGACCTAAACGCATAAAAGGAATATCATTTAAAATTTATTAGAAATTTTAACATTACAAAGAACAAAATATCTGTGTACTTTTGGCGACACAAGATTCTGTTAGGAGGTAGGGGTTAAGATGTATATTCTTTTATATCAAAAGTGTACAAAAGTAACTCTGGGCATGTATGCCAAAGAAACGACTAGAAAATTGTCACCCAAACCAGTAATAAATAGTACTATCAATCGAAATCCTATTAGACAGCTAGTGACAAGAACAGTAATCGCTAACACGGGTGGACTGATTCAGGTTCAGACTGTATGGTAAGTCAGATACACTAGTGTACATTTAAAACCTTTTTCTTAATATTTCACGGCTATGACAGATGAAATGTTTGTAGTTTTTACTTCCTGTTAATTCTCATTGACTGCATTCATTGTGAAATATAAGTACATGCACACATATAGAGAATCAATCTATTAGTGTAAATTTCTAATTTATATTCAAGCATTAATAACGATTGTTGGATTGTTAGAAATGGAAGAATAATTAGCTTTCTATTAATACTATTTAATAAATTTTCGTTTTCATTAAATACGCATTTTTTAACCGTAGTCTAGAAACATAATCATTTTACTAGTAAAATTAGCGTTATGAAGGTTAAATGAACAGGTCCATTCTCTGGTAAGATTGTGTATTCAGACTGCCGATTAATCCTATACTAGGATAAAACAGCTCCTCTATGTTTTATAAATCTTAGAGAATGTTCAAGTGAAGTTAGTTTATGATGAAATTTTGCAAAAATAAGAGGTAATTTCAATATATTCTTACCACTAAACTTGCTTACTTACTTAGGCGTAAGTAAGTATGTAAGTACTAAACAAATATATAAGTAGACATAAAATAAGCTATTAGAATGTACCTGAATAAAATTATTTAAATCTTCTAAACTCGAAGTAACATGGTCAATTAAATGTTGTTTGAACATCAAACTCCATCGTTTAATGACATTTATAAGGGCCTGTTTAAATTTACGGGCGTCTACACGGAACCAAGAATCAAATTTTGTAGATCCATCCAATTTATCAACCTTTTTAGACAAAAAAGGAATCTAGATTAATCATACAAAACTACTACATAAGGAGAAATAATGAATTATGCAGCACATCAACGGTGATTGTAGTCGTTTTATTGTTCCTACATAGAATACATTTGAACTGAAAGCAGCTAGCGTAAAATTATTTGAACGAAATAGTTTCAGGCATCTTACTTTAAGAAGTGAACTAGTAAGGAAAGATGATTCAGCATAGATTAGACTTTCCTAATTGATATAATCGATATCCTATAAATCACTCGGTGGATCTGTCTATTTGAATTCAATTTTGATTGATGGTATCGAGACGGCTTATGAGGCAATGAAATAAGAGCAGGTGTGCACATTTAGTTCAAATGATACTCAAGAGAAATACTGTGGTAAATACTGCTGGATTTAGTAATTAAGCTAAAGATTACTACTTCTAATTCTTTTATGGACTAAGTTCTATTTAAGTTTTTCTTATATGTCAGAAGTAGGTTAAGAATCGTATTTATTCGGAAGAGTTAGATTAAAAATTGTTTAAACTCACTGAATACTCTAGGAATTAAAGTAATACACTACTCGGAATATTTCCTATGATCTTTGCAAATAACTTATTTTTGAATAGTTTTATTATTATTTAAATGGTAGGAATAAAATAGTAAATAGTCTAAAGGTATCTTACACTTTAAATTATGTCTTGTATGCTTTACTACAGTGTTTACGTTTAAGGGTGATTTAGTTAGTTCATAGATACACTTTTACTTAATAATATAAATGAAATGGGTTCAGATCTCTTTGGGAGAATTAAATAATGTGTGGTTACAATTGTGCTTTTTAAATATTTGTTAACAAACCTTATATTGACTGACATTAACTCAATTGGGTTAAATAAGATTAGTAATTACTACTTCATGATGATGCTATTAAGTTATTTCTAAGAATAATGATCTCCATAATTCTCTATTTGGCAGAATAACTTCAAATTTCGAAGTAACATTATAACTCATATCAACATATAAAGCGGATTTCGATATCACGAATTGATCTGAATCCAAAAATCATTGGTCACCTGGAAGCACTGGATGGCCGTTTTGTACTAGTATGGGACTCTTCAGCAGTACGCATCCACGACCCCATCAGGGGTCGGACCTAGGACTCTCTGACTCCGCGACGAACTCTTTACCATTTGACCACTGAGTCAGCTTCTAACGGTTGATATTTCAGATTCAATCACTTCATGACACGTTTGCGCCACCTCATCCATTGTCATCTGCGGGTAACTACCTCACACCCGACATGGTGTGTGCGAATCTAACTTTCGGTTCTATTACTTCTTTTTTTCCGCATCATGAATCCACTATCCAATATCTTAATGATGATCTAGTATAAACCACTTGATTTCTTTCCTTTCAGGCTTTGGTGCGTCCACGAAAGAAAACGGAGAGTAATGCTACATAAAATATATTTTGAATATAATAAGTGGGTATATCTCACTGTTTGATAGAGTTGTTTTTGTTTTATAGAAGGTGTCTAAAAATGTAAACTGTTAATGAAAATTATCATTATTGTACTTCCTTTAATAGCTTTCTACTTACATTCTGAACGCTTGACTGGTTTTTACTAACAAATGTTTTTTGTTCTGAATTCAGCTAAATTTTGAGGGATACTTAAATATGTTATCATGCGTAGGACTGCTAGGGGTACTACAGTTATATAATGGGTCGTTTAGTAGACTGTTTCGTTACAAAAATATTAAACAAACATCTATCCATGATTTATTATAAATTCAAAAAATCAATTATCATTACAAAAGTCTTAACAGATGGTGCCAAATTGCAGAACAAAAGCACTAAGAAGCTAAAATTTGCAATCATATGTGTAAAAATGAAAGGTCTTGAAGTGTTCACATCTGATACTAATTACAGAATCACTGAAGAAAACAGGTACAACATTTCTAAAGTCTCAAGCTAAAACAAAACGATAGTTCTTGTATAGTAGCAAATAAAAGGTGACATATTCGAATTTGACCGGACTAAAAATTAGCAAAATGTACACATTTACCTCTCCATAGATTTTTTCATAATAATCAATTTGTTCTTTAAATTGTTCCAAAGTTGGTGGCTTTAATCCAGGTGGATGATCGTTATTTGAATTATCACTTAATTCATTAGTGGGTTGTATCCCTCCAGTATTGATTAGATCAAGATCTTCTTGACTGACAGCTTGTCCATATAATAGAAATTGTTGCATAAATTCATCACGATCATCAATCCATAAATATGAATATGTGTCAAATGTAGTCCGATAATTTAATGCTTTCTTCATAACAATTTCTACACGATCTAATAATTGTTTACGTTTGTTTGACAAATTTTCATTTTGATTCATTTTAGTCTAAAAATTATTTTATCATTTTGTTTTATTTAAATAAACGGTATTATTCAATCAGTAAATAATGAAATTAAAAGTAGTATTGAAGAGATGAAAATTAAATTTATTATCTTATTATTACTGAATTAATGAAGACCAATTAAAATTTATGGTCAATGTATTCTTATATGAACATCTAATGTGATATCTGTCAAGAAATTTATCTCCTAAAAAAATTGAAAATTAGCGTAACATATACCTTTTAACTCCGCCTGGAGACACCCTAGGGTCGCTGCTGGTCCCAAGCCCTGATAAAGGAGGAGGGTTGAGAATGGAGTTAGCAACCCCATCCTGTGAAACAATAACCTTGCTAAAAAACGTTAACCAGTAAAAACCTTTATAACCATTTTAATTCTGTCCTGGAAGTTAGAAGGTATTCATTTTGAAGAATTATGACGCCTCATAGTAAAAGCCGAGTCTCTTCGGACGTCACGAGACCGAGGATCCTTCTGACTAGCAGAACAACAATTAATATAGGTACATCAAATGTCCGCGCGATATGAAAGACAGGGAAAAGCATTCAAATAGCTGCGAAAATGAAAAGATACGAATTGAAGATACTTGGAATAAGTGAAGCCCATTGGCTACAAGCTGAACAGCAAAGATTATCCTCAGGAGAAGAGCATGAATACATATTATGCTAATCATTCACCCTCAGACTTCGACATCTATTATTAGCTAAATACACACATGCACGTATCCTGTTCGTCGAATGGTAATAACGACGCACTACCGTCTACTTGTTTCCTCGGCTTAATGTTAAATCGTGTAGAAGTTTGTGATTGTTTGATATTAGATTGGGCATACGCAGAAAACAGAGAATTTTATTAAATATTATAGACATCACTTTTAATTATTAATTTGCATATTATTTGTGTTCTCTGATTCGTGTCGATTGTAGGCTTTCTTCCCTTGGTTGTTCTCGATTTTTCTATGTATTCTAATTATGCTGTGTTTCTTGCCACCCCGCAACTCGCCTCATACGCTGTTTCCTGAATCTTTCCCATTTCATGCGACGTTTAGCTACCTATTACTTATAGATGACTTTATGAGTAGTATCCACTACACCATCACTACTCGTTGCAAAGTACTTCTTGACAGGCAATAATCAATAATTTTAGTTAAATTTGGAGATTTAGTTTTGAATATAGTGCTTATGGCTTAGATAGTTTGCTTGGAGCACCAGATAGCTATTTTATCGCAATTTAAAATTTTTCACCAGTAGAGTTGAACCAAGAACATTCAATTTACATAGAGAATAAAAAGTCCTTCATGAAGACAGTTGAATGCCGATTATCTAAATTTCTGGACTTCAGTTTATGATCCTGGGCTAAGTAAAATAACTCTGCATTCAAATTTAGTCTGGTTTTAAATCCCACTTAATTCAGTGATTTGAAAATTTCACTAAAAAAATAAGTTTAAAAAATAAAGTGTAAAACAAAACAAATAGTGCGTCACCACTAACCATGTAGCCATCTTTCATACTCATATTAGTTATGCAGGGAATAAATGTAGCTTGTTTATAAATATCTTCAATGATACGATCAACAAGTGCATACAGACTTTGTTTTGACTCAACGTCCATAGATGGTTGGAATAATATATCTGGAGTCTAAATGTAAAGCAACAAGAACGCCATTAACAATAACTAATAAAATCGGGGAGTGATTCTCCGGTTAAACATAAATTATTAAATAAACAAGTGGACAGTTTCAGAGTGGAATGTGAATTACATACCCCAATCTTATGTCGTCAGTGGTGCGTTGAAGCTATGGTTAGATTCGGTGTGGAAATACTGAGAAAAGTGAGGTGGTTGTACCTCCTTACTTTTTTATTCTATGCAGTGTAAGTGAACTGACAAGACGGGAAGATAAAAAGTTCCTATAGATCACTGACGTATGGGATAAAAGACTGAACTATCTTATTGAAATGAATGATGTAGTTGTTATAGTTGTTATCATCTACTTCAAATTAATTTTAAGTTGGTTGGGAGTGGGTTGAAAAATTCAAACATGATCATGTCGAAACGTGAAACCTATTCACTAAGTTAAAGAAATATATTTTGAACTGTGGAAAGATAACAATTCGTGACTCTTTCATTTAGATTTTGAAAGCCGGTCCTCCTAACATCAAAAATAACAAAACACTATGTTAATATATAACTCTACCGATGATCTTAGTTGTGTTGTTGTGTTCATCTGCTTATATGTGCTGTAGGATAAAAATAAGGTGGAAAGATAAACATTTTCTCAGGTATCCCTTGTTGTGTAAGGTGAAAAAAATTGATCTGTTTGCAACTAACTCAATAATTGGTCAACTATCGCAACTAATTGGATAAATAAGGTGGTATGGAAGATATGTTGCCAATATCCCAGAGACAGGTTGCCAAGAAAAGTCGGTTAAAACCCGTAAGACCTTAAAATTTAAATAACCACCTTGTAACACAGAAGGCTGTACTTTGTATATGTCTGGTTGTAATTTCTGATACATATTTTTTAGTTGAATAATTCATTTATTAATTGTGTGTTTGTTAATGATCTTAAGTGATATTTTGTGATGATGCTGCACGGGTAGCTAATCTTTTGGAAGACACCCATGGGACATTTGTCGATAGTACTCCATGTGATAGGTGTGCTACAGTGTGTTAATCTCCTTTAGAATAGAGTTTATAAGCAAGTGATTTTGTGAGTTGATGGATCATTGCTATAGTGTTTGAGAATTTTTTTTAAATATCCGTTAAATAAATTATGGGTACAGTCAGTCAGTTACAACGTAGAACTTGGTACATGCGTAAATCTGTTCAAGTCGCCATGCCTCAATTAGTAGATAGAGATTAAATTGTCGGACCAAATCCCAGAGTAGGGGAAGGTAGTAACAGAGTAAGTACTAATGGAAAGGCATAGACATCAGAGATAAGCTTTGAGATAAAAAGTGATTCAGTAAAGAAAAAATTATAATAAGCTCAAAAACTAGAACTTGGAGGAAGACAACGAGTGGATGCACCTGCGCCATTGCAATCGATTTTAAGCCATATCACCTAAAGTCTCTAACCTTTTGTTACGATCATCGTGTGGGCCCCAACCAGGTAGTCTACATCTATTAACATGGCTCAGCCCAATTGTCAATAACTTCATGGATTGGTGCCATGTTTTCGTTTGGCCACCCCTAGCTTTCTTCCAGCCTACTCCTACAACAGACAACATAGCTCGTTTCGGTAGACGGTGGTTAGGCATACGCAACACACGTCCTAACCACCTCAGACGGTGAAGATTCACTACTACATCAATAGCCTTACCGTATTTACCTAGTACTCTATTCCTAACCCATGCATTGTTTACTCGGTGGTCCCAGCAAACACGAGCAATGTTTCGGAGACATCTATAATCGAATACTAGGATCCTACGAATATCCTCTATCCTTAAAGGCCATGTTTCACATCCATAAAGTGAAACGGATCTGACTGCTGCACAATAAACGCGTCCTTTCGTCAGTGAACGAATGTCTCGTCTATGCCATATGTGACGCAAGTTGGCAAAAGACAACTGGGCCTTATGTATACGAGCCGAGATTTCATCGGACACCAGACCGTTAGGACTGATGAGGCTCCCGAGATAAGTAAAACGGTTAACACATTCAATAGCCCAAATAGCCGATTGGTGAGGGCTGTGAGTTTGAATTCGGTAGGGATGGCAGGGGTTCGAATCCCGGTCACAGCGTAAGCAAGCATGAGCTACTCAGAAGTAAACGAGGAGGAGATTATGGGCGAACGTATTTTGTACAAACGAAGAACTGTAACTCCCAAACTGTCGTCAAGTTCACGGATAAACAAATTAATATCTCTATCCAGTTATCATTTTTGGCCAGTGAGAAGATACTAACTATTAGTGGACAGCTTACTGAGAAAAGCAGTAATACTACAATTAATATAAAGATTTTATATAGTCAATAAATCAGTCATGGTTTTGTCGTAATGCTTCTGATGTTAAACCGACGGAACTATAATGAATTTCATCCGTGTGACTGAAAATGCTATCAACTTCCGGAATTAAAGAGGAAACACAATTATTTTTTTAAGCATCCTAGGAACGATTGTTACAGCCAAACTGCAAATATTATTGCCCAATCAACAAAAACCCTGGGAAAAAAAGTTTAACAGATAACCAAGCATAGTGTTCATTTTTGGACTCCTATAATAATGCCTATGTTTCGCATGCCTAATTTTTAATTACGCATTTGGCCATGTAATCGTGTCTTGTACCTACCTCCCTCCCACCCCACGTTTAATTTCAAGCTCCACTTTAGGCCTCAACTGAAAACCAGTATTCCTACATTTTACTAACTGAGTACTTAACATCTCTCTTTTACACTTTGTCCCCTGTTATATTTGCGTATTCTTTTTACCAAACTTTCATCGGTCTCGACAACGTTGCACATTTTAGGTGAGGTAAAATGACATGTTCACCCAAATAACAGAAAAGCTTGTCTTTGATATGCATTTATACTTTGCACTGGCTGCAACCTTAACGCCAGGAACGCGTCTCTAGTTTAATCGAAGAGTTTATGCAGTCGTTTTAGTGTAGCTCTTAGTTACTGCTATTATACACTAGTGAAATTCTCTCACTAACCTAAAACACACTGAGACAACACAGAACTAATATACACTGGTAATTAAAATGTTAAGTTAAAAAATTGTATCTTACTTGTAGCTCCATTTGAGCTTCTAATAAAGCAGCTGTTGTTGGTACATCTTCAGTTTCGGTAATTAAATAATTCAGACTACATTCAATTGTTTGAATGAAACCATTTTCTATAATATTATCAACATATTCAATATATTTTGACCAAGCAGGATCATTTTCATTAGCATTGAATAATTTACGATTTGTCTACAAATTAAGCAATTGAATATTTTAATCAATTAATTAATTTCTAAATACTATTAGCCTTATTTAATAATCAAAATAAATTTGATACCGAAAAAAACAACATTGTTGTTGTATTAGCTTACAATCGAATGATAACAAATTAGATTCGAGAATAAAGTCAACTGTTTAACTTAGTGAAATATTTTAAGTTCTAATAACGTTTAGTATACAATTCGTAAAAGAATCTTCATTTTAAGGGGATGTTTTTCAATAAAAGGCAAATACGATAATATGATTAGCCACCTTCAAATAAAATAAGTGAATGAATGAAACAAGTATGACTGACTATGTGGGACTGAGATTACGCCTAATCAACTTAACATTTGATAGAAGTAAGATACAATAAACATGTTATAGGGAGCAAATCATAAATTCAACACTGTTAGTGTATTCAGTCATACGAAAAAACTAGTGTCGTGCTGCTGGAAGTTAGATGCATATGCTGATAATTGTATGTTACCCTGAAATATATTGAGAGTAAGATTGTAGTAAAGACTCATTTCCCAGAAATTTTGTCTTGGTCTTATTCTATTCTCTGAGCAGAATTCAGTCATCATCCTAGACGATTTCGTCAGTACATACTTTTAAAAGCAGTGAGCTGTAGGAAATTCCGCACATGTGACCAGTAGCTTGTTCCGTCAACCTTAAGATTGATTAGTCGTTGTCAAAGCTTTTTTTCAAAAGTTATTTTGATTATTTTCTCTTCTAACCTGATTCGCAACATTGTGGTTCTTTTTGACTTTTCGAGTTGCATAATAAGTTGAATCTGCTTCAAAATGTTTATTAATTGTTGAGCTTCTAAAAGTTTCTTAATCTTTTTTTTTAATTTATTTAAAATCATAACGTTTAGCAGTGAAACATAAACACGTAATTATCTGTGTGTATTGATACATGACATTTGACAGCTAATTGATGTTCGTGTAAGCGGAGATAACAAGACAACCGCTTTGTCTGACGTGATGTTTTTCACAGTCACAGAAATTTATTTTTTAGACAATTCACGGCATATCTTCTTTTTTTATTTCGCCCTCTATGTAAGAAGAACTAATTTCATTGGCTTGTACGCGACGCTTACTTCTAATGGCCTCAATAGTCTAATTGCAGTTTTTGATACATCCTACATATATGGTTGAATATCCCGTTTGTTAGTTTCTACGTTTGATGATGCATTCGTTAATGATCTTTTATGATATTTTGTGGTAATGTTGCACGAGTAGCTGATCTTCTGAAAGACAGATAAAGAAACTTTTGGTAGCTCTCTATGTGATATTTTTGCTGGAACGCGTTATTGTTCTTTTTGATAAGGACGAAGTTGACGTTTACATAGTGAATCCGCACTTCTGGTTTGAACATTCATACTACTGATTCTCCAATAAGTTTGGATATTAGCGATTCCGTTAGTGCTTCTTTTGTTTGCTTGTATATTTTATTAATGAAGTGGAAGTACACTGTTAAACATACATCAATGAGTTCCAACAGACATTCAATTTAAAGCTTTTTGTGATTTGAAAAATTAGTATAATTCGTGAGGAGATAGAACATAGTATGTTTTTGCCAGCATTGTTTCTGTTAAAGTGGATAGGACCGTAACTTCGAAGGATACCATTAATGTTTGGTTGCTGATTTGAATGTCATTAATCTTATCGAAGAACTGTTTGGAATATTTGGTAGGATGAACTGATGAATCTACTAATTTTTTTTATATCTGTGAAGTTTCTCATAATAGATTATATATCGGGACTCCTGAAAGTAAGAAAACCGGTAGTAATAGGACTCTTGGTTTATCTAATTTTGATGGCGTAAATGAATTTAGATAAACAACATCATAAGTGGTTTGAAATAATGATGCTGAGAAGTAAGAAAAGAAGCAATCTTAAAACATGGTGCGATTCGCTAACTCCATTTTAGTGGTAAGATAAGGAGAATAAATGCTTGATACAGTAGGGGTAAAACAGTATCACAAGTAAGTTAATTAACAAGGAACTATTTAAATAATATGGGGGTCGGTGATATGGTTTTCCCCATTTAATACTTGACCTTTTCATATTTTTTCCACCCATAAAGTTTTATTAGGAATTTAAAGTATCAAAAGAAATCATACAACAAAAAATGTGATAACAAAGCAGACAGCAAGACGAATATATTTCGACGAATATAATATCAGAGTAAAATCATTTACTAGGTACAGTTTATATGGCCAGTGAATGATTTTGAATGATTGATTGTAGAACTACGATATCAACTAAGACCGACAACATACTCCTCAGAGTTTTTAACTTAATGCCAGAAATATATCAAACCCAATTATGAAAGTCAAAACAAATTTTAGTAGATCAAAATGTAACACAGTGATAATTATCAATTAGTCTAAAGAGAAGAATTTTCTCTGTATACATGAGTTTTATTAAATTAATGACGGAGGGAGTTAATTTTTTTTAAATTCAAGAAGGAAGGTAAACCTTAGAATATTATTTCTGTTCTGTAAATGATTAAGCAAAGTATTGTAACTGAAGCAACAAAAATAAAAAACACTAGTAGTTAGGCAAGACAAATGGTACAAGTGAATGGAGAATAGTATCAACAGAAGCTAGTTAGAGAACATACTACATGACTTATTATAAGGAAAGTAAGATATTTAAAATGTCTGAATGAGTTGAAAATGGAATTACTGCCATTTCGCAACTACTTGCAAGTTTTTTCTTCATAGAGTAAGTAACTTTTTCAAGTTGACACGATGAAATAGTCGAAACAAATCTTCAGCACACATAAGCAGAGCTGACATTACCTGACATATCATTCATATCAAAGATGAGATGTGTTAAATTACCTTTTTTCACTCACTTGCAAAAGACTAAGTATCTGTTTACCAGCATCTGTAATTTCTGCATAGCGTTTAGAACATCTGTCTTCTCGATCATCCAATCCCAATAGTGTATCTTTTTTACCATCTTTACGTTCAAATAATGAGGTTTTAGACCATGTTGTCATAATTAAACGAAATTGTTGTACATTTTCTTGAGTCTGTACGACACGATGCTTTAAATCGTCAATCTGATTTCGTGTTGATTGTATATAATCCTGTGCATCTGAAAAGAATTACATTTATACACATATTTTCTTTATAAACAACTCATTGTTGACAATGCTTATAGAAATAGTAATTTAATATTTAGCATACTACTAATATCATGTACGGTGTTGCATGTAGTCTTCATGAGTCATGTATCTTATATATGACTTTAGTAACAGACAAAGTACGGATCTACGGATAAGTACTGAACATGAAATATTTCTTAATATCATGTTGATAATCGATTCATTAACTCTTGTTTCATGTACACCAATGACTCCAAGTTGGGAAAAACACAAATCTCGCAGGTTTTAGTATGAACTATTAAGTGATAATTCAGTGAATCACTTTATAAACTTAAGTCATTTTGAAAATTAGAGTAGACTATAGAACAAATTGTACAACTATTGTATAGTATCACTGATACGTTACTATTTCATTCTCGAGTTGACTAACTCCTCAAAGTGTGGCCTTTAATTAATTAATATATCTCATACTTTGGTCCCATAAAACATCTACAGAGAGATTAATTATATCTTTTTTGTAGAAATTTACTTTAAAAATTCAAGCAACTGAATGATTTATAACCGACTCATACAAGAACCTGAGACTATAATGTATGTTAAATCCAGTTTTTGTACATTGTACAATAATGTAAATGTACATGTTGTACGTGTACATTGTTGTATAATAGCAGTTAAACCATATCATCAAAAACTGCCGAAAAATCTTCATAAATGGATTTTATCAACCACCATAACCATAAATACGCACATACTATGTTGAATGGTAACCATTATTACCACCATAATAATCAATAGATAAGAAAATCTACTACAAGTCTTGTGAGATTACGACAATAAGTAAATGAATCAATCTCTTAATACACTTTGTTCGATGTTGAATAGTAAAACGTAGTTTCCATACTTTAAGCATCTGTTGTATATTGTAACAAATAGAAATGCTGCGATAGTAATAGCCCTTGTAATGAAATTGTAAAAACACAATTTATTCAGGATTTAATACTGTATGCCTTTTTATTAGTTACTCATTACTTTTTATATATAAGTTGCATAGATAATACATTACTGAAAAAATTAAGGAAAAGTTACATACCATCAGTTTGCCAATTCAATGAAGTTTCAGCTTTTTTAGCTTGTTCATCAAATGAAGACATTTCATTTTTTATTAATTCTGTTTCCACAGATATAAGTTGATTAGATAAATAACTATAGGCTTGAACAATCATATCTAAACTAATATGAAAATTGCGCAATTTATCATTTTGTTCATATAATTTAGCTGCTGAATTAGGAATTGTTTTATCTGTGAATATGCCTAAATATTTAACTTCACGTAGAATAGCTACAAGCTAATGAAATTAAGAATGAATGAAACATGATTAAAGTTAATTTAGTTAAGAAAACATTTTAGTTAATAAATTGTTCTTGAAAAAAAGTAATCGTTAGATAATTTTCAAAGCGTAAATGGTATTTGTCACAAACTAACATCAGTTGTATGACAACAAACATTTAAAGTACAGCAAACAGTTGATTACTTGATTATTAATAAATTGGATATTTATTTATATTTAACTTCGATGATTTTGCGGAGGATTTTCTATGTTCTAAAAGTGATTTTCCTTACAAAAGTATTATTTGACTGGGAAATCAAGAAGAACTTAGCAGCTTCTGAGAATAATAACGATAAGAATTCGGTCATAGCAATTTAACGGTATTATATTTTATTCAAGAACTGGAGTTCCTGAATTCAACATCGTAAAAACTCGTAATTATGCACTTTGTTGATTTTTAAATTACGATGAAACCTAATTTAATTATCTGTGGTTGGTAATGATGATTACCTTTGCAGTATAGTTATTTATAAAGAAATCACAAAATAGTTACAAAATAAGGCATAATGTGTTAAAAATGCACCTGATTTCTGAGGATTTGTTGACTAAATGTGTCACTCAGTACAGACATCCAGAACTTAAAATTTGATTTGTATCTTATAAAGGTAGGCAAACGTGAAATCTATCTGGTTTATAAAAGATGATACGACATTTCAGATTAAACGTCTAGCGTCATTTGATTAATTCAGTATAACCAAAACAAATCATCATATTATCATATTATAGTAATACAACCGTTTAGTAAAAAATGAGAAATTTTGTTGATTTCGACAGTTACATTGCTTTAAAAATGAGACATTTGGATATCATCGCCTTGACGAACTTTTAAACACTAAAGTTGAGAAGTTACACTTATAATATTGTCAAAGTTAAACCTGGAACATTTGGTAATTGAGATCACCTAGTTAGAGCGACTGAGTTATTTGTGTTTGTCATACTAAATTACTTTTACACTTAAGGCCTCCGACTAAGTATTATGATTATTTCAAGGAGCTCGGCTAGGAAGCGTATACTTATCAACGAATCTCAGTCTGATAGTCAAGGACTTCTTGAACTAATGTGATTTTTCAAACTAGCCTCTACTATCTCATTTGCTAACTTCTGTAAAAAAAGACTATCATGGTATATGAAGGCATGGCATAATATAAATAATCTTAGGCTTACTTTTGGATCGAAATTTACACTTAGCATTTTTGTATTCGCGTCACGTACAAGCAGTGGTTGTGACAAATTAAATGAACATATTTCATCTACACTTTGGGACCATTCATTAAATGCACGTTTCTCGTAGCTGAAATATAGTATAAAATAGCATAAAATAAAATGACTTACGTATCAAATAGTAATCAAAGTGACTTTTAAATAATCCAAGTGAGTTTTTCTGTATGCAGTTAAATGACGACATTACGTCTATAATTATTTCATTTATTCATCACAAACTGATTTCAGCTGGATGCCATCGAAAACTACGGGACAATTTAAAAATTTTCTTCCTAATATTGGAATCCTCACAAGTGTACACTCACGATCCCATCCAAGGACAAATAAATGCAACAAAATTAAAACCGATATCCCCCATATCAACCCAAATACTACAATAGTAAGCTTACTAATGACCAACTACAAGATGTTGCTGCAGTTCTAATGAAAAATCTTTGACACGTGGAGTTAATACTTGTTAGGAGTGAAACATTTATTACCAATGACATTCGGTAAACATCTCAATGTATTACATATTGAATGAAATGGGATCCTATTGTTAGACGCTGACCAAGTGATATTGATGGTTAAGCATTGACCATAAAACCTGACAGGCCTCAGTATCATGTTCGTACTGCTAATAAGTTTCATAATAGGACAAACAGCTGTCTAATGCTTCGTGATCCTCGATGGTATGCAAAAGAGGTCGGTTTGTGCCGAATGAATACAATAAAATAAAACCAGTCTCCACAGAGCCATATCAACTTAAATTTAGGGTTATTATTTAAGAAGTTAAATGATTTGTAAATACTGTTGTACAGTAGTTGTAGAAATTAATTATTGAATACTGATGACAAGTGGAAAAATGTTTGTTGGGAGAATCGTTATCCCAAATTTTCATAAAATACATAATCAAGAGTGTACATTATTTAGAATCTAAAAATTTGAATAAAATAACTGTATATTAAATACTGGGTGAATAAGATTTTTCACCAATGACAGTCACCAAGGGTGCTTTGAATATATGATTTTTATAACTTATGAATTAAACCCATGTGCATATCGTTATACAACCTATACAATTAATCAATACCTTGTAGATCACAGGTGACATGAAAATACAAATATTCTAAGAAAAAAATCTGCTTACGCTTCAAGTAGATTCAATATTTGGTCATATTTCTTTTGGATTATTGCACCTTCTTCAGTATGAAATATTCTAAAACATAAAAGGATACTTTTAATGAAGTTAATATATTCTCACAAACCAAGTAATCCTAGTAACCTTTGACTACTTGACTAAATAAAATGATTTAAATTACATAGTGTATAAAACAGTAAAGCATAAAAGATAGAAACACGTATAAGCAAAAAAATATGGAAATTATACATATAGAAACTATGACAGTTTTTTAATCCTTCTACTTATGGTTTTCAACTTCTGACTGATAGCATTATTTTAAGCTAAATAATAAAGATAAAATTCTATCTTAAGACAGTGATCAAGACGGTGAGTTTAAACTCACTTTTACTGTTGTGCTATGGGGTTTATACTAAATGAATAAGTAACTAGGACGAAAGGGATAGTCTTTGCTTTTTCAGCTGGCGGATGTATCAGTCACACCATGATCAATCGTTGCACACTTAAACGCAGTAACCTATATCACATATTCACAACTATTGTATTTCCTGACATTATCATGACTTATTGAATCGCGATCAAATAAAAATGAACTAGTTAAGCTTATCGTAACAAATGACAAAAAATAATCTTGGGTGTTTTTAGTTCGTTATTCGTATGAACCTTCTCGTTTTTAACATTTTAGTACATGACTTCTCGAAACTGTTTACTAAAGTAAGCCATACAATGAATTTCAGTATGATGTATCATATACAAGTGACTGAAAATATCTTATAATTGGCTATCATTAGCTTAACTATTCTAGACGTCTTTAGTTGAATATCAGGATTAAGTAATGAAAGCAAAAGAAAGCTTGACTCACCAGCTATGTAGTGAAAAAGTTAGAAGACCAATCACGTTTTACTTTCACTTAAATCTCAAAATACTATTCGTTGCTTCCAAGTAAATGAAGAATATATAACAAGTCAAATGACACATAGAATCAGTTAACAATTGATTCAATTAAATACCTTAAATGATATTACGTATGTGTTGTTTCATTCCTCTAGACTTATATAAATAAACTATACCACCATGGTTATGATTAATTGCTTATTAGCCTTGATTCTTTGTTGATTACTGACTTTTCATCCATGCCTTAAGAAAAATATTGAATAGAATGATTACGAATCGAAGAATAGACAGAACAAAGTGTACACATACACATAGATTACATTCAGTATATTCCACTATTCAGAGAATATAATTTCATATCATCACAATAAAGTATAATTAGGGGAAACCCGTACGAATTCATAGCATTTGAGAAGTTATTTAATTTTACCAGATAATACTCACGTTAAATCTAATTGATAAATCATTTCCATAGGTGATGTAATACGACTTTTTAAATCGTTTGCCCACTTCAAATTTCCCGATAATCTGGGCATATTTTTATGGATTTCTGAATAATAAGATGGTTGTTTCTTGTTAGGACCAAATTTCATAAAGTTCTTCTTTTCTTCCGTTGTTGGTGATTTATCGCTTTCAGATACTGACGACTTCAGTGATCCGCCTGACATGAAAAAATACTATTCGTTTATCAGAATGAATGACAAATGAAGAAGAAAAAACTACGGCAGGAATTTAATACTGAAACACCAATTATGATTTTGTATCTAATAATATGTTTATAACAGAAAAACTGAATTTTACTTAGGTTGTTTTGTGTGCGAACTAGTATCAAATGGAAACCTACTGAAACCAAGAGAACATTGGGCAGCTTCTTTTGTCTTTATTTAAATTTCCCTACAAATGACCAGTTAGTACTAATGTATTTAACATAGGTTAATCTTGCAGGCATTTTACTAAAGCTGGTGAAAAATGATGTAGTTGAAACACATTATTAGTTAATTAAAACCAGTTGAAAATGAAAGGAAAATCATTAGGGACTTAAGTTGGTTACCTATATGTAATATTTGAAACGTAGTATTCTTAGAATTCATTAATGATCCTACTATGGATTCCGCTCGCTATGGCAAATATGATATTGTAATAGCTTAGTATTCTATATCACAGTCACGTGGTGACGCAACGAGAACTAAGCAGTAGTATTATATTGTATGCCTTAATGGTAGAAGCACAAAATAGTCAGCAAGTATTCCAGCCAGAAATATGTATCAGGTCATATTGTAGTACCAATGTCTTAAATACAACTAAGTGTAGGGAGAATATAACGATTAGTAACAAGTGAGGAATATGAAGGTCAGATTAGCATACTACTGCAAAAAGATATAATAAACACACATAAGAATGGATGTATTAATTATAAAATATGGTAACATATCTACGGAAACGCCAAGGCTTAAAATACACTTAAGTCGAAAGAATGTCTAGATTTACATGAATTGATTACTGGAGATCACCACACTATATTAATAAAAACATCTTATGTAACTACTCACTTTCACTTCTAATTTTTTCACCAGTTACGTGATAATCATAGATATTTTTTACAGAGTCCATTTCATCATTTACCATACGAATTAATAATTTATATTTTGGCTGAAAACTCTCTTTAATTATTGGTCTATCCAATAATGTATGCAGAATACTAATTAGCTGTAATATAAATGCAAATATGAATTTAGGTTATCAACTAGATAAACTTGAAATGGTTTATTAGAAGGATAACAATTTGTGGATAATAACAGTTATTTGTAAAGATCAGATCTCGATAGGGTTCATAGCTAACGAACTCCAGATTATCTGTCTAATACTCTTCCAACGTAGTTTCCGAAATCAACCAGTAATCAGTTTCAACTGAAAATTCGAATATTATGTTCTAATCAGACGTACTAAGATACTAAAAAGTGAACAGATGAGTTCATTTCATTTTAAATTCCAATTTGTAATCATAGTATTCGGAAACATAATTAATGGCTCATCTCAACATTTTAACTGTTTTTATTCCTTCAAGATTGATAATCAGTCAGTTACAACGTAGGACTTGGTACATGCGTACATCAGTTCAAGTTGCCATGCCTCAATTAGCAGATAGAGATTAAATTGTCGGACCAATTCTCAGAGTAGGGGAAGGTAGTAACAGAGTAAGTACTAATGGAAAGGCATACAGATCAGAGATAAAATTTGAGATAAAAAGTGATTCAGTAAAGAGAAAACTAAAATAAGCTCAAAAACTAGAACTTGGAGGAAGACAAGGAGTGGATGCACCTGCGCCATTGCAATCGATTTTAAGCCATATCACCTAAAGTCTCTAACCATTTGTTACGATCATCGTGTGGGCCCCAACCAGGTAGTCTACATCTATTAACATGGCTCAGCCCAATTGTCAATAACTTCATGGATTGGTGCCATGTTTTCGTTTGGCCACCCCTAGCTTTCTTCCAGCCTACTCCTACAACAGACAACATTGCTCGTTTTGGTAGACGGTGGTCAGGGATACGCAACACATGTCCTAACCACCTCAGACGGTGAAGATTCACTACTACATCAATCGACTTACCGTATTTACCTAGTACTCTATTCCTAACCCATGCATTGCTTATTCGGTGGTCCCAGCAAACACGAGCAATGTTTCGGAGACATCTATGATTAAATACTAAGAGCCTACGGATATCCTCTATCCTTAAAGGCCATGTTTCGCACCAATAAAGTAAAACGGATTTGACTGCTGTGCAGTAAACGCGTCCTTTCGTCAGTAAACGAATGTCTCGCCTACGCCACAAGTGACGCAGGTTGGCAAAAGCCGATCGGGCCTTATGTATACGAGCCGAGATTTCATCAGATACCAAGCCGTCAGGACTGATGAGGCTCTCTAGATAAGTAAAACGGTTAACGCATTCAATAGTTTCACTCCCTATCACTAACTTCGGTGCCGAATTAAGCCAATCCTGAAGTAACATTTTACATTTGGATGGGGAGAATCGCATCCCAAACATGCTTACGTTCAAGTTTAAGGTAGTCAAAAAATTCTGCATTTTATCAGCATCTTCACTCAGTAGAACTATATCATCGGCATATTCTAAGTCAGTAAGTTTATCTCCTGGAAGGAGGTCAACCCCAGAGAAATCAGACGATGACAATGTTAACTCTAAAAGTATGTCCATGATAAAATTAAATAAAAATGGGGATAGCGGAAAACCTTGACGAACACCACTAGAAGTGGTCAATTCCGAAGACAATCTGCCATAAGCTCTAACACGACATGTGTTTGAGCACAGAGCTTGTATAAGGTTAATGTACTTCTCCGGTACGCCTTTCAATGACAGACATTGCCACATAACCTTACGATCAATAGAGTCAAACGCCGCCTTAAGGTCAAGGAATACAGCTATTGTTGGGCGTCTGAAAGTGTGCCTGTGTTCCAGAACCTGCCTAAGTGTGAATATTAGGTCTATACAACCACATCCGGGTCTGAAACCACCTTGGTTTTCTCGAGTTTGCTCTTCACGAGCTTTAGTCAGACGTCGAAGTATTACTGAAGCTAATATTTTAGATACTATATTCGTTAAACTGATTCCTCGGTAATTGTCACACGAGGACTTCTGTCTTTTCTTAAAGACTGGAATGGTTAGTGTTCGAGACCAATCAGATGGGATTACGTCTAGTTCCCAAATTCTAGCCAAGATCTCAGTTAATCTGGCTGCTAAGACTGGACCACCTTCCTTAAATATCTCAGGGGTCAATCCATCTGGTCCTGTCACTCTCCCTCGTTTAAAGTTTCCAATAGCCTTCTCAACCTCACTGAGACTTGGGGGACCAATGTTAATTTGCCATTCAGATTGTTTGGGGATGGTGGGCAACAGGGATGAGGCCAGAGGCCGATTGAGCTGTTCCCTAAAGTGTTCTGCCCATCGGTCTAATCTTCTGGATTGACAGTGAATAATGTAACCATCTTTTTTGTAGATAGTTTCACTTACAGTTGGGTTTCTGATACCCATTTCCTTGATAAGTCTGAACAGTTGTCTACTGTTACCTATTGCCGCTGCCTTTTCCATCTCTTTAGCTTTCGCCACCCACCACTGCTCACGATCATTGCGTAAGCTTTTGATTAGTTTGTGTTTAAGTTGCCTACGTTCCTCATCATGTTCAGAACCAGACGGGATGTGTTGCCGAGTATTTGTCAGTTTAGTAGATGCAGCTGAAATCCATTGAGTTTTCCTAACCTTTAGGTCTAGTTTATTAGTAGATATTACTGCTCTTTCAATAGCTTTTTGGATATCATTCCAGGCTAGCTCAGGTTGAGAACAGTTTACGCCGTTTACTAATTGGTTTTCTAGTGGTTCCTGGAGTGTATTCTTGACTTTGTTATCATTAAGATGAACTCTGAGGGGGATCCTTGTCGTGGATCTTTTACGTCCAGTGAGATTGATAATCCACCGTTTTGATAGGAATCAATTATTACAAAACTTGTTTGATTGTTCTTAAATCAGGATTAAGAAATTTTAAAATATAGATTCACTGATCAACCAACGAAATCGTTATCACCAGCTAGTTGGTAGATTGTTAAAACTATTTAATAAAGCTGGATATGAATTAGGCAAATTAAACCATATAACATAGATAGCTTCATAAAGAGTGAATTGTAGTTTGTTTCTTATATTTAATATGTCTATACTTTCAGTGAATAATCTTATCTTTAGGAGGACTTTTTAGATCAATCAACAGATCTATGAATTGGCTATTCAATAACTATTGTTTAGGATTCAACTTCAAATCAAGTTCGTTCTCAACTCATTTATGCTTAATGTACTAATAACTAAGTGGAAAGTTGAATGTTACTGAATCTTATTTAAGTAGGATAAAATCTATTTAAAAAATATTATATACCTTGAGAAAATGTTCTAAACCAGGACAGTCATCTACAGCATGCTCAATTACATTAGACAACCGATGTTCCAAATCTTGCACATTTTGATTAAAGTCTGAGAAGTCTTTCGAAAATTCTTCATTCGTTGGGTCTAGAACATCATAGGTTTTATCATTGAACATCTAAATGAAAACAGAGAACTGAAAAGATTAGGGAGCGATTTCACGGTGAAATTGACACACTTGTCAACGCTGTGTATAAAACAATATTATACTAGTGAACGAAGCGAAGATGAGCTACCATTAGAAATAACGTTAGAAATAACATTTCAGTGTCATTCTTAAAGCTGATTTCTCTAAGCTTGGGATTTTGCCAATAACTTTTCAAGTATATTTTTATTAAATATGAAACAGTCAGAAAAAGACTCATCTCAGCACTCAAGAGAACTTATTATGCTGCGAAATTGGTTATATCGTACATTACAACATGTTCACTGAAACAATCGAAAATCGACAGGTATCCTTCTTATATTACCGCTAACTGTTTGTATAAATTTACGTGTACTTGCAGATGTAGTTACATTTCCAGAGCAGAAAGAAAGGCCTACTTACATTTTAATGAACATGTTCCCAAAAAAATATACGATTTAGAGGAATAAAGACACTCAACAGTGCAATCGCTAGACATTTGATTGACACAGGACACTAGATTTATGTCAATGAATCATTCAAAGTGTTCAATAGACAAAAAACTTCAAATATTCTAAAATATGCTGAAGCGATTGGCATTAAACGATTGAAATCAAACTTATGTGTTCGAAAATAAACTGTTACAAGCCTTTCTCTACTCTGGTAAAATAACTTTCGTGTTCATTATTTTTATCGCCATTATTACTTCAACAAAGTTGATTTATTACTTCAATATTACTAATTTTTTTTCTCTTTAGATTCGATTTAACGTTTTTCGTCACATCATCGTTTTTAGATGATTAAGTTAAACTTATGTACTTAATTACATTAATTTAAGTTTAATAACTTAGCTTAATTTACATTAATCTTAAATACTTTCAACCGCCTCTTATTGTGTAATCATTCGAACTACAATCTCTATTTTGCCTTCTGGTACTTTCTTTTGTATCAGATATATATTTACAGCAATTTCTCCAACACTTTAGTTATGTACATATGTTTAACATGTTTATATAATTTCGATTTTAAACTAGTCCAAACATTCTCATGAGTATGTTAAACTTTGTTTCAAACAATAATTTTGTAAAATATTATTCTAGGTTGGATGTAGCTGATGAGAAACGAACGAAATAAAATGAATTCATCTTATTCTTCACAAATATTTGTTCTTGATCTTTTGAAAATAATAAAGGGAACAAAGTTTATGAAATATGAGACTATGAAAGTAAGGAATTCGCTAGGTATATTGACTATTGGTAAAACGTTGATGAAAGCTTTGTTTTGAAACCGCGAAGTAAGAACTTATGCGTATTTAATTTGACCGTATGTCTTATAATAGTTGAAAGTGTCATTCTTTTCTCATATTTGAAAAACCGCGTTAACCGTGGTGAAACATCTGAATCTTAGTTGATCTTCAGTTAATCTTTGTCAACATGCAGTCTATAGACTGGCGTTATTTGTAACAAGAAACTAACTTTCTTGTTTAGTTGGCCATTTTCGTAACATTAATAATTTTAAGGGGGTGCATCACAGCACTCACATGTGATGATTTAATCAGATTAATTAATTGATTGTTTTACTAACAAGTGGGCAAGATAGATTTATTAATTTTGCTAATGGTTTAATATTTTGAAAGAAATTAAAGACATATTGCTCAAGACTTTAGTTGTTTGACATATTTCTAAAATCTTCAAATGTGCTGAGTTAAGTGCTTGTATTATATTTCAACTAAATTCTCATTATGTGTAAATTACTGGATAACAAGCTGAACAACCAAAACTTAATGTGTCTATTAATACTAAGTTCATCGCAGCAATAAGGTTAATTTTTCGAGATTGCTAGCAAAATAGAACCGTTTACAAAAATAAAAGATTTCATTAACTATGTTAACTTAAGGTCATATTCGAAAAATAGTCATAAACTTCTATGCTTATAAAAAAATACTACTTGAAGAGATACATATTTCTATCGTTTTCTGTTAAGAATTTCTTTTTTAAACAAAGTTCATACAATTTAATTTTAAAAACTTTTAGCATTTAAAGCAAGGTGATTATGAAAATCAGCTCATTTTGAACAAAAATTTCGCCATCGATACATTGTCTTGTGAACTATTGTTGACCATACAGCTCTAGTTATCGGTTGTCCCTTTACTTATGCCTTTCCAGTAATGCCTATATAAGATTCAGGATATTAGAATTTTGCATAGTCCTTCAGATTTAGACTAGCCAGGCAGAATCTAGAGATTTCTAACTTTAACTTTAGTCGATTTATGTTATTGTGCAATAACTATTGAATGTCACATGTGATTGTTTTACGTCTAAAAGTACCGAATTTAATCAGTTATTAGTTGTTGAATCCATTCGGTGATATTCATCATTTGGCGACTAGTTAGTGACGTCACCTGAATTTCCAACATTTTATTTTGTGTAGAGCTGTCGGTGAGTGTTGTTGTGGAGTCTTAACCTACAATAAAGCTTACTGGTTTTATATAGTCCTCTAGCTAATCCAAATTTGTTACGTAGACTATTGTCACACTATTAGTGACCACGTTAATGTGGGATCATAGATAGACATTTCTCAGAAATTTTATACTAAAACACATAGCTGTCCAGTATTTTTTCTAGTTTCCAATGGATGACTAGCTACAGTCAGTTCAGTATTTAAATGGGGAAAAATAAGTTTACAGAGAATAGTATAATACTTTATTTAATACGCTATTCTATTTACCTTATACGTATTACAAAATGATTCATAAATTTCTGTAACACGTTGATTTAATGCACCGCCTTCAATTCCACCAAACACTAATTTTTCTAATTTTAAAAATTCAATAGCTGTTGACACTAAATGCTATAAAAACAAAGTAAATACATGAAAAAAGACAATAACATGAAAATAACACTCAATGTAATTATACTATACCAATAACTAGAAATTAAAACTTAACGTTTCTCAACTTAGTGTAAGCCGTTTCTTCAGAAAATAAATGTGTATTTAATATCACGAATCAGTCTAAAATTTAGACAAACATTGATCACCAAAATACACTTAACCACTGATTAGTCCTTGTATAGGATTCTTCAACAGTGAGTACCAAATTAAAATAAATAAATGATTAAATTAAATTAGTGAAATTATAAATAATGCACTGAAGCAAACTGAAACGAATATGAACTGAAGTTGATGTTATCTCCTCCCCCCCCGCTGGTGAAGAATATATTACCTCATTTTGTATTTATCAGTTCAACTGTTATTTTGAAGCAAGTTACATTGGCAGATACCCTAGGAATTTACTTCTTCGTGCTCGTGATCACCTCTCATCATGGTCAACAATAGTTGTTTTCAAACACATCAACAGTTCATTTTTAGAGCACTTGGTTCCCATGGGCTATACGGCTAGCGTGAATCAATCATTCACAATTTATCGTGTAAATGGTTATCTGCCAAACCAGTTAGACTATAGGTCCTTAAAACGTCGGACGCGATAGCCATACGAGTTAAGAGACCAGAACTCTGTGTACAAAAGAAGTGCGCCCAATTTATTCACTTTCCATGGCCGACCAAAGGTTCATTGAACCAATTCTCTACTTAGTTATATGTCCAACTTATTGCAGGAATATATACATAGGCCTTTCTTTGTGTGTATTTTCATAATTTACGTTCATCTTAACCAAATACCTTTTTTGTTTATATCACTTACAAATCTCCATACCATTACTAATAGCACTATTATTATTGCTATTATTATAAGGCAATTTATTCTTCTTCAGCGGGGGAAGGAGATAACATCGACTGCAGTTTGCTTACATAAGCTTACTTAATTGATATCGTTTTTACGCGAATTCAGTCAGTAGCTAACAACACTTCATACAATTGTGATTTTGTCACCCGTCATACCACTTATATGTGCAACTACATATTTGATTGATGATCCTATTATTCTAATTGTCGTATAAACTTAAACAAGTTTAACAGATTATACCACAAACTGATGGAAGTGAGAGTTCTGCCATTCGATGCTGGCCCAGTGGTTCTAAAGGCTAGACGTTCGTCAGTCTGAGGCCCCTGTGGACAAAATCTATGGTGCGTGGGAAGAAACAGCTGTTCAGTGCTCCCTAATTTTCAAAGGTATCCTGGCAATATCAATCTGTGGCGAATTCAGTGAACTAAAAATTACATTATAATTATTATGTACACATTAAAAATCGACATTTACACCACAATCCCAAATTTATATGCTGTAATTCTTGGTATCTAAATGACGTATCTACCTTAGAATTGGCTATTTATGTGTTCAATAATTTTCAACCTATAATTGTTGAACCTGATGAGAATTTATCAGAAAGAATATTTTTCGATCCAACGTCTTTGTTTTGATAAACATTGGAATTTGTAAAGTGTGATTGTCTTGAAACAGTAACCTAGTGGTGAACGTGGTGATGTTTGTCATAAAGTGAACTGAATTCGAAACCCAGTGTAAACATCAGCGTTGAGATGCAAATACATCCAGCCGATAAGTCCCAAATAAAACGAAACGCGTGTCTTGGATTCTGCTTGCCAGTTAAAATCCAACGTAAACATTACTTGTGAACTATCGTTATATAGAGGCACACTGCTCAGGATGACATATAGCCTCAGATGCTGACCAGTTTCAGTTCATGACTAATCAACGGGAAGTTACAAGCTTAACCTAATTGAATTCATTAAACAATTAAAGTCCTATGTGTTATTTTAACTTGAGTTAATTTAATTCATTATTTTATTTATTCCTTGAAGGAGAGGCTTACATTAAGTTGTGGAACGTTAGACATTTCAATTTGTGCTCACTGATATATTACAAGTGATATATTTATGTCTATAAACAACTTACGCACTGCACAGTAAATTTGTAATGATCATGTCTAATCTTGGCAATGATCCCCATAGAAATGGCAAATTAAATATAAAAGTGAGTAGTAGATTCATATATATTTTTGGTAACAATTTGATGCTAATTACTCAGTGAATAAAAAGTAATACTAATTATATATGTAGTTACCAATGAATGCAAGCTATTTGATCGAGATCTATACGATATAAAACGCCAGTTGAGTAAAATTTCAAAACATTTGTGTACAAATACATCAAGGTATTGTGAGTAGATTCATTCTTCATGTTTCTCTGGATTAAGTACACATTTATGCTCGATGATGGCTTGCTATTAAAGCTTCTATGTCGTTGTTCATGATTATTTTAATCGAATTTCATTGTAACAATGAGGTTTATGTTGTTTTATTTTTTGCTTACCAAAAGTGTGACGGTTATTGCTGACTACCTCTAAATAATCGTAACTCAACAAATTGCATTTGATCAACACTAAGCAGTATATAATATAATATTAGGCTTCTATTAAGTAATCATTCGGCATGTAATCATCTTAACTCTACAGGGAAACAGTTAAGGCTCGAATAGCTTGCCAGTGTCTGATTGTTAACCTAGGTGTCAGAAATCGATTCTCCCCCTATCATAAAAATTGCAAACATGCTTTACTGACGAGTATCAGCCGTTTCAAAACTTAAGTTCATTTGTTCTTGCTGATTAACTTGAAGTATCCAATACCAAATTTCTGAATATTATTTACATCTATGTTCATAAAAGGAGTGAGAAAATAATTTTCAATGAGGATCGACCATTAAAATAAGTAATTAATATGGTCAAGGTTACTTACATGCACTGATTCAACACGTTCAACAAATGAATCATAACGATGGAAAGCCAATTCATTTTTAAATTCCCATAAAGTTATTTCATTCGTAACATTTTGTTTTTTAGAAACTTTATCAAAATATGTTAGTAAATTTTCACGATGTTGTAGATAACTTTTTTTAAAATTGCGTAATACTTTTAATGTATATTCAATTTTGGGAAGAATTTCCTCAGCTTCACCTTTTAATACATCATACGGATCGAGATTTGCTCGACACTGATTTAATGAAACAAGGCCAAAAGAGAATGTGTTTGACACTAGTTAATTAACTTACTAAAGATAATTAAATTGAATAGTGTATGAATAATTTATAAACGCTAATTTTATAAAAATGTAGACCCTTTAATATTTCTCGTGCGCTTATAATATAAGTAATAATTTTTATTAAAAGTATGGAATTCGAAGTTTCACATTACAAACTTACTTTGGTTAGACAACTAGTGAAACTGAAGATACATAAGATAGATATTTCGTCTTAGTATGAGTTCCCAGAAATTGATATCCACGCTCCCCACAAAGTGTCAGACACATAACCTACAGGTCACATAGCATGTGATGAACATTAATATCCCACAGCTGACATCTAGGGGTTTACATTTTTAATTTCAGAGTTTACGATGTTTCACAACCATCACCTGTTGCAAGTGGTTGAATTTGATTGGTCACAGCTCCTCACGAGATCGCTGGTAATTGACAAATGGAATTTACTTTCAGGGTAGTTCCATTTTAAAATCATAAGTTCATAATATGTTAATTTCATTTCCTTTAAAGCTAAGTTGAAAATGTTTTTTAAAATGACACAAACAGTTTTGTAGACATACACAAAAACTGAATATTATCAGATAGATAACGCCTTATAAAATATATCATGAATCACTCGTATTGGATAGATATTTCTTTTTAAGATGAAATTCTCGTAAATACATATCAAAGTTTATGTGTGCTAAGAAGCATTGAAGAACTCTCCATTGATTTTGCCAGAACACATAAAAGTACTAAAAGCTTTGCTCAATCTTTTTTCGGGAGACCATACTGAATAGCAAGGGAACAGCAACTGATGTATTTAAAAAAAAGATACACTGAGTAATAACCCTAATATGTTTGGTTAAACAACAAGTTAAACAGATCTTTTATTTTAAGAAATATACAAAGATTAGAGATGTTAAATGAAAAACAACGGTAACGATAAATACCGCTGGTATATTTTTGTGACAAAATTAATAATATTACAGGAATTGTAAGACTTAATAAAAACACTTGATATTTTTTCTCTTATAAATTAACAATCCAACATTAAATGGTCTGAAAGCAAGGTTAATTAACATTTGCTTTGTTGATCAAAGAGCCATGTTAAAATGGAAATATAAGCAGATGTATTAACAGATAATGCAAATAATTACCAAAAATGAATCCAGTGTGAAGAGAAAGGATAAGAAAAGGCTATCATCAATTTTGACGAGTGAAAAATAGAACGCTTTCCTTTAAATGTCATGTACTTCTCTCGAAAAAAGAATAAATTCACAGTTTCTCAGGAAAGTGTTTGTGATAAACCCTTTTTAGTGAATGAGGTATTAGAACAGAAGTCAAATCAAATCTGTGGTTTTAAAAAGTGCAACGAAAACAGTTAAAAACTTTCTAAAGTAAGGGTACCGTGCTATAATACAAACAAAAGAAGGATATAAGGTGCTTCATGAATGTTTTTATGTAAAATGAAAATGATCAGAATAATTCGCCAATAGATATAGCTTGCGAGCAATAACAAATATTTTAGTCATTTAAAGGAAAATGGAACGTCATTGGAATGTTTAAATTTGACCAGCAAAGCTTTCGAAATGAAGCCTAAATTCAGAGATTTCTACATACTGTCAATATTTGGTCACAACAAAAATGGCGATTCAATTTTCCTCATTAAGTATTCAAAATAATATGCAATCTGATTCTAAAACTTTCACAACAAATTAGGAACCAACAGTTTTGATTTAGTGATTGCGGTTATATAATGTATTGTCATTTACAGTAGCAAATGACTTGTTATTATTAACGTGTTAAGTACGTAAAGAAAATTTCACACAACCTTGTTTCACAAGACTTATGCAGTGAAACACTTATTTGATATTCAGTAAAAATTTCGTCTGAATAGTTTACCACAAATAATACAAGGATAATTTAAAACTTTTAGTTGTAATGTCAAAATTCCTTTGAACTTAGCTTGAATAAACCATAGACTCGTGTTCATCTTAAATTTACTCATAAGTTTAAATTAAGAGCTTACTGTAAAACACCATATTGTCTGGAAATATCTTAGTCTCAAAAATAAATACACTTTAATTTATCATGTAATACCAAATTAATAGTTATATTTCAGTTGAAGAATTAGAAAATGAAATGTACAAAAAAAGAAGTCAGTAAAATAATGAATGGTAAGACAAAAGGGATGTATGAATTAAATCAGCAGTAAAAACAATTAATCGATAGTCCTTATACCAGTTAGATTCTATTAAATCTGCTTAATGCCTATAGAACTTTTGCCTTCCTCTTGTGTCTCCTTATATATATGTAGTTACTTTGTAAGCGAATAATTAACAGCAAATGTTAGTGTAATGGGTTGTAGGCTATAATAATATTTCCTTGTTGTGAATCACTAGTACACGCACTTGTCACACTTCATTTTCATTCTATTTTTTGTGAGTATTTCATTTTGAAACGTTGTTCATTTTAGAGGATATTGCAGGTTCCCAAAACATTGTAATTAGCCACTTATTTCGATTAATAGTTGGTATTTTGATTTAACACGACCACGTTCTATAACTATACTCCTATTTACTTATTTAAAAAATGATGTTTTTCTCAGAAGGCACTTTTACTTTAAGGAATGACTCACAGTCACACCAGAATTGCTGATTAGTAGACTTTAAGTGTTTATTTTTACCTTCTCTTAATTTCTTAATTTAAGCATCATAAGTATAACTTTATTGCTTAATTTAAATCCACTCAGCAGATTCCATGAGGTTGACAGTGTCATTAAGCTACAACCCGAATTAAAGCTTTCTAGCTGTCGATGAGCAATAATTTATAATTATTTTAGTAGCTATCTTACTTGATTAATCATAAGATTGCATAATTCCTGTAAAAGAACCAATATTCTTGCTGGTTGTCGATAACCTTTGGAGCTAGCCCACACTAAACAAATAAGATGAAAGATGGGTTCGATGTGTTGTGATAACTGATCAAATTCAGATTGTTCCATATCTTCTAATCTTGTACGCATAATAGATAAATGCATATCAATATCCTGTGCTTCACGTAAAGCTAAAATAAAGTGCAATAAAAACTCAATAAAAAACCAATGATTGTAAAGTTTATAAAATACAATTTAACATAAAACATTGGTTGAGATAATATATTCAAATACTACCTTTAAAACTGAGTCAATTTAATAAATTCCTGCCGTCTTATTAAGCAGCATTCATGGAATAAAAGGTGTTATAAAAAGGATTGTAATTAAGTACGGGATACTTACTATGATAGAGTACAACAATACTATGATCATGAATTGAATTACAAAACAGTAATTCGAAACGATGCCCTTAGAACTGCGCGTAAACGTTTGTTTATGAATACACTATTGGATATAACTTGTATAAGAAGGCTAAATTACTTACTAATCTACAAGATAAGTAGCCACTAGGTAGTGTAATATTAAAATACGTTGTTTTGAGGAATATGTATATGTGAGGAATTTTTTCAAATCCCACTAATATTATGGATGCATTTTGTCTCAGGAAAAATGCTACTTTATTGGTGAAGTGATTATAAATCATATTACAAAATACAAACCAACCTGTCACAACAGATTTAAACATTTCCTTAAATGGCACAAAATAACTACTGTTAGCCTGTTCTAAAATTTGTGCCATTTGCTTGACCTTCGGGGTGCATAGCTGTGAATAGATATTTTCAAGATTTGTTACTTTTGCTTTCCAGAAGTCCAGTTCTACCAATGGAGTGGGGTGAGATCCATCCAATAATGATTGAGATGAATCTCTGAGTAATACTTTATGAATTTGATGTGACCAGTCAATGACAAGTGACTCAACAGAATAGACAAAACTCCGATTAACTTTACTAAAAAATAGAAAGAACAAAAAACAAATTCGCAAAAGTAAAGTAATCAATGTGTAATTTCTATATACATACAGGTTTTTCATAGTTAGCAACTGTACTACTTAAAATTAACAAATAATAACAAGTTTTCTGTACATCATAACGTAGGCGTACAGTTTCGTGCTTGCCTAATTCACTTACAAAGCTACCGTACTTTTCACTGAGACATATATTGCTGTAATGCCTAGGCAGGTTCCGATATCTTATAAACCTTTACAAAATTCACCTTTATATTTAGAGGTGGTGCATTTTTTGGAAAAATAGATACATAAGTAATATTAACACTATTCTGGAGTTTTATTTTAATATAACCACCTGAAGTTACTTTAGGCAGTTCTATGAATAAAATAATAACGAGTTTAGATTATAAGACATAAAGTGTGCTTCAACTTCAGCAGTAGTCAAAAGCCTTTCGAAGTAGAATGTCATGGTGCGTATGAAAATGGTGTTTTGAGAGCTGGTTAAAATTTGATCATTATTTTGCAAAAACAATCGTGAAAAACTTTGGTGCTTATCTAAAGAACTGAATTAAAAGACAGGAAAAGTTACGCATATCAGCAAATGTATAAGTGACGAAATTTAATACTATGGAGTAGAAATTTTAAAAAACAAAGACAAATCATTATTCTGTCTAGTTTTTAGTAAAATGCATCTGTTCATCATTAATTCATGGTAGAAGTATATACAAAACAAAATATCCATAATATTATTGTAAAAAGCAAGTTACGATAATATTAAACGTAAAACGGTCAGAAAACTAGGTAACGAGGATTACGATAAGATTAAAACGGCAAAGGATGTAAACAAACACGAAATAAATTGATATAAAAGAGTGATGCGGCGATAAGGAATTATTACATTGTATTATAATTTACATTGTGCCAAGTAACATATAGTGTGTAGCTATAGAAGTCACGTAAACGTTGGCCAGTAACCCAACACTTCAGCATAGCTCACTACTTCAACACTAGTTCTACCAGGTTCAAACAAAATGGCCCTTTTTCAACTACAAAATGACGTCTTCAAACAATATTCTAATGGTTTTCACGTAATTAATACTCAATTTGCCGTATACTATGAATATGTTTGTATAAGTATTTAGTATTCGAGTAGGAAATTCAAGGCTTTTTAACATGTAAAATGTTTCATGCTTCAAAAATGTCTTAGTGACACACGGTAATCAGTAAATAAATTATAGCAAACAATTTTCTGCAGACCTTTAGGAAATACCGGACTTGGTCTAAATACTGAAGACAACTTCATAGAGAACATAGGGAACAATAAATAGCTGAAGAATGGATGTTTTATTTTCGAAGATTACGATTTACAGATAAGAAAACTATTCTAAACAGAAAAAGTGTAAAGATATGTTCATATACAAAGTTACAAATATGCGTATGTAATGAACAGAAATCTACCCTTCTTTAACATGTTCTTTCAGTCTCTCTTGTTCAATTGGTAGAGGTAATAAAGTCTTTCCTTTAGCCTGCCCAACGACGATATCAGTTTGCCTTTTCAGACCGTGTGCATATTTAACCACATCTTCGTATACTACAGATGGCCAAGAACTATAATTCTTCTTATTAGATAAGACAGGGATAAGAACCTTAGAAAAAGTAAAATTGACATTAGTTAATTTACCTCATCAACAAAAACAGAAAAATGATCCAAAGGGCTGTATGAAAGATCACCATAGAAAATATATTTCGTTAAGTTTCCGTCATTAGGAATAGCTTCCTTCGATTTTTTCATAAAAAAGCAAGCTTTGGATTTAGAATTAGCAGGAAAATCGTTTTCAGCAGTCAAGAAACCGCTAGGCATTAAAACAATAAACAACTGTGTAACATCAGGTTTATCAAAAAAGCTGGTAACTCTTTGTTTCATTTCATCAGTATTCCACAATTTCATCCATTTATCATTTTTCAGTTTGTGTGATATTAAAACATATTCAGCTACAAATTCTGCTCTTTTATCACCTAACGCAAGCTCAGACATAGCTTTCTGTAGATGGAACACAAACACAAACACAAAAGAACAATAAGCTATATTGCTGAGACAATTATTTTATTTCGAATACCAGACACGTTGCTATGGCAGTAAGGAATTTTTTAAGTTCAAAAAACAAAATCCTGATATCCAATATTTTTAATGATACTGACTTTTATAACCTAATTCTTTGTGCTCGCGTCTTGTAGTTCCAAATTACTTTTACATTTATAAACTTACAAATCTGATTACAAAGAAAATGGAATTCCAGAAGAAAAACTATGAATCTACTATAAAGTCAATCGGTTTATATTTGTTTTGAGTAGGTAGGTATTAGATTTTACAAACACGATTACGTATGTTTTTTTTATGGATTACTATAGTAATTAATAGCGGGACTTTAAACTGCTGTTGTATCAACGGCGTCTTATCATTGAGATTAAATTTTTATTGCTTCACAAACTAATGTAAGTCTCATCGAGAAAAAAAAGTTGGCAGAATTGACCTATAGTGCACGACAAATTAAGCCTCAGAAATCATCTTATATGATGTTGGTAATAGATACATTGTTTCAAATTTGAAGGAAACAGTTAAAATTGCCATGTTTTTTTAAAAAATATCATGCTTTAAAAAGTATCCTGTGATTGTAGCTGAAATTATATCAATAACGGCAATGTAGTTTCAACGTTGTCCATTTTCAGATTCGTTTGTAAGGATAGTAAATCGATTGACCTGTATTAATTCTTCTTTCAACTTGCAACGATATTAAAATTTTTGACGCGATATCGGATGTAGGTTTTAAATTAACTGAGAAGAGTTCAAAAGTTTTAGTGCTTAGTTGTTTTCGAACTCATATATACTTACGCGCACACATACTCCACCTTAATATGGTGTTTTACTTTGACAAACTAGATGTATATCTCAAGGGACGACTATTCACTAATTCCGTCAAGTTAAGTTAAAGTTGGACTCGGCGAGGTATCTTAGGCTTGTTCTTAGTAAACAGTACTCCTATCTAGGTTGTAAGCTAACAGGAAAACTATACTGCGTTACTTTGGGTTAGTGGTAATGCTTTGGTTGCAAAATAGTCGGTTTGGTAACTGAGCGAAAGTTTACATATTAATGTTAACTGAACAGCTATATATATTGCAAGATATATTCACAGTGTGGGGGTATGGTGTGGTCCTCTTAGATTTATTGTAATTAAAGTGCATATTACCGTCAAAAGATAGGCTTAGTTAACATCTGCAGAAAATAGTCTGTTTTATGTTGACACTTTTACAGATGATTTCTTTCTGATTTTGCTAGTAATCGCAGCCTTTTTCAAAAAGTTTGACTACAATTTTTTTGCTTTGATCGTTTATTATATAGGATTGTCATCTTGTTAATTAAGAATCTGCCGACAAATTTATGTTATTTAAATTTACGTAGGATAAACATTACTTAAGATTCCCACCCAAAAGCTGAATATCAAATCAGTTTGTTGGTCTAGGTTTTTCAAGCTTCATGATATTATTTTTTACTGAGTGAGAGGGGGAGTCAGAATCGTAGGTCTAATCACCTTTATATTTTTATAATTATATTTTAGATGGTATATAGAAATATCGCTGATGAGGTCTTGTTATTATAGTAAAAGCAGTAGATTTTGTAAATGTTTTGAAGTGATTGATAAGTGTATCGATATGTTATTGGTTTACTAATAATTGACATTCACTCAAGTATACCCGAATCCCCAATATCAAAAAACAAGGTATAACCTTCAATCATATAAATTTTGTGCTAAAACACAGTTAATATAGGAGTAAATAATTAACTTTGAAGACTATGCATAAAGTTATTATGGTCAACGCAAGTTTGTGATAAATATTTTAAAGAATGCTAACATTCTACCCAAGCGTATTACGTATAAACAATAGACTGGATGTGTTTTTAGTCAATGAATTTTTATGGTTGTCACAGTAACTACTAGTACGCTTATTGAATTTTCCTAATATTACCTCATAGAGTGGTAGAATTTTATTCTATTTGCAGCATTACAAGTATGTGCACTAAGAATCGATTAAAGTTGGTTTCCTAGATATCTATATTAGCTGTACATAGAGCATTGTAAAATTTCGTGCCATTTCATGTCCAGGGGGGTCTTGTTACAGTTATACCGTTTTTTAATTTCAGTGTCAGACGTTGACATTATTGCTCCAACTACACCATGCGGGAGAACTATGTGACTCACACGAGGTATATTGTGCTTATTGTATGGTTTTCATTAAAGTGTGCCAAAACTGTGCTTAGAAAACTGTTCTAGTTCTGAGGATGAACCAGTGTACACTGTCGCCAGTGGAGGAAATTATTCCACCCGCTCGGACTCGACTGTCAGCTGGGGAACAGAGTCATCAGAAAACTCAAGTCGTAATTTGCATATACGCCCAGCTGTCTATCCACCATGGGCAACACACTTGCCATTAGTAAAATTTCATTTTGATAATCAACTTCGTAGGACACTTCCTTTGATAGCGCAGAGAATAACGGAGCTATAAACAATGTTCAAGTAAGTGGGTATCCAGTCTTGTGATATTCAAGCAAGGATAAAAACCGGGATTTATCCACAACATGTGGAGATAACACTCAACGCTTATGTTTCGATCTAGAAAAGCTATGGAGAAAAGAATCAGCCTGTGAAGTAGGCAATATTCTATTTATAATAGCTTTTACTTGTAGGACGTCACCCCAAGGAACCAAAACTCTCAAAGTTTCAGTAGCATGGTTACACCTAAGCAGTTAATTGATTACTCTATCCGTCAAACACCAGGTCTCTCAAGGTTATTGTACTGATTTGTTTAGATTTTTGAATACTTTTATTTTTCAACATTATATTTTATCTATGCATAATAGGAGTTGAAATATGCCTATATTTCTGAAAATGTCAATAACAATCAACATACATCTCTTGAGAAAATTATTACTTATTTTCATTTGACTGTTTTATTATTTTCGACTGATATATAAAACTAGAAGTTTGGTAAAGTATTAAATAAAATTAAAACTATATTTGTAGAGTAGTGGTTTTACTATTGATCGAAATATTAATATATATGAATTTAAAAATATCGGGATTTCAAATTCTCAAAAGTTAAGCGTAAGGCGTCGTATTGAAATTTCGCAAGCTTGATTTGTCAAATTTTCATCACATTTAAGTAACATGAGTTATATATTCCAGTATAAAATTTGCAAAAACTATTTGTATGAACTAATTCAATGTGATATGGAACTCATTTTCTTAACTTATTGTTAATTTTTTGTGGAGTTTACTGAATTGTTGATGTCTTTATTTAATAATCACTGTAATTTAATCGGTACGTATTT
The DNA here is from genome assembly GCA_025215515.1 of Schistosoma japonicum. NCBI lineage: Eukaryota > Metazoa > Platyhelminthes > Trematoda > Strigeidida > Schistosomatidae > Schistosoma > Schistosoma japonicum. Next base: position 63,172,964 of record CM046069.1, on the reverse strand, counting down.
TAAAGAACCTAAGTGTATCATGAAAATATTTCTCTTTCTTTTAAAATCATCATACGAGATTCATTTTTTGGGAGTAGCCACGGTTGGGAGGGGATGAAGAGGAAGCGAAACGGTGGTATCAAACGCAAAATCAGTGACAATCGATCACCTGTGGAGAGTCGCAGACTTTGAATCAAATCTATCTATAATAGGTCTACTAGCCGTGTCCTTTATTAATCTGAACCGACAATAGTACTTAAAGTCGCTACCGCAAAACATATCAGTGGTGATTTTTTTTCAGAAAAATAAACCCTACTAAGTTTGAGATATTCTTGGAGTAACAGCTGAGGTTGATACAACTGTTTATAAACTAAAAAGCAGTATCCAAATCAGCCTAATCTATTCTTGTCTACAGTGTACACCTTCAATAAATAGCACTGTTAACAGTATAGATAAATTTATCTGTTATTCTGAAAAAAGTATGGTTTTTGAAACATGGTTCTGGAGTTATGAAGGTTTGTTTATATTTTATCTTTTTGATAAAGATGATGCTTAGGATATTCATCTATTACTTTGAAGCTTGATTCAGCAGAACTATGCAAATACTGCAGCTTCATCTTCGAAATTCATGCGACGGAACATTTAGCGAGATGTACCGATCTCTAACTCAACAAGTTCATGATGACTTGATACGTTTATCTGAAATATATTTGAATAAAAGATGAATTTCATACTCTTGTTGGTATTATAAGTAGTGAATATGAGCAACTCAAATTCATATCATTGAAAGGAGATTGATTTAAATCATTGATATTCATTTGCAGTCTACAGTCATCTACATTTACTACTAAGTCAAATAAAACAGGACCCGAAACTAACATTGAACGTCATTACAAACAAGTATTAGCAATCAATAGACTTACAACATGTTACCATTGTTGTTTAATTTAGTAAATATATCGTTTTGGGAACTTATACAAATAGTCGGAAAAGCACTTAACCATCTCTATTATCTCCCCCTCATCGGAGTCAAAAATAAGTAATAGATTTCCTCCGCAACCTGAAAAAAACTCTTCTATTTCTATTTTGGCATCACGGGGCATGGCGTTTCATCGGTTTTTGCCCATTTAAGTAACATCAATGTTATCGTTGCAGAGCAGTTGCGCATGTAGGTGGCTACTGTCATTACTGAAGATTAAAAAGAGCCGCACTAAAGCTAGTACAGCAGCCGGATCTCTGAGCTTAATTGAAATAATCAAATAAAGAGATCTAGAGGGAGAATGTTTTTGACCCTACTAATCAACCACCGAACTGTACGCTTATAGTTGAATGCAGTACCAGATATAACTATTATATCACGCGAAAATCGGGATTTTCTTGGAAAACACAGTATGTAGAAAGCTAAACAGAGGGCAGTAAGTGCTTGTGGAGGTAAGCTACTATTAGTAGGACAATTTCAATTCCATATTATTACATGACACCACTTTCAATAGGATATGGTACATCGTTTTTTCCGACTTAATACTCCTCATTCTAAACCAGTATTGATCTAGCTTATGTATCTCTCATTTCCATCTGAAATAAAGTATTGACCGTTCAAGATTTCAGTAAAACCGACGTACTAATTGGATTGGATAACTACCATTGCATAACATGTGTTGGTTTTAAGTATAAAACTCTCCTGAATTGAATATCCACGGCTTTAAACACATTTGAATCCAAAATCCTGTAGTTTTTCAGCCTGCATAAGACTTTAAAATCACCTAGCCGGCGTCCAATGGGGGTAAATTCTAATTACAGTTGATTCGCGATATGATGTAAATGTCATTCATTGAAACCGGTCATATTCGTCTCACTTCCAACAATATCTCAAAGTATCTTGACCACCACGAGACCTGATTGTCCTGAGTAGTATCCCTGAAGGATTCGGGAGGACTCTTATGTTTGTGTGATTCTTACTTATAGAGTGAATTATTACTATCATTGAATCTAACTCTATCGTATCAAGTTGCTAGTTCTAAAATGTAGCAATTGTTTCCTATGGCTTAAAGTGTATATACATTATGTAAAGTGTTTTTTACTACAGACTAGATGCGATATGGCATGATAAATGTTCTGTTGTTATCTAACTAATCGCGGATGCACAAAATGGTATCGATTTTACATTCTACTTACAAGACTAACATAATTAGAAGACTGTAATCAACTTTACAAGGGTGTCGTTTCAGTTATTGCTATAATTAGCTTCCTTAGATGATATCAATACATTTTTTAGCAGATTTACAAACAGTGATTACATATGACTATTTTTTATTTAATTTCTTGTATACTTACATTAACATTGTCCAAATATGTTAGTAATTAAGAGATTGTACATCTTGTTAAAAATTAGAGTTATGTTCCATCTTAAAATTATTGCTTTATATCATTTCATCTTTTAACAGACTGAGTAAGCAACATTTTGATCACTTAACAGTTAGTGACAGTGTGAAAAGTAATTTTAATAATAGAATTTGGTTTACTGCACGTTTACTTGTGTTTAACACGCATGATATTTCAAATGACTTGCAAAGCAAATATACGAGCGATATGGATTGGACTAATTCAATATCTTCATTTGCTTTGCGTGATTTTATTGGAATAGGCTTTCCAGATGATTCTACTTGGGCGTTATATGAAGATCATAAAATGGGAGTGAGGTTGGTTTTATTTTTGGAATATTGCATTTGCTGTTGTTTTAGATTTAAAAAAAATCTTGTCTTACTTAACCCACCAAATAATGCTTTGTGTACTGTGAAAATGTGGCGTATGAGTATGCATTATTAAGTCTAATAAGAGTGGAACACTTACAAGAACAGTTCTGTTGGCTAATCTTCAACTACCAACTATCCCAAAACTACGTAACTGAAGAATTGACATATGTCTTTCCCCCGAACTTATACTTAGCTCAAAAAATGAGGGAAAACAGCATGACCTAGTAGATTGACCACATATAATCCTAAGCATGGCGATCTAGTTTTAGAGGTTTGGTTAACAGGTATTTAAGCTAAAGTCTGGGGACTGGATTTAATTCTACCAATCACTGATCATCCAAGTTTATGAGAAAAGACAGAAGTCCTCCTGTGCTAACCACAGAAAAATCAGTTCAACTGACGTAGTGTCTAAAATATTAACCTTTTGTTAGCATTCGTAACTTATCTGATGCTAGGGTACTACAAACTCCAGGGAACCATTTGGGTTCCAAAGCTGGGTGAGGATGTAGTGTCAGCTTATGTAACTTAGGCATACTTACCACCATCCAACAATAGTAGCATCCCTTGACTTAAAATCAGATTTTGATTCCGTAGATCAAGAGGTTTTGTGGTAGTGTTTGTGATTAAAAGGCGTACTTCAGTAGCGCATAAATTGTTTCAAAGTTCTTGGACCTCACTAATCGGGTAAGAGCCTGTGGCGAGCTGTCATCAGCATTGTTAACTTCAAATAATTTTCGTTAGGATTATCCCTTAGCCTTTCTTATTATGTAATTTCGTCATAGATATCCTCCAACAAGTTACAATTTCTTTATCATACCTTTTAGGAATTGACCCTCTTCTAGGATAACTCATTTATCGATTTAAAATATGCAGATAACGTAGTTCTATTTGGTGAAGGCGCTAACAATACACAAAGCCTCCTGAACACCTTAAGTAACAGTGCAAGCATATTTGAAATGTGTTTCTCTCTTTCTAAATGTAAAATGTTGTTTCAGCACTGGTTATAGGGAGCGAAGTATTTGAGTGCGTTGACCGCTCCATTTACCGCAGTAGTCTAATCATCCTTGTTGGGTCGGTATCTGACGAAATATCAACTCGGATTACTATAAAAATATAGCAAACCAGTTGAAGAGATTTTAGACCTTTATCTAATGTGATAGTTGAAACATGTGTTGCTTATGGGCAACCACCGCCTGCCTCATCTCTTGGTGTTTACTGGCGTAGGAGTAGGATGTCAAAAGCCAAGGAGCGGCCAAAATATAGCAAGGCACCGGTCCATGAAGTCTTTGACTATTGTTCTAAGCTATATTGGTAGATGGGGGGGATCCGCGTAATAATCACGATCAGTAGCCTCAGAAACTGGATAATATGGTTCAGAATCTGTCAGTGGTGAAAGCGTATTCGCTCTTTATCTTCCTCTTGATCCTAAGTTTCATTATTCTTTCATACACTTTTACTTTATTCTCCCCTGATGTATGTTTTTGTCTTTTCAACCATGTAAATTTGATTTCGACGTGGTAATGTGGTGTGGAAACCAGGATCTATGCGAATATACTCCAGGTTTTACGTTGTCCATGCCTGACTGACTTAACTATTCCTGTGTACAGAAATACTTACTTTATACCAATACATCTGTCTTATTTGAGCTGTGATTAGAGATGCGAGCAATTTAGTGAATTAAATACTGCAATTTTTATATTTCTATCTTTTTGCTTAACTCATTTCTCTGTTTGTTTTGTGGAACTGCTGTGTAACTGGTGTCATTGTACTATGTATCCTTATCTGATCCACAACCATTAGTTAAAATGCTATGTCTGACGTCACAAACATCAGCATACTCAGTATATTTATCAGTCTACCTCATTCACATTGACTTCGTGTTTTGCGCGTATAAGAAAATATCCTCTTAACCAGAACCATAAAGCTGCAAATACTTTACAACAAATACACACATGCTGAATATTTGTTTAGATCTCCTAAGTTTTATTGTAAAATAGGTGGTATGTCTTTTAAACATTCGATTATTATTTCGATTAATCGTAAACTGTAGTTTAAATTAACACTGAATTAGTAGTAATCGACTAGCGTTAACAGATCATTGACAATAGGGATCACGAAAGCCGTCTCGTATTTATCTTGTAGTTTGTAACTTTTTAAAATATATACATTCAATTCTCCGTAATTCCTAACTTAACATTTTATGATTCCAGTGAAAACTCATTTTCTTTCCTAAGTGAATTAAATAAACAGGTAGAGGTTTGATGGTATAGGCTTTGAGTTTTGCGTTGTTTGTGAGTGCTGATTATACAATCAATCTACTTTAAATAAAATAGATAAAGAAAAATTAAGTTCATTACCAATTAGTTGAAAGTTTAACAGTGTACCACTAAGCCACCGCTCCATTCTGGTTCAGTCAAATTTTTAAACAATAGAGTTCATTTCATTTTTATTAGTTTGCCTTCAACCCAGATGATTTATATAAGTTTTTTCTAACTTGTTTTTTCACTATTTGTATGTAACATAACATTACATAAGTTCCAAACCATTACCGTTTCTACGTCGATCAGTATACCACTGTGTATGGGGAACAAGAAATGGTCAGCCGTATTTACCGGAAATCGATTTTTTCCCTGGAGCGATATTATTTGTTCGTTATTCAGATAACCATAATCCACCTAATCCATTAAAACAGTTTTTGCATCATACTGGAAATGTCTTACGTATACTTATCACAGGCGTAGATCGACTGGCCAAACGTAATGCAATGTAAGTATAATCTACTTAAAATTAAACGTAATGATATTTCTGTACATTCGATTGAATATCTTTTAAGAGTATTCTTTGGGTCAGTTTAAACAAACAAATTAATCGATTTAGATGTTTACAATAATGAATAACTCAGCGGCAAACAGTGTGATGTTGGGTTTTCAGTATTGATCAAATTATAGTGCGGTTATAAAGCTACAGTATTTGAAAATAAACTGTATGTTTGTATCGTAAGAATCCAATCGTCTTTAGGGTCCAAACAACAGGACAATTTTCTAACTGTTGGAAGCATAGACAGCGTGCTAATAATGTAATGTCTGCTCAATATTTCGTTAGCATCTGACTTATCAACCTCTGTTTAATAGCCTGTCTTCAGTGTATGGTGGATATATTTGCATTTTTACAATTTTGCTTTACTTCATTAACTTTTGACACTAGTCAAGATTATTGATTGCATTTCAAAAGTGATGTATTGCATTTTACTCTATAAAGATCACAAATCACTTCAAGTACAGAACAAGGACTAATTTCTTCTATAAAAACACGAATTCTTCAGAAAGTGTTCATACAATTTTATGGTGATAATGTTTAAACGCAAAGATTTTCGCTAATTGTTCCCAAATCTTAAACAACAAAACGTTTATTTGTTGTCACGCCTAAAATACCCATATTGGACTTCCCAGTGTACGAGCTTTAAGCGATAAGAAAAACTTGAACATTACTTTTATAACGTACCAGTTGTTCATGTTCATTTCTTGATGTTTTTAAAATTTGTTTTTGCTGTAGTGAGTCAGAATTATCACGACAGAAAGTACCTAAAGAACAATGGTTTTCTGTTTTGGCAAAACTTCATGTTGCACGTTTATTACTTCGACCAAGATATTTGATGGAATTGTTTAAATTACAATGTAAGTCTTCCTTTCAGTATGGGCAAATAATTTTATGATGTACTATTCATTGAATGCAATAAGTTGTTGGGTGGAGGGGGGGGGAGTTCAGTTCCCGAAGAAGAAAACTATCTAGAAATCAGACACATGTGTATTGATTTTTGTAAACCTGATTTGTGAACTGTCATCACATCAATTTAATCCAATGTGAGTCATGCTCCAAAATACATTCTACAACCTTAAATTGTATCGATAATATGTTCCTTTTATTGTACACCTGTTATGTGTAGTTGTGTCTCCTAATCATTGTAATTGAAATGGATATATAAATGAATGTGTTAAAAATCTAAGTTGTCCGGTATTACTGACTCATTTACAAGCGTTCTTCCTTTCACCGGTTTGGAGCTAAGATTCAGGGTAGATTGACCATAGGCTGAGAAATACTTAAACGTACGGATTTCTGTTACCGAATAGACTAGGTCGAAAAACTCATAAATCACCACTCGTCCACAACCTTCTTCAGGTCACAACACAAGTATATGTACTATCCGTTGGTTTTTCCTAACAAGACCGAAGTTCTCCTCCTGAACTACTAATGTTCTCCATTGACTAGTCACCATTCTATTATAGTAAACAAAAATAATGTTTCAACCCATTAACACTGTTAGTATTATTTGAGTCATAATAATAAGCAATTTAGATTAGTGTTTGTTGTTCCATTTGGTTTTCATTATGAACTATAATTTATATCATCAGAATTGCAGGAAACTTTATGTTAGTCAGTCATACAAATCGAAGAAAAATTTCAGTGAAACATTTATCTAAAAATCCTCAAATCACTAAGTATCTAAATATAATTTTGTATATTTTAATTAGTTTGTTGTTTTTAGCAAGTTAACATTCTGTGTTCATTTCATTTGTGTTTGTATAGTGTATAGTGATAATTAGTGAAGTTGATATTATCATCCTGTAAGCTTGTCTTCCATTAGTTCTTAAAAATATCTACTGGTTGTTTAGTATTTATTGTAAACTTTTAGGTTTATGGCGTCAAGATTTGCGTAAACGTAATAGTCCAATTGAAGCCTATTTAAATTTGCATTTACATTACCGAAATTCTATAAAAAATAACAAACAACTTATGGGCAGTAATTGTACTACAATGCATAATAATGACATCGTATCAAAAGAAGATGAATTAAATATGCGGAAACAGTTAATTCATAAAATATTCGAAGATGGCTTATTATGGTTTAGACTTCCGGAAATTGACAAAGTTAGTTGTAATCACTTATTTTGAAATTATTCCAATATCTAGAAACTGGTTCGTTTGCCTGTGGATATAACACATTTTTAAGATACACTTACATTTATATGCGTTAAGATGCATTACAATACCTTGGCACGTATGCTAAGGAAATGAAAAGGCAAATATTGTATATTTTTCCTTCATTCTGGCACTTACATGCATATATTCACTTGGTAACCTCTTACGATAACAATTATAGGTCTCACTACGCCTAATATATTAAGAAACAATTAGACTAACACGTACTCTTCACAAACTAAAATACATAAATTTCACCACTCTCTAAAAGACCCAATAGTTAAAAATAAACCATTGACAAAGGAAGATTTGTTGAATAGGAAAAACGACAGCATGTGTGTATATGATGGCAAAATAATGCAATAGTATATTTTCTATAAATAAATATTCTTTCCAGATGAAAATGCATTCGGAAAATATATCTACACGCTGACTGTCCAGTAAATGAAAACCGCACAATTAATCTGACAGTTTCGGCAGCCTGAGGTGTCTCACAATACTTACTTTATTCTACATATATATTATAGTAGCCTGTTATATATACTTGATAAAAGTTACGAAGTTTTCATAATACTTTCCAGTAGAAGTATAAATTAACCTTAGATGATAGTAATGAAGTATGGGTTAATAAAAATGATTGAACCTCCAGAGCTATTTTCTGCACGGTTATAGTAAACATTTTGATTTGCACATTTAGTAAATATCATGTTTTTACTGTCTTCATATTCTTTTATTCAATTAGATACCTGTTATGATATTATTTCTCATTCATAAACTAAACCTAATTATTTATGTACCGCTACCTCGATTTTTTCACTTACTCCATTCTCTTCAGGCTCAGGTGGGGGAAAGCTAAACAATACTGTGGCAAATTTTTGAGTGTTAAGACATTCAGACATTGTTTGGAAGTCATTTTTAAGACTGTATATGATTGGTTATCTAAGATCAGTATGCATAAGTGTCTAATCCAAAGACATTGTGATAGTGATCTCTTTTCTTTTTTAAATTTATTTGACTAAGTTATCATAATAGGCAGATTCCTCGTCAACATTCGACATATGAAATTTATTAAATATTCATAAACGTTTGAGCAGATACAATTTCACATTTCCCTATTATTGGTTATGTAGCCTTCTACATTTTTTTAAATAAGAAAGTGGTTTATTTATCATTAAATAACAGAAGAATGATAAATTGTGTTTGTGGCCAGTTGTTTGAGTTTTTTTTTGTTTAGTTAGGAAACTGTTGATGAATGATAAAGAGTAAATCGATTCAGCCTTATGAGTGATTATCACTAAGCCAAAGCATATAATTTACATCATCATTAATCAATCAACATTCTACTCGTTAATTTAAGTCGAAATAATTGTTTCAATATTTCACTTTTCTTTAATTTCATGTTTTAGCTACTGATCAGATTAGACAATTTTCAAGTGATTAGTTAAGTTTTCTAGATTATGACCCATGTTAAAAAATTCCTAGTTATCTTACTTCTTTGTTATATCTTTGAATTCTATTAAATTATTAATAGAAACTATTTTCAATAACTAATTAATCAACAAACTTTTAAAAAAATTTATTTTAGCCGGAAAATTTAGATTTATTACGGCGTGCATTAGAGGCTTATTTAGGTTATAATGGAATTGCACATTTTACAGATTATCTTTCACTTGTTTTTGGAGAATTACCTGAAATTCATCGTATATTAGTTAAGAAGGTAAGTAATTTCTAATAGGTTTTACTAATAAATAAGCAATTGAATTTTCAAAATATAAAGGTGTGGATTGTTTATTTCTGTTTTTTCTAAAATTTCTCTGCGTAATAGAATAATGCTTTTAATCGAAGCTGTTTTACGATCTAGATTCGGACAAGTTTATTCGATTATGTATTATGTGGTAATAGTTTTCACCACAAAGTCGCGTTAACACTATAATACAATGTGGTGTTTTGTCTGAAAACCTGGAGCTTTGGATTACAAGTTGTTACTTAAGATCGAAAGAGGATAGCTGTATTTTTATTTTTGCATAACATTTTCTTAAGATTCTGAGAGATTTATATCACATTCACTAGGAATAAGAGATTTCAACCTTTCTTAGGGAAACTGATACAGTGACACTTATTATTCCCATCCTATTTTGCATAATTTTGTCGTTTATTTCCTTAAACAAATATCAAGAGATCCCCGTTGATACATGACCTTTTATCCAAAAATATATTAACCTTTTCCTGAGTTAATTAAAGCTACATTAATATATCCGGATAGTATAACGCACATTGTATTTCAGTGGATTATGCCCCACTAAAATTCCATTTTATTCATTACATGAACCAACTTCTACATTGTGTATTTAAAAGAATGTCGACGATATTTTGACATTTATTATTTTTATTCTGTTTTGTATTTAAGATTACTAAGCAACAGTGGTTTTATTTTCAAACTTCCTAATTTTGTCATAACGGTGTACTTTTAAACGTTTTATTGTTTCATAATGGATTTACATAGGTATTTTTAAAAATGGATCCTAATCGACTTGGTCATATCCAATTATTAGATATTAAACGATTTTTTAATGCTCCAAAATGGGCTGTGAATCAACTTGGTAAATTTTAAATTCTTTAATTTCAAAATGTATGGTTGTTTTTAGTTTTTATCTTTAATTTAGAAAACGCATTTTACTTTCAGTCCAGTTTTCTATAAACATTGTAAGATCTTGGACAAAACACACAAAAGCATACGTCTGCACAGTATTCTATACTGATGATCAAAAATCATATTTATATTCTAACGGACCAGTGATATCCTTATGACTACTCATAAATTAAACTTGATGATTAGGACAACTAAAGTTCATTTAAGTAAATCGACGAGAGTTATGTTAAGAAAAAGTTTGTTATGCATGGCATGATGTATACAGATATTCATCACTTGTCGTATGCTTTCGAGTTAAATGTAAAATCACATGTATGCATCTTCTGAAATACTTTGTTGTTTTAAATTAATATATTCTCTAACTTTAGTGTGCATTTCGCTTAATCTTAATGTCAAACAATCTATGCAGAGGCATTTCATTATGGTAATTAACCCTTTCTATTTGTTTATTGAAGTATATTTTAGGAACAATGAACAAGATTTGTTATGTTCTAACATCTTGTTCAAATAGTACCTTTATCGACATTCAAAATGTTTTCAACTTAATTACAACTTTTCTATACACCGAAAGTGACAAAGCACCTAATAATTACTGGCATTTCTACTGAGCTTAGTTTCTGCTAGAATTTTCTCAGTCTCATGTAGTTGGTATAACCTTACACGTATCATATATTATATTGTGATGGTTACTGAGTCAATTTACTTATTTATAATCACTAATTCTACATAACAGAGACATTTCAATGGTATTACAATTTTATAATTTTTCCCCAGGTACTAATGTTGTTCATTCACAACATGATATTTTGAGAATTTTTGAAAAATTTGTCCGTACTCAAAAACGTCTAGAATATACAGAATTCGAAGCATATTACCAAGCTATTTCTATTACTTTAGGCGAATGTCCTGTTGATCAATTAAAATCAGATGCTACATATATGGACCTGTGTTCATTACTTCCATCGAGTGAATTTGCTCAAAATCATTTTCTTGGACAAAATACAAATGAATACTGTGATACCTTTACAAAACTAATACAAGATACATGGTGTATTTGATTATTTTTGCTGTGATAGTTTTTATTATTTTAATGATAATGGTAATGCAGAAACCAAACTAGCCTACGTTTTTTATTTCAGTATGTAAACCGTTGCTTATTGTTTCATTTTGTAATTTGTATTTAGGTTCGCACAGTATTTTGCTTTTGTGTTTCAATGGAATTTGTGACGAATTCATCTTCTTTTGTTATTTTACACCTTCCAAAACTGTTAGTTTTCATTAACAGGTGACTTTTTAACAGAACATAATCCTTATTACTTTTATATTAAACATTAGGATTTTCCTTTGTACAATTTATGTTTCAGTAATCTTAAAAGGAGCATTTTTATCCAATAAATTTAGTGATTTAAGTTTAACGCGACTTAATTTTATGATCCAACTGTATGTATATACGTTCATTTTAAACCATAATCGATTCGTTAAATGAAAAAAAAATAACTGTTGTACCTGTTTTTCATGTATAGACTTTGGTGGTCAGCTCAGAATGACTTTAGGCTAAAATATATCATTCCCTTATATGCTTCACTAAGCGGCATGATTTGATACGGCAGTCAGTATTTGTAAGGTCTATTGGCCTTAACTTTTAAAATTATAGAAAACTGAAAATCTATTTATTTCAGCTTAATAGGTGCATGACACTATTTAATCATGTTAAGTCATAAAAGATAGCTTTCGGACTATTTCGCTATATAATATTAGTACGAAGCTCCTTTTTCTCTTAATACCAGAAATATTTTTGAATTGTTTAGAAACATGTTATATGTACATTTATAACTAAATGTTCGTGATTATAAATACAAATCAATACAAGTCTTCATGTTCACAAACAAAATATTTCTTTATAAAATAAATTAAATCGATGAGAAATACTAACAGCAGGTTGCAAATTATCTGAAGCAGTCATTACTTCTAAACTTAATCGCTCCCTGGAGTCTAGGACTTCATAATCCCTGGATGCAATCTAGATTTTTCATAAAATTTGAATTAATGAACTTCGATTACTTACCTTTTGAGATATGCTTTTTAAATAATTCCTTGTAACTGAGTCATGCTTATTTTCATCATGTATGTATGCTAACAGTAAATTTCGTAGCTGATTTTTGCTGATAGATGAAAAAATTGCTGAACAATTCGTGGACAGCAACTAAGCGTATGTATTAACAAACTTAGTACCTACCACATTGACAAAAGCAAGGAAAGATGATGAAAATTCTCCATCATTATTTACTGAACTATCTGTTCGTAAGTACTCCAGAATAATATTACTCCACGGACTAGTTAATAAAAACAAATCTATGTAATGTAAATAAATCTAGATAACCTACTGATAAATGATTGCTTTTTATTGCTCGTACAAATATACTTAATGAGACAACCATATACCTCAATGGACACTTCTTGAGTAAATTTATGCCGTATATTCATGATCATAGTATTCAGGCACAAGAAAAGCTGTAAGAAGGATAACAAGAATTAGTTAAATTAAATATTATAAAAACACAGTACACACAATTTTGAATAAAAATAACAATTACTTTTAATAAATGAAGAGTACACATCACACAGAATTAGTTGTCGTCATTCTGTAATAATAAAAAAACCTAGTTTTTTATGTAAGTTTAAAACAAGTCATTCTAATCAGGTGAATCAAGCAGTTTGACGTTATTAAATGTTAAAAACTGTTAGCAAAAACATTTAGAATGGATTCTATGATTCCACTACTCAATCGAAAAAAAATTAAGTAGACTTAAATTGGTTAGTAATAAACTATGCCAATCGACACTGTTAAAAAATTACAAATTATTTCAACTCACAAAATTCTCCACAAATTAAGGTCACGTACGGGAGGATCACGGTGAACAATAAAAACAAATTTCACTACCTATATTAACATGATCATAAGAAAACACTCTTTCCAAGAGCATTAAGATGTTTAGTTCAGGTAATAAAGAACCTAAAAATGCACAACTTTGATTGGAAAACAATAGGTTGTCGATTGTTCAACTCAGCAGTCAATCAATCAATGCCTGTTACGCCATATGGAGCATAAGCCGCCGACTACCATTCTCCAACCAACTCTGTCCTTGGCTTTCCTTTCCAACTCTTACCAAGTGCTGTTCATTCTGTTCATGTCTGTCTCCAATTCACGTTCCGATGTGTTCTTGGGTCTTCCTCTTTTCCTTTGGCCTTCAGAAATCCAAGTTAGTGCTTGACTTGTGACACAGTTTGATGATTTCCTCAACATGTGACCTATCCACCTTCAACGTCTTTTCCTGATTTCTTCCTCGGCTGGATTTTGGTTGATTTGTTCTCTGACATAAAAAGTTATTGTTGAAGGGATTTAGCCAACGGATCCGAAGTATCTTACGGAGACAGTTGTTTATTAATACTTGTATCTTTTGAACGGTGCTTTTCATAGTTCTCTAAGTTTCAGCTTCATACAACAGACCTGTCTTCACATTTGTAATTAAAATTTCTAACTTTAAAATTTGTTGACAGTTAGTTTGAGTTCCAGATGTTTCTCAGTTGTACAAATGCTGCACTTGCCTTGCCAATCCGCGCATTCATATTTGCCACAGACCGGATCTTCCTTGTTTATCGAAGATTCTGCCAAAGTATGTAAAGGTTTCTGCATCTTTCGGGATTTCTCAGTCAAGTGAGATTAGGTTAGTGTTCGTTGTTTTGTATCGAAGGATCTTGCTTTTCTGCTTGTGTATGTTGAGGCCTACTGGTGGCTGCCGAGGCTGCTGCTACACTGTCCGTCTTCATCTGCATTTGTTGCTGTGTGTGGGATAGAAGAGTTAGGTCATCTGCAAAGTTCAAGTCATCTAGATGCATCGATGTTGTCCATTGTATTTCGAAGTCGCCTAGAGATGTTGCAGTCTTCATGATCCAGTCAGCCACAAGCAGAAGGAGAAAGAGCGAGAGTAAGCAATCCTATCGAACACCCGTCTTCATTTCGAATGAATCTGTGAGCTGACCTCCATGCAGAATTTTACAATATAGTCCGTCAAAAAAATTCTGCATGATGCTGACTATTTTTTTGGGTACGCCATAATGTAGTAGAAGGCTCTATAATATTCTGCTAATCACGCTGTCAAATGCTTTTTCATAGTCGAGGAAGTTGATGTAAAGTAGTGAATTCTATTCGGTTGATTGTTCAATAATGAACCGTAGAGTAGCGATTTGGTCAGTACATGATCAGTCTTTACAGAATCCGGCCTGTTGATCTCGAAGTTGGGTGTCAACTGAGTCTTTCATTCGGTTCAATAACATTCTGCTAAATACTCTTGCTGTTAGTGAAAGTAGAGCGGTGCCTGAGTAGTTTTCGTGATTGCAGACATCTTTATTTGGTATCTTGATAAGGTACCCTTCTTTCCAGTCTGTTGGCACTTGTTCTTCCTCCCAGATCTTTCTGAAGAAAATGTGGAGTATATTTGCGGTTACTTCTATACCTAATTTCAGTTCGACGGTCAGCTGGTATGTTGTCTGGCCCTGCTACTTTGCCACTCTTGATTTGTCGAATGGCCATGTTAGATTTTTAGGACCTTTGGTGAGTCAGTGTTTACAGAGAGATCCGTAGATGCTGTTTAGATGACTGATGGACTCAGTTAGGCTGGTTTATTCAACCTTGGCATTTAGGTCACCCATCAGGATGGTCGGGTCATTGTTAGAGCATTTCTCGATGGTTGATTGCAGCCTTGCAGAGAGCTGATCATTGTCCTCTTCGTGGCTGTTGTTGGTGGGCGTATAGCACTGGATGTCATTCATTGTAATCCTCTCCTTTGTTTTGAAGGATGCTTTGCTGATCCTAGGTTTATGAGGCCCCCATCCTATAAGCGCTCCCCATGTTTCTTGGGATGCCATTAGTGCTACTCCTTGTTTGTGTGGAACATTTTCGTCTTCGTAACCAAAATATTAAAGCACTTCTCCTGTGGGTAATCTTTGCTGTCTAGCTTGTAACCAATGGGTTTCGCTTATTTCAAGTATCTTTAATTCGTATCTTTTCATTTCCCCAGCTATTCGAAAGCTTCTCCCTGTCTCCCACATCGTGCAAAGGTTTCATGTACCTATATTAATTGTTGTTTTGCTTGTCAGAAGGACGTCGGCCGCGTGACATCGTAACTCTGCTTTCATCATGAGGCTTCATAACGCTTCTAAATGAGGACCTTTCAACTCCTAAAGTAGAGTTGAAATTGTCAAAAGGGTTTTTTCTAGTAAGCGTTAGTTTAAAAAGGTTGTTTTTTTACGGGACGGGATTGGTAACCCCATGCCCAACTCTCCTCCTTTATCTGAGGTTGGAGCCGGCAGCAACTCCAGGAGGATTTGAGGCGGAGTTCTAACTCAGTAGTACTTAAAAATGTATTCGTAAACCGTACACGTATATGTTATGCTGTAATCGCAATAAAACATTTTCAGTCACTACTTCAATCTAGAATTTAACCTCAAGTATCCATTGACTTAATGCTTGGAGACAAAATGAAAGCTAATCGACAATTAAGTGTATGAATGTGACAACTAATTTTAAATGTTGATTCGGAAAGAAATCATGGAGCTTGTAGTAGTTTTCAGTCATTGGCAATAAATGTTTTCTTTTAAATTAACGTAAAACAGTGAGAAGAGTATAATAATCGTGACAATGTTAAACAAAGTTTATAGCGAGGAATTAGGCAAAGTGATTTCAATTTGTAAAACGATGTTTATTGTAAACGTGCATATCATTTTGAAAATCCAGCACATATTCTGTGCTAAAAATATACGTTTCTATAACTATCTCTCCTAATACGCAGCAGTAAAGTAATTAGTAAAATGAATCGCATAAATGTTATTTAGAAAAGAGGCAAGTAAATATATTCTACATTTTTGGTTTAAAATCACGTCAAAACAGAGTGAAATGTAATAGCCTATGCTCATCAAAAAGTTGATGACAATCGATCCTCAACTATAAGAACTTGATGCATATTTCGAGTGTCATTACATTCCAAGAAATCTTAAGTTAATTTTATTACTAACTTTTATTACAAGGAATAAAAATATCCAATTACCAGTTACATTTCAAAACAGTAGTTTAGACTGTTTATTTAGTTCTCGGTGACATTCACATAAGATTGTTTCATGCTTAAATGACAGCATTAACAAATGAAAAATATTATAAACATTGTTTTCAGTTGTATACTCGATTATTCGTTCATCACAAGAGATTTGTAACTATGACCGATATGTAAGGACTGATCATACTCACTTCACAGAAATAGTCTTCGTTCGAGTTCTCATGTACATCTGGCCACAAAAGATGAGACACTGGTCCATTAAATGATTCCAAAAGACAAATAAGTGCACTAGTTTCAATAAAAAGAGATCCACTTGTCGCTGAATTATGACTTAAAACTGCTAAGATTGTTTCCGGTTTCATAAATAATAACTACAAGAAAGCATTATAGTAATTTCAGTATTTGTATGAAAATGAAATTATCGACAAACAAAAATCAACTCTTTAAAAAAAGTACTGCCAGTTCTTTTATTTGAATACTTTTGATGATATTTTCATCAAAAAACATTCTCAGGTTTCACATAAAAGTATAATCACAACAAAAAACTTGAGTAATTCAGAATAGGCTTGTATCTTCCCATCGAATCCCAGTGTGAACATCAACATTGGGATGCAGGTACAACCAGCCGATGAGTCCCAAATAGGACGAAACGCGCGTCCTGGATTCCACTTGCCAGTCACAATCCAACTTAAAAAAAACTTGGGGTTTGTATTCATTCTCGAAATAATGACCTAATCATCATTGAGGCTTTATTAATTAATTTATTTATTTAATGGGAGAATTCATTAGGTTTCATGAGATATACTATTTGACACAATCGTGTTAAACTCAGTTTTTCTGACCTTGTCTTAGATGAAGGCCCTTATTTTCGCAGTTCACGAAGTATACATGATTTCTATGCCAAAAAATAGAATGAATGCGAAATATAAAACACTGTACAATGACAATACAAACAATATGCATCAACTTTGAAGAATAATTATCTCACTATGCCTTTATTGAAAGCATTACTTTATCAAAGTATCCAAAAAATGATATATATATATATATATATATATATATATATATATATATATATATATATAACGATAAAATGAGACATTGGTCTTCGAATTTTTGTTTGTTCTTCATCATTAATCTGTCTTTCAGACTATTTTGTAATCTAATTTTGACGTCTTAAAATTAGTTAGGCGTTAACATCTCAAGAATTTACTAAATACCATGTGTAGAACATACACTTCAGTACATTATTTAGTTAATGGAAACATTCAAGGTAATTTAATGGTAATTTTTATACAAAATTTTTCTGCACATGATTATATCTTTTGTCAACTGGATCGCATAAAATTCTACTCATTAAAATGAGGCTTTGAAATCAGTTTATTTTAACTGGTTAGGAAATATTTGCAAAGTCATTATAAAGCTATAATTTTGATGGATATATTAATGTGAATTTTGAAGGAAAGAACATCAATGGAGGTTAGTAACAATTCAGTCTTGAATTTGTTTAACCACGTCGAGTCCAAAACTCCGCCCGCAGATCTTCTAAGGTTGCTGCCGGCCCCAAGCCGGGATTAGCGAAACGCATTCGACTCAAACTGGACAGAAAACATTAGCTACGGGAGAGGTGCTACTATACTCCGGGCACGAAGAGGAAAATGCCCCACACACCCAAGGAGTTGCTCTGATGCTGTCCAAGAAAACACGCAATGCACTTGTAGGATGGGAACCACATAGACCCAGGATCATCAAAGCATCTTTCAAGACATTGAAGAAGGGGATTACAATGAACATCATCCAATGTTTTGCACCCACCAACGACGGCAACGACGAGGACAAAGATCAGTTTTATGATAGGCTGCAATCAATTATAGCGAAGTGTCCAGGAAAGGATCTGACAATCCTAATGGGGGAATGGACAACACCGGATACGAAGACATCATGGGACAACAGGGACTGGGAGTAAGAAATGAAAATGGTGAAAGATTTACAAATCTATGCACTTTCAACAAAATTGTCATAGGTGGTACAATATTCCCCCACAAACGTATACACAAGGTTACATGGGTCTCACTGGATCATACTACAGAGAATCAAATCGATCATATAAGCATCAATAAAAGTTCAGAAGATCAATAGAAGATGTGAGAAACAGGAGAGGAGCTGATATAGCTTCAGATTACCACTTAGAGGTTGCCAAAATGAAACTGAAACTAAAGAAGCAATGGATAAACTGGAGTAAAAACATTAAAAACGGTTCAATACAGCCTCTCTTCGGGATACTGACAAACTCAAGGAATTTAAAATAACTCTCAACAACAGGTTCCAAGCCTTACAAGATCTGCTGAACGAGGAAGAAAACCACTGTAGAGGACAACTGGGGCACTAACTTTATCTTGTCAAGAGGCTCTGGGCAGCAAGAAATACCATTATAAGGAATGGATTTCCACAGAAACTCAACAAAAATCAACAAAGGAGGAACAAGAAGGCAGAAATCAACAACAGCCGAACTAGAGCAGAGATAATCAAGGCACAAAGTGAATTCACAGAAGCAAATAAGCAAGTAAAAGAATAGCATTAGAAGCCGACCAACGGAAGTATACAGAAGGCCTTGCAACGACAGCGGAGAAGCTGCAAGAGAAGGAAATATGAAACAGCTAAACGACACAACGAAGAAACTGGCAGGGAAATATAGTAAACCAAAGCGAACGGTCAGGGACAAAAAAGGCAAGCCAATCAACGGAGATTCAAGAACAAAGAAACAGATGGGTAGAACATTTTTGAGGAACTCTTGAATAGACCAGCTCCACCAAACCCACCAGACATCGAAGCAGAGCAGCTCTACAGACCTCCCGATAGATATCAATCCACCAACAATGGAAGAAATCAAGATAGCCATCAGACAGTTCAAAAGTGGGAAAGCAGCAGGACCCGACAATATACCAGCCGAAGCACTCAAGTCAGACATAGACATAATGGCAAGGATGCTTCATGATTTATTCAAGAGGATCTAGGAGGAAGAACAAGTGCAGGCAGACTGGAAGAAGGATATCTTATCAAGATACCAAAGAAAGGAGATCTGAGCGAATGTGAGAACTACAGAGGAATTACACTGTTGTCAGTACCAGGGTAAGTCTTCAACAGAGTGTTGTTGAATAGAATGAAAGACTCAGTGAATGCTCAACTTCGAGATCAACAGGCTAGTTTCCGTAAGGATCGGTCGTGCACAGACCGAATCGCAGCACTACGGATCATCGTTGAACAATCAATTGAATGGAACTCGTCATTGTACATCAACTTCATTTACTATGAGAAGACTCTTGACAGCGTAGACAGGAGATCGCTATGGAAACTTCTTCGACACTAAGGAGTACCAGAGAAACTCGTCAACACCATCCGGAATTCTTACGATGGACTACAGCGCAGAATCGTGCATGGAGGAAAGCTAACAGATGCATTCCCAGTGAGAACCGGTGTCAGACAAGGCTGTTCGCTCTCGCCTTTCCTCTTCCTTCTAGGGGTTGATTGGATCATGAAAACCTCCACATCTTAGGGGGAGCACGAAATTCAGTGGACAAGTAGGATGCAACTCGATGATCTGGACTTCGCAAATGATCTAGATCTAACCCATACACACCACAAATGCAAGTGAAGACAACCAAAGTAGCAGCAACCTCACCATCAATAGGCCTGAACATACATAAGGGAAAGAGCAAGATCCTCAAATTCAACACGAGAGCACCGACCTAATTAAACTTGATGGTGAAACTCTGGAAGAAGTAGATACCTTTACATAGCTGGGGAGCATCATCGATGAACAAGGAGGATCCGATGCAGATGTAAGGGCAAGGATTGGCAAAGCAAGGGACTCCAAACTACTGTCTACCAACCTCAAAGTTAGACTCTTCAATTCAAACGTCACGACAGTTCTTCTATATGGGGCTGAAACGTGGTGAACTACTGCAAACATCCTCGGGAGAGTACTGGTATTTATCAACAACTGCCTGCGCAAGATAT